>CM060709.1:277937261-279197261 GCA_030686995.1 Artemisia argyi
AGTATCTAGTCTACCTTTCATCTTCGTATCTATGATTTTTATGATAGAATCGTAAGCTTTTGGGTGACCAGCCAAAGCCCCTTTGATTTCTTCCTTTGCTTTTACCAACTCTCCATAAACAAAACCCATTGAGGGCTTCCAATCCGCATCAACCAGTCGAAGGACTTTGACCAAAGGGTTAAACACTTTCAAGCATAGTGATACACCGGTCCAAAATCCATTACTTAGCACTGTTGCAAATGCGGCTTTCCCTTTAACGGTATTGGAGAATCTACACTCTTCCCATTCGGCGCTAGAGAACATTTGTCTTAGATCATCCTTCTTATCCTTCAAACTTTGTAAAGTTAGAAAAGCGGAAGCAAATCTCGTGACACCTGGTCGGACAATATCCCTTTTCTTGGTGAATTTTCTCATCATATCCAACGTTTTATGGTGAGAATAAATGAAGATGGTTAGTTTCTTTGCTTGATCGAGGATTTTCTTATACCTTTGAAGTCCACCAATACCTTGAAAAACATAATAGCATATAAAGTCATTAACAGCTTATAATTTATTACTATCAACAGATTATAAAAGTCATTAACAGATTATAGAAGTATCAACTATCAAGTATATTAAGTAATTATTAATTAAGTATTAACAGATTATAGAAGTACCTTCAAGCATAAGGTTAATGGTATGCGTCGCACATGATGACCAAAAAATCCTTGGTCTCTTTTCTTTAAGCAACGCTGCCGCACCCATGTTATTGGAGGCATTATCTGTAACAACTTGAACAACATGTTCGGCACCAACTTCTTCAATGCAAGCATCCACATACTCATATATCATTTGGCTTGTATGCGCTTCACCCGAACATTCTTTGGAAGATAAAAAAACAGTACCCATCCTTGAGTTTACACATAAATTCATAATGCTCCTCCTCTTTCGGTCGGACCAAGCATCCGTCATAATTGAGCATCCATCCTCTTTCCATTCTTTTTCATTTCTTTTCACCATGTCTTTTGTTCTTTGAACCTCTTCCTTTAAAAGTGGGGTGCTCAACTCATATCTAGTAGGAGGTGGAAGCCCGGGTCCAAATTGGCCAGCCACTTCCAACAACATTTTGAACTCATCATTTTCAAAGGCGTGAAAAGGAATCGCGGATTTATATGCCCACCTAGCAACGTATTTCTTTGCCGCCCATATTCTTTCTTTCCGAATAGAATTGTTAAGTTCAACATTTTTATCCTTCCCCTTCTTTAAAGACTGCTCAGGGTTTATTGTATTTGCAAAGTTATCCATGGGGCCAAAAACATTTGGTTCCTTCATGCTATGACCATATACATATACTTCATCATCCTCAAGAGTACTTTTATTACAATCAATTCTAACCTCTGCTCTTATGGCTTCATCATGTTGTCTTTTACCCTGCTTTTTCAACTTCCCCTCGTTAATTGCATTCCGACATTTCAACTGATCCTCTTTGGTGGCCATTGGACATGACGTAGTTTGTCCCATAATTTGTGCAATATGTTGTTTCAATCTTGTAACCCCCCCACTGATCAATTTTTTACACAACATGCATCGGACTTTATCCGGGTTTTTTGGGTCCGGGATAACACCATACTCCCAACCAATATCCTTCGATTTTCTTTTAATACCGGCAAACGTTGACTCAACAGATGGTATACTAGCTGGTACACTAGCTGAAGCAGATGCTGATCCAGATGCCATCCTCAGGTTTCAATGAACTGAAATGAGAAATCATTACTCACTACTCAGAAATTGAATTAAACATTATACTAACAACTTGCATTTTGTTTTCCTACTCAGAAATCATTACTCACTACTCAGAAATTGAATTAAACATGGCCCAATGTTTATACTTTATAACAAATTAACAATTATAACACTACTCAGAAATTGAATTAAAATCAATTTATAACAATGATTCAATCATTCAATTAACAAACATAATTTGATAATTAATTAAAGATTAAAATCATAAATAACAATGATTCAATTACCTGCTTGTGGTGTCGCCGGAGGTGGTGTCGCCGGAGTTGGAGTCGCCGGAGGTGGAGAGGTGGAGAGGTGGAGTCGTCGGAGGTGGAGAATGGGAGAGGCGGGAGATGAATGGGAGAGGCGGGAGATGAATGTGTGCCAAAAAATAAGACCAGATCTGATATAAACCCTATTTTTTTTTTTTTTAGTTTGACCGATATTGACCGATATTGACCGATATGACCGATTTGACCGATTTTGACCGATATTTGACCGATTTTGACCGATATTGACCAAACCGATTTTTTTGCCCGATAAGTTAAATATCGTATCGGTCGACCACCGCCAAGCGATATATCACTGATATGGCGGCCGCCAAGACCGATATTTACAACACTGGTCGTTATTCATTTTTTTGTCGTTATTAATTTTTTTTTTGTTACTTATTAATTTTTTTTTGTTATTTATTATATTTATTCGCAATTTGTAACTCGTTAGTAATTTTTTTTTCAATATATATTTTTTTTATAAAATAATATTTTGTTTTGTATAGGCGAATGTCTTGATAAATTTTGTGATGCGATTATAAAGTTATACGGCCGAGAGTTCTTACGTAGGCCGACAACCCATGACATTGCTCGGTTATTCAAAGTACATGAAGAAAAACATCACATTCCTGGAATGCTTGGTAGCATTGATTGTACACATTTTACTTGGCGAAATTGTCCTAAATATTTGAAAGGACAATATAAGAGAGGTGATCACCAATACCCAACAATTATGCTTGAAGCGACGGCTTCATATGATTTGTGGATTTGGCATTCGTTTTTTTGTCCGCCCGGATCATACAACGATATCAATGTTTTGAATCAGTCTCCATTATATGTAAATGAGCGAAATGGTACGGCGCCAAACAGTTCTTTTTATTTACGTGGCCGTCTCTACAAACGTGGATATTATCTTGCCGATGGAATATATCCTAAATATTCAACTCTTGTTAAAGCATATCCGTATCCCACTGACCCGAAGGAAAAGAAGTTCAAGAAACTACAAGAGTCTGCAAGAAAGGATGTTGAGCGAGCTTTTGGTCGTTTGAAGGGAAAATGGTTTATTTTGAGTCGTCCTCTACGACCTATGACCGTCGCAAAGATTCGACAAATTGTTTATACGTGTATTATATTGGGCAATATGATTTTAAAAGACGATGGTGTGGCAATATCACCAGCTCATATAATGGATCAACCGATTACGCCAGTTTATGACGATAGTGTGCTAGAAGAGTTACTGGACGAAGATATTCATAACCGTCTTCAATATGATCTTACGGAGCACGTAGCGGCGCAAGACTTACCATACCTCGATGAGTAGTGATTTCTTTATTTAATTTTTGTTTTGTTTTTATTTTCCTAAAGTATTATTTAACTTTTATTTGAATTATTAATTGAATTTGATGTTTTAAATTAAATTGTTAAATATAATTAAAAAAAAATTAGGCATGGTTAGGCATCACATTGCCACTAAAATTATTGATTTAGGCATGGTTAGGCTAATTACAATTATGATAAAAGTATCTTTAGGCATGGTTGTCACCCCCTTATGTTTGTCTCAAAATAAGTGTCTAGTTTTTATATATAGACATTAATTATGACTAGTTTTCCTACTTTACCCTTTAAATTAAAACTTGCATTAATTACTCATTTTTTATTTCTATATTAATTATGACGGTAAAAATGACTTTTCCAAAACTCGCATTAATTACACATATCATAATTTTAACATTTTTTGTTTGTGGACTCTCTTTTTGGGACGGAGGGAGTATAACCATAATTACCTAAATAAATGTTATTTTTAAAATACCCTTAATAAGAAAATACATGTTATTATACATATTATACAAGCTAATAAAACACACAAAGCTTCATACAATTTATATGTAACTTAACGTAAAATTAAATACTGTGTTTTAAAAAAATCAGGCGATTTTTTCAAAGCAAATGATGCAAAGGTACAAAGTGGTAAGTGTTAATTTCTGTGATTTTATACATTTTACACAAATCTATACTAAATTATAAAGTATTTGGGACATTTCTAAAATAAAAGTCTTAGAATATTAAACCAACACACTTACTTAGTATAGCAAATTTTAATAAGTATAGATATAATAACATTAGTTACAACATTTTAAAGCACTTTTTATATACATGTTTAAAAAAAAATTAAAAAATTACAATGTAATTTAATATAAGAAAAGAAAAAACGTTTACAACCACAACTACATAATAAATGTTATTTCTAAAACAACATAATATGAAAAATACATGCTATTATACATATTTTATAAATTAATAAAACACACAAACCTTCATACAGTTTATATACAAACTACCGTAAAACTTAAAACTGTGTTTTATGAAAATCGAACGATTTTTTCAAAGCAAAAGATGCAAATGTACAAAATGCTAAGTGTTAATAATATGATTCTACACATTTTACACATATTTATACTACATTATAAAGTATTTGTGACCTACCTTAAATGAAAGTCTTAAAATATTAAGCTAACACACTTACCTATTATAACAAATTTTAATAACTATAGGTATAATAGCATTATTTACAACACTTGAAAACACTTTTTGAAGACATCTATTAAACAAAGGGGGATTTACAAACATCCAAAAAAAAAAAAAAAAAAATCAATATTTAGATATTTCCTCAAACACAAGTTTTCAATGCATGATGTACAATGCTATTAAAGCAAGGTTTGGGAAATTATGAAAATATCGATTTATTTATTTTTTTTTAATTTTATTTATTTATTTATTTTTTATGTATGTAAAGGCCCCTTTAAAAGAACTGAAAAATAAAATGAAATTTAATATAAGAAAAAAACCGTCTATAACTATAACTATCTAATAAATGCTATTTTTAAAAATCTCTAATATATATATATATATATATATATATATATATATATATATATATATATATATATATATATATATATATATATATATATATATATTGTACAAACTAATAAAACACACAAAGGTTTATATAATTCGCTATGATATTATTATTTAAAAATAACTTGCGACTACGGGTCACTGTCAGCTACTTTAACCTCACACTTTCACAATATAAAAGCTTCCGTCTCTTTGTTGCAACAACATCACGTGGATAGTTTATAGTTTTAATATGAGTTAACTTGTTATTGCTTAAAATTATTCAAAACTAAAATTATCATAATCGTAAAGCTATTGTATCATAAAAAATAGAAATGAAAAATATTTTTCGCTGAAAATTTTAAATGCATGGTACCCACCACCGCAAAGCACGAGTACCCTGCTAGTTTACTCGATTGATCTATTAAGGAATTTCATTTATTCATTTGAACCTCTTGGAGGTAAACGTGTGTAAAAAATATTCGCACCAAGCCACGTAAACTTGGTAGAACACTTGTGTCGAACCAATTTTTAAAAATCGTTGGCCAAATTCATGTACATTGGCATTGACTTGTGAATTCACCGCCATTCTCCAATTCTTCTTCATACTAATTGTGATGACTTTGGACCCATACCCTTTAAGTTCCACAAATCATGGCTTGCCCATAAGATCATAAGGTGTGGTGAGGAGATAAATCTCCTCATTTGGGTCCTACGTCACTTTAACAAACCTCCTTATCACAACTAACCACAACTTATTCATTTGGGTTCCACTACTTCCTATTTTATTTTTTTATTCAATTTATCAAATAACATAAACTTCATTTCATTCAAATTAAAAATACAATACTACATATTAAAAACATATGAAACTTAAAATTACGATACGAAAAAAATGACACAAAAAAACATACCACACATATTAAAAAACATAAAACACATATCAATAAATGAAGCTTAAGCATTTTCGTCATTGAGATTATGTTTCTTCATGATTTGTTCTTGTTTCCTGCGAATGAGAGCGGCTTTTGCCGGTGTGGTTTGGTTGGGATCAAGCATGAGAAACTTCAACTCTTCATTATCTAAGTACCGCACTTCTTTCTGCCTCTTAGCCTCGTACGTGGCCATTTGAATTTCGGCTTTACGCGAATTAGTATCTGATAAATGTCCCAAAAAAGAACTCGTTTGACTCCCCATGGAGCTCCCACCGGCGCTCGACGTATCCGTCGACATGGATTTCTTTGAAGCTCGAGCTTTGTAGGCGCTTTCGGGATGAGGACATTTGTCAGGACCAAATATATCTTCGAGACATGAAATGTCAAGCGGTTCCTCCGCATTCCATTTCGGGTACTTTTTTAAAACATCCCACACGTGAACATATATGAACTTTCTCCCAGCAAAGCGTTGTTCAAAATTGGTCTTTGCATTCTCGATAAGATCTTTGTCATTTTCCTCGCTTCTACATTGCAAATGTTTGTAGATAGCGTTGAATTTTTGAAAATCACTGTTAACCCTTGTCCATTTACCCGTGAGCATATTTTTGGTACGAGCCTCAAGGCTAGATTGAGTGTTGAACATGACAATAATCTGGTTCCAAAAGAAATCATCAGAACGGTTAGACCCGTGAGCAACTTTTTTTCCTCGTGATTTGGGCGGTCCAGGGTCTTGTGGTACTTTGAATTGTGACTCTGATGGTTGTGATTCAAAGTCTTGTTGTGGTTGAGATTGAGGAAACTGTGAAGGTTGTGACGGGTTAAAAAATTGTGGTGATGGAAATCGTTGTTGCGGGTAATTTGCGAATTCTTGAAACGCATATTGTTGATTTTGGTAAATTACCTCGGGATTCAATTGCGTACCATATGGAGGAATTTGTGGCGACGAGGAGGTAGAGTTTTGTGACGATGGGGTCGATGGGTTTGAAGAACTCCCGTATTGTTATTGGTTTGAGGTGAGAAGATTCATAAAATATCGGCTCTCGTTTGGATTTTGAGACATTTTTTTAGGGTTATGATACACAAAAGTTACTAAAGTTTACCAGAAATTTGTCCGAAGGAAATATAGTTTCATTTTGTTCATCCAGGTTACTCAACTTTTGCAACCAGTTATAAATGTTACTGTGTTTTTGGTAACCGGATATAACAGGCAAAAATCCTATATGGCTTATTTTTTAAGAACAAACGGTCCTTGTGGTTTGTCGCATTTCTCGGATTTAGTCCCTAGACCACTATTTCTGTTAGTTTGACCGTTTATAATCTGTTTTTGTACGTTTTGGTCTGTTTTTATCCGTTTTTA
Source organism: Artemisia argyi (assembly GCA_030686995.1). Lineage (NCBI taxonomy): Eukaryota > Viridiplantae > Streptophyta > Magnoliopsida > Asterales > Asteraceae > Artemisia > Artemisia argyi. Next base: position 277,944,485 of record CM060709.1, read on the forward strand.
TTCGTATTTATACGTTTTCATCCGTTTTTCTTACGTTTTATATGTTTTATCCGTTTTCATCAGTTTTTATACGTTTTTATCTGTTTTCAACCATTTTTATACGTTTTCGTCCATTTTATACGTTTTCATCCGTTTTTCTTACATTTTTGTCCGTTTTATATGTTTTCGTCTGCTTTTATCTGATTTTATACGTTTTTATCCGTTTTCAACCATTTTTATACGTTTTCGTCCACTTTTATATGTTTTCATCCATTTTTTTTACGTTTTCACACGTTTTTTTCCGTTTTTAGACGTTTTCGTCCGCTTTTATACGTTTTAGTTCGTTTTTATCTGTTTTACCCGTTTTTATATGTGTTTATCCGTTTTTATACGTTTTCGTCCGTTTTTATATGTTTTCATCCGTTTTTCTTACGTTTTCATACATTTTTATCCGTTTTTATATATTTTTGTCTTTTTTTACATTTGCGTCCGTATTTAAATGTTTTTGTTCGTTTTTATACATATAAAAATGAACAAAAAACATATAAAACGGACAAAAACATATAACAACGGATGAAAACATAAAAAAAATGGACGAAAACATATAAAAACGGTTGAAAACAAATAAAATCGAATTAAAACGTAAGAAAAACCGATGAAGACGTATAAAAACGAACAACAACGTATAACAACGGTTGAAAACGAATAAAAACGGATAAAAGCATATGATAACGAATAAAAACGGATGAAAACGTATAAAAATGGACAAAAATGAAACAATATTACCTTAGGTTCAGTAACACATTTAACAAACCCGTAAACATGGGTAACCTGTATGAACAAAATGAAACTATATTACCTTAGGACAAATATTTTGGAAACTTTAGTAAGTTTTCTGTAAGGTGGAAGTTTCGTCAGGCCAACGTGGCTTGGGTGATGGGCTAATAGCCAGTAACCCTTCCACTAAATAACCTTAGTGTCGCCATTTTACACATATAATGACCAAATTAACAAACCCATATACATGGGTAACCTGGTTGAACGAAATGAAACTATATTTCCTTAGGACAAATTTCTGGTAAACTTTAATAACTTTTGTGTACCATAACCCTTTAATATACTTCATTTCTTTCTAACACCTCTCTCTGTCTCTCTGTCTCTCTGTCTCTCTCTCTATCTATCTATCTATCTATCTATCTATCTATCTCTATCTCTAGAATCTAAATATGCATTTCGACTACTTTAATCGTCCAAGAACTCCCGATCAAGGTAGAATCTTGATACCAAGAGTCCTAACAGTGTGAAATTGTTGAGACTATAACAATAGATTTTTAGGAAGATTTTTTCGGTTTCAAGTTCATAATGTATGATATGGAGAGAGAAATGGTAGTCTTGGTATTTTTTATTTTAAAGCATGAAAATTGAAAGAGTACCCTTTTGAAACAATAAAAGTGGACGGTGTGGCCTCGTCGTAGATTCGCCGTGGTGACATGGTAGCCTCGTCGTGGCTAGCCATGACACCGCCCCAACTCGCCGTGGCTTGCCATCCATGGGTTACTCGTCTGCACGTCGAGGTGAATTTTGTACTTGTGTGTCAGATATAAACATTACCAAATGTTTAAATTATGAAATTTGATTTTCTTTTTCTTTTTTTTGTTTAAAAACATACATTGATACACTATAAATACTATCATATTTTTACAAATTCTACACAAACTTTCACACTAAACTCTATAAAATAATAACCAATAAGCATGAGTGCATCATCTTATCAGTGATCTTGAAGAGATATCAAAGCTCGAGATGATTCTTCAAGAATTGAGTATGAGCAATCGTTGCAGCAACAAGAAGTCGAAAGTTCACAACGACGTAGATACATCCCACGTGAATGTGAAGTTTCCGAAGCATGTCTATTTTTCCGCGGGTAAATTTACAATGGGAATGGGTTGAACGATGCGAACTGCAACGAAAGAAGGGGAGGGAACTACGTGATAAACTCATACACCCAGCGCTTTAACGAAATCTCACCGAACATGTTTGGCAATGACATAAATGGGAGCAATTTCAACAACAGCAACAACAACAACAACATAATTAGTTTGTTTATAATTTGGTGTATTTCTTAAGTTGCGTATGTTTTTTACCGTCTTTTTTTTGTATCGTTAGTCTATGTTTCGTATGTGTTTTAATATGATGTATTGTATTTTTATTTTTAATGAAATGAATTTAGTTTATTTGGAAATTTGAATATAAAAATAAAATAGAAAGTGGTGAGAACCAAATGAGTAAGTTGTGGTTAGTTATGATAAGAGACCCAGGTACAGTGGCTGGTGGCTCAAGCCATTGTGCTCGGCGGGAGCCTATGGCGTGATAACCCACACCGAGGCTGGTGATGAGGCAAAAAATGAACCGTTTTTAGGGGGTTATTTAAGCCCGAAATTGAATTTATTTGATCAAATATTGCCCTAAATCGTTCCTTTTGTGATTTTAGGTAATTTTGGAGTGAATTCTGGAAAAGGAAGCATTTTGGACGTTTTTGGAGCATAAAAGTGAAGAAAGCGGCAAAGTCTTAATTTTCCTTGCTGGGAACAGTACCTGACGGCGTCAAGAGTCTTCATATGACGGCGTCAAGAGGTGGAAGTGGTGACGATCCAGAGAAATCGTGAAGGCGTCAAGCTTGGCCGTCATGGTTCAAGATATGGTGATGGCCTAGAGTAATATTACACATGACGGCGTCAAACTTGGATCTAGGCAATCCGATCTCATTATGGGCGGCGAGTTGACGGCGTCAGAAATTCCTTCTTGACGCCGTCACCCTGTAAAATCTATATATAGTTTTGGAATTTTCATTCATTAGGGTGTAACTTTAGAGGGTATAACTTTGGAGAAACCCTAGCACGAATTTTACTGCTCTTTCAAGGGTTTTTACCCTTTGAAACCTTTCATGTTCAATTGATATAAGTACTCTTTCAATTCAATCAATATGTCTATGTGTTGCTTGAATATATCTTACGCTTGTCTTGAATTTAACATGCTAGGCTAGATCTCTTGTGTGTTTGCTTAGATGTAGTGAAACCTAGATGTTAATTATGGGTTGATTGTTTGTTTATAGTTGTTACGGATGAATGATTTCGATGTTAGGCATAAGAAAACTGGCAGAGTTCCATAGGGTAACATTCTTGAATGTCTTAAGAAACATGAACCAATGCGTACTAGGTTATTATGGTTGTATTTAATGCATAAGCGAATTCTAATGATCCCATGTTAGGAGCTTCTAGCAGGCTCGACATAGGAGTGAAGTAGGAGCTTATAGAGTTGGGGAAGTACGTACGCCACCCCACGAATGGTATTAAGGTACATAACCCTTCATCCACGCAATTGTAACAAACTATCAACTTGTAAAAGATATCTAGGGAGTAATGAAATCTAAGTAAACACAACTCTCCCCATTATTGTTCACACTACATTAGTAATTAGCTTTATTTTCATTTCTGTCATTTTATTTTGATTGCATCTTAGTTATTGGGTTAGTTGATTAGCAAATAATTCCGCCCACTCTTCCAAAAACCGAGATTTTATTTGCTTTTATAAAATATAAAAAATACAAAAAGAATCATCCCTCACATCTAGACCTAGTTTTTAGGTTTTCTAATCCTAGCGACACTATTCCTGAGTTGAACGATCAATCCCCCGGTACTTGTCAGTTGTCACTATACTATACTACAACGGTCAGGTACACTGCCTGGTGGGGGTTGTAAGCTTCTCGAGATCCCTCGAGAGGTAAAGCCTGGTGCGATTCCCACGTATCAGCTGGGCTGGTAGGGCCTGGTACCGTGGCCACCAGCCCACGTTAAAGGTTTTATTTTATTTTATTTTATTTTTTTGGGTTTGCTGGTTTTTGTTTTGGTGGGTTTGTTTCTCTTTTGTTTGTGTTTGTGTGTTGTGATGCGTTTTTTATTTTCTTTTATTTTTTGTAGGTTTTAGTTGAAAGGGTAGCAGAGGATGATGATGAAGAAGATGGGGATCAAATATATGGCTACGGGAGTAAATATTAATGAAAAAAATAAAAAAAAATAGAAAAATAGAAAAAAATATCTAGAGTAAAAGTTTAGTTGGGTTTGGGCTGTGATTGATTATTTTTGCGTACTATTAGTTGGGCAGAAATTTTGTTTTTAGTTTGACAATTTTTATCCGAGTTTTGTTATTGGTTGATGATAAGTTGGGTTGAAATTTCGCAAATTAAGTGGTTAATGGTAATATTTGGGTCTCGAGTAGGTTTATGTTATCCCAAAACTAGTTTATTTTTATGTTTACATCTAACTTTTATTTTACGTATTTTTTATTTAATGTATTATTTATTTATTTATTTATTTATGTAATGTGTTTTTTATTAATAAAATTAAATTTTAGTTATATATATTGTCTTATTTAAAATTGAAAAAAAAAATAATATACTACATCACTACAAAAACTAGTGTTATGCTGAGGTGACACCACTTTTTCTCATGGCACCACTCACGACACCAGACGATACCTAGCACTCTAAAGGGTTGTAGAAAGGGGTTTGTCATGATAATGTGGTACCCCGTAGGATCCAAATAAGTAGTTTTGGGATGTAAAGACACAAGTACCGTAAGTAAACACATTCACTCATTTATTCACACTAGTAGGTTGCCCGCGCATAGCGGCGGTAATGAAAAAACCTTCCTGAAATATAGTTTTAATCTTGCAAGTTGCTTTTGTTGCATTTATCTATCAACTAAACCTAAGTGCGTATTTCAAAAAAAATAAAATAAAATAAAATAAAATAAAATAAAATAAAATAAAACTGAAAACCTTAAAATTGAGTTTAACTGAATAAAACTCCGGTTATTCTGAAAAGACCTCAAAAAAACTGAAAAGGTTATAAACATGTACGGACAATAACATATCATAGCAGCACGACCAAGTTAAGGCTAGCTATAGAACAATAATTTAAGCGTATAACATCAACTTAGTGCATTATCTATGCATAATATGCTCAAAGAACTTCTTGTAAAAAATAAGAGAATTTAAAACAATTTGTTAGACACATATCGATTGCATTTAAGTTAGAAACAATCAATTACACAAAATTCAAGTAATCAAGGCTCCAATCTGCTTATTTCACAATAATAAAGAAACAAAGTAATGCAAGGACTGTTCGACACCCTTTACCAGTTCTGTGCATTACCAATCCCCTTACTCCAACTAACTTGTTCTCTTTATCATACAATGAGTTGTATGTCAGAAATGAAGCCATGACCCCACTTCAAAATCACCTTCTCTCTTCCTGTAGAGTAGGAGGAAAATGACAAAGGGAATGATTCTTGATCTCAGTTGCAAGCAATATCTCTAGGACTATTGCTACTCGCTACCGATCATACCCTTAAACAACAAGGCATTATAAGCATTGGCAAAGGCCCAAATAATATCAACATGAATGTATACTAAAATCTTCAACTTCGCAGAGTAAGAAACCTGCCAAGGGTAAGAGGCATAATATATTTGTCTAAATACCTGCAACTCTGACTTAGCAATGAAAAAATAATAATAAAGGATCTCAGCCATGGATATCACCAGCCAACTACGGTTGAAGATAATGTCATGATTCACTTAAAACGACCTTTTCACGAGTCTGCAAGCTGCATTAGAATAGTCAGTTTGTTTGTTATAACCACCACCTGTCCCTTGCTGATATCCGCTTGTTGCACCTCCGGGGCCAAATCGCCCAGCAACAGCTCCGTACCCACCAGGCTTGGGGTTGTAGCCTTCGTTACTACCATAGTTGCCATAACCATAGGCTTGACTACCATACCTAGAAGCTCAATTTGCAGATTGACTCGGTAATTTATGTTATAATTAGTGTTTTATTGCTGGAACATACTAACATAGCAAGAAAGATATGACATATGTCGTTAACTCGCTATAAAAACAACAAAATACAAAAATATTATGACTAATATGATCATATAACTCAAATCACCTCCACGACACTCTTGTTATCGATAAGCATGCCAAAGAGTCTTTGGTTCACAAACAATAAATATGCAGACTAATATATTAACATTACACACAAAAAAGCACATAATTCAAATACAAACTGATAGGTTCAAAGATGGGATTATAGTCAATTTGAACATCCATACCGCTCCAGGAAGCACTACAAAACAATAAGAAAGTAGCCAATTATCTGTAAAGAGCCACTTCTTTATCCCAAACAGACCCATTTGAACCCCAGTTCAGCACCCGAACCCACCCTTCTCATCCCCTAAACCCACCCATTTCAGCCCTCATTTCAGAGCCCGAGCAAGCCGGTTTCAGCACCCAAACCTACCCAACTCAGCCCCCACATCAGCACCCAGACGTACCCACTTCAGCATATAAAAACCCACCCACTTCAGCCCGTAAACACACCCATTTCATCCCCCGTTTCAGCACCCAAACACGCCTATTTCAGCCTCCAAACCGACACCCACTTGAGCCCCCTAACCCACCCATTTTATTAACATAGTAAATTTAACTCGGCATGGCACATTGATACGTGGGAATCGCACCAGGCTTTACCTCTCAAGGGATCTTGAGAAGCTTACAACCCCCACCAGGCAGTGTACCTGGTCGTTGTAGTATAGTATAGTGACAAGTACCGGGGGATTGATCGTTCAGCTAGGAATAGTGTCGCTAGGATTAGAAAACCTAAATACTAGTTCTAAAGATGAAGGATGATTCTTTTTGTATTTTTATATTTTTTTAGAAAGCAAGTAAAAATCTCGGGTTTGAAGGATTTGGGCGGAATCAGTTGCTAGTCAACTAACCCAATACTAAATATGCAATCAAAATAAAATACTAGAAATGATAATAAACTAAATTAACTAAGGTTGTGAGCAATAAATGGAGAAAATGTGTTTACTTAGATTTCACTACTCCCTAGATATCTTTTACACGTTAATTACTTGTTATATTTGCGTGGATGATGAGTGCTCAAACACTCATAATTTTTGGTCTAATCTGAACTGCAAAACATACAAAAACACTCAGTAATGCATCAAAATACTGAAAATATTCCAAAATTGTGTTTTATATGTTTTAGATGCAAAACGAGTAAAAACAAATGAAAAACGCACAAAGTTTGCAAAATTGGCAGTTTCAGTCCCCCAACTTTCATAAAATTACAAAACTAGTCCCTGGATATTCAAAATATAGAAAATTATCACCAAAGGTCCTTTTACAATCATAAGTTGTCATATTTTGTCCTTTGGTGAAAAATTGGAAAGTTTTGGAAATTTACACTTTTGGTCCCTGGAGTTTCAATAATTGGCAGATTCAGTCCCTGGTGGGATAATTTTGAAAGAAAAATCACTTTTGGTCCTTGGGAATTCACAAAAATCACTTTTAATCCCTGGATGAAAATTTTGATAAAATTACAAGTTTAGTCCCCGGAGTTTAGAAATTTGCAAAATTAATCCCCGGGCATTCTATTTTGGAAAATGTTAATTTTCATCCTTGTAATATTTTTATGTTGTCAAAAATTTGTCCTTGTGAATATTTTGGAATTATGGCAAAACAGGTCCCTTGGTTTTTAAAATCTACAAAAATGGTCCTTGTGATTATTTACCTAAACCAAAAGGACCCTAAATAAACAAACACCTTTTGGCCTGATCCACTAAACCAAATCCCAGGCCCACCAATAAGACCCGGCCCACTCCTAAATTAATAATACCCTGCTCGTTGACTCCGGTCAAACCCACACCCCCGTTACACTGTTCATCGTCCTTAACCTCCACCATTAACACCCTAAACCCAGGTTCTTGTCTCCCCCCTCCTCCACTTTTACCAACCCTCATTAAAGCCCTCACCTTCCCCCTCCTACCCTCATTAAATTTCCACACCAACTCCACTTATCTGCCAATCCCCCATTTCCCGCCAAAAAGAAGTTTCAAAGGTGGAGATCAAATTCACCAATCCAACGATCAAGAATGAAGTGGGAAAGCTGTGGGGACTCCTCAGAGGCTATAAAAGAAAAGAAAAGAGAGAAGATAAAGTTCTCACTGCTTTTAGACCAATTCTAGTGTAAAATCTTTAATTTCTGTTTTAATTATTCAAAGTCAGTTGTAATTTAAAAGTTGTACTCAGTTTAAGATAATGGAAGTTTAAATTTCAAGTTTCTCAATTCAGTCTCTTAGTTTGAATTCAGTTTTTTGGCAAATGTAAGTGAAATTGACAACTTTGCTTATTTATTGCTAAAAATTGTTAAACTTGCTTCATTTAAGTTCATTTAAGCTTATTTGTAAGTTTTTATAAAGTTATTAAAGCTTTGAAGCCATTTCAGTTCATAACTTAAAATAATCAAAAAAATCAAGAAAAATAAAAAGAAAAATAAAGTTCAGTGTTCAAGGTTATGCAAGCAAGGAATCTGGTTGCTATTTGGATTATCATGGGTTTAGTACTTCTTGGGAAGTGTTAGGGAGTGTTTGAGCCCTGGTGATTTGTTTTTCATTCAACTGCCATTGTAAGCTTCTCTAAATTTTTCTTGGCATTTAATATTTTCTGCCTTCAATTGTTGTTTAAATAGGTTAAACTAGGTTGGTTTAATGTTATTGTAAGTTATTCATTCAGTTTTATGGATCAAATAGGTTAAATTGCATTGTAAAAATCCATTTTCAGTATTAAAGGGGGTGTTTGGCTCAGGCCATTTCACTGTGTTAAGGGTTGTTTTGGTTGTTGCTTTCTGCTTACATTAGTCACCTAGGGTCTAAATAAGACTTTTAAGTCATAAACCTGGTACCTTATTTGCCCAGAAGTCAAAATCATCTTCATTGGCCATTAACTGTCAACTGATGAGCAGTTGTGACCCCAAGTCCTCCATATCTATGCATAAGTGAGTAATGTAGCTTATTTTCATTAGCTTTTAGCTTAATATAGCTTAATCTATCAGTAGGACCCCTTAGAATCTCACCAAAGTCAAACCTTTATAAGTTTTCAAAAAGTCAATTGTGCACAAGCTCAGATTTTCACAAAAGTTCAAAGATTTAATTTGATTTATGTATTTGCTTTTATGATGTGAAATCTGTTTCTAATTGTTGTCTATCAGCTAGATTTCAAGTTTCCATGCCCCTTTTATTTTTGTGATTTTTTTCCTTGGCCCCACCTTGCCCTAAACACACCTGCAAGGCAAGTGTTGCCCCTGCTGCACAGAACCATCACCCACCACCACCACTTTGTGGTGGTGTTCTGACCACCTCAGTGGGCCCAAGACCACCATTATTGCTCACTTCCACCCCCTCCTACCAGGGTTGGGTTTTTGACCATTGGGTTGACCTAGATACCCCCTGGGTCCCACTTAAATCACCTCCTAAACCTGTCCCACTTTTCAGTCCCAACACAATAAGCCAAGTGTTTATTTGTGGCTTATAGCTTATTCTGAGGTCACACCTTGATTTTTCCAGCTTATTAATGTTTCAATAACTTAATTGTATCAGTTTTCACCAGTGTGGGTCCCACACATGCTAGTTTAAGCTTATTTTCCATTTTGGTCAACTGTGGTCAACTGTTGAACATTTCAGCTTATATTCAGCTTATTTTAAGTTTATAAAAAGTTTGTTTTTGCAAAAGTTTGTTGTATTTAGTTGTAAAATAGATTGGTAAAAGAAAAATCAAGAAAAACAAATTTAAAATTAAGTGATAGTTTCTATTTAGTGTAATTTAATTTTAATTTTCATTTTTAAATTTTAATTAAGTACTTAGCATTTTTATATTTTTATTAAATTCCTATTATATTAAAGTATTTATAATAATTTTTTCAGATTTTTATTTTGTTATTTAGTATTTATTAGAATTAATATTAGTTTTATTAGAAATTAAATAATAATTAGTTTAAAATAGCATAATTAGTTTTTATTAAGTAAAACCTAGTTTTTATATTTTTTATAGCTTTTATATGTTATAAAGTAATTTTAGAAATTTTATTAGAATTTTTACTGTTCATTTAGTAATTTTCTTAATTTAAAATAGTTTAATTAGTAATTAGTAATTAATTAATAGAAAAACCACAAAAAGACAAAAATACTTATTTTTATTTTTAAAACTTATTTTTAGTCATTTTATAATTTTAGGAATTTTATTTTCACCTTTTTAGTATTAAATTAATATTATATTATATTTAAGTTGTTTTAATATTAATAATAAGTATTAAATAGTTTTTAATTAATATTAAATAATTAAATAGTATAAAAAGTAATTTTAATTTTCTAAAAAGTTTCTTTTATTATTAGGATTGTAAAAATGTAATTTTCACTTTTGTAAGTATTTTATTTTACTAAAACTCGCGTTTTATTTTGTACGTCTACGTTTTATTCAAAACGTAACGTACGCGTTTTTAGGTTTTTATCGTTTCTGGTTTTTGTAACTTTCCCGTCTTATTCACATAGCTTGTTTAAGCTATTTCATTGTAGATTCTATAGTTCAACCACACACAAACCTTTCTCTCATCCAAATTCACCCGATCAAATAACCGTTTGTTTACAATTCACACCTCGTCGGGACATACGACCCGGGGAAGCCTTATACTTCCGCGGAGCATTGAGCCTTAGGAGTTTGACTTGTTTGACCACATCCATGGTTGAATTTAGTTGACTGCTTTTGCATCAATTAGTGGATGATGGATTGTATTCCTTAATATCATTCATGGGGTGGCGCACTTAATTCCCCAATCCTATGAGTGCCTACTTCACTCCTATGTCGAGCCGGCTAAGACGCTCCTAACATGGAATCATTAGAATTTACTCATGCATTAAATACAACCAATAAAACCTAGTGCACGTCAGTTCATGTTTCCTAGGACGTTCAAGCATGTTACCATTTGGAAGTCTGCCAGTTTTCTTAAGCCTAACATCGAATTCATTCATCCAATACAACTATAAACAAGTAATCAACACATAATTAACATCTAGGTTTCATTAGATCCAAGCAAACACAAGATAGATCTAGCCTAGCATGATGGAATTAAGACAAGAACAAGATATAGACAACCAACACATAGACATATTGATTGAATTAAAAGAATACTTATCTCAATTACACATGAAAGGTATCAAGGGCTTAGAACCCTTGAAAAACCTGTAAAATTTGTACCAAGTTCGTACTTAGGGTTTCTCCAAAACTTGTCTCCCTTTAATGTGAAAATTAGAAAACTATATATAGGAAATAGAGTCTGACGGCGTCAAGACAAATTTTGTGACGCCGTCATCTCGCCGCCAAAATACTTCTCGGACTGCCTTGATCCAGATCTGACGCCGTCAAGTGTTATATGTTTCCAGGCCGTCATGCATTTTCCTCTTGATGCCCTACTTCGTGACGCCTTCAAATCTGTACTGGGCCGTCATGGAAATTACTCTTGACGCCGTCAAGATTTTCTTCTTGACGCCGTCACCTACTGTTCCCAGCAAGGAAAATTAAGACTTTGGCGTTTTCTTCACTTTTATGCTCAAAAAACGTTCGAATTGCTTCCTTTTCCAGATTTCTCTCCCAAAGTACCTAGAATCACAAAAGGAACGATTTAGGGCAATATTTGATCAAATAAATTCAATTCCGGGCCTAAATGACCCCCTAAAAGTGGTTCATTTTTCGCCTCATCATATACCCTTACACTTGTGATTTGCTTGTCCTCAATCAAATGCGCTTTTATTCTAATCAAAATACAAGTTAGGGGTCATTTAACACTAATATAAAAGTAATTACAACAAATAATCGTTCCACTAAAGACCAAAGACAAGCACGGAGGTCATACACTAGCACCTCACAAATAGTGTTTAGATACTCACATCTCTCGGGTGTAATAAAGTATAAATTACAATATGGAAACGGAAGATATCTCTCACTACCTGTCATAGCAAAATAGATTACCATAGGCTTGGGAAAGGATCAAACCTCCACCACATGGCGTAAGCAACTAGGATAAACTATCAAAGTCGTCTTTTAAAGGGTTGTAACGTTAGGTGTAGGGATATGAAATACACGGTTTTGTTGGATAAATGAAGTTTTACTGGTGGCGAGTTAACAATCTTGGTTAATTACATGTACAATATGGTGTTGCTAAGCCAAGACTAGACTCGACTTAAGCTAATAAATGAAAAATAACAAAAACATAAAATGAACATAGAATAAAAAGGGATGGTAGTCCGTATGTTTTTTCTCTTTTTCTTTTTCTATATATATATATATATATATATATATATATATATATATATATATATATATATATATATATATATATATATATTTTTTTTTGGCATACACTCTTACCCTACCATCCGAAATAATACATCATAGGGAATAAACGTTCACCTTACACTTGAATATTTACATACTTTACAATAAACTAATCTAATTACTCGAATTAAGATAATCAAAACACTTGGAGCACTTTTAAGATTAACGTACATATGGGGGTAATAAATGATGTTCTTCCCCATTACTCCATAAAATAAGTACTTACCCATGAGTCCCAATCGTCCCAAAACAATATGTACAAGGATATGACTAGACTTAGGAACCATGTAATCAATTAGATAGTTAACTTAGGGTTTAAACAAATACAATAATGCACTAAAAATGAGCGCATACACGGAAGGCTAAAGCGATTTGGGTGTACATTTTAAGTGGGGTGTAACAAATTCTTCCTTTAAGTAAGATGCTTAAAGTTAGAAACGAAAAGATAGGCTCAGAGGGGTGTACTAAGGGTTTCGTGTACTAAAAATGAGTACAATGCTAAGGGTGTGGGAAAAATTAGTTGACTTAAATAGTCAAGTAATATGACTTAAATGGTCAAGTAATTATGATACTGGTTTAACACAAGGGTGATCCTAATGCCTCTTATCATGTAGTAAATCCTACCACACGAATGTAGTCTCACTAGCGGTCTCGGGATGCATCACTAACGCAAGTTCTAGAATCTAAATGCTACCGGTACACTCATAAGCACAAATAGTAAATGCTTTTCCTATCAAATCTAAAGGCGAACCTCACATATTTGGGTGGAAAATTTTTCTGAATGGTACGGTTATGTGCTAGTCATACAATCTCCTATCCATGAGACGCTTGCTATAGCTAAAGTTTCACTCCTAAATGTTGTAAAAAAATTTAAATTTGGCGCTAAAATTACACTAACAAATATTTCTCATAGTTTTATTATACGTCTACCATTAAACAAAACAAACTCAAGCGAAAGTGCATATGTAAGGTATCATCATTTTACCCTCCCCTTACACTTATGATGAACATTGTCCCCAATGTTCAACTAAAGAATATAAATGTGAAAAAGTAAAAAGAATGAAATCAAATACTCCCCTGATTAGCTCGGTATGGATCATAAGGTGGTCAGGCTAAATCTTCCTCCAAGAAAATGAACAATCAAAACTTCCCTTCCAGAATATAAATCATCTTCTTGTCATACATAACCTGTAAATCCTGAGAAAACAGACAAAACAACCTCGCGTAAAATCGGCGGCATCCTATATAAGTTACTAAATCCTAGAAAACAAAATAAGATATAATGCTTGTGGAATGAAGTTTGCAGATTTCCTGGAGATTATAAAACTTAATAATTCACAAAAACCATAAGACTCCGTTAGAATAACAAAACCGGTAAAATTTCCAGATTTTTACACGTGACGCCGTCAAGAATTAATTCATGACGCCGTCAGAAGTGACCTGCAGAAATTCTTATGTTAAGTTTCAGGAAAATTTCTGGAAAAACTTGGTCCTACTTCCTGGAAAATCCTGCAAAACTTCATTATGACTCAATACAAGCATTTGACTCTAACAAATACGAATATACATGTTCATTTAATATTGTGGAGAATCATGATCGGTTTGTTTCTTAAAAACATATTTGGGGTTTCCCCTTACACTTATCTTTTGCAAAAATACTTTTAGGTGGAGTTAAGACTAGGCCAAAACAACAAAGTAAAGTATTTCCACTATTTAGTTTAGAAACATAATCAACCAACAATAAAAATAAAGCATGCATACGGAAGTAAATAACAAACAAACTAAATAAAATCACACAAAACATGGGTTGCCTCCCAAGAAGCGCTTTTCTTTATTTACAAGTCTTGTAGCTAGACTCAAGGTCATGGGTTACTACGTGATACGGGTGAGTTCCTCATTGAGGACATCCTTGGGATCAAACTTAGGTTTCAACTTCCTATCGGTTTCCTTAGTATGGTATGACCTTTCAAACCTTTCTTCATCCAGATCATACAAAGTCATCCTCATATGCCATGATCCGTCACCTTCTTTAGATGGCTTGTCCTACCTCCATTTACACTTGTCTCCCTCTCTTTTCCACTTATTCATCTCTATATTAATAGGCATTACACTTAAGAACTCAATTATCTTCCTAAATACTAAGGGGTCCTCAAAGGGATCTAGCTCTTCATCTCTAGCTATGAGTTGTTCTACTGAATGTGTCTTTTCAACGAAATCTTTCTCTAGATAAAATGGGCATTGAGGTCCTATGAAGTTCCTTTCTATCCAAGGTCCATATCTAGATGGTCTCCTATTCATCTCTACCCAATGCGGTGTCGGTTCATCATCACAATCATAACTATGCTTCTTTACATCGTACACCGACCAAGTATCGCCTTCACCTACCACTATCTTAGACTCCTTGCAATCTATCATAGCGCTAGCGGTGGCTAAAAATCCTCTTCCTACCAATAATGGGCATGTAGTGTCACTAACCATGTCTAGGACATGAAAATCCGCTAATATAGTTAACTTTCCTACGTGAACAACTACATCCTTGATCATTCCAACCGGGTGGGCAATACTCCCATCCGCTAGCTCTATCAATACCTCCGTTTCCTCTAACTTTCCTAGCTTAAGAGCGGTGAATAAGGATAAGGGAATCAAGTTTAGGCTTGACCCTAAATCGGCTAGTGTGTCAAAAGCTTCGGATCTTCCTATCTTACAAGGCAAAACAAATATACCCGGATCATCAAGCTTTTTAGGCAACTTGTTTTGAACGAAGGCGGTCCCATTTTTACCTAGTTTAAACTTCTCATATTTTTCTAGGAGGGCACTATAGTAAGGAGCACGCGCTAAGACATCAATGACGGGGCGTTCAAGGTGAAGTTCTTTGAATTCATCGTCAAGGTCTTGCGTAGGAGGTGTTTCAACTATACTTTTGACCGGTTCTATATCGGGTGTTTTATTTGATTGGTCCTTTTGAAGAATTTGGTTTTGTTTGAAACACGTGCTCGTTGATTTAACCGAGTAGTATTGTGGACACGAAGTGGGTGACGAAACTAAAGATATGGAATTAACGTTTAGTTTCGGATTCTTGATTGTGTCGCTTAGGAGTGCTCCCATTTCTCGGTCATTGAGAACTTTCAACAATGCGTCAATTCTAGTGGTCATCTCGCTTTGCTTTTGTTTGAAATCGGCTTCAAACTTAGATATGCGAGCTTCTTGAGATGCCATGAACTTAGACATCAACCCTTCAAGATTGTTGGTACTACCATAGTTGTTAGAAGGATTGTTGTTGAAAGTATGGTTTGAGGGTGGACCGTTTGGTTGGTAACGGCTAGGCGGATTGGAAGAATTGGGTTGATTTTGTTTCCACCTAAGGTTTGGGTGATTTTTCCAAGAGGGGTTATATGAATCTCCGTAAGTGTTTGGCTCGGGCTTGAAAGTGTACCACTTATCTCCTGCTTCGTCGATACACGTGGATGCGTAGTTCGCAAAAGCTGTTTCGGGGAGTTCCACACAATCACGAGTGTCGTGGGGACCACTACATAATTCGCATGAAGAAGTGATTTTGTT
The DNA here is from genome assembly GCA_030686995.1 of Artemisia argyi. Classification (NCBI taxonomy): domain Eukaryota; kingdom Viridiplantae; phylum Streptophyta; class Magnoliopsida; order Asterales; family Asteraceae; genus Artemisia; species Artemisia argyi. Next base: position 277,960,307 of record CM060709.1, read on the forward strand.
CACTTGGCTTGAAGGTTTAGGAGCTTCGTAAGATTTCATGAGAAAATTGACTTGGTCCTCAAGTTCCATGATCCTATGGTCGGGAGTGCTAGAATTGTTCGAAGGCAAAGATATTGCTTTGACCGTTTTGTTCAAATTACGGGGATCATTCCAACTTTCGTTGTCATAAAGAGCAAGATCTTCATTTTGATGTTGTTGGAACATCAAGATGTCATTTCTAAGCTTAGTAGTTTTCCCAGGTGGGAAAAATTGAGCAAGGAAACGAGTGGTAAGATCATCCCATGTGGTGATGGATCCCGCGGATAAACGCTCAAGCCATTGACTAGATTGATCCCGTAGAGAGAATTGGAATAGGCATAATCGTGTTGTCTCTCTAGTTTCAACACCTAGGTCTATGGAATCTACGATTTTGAAGAAGTCCTTAAGATGTTGGTTTGGATCTTCGGAACGAAGTCCATGGAATGCACATCCGCTTTGCACCAACCAGATGGTGTAGGATCGCTAGGGGGTCACATTGGCTCTGGTGAGCTCAATGGTGTTTCGGTAGCCTTGGTGGCTAGGTCGGGAATACTCTCCTAAGGTTCGGGGCCTAAGAGGTTCTAGTGGTGGGATGACGGGTTCAAGGATGTTCCCATCGTCCATTATGTCGGGTGGTGAAGAGTTACGAACAAAGACACAAAAAAATAAGATAGACTAAAGAAAACCTAAAAATAAAAATAAAATCTCACTAGAAAGGAATCTAGCAAGTAGACCTAATAAAAAGAGATTCTAACCTAGACAATAACTATTCCCCAGGCTGCGGCGCCAAAAACTTGATACGTGAGAATCGCACCAGGCTTTACCTCTCAAGGGATCTTGAGAAGCTTACAACCCCCACCAGGCAGTGTACCTGATCGTTGTAGTATAGTATAGCGACAAGTACCGGGGGATTGATCGTTCAGCTAGGAATAGTGTCGCTAGGATTAGAAAACCTAAATACTAGTTCTAAAGATGAAGGATGATTCTTTTTATATTTTTATATTTTTTTAGAAAGCAAGTAAAAATCTCGGGTTTGAAGGATTTGGGCGGAATTAGTTGCTAGTCAACTAACCCAATGCTAAAGATGCAATCAAAATAAAATACTAGAAATGAAAATAAACTAAATTAACTAAGGTTGTGAGCAATAAGTGGAGAAAATTTGTTTACTTAGATTTCACTACTCCCTAGATATCTTTTACACGTTAATTACTTGTTATAGTTGCGTGGATGACGGATTGTATTCCTTAATACCATTCATGGGGTGGCGCACTTAATTCCCAAATCCTTTGAGTGCCTACCTCACTCCTATGTCGAGCCGGCTAAGAAGCTCCTAACATGGGATCATTAGAATTTACTCATGCATTAAATACAACCAATAAAACCTAGTGCACGCCAGTTCATGTTTCCTAAGACGTTCAAGCATGTTAGCATTTGGAAGTCTGCCAGTTTTCTTAAGCCTAACATCGAAATCATTCATCCAATACAACTATAAACAAGTAATCAACACATAATTAACATCTAGGTTTCATTAGATCCAAGCAAACACAAGATAGATCTAGCCTAGCATGATGGAATTAAGACAAGAACAAGATATAGACAACCAACACATAGACATATTGATTGAATTAAAAGAATACTTATCTCAATTACACATGAAAGGTATCAAGGGCTTAGAACCCTTGAAAAACCTGTAAAATTCGTACCAAGTTCGTACTTAGGGTTTCTCCAAAACTTCTCTCCCTTTAATGTGAAAATTAGAAAACTATATTGATGCGTGGGAATCGCAACAGGCTTTACCTCTCGAGGGATCTCGAGAAGCTTACAACCCCCACCAGGCAGTGTACCTGATCGTTGTAGTATAGTATAGTGACAAGTACCGGGGGATTGATCGTTCAGCTTAGGAATAGTGTCGCTAGGATTAGAAAGCCTAAATACTAGTTCTAAAGGTGAGGGATGATTATTTTTGTGTTTTTATATTTTTTAGAAAGCAATTAAAAATCTCGGGTTTGAAGGATTTGGGCGAATTAGTTGCTAATCAACTAACCCAATACTAAAGATGCAATCAAAATAAAATACTAAAAATGAAAATAAACTAAATTATACTAAAGTTGTGAGCAATAGGCGGAGAAAATGTGTTTACTTAAATTTCACTACTCCCTAGACATCTTTTACACGTTAATTACTTGTTATAAATGCATGGATGACGGATCGTATTCCTTAATACCATTCATGGGGTGGCACACTTAACTCCCCAATTCTATGAGCTCTTATCTCCTCCTACACCATGCCCGGCACAACTATAGGGATTGTAAACAGTGGCTCATGCATTAAATACAACCAATAAAGACCTAGTGCGCGTCGGTTCATGTTTCTTAAGACGTTCAAGCATGTTACCAATTGGAGATCTGCCAGTTTTCTTAAGCCTAACATATAAATCATTCATCCAAAACAAGTATAAACAAGTAATCAACACATGATTAACATCTAGGTTTCATTAGATCTAAGCAAACACAAGATAGATCTAGCCTAGCATGATGAAATTAAGACAAGAACAAGATATAGACAACCAACACATAGACATATTGATTGAATTGAAAGAACACTTATCTCAATTACACATGTATGGTATCAAGGGCTTGGAACCCTTGAAAAACCTGTAAAATTCGCCCCAAGTTCGTACTTAGGGTTTTCCAAAACTTCAATCTTTAAATGTGAAAAATTAGAAAACTATATATAGGAAAAGAGGTCTGACGGCGTCAAGACAAAGCTTGTGACGCCGTAACCTCGCCGCCAAAACTATTCTCGGACTGCCTTGATCTACATTTGTCGTCGTCAAGACTTAATCATTTCCAGGCCGTCATGACTTTTACTCTTGACGCCCTACCTTCATGACGCCGTCAAATCTCTTCTGGATCGTCATGAAATTTTGCTCTTGACGCCGTCAGGGAGTTACTCTTGACGCCGTCACCTACTGTTCCCAGCATGGAAAATTAAGACTTTGGCGTTTTCTCACTTTTATGCTCCAAAAACGTCCGAATTGCTTCCTTTTCCAGATTTCACTCCCAAAGTACCTAAAATCACAAAAGGAACGATTTAGGGCAATATTTGATCAAATAAATTTGAATTCGGGCTTAAATGACCCCCTAAAAACGGATCGTTTTTCGCCTCATCATATACTCTTACACTTGAGATTTGCTTGTCCTCAAGCAAATGCGCTTTTATGCTACTCAAAATACAAGTTATGGGTCATTTAACACTAATATAAAAGTAATTACAACAAATAATCGTTCCACTAAAGACCAATAGACAAGCACAGAGGTCATACACAAGCACCTCACAAATAGTGTTTAGATACTCACATCTCTCGGGGGTAATAAAGTGTAAATTACAATATGGAAACGGAAGATATCTCTCACTACCTGTCATAGCAAAATAGATTACCATAGGCTTGGGAAAGGATCAAACCTCCACCACATGGCGTAAGCACCTAGGATAAACTATCAAAGAGGTCTTTTAAAGGGTTGTAACGTTAGGTGTAGGGATATGAAATACACGGTTTTGTTGGATAAAGGAAGTTTTACTGGTGGCGAGTTAACAATCTTGGTCAATCACATGTACAATATGGCGTTGCTAAGCCAAGACTAGACTCGACTTAAGCTAATAAATGAAAAATAACAAAAACATAAAATAAACATAGAATGAAACGGGATGGTAGTCCGTATGTTTTTTTTTTTCTCTTTTTCCTTTTTCTATTTTTTTTCTTTTTCTTGATTTTTCGATTTTTTTTTTTTTTTTTTTTTTTTTTTTTTTTTTTTTTTTTTTTTTTGCATACACTCCTACCCTACCATCCGAAATAATACATCGTAGGGAATGAATATTTCCCTTACACTTGAATCTTTACATACTTTACAATTAACTAATCTAATGACTCGAATTAAGAAAATTAAAACACTTGGAGCACTTTAAGATTAACGTACATATGGGGGTAATAAGTGATGTTCTTCCCCATTAGTTCATAAAATAAGTACTTACCTATGAGTCCCAATCGTCCCAAAATAATATGTACAAGGATATGACTCGACTTAGCAACCATGTAATCAATTACAAAGTTAACTTAGGGTTTAACAAATAACAATAATGCACTAAAAAATGAGCGCATACACGGAAGGCTAAGGCGATTTGGTTGTACATTTAAGTGGGGTGTAACAAATTCTTCCTTTAAGTAAAATGCTTAAAGTTAGAAACGAAAAGATAGGCTCGGAGGGGTGTACTAGGGGTTTCGTGTACTAAAAATGAGTACAACGCTAAGGTGTGGGAAAAATTAGTTGACTTAACTAGCCAAGTAATATGACTTAAATGGTCAAGTAATTATGATACGGGTTTAACACAAGGGTGATCCTAATGCCTCTTATCATGTAGTAAATCCTACCACACGAATGTAGTCTCACTAGCGGTCTCGGGATGCATCACTAAAGCAAGTTCTAGAATCTAAATGCTACCGGTACACTCATAAGCACTAATAGTAAATGCTTTTCCTATCAAATCTAAAGGCGAACCTCACATATTTGGGTGGAAAATTTTTCTGAATATACGGTTATGTGCTAGTCATACAATCTCCTATCCATGAGACGCTTGCTATGGCTAAAGTTTCACTCCTAAATGTTGTAAAAAATTTTAAATTTGGCGCTAAAATTGCACTAACAAGTATTTCTCATAGTTTTATTACACATCTACCATCAAACAAAACAAACTCAAGTGAAGGTGCATATGTAAGGTATCATCTTTTTACCCTCCCCTTACACTTAAGATGAACATTGTCCCCAATGTTCAAGTAAAGAATGTAAAAGTGAAAAAGTAAAGAGAATGAAATCAAATACTCCTCTGATTCGCTCGGTATGGATAATAAGGTGGCCAGGTTAAATCTTCCTCCAAGAAAATGAACAATCAAAGCTTCCCTTCCAGAATATAAATCATCTTCTTGTCATACATAACCTGTAAAACCTGACAAAATAGACAAGACGACCTCGCGTAAAATCGGCGGCATCCTATATAAGCTACTAAATCCTAGAAAACAAGATAAGATATAATGCTTGTGGAATGAAGTTTGCAGATCTCCTGGAGATTATAAAACTTAATAATTCACAAAAACCATAAGACACCGTTAGAAAAACAAAACCGGTAAAATTTCCAGATTTTTACACTTGACGCCGTCAAGAATAAACTCTTGACGCCGTCAGAAGTGACCTGCAGAAATTCTTATGTTAAGTTTCCGGAAAATTTTTGGAAAAATTTGGTCCTACTTCCTGGAAAATCCTGAAAAACTTCATTATTACTCAATACAAGCATTTGACTCTAACAAATACGAATACACATGTTCACTTAATATTGTGGAGAATCATGATCGGTTTGTTTTATTAAAAACATATTTGGGGTTACCCCTTACACTTATCTTTCGCAAAAATACCTTTAGGTGGAGTTAAGACTAGGCCAAAACAACAAAGTAAAGTATTTCCACTATTTAGTTTAGAAACATGATCTACAAACAATAAAAATAAAACATGCATACGGAAGTAAATAACAAACAAACAAGTAAAATCACACAAAACATGGGTTGCCTCCCAAGAAGCGCTTTTCTTTATTTACGAGTCTTGCAGCTAGACTCAAGGTCATAGGTTACTACGTGATACGGGTGAGTTTCTCATTGAGGACATCTTTGGGATCAAACTTAGGTTTCAACTTCTTATCGGTTTCCTTAGTATGGTATGACCTTTCAAACTTTTCTCCATCCGGATCATACAAAGTCATTCTCATATGCCATGATCCGTCACCTTCTTTAGGTGACTTGTCCCACCTCCATTTACACTTGTCTCCCTCTCTTTTCCATTTATTCCTTTCTATGTTGATGGGCATTACGCTTAAGAACTCAATCATCTTCCTAAAGACTAAGGGGTCCTCAAAGGGGTCTAGCTCTTCATCTCTAGCTATGAGTTGTTCTACCGAATGTGTCTTTCTGATGAAGTCTTTTTCTAGATAGAATGGGCATTGAGGTCCTATAAAGTTCCTTTCTATCCAAGGTCCATATCTAGACGGTCTCCTATTCATCTCTACCCAATGCGGTGTTGGTTCATCATCACAATCATAACTATGCTTCTTAACATCATACACTGACCAAGTATCGCCTTCACCTACCGTTATCTTGGATTCCTTGCAATCTATCATGGCACTAGCGGTTGCTAAAAATCCTCTTCCTACCAATAATGGGCATGTAGTGTCACTAACCATGTCTATGACGTGAAAATCCGCTAATATAGTTAACTTTCCTACGTGAACAACTACATCCTTAATCATTCCAACCGGGTGGGCAATACTCCCATCCGCTAGTCCTATCAATACCTCCGTTTCCTCTAACTTTCCTAGCTTAAGAGCGGTGAATAAGGATAAGGGAATCAAGTTGAGGCTTGACCCTAAATCGGCTAGTGTGTCGAAAGCTTCGGATCTTCCTATCTTACAAGGCAAAACAAATATACCCGGATCATCAAGCTTTTTAGGCAACTTGTTTTGAACGAAGGCGGTCCCATTTTTACCTAGCTTACACTTCTCATATTTTTCTAGGAGGGCACTATAGTAAGGAGCACGCGCTAAGACATCAATGACGGGGCGTTCAAGGTGAAGTTCTTTGAATTCATCGTCAAGGTCTTGCGTAAGAGGTGTTTCAACTATGCTTTTGACCGGCTCTATAGTGGGTATTTTATTTGATTGGTCCTTTTGGAGAACTTGGTTTTGTTTGAAACACGTGCTCGTGGATTTGACCGAGTAGTATTGTGGACACAAAGTGGGTAATGAAACTGAAGATATGGAATTAACGTTTAGTTTCGGATTCTTGATTGTGTCGCTTGGGAGTGCTCCCATTTCTCGGTCATTGAGAACCTTCAACAATGCGTCAATTCGAGTGGTCATCTCGCTTTGCTTTTGTTTGAAATCGGCTTCAAACTTAGATATGCGAGCTTCTTGAGATGCCATGAACTTAGACATCAACCCTTCAAGGTTATTGGTACTACCAAAGTTGTTAGAAGGATTGTTGTTGAAAGCACGGTTGGAGGGTGGACCGGTTGGTTGGTAACGAATAGGTGGGTTGGAAGAATTGGGTTGGTTTTGTTTCCACCTAAGGTTTGGGTGATTTTTCCATGAGGGGTTGTATGAGTCACCGTAAGTATTTGGCTCGGGCTTGAAAGTGTACCACTTATCTCCCGCTTCGTCGGTACGCGTGGATGCGTAGTCCGCAAAAGCTGTTCCGGGGAGTTCCACACAATCACGAGTGTCGTGGGGACCACTACATAATTCGCATGAAGAAGTGATTTTGTTCACTTGGCTTAAAGGCTTGGGAGCTTCGTAAGATTTCATGAGAAACTTGACTTGGTCCTCAAGTTCCATGATCCTACGGTCGGGAGTGCTAGAATTGTTCGAAGGCAAAGATATTGCCTTGACCGTTTTGTTCAAGTCACGGGGATCATTCCAACTTTTGTTGTCATAGAGAGCAAGATCTTCTATGAGTTCCCATGATTGTTCCGCACAAAGATCACGTAGCGTACCATAGGCCGATTGGTCAATGGCTCGCCTCGTGGAGATGTCGATATGGTCATAAAAGATTTGGACTTGGAGCCAAAGATCTATGCCATGATGAGGGACTTTTTGGAGTAAGTCCTTGAAACGAGTCCATGCTTCATAAAGAGATTCATTTTGACGTTGTTGGAACATCAAGATGTCATTTCTAAGCTTAGTAGTTCTCCCCGGTGGGAAAAATTGAGCAAGGAAACGAGTGGTGAGATCATCCCATGTGGTGATGGATTTCGCGGGTAAACGCTCAAGCCATTGACTAGCTTGATCTCGTAGAGAGAATTGGAATAGGCGTAATCGGGTTGTCTCTCTAGTTTCAACATCTAGGTCTATGGAATCTATGATTTTGAGGAAGTCCTTAAGATGTTTGTTTGGATCTTCAGAACGAAGTCCATGGAATGCACATCCGCTTTGCACCAACCGGATGGTGTCGGATCGTAAGGGGGTCACATTGGCTCTGGTGAGCTCAATGGTGTTTCGGTAGCCTTGATGGCTAGGTCGGGAATACTCTCCTAAGCTTCGGGGCCTAAGAGGTTCTAATGGTGGGTTTTGTTGTGGTGGGATGACGGGTTCAAAGATGTTCCCGTTGTCCATGATGTCGGGTGGTTACGAACAAAGGCACAAAGAAATAAGATAGACAAAAGAGAACCTAAAAATAAAAATAAAATCTTACTAGAAAGGAATCTAGCAAGTAGACCTAATAAAAAGAAATTCTAACCTAGACAATAACTATTCCCTGGGCTGCGGCACCAAAAACTTGATGCGTGGGAATCGCAACAGGCTTTACCTCTCGAGGGATCTCGAGAAGCTTACAACCCCCACCAGGCAGTGTACCTGATCGTTGTAGTATAGTATAGTGACAAGTACCGGGGGATTGATCGTTCAGCTTAGGAATAGTGTCGCTAGGATTAGAAAGCCTAAATACTAGTTCTAAAGGTGAGGGATGATTATTTTTGTGTTTTTATATTTTTTAAAAAGAAATTAAAAATCTCGGGTTTGAAGGATTTGGGCGGAATTAGTTGCTAATCAACTAACCCAATACAAAAGATGCAATCAAAATAAAATACTAAAAATGAAAATAAACTAAATTATACTCAAGTTGTGAGCAATAAGTGGAGAAAATGTGTTTACTTAGATTTCACTACTCCCTAGACATCTTTTATACGTTAATTACTTGTTATAAATGCATGGATGACGGATCGTATTCCTTAATACCATTCATGGGGTGGCACACTTAACTCCCCAATTCTATGAGCTCTTATCTCCTCCTACACCATGCCCAGCACAACTATAGGGATTGTAAACAGTGGCTCATGCGTTAAATACAACCAATAAAGACCTAGTGCGCGTCGGTTCATGTTTCTTAAGACGTTCAAGCATGTTACCAATTGGAGATCTGCCAGTTTTCTTAAGCCTAACATATAAATCATTCATCCAAAACAAGTATAAACAAGTAATCAACACATAATTAACATCTAGGTTTAATTAGATCTAAGCAAACACAAGATAGATCTAGCCTAGCATGATGGAATTAAGACAAGAACAAGATATAGACAACCAACACATAGACATATTGATTGAATTGAAAGAACACTTATCTCAAAACACAAGATAGATCTAGCCTAGCATGATGGAATTAAGACAAGAACAAGATATAGACAACCAACCTGTAAAATTCGCACCAAAATCGTACTTAGGGTTTCTCCAAAACTTCTCTCCTTAAATGTGAAAAATTAGAAAACTATATATAGGAAAAGAGGTCTGACGGCGTCAAGACAAAGCTTGTGACACCGTCACCTCGCCGCCGAAACTATTCTCGGACTGCCTTGATCTACATTTGACGCCGTCAAGACTTAATCATTTCCAGGCCGTCATGACTTTTACTCTTGACGCCCTACCTTCATGACGCCGTCAAATCTCTTCAGGATCGTCATGGAATTTTGCTCTTGACGCCGTCAGGGAGTTACTCTTGACGCCGTCACCTACTGTTCCCAGCACGGAAAATTAAGACTTTGGCGTTTTCTTCACTTTTATGCTCCAAAAACGTCCGAATTGCTTCCTTTTCCAGATTTCACTCCCAAAGTACCTAAAATCACAAAAGGAACGATTCAGGGCAATATTTGATCAAATAAATTCGAATTCGGGCTTAAATGACCCCATAAAAACGGATCATTTTTCGCCTCATCATATATATAGGAAATAGGGTCTGACGGCGTCAAGACAAATTTTGTGACACCGTCATCTCGCCGCCAAAATACTTCTCGGACTGCCTTGATCCAGATCTGACGCCGTCAAGTGTTATATGTTTCCAGGCCGTCATGCATTTTCCTCTTGACGCCCTACTTCGTGACGCCTTCAAATCTGTACTGGGCCGTCATGGAAATTACTCTTGACGCCATCAAGATTTTCTTCTTGACGCCGTCACCTACTGTTCCCAGCAAGGAAAATTAAGACTTTGGCGTTTTCTTCACTTTTATGCTCCAAAAACGTCCGAATTGCTTCCTTTTCCAGATTTCTCTCCCAAAGTACCTAGAATCACAAAAGGAACGATTTAGGGCAATATTTGATCAAATAAATTCAATTCCGGGCGTAAATGACCCCCTAAAAGTGGTTCATTTTTTGCCTCATCACACATGAACTATATTAGGCAAGGCAGGGCTTAGCCTAGTCGATAACAAACCTAATAAAAAATCGGAATAGGTATAACTCGACATGTCACAGGTAACACCATACAGATACAAGTCTCCTAGATTTGACATTCAGATAACTACCTATAACTAAAGGAAAACTTGGAACACACAGATTTCACAAACATGCACAAAAACAACTAAGTGCAATCACACACAGAAAGCATAAGAGAAACCAAATTAGGAAAGATATCCAGTAAACCATAAAAGTTTAATATAACCATTCAAGTGACAAACTCATAAAAGTACGAGCAAAATTCAACAAAGCTGGTTCCTGCAAAACTTACACTACAGTGATCAAGCAACAAGCTGCTGAATATAACATCCCGAAAAATTTTCCTACAATTAACACGTTACCATAACATAGATTAATCATTTTTTTTACTTATAACAATATATATATATATATATATATATATATATATATATATATATATATATATATATATATATATATATATATATATATATATATATATATATATATATACTTTGTCAATTACAACGTTATTCACTCTTACCTTGAAACGACATTTACACCTAAACCTTAATAACCTAGATACCATACATAACTTAAAACATTGATACTTAATAAGTGTACGTTTCAATAATTAACAAATACAATTTAAATAAATCCCGAGCCTACAAAAATTCCCATGTGTACTCGCTAATAATATTTGACCTCTAAGAACCATGAATGACAATTGTTATCAACCTTCAAATATAATTATGATACTAGAATATTGATCAAGTTAAGGCACCTCACACATTTCATCTCAATTTGACACAAATAGTAATTTTGTTCCAATACCACTTCGTATAAATTCTAATGAACCACCAACTTTCTGTAACATATTTAAATCCCAATTTTTAAGCTCTTCTGGTCCGAACCAGGAAAAGTGTATCACACGAAAGTTGTCCGAAATGATGTTTTACTTCTAGACTTGCGAGATTTTGAAACAAAAATGTAATTCGTGGCTGTTATCTATGGAATACAAACCTGACCCAAGTAAACCTCCCTCAAATATAACCTACAACTCACACCCTCACTCACTTGTTACTACCCCAAGTATGACCTAGAGAACCATGTTACTTTCTCACACACAAGCTATGACACACTCCACCTCTAACTCTCCCCAATCATGGAGATGCCTTGCTTGAGAACATGTACATGCCTATGAAGTAAGACACGTGTATGCCTTAGTTGAAACATGTAACAAATCTACGATACAAACAATGCTCAAGATGTTACTCCATAGTTCTTTGTATTTAAATAGTAGTGTGTACTTCTTCCCTTTCCCTTTCATACGTACACACATTTTCACATTCATAAAAACTTAGTTCATGAGTCTTGGTCTCCTGTGGTGGATACGAGCAGTAACTTGACCAATTCAAGGAGTGTAGCTCGACTTTTAAGGCAAAAGAGTGTTGGTCTTGGTTCGTCATTGGAGTCGTCTTGCCCTATTTCTCGTTCATCCCATTCTCCTTGTTCTTCACCACCAGTTGGTTTAGTAAGTTTCTGAACCTATTCCATCTTTTCTTCATATATAAAGTAATCAACGTGGTATTGTCAAGGCATGTGTGGTACAGTACGCGTTAAGCTTTTGAAAGCTTGTGTGGTAATTATAGCTTAATAGTCTAAAACTTATCAACTTTCACAAAGAAACTAAATGATTAACGCATAGCATGCACTCATATTTCACAGTTTACTTTGGAGATTTTAAAATACAAAATGACTAAACATAGAAACTAAAGGTTTCGACTCCTTTGTTGGGATATTAGTGCTTATTAACTTAAAAACAAACACTTGAACGAACAATACTAATGAAACTCATTTTCGACTTTCATGCAAACTGTGAGTCGTGGTTTGGTTATGTCCAAGAAGTTTGTATAAATGCAAACTATACTTATTTTTATTTACATGCTCTCGTTAAAATGTGAGCACTTTCTAAAAACTTGTTTTTCACTCGGCTACTATGAAACAGTTAACTCTTTAAAATGTTTTAGGTTTATGTGAAGTCGTTTAACAGTAAAACATGGATTACTTAACATAAAAACTCATGTTTAAAACGTGTCTTTGTTCTTGTGTGTCCATACGAAACAACAACACATGAACTACAGAATAACATTAAGTAAGCTTTTGAACGAATGTCGAGTACTTAGACGTAACCAAAATGAATGAAAGCTAATAAAACTTACTAAATAATGAACTTATTTGTTTTCTTACCATTTCTCGCTAAATGAACTTGTATAACACTTATTTTATTTGGTAACCACATTGACGTAAGTTATATATATTGGTCCTAATATATTATCACGAATTTAAAAAATATATACTTTATATATTTTCACACCTCGAAACCTAACAAAAATAATAAATATAAAAATGACGGCATCATGATGACGTATATAGAAACCTACATTTTGAGGCGATAATGAAGTGTTAAATACGAATAACTATATATTTCTGAATATATATAATTTATAACGTAAATTATATAACTTGAAGTTATTATCGATAACCTGAATACACATTAAGAAATGGTTATTCATACAAAAACTCATTGATTCACTTAACCAGGAGTAACTTATATTTACTATAATTTATCACCCACTAAGATTTTTGATAAATTGCATATATCACTACCAATGACAAGAATATATTAAACATTAAACGATACTTATGCATAAAGACAAGTTATATTGTATATAACTTGCTCTTGAACTATTAAGCGTTTTGCCACGCAAGCCACCTCTGCCACAAAAGTCATTTTGTCATTAAACACTATTCAAATCACGATTCTTGATTAGTCGACCTTATCTCGGACTTCCGTATCATTCAGGTTATCTCTTGAAGTCAATTCCATCTTCACTTCTGACATTACTTATACTCTGTTTACCGTACTACTAAGGTGAGTCATAGCCCCTACTCTTGCTTGTTTTACAAAGGTTTATAAACGTTTTTGGGGGAGATACATGCTTAACTACTATTTTTACTTATACAAGTATTCATTAATTAAATACAGGACTATATTACATATAAACTTTGCTAGTTTACACATTTTTATATCTCATAAGGAGATACCTGCTATAGACATGATTACAAGTGATTTTTCAACGATATGCTATATTTGATCTCTATTGCCTAAGTTTCCTATTACCAAAAGTCCCTCGATCATGCGCCTTAATCACTTGCAGGGTGAACATAAATAATTGTGAATAGATCTATTAGGGATTGACAATCCCCATTTGGTCGCTAGAGGAAAGCCACCAAATGCACTTTATTTGATTTCATAGGTTACTAGTAAATACATATCTTGAGCTCCACTGTTTTACATCATTATTATGGATAATTTTGATGCCTGTTAATCGTTAAGTGTCATGAGCTTAGGGCAAGAGAACGTAATAATATAGCACTACAATGACTGATGTTAAGGGCGTACGATGTTGTAGCCCACTGTTTTATTAAACTACGAGATTGTGCTCACTATATAGCAGGAAAAACTATTAATAATTGGCAAACAAACTACTATTTTGGTGTTGACCCGATTAGGTCAAACAAACTACTATTTTGGTGTTGACCCGGTGAAGGACAAACCAACGGACTATTTTGAATTAATAAGGAAATCACTCATTTCCTGATTTTGATAAATCAACGATTTAAACTATGAATATTATGGATTTACTCACACTTTAATTTGAAAATCAACTATTATTATAACTTCTATGGAATCATAAACTCTTTGATTTTGGAAATCGATATTCGAAACTATAAACTCTATGAACTCACCAATCTTTGTGTTGACACTTTTAGCATGTGTTTATCTTAGGTAACTAAACAAGAAGGAACTTGAAGGCACGGAGTGGGCTTGTAACCCGGCATGGGCTTAAATAAACATTTTGACATATTTCCAATAAACTTGTTGTTTAAATTATGAAACATCTTGATGTCTCAAATATTTGGTATTTTGAATGAATTAAACTTTAAAGCATCACTTTTGTGTCGTTTTCTATGATTGTGACAAAGATCCTCGAAGTAACACCCAAAAAGTCTTCCGCTGACATTTTAAGTCTTCCGCTGACGTGATGATTTTGGGGGTGTTATAGATTGGCATCAGAGCGACAGTTATAGAGAACCAAGTGTTTTGAACATTGAACTATAACTACACTTTTAAAACAGACCATTTTTACAAAATACCACTTTATGCACTCCGTGCCTACGCTGACACTTTTAAAACAGACCACTTTTAAAACAGACCACTTTTACTTTTACATGATTTCTTATATATATATATATGCTCCCCAACTATTTTGAGTACTATACCAATCCTCCTTAATTTTCTCACTCTCATCAGTATAGATGCATATGACATACTCTTTTTGTACTCTTGGAAAAATCTGCGCATTACCTTGTCAATCAGTATGGGTGTTGAGTCAGAAATTCTTAAGTAGGATGATTTACAATGTCTTTGTTTGAATGGATTGGGACGCCTTTTATTGAAATAAAGAAATTGTAAACCGCCGAACCATAAGTTTATACTTCGTTATTTACATCGTTTGGGACGCTTCTCTATGTAAATAACGAATTATAAATAAGTGGGCTTAATTGTATCTGAAATGGCATGCGTATGAAATCAAGGATCACTAAAGTTCATAAAGCACTAAAACATCAGCCAAAGACTCACGATTTTCTTCTACGTATGCCTAATTCTAAGGCATTACGGCACAACCACATTTATTCGATCATGTACTTACTTTACATTCTGGCGATATATGAAACCTTTTCATGACATTGTATGTGATTACAATGGTCTCTCTTACTTCTCCAGCACTATGAGTGATATAGTGATCTCCGAACCTTTCACAACTTTACGTTGTTTCACCTGAAATCCATCAAAATCTATAAATTCCTCTAATAGAAATACAAGATATGGAATTGCTAAGGAACAAACAGATTCATCATCTACAAAGCTTGGAACCAAATACCATGTTGTCACTTAAAACTATATTTAACAAGTTTTCTCTTTACAAAAGCTGAAGTTCAACAACTTTCTCTACATTCATCAAGTTCTCATCCGAAACCCTCATTGTTAAAAGTCTGTAACTAACAAACACTTTGTTTAACGGGTAGGTTACCCGCGAAGATCTTGATGTTCACAAAACAAGATATTATGAACCATCTTTATCTTCAAAACATGTTAAAATAAAAATCTTCATTCAAAAATGGAATTGTTTCTTATATCAAAAAGGAATTGAACATAAGACAACGTAAGTAGTTAGAACTACTCAACAATTATGATTATGAGAACTGCTATCATCAAAGAACAAGCTAATGTAGTAGTATATACGTTAAGCTGGAAAGAAAAATTAAAAAGAAGAAGCTAATGTAGTAGTAGATACGTTAAGCTGGAAAGAAAAATTAAAAAGAAGAAGCTAATGTAGTAGTAGATACATTAAGCTCGAAAGAAAAAAAAATTAAAACCACTCAGGGATTAGATCGTTAGGAATGACTATTTGTTCACCCTTCCACTTACCTTTACATCTACCTTATCTTGGAATCTCGGGATGGGATTCAGTTTAACGGGTAGGTAATATAACATCCCGTAAAATTTTCCTACAATTAACACGTTACCATAACATAGATTAATCATTTTTTTTACCCATAACAATTTATATATATATATATATATATATATATATATATATATATATATATATATATATATATATATATATATATATATATATATATATATATATATATATACTCTGTCAATTACAACGTTATTCACTCTTACCTTGAAACGACATTTACACCTAAACCTTAATAACCTAGATACCACACATAACTTAAAACATTGATACTTAATAAGTATACGTTTCAATAATTAACAAATACAATTTAAATAAATCCCGAGCCTACAAAAATTCCCATGTGTACTCGCTAATAATATTTGACCTCTAAGAACCATGAATGAAAATTGTTATCAACCTTCAAATATAATTATGATACTAGAATATTGATCAAGTTAAGGCACCTCGCACATTTCATCTCAATTTGACACAAATAGTAATTTTGTTCCAATACCACTTCGTATAAATTCTAATGAACCACCAACTTTCTGTAACGTATTTAAATCCCAATTTTAAGGCTCTTCTGGTCCGAACCAGGAAAAGTGTAAGACACGAAAGTTGTCCGAAATGATGTTTTACGTCTAGTTTCCCGAGATTTTGAACCAAAAATGTAATTCGTGGCTGTTATCTATGGAATACAAACCTGACCCAAGTAAACCTCCCTCAAATATAACCTACAACTCACACCCTCACTCACTTGTTACTACCCCAAGTATGACCTAGAGAACCATGTTACTTTCTCACACACAAGCTATGACATACTCCACCTCTAACTCTCCCCAATCATGGAGATGCCTTGCTTGAGAACATGTACATGCCTATGAAGTAAGACACGTGTATGCCTTAGTTGAAACGTGTAACAAATCTACGATACAAACAATGCTCAAGATGTTACTCCATAGTTCTTTGTATTTAAATAGTAGTGTGTACTTCTTCCTTTTCCCTTTCATACGTACACACATTTTCACATTCATAAAAACTTAGTTCATGAGTCTTGGTCTCCTGTGGTGGATACGAGCAGTAACTTGACCAATTCAAGGAGTGTAGCTCGACTTTTAAGGCAAAAGAGTGTTGGTCTTGGTTCGTCATTGCAGTCGTCTTGCCCTATTTCTCGTTCATCCCATTCTCCTTGTTCTCCACCACCAGTTGGTGTAGTAAGTTTCTGAACCTATTCCATCTTTTCTTCATATATAAAGTAATCAACGTGGTATTGTCAAGACTTGTGTGGTACAACTCGCGTTAAGCTTTTGAAAGCTTGTGTGGTAATTATAGCTTAATAGTATAAAACTCATCAACTTTCACAAAGAAACTAAATGATTAACGCATAGCATGCACTCATATTTCACAGTTTACTTTGGAGATTTTAAAATACAAAATGACTAAACATAGAAACTAAAGGTTTCGACTCCTTTGTTGGGATATTAGTGCTTATTAACTTAAAAACAAACACTTGAACGAACAATACTAATGAAACTCATTTTCGACTTTCATGCAAACTGTGAGTCGTGGTTTGGTTATGTCCAAGAAGTTTGTATAAATGCAAACTATACTTATTTTTAGTTACATGCTCTCGGTAAAATGTGAGCACTTTCTAAAAACTTGTTTTTCACTCGGCTACTATGAAACAGTTAACTCTTTAAAATGTTTTAGGTTTATGTGAAGTCGTTTAACAGTAAAACATGGATTACTTAACATAAAAACTCATGTTTAAAAAGTGTCTTTGTTCTTGTGTGGCCATACGAAACAACAACAAATGAACTACAGAATAACATTAAGTAAGCTTTTAGAACGAATGTCGAGTACTTAGATGTAACCAAAATGAATGAAAGCTAATAAAACTTACTAAATAATGAACTTATTTGTTTTCTTACCATTTCTCGCTAAATGAAGTTGTATAACACTTATTTTATTTGGTAACCACATTGACGTAAGTTATATATATTGGTCCTAATATATTATCACGAATTTAATAAATATATACTTTATATATTTTCACACCTCAAAACATAACAAAAATAATAAATATAAAAATGACGGCATCATGATGACGTATTTAGAAACCTACATTTTGAGGCGATAATGAAGTGTTAAATACGAATAACTATATATTTCTGAATATATATAATTTATAACGTAAATTATATAACTTGAAGTTATTATCGATAACCTGAATACACATTAAGAAATGGTTATTCATACAAAAACTCATTGATTCACTTAACCAGGAGTAACTTATATTTACTATAATTTATCACCCACTAAGATTTTTGATAAATTGCATATATCACTACCAATGACAAGAATATATTAAACATTAAACGATACTTATGCATAAAGACAAGTTATATTGTATATAACTTGCTCTTGAACTATTAAGCGTTTTGCCACGCAAGCCACCTCTGCCACAAAAGTCATTTTGTCATTGAACACTATTCAAATCACGATTCTTGATTAGTCGACCTTATCTCGGACTTCCGTATCATTCAGGTTATCTCTTGAAGTCAATTCCATCTTCACTTCTGACATTACTTATACTCTGTTTACCGTACTACTAAGGTGAGTCATAGCCCCTACTCTTACTTGTTTTACAATGGTTTATAAACGTTTTTGGGGGAGATACATGCTTAACTACTATTTTTACTTATACAAGTATTCATTAATTAAATACAGGACTATATTACATATAAACTTTGCTAGTTTACACATTTTTATATCTCATAAGGAGATACCTGCTATAGACATGATTACAAGTGATTTTTCAACGATATGCTATATTTGATCTCTATTGCCTAAGTTTCCTATTACCAAAAGTCCCTCGATCATGCACCTTAATCACTTGCAGGGTGAACATAAATAATTGTGAATAGATCTATTAGGGATTGACAATCCCCATTTGGTCGCTAGAGGAAAGCCACCAAATGCACTTTATTTGATTTCATAGGTTACTAGTAAATACCTATCTTGAGCTCCACTGTTTTACATCATTATTATGGATAATTTTGATGCCTGTTAATCGTTGAGTGTCATGAGCTTAGGGCAAGAGAACGTAATAATATAGCACTACAATGACTGATGTTAAGGGCGTACGATGTTGTAGCCCACTGTTTTATTAAACTACGAGATTGTGCTCACTATATAGCAGGAAAAACTATTAATAATTGGCAAACAAACTACTATTTTGGTGTTGACCCGATTAGGTCAAACAAACTACTATTTTGGTGTTGACCCGGTGAAGGACAAACCAACAGACTATTTTGAATTAATAAGGAAATCACTCATTTCCTGATTTTGATAAATCAACGATTTAAACTATGAATATTATGGATTTACTCACACTTTAATTTGAAAATCAACTATTATTATAACTTCTATGGAATCATAAACTCTTTGATTTTGGAAATCGATATTCGAAACTATAAACTCTATGAACTCACCAACCTTTGTGTTGACACTTTTAGCATGTGTTTATCTTAGGTAACTAAACAAGAAGGAACTTGAAGGCACGGAGTGGGCTTGTAACCCGGCATGGGCTTAAATAAACATTTTGACATATTTCTAATAAACTTGTTGTTTAAATTATGAAACATCTTGATGTCTCAAATATTTGGTATTTTGAATGAATTAAACTTTAAAGCGTCACTTTTGTGTTGTTTTCTATCATTGTGACAAAGATCCTCGAAGTAACACCCAAAAAGTCTTTCGCTGACATTTTAAGTCTTCCGCTGACGTGATGATTTTGGGGGTGTTATAGATTGGCATCAGAGCGACAGTTATAGAGAACCAAGTGTTTTGAACATTGAACTATAACTACACTTTTAAAACAAACCACTTTTACAAAATACCACTTTATGCCCTCCGTGCCTACGCTTTCCAACATCTGGTAGAGACATTACTTTTACATGATTTCTTATATATATTAACATGTTATGATTATGCTAATGACTTATATTTACTAATCGGGATTATTACAAATACCGTGTCTTCATATTTCCATCCGCTAGACGATTATGTAACTTTTAGATAGTTTATGCTACAACAACACTCTAGTATATATATATATATATATATATATATATATATATATATATATATATATATATATATATATATATATATATATATATATATATATATGCTCCCCAACTATTTTGAGTACTATACCAATCCTCCTTAATTTTCTCACTCTCATCAGTATAGATGCATATGACATACTCTTTTTGTACTCTTGGAAAAATCTGCGCATTACCTTGTCAATCAGTATGGGTGTTGAGTCAGAAATTCTTAAGTAGGATGATTTACAATGTCTTTATTTGAATGGATTGGGACGCCTTTTATTGAAATAAAGAAATTGTAAACCGCCGAACCATAAGTTTATACTTCGTTATTTACATCGTTTGGGACGCTTCTCTATGTAAATAACGAATTATAAATAAGTGGGCTTAATTGTATCTGAAATGGCATGCGTATGAAATCAAGGATCACTAAAGTTCATAAAGCACTAAAACTTCAGCCAAAGACTCACGATTTTCTTCTACGTATGCCTAATTCTAAGGCATTACGGCACAACCACATTTATTCGATCATGTACTTACTTTACATTCTGGCGATATATGAAACCTTTTCACGACATTGTATGTGATTACAATGGTCTCTCTTACTTCTCCAGCACTATGAGTGATATAGTGATCTCCGAACCTTTCACAACTTTACGTTGTTTCACCTGAAATCCATCAAAATCTATAAATTCCTTTAATAGAAATACAAGATATGGAATTGCTAAGGAACAAACAGATTCATCATCTACAAAGCTTGGAACCAAATACCATGTTGTCACTTAAAACTATATTTAACAAGTTTTCTCTTTACAAAAGCTGAAGTTCAACAACTTTCTCTACATTCATCAAGTTCTCATCTGAAACCCTCATTGTTAAAAGTCTGTAACTAACAAACACTTTGTTTAACGGGTAGGTTACCCGCGAAGATCCTGATGTTCACAAAACAAGATATTATGAACCATGTTTATCTTCAAAACATGTTAAAATAAAAATCTTCATTCAAAAATGGAATTGTTTCTTATATCAAAAAGGAATTGAACATAAGACAACGTAAGTAGTTAGAACTACTCAACAATTATGATTATGAGAACTGCTATCATCAAAGAAGAAGCTAATGTAGTAGTAGATACGTTAAGCTGGAAAGAAAAATTAAAAAGAAGAAGCTAATGTAGTAGTAGATACGTTAAGCTGGAAAGAAAAATTAAAAAGAAGAAGCTAATGTAGTAGTAGATACATTAAGCTCGAAAGAAAAAAAAAATTAAAACCACTCAGGGATTAGATCGTTAGGAATGACTATTTGTTCACCCTTCCACTCACCTTTACATCTACCTTATCTTGGAATCTCGGGACGGGATTCAGTTTAACGGGTAGGTAATATAACATCCCGTAAAATTTTCCTACAATTAACACGTTACCATAACATAGATTAATCATTTTTTTTACCCATAACAATTTATATATATATATATATATATATATATATATATATATATATATATATATATATATATATATATATATATATATATATATATATATATACTTTGTCAATTATAACGTTATTCACTCTTACCTTGAAACGACATTTACACCTAAACCTTAATAACCGAGATACCATACATAACTTAAAACATTGACACTTAATAAGTATACGTTTCAATAATTAACAAATACAATTTAAATAAATCCCGAGCCTACAAAAATTCCCATGTGTACTCGCTAATAATATTTGACCTCTAAGAACCATGAATGACAATTGTTATCAACCTTCAAATATAATTATGATACTAGAATATTGATCAAGTTAAGGCACCTCACACATTTCATCTCAATTTGACACAAATAGTAATTTTGTTCCAATACCACTTCGTATAAATTCTAATGAACCACCAACTTTCTGTAACGTATTTAAATCCCAATTTTAAGGCTCTTCTGGTCCGAACCAGGAAAAGTGTAAGACACGAAAGTTGTCCGAAATGATGTTTTACGTCTAGTTTCGCGAGATTTTGAACCAAAAATGTAATTCGTGGCTGTTATCTATGGAATACAAACCTGACCCAAGTAAACCTCCCTCAAATATAACCTACAACTCACACCCTCACTCACTTGTTACTACCCCAAGTATGACCTAGAGAACCATGTTACTTTCTCACACACAAGCTATGACATACTCCACCTCTAACTCTCCCCAATCATGGAGATGCCTTGCTTGAGAACATGTACATGCCTATGAAGTAAGACACGTGTATGCCTTAGTTGAAACGTGTAACAAATCTACGATACAAACAATGCTCAAGATGTTACTCCATAGTTCTTTGTATTTAAATAGTAGTGTGTACTTCTTCCTTTTCCCTTTCATACGTACACACATTTTCACATTCATAAAAACTTAGTTCATGAGTCTTGGTCTCCTGTGGTGGATACGAGCAGTAACTTGACCAATTCAAGGAGTGTAGCTCGACTTTTAAGGCAAAAGAGTGTTGGTCTTGGTTCGTCATTGGAGTCGTCTTGCCCTATTTCTCGTTCATCCCATTCTCCTTGTTCTCCACCACCAGTTGGTGTAGTAAGTTTCTGAACCTATTACATCTTTTCTTCAAATATAAAGTAATCAACGTGGTATTGTCAAGACTTGTGTGGTACAACTCGCGTTAAGCTTTTGAAAGCTTGTGTGGTAATTATAGCTTAATAGTATAAAACTTATCAACTTTCACAAAGAAACTAAATGATTAACGCATAGCATGCACTCATATTTCACAGTTTACTTTGGAGATTTTAAAATACAAAATGACCAAACATAGAAACTAAAGGTTTTGACTCCTTTGTTGGGATATTAGTGCTTATTAACTTAAAAACAAACACTTAAATGAACAATACTAATGAAACTCATTTTCGACTTTCATGCAAACTGTGAGTCGTGGTTTGGTTATGTCCAAGAAGTTTGTATAAATGCAAACTATACTTTTTTTTAGTTACATGCTCTCGTTAAAATGTGAGCACTTTCTAAAAACTTGTTTTTCACTCGGCTACTATGAAACAGTTAACTCTTTAAAATGTTTTAGGTTTATGTGAAGTCGTTTAACAGTAAAACATGGATTACTTAACATAAAAACTCATGTTTAAAAAGTGTCTTTGTTCTTGTGTGGCCATACGAAACAACAACAAATGAACTACAGAATAACATTAAGTAAGCTTTTAGAACGAATGTCGAGTACTTAGATGTAACCAAAATGAATGAAAGCTAATAAAACTTACTAAATAATGAACTTATTTGTTTTCTTACCATTTCTCGCTAAATGAAGTTGTATAACACTTATTTTATTTGGTAACCACATTGACGTAAGTTATATATATATTGGTCCTAATATATTATCACGAATTTAATAAATATATACTTTATATATTTTCACACCTCGAAACCTAACAAAAATAATAAATATAAAAATGACGGCATCATGATGACGTATATAGAAACCTACATTTTGAGGCAATAATGAAGTGTTAAATACGAATAACTCTATATTTCTGAATATATATAATTTATAACGTAAATTATATAACTTGAAGTTATTATCGATAACCTGAATACACATTAAGAAATTGTTATTCATACAAAAACTCATTGATTTACTTAACCAGGAGTAACTTATATTTACTATAATTTATCACCCACTAAGATTTTTGATAAATTACATATATCACTACCAATGACAAGAATATATAAAACATTAAACGATACTTATGCATAAAGATAAGTTATATTGTATATAACTTGCTCTTGAACTATTAAGCGTTTTGCCACGCAAGCTACCTCTGCCACAAAAGTCATTTTGTCATCGAACACTATTCAAATCACGATTCTTGATAAGTCGAACTTATCTCGGACTTCCGTATCATTCAGGTTATCTCTTGAAGTCAATTCCATCTTCACTTCTGACATTACTTATACACTGTCTACCGTACTACTAAGGTGAGTCATAGCCCCTACTCTTACTTGTTTTACAATGGTTTATAGACGTTTTTGGGGGAGATACATGCTTAACTACTATTTTTACTTATACAAGTATTCATTAATTAAATACAGGACTATATTACATATAAACTTTGCTAGTTTACACATTTTTATATCTCATAAGGAGATACCTGCTATAGACATGATTACAAGTGATTTTTCAACGATATGCTATATTTGATCTCTATTGCCTAAGTTTCCTATTACCAAAAGTCCCTCGATCATGCGCCTTAATCACTTGTAGGGTGAACGTAAATAATTGTGAATAGATCTATTAGGGATTGACAATCCCCATTTGGTCGCTAGAGGAAAGCCACCAAATGCACTTTATTTGATTTCATAGGTTACTGGTAAATACCTATCTTGAGGGCCACTGTTTTACATCATTATTATGGATAATTTTGATGCCTGTTAATTGTTGAGTGTCATGAGCTTTGGGCAAGGGAACGGTAATAATATAGCACTACAATGACTGATGTTAAGGGCGTACGATGTTGTAGCCCACTGTTTTATTAAACTATGAGATTGTGCTCACTATATAGCAGGAAAAACTATTAATAATTAGCAAACAAACTACTATTTTGGTGTTGACCCGATTAGGTCAAACAAACTACTATTTTGGTGTTGACCCGGTGAAGGGCAAACCAACGGACTATTTTGAGTTAATAAGGAAGTCACTCATTTCCTGATTTTGATAGATCAACGATTTAAACTATGAATATTATGGATTTACTCACGCTTTAATTTGAAAATCAACGGTTATTATAACTTCTATGGAATCATAAACTCTTTGATTTTGGAAATCGATATTCGAAACTATAAACTCTATAAACTCACCAACCTTTGTGTTGACACTTTTAGCATGTGTTTATCTCAGGTAACTAAACAAGAAGGAACTTAAAGGCACGGAGTGGGCTTGTAACCTGGCATGGGCTTAAATAAACATTTTGACATATTTCCAATAAACTTGTTGTTTAAATTATGAAACATCTTGATGTCTCGAATATTTGGTATTTTGAATGAATTAAACTTTAAAGCGTCACTTTTGTGTCGTTTTCTATGATTGTGACAAAGATCCTCGAAGTAACACCCAAAAAGTCTTCCGCTGACATTTTAAGTCTTCCGCTGACGTGATGATTTTGGGGGTGTTACACTGAATATCTCCACAGAAGCCATATAATCTTTCATATCTTCACTTTTGGTGTCTGCAACCCAAAACTTCATTGTTTATCAACCCAACTGTCATATACCTGTATTTATGCACTTTTATAATACAATAGGCCTGTAAATTTCACAACTATTAGAGCCATTTCTCCTAAAAAAAAAAAAAAAAAAAAAAAAAAAAAAAAAAAAAAATGAACGAACGAACGAACAAACTATTAGAGCCATCTAACACTTCAACTGTCATGAACCCAACTGTCATATCGACACACTCAAATTAGAAATCTCATACGTCGTAGATTATTTATCATTTAACACTTCTTTATACACCACATTTGAGGTGTAGACCCCATCTTGACGGAACTGTTTGGTAGGCCTCACCAATACCTTTGTAGTCTCACGTGATATCCCTCTCGACAATGCCACATAAAGCTGCCCATGAGAGAATACAGAGTCCGGAAGATATACACCCACGTTAGGAATTGTTTGGCCTTGAGCTTTATTTATTGTCATAGCAAAGCTAAGCCGGACAGGAAATTGTTTTCTCTTCAGTTTGAACGGGAACATGTCTTCTTCAGATGGGCATAAAGGTATTCTCGGCAAAAAGACTCGTTTTCCAGCATGTTGACCCACGGCTACTTCAGCGTCAATGACATTTGGTTGGAAACCTTTGCATATCAATCTTGTGCCATTACATAATCCATTTGATGGGTCAATATTCCGTAGTAGAATTATCGGGCATCCAATCTTCAGTCGTAAATAATGCGGGGGTAATCCACTTACATTAAGGGAGTTCAAGAATTCGAGTGGATAGAAATTGTTGTTGTCATCTTCAGCTTCGTCAAAACTATAGTAGATTTTCTCCTCCCTGTGAAATCTACCAATGAGCTGATCATTAATCTCATCAACATTCTCGTTTTTAGTTGACAAAATCGCTCTAGAAGTAATATACTCAGAAGAATGTATGTTGGTTTCCAAAGAAGGAAATATTGCATTGATCAAATCGTCTCTCGAGTTACCATCATTATTATATGCAATGGCCATGTCATCGGGTATCCGTATATAGCTTCCATAAATAGCTTCTTCAACCCCGTTACCAACTCGAAGCAAAAAATCAGAAAACCATGGATCAGCTCGTGCTCTCATATTTATTGTTAACCGCATCTTTTTAATTCCTGTCCAAATAGGCGACATTCTTAAACTGGAGTCCACAATTTGCGCTCGGGTGCCACGTCTGACAACTGGAAACACCTGTCTAAAGTCACCTCCCAAAACCATTATTTTTCCACCAAATGGAAGACTTACCCCTGTAATGTATTGCATTGTTCGATCTACCGCTTCTACTGCTTGCCTTTTAGCCATTGTTGCTTCATCCCATATGATTAATTTTGCCAGACGAAGTAGTTGAGCAAGTCCACTTTGTTTACTGATGTTGCACACCGAGTTATTGTTGAGATTGATGGGAATCTTAAATCGAGAGTGGGCTGTTCTACCTCCTGACAAATTATTTGCTGCTGCACCCGAAGAAGCAGTTGCAAGTGCAATAAGACCTCGTGAACGAACCTCGTCAAGCAAAGCTTTGTATAAAAATGTTTTTCCGGTACCTCCAGGACCATCTATGAAAAACACGCCATGACAATCATCGTCCACATGCCTCATAATGTTATCATACGCGGCTTTCTGATCGTGATTGAGAGAATTTCGGGCAGCTCGATGTTCATCTTCTACAACTATAGAGTACTCCTCATGTACCTCATGAAAACCAACTGATTCTAAGCTCACATTTGCAATTATGTTGGGAAGATCAAAATCAGAAAGACTCTTACCCATAGAACGAAGAAATACTGAGATGTCTGTAAGTACCATATTTTGAACTCTCTCGGTACTTTCATAATGCCGGCTATAACCTTCAGAAAGTGACTCATAGTGTTCATTCCATAATTTACGAACGTCTCCGGGCTCGCAATAAATAAGAATAGTCGCAAACAACCTTCTAAGAGCGTTAAGGAACTGAAATAAAGATGCCTCATATAGATAATGAGATAAACTATCATCATATATTTATAACCACAACGATCAGGTACACTGCCTGGTGGGGGTTGTAAGCTTCTCGAGATCCCTCAAGAGGTAAATCCTGATGCGATTCTCACGTATCAACTGGGCTGGTAAGGCCTGGCACCGTGGCCATCAGCCCACGTTAAAGATTTTATTTTATTTTATTTTATTTTTTTGGGTTTGTTGGTTTTTGTTTTGGTGGGTTTGTTTCTCTTTTGTTTGTGTTTGTGTGTTGTGATGCGTTTTTTATTTTCTTTTATTTTTTGTAGGTTTTAGTTGAAAGGGTAGCAGAGGATGATGATGAAGAAGATGGGGATCAAATATATGGCTACGGGAGTAAATATTAATGAAAAACAATAAAAAAAATAGAAAAAAAGAAAAAAAAAAAAATCTAGAGTAAAAGTTTAGTTGGGTTTGGGCTGTGATTGAATATTTTTGCGTACTATTAGTTGGGCTGAAATTTTGTTTTTAGTTTGACAATTTTTTTCCGAGTTTTGTTATTGTTTGATGATAAGTTGGGTTGAAATTTCGCAAATTAAGTGGTTAATGGTAATATTTGGGTCTCGGGTAGGTTTATGTTATCCCAAAACTAGTTTATTTTTATGTTTACATCTAACTTTTATTTTACGTATTTTTTTATTTAATGTATTATTTATTTATTTATTTATTTATGTAATGTGTTTTTTATTAATAAAATTAAATTTTAGTTATATATATTGTCTTATTTAAAATTGAAAGAAAAAAAAATATATACTACATCACTACAAAAACTAGTGTTATGGTAAGAGGAGGTTTTGGTGCTATAGGCAAAAGTGATGTCATGGGAAAAAAATTGCTGAGGTGACACCACTTTTTCTCATGGCACCACTCACGACACCAGACGATACCTAGCACTCTAAAGGGTTGTAGAAAGGGGTTTGTCATGATAATGTGGTACCCCATAGGATCCAAATAAGTAGAAATAAGTAGTTTTGGTATGTAAAGACACAAGTACCGTAAGTAAACACATTCACTCATTTATTCACATTTACTCATCATTTATTTAACAAGTCCCTTTGCTATACCACATCATGATCACCGTTAATATATCCAACTGTAACGGTCATCAGTGTCAGTGACTACACTTCCCTCCAATATCCCTTATATAAACCCTCACAAACCCTTCTCATTCTTATCATCAAAAACCGTCTTTTCATTCTACATAACAATGGCTTCTTTCACTGTCACAATCTTATCACTCGCATTCGTCATTGTATCCGCAGCGGCCTCCAAATCTCTGCCACCGTCTCCAACTCCATCTCTGTCATCTTTTTCTCCGCTACCTGTTGTTGAGCCACCTGTTTCACCTTCGTCGTCAGAACTTTTTGGAACTCCTCCTTCACCAGCGACTGCATCATTTGCGTTTCCTCCTTTTGATTCATATGCGCCTGCTCCTTCGCCGAATGGAATTGTTATTAATGAAGTAACATTTGGAACACTAGTTGTTGGTTTTTTAGCAGTTGCTGTATCTGTGTAGTTTTTAAGTTTAAATGGTGACCCAGTTAATAAATATATAATAAATGTTGGTTTTGAAAATGATGACAATGAACCTTAATAAAAGATGTATATCAGGTATTCAGGTTATTGTATGACATAATCAGTTGTTTGAGGAGATGTTTGGATTATTTTCTAATTTTTTTAACTTTTTTTATTTTTATTTTTTAAGAAACTGATGTTATATGATTATTACGACTTGAAGTTTTGATAAGCGATAAATTGAGTGTTGTTATTAATTACGATGGTATAATGATTAAGAAATGCGTATCTTTTATCTTTATGGTGATCTTCAAACATCAGAATTACTTCCATACGCTATTTTGTAGCCTTTTTATTGCAATTGGTTATTAGATCCTTAGTATTTAGAATTCACTATAAAGTGTTGCATTTCTTTTGTGCCTTATAAGTCCTATATATAATGAAGTCATTTAGTCAGTTCTCATAAAAATCCGTTATTTCACTGATAATGCTCCAAATTTCTTTGTAATACTACATAGGAATACTGCACCATCCTAAGTTTATACATGGACATTTGATCAAGTTAGAAGATTTCTGCCTGAAGTCTTGGAATCGTAAATTAATAGCATGAGTACTTGCTAGGCTACTATCTTTCTCATCGTTTTAAACTTGCCCATCAAATATTTCTTGACCTCAAGTAGTATCTTGGTACAAAGGATTGGTTGTTGACCACAAGTTCTATCTTTCTGGTCAATTAATAGCATGCCTTGGACTAGTTACGTCTATATTTCTTGACCTCAAGTAGTATCTTTTTACAAAGGCCAGGTCCCACATCACTAACAGGACACGTTTGTTTAAATTTATGAGGTGCACTAGCTCTGTTGTAGTCTGCTTGTGTTAGAGACTTATTGATTAAATTTGCAGCAAGTGTACATTATCAATATGACAATATCTACTCCCTGAATACAAAATATAAGAAGCTGAGATTACTTGGCCAAACACATCATATTGTTATGTTACAACTTTGTTTAAATAAAAAGAGACATATATAGTATATGCAACGATTGTTGGAATGACTATAGTTTGATAAGTTAAAAGCATGTGGTGAAGGATGAGATATCTTGATCTTGTTCAAACAAGCTCATATGTTTCTCCTTCAAATTTCTCAATGAAAGCTAAGTCATGAAACATAAGGCAAATGGCAATGCTCTGCCGTCTTCTTTGAATGTTCAGTTTCAAGTAACCATTCTTTTGGTGTTACAATAATTAGCTGGCTAGTCAGTAAAATATAGTCAAAGAAGCCTGCAGATGAATATTTTTTCATTGATTGGATGTACATAGGCATTTTGACATACTAGCTATCAAAATGCTTCACATAAATTATTTGTCAATGAAAGCTAAGTTATGAAACATAAGGCAAATGGCAATACTCTGTTGTCTTCTTTCAAAGCTCAATTTCAAGTTACCAATCTATTGATGTTTAGCTGGTTAGTCAGTAAAAGGGTTAGTCTTAACCTAATCATTAGGATTCAGGCATAGTTCCTTGGTAGCGCCAAGGTTTTCTTTTTTACATACTAGCAATCAAAATGCTTCACATAAATTATTAGAAAAATGATAAAAAAATACATTGAACTTGACACTTTTTATAATTGTATGTTGCCAATTAATTTTTTTACCATTGAAACACAAAATGCCAAAAGTTATTTATAGATCAAATTTTTACCATAGAACTCATCAAACAATCTTACCCACTCATTTTTTTTTATCAAAAAAAAAAAAAAAACTTTCACACTTTTTTTAAAACTTAAATATTTCGCAAACCGTAAATCGTCAAGCTACAAAAAAAATACCATCGCGACGAGAATTAAATTATCTTTCTATAGACATGCATTGTTATATACTTTCGACGAATCTTTTTTTCGATGAACTTTTTTTTTTCGCCCAGAAAAATCATATATGATTCGATTTTAACAAATTATATATGATTCTTACGAATCATGCGAATCATACATGATTCGTAAGAATCGAATCATATATTATTTTTTACGAATCATATATGATTTTTACGAATCATATATAATTCTTTCTGGGCGAAAATTAAAAAAAAAAATCATTTTTTGTCGAAAAAATATAACAATGCATATCTATAGAAAGATCATTTAATTCTTGTCGTGATGGTATTTTTTTGTAGCTTGAAAATTTACCGTTTGCAAGATATGTTGTTTTGAAAAAAAAAGAGTAGAAAATATAAATGGGTGGCTATGATTGGTTGATAGGTTCTATGGCATGTACGGGTTCTTCATGGATCTCAACTCAACACAAAACTTGACATTTTTTGTCATTGTATGTAAAAAATGTCGCATCGTTAGTCCTTTACACTAACGGTCGTTAGTAAATAACTTAAAATTCCGTTTTCTTCCGATTTTACATGTTTTCATCCATTTTCTTACTTTTTTGTTCGATTTTACACGTTTTCTTCCGTTTTCGTCCGTTTTTTTTACGTTTACGCCCGTTTTTTTACGTTTTCACCAGGTTTTTTACGTTTTCGCCCGTTTTTTTACGTTTTCGTCCGTTTTTTACATTTTCGTCCATTTTTTTATGTTTACGCCCGTTTTTTTACGTTTTCAACCGGTTTTTTACGTTTTCTTCTTTTTTTTACGTTTTCGCCCGTTTTTTACATTTACGCCCGTTTTTTTATGTTTTCGCCAGGTTTTTACGTTTTCTTCCGTCTTTTTTACGTTTTCGTCCATTTTTTTTATGTTTACGCCCGTTTTTTACGTTTTTGTCCTTTTTTTTACGTTTACGCCCGTTTTTTAACATTTTCACCCGGTTTTTACGATTTCTTCCATCTTTTAACCGTTTCGTCTGATTTTTTTACGTTTACGCCCATTTTTTAACATTTTCACCCGGTTTTTTATGTCTTCTTCCATCTCTTAACCGTTTTCTCCATTTTTTACGTTTACGCTCGTCTTTTAACGTTTTCATCCGGTTTTTTTTTTACATTTTCTTCTGTTTTTTTACGTTTTCGTCCGTTTTTTTACGTTTACGCCCGTTTTTTTACGTTTTCACCCGGTTCTTTACGTTTTCTCCCATTTGTTTTACATTTTCGTCCGTTTTTAACGTTTAAACCGGTGTTTTTTTGCGTTTTCACCCGAATTTTACGTTTTCTTCCGGTTTTTATGTTTTTTCATTTTCGTCTGTTTTCGTTTTCGTTTTCAACTGGTTTTTTACGTTTTCTTCTGTTTTTTTACATTTTCGCCTGTTTTTTTTTACGTTTTCGTCTGTTTTTTTATGTTTAGGCCCGTTTTCTTAAATTGTCGCCCGTTTTCTTACGTTTTTTTATGTTTATGTTTTCGTACGTTTTTTTATGTTTACGTTTTATCTTTACGTTTTCGTACGTTTTTATATGTTTACGCTCGTTTTCTTACCTTTTTTTATGTTTACGGCCGAAAACCTAAAAAAATAGGCGAAAACGTAAAAAAAACAGAAGAAAAAGTAAAAAAAAAAAAAAAACGGGTGAAAACGTAAAAAAACAGGCGTAAACATAAAAAAACGAAGAAAACGTAAAAAAAAACCAGGTTAAACCGTTAAAAAACGGGCATAAACGTAAAAAACGGACGAAAAGGTAAAAAAAATAGAAGAAAACGTAAAAACATGGCGAAAACGTAAAAAAGCGGGCGTAAACGTAAAAATCGGATAAAAACATAAAAAAACGGGCGTAAACGTAAAAAAACGGGCGAAAACTTAAAAAAGACGGAAGAAAACGTAAACCCTGGCGAAAACATAAAAAACGTGCGTAAACGTAAAAAAACGGGCGAAAACGTAAAAAAATGGGCGAAAACGTAAAAAAACGGAAGAAAACGTAAAAAACCGGTTGAAAACGTAATAAACGGGCGTAAACGTAAAAAAACGGACGAAAACAAAAAAACGGAAGAAAACGTGTAAAACCGGACAAAAAGGTAAGAAAACGGATGAAAACGTGTAAAATCGGAAGAAAACGGAATTTTAAGTTATTTACTAACGACCGTTAGTGTAAAGGACTAACGATGCGACATTTTTTACATACAATGACAAAAAGTGTCAAGTTTTGTGTTACAATAGTAAAAAAAATAGTTGGCAACATACAATGGTAAAAAGCGTGAAGTTTAATGTATTTTTTTTTTATCATTTTCCCTAAATTATTTGTCAATGAAAGCTAAGTTATGAAACATAAGGCAAATGGCAATACTCTCCTGTCTTCTTTCAAAGCTCAGTTTCAAGTTACCAATCTCTTGATGTTTAGCTGGTTAGTTAGTAAAAGGGTTAGTCGTAACCTAATCATTAGGATTTAGGCATAGTTCCTTGGTAGCGCCAAGGTTTTCTTTTTTTGGTGATTTTGAAGTGAAACCATAAAATGATCCGGTGAGTACATTGAGAAGTTTGCAAAAAGCAAACTAGTAGCGCCAAGGTTGTGAGCACCCTTGGTCCTTAAATTAATACCATCAGACCTTAAATGCTCATCGAGCCAGGTTGGAACTTAACTGGGCTCTCAAGTAACCCGACTTTAACCTGTCCTTAATTGAATGGAAAGTTGGGCTTAAAAATGAATAGCAACTGATAGGTGGGCCAGGCCTATAAAAAAATACAATGCTTTTTGGACCAGTTTTGGGCCTTGGCCCACTTTTGCATCTCCAGTTGTCCAGTTGAAACTAGGTTTGGATATTTGTATGAACGAGGTTGGCTGCAGGCCGCCGCGTTGCGACGGGGCGCCGATTATGTGCTTGAACGGGTAATAGTTTTTGGTGGCATGCTTAAGGTGCAACCTGTGCTACCGGAATTTCACTACTTAGTATTATCTACTTTTGTCGCTGGCAATATTTGTGCCTCTATTGTGTTTGTGGAACTATCAGGATACCAAATACTACTACATTTTTCCAAAGTCTACGCCTTAGTGCATATCTTATAATGTGATGATTGGGAAACCACAATTACTTACGAAATTCATAAACGGATGAACAATCTCTAAAAAGTAACATACCAAGCATCCAATAATCGTAGCAGATTCCGAAAAAGAGTATTGCAAATTTTAATTGACTAAAAATTCAGTCGCGTACTGTTTACACAGGTTCATTTTTGACCCATTTCATAAAAACAATCACCTTAACTGCTATTTATTTGTTGAAAAAGAGTTCCCGGTATGTAGCCAGTCTACGAAAAGGTCATACGCGCCAAACATTGTGGCAAACATCTTATTGTAGTTTGGGGCCAATGTACAGGGCGAAATTCCGTTGGCTTCAAATTCAGTTTCCTCTCTTTGTTAGAAACCTTGAGATATCTTGGTATTTCCTGAATATCACAATCTCCTAGCTACATATACTCTGAAGGAGGTCCTATATAAAAAAAACAAAAAAGTCTATTCGCCGGATTATCAATGCTACAACACCTGGAAATGAACGTAACACAGTATCCAAGGAGTGAGGCAAATGGTTATGGACGTCACCTCGCGTGTTCAGACGCGGATGGGTTGCGTTTGATTGCATGATAGAACAATTCACTTGTCTTTATTCCTGACCACGTGTAATAATAGAAGGTATACGTTAGTGAGTAAAATGTATTAGCAAATGGGAAGACTATTTTCGAAACGAAAAATATGGATCACTAAATCTATATATGATTAAGAAAACGTTAAAGTCCGCAACAACTCGCCTGTAATTATCGATGATGTGCAACTCCTCTATTCATACATGTATCCGTTTAATTTTTCGCAACCCACCGTAGCAAGGTATTGCATTACTCTCAAAGACAGAGTCTTCCGAAATCTCGAAAACAGGTATCTGCATCAATAAGGGATCATATGATCAAAACCATTGCAATAAGTTTAAAAAATTTGTAAAAGCAAATCAGATTGAACCTAAGGAACTATGGAGCAGGAGCCTGGCGCGTTGCGGCGGGGGCGTTTGCTATATTTCTGGATTATTGTGGTATTTGTCAACATAGTGTTTTGTGTAAAACGTTGCCTAAAAAGACGGTTCATAAGTAACAGAATTACAAAGCCTACGGAAAAATGCCATACATGTGTTGTAACACTGTCAGCAACTCCCGCCTTTTTAACCACTTCTGGGGCATCTGGTCTCTCCATTCCCTCGACATCTGAGACATGTAAATACCGTTGTTAAAGTTCCAGCTTTAGTGATAAAATAAGCAACACGTAAATACAGTTGTTGAGTTCCAGCTTCTGTTCGACACATGAGACCTGAAATCAATTATCTATGACTACAAAAATGTAATAATCAAATCATGACTGTCGGTATGTAATCGGAAACACGCTTTCACTCACTGAGTTTCTCATCGCAATTTTCTTTCAACTATTTTATCTGATTTCGTATAAACTAAATGAGAATTACAATAATTTTGTAAACTGCACAGTTATAAAAGCATCATTCAAGACTTACATTGAATAACCTCGGCGCTGACGCTTCCTATGGTGATGCCCGCCTGTGTTGATTTAGTCTTTTGCCTCGAATCTACAACTGGATTAGAACAAATTAACAACATAGGCACATGACCTGAGCATACAAATTAGCTCGTGACACCACTATGTGCAACTGAACATTAAAAAAATAAATAAAATAAATAAATAAATAAATAAATAAATAAATTGCTATTTAGAGGATATGTATGTGTAACTTTAATCTTTCTAGTCTACACAAAATCTCATCATGTTGAATTACCAAGACAGCTGGGATAAAGCACCAATGTGAGACAAAACTTTTGTTCTTAATCTTTATAAAGTTGTCATATATGACCCAGTAGTTATATTCTATAGTAGTACCATTAAGAAAGATGGATAAAGGAGTATGGTAAGCAGTCAATATTTTTAATTACTCAATATCTGACCTCTACATATTCAGATACTATTAGTCGAACCAGTTCGATCTTAACACTAAACCAAACACCCCCTACGGGCCTAAGATTTAGTAAAGGGTAGTATTGTACCAACACTCGTTTACCTTCTCATATCTCTTCGAAGCCCTCTCGTGTTTTTGTTTCTTGAAAATGGTATTCCATTCTGTCTATCTCCTACAGTTTTTGATCTTTTCTGTCATCGTTAGTTCCCATAAGTCTTATTCACAAATAAATAAATAAATAAATAATACACTAAATTCACATCAATACCCTTTAACTAATCAGCCGAAACATACAACTAAAACATATCTCACCTTATTTCATGAAACCATATCTAGTTGACCATACTAAAGCAAACCCTAAGAACAAAAAACCATAAAAACAAAACCCCAAATCCTTGAGAAAGATGAAATACCCATACCTTTAATTTCTGATGCCGATACTAAGGGTGCGTTTAGTTGAGGGAAAACACCCTTGTTTTCCACAAAATGTTTTGTGGAAAACAAGGAAAACAGATATCGCGTTCAAGTTAGTGTTTTCCAATAAAATTCTCTACAAAACACAAAATTCCTATTTCCAACTTTAATACACAAAACTACAAAACACTTTTTTTTTGTTTTCCCCTATTTTCCATTAAAATACCCCAAAATCCGTTTTCGTCAGATTTTTTACGTTTTCGTCTGATTCTTTACGTTTTCGTCTGATTCTTTACGTTTTTGTCTGATTTTTTACGTTTTCGTCCGATTTTTTACGTTTTCGTCAGTTTTTTTACGTTTTCGTCTGATTTTTTACGTTTTCGTCAGATTTTTTACGTTTTCATCTGTTTTCTTACGTTTTCGTCAGATTTTTATGTTTTCGTCAGTTTTTAACGTTTTCGTCCGATTTTTTTCGTTTTCGTCCGTTTTTTTATGTTTTCGTCCAATTTTTTACGTTTTCGTTCGTTTTTTACGTCTTCGTCCATTTTTTTATGTTTTCGTCAGGTTTTTTACGTTTTCGTCAGATTTTTTACGTTTTCGTTAGATTTTTTAAGTTTTCGTCCGATTCTTTACGTTTTCGTCTGATTTTTTACGTTTTCGTCCGTTTTTTTACGTTTTCTTCAGATTTTTTACGTTTTCGTCTGATTCTTAACGTTTTCGTCTGATTTTTTACGTTTTCGTCAGATTTTTTACGTTTTTGTCCGATTCTTTACGTTTTTGTCCGATTTTTTACGTTTTCGTCCGATTCTTTACGTTTTCGTCTGATTTTTTACGTTTTCGTCCATTTTTTTACGTTTTCGTCTGATTCTTTAGGTTTTCGTCTGATTCTTTACGTTTTTGTCTGATTTTTTACGTTTTCGTTCGATTTTTTACGTTTTCGTCAGATTTTTTACGTTTTCGTCCGATTCTTTACGTTTTCGTCTGATTTTTTTATGTTTTCGTCCATTTTTTTACGTTTTTATCAGATTTTTTACTTTTTCGTCCGTATTTTTATGTTTTCGTTAGGTTTTTTAAGTTTTCGTTCGCTTTTTTACGTTTTTGTCTGTTTTTTTACGTTTTCGTCAGATTTTTTACTTTTTCGCCAGACTTTTTACGTTATAAAAAAAGAGATGGAAACATCCAAAATCAAACAAAAAAGTAAAAAGACGGACAAGAACGTAAGAAAATGGACGAAAACGTATAAAAACGTATGAAAACATAAAATTTCGGACAAAAACGTAAAGAGTCTATCGAAAACGTAAAAAACGGATG
Organism: Artemisia argyi; assembly: GCA_030686995.1. Classification (NCBI taxonomy): domain Eukaryota; kingdom Viridiplantae; phylum Streptophyta; class Magnoliopsida; order Asterales; family Asteraceae; genus Artemisia; species Artemisia argyi. The sequence goes on from CM060709.1 coordinate 277,997,646, forward strand.
AAAACGTAAAAAAAAACGAAACCTTAAAAAATAGGACGAAAACGTAAAAAAAATGATGAAAACGTAAAGAAACAAACGAAAACATAAAAAATCAGATGAAAACGTAAAAAAACTGACGAAAACGTAAAGAAACTGACGAAAACGTAAAAAACGGACGAAAACGTAAAATATCGGACGAAAACATAAAAAAACTGACGAAAACGTAAAAAAACAGATGAAAATGAAAAAAATCGGATGAAAACTTAAAAAAACTGACAAAAACGTAAAGAAACTGACGAAAACGTAAGAAAACGGACGAAAACGTAAAAAATCGGACGAAAACATAAAAAATCTGACGAAAACGTAAAGAAACTGACGAAAACGTAAAAAAAACGGACGAAAACATAAAAAAAACAGATGAAAATGAAAAAAATCAGATGAAAACTTAAAAAACGTGACAAGAAAGTTAAAAAACGGGCGAAAACGTAAAAAGCAAACGAAAACCCAAAAAATCAGACGAAAATGTAAAAGAACATACGAAAACGTAAAAAAGCAGACGAAAATGTAAAAAAAGGGATGAAAACGTAAAAAATATGACGAAAACGTAAAAAAATAGACGAAAACGTAAAAAAACAAACAAAAACGAAAAATATCGGAAGAAAACGTTATTTGATATTATATTTTAATTTTTTAATTTCTTTATTTTTCTCGTATTAGATTTTTTTAGTTATTTTATAATTTAGTTGGTTAGTTTGTAATATTTGTTTTTGTGTTTTGATGATGTTTTTATAATATTATTAAGGTGAATAGTGAATTGAAATATAAAACAACGATACTTAAACATGTTTTCTAGTTTTGGAAAATGGAAAACAGAAACATATGTTTCTCAGACTAAACGCGTTTTCTAAATTTTCCATTGTTTTGTGGAAATCAAACTCTCTTCCCTTTTTCTACAAAACAAGAAATAGGAAATGAAAGAAAATGTTTTCCAACTAAACGCCACCTAATCTTTTCATGAAGGTTCCTGTTTTTTTTTTTTTTTTTTTTTTTTTTTTTTTTTTTTTTTTTCATCGATTACACAAACACAATCCAAGCTAAAACAACCGAAAAAAAAAAAAAAAAAAAAAAAAAAAAAAAAAAAAAAAAAAAAAAAAGATTATCAAGAATCAAATAAGGTAGTAGGATCTGGAAGTATCGGTGTCTGTGACTTATGGAAGATAAGTATGAAAATACATCGTTACTATCAAACCACGAAAAAAAAAAGGCAAAAAAAAAAAGGCAAAGAATACGGGTTAACCGTTTTCTTGGGCTGGGCTAAGAGAATGCAACGGGCCTGGATGAGAAGCTGATGTAATATGACGTCATGGCACAGTTCCATAAGACCGCCCGTACATTATATATATAGTAATGTGGATTGCTTAGTTTATCTTGCATAACTTTGATAACTAGTTGGTTAAATCTTTTATTACGGAGTATATAATAAAACAGAACCACAATTTAGGATTTTTTATTAAGTAAGTTTATTTAATTGTTACAGTATTATTTTTATAGAAGATGCTTGATAAAAAATCTTAAATATTTCCCGTTTTAGTAATTGTTTTTACAAAATTTGTTTTTATATGCAGATATTAAAAAAAAAAAAAAAAAAAAAAAAAAAAAAAAAAAAAAAAAAACGCATGTAGTTGTGAGTAGGGGTGTCATTCGGGTGGACCCGACCCGAACCCGACCCAACCCGAGTCAATCGGGTTCAAAATTATATTCGGGTCAACCCGAACTGACCCGAGTTCTAAACAAGATCGGGTTCGGGTATATTTATTTTAGCCTTAACCCGAATTGACCCGGAACCGACCAACCCGAATCAATTAATACTAAACGTATTGAAGTAAAATGGACCTAGACTCGAACCCGAGTTGACCCGACCCGATGTACTTATTGTTATGTTTTAGTTAATTACTAAGTTTAAATTCGATTTGAATATCGGTTATTTGTTTTGCTTACCTTAGATAATTAAAAAAATATCACTAAATTACCTTATAAATGCTTAGAGAACATTGAATCAACAGATACTTGCAAACGGTTTAGGCGCGTTTGAGTTTGTTTTGACTTTTTAATGCAGTTTTGGTTAACTTTTTAAATAAATCTCATGCCAACACAGCTCTTAAGTTAATATGATTTTTGTGCAGTCTTGGTTATCTTTTGCCAGTTAGGGCTGGAACTTAAGTTAACTAATGATAATCATTATACCCGCATAATCCATTACTATGTCTATAGTTCTGTGATCTGCTAATATAGTTTAAAACTATTGCTTGCATAACATGTTAGAATCAGTGAAGGAGTGGCTTCTTAATTTGGACTAACGTGAGTGTAATAAAAGATGACCTTTATGTCAATATCCATCAACTGACTGGTTGGTTTGTTTCATACAAAGTTTACGTTCTCTTTGTAGATTTGGTTACTGTCGAATATAGTGACCATCTGATTATTTACTTGACCTTTTTTTCTTTTTATCAGGTTGATAAGACGTCCACCTTTCAACGATGGGAACACATTCCTATTGCTGACATGGAGCAATCCCGACACACAAAGGAACTCATTTCCGATACGAGAGCATTGAATGAAAGGTATGTTTAACATTTACAATTACGAAAATCAAGTTCGCTATTTGGTTGCCTTGGTTCTGAAAACCAGTTTTCCCGATTAGGAAGGTGGTTGCTAAAGACAATGATGATTTCATCTTTTCAGAATCAAAGACACGGATGCTTCTCATCAGGTATATTTTTTATCTCCCAAATAGAAACTTTGCATATACATATAAACATATGAAAGGCGGCACTAGGGCAACTTCAACCCAATTTATTTCACTTGGTCGGTTTGGGCTGTATTTTCTGGCTAACAGGTAAAAAATGTGGCTAAAAAAAGAAAGGATGTTAAAGGGGTTGGATGATTTAAGAGTTTACAAATTTGATTCGTGCATATTACCTATGTACGGAGTATTATTTATAAGGCGGATGTGAAAATTTCGTTCAAACTAATTCATCTACATAATACTCAAATTTGGCATGCTCACTACTATTGGAGAAAAATATTATTTAAAGATTGAGGCATAATTTGATTTAGGTCAACCTAACTTGAATCATACCAAAACTTGCATGTTCTGCCCACCTATGATGCTATTGCAACACCAAGGCGCTCAGCTATTATAAATGACTACAAATGTGCTTAGCGCATACTGTACCATGGGATAAGAGGAAGTATATATTGGATAGAAAATAACTTTATGATAGAATGCAAATTGAGAGGATCTTTAATTAATTAGAACCAGAATAATTTTAGTATATGTCTAAATCTTAACACTTGCCAATTGCGTGTGAAGACTTAAAGTAAAGAAACTGTTTGCGAAATCGGCATATATTATGCATAAAGATTTTTTGTGATAAGGCAGTATGCATGATCAATTAGTTTACGAGGTTACTCTTAAGCATATATATCTTAGAATTTTAACTACTCATTACCCAATTAGAAACCTACGTGATTAGCATGTAAATGGAGGAGATAGCTATTGGAAATTGTAGTGCTTTATGTGATTTATAAAAAAAATTATTTTCTACTGGTGGCCATGATGTTTAGACTTCCTTAAGAATTTGACTATTACAAAATGATTTAGAAGTATACATGATAGATATTATAGTACTTAACAAGGGGGTTTTGTCATGGATAAAATTATACCAGTGTATTTAGTCCTAAATTATGTGATGTACCTTATGTTAAGTTATACTGTAACAAACAGCAAACGCCGATCATGATTCCAATCTCTTATTTTCAATTTAATTTACGTCGCACGTTATATATGTATATGTGCATGATTACCTAGGTCTTCTTTGAAATGTAGCTGTTTAAGCAAAATTTATATGCTTTTACATACCTAATCATGATGTAACCCATTTGAACCTTTTACGCAACCGAGCTGACATTCCCATTTGACACCTCTACGATTTTATTTGACGTTTAGTTCTGGTAATTGTTGTTTGGCTCAGTAACAGTTTGACTCGATCAATGTGTAAGTTTAATTGCTCATTTATTTATTATTTTGCAGCTAAGGGACCTGGTATGGGCGACATCGAAACATGCTGTATATCTCATGTCAACTACTTACTCATGCATTAGTCATCATTATCACACACCTTGAAGGAATCACCAATGACAAGTATTTGAGTGAAGCTATGAAAGAACGTATTGACGGAATCACGTTGAATATCAAAAATTATAATTAGTTGGTGAAGTTTAGAACGTTCATGCCAATTTGAACAGAAAAAGGCCATCTTTGAGCCTTTGAGGCTAAAAAAACAAAGATTTTTTATTCCTCACTAATCTGTGTTTAGGGTTCTGAAAGTGAGGAACATGGTGCAGTTACAAGGCTTGATGATGATGTCAACTTTTACCAAAATGCAGATGCTAAAGTGGCCAAGCTTTTCCAAATCAATTCTGATGCCAAACTCCCATCTTTAGTCCTGCTTAAGAAGGATTATGAGAAAGTTACCCATCATGGTCAGTATCTTCACCCATTTATGAACTTATCATTATTATATAAAAGATGTTGATGGTGGCATATCTGGTTGTTTTCTCCCATACCCATGTCAAGTTATTTCATGGAAATTAAGTTACTGATGAAAGGATACTAAGTTTAGTTAATAAGTTACAAGATATTGAAACTATAATAATTTTCTTAGTAATGTATACATTATGCAAAATATGTAAGGGTAGTGGCAGTGGTGGCGGTTTGGCCATCGGTTTGCCCCAAACCGCCGGGGAACACCGCTGCCACCCCAGCGGTTTGGGTAAACGGTTTGGTCCAGCGGGGTGAAACACTGCTGCGGTTTGGTGGAATGTATACGTTGGAACATTGATGACAGACAACATTAAAGTAATAATTTGGGAGGTATGAAAAAAGTGACCATTGCCACTAAAAAAGGGTTGGGAGGTATGAAAAAAGTGTGAGTGAGGTGGAATGATATTATTGGTGGGTTGGGAGGTATGAGTTTTTTTTGTAGTGACCATTGCCACCACCCTAAGTATGGTGGTTTGGATGGTCATCAAGTCTTTGGAAATTTGAAAGGATTCAAGCATGCTTGGGATTGCATATTTTTGGGGAATGTTTATTGGTAGTAAGCACATTAGAATAATCACCTCCCCATGTGCTTATTTCCGCATAAAATAAGCAAATAGGTTGATAAGTGATGCGTGGGAATCGCACCTTGCTTTACCTCTCGAGGGATCTCGAGAAGCTTACAACCCCCACCAGGCAGTGTACCTGATCGTTATAGTATAGTATAGTGACAAGTACCGGGGGATTGATCGTTCAGCTTAGGAATAGTGTCGCTAGGATTAGAAAACCTAATTAATAGTTCTAAAGGTGAGAGATGATTATTTTTGTATTTTTATATTTTTATAAAAGCAAGTAAAATCTCGGGTTTTGGAAGAGTGGGCGGAATTAGTTGCTATTCAACTAACCCAAAACTAAGATGCAATCAAAATAAAATACTAAAAATGAAATTAAACTAAATTATACTAAGGTTGTGAGCAGTGGTTGGAGAAATTGTGTTTACTTAGACTTCACTACTCCCTAGATATCTTTTACGCGTTAATTACTTGTTACACTTGTATGGATGACGGATTGTATTCCTTAATACCATTCGTGGGGTGGCATACATAACTCCCCAACTCTATGAGCTCTTATCTCCTCCTACACCATGACCCAACACAACTATAGGGATTGTAAACAGTGGCTCATGCATTAAATACAACCAATAAAGACCTAGTACGCCTCGGTTCATGTTTCTTAAGACGTTCAAGCATGTTACCATTTGGAGATCTGCCAGTTTTCTTAAGCCTAACATATAAAATCATTCATCCAAGAACAAGAATAGACAAGTAATCAACACATAATCAACATCTAGGTTTCATTAGATCTAAGCAAACACAAAAGAGATCTAGCCTAGCATAGTAGAATTGAGACAAGAACAAGAGATAAACAACCAACACATAGACATATTGATTGAATTGAAAGTACACTTATCTCAATTACAATGCAAGGTCTCAAGGGTTTGGAACCCTTGAAAAACCTGTGAAAGAGGCACCAAAATCGTCTTTAGGGTTTCACCAAAACTTCTCTCTTTTTAATGAAAAAACTAGAAAACTATATATAGGAAAAGTAGACTGACGGCGTCAAGAGTTGCATGTGACGCCGTCACCTCGCCGCCATATACTTCCTCGGACGGCCTTGATCCACTCATGACGGCCTATGTGACGCCGTCACCACCCACAGTATTTTATTCTTGCCACTTTGACGCCGTCATGAAGCCTTCTGACGCCGTCACCACCTACGGTGTTTAATTCTTCATGTCTGACGCCGTCAAGATGGTAGTCTTGACGCCGTCACCTTGTATCTTCAGCATGGAAATTTGGTACTTAGCCGTTTTCTTCACTTTTATGCTCAAAAAACGTCCAAAATGGCTTCTTTTCCAGAATTCACTCTCCAAACACCTAAAATCACAAAAGGAACGATTTAGGGCAATATTTGATCAAATAAATTCGGATTCGGGCTTAAATGACCCCCTAAAAACGGATCATTTTTCGCCTCATCAATAAGCACTTACTATTTCGAGAACTTCAAACTGTTATTTTCTTTAATGAAACAATTAAATTATGCAATCCTGTACACTGTCTTGATCAAACACTCATGCAAGTAACTATGCGTTTGTCTTTTAAGAAATTTTAGTTTTTGCAGTTTAACGAATGATCAATAATTTAACATTATATGTATGGGGAGAAGACAAGGTAATGTGTTGCTTTTTTCCCAGGAAGAAGTTGATACAAATTATGTAAAAGAAAGAGAGGCTGCAGATGTTTTTAACAGCGACTTCGAGGAAGATGCATGTTAGTGTCGCTCGCCATGATTTATATGTATTTACTCCGTAGAGAATGTAACCTTATAGTATTTAGTTAGTTTTTGTAACCACACAACTTGCTTTGGCTACAGGGCCTGAGCCAGATAATGACCCAGACGAAAGTTAACAACTTTTTACTGATCGAGTGTGAAGTTTAGAAAAAGAATCTTGAATGCATAAGTTGAAGACATTAGTTCTGTGCAGGCAAGGAAGAAATTGGTATTTCTAGGAAAGCCAAAATTGGCATCACATGGAAAGCTAAAACTGGCATCACATGGAAATCCAAGATCCGGATTTCCTAAAAACTGAGATTGGGGATTTCCAGGAAAGGAGATTCAAAGCCTGATGATACTGAAGTCAAGAAGACAACTACAAAGTCAACACGAACATCAGTTGCTATTAGGCAAACTGAGAGAGCTCAAAGAGATGCAACACGTGCAGCACTCCAAGCAACGATGAAGGTTGATCATTGATTATTTTTATTTCTTACCTTTTACTTATTTGAGGGTCAAATTGTATTAAAAATTACATAAGTAAAAACTTAGAAAAAACCTCGTGCGTGCACGGGTATTTATAACTAGTATGCAGATACATTATTAGTAAATGTGTACAACTTTATTGGAATCAAGATGAAACATACATAAACAATACCATTTGAATGTAGAGATGCCTACAAAACCACTTAGGAGGCGAGTTCTGTAATGTCCTCATCTTTTTCAAACTCGTACATGTCTTTCTCTTTCAGATCCACCCATGCTTCTATTCCATCACCATTTTTGTCATCCATTAAAGTTACCATATCTCGTGAACGACCACCTTCACTTACCCAATAGGGCTTACCCCAACCAAAATCAGCCTTATAAATAGGAAACCGACACCAACTTGTTATGATGGGAGATTTGTTCTGCTTTATTTCTTCTTCAACCTCATCATAACAAGCGATTGCCTGTGCGCATATCTCTTCACCACTTGCTTTTGGAAGCTCCATGATAAAATCTCTATTTGTGTCTTCTATCAGGCGCACAAGATTAACAAAGTTGGGTTCCATTTCATTTTGCAAATACCGGATTGAATAAGGAACCCATACATTCCCAAACGAGCTTTCTGTTATTTCTGAACCTACCTTCCCTCTTAAGTTAATTGCAGGGGACATGATGTAATTTCTTACGCTCCCACAATTTAATTTGTCGACACCAATTAGAGCCTTCCATATTAATGCAGTCACTAGAGTTACTCGACTATGTTTACGATCTGGTGAACCTGCTTTCGCACTTAGCTTTGAAAGTATAGTACCACTAAACATATATCTTTTCGAGACCATTTTCGGTTGAGGGTTACTTACGGGTATTTGTACAATTGACGGAACTACCTTCGGTGGGAAAAGAGTAACCATTTTATCAAAAGAAGGAGAAAACGCATCATCAATGCACCCAGTCCGGTTTATGCAAGCCCATTGGTTAATGAACCTTACTAGACTATATGCATCAGTTACCTTGTGTGAAGCACTCACACCAATAACAAGTGCACCACAATCAAAGATGTTGACTTGGACTGTTACCAACGTAGTTGCGCCTGGATCTAGTATGCTAATAAGTCGTTTAACCTGGTCAATACTGGGACCTAGTTCAAGCAAATCATCCAGTCTTGTACTAACTTTAGTTTCGATGTACTTGACCCCTTGATCATTACAATCAACTTCAAGCCCGTCTTTTGTAATTCTTCCAGCTAGTGGGTAAAACAAAGTTAGCACCTCTGATAAAGACTTAACCAACTGACCACATATATCTGAAATGTTAACATCACCACTAGGCTTATAGTAATAGATCTGTTTTGTGTATGAAGGTGGTGAAATTTGATCGAGCCTCGATAGCTTGTAACTGCGTAAATATTCAGGGGTTGACTTGGATGGTATTATGTACTTAGTAGATTGAGTTTTAACCTCCATGCTATAGGGAGTGTATGGTAGTTTCTATTTGTTTAAAGAGCAAGTGAATGGTATATCAGTATTTGGAAGAAGATTAAGACTTAAGAGTTGTAGATAAAAATAAGTAGCAAGATTTTATTTGTCTAGAGGAGTTGCGGGCTTTGTCATGGTGGTCTGACTTATTCTATGATTGTGACAGGGTTCTTCAAATATACTATCACAATGTAAAGCTAAGTTTAAGAAAAATGTGGCAGTTAAGTCAACTTTGTTGAAATCGATTAAAAGATAAGATATAAATTTACAACAATAGTATATATTGGATCGGCTAATAATATTAACAGAATACGGATCCTTTGCAAAGTGAGAAAAATTACAAAATGTACAAAGCCCTTCATAGTGTGACACGTGTCCCCCACTCTAAATTATACATAAAATCCGCCCAGGGGTAATTTGGTCTTTTGACCCGTTTTTTCTTTTCCACCTCAATTTTCAAATGCATATATCTCTTAAACGAAAAACTTTTAGAAAAAACCGATTTCACCATAATTTTTAAAATTTGATTCTCTTTAATTTGGTATAAATCTTTTTAATTTTTTCGAAACATTTTTTTTTACATATTCATTGGGTCATGATTTTCTTGATGTTTTTGTTATTTTCGACCCTATTTTTTACCTTAAAAATTGCCGAATCATAATATACTTAAAACACGAAAGTTGTAGATTTTGATTCACTCTTTATCCAGAAATTTCAATCACTCAAATCCGATATGATATGAGTGAGATATCGCACGTTAAAGATGACGTTTTAGTCATATTTGTTGCACACAACGTGTTTGATGAAATGTTTAGCTTAGATTTTTTGTCTTAAAATCGAGTTAAATGCACTTATTTTTGTCCCACAATGCATTATTAATAATTTTATTAATGTAACATTCAAAAGTGATGTTTTTTAATCATTATATTTTTAAAATATACATTTAGTTCATCAGTTAGGTTATTAGGTTCTTCAGTTAGGTTATGTTTTGTTCATAAGTTAAGTTATAGGTTATTGGTTCATCAGTTAGACATTTTGTTCATCAGTTACTTTGGTTCATCAATTTTTTCAGATTCATCAATTTCAGGTTCATCAAATTTGATCAAATATTTTGGGTTCATCAGTTATTGACTAACTGATGAACCTATAATTATAGGTTCATCAGTTAGGTTCATTAATTTTAGGTTCATCAGTTTGTTTATCAGTTATTGACTAATTGATGAACTTATAATTATTTGTCATGTGTTATGTGTTTAGGTTCATCAATTAGTCAAAAATATTACCACAAAAACTGATAAACCAAAGTAACCTAACTCATGAACCTAATAACCTAACTGATGAACTAAATGTATATTTTAAAAATATAATGATTAAAAAACTTTACATTTTGAGTCTTACATTAATAAAATGATTAATAATGCATTGAGAAACAAAAATTAGTGCATTTAGCTCAATTTTAACACAAAATATATAAGCTAGACATTTCATCAAACACATTGTGTGCAACAAATATGAGTTAAACACCATCTTTAACGTGTGTTATCTTACTCATATGAGATCGGATTTGAGTGATTCAAAAACCTGTGTAAAGAGTGAACAAAAATCTATAACTTTCATGTTTTAAGTTTTTAACGATTCGACATTTATGAGGGTAAAAAATAGGGCCGAAAATGACAAAAAATAAAAAAAATCAAGACCCACTTTATATGAAAAAAAAAAAGTTTGAAATATTTAACATGATTTATACCAAATTAAAGATGATTAAATTTTAAAAATTATAGTGAAATCGGTTTTTCGTAAAAGTTTGTCGTTTAAAAGATATTTGCGTTTGAAGTTTTAGGGTGGAATAAAGAAACGGGTTAAAATCATCAAAATCACCAAAATGCCCCCTAACCGAATTTAAAAAGAAAAAAGGGAGGGAGTGGATGGTGGACACTTGTCACATGGTGAGTGGCTTTCTAGCCTTTGTAGACGTTGTATTTTTATTCGCTTTTGTAGGGGATCGCACTAAGTTAAGGCAATTAAGAGGTGAACGCTAAAATGTCCTGATCTTGTTCAAACAAATACATGTCTTTCTTGTTCAAATTCACCCATGCTTCGATTCCATCACCATCTTTCTCATCGGTTAAAATTACCTTCTGCAGTTAATTGCCAGCGTCACTTGCCCAGTCAGTCTTACCCCAACCAAAGTCAACCTCATGTATTTGGAAATCGGCACCAACTTGAAAAAATGAGGAATTTATTTTGCTTTAGTTCTATATGAACCTCGGCATAATATGAAATAGACTGCGTGGATTTTTTTTTTTTTTTTTTTTTTTTTTTTTTTTTTTTTTTTAATTTAGAACGGCAACTTTTTTTACACCTATATCACTTATCTGACAAATGCCTGCAACAAGGCTTGAACCCACAACCTCTAGGTTGGTTGAGACCTCACATACCACTAGACCAAAGGCCTTGGGTTGTTGCTTCTTCTATTAAGGCCTAAACTTGGATTTCATCATGTTTGGCAATAAGCGAATAGGATAAGGAAACCATACATTCCTAAATGAACTTTCAGATACAAGTGATCCTGCCTTTTATCTCAAATTCATTGCGGGGGCCAACAAGCTAGCAATCCCTTTGTCCCACTTTTGACTTGGTCAACGGAGATAAGAGCCTCCATATTAATGCAGCCACCAATGTTACTCGAGTGTGTTTTCTATTTACATAACCGGCCTTTGCTCTTAGCTTTGATATTGTAGGTCCATTAAATACAAACCTTTTTGTCACCATCATGGCTTCTTGGTCAACTATAACTGGCGAGTGCTTTAGTGATGACGTCTCATTTGGTGGGAAACTAAACGCCAAGTTATCAACGTGATAACTTGTTGAAATAAGCAACAACAGTAAGATTACCATGATTGATTCTGCTTAATTCTCTTTCGATGTGATAAATAATTGGACCATCACATTGCCCATACCTCTCCTCTGAATCTTTCTACAAATCAAACTTAGATTGAGCATATAAAAAAGATTCAGACAATTCAACAATTATAGAGTTCACCATGTAATCACACCTGATCCATCTTTGATAAATACTACCAGTTAGCATGTTTTGGCGAAGATCCATCTATCAACTCTAATTACAGCTTTGCCCCTAACGCCATCTTAATCGTAGGGCTGCAACCAAGAAAATTACCACCAGTGAACAAGGTATTCGTCCACATCATGCTAGGATGATCAGAACTTGCAATATACAATGAATCATTTGCCATATTTTGTGAATTTGGATCTTGATTTGTGTCGTTATTGACGTTATTGTTGAAATTGGGGTTATTGTTCAGATTAGGGTTTGTGTTCGAAATCGCCATTGAGTCAAACCGTCAATGATGCACGAGTAATGATCACACAGTGATAGGTAGACGTACACAAGAACAAGAAACGGTTATCTAACAGAATCATGCATCTAGTGCTCTAATACCATAAGAAACGAAAGCAATTTACAAAGACAATGTCTGATCCCATTTTCAAATAGCATGCAATTTAAGAGTGCTAGGTGTGGTGGCAAGCATAAATTACTCATTTGGGGCCCACGGGTGTCACATCACCGTAACACCTCTTCACAACTAACCTCAACTTACTCATTTGGGGACCTACTACTTACAACTTTATTTTTTATTCATTTCATTAAATAAAACTAAATTCATTTCATTAAATAAAAATACAATACAACACAATAAAAATATACGAAACTTAAAATAACGAAACGGTTAAAAAACTATATGAAACATCATCAAGAATTTATATAGACTTGTAATTATCGATGAGTTTTGACTTTTCTTCCCAAACTTGCAACACTTGTATCCTGACCATTTTCAAGGCGACTTGAAGTTGCAAATCTATTTCATCATTTCTTAAAAGAGTTTGTAGACCGACCCTGATAGTTGGATGGTCTTGAGGCAGCACACGCAATCTTTCGACCTCAGGAGCACGATTATGCATCTATCGTATAATACGAGTTATCTCACCTAGCAAACTGTTAATCAACTTAAGTTCTTTTTCTTGTTCATAGCGTAATCGGGTAAGGATAGCGTTTTGCACCTCAGCTGGTTCGCTAGCCATAGTGTTTGTGTGATAATACGAAGTGTTGTTTAAGTGGTATTTATAGGGGAAACTAGCCGTTAGAGGATTTTTTTGAAGAAACTAGCCGTTAAGCCTTTTATTCAAATTCAAACTTAAAGTAACATTACAGCACATTAAAAACGATACAGGAATTAGTTAAAAACAATACTAAACCATACAAGACCGTTAACCATAAATTAGCCATATGCCTTGGTTTTGCAAAACCTCCCACACGTGGACATATTTGAAGCTTTTCCCACCATAGCATTGCTTATAAATTGCCTTTGCAGTGACGAGACGATCATTAGCATTTACCTCCCTGTTCATAAACACCTCCCTATAAATAGCGTTGAATGTTTTACATTCCAAGTTAAGTGTTGTCCATTTACCAACAAGCATATGTTTGTAACGATTGTCACCCTCATTCTGATTGTTGAACATGTCTACAACCCGATTCCAAAATGTGTGATCTTTGTGGGTGTGTTGTTCTTGGGAAACTTCAGCCAACAATTTTTCTTCATCTCTCCACCGTAAATTAGCCATATGTGTGATCTTTTGTTAAATGTTTATATGTAGAAGTGTGTGAACAAAATTGGACTATTGTATGTTATTTATAGCTGGCTGAAATAATAAGAGCGGGATTTTGGATTTCAAATTCAAGTTTAACGGGCGGGATAAATTTAAAAGACGGGCGAGATTTCAAAAGTGAAATTAAATTTCGAATTCAAATGGTACTAATTTATTCAAATACACACTATACGGAAATACAAATACACACGATACGGTAATACAAATACACACGATACGGAAATACAAATACACACGATGCATAAATACAAAACATAAAACACCGTTAAGCATTGTATCTGTTCCATATGGGGTAGTTTCTCAGAATGAACCACACGTGAATATGTTTGAAGCCTCTCCCACCAAAGCGTTCTTTAAAATTGTTCATAGCATTCTGAAGAAGATCATTATCCTGGCTTGTACGCTGCAAATTCAAGTATATATCATTGAATTTTTGGCATTCAGTGCTAAGTCTTGCCCACTTAGCCGTTATCTGGTTTCTGTTATGAAAATCACAGTCAGATTGATTGTTGAACTTTTCAACCACCTCATTCCAAAAAGAGGAATTATTGTAGTAGTGTTGGGAAACATCAAGCACATGTACGATGCATAAATACAAAACATAAAACACCGTTAAGCATTGTATCTGTTCCATATGGGGTTGTTTCTCAGAATGAACCACACGTGAATATGTTTGAAGCCTCTCCCACCAAAGCGTTCTTTAAAATTGTTCACAGCATTCTGAAGAAGATCATTATCCTGGCTTGTACGCTGCAAATTCAAGTATATATCATTGAATTTTTGGCATTCAGTGCTAAGTCTTGCCCACTTAGCCGTTATCTGGTTTTTGTTATGAAAATCACAGTCAGATTGATTGTTGAACTTTTCAACCACCTCATTCCAAAAAGAGGAATTATTGTAGTAGTGTTGGGAAACATCAAGCACATGTCAGCTAGCAAGTTTTCTTCTTCAATAGACCAACGATTAGTCATTGTAAAATGCTTTAGAACGTGAAGTGTGTGCAAAATAGTATGTTATGGTATGCTTTATATAGGGGTGTTTAGAAATTCAAATTTGAAAAATGAGCGGGATAAATGTAAAATTCAAATTCAAATTGGAAGAGCGGGATATATTTAAAATTCAAATTCAAATTGATAGGGCAGGATTTAAAACTTTTACTTATAAATAGCCTCATACACTGGATTGTTTATACACACAAAACACACACAAATACACATAAAAATTTAAATTCTCTCCACAACAATGTTTCGCAAAGACTTCTCCCAACAATTCCCAACTCGCCGTGACTTCTCTCAATAATTCCCAAGTGAACACGACTTCTCCCAGCAATTCCCAAGTGAACACGACTTCTCCAACATGATTCCAACTGAACCGGTGAACACTCCACTAGGAGACATCTTTCCGGTATTCACTCCTGAAAATGAACCGGGAAACAATCCACCGGTTGTCCAACAACTAGGGATGGCAACGGGTCGGGTTCGAAGTGGGTTTTAGTTTACCCGTACCCGCACCCGTTATAATGTCCAAACCCATACCCGCCCCATTACCCGCCGGATACCCGATTAATATTATCCATCGGTTTTTCGGGTTTTCTAGCGGGTATCGGTAATACCCAATTGAATATTATATGGACAAAATGACGGTATTAAGATTAAGTCCCACTAAAATCCACCTACAAAACAAAGGAAAACACCTTAATGTATTCAAAATTTTTATAAGTTAAATAAAATGAATATTGTATCAAATGATTTAACGCTTTTAAATAATTCATGTACAAAATAAAATGTGTTATATAATAGAGATACTTATATAAAAAAGATATAATAGAAGAAATTATATATATATATATATATATATATATATATATATATATATATATATATATATATATATATATATATATATATATATATATATATATTTTAGTTAATTATAATATCACTAAAGCGGGTACAGATTCTGGTAAACAGATACGGATACGGGTACGGGTACGGTAATTGGGCGCGTATTACTTGAACTCATACCCGAACCCGTACTCGGCTAAAAAAATTTATTAATATCCAAACCCGCATTCAAATCCACCAACCTGCCCACGAGCCTGACCCAACCGGTTCGGGTTTCGGGTGCTTTTGCCATCCCTACCAACAACAACCCAATCCACCGGCAAGGTTTGGGTTGACTGATGAAAAACTCTTTGAGCAAGATATGCAAGTCTTGAGAGAGGTTGAAGAAGCCGAAGAACGTGAGACAGCTGCTCGTAGGGCTCGGGAAGAAGCTCGTACGGAGTAGTTAAACAGAGAAGCACAATACCGCTGGGCCTTGGGGTTAGACCCTATTCGATCTGAGTCTCCGCCTTCGAGTGACGGGAGCTCTGTCTCAGATGATTCATTTTTTTTAATTCGTAGTTTATTTTAGTCGGAGTTTAATGTTTTAAGTACCGTATCGTTGTTTAACGTTTCAACCTTAGTTTCTAACAATCGTACGTTGTTTAATGTATTTCATTTCCATGTTTTATCTATTTCAATTCCGTGTTTGATGTATTTTCATTTCGTATTTTCAGAAACAATTACATTTACAAATTTACATATTTAAAACTTTACAAAACATTTACATTTACAAATATCCAAAACAATAAAAGAATTACAAAAGAAAGGGGAAAAAAAGGACGAAATGGCAGAAACTCAAGCTCGTTGTGCAGACGAGTAGCACTAAAGTTAGGAACAATGGCGAGGGTGGGGCGGTGCAGCGACGAGCTGCGATGAAGCCAAGTGACGAGCCACGTAGGAGTGGCGAGCTAAGGTGACGAGATACAGCTTCCTCTCTAAAAAGTTTCCACTGACTACATTTTTTATCAATCAAAATATCATCTCTTCTCTCTAAAATCTCTTTTGATTGGCTAAAATATCAAAGTGGACAAGTATTTTAAGACAACCCAAGATAGAAATATGGACTAATAAATTTGTACGAAGGAAGTAACTATTTTGGGTAACGGTTCCTTTGTAACGGGTGATTGTTCCATTGATGAAATTACTGTCGGTTGGAACAGAGAAGCAAAATTGTCAAAAGTAGAACAAAAGGCAACAATGATGCATCGTGTGCGATTCATGCTAGCCCATTGGTTAATGAACCTAACTAGATTGTATGCGTCAGTTACTTTATGTGAAGCCACTCACACCAACAAGTGCACTACAGTCAAAGACGTTGACTTGGACTATTACTAAAGTGGTTGTCTTAATCTAATATACCAATGAGTTGTTTTACATTTTTTATTTTTATTTATTTATTTATTTTTGTTTTATTAACGGCAATGAGTTGTTTTACATGCTCAATTTTGGGACCTTGTTTGAGAAAATCATGAAGTCTTGTAGCAACCTTAGTTTCGATGAACTTGACCCCTGATCACTACAATCAACTTTGAGTCCATCTTTTGTGATTTGTCCCGCTAGTGGATAAAACAAAGTTAGCACCTTTGGTAAAGACTTGTCTAGCTGACCACATACATCTGAAGTATTAATATCACCACTGGGCTTATAGTAATATATCTGATTTATGTACAAAGGCAAAGCAAGTTGATCGCGCCTCAATATCTTGTGTAACTATGTAACATCCCAACCCGACAAGGGTAAAGATGTCAGAATATGGTTTCATATCAGAGCATACATAATTAAACAAAAGCGGAAGACTTACAAAATATCCAAAAGAATACTATGAATGAAACAAAATACAAAATCTCTGAAATACAGAAATAACATAAATTCTAAGATGACTATGGTCAAAACTGCACTCAACTCTACTCTCAATCCCCAAAAAGCTATCCCATAAGCTATCTTGAATACCTGCCGTGGAGAAAAGAAAATACGGCTGAGCTTAAAAAGCCCAGTGAACGGATATAACAATAATGAACAGAAATAGGAATACTGAAATATAAATGATATATATATTTTGGAAAACATCTTTAGGCATAATAGAGAATACGGAACAAAATGTGTGTTAGGTCAGGAATTCAGACAGTCGCCTGTATAAACAGAGTCAGAAACCAAATTAATACCATGAGCTAAGACAAACATATTCATATCATATCACCTGTCAAATCATAAGTTGTACAAGGAGTAGCTAGCCCCAATGTACCGGAAGTGAAAGGAGTACATTGCACGTACATCCAGTCACT
This sequence comes from Artemisia argyi, assembly GCA_030686995.1. Classification (NCBI taxonomy): domain Eukaryota; kingdom Viridiplantae; phylum Streptophyta; class Magnoliopsida; order Asterales; family Asteraceae; genus Artemisia; species Artemisia argyi. The sequence goes on from CM060709.1 coordinate 278,015,383, forward strand.
AAGCAGAATCATATCATAATCATATCATAACCGAAAACAGATCTAGGATGCATCCATACGCCCCTGAAGATTAGTGCACATTCATACATATATAACGGAAGGGATGTGGCAGAACATCACTCTACTGCCCTAGAGTCATGCCATAGGTGCATCTATGACACGGACATGGAACCCCCATACCTAGTGAAGCTCACGTAACATATGGTTCATATTAGAAAGTTCAAATCTTAGTTTTCAAAATCAGAAAGCTTAGCATATCAAAAGTTCATATCAGAAAGCTTTTTATATCAAAGGTTCAAACAGAAAGTTTCAAAACAGAAAGTTCATAGCAAAGGATCAAACACATAGGAAACCTTAAGAGTAAGGCCAGAATATCCGTACCTTAGCAACACAATGAGATCAAAAGAAAATCTCACAGAAGGGAAGAGTTCACTTCTTCTTCAATTTATCTACCTGAATTAGAATCATTTTATTATTAATAACTTTATCTTAAATCAAATTTCTCCTTTTAGTCAACTTTCCATTTTTAGTAACTTTCCATATTTAGTAGGTTTCCTAAATTAATAAGTTTCTAATATTAAAAAGTTTCCCAAAATAGTAATTTAAGACCTAAAGGTTATATACTTATAATTGATAATTAATTAATATTCAGGGGTTAATATGACCAAAATAATAGTTTAGGGTTATTGTTGATAATTAAGTAAACTTAAATGTTTATTATCACCATATTATAGTTTAAAATTTAATATGCTTTTATAGTAAGATTTAGGGTCAAATTAATACGACAATTCCAAAGCTTAAGGTTTAAAGTGAAAAGATTGTCATCAACAATCACCACATATGCCTATTACTAACTCCATACAAATAACCCACACTTAAATTGAATAGCAGATACAAATGGCAACGAGCCAGACCACTTCGATCCTTATTTGCACCTTATTTTGACGAGGCAAAAGCACACTCGACAACCCCAGACTTGTACCCTTTAGTCACGAGACATCACAAACCAACACAAAACCCTCGCAATAGAAAATAAAACCCGCGACACCCTTGTTATAATTTCAGGCTACAACATATTTTTAGACTATTCTTGGCTACACAACTCACGTACACACACGACCTTGTACGCATGCATGGAACGTCCCTTACTATTTTATTATACAGCAACATACATGCACTCTTTCCTCCTTTATATAGTTCATATAATACATCAGGTTGTAAAATGTTTTTCAAAAGCTTCATTGCTAAACAGTTTCAAAGCTAGGTTTTATCACATTTATTCTGACACAAAATCAATAAAGAAAACATGTTCAAGTCGAGCTACAAACACACCCCAAGTCGAGACACACCAACACATCACGATGTTCGATTATAACACATGCAAGGCAAACCCTTTTATACAATATTTTATGGATCGATTGCAACTAGTCTTTATGTAGTGTTTTAATCTGATTTCATGCAAGGCCTTATGTGGTTTCATGCAAAGTTTATAATAGATTTAAACATGTATCAGTTTTTTTATTTTATGTATGTTATCCGTGATTTTATGTAGAGCTATATAGACAATTATAAACATAAAAACAAGCCGACCAAATAGTCATAAAACATGACAGAAAAGAACATTAGAGGATGAATGGAACAAGGTTCAAAGTTATTACCCTCGTAGCGTATGACAAGCAGAAAACAAGACAACAAGTCGAGTACCAACTGCACCCAAACCGATCAGCAGCAACCTTACGTCCAAGAAATCCTTTTTGTCAAACAGAAACCAGTCACAAACAAGCTTCCTTTGCTTTGTTTTGATTCGAATAGGAGAGAACAAGCAAAAGTAGCAGCCGATTCTTTTTGTTTATAGGTTTTAGGGTTTGCTTAAATGAGTTTTGTAAATATAAGAACCGTGTATTGTGTTTTAAAGTAACATGGTGATAGGGTCGGTTAAGGAAAAACATGTGGAAGGTTTGAGAACAATAAGGAAAACAACCAAATATTATTGGATTCTGTAGAAGGATTTCTAAAGATAAGTTATTCACAAATATGGACTATATCACAATATATTCAAGTGTAACAATTAAAAGTTCGACTAGAAAAAAAAGAAAACGTGTACAACCTTATACATATGTATACAAATGTGTTTACCATAAGTCTTAATATTTGTATTACGTATGTTCGTTCAATTATTAGCGAGTTATATACTTAGGTTAAAATCGGGATGCAATGTATTAGATTATTGAAACGTATTGTATCAATTTGAGATCAAGGGCATTTTGGGTATTTTACGTATTCAGAAATTTTGGGTTTTACAACTTCTTCCCCTCTAACAGAAATTTCCGTCCTCGGAAATTGAATAGGCAGAGCAAACGGAGACGAATCAAATTTCAGAAATTGTTAGAACAGAACGAACGCAGAATCTTTCGATCACAGAAGTAGTCTTAACTCAGAAAATCTTTCTCAGATTTCACAGACAAAACTCATCATATTTTATCCAGAGTAGATCAGAAATCGATTTAACGATTAGATACATGTAGCAGATAACTAAAGTACTTCTCACAAGTACTAGCAGGAAATAGATTGAGTTCGGAAATTCGAACGATAGAAGACTTTTAGTGAGTTCTGAAATTCTCAATGAATGATCGACGATCAACAAACATATGACGAGAATTCAACCGTATTCAGATATCGAACGATGAAGGTAGAATATACGCAGGATAGAATGGATTCTAAAAGCCTTACTAATCACGAGTAATCTAACTGACAAAAATCTAATGCTTCTCAGACACTCCCTGAAATATCCTATGTTCACAATGAGGGTATGTCATATGATGTAAGTATTATCACGTTCGCGACCGTTATAATACCAGCATCATATGAGTATACCATCATGATGACCATAATTTATCTCAAGTTATGAATAAGCAACTTAATATCAATAGGACGATACTTCTCTTATCAGAATCGATCATCAACGAAGTCGAACAAACAACAAACTTATCAAAATTCAACGGAAATCAAACAGATCCATCATACTGAACAATCGCACCAATACTTCCAAAAAGTCACCAAAATCCGCATAACCATAAACATAACAAACATACCCAGAATTGTCATAAAACGAACATCCAAAGGAAACTTATTAATCAAAAGATACAATCACATCAGTGAAATCCTGAAAATGAAATTGAAAACAAAGTCTAGCATCAAAATGAAAAGAACGAAAAGAAACTAGTCGCGTGCACGATCTCCTGGTTGACTCTGCTTATCTTCCTTTGCCTTCTTGCTGTAGTCATGAGCCTGATACTTGGGACAATCTTTGATCTTGTGATCCACCGAGCCACATGAGAAACAAGCATTTGTGAGTCTATTGCATATTCCCCGATGATACTTTCCACATGTAGCACATTGAGAGATCCTATCCTGATTCTGCTTCTGCTCTTGATCCCTAGACCTCGTATCATGGTAAGTTCTTTGAGTTGAATCCCTATCCCTCCATGACCTTTGGTTGTCGTAGTAGTAGCCCCGTCGGTCGTCTCTCTGTCTATCACTAGCCCTTTGGTATTGCCCTTTTGACTCCTGCCTCCTGTCAGTCGAACCCTTCTGATCATAGCTCTTATCATCTCGACCTCCACGCTCCAGCTTCCTATCTTGTTGACCAGATTCCCTATTTTGAATGCGATCACCATCCCTATTTCTCTTGTTTGAACTACCACTCTCGTGCAGCAGTTCAATGTTGCGAGCTACAGCACAAGCCTGAGCAACATCCGGATACTCTGTGTTGACAATCCTATCTAACACCCATCTCTTTAACCCCCACTTGAAATGTCTTGCCTGTCTTAGAGCATCGCCAGCTACTGGCCCCACAAAACTAACCAACCTCATGAATCTCTGCATGTACTCCACAGAATTCTCCCTCTCTAGCTGATAAATAGAACCATACTCTCTCTCAAATCTCTGTTGCTCATACACCAGAAAATACCTGTTATAGAAAATCTCACGGAAAGTAGCCCAAGTACATGTATCAGCATAAGCATCCCCTCCTGCTTGAGTCCGAAGATGAGCTGTCCACCAGCTCAAGGCATCACCCTCCAATTTGAATGCAGCCAGACGAGTCTTAAAATTATCAGGACAACCCAGGACTTGAAACAACTTTTCCATGTGAGTTATCCAATCTTCTGCTTCAGCGGAGGTAGCAGCAGATTAGAAAGCAAGTGGTTTCAGCTTGTTGAACTCTTTGATCCAACCAGAAATTGTGGTAGGTGGACCACCACCACCACCACTACCACCCGATGAACCCACGCCGTTTCGGATATCATTCTAAATCTGGGTCCTGAGTTTAGTGGAAAGGTTAGGGAGAGCATTGGCCAGAGCAGCATTGATCACGACCTCAAAATCAGGACCATCCCCTTCACCATTCCTACGTGTGAGCACCATCTGAATGATTTGAAAAAAAGGATTAGCAAAACGAAACAAGAATGGATTATGAAAGGAGAGTACGCAGAAGGAAACCTAATGTCTACCCAATCCTCACAGGTCATAGCCTAAGCTCAAAGGGTCCAAACCTGGCTCTGATACCATAAATTGTAACATCCCAACCCGACAAGGGTAAAGATGTCACAATATGGTTTCATATCAGAGCATACATAATTAAACAAAAAGCGGAAGACTTACAAAATATCCAAAAGAATACTATGAATGAAACAAAATACAAAATCTCTGAAATACAGAAATAACATAAATTCTAAGATGACTATTGTCAAAACTGCACTCAGCTCTACTCTCAATCCCCAGAAAGCTATCCCATAAGCTATCTTGAATACCTGCCGCGGAGAAAAGAAAATACGGCTGAGCTTAAAAAGCCTAGTGAACGGATATAACAATAATGAACAGAAATAGGAATACTGAAATATAAATGATATATATATTTTGGAAAACATCTTTAGGCATAATAGAGAATATGGAACAAAATGTGTGTTAGGTCAGGAATTCATACAGTTGCCTATATAAACAGAGTCAGAAACCAAATTAATACCATGAGCTCAGGCAAACATATTCATATCATATCACCTGTCAAATCATAAGTTGTACAAGGAGTAGCTAGCCCCAATGTACCGGAAGTGAAAGGAGTACATTGCACGTACATCCAGTCACTAAACAGAATCATATCATAATCATATCAAAACCGAAAACAGATCTAGGATACATCCATATGCCCCTGAAGATTAGTGCACATTCATACATATAAAATGGAAGGGACGTGGCAGAACATCACTCTACTGCCCTAGAGTCATGCCATAGGTGCATCTATGACACGGACATGGAAACCCCATGCCTAGTGAAGCTCATGTAACATATGGTTCATATTAGAAAGTTCAAATCTTAGTTTTCAAAATCAGAAAGCTTAGCATATCAAAAGTTTATATCAGAAAGCTTTTTATATCAAAGGTTTAAACAGAAAGTTTCAAAACAGAAAGTTCATAGCAAAGGATCAAACACATAGGAAACCTTAAGAGTAAGGCCAGAATATTCGTACCTTAGCAACGCAATGAGATCAAAAGAAAATCTCACAGAAGGGAAGAGTTCACTTCTTCTTCAATTTATCTACCTGAATTAGAATCATTTTATTATTAATAACTTTATCTTAAATCAAATTTCTCCTTTAATCAACTTTCCATTTTTAGTAACTTTCCATATTTAGTAGGTTTCCTAAATTATTAAGTTTCTAATATTAGAAAGTTTCCCGAAATAGTAATTTAAGACCTTAAGGTTATATACTTATAATTGATAATTAATTAATATCCAGGGGTTAATATGACCAAAATAGTAGTTTAGGGTTATTGTTGATAATTAAGTAAACTTAAATGTTTATTATGACCATATTATAGTTTAAAATTTAATATGCTTTTATAGTAAGATTTAGGGTCAAATTAATACGACAATTCCAAAGCTTAAGGTTTAAAGTGAAAAGATTGTCATCAACAATCACCACATATGCCTATTACTAACTCCATACAAATAACCCACACTTAAATTGAATAGCAGATACAAATGGCAACGAGCCAGACCACTTCGACCCTTATTTGCACCTTATTTTCACGAGGCAAAAGCACACTCGACAACCCTAGACTTGTACCCTTTAGTCACGAGACATCACAAACCAACACAAAACCCTCGCAATACAAAATAAAACCCGCGACACCCTTGTTATAATTCCAGGCTATAACATATTTTTAGACCATTCTTGGCTACACAACTCACGTACAAACACGACCTTGTACGCATGCATGGAACGTCCCTTACTATTTTATTATACAGCAACATACATGCACTCTTTCCTCCTTTATATAGTTTATATAATACATCAGGTTGTAAAATGTTTTTCAAAAGCTTCATTGCTAAACAATTTCAAAGCTAGGTTTTATCACGTTTATTCCGACACAAAATCAATAAAGAAAACAGGTTCAAGTCGAGCTACAAACACACCCCAAGTCGAGACACACCAACACATCACGATGTTCGATTATAACACATGCAAGGCAAACCCTTTTATACAATATTTTATGGATCGATTGCAACTAGTCTTTATGTAGTGTTTTAATCTGATTTCATGCAAGGCCTTATGTGGTTTCATGCAAAGTTTATAATAGATTTAAACATGTATCAGTTTTGTTATTTTATGTATGTTATCCATGATTTTATGTGGAGCTATATAGACAATTATAAACATAAAAACAAGCCGACCAAATAGTCATAAAACATGACAGAAAAGAACATTAGAGGATGAATGGAACATGGTTCGAAGTTATTACCCTCGTAGCGTATGACAAGCAGAAAACAAGACAACAAGTCGAGTACCAACTGCACCCAAACCGATCAGCAGCAACCTTATGTCCAAGAAATCCTTTTTGTCAAACAGAAACCAGTCACAAACAAGCTTCCTTTGCTTTTTTTGATTTGAACAGGAGAGAACAAGCAAAAGTAGTAGCCGATTCTTTTTGTTTATAGGTTTTAGGGTTTTGCTTAAATGAGTTTTGTAAATATAAGAACCGTGTATTGTGTTTTAAAGTAACATGGTGATAGGGTCGGTTAAGGAAAAAATGTGTGGAAGGTTTGAGAACAATAAGGAAAACAACCAAATATTATGGGATTCTGTAGAAGGATTTCTAAAGACAAGTTATTCACAAATATGGACTATATCACAATATATTCAAGTGTAACAATTAAAAGTTCGACTAGAAAAAAAAGAAAACGTGTACAACCTTATGCATATGTATACAAATGTGTTTACCATAAGTCTTAATATTTGTATTACGTATGTTCGTTCAATTATTAGCGAGTTATATACTTAGGTTAAAATCGGGATGCAATGTATTAGATTATTGAAACGTATTGTATCAATTTGAGATCAAGGGCATTTTGGGTATTTTACGTATTCAGAAATTTTGGGTTTTACAAACTGTGTACATTTTCAGGGGTTGACTTTGATGGTTTTATGAATTGTGTGGATTTAATCTAATGTAAACCTCCATTCTGTAAGGCTAATTATGACTTATGATATCTTTGTTTTCTGTGAGGAAGCGAGTGGTAAATCAGTTTGTCAACTTTGAAAGAAGATTGAAGAAATATATATACAATTGAGAGAAAATTTTTAATTGGTCTTTAAGAGTTTCTGATACGGATTCGTATACAAATAGGTTGTTAGAAAAAAAACCCTAGCAGGAAAAAAAGGTTGTCTTCGGCCAACCGAATGACAGAGAGAACAAACACTGTTCAATATAAATTTTTATTCATAAAACATGCCCTCCATCCAGAATATGCAATTGTTTAAATAAGAAAGCAAAGACCTAAACAAGGAAAGAAAATACGACAATAAAGGAAAAGATAATACCAAATCATAAGATGCAACTCAAATAAAGGCTGGATGGGCTGGGAATAAATGTACGTGTCTTCTTAGCCACTCTCTTGACCGAGCCCATCCTCTTGTTGGACTTGATCTTCACGAGGGTCTCCTTGTAAGCTACAATCCGTATCATCCTCCCCCTCTAAAAAACGACTCGACCCCGAGTCAGCATCAAAGCTATCCCCTGGCGTCGGGATCAAATCGGCTACGTTGAAAGTGGCTGAAACGCCATAATGCCCTGGCAAATCGATTTTATAAGCATTATCATTGATCCGTTGCAAAATGCGAAAAGGTCCATCCCCACGAGGTTGTAATTTACCGAAGCGACCTTGTGGAAAACGGTCTTTATGTAAGAAAATCCAAACTAAATCCCCTTCTTGAAACACTACTTTTCGTCGATGCTTGTTTGCACGAGCCTGGTATTGCAAATTGTGTTTAGTAATCTGCTCCTTGACCTGCTGATGAATTTTCTTAATTTGATCAGCCCGATCGTGGCCTTCCCCCTTAAACGAAGCAATGTCTGGTAATGGGGCTAAGTCAAGCGGAGTAAATGGGTTTCGGCCATAAACTATGAGAAATGGGCTTCTTCCAGTTGAGCTAGGAGTAGAGCGGTTGTAAGCGAATTCCGCTTGCGGAAGGGCAAGATCCCACTGCCGCTTGTTGTCACCAACCAGGCAACGAAGGAGATTACCGAGGCTCCTATTGGTGACTTCTGTTTGTCCATCGGTTTGCGGGTGATGTGAGGACTAAATTGCAATTTGGTACCCAAACGTCGCCACAGAGTGCACCAGAAATGGCTTATAAACTTCACGTCTCTATCCGAGGTGATGGTTTTGGGAACACCATGTAAACGGACGATTTCTGTAAAATATAAGCGAGCTACCTGAGATGCATCATAAGTTTTTGCACAAGGGACAAAGTGTGCCATTTTCAAAAAGCGGTCGACGATAACCATAATTGAATCTTTCTTCCGTTGTATCATCGGGAGACCAAGAACAAAATCAATGCTCACATCTTCCCATGGTTCGTCAGGAGTAGGCAAAGGTGTGTACAGACCTTGGTTTGTATGATGTGTTTTTGCTACGTGACATGTACCGCATTGCTTGATCACCTTCATAACATCCCTTGCAAGTTTAGGCCAATAGAAACGTTCTGCCACCAATGACATGGTTTTCTCCCGACCAAAATGTCCTGCCAAGGTGATGAGTGTGTAAATACTCATCATTTCTGTCACATTTAAACTGCAGAAACATCTGAAAACTCTCAGGAATGCCTTAAAATACATAAAATATCCCTGGATTGTGTTTTTATACAAAAGGATTGAAAACTGATGAAAAACAACATATTTCACATAATTTACAGTTTCAGTCCCTGAACTTTGAAAAATTAGCAAATATAGTCCCTGGTAATCCAAAACATGTTAAAATATCATCAAAGGTCCTTAGGGATTCATAAGTTGTCAAAACTAGTCCTTTAAGTTAAAAATTGCAAAATGACAACTTTAGTCCCTCAAGTTTGAAAAATGTCAAAAATAGTCCTTAAGGTTTTAAAAATAGAAAACCATTAAAAATAAACCTTGTACTATTCATGAATGGCATAATTGGTCCTTGTGATAACATTGTGATATTTACAGGTTCAGTCCCCCAAAAATCAAAATATTACAACATTGGTCCTTGGGCTTATTCATACAAACCAAACCGGACCCATTGTATTATAAACCAAAAAACCAAATCCAAACCAAACAAACCCCAGCCCACCTTACCCTTTCCAGGCCCAACACATAACCAGCCCACACCCTTTAATAATAAAAATGGGGTTTGACCCCGTTTGACCTCCCCAAACCGCCAACACTGTACACCCTCCACCTCCACACCTGCAATCCCAAAACTAGGGTGGTTTTCACCACCACCTCACCCCCCAGCTGGCTACCCTACACCCACCAGCTCATCCCTTCCACCTCACAACTACTACATACCATAATAAATGCTTCTCCACCACTTTTCCCCTCTAAACCATATCTACACCTCTGTTTTCTACTAACCCACCCCACCTTGCTTCAAATGATATAAAACTTGTCCCCTCTACCTTTACAACACTCCAAAGTTCCTTAATTGTCTTGAAACTGCCACAAGCTACTTGAAAGACTTTTGGCGCCAAAATGCCACTTGTACGGTTTTGATGAAAGAAGTGAATCCAATGGCTAGAATCAAGTGGGAAAGTCTCAGAGGTCGACAAGGGATGCTAAAAGATCTTTATAAAGAAGAATAAAGGCAATGTAATATTTATCTAGTATAATTTAGTGAAAATTAGCTCGTTTAATTAACTCTCTTAATTTCAGTGTATTTCAAAGCTTCCAAGTGTTGGTTTTCGTTATCTCTGTGTATTGTAAAACTTTTCCAAGTGTTAATTTCAAGTTTACTTCAATATCTTACATTGTGCAAATTTTAGCTTCAAATTCTCATGTTATTGTAATGTTGTTATTAACTGTTGTTAGGGACCCATAAGCTCATATAAGTTCATAATTAAGCTTCTGTAAGCTTTTAGAACCATAAAATCAAGTTGAACTTATAAAACTCATAATTACTAAAAAATACTAAAAATTTACTCAAAAATAAAAAGGCAATGTAAATGGTGAAGAAAGCAATGGAGCAGGGTATATTCTTGATGGCCCTGGGTTAGAAGCTTTGTGGAAAGCTATTAGGAGTGATTTTAGTCTCTGGTTCATTGTTATACACTGGATTGCACTTTGTAAGCTCAAATCTTCATTTTTAGCATTTCTTATTCTATTGTTGTTTAGTTGCTAAATCTTGCTCATTTGTGTTTATTTGATGTTAGTTAATCATAATCTAGCTTAAAATCAGTTGCTTGTTTGTTAAAATCCAGAGTTGCTAAAAAATTTCATCTTCACAGTTAAAATACCATCTTGGTCATTTCTGAGTTTGATGCTAGTGTGCTTGGTATTTCATGTTTATTTGATCTTTGTTAATGATAGTATAAGGTTTGATAACAAGATTGAGGATCAGATCAGTCATCTACTTTGATAATCACAAATCAAGATTCATAAGGTAGTGTTTCGATTTAACTGTGTAGTGTTCATTAGTTGGTTTAAGTGATTGATATTTGTTCTTGCACGTTACTTATCACCTAAATTGACCAAAACAACAAAGTCTCAGTGAGTTACAAGCTTAAAAGTCAAAATCACCAATAATTTGGCTTAAACTTCTGCCTGTGTTGAATTTTAAGTAGCATAAGTCTCATTTGATCTCACAAGTACAAGTTTTAGCTTATTTTAGTCTTATTATAGCTTATCTAACCTATATCAGTCAGAAAATCAAGTTAGAATTTCACTTTAGTCAACTTAGCAAGAAAATAGAAAAAGTCAAAATTGCCTTTGTCAGGAAATCTCATTTTTAGCAAGAATTGTTTGGAATTTAGTAGGCAAATCTAAGACTTGAGCTTTTTACATGTGAAAGTATACCAGCTAAACTACTGAATCCCATGATCATTATATTTTTGTGAATTTTTGTGTGCAAGTTATACTCTCTCAAAGTCACTTGCAGGGGAAGTACCTCCCCTGTACACAGTCACTGCACCACCACCACCACCACCACTTTGGTGGTTGATTCTGAGCAACTCAGTGGGTCCCACAGGCCCCCAATTGGGTTCCTTCAAACCCCCTCCTAGCCACCTTCAAGTTTTGAGCTTGGTTTTGAGCTCAAGCTCAGTGGACTCCACCTTAATTCACACCTAAACCTTGTCCCATTTCTGTCTCAGTCCATCAATAAGCAATTGCTTATTGTGGCTTATTTGCTTATCTAGTGGACCCCAATTGATTTTTCCAGCTTAAACATGTCAAACAAACTTAAGTGAACCAGAATCCACCCTTGTGGACCCCACATAAGCTCTTTTTAGCTTAATTCCTAGTTTGGTCAACTAAGGTCAACTGTCAAGCTAATAAGCACTCACAGTGCTTATTTTTGAGTTCCAAACTAGTTGTTTTTACAAAAGTCTCTTAATTTTAGTATTAAATTAGTTTTGTAAAAGAAAATTTAGAAAAATCCAAACTTAATTATAGTGATAGCTTCTATTTAATAGAAATTATCTTTTTGATTTTCTTTTTAGCTTATTTATAAGCACTCTAGCATTTTTATATTTTTGTTAATTCTCTTTTATATTAAAGTAATTTTAGAAATTTTTCCAGATTTTTCCTTTGTCATTTATTGGTTTTTAGAATTAATATTAGTTTAATTAATTATTAATTAATAATTAAGAATTAAATAGCATAAATAGATTTTATAAAGTAACACCTAGTTTTTATAATTTTCCTAGCTTTTATATAAGTTAAAACATTTTTAGAAATTTTTCTAGAATTTCTGCTGTTCATTTTCTATTTTTATAATATAATTAGTTTAATTGGTAATTAATTAATAATTAGAATAATAATTAGTAAAATAATTTAAAAAATACATAAACCAACTTTTTATAATTTTTTAGATTCCTGTGATGGTTAATTAGATTTATAAAAAAAATCTTCTTAATTATCTAAGTCTTTTTAGTAATTTTAATAATTTAAATCAATATAAATTAGTTAATTAATAATTAAATAATAATAATTAGATAAATAGTGTGAAAAATATAATTTTAGTTTTAAAGTAATTTTTATAATATTTTAGATTTTTCTAAGTTTTAATTTTATTTTTCTAGACTTATTTTACATTTTCTTATTTATTAGTGTATTATTAAATAATTAAAAATAGTCATTAACTAATAATAATTAATTAAATTGTTATAAAAATAATTTTAAATTTCTAGTAAAATTTCTTTTACTTTTAGGATTCCAAAAATATTATTTTCACATTTGTGGGAGTTATATTTGACAGAATTCATATTTAGTTTCATACGTTTACGTTTATTTAAATTTAAACATACATTTTTATATCTTTTTACATTTTTAGGTTTTCTAAACTTTTAAATAAGTTAGTAATTATAAAATAAATATTCTAAGTTTATTTAATTTGCATTTAAGCCCCTAAGGCATGCAAATTCCTACTATAGTTAAAATCGTTTTTGTTTCATATGTTTACGTTTAAATATTAAATGTACGCGTTTTCCAGTTCCTTTTCATTTGTGCTTATCTGATTTCACGTATTAGTTGATATAGCCTATCAAAGCTATTTTAACTTATATTTCAGTAGTACAATCACTTGAACCCTTTTTTCTGTTCAATTCACCTGATCTCAAAGTCATTTTATTTCAGATTTCACGCCTCGTTGGGATCTAACGACCCGAGGAAACACTACACTCCAGGGAGTATTTGTTTAGACTGTTTGACTTATTGACCATTACTTGGTTGATATTTTTTGACTGTTTACCACCAATCATTTTATGGCGCCGCTGCCGGGGAGGTGTGCTACGTATAACGACTTTTGAAGCATATGTGAGTTTGAATTAATCACTCATTGTTATATATCATATTTGTCCATATTTCTATATTACCTTATAAAAACAAAAATCCAAAAAGATTGTTCTTTTCTATTTTTAATTTCCCGTCATTCTAAGGATTCTTAGAGTCGTCTCTAGTGCATGCGCACTCGTTCTTCTAGGTCAACAAGCCCTTTCCGTGAGCTTGTCAGAATTCCTCGAAGACGCCGTAGACGTTCTGCCCCAACAACCGTATCTGAGATACGTGCTGTTACCACAAAAAAGGTTATCATGGTGGAAGATCGTCCGATGAATGAGCTTCTCCAAGAACCCGTCAAGGGTTACGGAGACGCTATTGTTGTCCCAGCCATTGTGGCTGAATACTTTGAGCTCAAAACCGGGTTACTAAATCTAGTAACCTCAAGTCAATTTTATGGTTTTGAGAGGGATGATCCTCATGCTCATATTCGATGGTTTAACAAGATTACATCTACCATCAAATACAAGAACATCCCTTCCGAAGCAGTCAAGCTTCTTCTATTCCCTTTTTCTCTTGAGGGGGCAGCTCGGATTTGGCTGGAAAAACAACCTCCTCATTCAATAGCATCATGGGAGGATTTAGTTGCCAAATTTGTAAACGAATTTTTCCCCCGTCCAGAACGACAAGTCTTAAAAATGAAATCATCAAATTTACTCAAAGGTTTGATGAATCGTTTGGTGACGCATGGGATCGTTTCAAAGAATTGCTTCGTCGATGTCCTCATCATGGTTTCACTGAATTAATGCAAATTGACACTTTCTATAATGGTGTGATTCAATCTGACCAAGATTCTCTCAATTCCTCCATGGGAGGTAATTTTTTGAGCAAAACCACTAAAGAAGCTTTAGCCATCATTGAAAATAAGTCCAAGGTCCGCACTACACACATAAAGCCATATAACTCCCAAGTGAGTGCTGGTCCTTCTACTTCATCTCCCGTGAGTACTTCTAGCACTGATGCTAAGATAGACAAACTCACGGACGCTATTCAAGCTTTGGTTATCTCAAACCAAAAGAAAGTCACTTTCACACAAAACCCTTCACATGCTGAAGTAAAAAAAGTGGAAGTTTGTGTCACTTGTGGTAGCCCACATGCATACTACAACTGTATGCCACCGATGGTAGTCCTTTTGAAGCCAATGCCTTAGCCAGTACTACAAATCAGGGAGGTAATCAATACCGTCCTCGAATGGAACCAAGTTATCGTGCTAACACACATATGGGACCACCTGGTTTCAACCAAAACCAGAATTTGCAAAATCGAAACCAGAACCAACCTCGAATGAACCAAGGGAATTTCAATGCTGGACAGAATCAAGGTTTCCACAACCAAGGAAACATTAACAGAAACAATTTCAACCCGGGAAATCATTTTCAAGGAAATGGTAATCCAAATCAGGGAAATTTTCAACCACAACAAGGTTATAATCAAAATAACCGAGTCCAAAATTTCCCCAACCAAACACAAGCCATTCTCCCAGCTCCACACTCATCATCAGATGAGTTGTTGAAGCAGTTCATGAAAACTCAAGAAGAGACAAACAAGTTGTTGGTCAGCCAGATTTCTGAAATAAAGAAATCTTTAAATGAACGACCCTCGGGCTCTGGAAAACTTCCGAGCAACATGATCGCAAACCCGAGGGGCGATGCAAAGGTGATCACAACCAGGAGTGGAGTTTCATATGACTGACCCACTGTTCCCACTACCTCTTCGTCTTTTTCTCCCAAGGTAGTGGAAAATGAAACCGAGGTAAATAAGGACGAAGTACTTCCTACTCATAATGGAGGTACCCAAGACGTCCCACCTCATGTTGTGCCGAAACCCAAACCAAAATCAAGAGTTGTTTTTGAACCCAATGATATCCCAGTTGAGACCCCTAAATCCAAACCTTCTACCTCCTCTATTCCTTACCCCTCACGTTTGAGTGAGCAAAAGCTCCGCGAAAAGGCTAGTCACCAGATGGATAAATTCTTTCAAATCTTCCAAGATTTTCATTTTGACATTAGCTTCGCGGATGCTATTATTCTGATGCCCAAATTTGCATCAACAATCAAACACTTGTTAAGCAACAAAGAGAAACTGTTTGAAATGGCAAAGACTCCCTTGAATGAGAACTGCTCAGCAGTTCTTTTAAAGAAGCTTCCCGAGAAGCTTGGAGATCCTGGAAAATTTCTAATACCTTGTGTATTCCCAGGAATGGTTGATTGCTATGCCTTGGCCGATCTTGGTGCAAGCATCAACCTAATGCCTTATTCAGTTTGGAAAAAACTTTCTCTTCCGGATCTTACTCCTACCTGCATGACTCTAGAGCTTGCAGATCGATCGATATCTCATCCTCTTGGCATTGGCGAGGACGTGTTTGTGAAAGTAGGAAAGTTCCATCTCCTCGCTGACTTCGTGGTTGTTGATTTCGATGCTGATCAAAGGGTCCCTCTCATTGTTGGGAGGGGATTCCTTAGAACGGGCCATGCTCTTATATATGTATTTGAGCAAGAAATCACCTTGCGTGTGGGTAATGAAGCCGTTACCTTTAACCTCGATCAAACCTCGAGGTACTCCTCAAATTATGATTCTGAAGCGGTTAATCAAATAGATATCATAGACATTGCTTCAGAGGAGTACTCTCAAGAATTTCTTGGTTATTCTCATAATTCTGTGAGTGGGGATCCCACTCCATCATCTCAACCTATCATTTCCGACTCTTCCCCTTCTCTCACTCTGTTTGAGGGAAGTGATTTCATTTTGGAAGAGGTCGAGGCTTTTCTCAGAAGTGATTCAGTTCCAGCGGGAATTGATAACACTGAGATTGATCTGGAGGGAGATATTCTTCTCCTTGAGAAATTGCTAAATCAGGACAATTCTCCTCCACTCCCTCCCGTAGAACTTCATAATGAGGAAATTAAATCGGTTGATAAAAACGATGAATTTCCCGAGGTCGAGCTCAAGGACTTACCTCCTCATCCTGAATACGCATTTTGGAGGGTAATGACAAATTACCCGTTATTATTTCTAAAGATTTAAGTACTGAGGAAAAGGTTGCTCTCATAAAGGTCTTGAAGTCGCACAAGCAAGCAATTGCTTGGAAGCTCTCCGATATTAAGGGTATTAACCCAGATTTTTGTACACACAAAATCTTAATGGAGGATGACTTCAAGCCCGCAGTGCAACATCAAAGACGGGTAAATCCAAAAATCCATGATGTCATTAAAGAAGAGGTTCTCAAACTTCTTGATGCAGGATTGATTTACCCCATCTCTGACAGTCCATGGGTTAGTCCCATCCGTTGCGTCCCAAAAAAGGGTGGCATTACTGTTGTTACTAATGAGGAAAATGAGTTGATTCCAACTCGGCTGGTTACCGGGTGGCGTGTTTGCATTGACTATCGTAAGTTGAAAGACGCCACCCGCAAAGACCACTTTCCGCTGCCCTTTATAGATCAGATGCTTGAGAGATTAGCAGGAAACGAGTACTATTGTTTCCTTGATGGTTTCTCAGAATACTTTTAAATACCCATTGATCCATCGGATCAAGAAAAGACTACCTTTACATGCCCTTATGGAAACTTTGCTTATAAACGTATACCTTTTGGCTTATGTAATGCTCCAGGTATGTTCCAGAGGTGCATGATGGCCATATTCACCGACATGATCGGTAAAACAATGGAGGTCTTTATGGATGACTTCTCGGTCATTGGGGATTCATTCCAAACATGTCTTACCAATTTAGAAAAAATGCTGAAAAGGTGTGAAGACACCAATCTATGTCTAAATTGGGAAAAGAGTCATTTTATGGTCAAAGAGGGCATTGTCCTCGGCCATAAGATTTACAAGAATGGGATTGAGGTTGACAGAGCTAAGGTTAATGTCATTGCTAAACTGCCTCACCCTACTACCGTCAAAGGTATTAAGAGTTTCTTGGGTCATGCCGGTTTCTGTCGTAGATTCATACAAGATTTTTCTAAAATCTCCCGGCCTATGTGGTAGCGTAGGGATTGCACCAGGCTTTACCTCTGAAGGAACCTCGAGAAGCTTACAACCCCCACCAGGCAGTGTACCTGATCGATGTAGTATAGTATAATGACAAGTACCGGGGGATTGATCGTTCAGCTAGGAATAGTGTCGCTAGGATTAGAAAACCTAAAGACTAGGTCTAGAGATGAGGGATGATTCTTTTTGTATTTTTATATTTTATGTAAAGCAATTAAAAATCTCGGTTTTGAAGGAGTTGGACGGAATTAGTTGCTAATCAACTAACCCAATACAAAAGATGCAATCAAAATAAAATACTAAAAATGAAAATAAACTGAATTAAACTAAAGTTGTGAGCAATATATGGGAGAATTGTGTTTACTTAGATTTCACTACTCCCTAGATATCTTTTACAGGTTAATCACTTGTTACAGTTGCGTGGATGACGGGTTGTATTCCTTAATACCATTCATGGGGTGACGTACTTACTTCCCCAATCCTATAAGCGCCTACTTCACTCCTATGTCGAGCCGGCTAAGAAGCTCCTAACAAGGGATCACTAGAATTTAATCATGCATTAAATACAACCAATAAAACCTAGTACACATCGGTTCATGTTTCTTAAGATGTTCAAGCATGTTACACAATGGAGATCTGCCAGTTTTCTTAAGCCTAGCATTGAAATAATTCATCCAATACAACTATAAACAAGTAATCAACATATAATTAACATCTAGGTTTCATTACATCTAAGCAAACACAAGATAGATCTAGCCTAGTATGTTGAAATCAAGACAAGCATAAGATATATTCAAACAACACATAGACATATTGAATGAATTAAGAGAAGACTTATCTCAATTGAACATGAAAGGTTTCAAGGGGTGAAAACCCTTGAAAATACTGTAAATAATGACCTAGGGTTTATTAGGTTCGACCCTAGTATTCTCCACACAAGTTCCTCCTTAATGAATGAAAAATAGAAAACTATATATAGATTCTGAAAGGTGACGGCGTCAAGAACAAATTTCTGACGCCGTCATCTCGCCGCCAAATAATTTCTCGGACTGCCTAGATCTGGGTTTGACGCCGACATATGTATTCCAATTGTAGGCCGTCACAATATTAACTCTTGACGCCCTTGTTATGACGCCTTCAGGTTTTCACTGGGTCATCACGGATTTTACTCTTGACGCCGACAGGTTTTTCTTCTTGACGCCGTCAGGTACTGTTCTCAGCATGGAAAATTAAGTCTTTGTCGTTTTCTTCACTTTTATGCTCCAAAAACATCCAAATTGCTTCCTTTTCCAGAATTCACTCTCAAAGTACCTAAAATCACAAAAGTAACGATTTAGGGCAATATTTAATCAAATAAATTAGATTCTGGGCTTAAATGACCCCCTAAAAGTGGTTCATTTTTCGCCTCATCATATACCCTTACACTTGAGATTTGCTTGTCCTCAAGCAAATGCGCTTTTATTCTAGTCAAAATACAAGTTAGGGGTCATTTAACACTAATATAAAAGTAATTACAACAAATAATCGTTCCACTAAAGACCAAAGACAAGCACGGAGGTCATACACTAGCACCTCACAAATAGTGTTTAGATACTCACATCTCTCGGGTGTAATAAAGTATATATCACAATATGGAAATGGAAAACATCTCTCACTACCTGTCATAGCAAAATAGATTACCATAGGCTTGGGAAGGGATCAAACCTCCACCACATGGCGTAAGCACCTAGGATAAACTATCAAAGAGGTCTTTTAAAGGGTTGTAACGTTAGGTGTAGGGATATGGAATACACGGTTTTGTTGGATATAGGCAGTCTTTACTGGTGGCGAGTTAACAATCTTGGTTAATTACATGTACAATATGGCGTTGCTAAGCTAAGAATAGACTCGACTTAAGCTAATAAATGAAAAATAACAAAAAACATAAAATGAACATAGAATGAAAAGGGATCGTAGTCCGCATTTTTTTTTATTTATTTTTTTTTTTTGCATACACTCTTACTCTACCATCCAAAATAATACATCATAGGGAATGAACATTCCCCTTACACTTGAATTTTTACATACTTTACAATAAACTAATTTAATGACTCGAATTAAGAAAATCAAAACAGTTGGAGTACTTTTAAGATTAACGTACATATGGGGGTAATATATGATGTTCTTCCCCATTACTCCATAAAATAAGTACTTTACCCATGAGTCCCAATCGTCCCAAAACAATATGTACAAGGATATGACTCGACTTAGAAACCATGTATTCAATTTGATAATTAACTTAGGGTTTAACAAATAACAATAATGCACTAAAGATGAGTGCATACACGGAAGGCTAAGGCGATTTGGGTGTACATTTAAGTGGGGTGTAACAAATTCTTCCTTTAAGTAAAATGCTTTAAGTTAGAAATGAAAAGATAGGCTCGGAGGGGTGTACTAGGTGTTTCGTGTACTAAAAATGAGTACAACGCTAAGGGTGTAGGAAAAATTAATTGACTTAACTAGCCAAGTAATATGACTTGGTCAAGTAATTATGATACGGGTTTAACACAAGGGTGATCCTAATGCCTCTTATCATGTAGTAAATCCTACTACACGAATGTAGTCTCACTAGCGATCTCGGGATGCATCACTAACGCAAGTTCTAGAATCTAAATGCTACCGGTACACTCATAAGCACTAATAGTAAATGCTTTTCCTATCAAATCTAAAGGCGAACCTCACATATTTGGGTGGAAAATTTTTCTGAATGATACGGTTTTGTGCTAGTCATACAATCTCCTATCCATGAGACGCTTGCTATGGCTAAAATTTCACTCCTAAATGTTGTAAAAAATTTTAAATTTGGCGCTAAAATTGCACTAACAAGTATTTCTCATAGTTTTATTACACATCTACTATCAAACAAACAAACTCAAGCGAAAGTGTGTCTGTAAGGTATCGTCATTTTACCCTCCCCTTACATTTAGGATGAACATTGTCCCCAATGTTCAAGTAAAGAATGTAAAAGTAAAATAAGTAAAACAAATGAAATCAAATACTCCCCTGATTTGCTCGGTATGGATAATAAGGTGGCCAGGTTAGATCTTCCTCCAAGAAAATGAACAATCAAAGCTTCCCTTCCAAGATATAAATCATCTTCTTGTCATACATAACCTGTAAAACCTGAGAAAACAGACAAGGAAACCTCGCATAAAATCGGCGGCAATCTACATATGCTAATAAATCCTAGAAAACAAAATAAGATATAATGCTTGTGGAATGATGTTTGCAGATTTCCTGGAGATTATAAAACTAACGATTCAACAAAAACTTTAAGATTCCGTTAGAAAAACAAAACTGGTAAAATTTCCATAATTTTGCACGTGACGCCGTCAAGAGTAAAACTCATGACGCCGTCAGATTTGACCTGCAGAAATTCTTAAGTTAAGTTTTCGGAAAATTTCTGGAAAAACTTCGTCCTACTTCCTGGAAAATCCTGAAAAACATCATTATGACTCGATACAAGCATTTGACTCTAACAAATACGAATATACATGTTCACTTAATATTGTGGAGAATCATGATCAGTTTTGTTTCTTAAAAACATATTTAGGGTTTCCCCTTACACTTATCTTTTGCAAAAATACCATTGGATGAAGTTAAGGTTAAGCCAAACAACAAAGTAAAGTATTTTCATCATTTTAGTTTCGAAACATGATCTACCAACAATAAAAATAAAGCATGCATACGGAAGCAAATAACAAACAAACAAAAATAAAAATCACACAAAACATGGGTTGCCTCCCAAGAAGCGCTTTTCTTTATTTACGAGTCTTGTTGCTAAACTCAAGGTCATGGGTTACCGTGTGTCACTTATGCTCACATAACCAAGGGTGAGCCATCGAAT
This sequence comes from Artemisia argyi, assembly GCA_030686995.1. Classification (NCBI taxonomy): domain Eukaryota; kingdom Viridiplantae; phylum Streptophyta; class Magnoliopsida; order Asterales; family Asteraceae; genus Artemisia; species Artemisia argyi. The sequence continues at coordinate 278,036,607 of CM060709.1, forward strand.
AGTCGCCTCATCTTTCTTATAATCATCTCCTAAATCTAAACATCCGCGATAGTACCTTTTATTCTTTTCATGAGTATATTTAAGCCCTTTTCTCTTATCATTCTCACTTAACATTTCTATAGGTGGATACCTACTACACTTCTCCATGGAAAAATCCTTGAACCTAGGGTGTGCACGGGGCATTTGGTAGACAAAGTCTTCATCCCCATCCGAGAATGTAATTAACCATTCCATAAGTTTTTCATCAAGGTTGGTCAATCTTTTGAAAGGTTTCCCAAACACAACTTGGGTTAACTTACTATCAATAAATTCTCCTAGATTCTCCATAACCATGAACTCAATAAGATAAGCAAAGCTTCCTACAAACATGTGCAATGACTTTGCCCTAGAAATAACATTATCCCCTTTGTATTCTAACTCATCTACCATGATATTATTATTTTCACTACGCGAGATTATGTTCATTGGGAGAGATGAGTTAAGGTAGGCATTAAAGCTCCTAAATCCAATCTTACAAGGAAATTGCATATTGAATGAGCTATCACTCTCAATCCTTGTTCTAGGGTTGACATACCTAAGAGGGTTCACTTCCTCTTCCATCCTATCCTCATTAATCACATCACCATCACCTATATTCTCATCGGAGTCTGAATAGTAAAAAGGACTAGCCCTATGGTCATTATCGTGGTCAGACTCCTCCATTTCAGAATTATTGTCAAAGTGGTGGTTAGGCGATAGGTTAGGTGGGTTCTCATTTTCCACTAAAGGGATTGGGGCGGTGATGAGTGCTCAAACACTCATCATTTTTGTCGTATTTAAACTGCCAAAACATCCAAAAACGCTCAGAAATGCATCAAAATACTAAAAATATCCTAGGGATTGTATTTTATACGTTTCAGATGCAAAATGAGCAAAAACAATGAAAAACGAACAAAGTTTACACAATTGGCAGTTTCAGTCCCCCAACTTTCAAAAATTTACAAAACTGGTCCCTGAGCATTTGTTTTGAAAGGAAAGTCAACCTAAGGCATTTAAAAGTAAAAAATTATCAAAATTAATCCTTAGGTGAAAACATTGGAAAAATTACACTTTTGGTCCCTGCAGTTTGAAATTTGACGAAATCAGTCCCTGGGAATTTTAAAAGTGAAAAGTATATTTTGTAGTCCTTTGGTAATTGGAATGTGGCGAGATTGGTCCCTGGATTAACTTTGGAAGTTTGGCAAATTTGGTCCCTCATAAAATCAGAATTTACAAATTTGGTCCTTGTGTTTATTCATGTGTAAAAACCAAACGGACCCTTTATATTTTTATAAACCAAAACCAAACCAAACCATAAACCCACCACCCTTTTATTCCCAGCCCACCAATATCCCAAGCCCAAACCACCCAAGCCCACCCACCATATTATTAATAAAAAGGGAGGGTCAAAATTGGTCAACTCCCCCATCCCTTTCTTCCCTGCCTAAATACCTAGCCCCCAAACACCTCCCTGCTCTCCCAACAATCTTGTCCCCCTCCACTCACCATCCTACTAACCACCCTACTTCCCCCTCCCAAAGTCAACTCCCAACATCATAATTACTCCCCCACCCCCATATATCACCAAGAACTGATCAATGGTCAGGATGAAGGAAGTAGCTCAAATCAATGGTGGGATGTCTCCAAGGGTGCAAAAACAACAAAAGCACACCAGAGAAAGGGCACAAAAGTGAAAAAGAAAAAAAAAGCCCTGGTTCAAGTCTTTTAATTTTATTTTTAGTATAAGTAGTTTTCATTGTAAGCCATTGAGGCAAGTAGTCAAGTAGTTTTATGTAGTTTTTCTTAATGTAATTTGTAATTCAGTTAATTTGTGTAATGTGTAAACCCTTTTCAGTATCAATGAAAGTATTTTAGTTTCTTAAAATTCCTAGTCTGTGACTTTCAGTTTCATGTTTTTAATCTTATTTAAAGTTGTCATTGTTGCTTCAAGGATTTCATAAACTCACTTCTGTTCTCAGTAGTCAAAGAGAAGACACAGAAAAAAAAAGTTAAATAAGAAAAAGAAAAAAAATAGAAAATATAAGAAGTCAAAAAAGTGAACAAGGATGAAGGTGATTGGTTGCTGAAACAGAAAAGAACAAGCTATGGAATTGGGTGTTCTGGTTTAGTACTCCATGGGGAGTGATATGGATGAATTTTGAGCCTTGATACCATTTGATGAGCTTGAACTCTTTGTAAGCCAATTTCCATTTTCTTTTGAGTTTACTGTTACAATGTTTGATTAGTTGTTTAGTTGATGTTTTCATGTCTGTTAGGTATAGTTAGGATAGATTGTTAGTTATTTTGGTCCCTTGAATCTAAATTGTGTTAAGTTTATTAATTGCACTGTCACATTTTCATAGATTAAGCTTTAGGTGTTTTACTGTTTGTTTCATCATAAAATTAACATTAACAGGTTCAAGTTAGGTTGTTTAGATATAAGGCATTAGTATCTTGGTGTTTGTCCTATTAAATTTGTGAGAATACTAAAAACAGTTGAATAAGGGGTGTCTGGATTAGTTTGCTTCACCTAGGTATAGTAGTTAATTTTAGTTGAATCTTACTCAAATAAGTTACCTAGGCCCAAGTTAGCTCAGAGAAACCTGTGGTTTGCTAAATTTCAAAGCAAAAGTCAAAACTCATCTTCATTCCTCATTTCTTGTAACTGTTGTAATTTATCAATTGAATGACCATTGCATTAGGCTTAGTAGGAGTTTATATGGCTTAAATTAGTTCCATCATCACTAAATACAACAACATTAGTCATCTAGGATCATTGAAATCTCATGAAAGTCGACTGAGTTTGAAATTATAAAAAGTCAAATTGTGAGTTTCAGAAAAAAGGTCAGAACTTGGGGGAATATTATTGAATTTTGTGCTTGAATTTGGTTCTTGAAATTTTCAGAAGTTAAAAGTGTCCCATCTAAGCTACAATAATCTATGGTCACCTCATTTTTGTGATTTTTTATTTGGATTGTGCATGAGCTCAAAGTGAGCACCTCAGATCTGTGTTGCCCTGCACCAGTGAAACAACCCAGTACCTCCATTTTCAAGTAATCATAGTTTGTTCATTTGTGGGACTCATAGTATGGTATTTAGTTTTTTTAGGAAGCCAATAAGCCCTATTTGAAGGGTCTTAGCTTATTTCCTGCTTTTTGGTCCATTTGGTAGGGCTGCATTTAGCCTTTAGTTGCTAAGTTCAACCATTCACACTGAGTATCCAGTGTGAACCATCCAACTCCCAGCCTTCCCCTAGAACTTATTTGTGGGTCTTACACCTTAAGCCCTGGCTTATTGGATAGCTTGACACCCCACCTTTTCAGAATAAGTTTTATTTTGGGTTCCTAAACCTTCTGTGGACCCCACACTTGGCTGCACTTTGGTATTTTGGACTGCCTTAGTCCTTATGTAATGAAGAATGCTTATTTGAGTTTGTGGCTTATCAATGTGCTTTTTTCTCTTGCAATTGCCTATTCTCAGTGTTATTAGCTTGTCTTTACTTTGTTTAGCTTCTGTGTTTATGTTTATAGCTTATTAATAGCTTTTGCATAATCAAAATTCTTGTAATAAGTACTATTAAGCTTATTTGCATACACACAGTTCATTAATAAGCTCCAAGACAAGTTCCTTCACAAAAAGTGTTTAATTTTAGTAGTTTAACAGTTGTGTAAAATAAAAATTAGAAAAAGACAAAAAAAAATTGAAAGTGATAGCTTCTATTTAAGCCTTTTTGGCTTATTTTCTGCTTATTTATAAGCAACAACTATTTTTAAATTTTTCTTAGGCTCCTATAATCATAATAGATTTTTAGTAATTTTTTCAGATTTTTCCTTAATAATTTAGTATTTTTTATAATTTAGTTTAATTTAAATCAATTAAATAATTAGTTTTTAATTATTAATAATTAATTAAAAAGTAGGAAAAATAGTTTTTCTGTTTTAAAATTAGTTTTATAATATTTTAGATTTTTCTGAATTTAATTTTCATTTTTCTAGTTAATTTTCATAATTATTTGTAATTTAGGATAATTTAGTTAATTAAAAAGTAATTAATAATTAGTAATTAATTAATAGTAATTAATTAAATTGTTATAAAAATAATTTTAATTTTCTAAAAATTTTCTTACATCATTAGGATTGTAAAAATATCATTTTCACATTCGTAGGACTTTGTTTACTCCCGTTTCACTTTTTTATTTGCGCGTTCGCGTTTATTTTAAACCCAAACGCGCGTTTTTAGGTTAAATCACGTTTTTAGGTTATCTGATAATCAGTAATTGTTAATAAAGTGTTTCTAAGTCATTTTCCATCTTTATCTCATAGTGTAATCATAATAATCAAATTCCTGACCTTTCTGATTAATCACCCGATCATTTAAAACGTTTACAAATACAATTGCACGCCTCGTCGGGACATAACGACTCGGGGATTCCCTAAACTCCTTGGTTAGTTGGTTTTGACGTTTGACTTGGTTGACCATCACTTGGTGAACTTAGTTGACCATTTGGGATCAATCAAAATTTGGCGCCGCTGCCGGGGAGGCTGCTGCGTATCTGCACACGTTTTTTAGAGATTAGTGATTTTTCACACATCATTGTATAAACACCACCACTTTTTGTAAATCTTAATCATAAAATAAAAACGTCATTAACACTTTTCCTCAAGTGTTAACAACACCAAAAAAATCAAAAAATAAAACAGATCGTTACGTTTTCTATATCGTGTTTCTTTTACGGTGATTCTTAAAGAGATACGATTTTGGTAAACGAAACGACACCAAAAATATTGTCCATAAATTTTTTCACCCGAACACAAAAAACCCAAAAACATTTTCTTTCTTATTTGTACAAAATGTTTATCCAAAAATCCAAAAACATTCTCCTTTACCCTCTCACATCTTTGATTCTTCATCCCTACCCCTCTATGAACTTTTGATTCTTTCTATGTCTCATCCACACCTTCTTATTTGCCATTGGTGTGGTAAGCCTTATAATGGTGGAAATTGCCCCAGCTGTGGCTTGGTAGAGTCAGGAAACGGGTCTGTCTATAACCAGAATCCCTATTCCTACCATGACACAACTGAGTCATTCCATCAGTTACCACACCATGAGACTCAGTTGTTTTACTGTTGTGAGTACTGTGGTGGTTTACATTACAGTTCTGATTGTCGATCGGGAAACACGCTTGTCTATGAGCAGTTTCCTGATTACAATTATAACTCAAGCACACACAACCCACAGCCACATTAGCTTTACTGTTGTGATTACTGTAGAGGTCCATACTCTAGCTCGGATTGTCAAACACGGACTCCATTTCCTTGTAACAATTACGACTATTCGTTTTCAGACCCACCTCCATAGTACCAAATGATTCACACAACTCCTCATGATACTAAGCAAGACCTTTTACTAAAGGCTCTTGATATATTGAAAGAACTTAAGGAGGAGTTGGTTACTACATCGTTTCAAGACTCTCGTGAGAAATCTATGGCAGAATTACTTGCTGAAGAACGAGAGGCTAGAAACAAAAAGAGTATGGAGGAATTACTTGTCGAAGAACAAGCAGCTGTAACACGTGCCAAATTTCGTAAAGCTGCTCTTCTAGACTGTGATAATGATAGTGATAATGAAGACACCCTTGATATCCTTCAATTTTATAAGGGTTCGTTAGATTCATCATTTGTGATTCCTTCCACTGAAAATCAGGGAGAAAATATTGAGACGGAGAAATTAATAGCAGAAAATCAAATGGAATTCGTACAATCCATGAATGCTAGCTCCTCTACACTCCCTCAGTCTGTTGTTATCACACCTGAAGTTTACACTCACTCTCTAAACACGGGGGATGAGCATCTTAGCACTGTTCCTAATAAGGAATCGGACAAATTAATAAAGTCTAGTGTTGAGATCCTTGTCCCAATCCCGAGAGAGTCACATGGAACTTTTGATCAAGTGTGTGATATTCCTTCACCCCCTGATAATCCAAATGATCAAATTGAGACTGTCTCTGATTCAAGTGATGATTGTTTATCTTATGGAGACATTGAGTATGTTGATGCATCCCTTCCCCACTCTAATGTTGACTTTCTTCTCGAGGAGTTCGCCGATGAACTCACTCACACCAATCCACTTCCATCGGGAGGTGATGATGATCTCTTTGATTTCAAAGATGAAATGGAAGAAGTTGAAGCATTCCTTGCCCTAGATAGTTCAACTTCGTATGAAGTTGATGATAAATATCTTGATTCTGAGGGGGATATTCTTTTCCTTGAAAGCTTATTGAATGATGATCCATCACTCTATTCCTATCTCAATACCGGGCTTAGTGATTCACACACTGATGAAAATTCTTTATCTTATGGAGACATCAGTGATATTGATGAAACACCTTCTGAGCCCATCATTGATCACCTTATCATGACTCCTCCAGAGTATGATGGCAAGAAACATCATGATCGGGGGGAAAGATTCTCAATCATGAGAATTTGTATTTCTATGACAAATTATCCCACCCTCCCTCCCGGGATGTTTTCCAACCCTAAGAGCTTACCCAACACAATCCAAATTCAGGAAACTAAACCTGATCTTGAGGATGAGCATCCTTTCATGATTATTCTCATGACCTTCTCGGTGCCCTCCTCTCTTCTTCACTCCTTCGGGAATGAAGACATTATCTTTGATCCCGGCATTTTCATTTATCATTATCTTGAGCCGGGATTATATCTCATCGGTGTGGAACTTTCACATGCTTCAAATGTTTGTCCAAACATCTTGAATGAAAGTCCGATTTAGATTGTTTCTTCCACCTCATGCTTCCCCAAGGACAAATGAATTCGGGGTTGAGTCAAGCTAGCGACTCGGTAAACAAAAACAGTAGCATGTACTTAGGGTTTTCACCCTAACACTCTGTTCCCGAGTTTTTATTTGGAGAGAAAAGAAGAGAGGGGGAGAGAAAATAACAAAATATTTATGTTCCTGAGTTTTTTTTGGAGAGAAGAGAAGAGAAGAGGAGAGAAAATTATGCCAAAACTTCTCTCCTAATCTTCTTCCCAAATTGGGATGATTTGGAGAGAAGATGATTTTTGTGCATAATTTTATTGAATCTCTCTTCTTTTCTCTCTAACTTGGGAACACAAACAAAAAATCAATATTTTTTCCTCTTCTCTTCTTTTCTCTCATTTTTAACCTCTTAAGGAATTGATGGCTTCATGTACAAATTGTCTGAAAACATGGAAATTGCTAGATCAGATGATATTATATGATTGTGAGAGATCTTCCAAACAGTGGAGGAAATTGCTCAAGAGAGAAATAAATCTCAGGGGAGGTTTCAAAAGCCCTTTAAAGGATGATTATCCAATGAAAAAGAAGGAAAAGATAAGAGCATACAAGATGATGACATGGTTTCTACTGATAAAGAACAAGAACAGAGCTGATAGGAGAAAGTTCTATCTAGATCAAAAGTTCAGTTCACTACGTTTGTTCATCACTTCCAAAGACATGCTGAAAGATGATTTCTATTTCTTGGAACAAGCATCCAAGATACACAACATCATTGCCTCTTATAATTCTTCAAGTTGAAAATTGCACCATCTTTTAGTCCAAGATTGGAGCAAAGAAAAAAAAAGCAGATGAGTAACAGAGAAAGACATTCAACCACTCAAAAGAGAAGAAAGTTCAGATCACAGTCTGACAATGAAGTGTTTGAAAGATCTTCACAAAGTCCTCGTTTAATTCAGAAAAACATGTTTGAATGTAATTCACATGTTTAGGGGAGGATTGTTGGGAATTAAATAATTAGAAGAATCAACATAAAGGCTTAAGGAAATACATCAAGTATGTTTCTGCTGATAAAGCACAAAGCATGTTTCCACTGATGGATTCTGCTGAAGAACATTTTCTACTGATAGTGTTTCTGCTAATGGATTCTGCTGATACTTCTATGACTCATACAACAGCTGTGTAGATAAGTACGACTTATTCTACTGATTCATATATTAGATAATATCTTTGTTGTAGTCATCAAATTGAACACTCCAAGTGAGTTGTAATCCTAGATACATGTTGTATCTTAATGACTAACATGATAAGTCATCATCTAACTAGAATGAAGATTAGTCATAAGCTAGTATTTAAGATGAGTCATATAGTTTGTAAAAGATCTTTTCCTTGGACTATAAAAGGAAGATCTTAGATATGACTTAATATGCATGTGATAAAAGTGTGATAGATATAGACATATACATAGTGAAAAACATTAGAACAAAACACAAGATTCAAGGTCTTTGTAACCCTAGTGATAGTGAAGATCATTCGTATTATTCTGAATAATATTGAATCGTTTGGTGAAATACTTTCATTGTTCTTTGTTAAATAAACACAAGCATCACAGTTCCATTTCCAATAAACATTCTAAGTGTGGTTAAGTAGATTCCGCATACTTAATCATATTCACTCAAAATATCATATTTACACATTAAAAGGTCCAACACCCATAGTGTGTGATCAAATCAAGTGATCCTCTCAGTTGGTATCAGAGCTTCCAGGTTGATACTTTTGATTTAGAAGAAGAAGAAATGGACACATAATCTATTCAAACAAATGTTGCTGCAAAGTTGCCAGTTCTCAAACAGAATGAGTTTGAATTGTGGAGGTTAAGAATAGAACAGTTTTTCCAGGTGCAGAATTACACTCTCTGGGAAATCATTGAAGATGGAAACTCTTTCAAACCCACAACCACTTTATCAACAGTTGAAGGTAGGGAAATTACAGTTGTTCAATCTATCCCTACAACTGCTGATGAAAGAATAAAGAAGAAGAATGACCTCAAGGCCAGAAGTATGCTGATGATGACCATTCCAAATGATCAACTTATAAACTTCAGCAAATTCAAAGATGCCAAGTCATTATTCGAGGCAATTGTTGCAAGGTATGAAGGGAATGAAGCCACCAAGAAGACCCAGAAAACCCTTCTCAAGCGGCAGTTTGAAAATTTCTCATCAACCATGAATGAATCTCTTGACCACATGTTTACAAGGCTACAGAAAATTATGAGTCAACTTGCTGTTCTTGGGGTTGATATACCTCAAGAAGATTTAAACTCAAAATTTCTGAGAAGCTTACCAGAAGAGTGGGCTATGCATGTTGTTGTCTGGAAGAATAAACCAGACATAGACACTATGGATCTTATGGATTTGTATAGCAACTTTAAAATTATGGAACAAGAAGTAAAGAAAACTGGTGTCTCTAGTTCATATACTTGGAACATGGCTTTTATGTCATCTCCTAGTATCTCAAACCCAGTTAAAGATGAAAAGGTTGATAGTGGAGCTGGTGCTGCTAGTTCATCAAGCAGTACCTTTGGTATATTGAATGAAAAGGCTTGTTGTGCCTTTTTCACAAGCCAGAATAATGGGTCCATGCTTACTCATGAAGATCTCTTAGAAATCAATGATGATGATTTAGAAGAGATGGACCTAAAATGGCAAATTTCTCTTCTTAACATGAGGGCTAAGAAATTCTATCAGAGGACGGGGAAGAAACTCACCATCAGCAGCAATGATACTGCTGGTTTTGACAAGTCAAAGATAGAATGCTATAACTGTCATATGTTGGGGCACTTCTCAAGAGAATGTAGAAGGCCAAGGCAGCAAGATAGCAAGAATAGAAGTTTTAGAAGGAAGTCCAAGACAGGGGAATCAACCAATCCAAAATCTATGGTAGCTATTGATGGATTAGGATTTGACTGGAGCTTTACTGCTGATGAAGAAGAAGCTTCTCCTCAGACAGCTCTTATGGCTTTCTCTACAGAGGTACAATCTGATAAAGTTTGTTCAAATAATTGTTCTGCTCTTAAAAGTTTAGAAACCTTAACCAAACATTATGAGAATCAAAGGAAAGAATTAATTGATACAGCTCATAGCTTAACAAATCATAAAAGAGGTATAGCTACTCTAGAGGAACAAGTCATACATTTTCGAACAAATGAATCTACCTTTACTGATGTCAAAATTCTTCTTGAATGAGAAATAATGTTTAAAGATAATGACATTAGTAACTTGAAAGCTGAAGTAGATAGGCTTAGTAAGGCTAAAGAGAATATTCAAATGAGTGTAGAAACACTAGATTATGCATCTAAGGGTGTGACTAACTTAATTGAATGTCAAGTTATAAATAAAGCTAAGTCTGGTGTTGGATACAAATCTGTTCCTCCACCATATAGAGGTATTCCTTCACCCCCAGGAATTGACCTAGAACACACAGGATTACCTGAATTTCAACTACCTAAATTAAATTATGGTGTTCAACCAAAATCTAATGTAGTTGTTAATGAACCTTTGAAAGAAAGTGAAAGTTTAAGTAAAACTTCACTTCCTAAGGACAAGGTGTGTTCTTGTAGAAAGTCAGATGGTCCAATCATTGAGGACTCAACATCTGATGATAAAAAGTTAAAACAGGTTATGTCTAAACCTGAAGTGGTTAAGAAAGCAAGAACAAGAGTTCCTAAGATAGTCAAACATAATACTGATAGGTCTAAGACCAATGAAAAACATGTTAGGCAACCACTAAGATATTGTGAACAATATAGAACCATAAACAAGCCGAGAGGTAACCAAAGGAATTGGTATAGCCTCAAGTCTCTCCAACAAAGAGATAACAAAGTTTGTTACACATGTGGTAGTTTTGACCATCTTGCAGCTTTCTGCAACCAATGGGTATATGGGTATGAAAGTAATAGAGTGAACTATAAAAGGCAAACACCTAAATCTCATTTTCACTCTAATTCTAAAAGATCAAAACCCAAAACAGTCACAAAATCAGTTTCTGCTGATAGAGCAAAAACTGTTCCTGCTGAAAGGAAAATGGTTTCTGCTGAAAAACCATATATGACTGTTTACCCAAAATCAACAATTAAGGGTGCAAAAACAACTTTCAAACATGCATCTAATATTGTTCAAAGGCCCATTCAAACAAAGGCAGTAGTCCAAAAACAAGTTTGGAAACCAAAGGATACAACTGCAAAGCCATCAGTTTCTGCTGATAGCCAAACAGTTCATATCACTGCTAAGGGAAATAGGGCAAATGCTGTTAAGGCCTCAGCATGTTGGATTTTTAAATCCAATGTTGCATCAACAATTCTCAAAAGATTACATCCCATTGATGCAAGAGGCGGATCCAAGTCAGAAATGGTTTGGATCCCAAAACAAAACTAATTCCTTTATTTATGTGCAGGGACATTCATCAGCAGATACTGAAGATCAAGGATTCTCAGATAGTGGATGTTCAAGGCACATGACAGGCAACAAGTCTTATCTCTCAAATTTTCAATCAGTAGATGGAGGCTATGTTACCTTTGGAAGAGGAATTGGAGGAAAAATTACTGGTAAAGGTACTATTAAAACCGGTAAACTAGATTTTGAAGATGTGTACTATGTGCAAGAGCTTAAGTATAATCTTTTTAGTGTTTCACAAATGTGTGACAAAAAGAACAAAGTTCTCTTTACTGACACTGAATGTCTTGTATTTTCTTCTGATTTTAAGATGCCTGATGAAAGTCAAGCACTTCTTAGAATTCCAAGAAAAGGCAACATGTACAGTGTTGATATGAAGAAAATTGTTCCAAAAGATTCTCTTACTTGTCTTATTGCTAAGGCCACATTGGATGAATCTATGAAATGGCACAGGAGGCTTGGTCATATTAACTTCAAAACCATAAATAAGATTGTCAAAAATGGTTTGGTAAGAGGTTTACCTCAAAAACGATTTGAAAATGATCAAACATGCATTGCTTGTCTTAAAGGCAAACAATACAAAGCCACTTGTAAGCCCAAAATTTTTAACTCTATCAATCAATCATTGTTTATGCTGCATATGGACTTATTTGGTCCTACAAATCTTAGAAGTTTGTTGCATAAGAGATATTGTCTAGTTATTACTGATGACTTTAGTAGATTTACATGGGTATTATTTTTAGGAACTAAGGATGAGACTTCTAGCATCCTTAAGACCTTCATTACAGAGATAGAAAACCTAGTAAGCAAAAGAGTAAAAGTCATTAGATGTGATAATGGGACAGAATTTAAGAATAGAGTTATGGATGATTTCTGCAAAGAAAAATGTATTAAAAGAGAATTTAGTGTTGCAAGAACTCCACAACAGAATGGAGTTGCAGAAAGGAAAAATAGAACACTAATAGAAGTTGCTAGAACTATGTTAGCTGACTCTAAGTTGCCTATAACTTTTTGGGCAGAAGCAGTCAACACTGCTTGCTATGTTCAAAATAGAGTTTTAGTTGTAAAACCTCACAATAAGATATCATATGAACTTTTTAGAGGTAGAACTCCTGAAATAGGATTTCTTAGACCTTTTGGATGTCATGTGACAATTCTAAATACCTTAGACCATCTTGGAAAGTTTGATGGTAAAGCAGATGAAGGATTCTAAGTTGGATATTCTATCAATAGCAAAGCATTCAGAGTATACAACATGAGAACTAGAAGAGTAGAGGAAAATCTACATGTGAAGTTTTTGGAAAATAAAACCAATGTAGAAGGTCAAGGTCCCAAATGGTTATTTGATCTTGAATCTCTATCCAAATCAATGAATTATGTGCCTTTTGTTGCAAAATCTAATGAATTTTCAGGTTCACAAACTGCTGATGCAACAAATGGAGAAGGATTAGAGAATGAGGCAAATCAAGATTATGTGATAATGCCAATATGGACAAATACAAGTGTGGATTCAACTTCAATATATGGTGAATCTTCTTCTGGAAATTCTAAAGAATATGTTGAAGATGAATACAAAGAAGAAGGAGCTAAGGAACAAACGTTTCAAATCAGAAGTAACACTGATGTTTCTGCTGATAAGCAAATCGTTCCCACTGATAAGCAAAATGTTTCTGTTGATGGTCCATTAGAAGAAACACAAGCAAATCTCTCAGAAAATGAGGTGGATTTCAACAACCTTCCACCTGATTATCAAGTTCTTTCTACTCCACACTTAAGGATTCACAAAGTCCACTCCCTGGACAATGTAATTAGAGATGTACAATCAGGAGTAAATACAAGACAACAATTGATGTCTTCAGATCAACAAGGGCTTCTTGATGCCCTTTATGCTTCAAAACAGCATGAGTTTTCAAACTCTTGCTTATTTGTATGTTTTCTCTCACAAGATGAACCAAAGAATATTCATAAAGCCCTAGAGAATTCAAGCTGGTAGGAGGCTATGCAAGAGGAGCTTCTTCAGTTTAAGATTCAAAAGGTATGGGTGCTTGTTGATTTACCTAGTAGTGTAAGGGTAATTGGCACCAGATGGGTTTTTAGGAATAAAAGGGATGAAAGGGGCATAGTGATAAGAAATAAAGCTAGATTAGTAGCTCAAGGGTACACACAAGAAGAAGGGATAGACTATGAAGAAGTTTTTTCTCCAGTAGCAAGGATTGAAGCCATTAGACTCTTTTTGGCTTATGCTTCATTTATGGGCTTCACAGTTTATCAAATGGATGTCAAGAGTGCTTTCTTATATGGTACTATTGAAGAGGAGGTGTATGTCTCACAACCTCCTGGTTTTGTTGATCCTGACTATCCAGACAAAGTGTACAAGGTTGTTAAAGCTCTATATGGCCTACATCAGGCACCAAGAGCTTGGTATGAAACACTGGCTTCCTACTTAATTTCAAATGGATTTCAAAGAGGCAAGATAGATCAGACACTTTTCACCAAGAAGCATAAGAAGGATCTTTTGCTAGTTCAAGTGTATGTGGATGATATCATCTTTGGATCTACAAGGAAGGAGATGTGTTTGGAGTTTGAGAAGCTTATGCACAATAAGTTTCAGATGAGTTCCATGGGGGAACTTACATTCTTTTTGGGTCTGCAAGTTAAACAATCAAGAGAAGGAATCTTTATTAGTCAAGACAAATATGTTGCAGAGATTCTTAGAAAGTTTCAATTTGCTGATTCCAAAACAGCAAGCACACCAAATGATCATGAGAAGCCACTTCTTAAAGATGTAGAAGGAACTAATGTGGATGTACACATATACAGATCTATGATAGGTTCTTTGATGTATCTTACATCATCAAGACCTGATATCATGTTCTCTGTTTGTGCTTGTGCAAGATATCAAGTAACTCCTAAGGTTTCTCATTTAACAGCAGTCAAGAGAATTTTTAGATATCTCAAGGGTCAACCTAGGTTGGGTCTATGGTATTCTAAGGAGTCATCTTTTGACTTGGTAGCATACTCAGATAGTGATTATGCTGGTGCTAGCTTGGACAGAAAGTCAACAACTGGAGGATGTCAATTCCTTGGGTGTAGACTTATCTTATGGCAGTGTAAGAAGCAGACAATGGTGGCTACTTCAACAACTGAAGCTGAATATGTAGCTGCTGCAAATTGTTGTGGTCAAGTTCTATGGCTTCAAAACCAACTTCTTGATTATGGGTATAATTTCTTACATACCATTATTCATATTGATAATAGTAGTACAATTTGCATTATTAAAAATCCAGTGCAACATTCTAAAACAAAACACATTGAAATAAGACATCATTTTATTAGAGATTGCAATGAAAAGAGGTTAATTCAAGTAATGAAAATTGCTTCAGAACAAAACTTTGCAGATCTTCTTACAAAAGCTTTTGATGTTGGTAGATTTCAGTACTTGGTAGCAAGTATTGGAATGCTTAATCTTTAAAATTTTCAATATAATGTGTTCTTGTATATAGATTTTGTTAATGCATCTAACTTTGTCATTTAAAAACTACTATTACCAATTTAAAGTTATTCATACAGTTAGTTCTATGATTATTCTAATTCAAGACAAGTACTTTGTACTTTGTTCTTTTGGTTTTAGACTAACAATTTCAGGTATGAATGTTGGAGCTCAAAGGCTATTTCAAGTGAAATATGTAAGCAACAAATTTCTGATCATTGCTGTTGAATGCTGATCATTGCTGCTGATATAATAGGTTCATGATAGAAAGAGTTTGGGATTTCAAAACTCCTTAAAACTTCTTTCTTGGAACCTGATTATGATGTTTCACATTGAATTGATAAATTAGTTGATCAGTTAATAACTAATACAACTCACTTTCTATCATTTTATACTCTCAAGTATAATGTGACTAATCTACGGATATCTGATAGAAGGAACAGCGAGCAAAAGTGAATCTAACACTTGTGTTAGAGGTGACAAATGCCACGAGATGGAAACCCTGTAAAGAAAGCCTTTTGAATAGGTTTATCTGTACACAGGCAGTTATTTATAACTGAAAACATTGGTTCTCACACAACCAGAGGTTGCTTTAAACCAAAATTTTGATTAAGTGTTAGTTACCACACTTAATCCCTTAAAAAATGGTTGTAAGCAGTATGATTTTTCATAATAAAATCATATACATACTGCTATGGCAAAAGTTTCTTAAAAGGATTTTCAAAAGATGACTTTAAAAACCATCAACAGATGGACCATGAGTCAAAAACGTCCATTGTATCACCTCTCATAGGAGTTAACACACCTAGAAGTGATGAGGGCAGAATCTTAAACTCTTACGGAATTGATGGCTTCATGTACAAATTGTCTGAAAACATGGAAATTGCTAGATCAGATGATATGATATGATTGTGAGAGATCTTCCAAACAGGGGAGGAAATTGCTCAAGAGAGAAATAAATCTCAGGGGAGGTTTCAAAAGCCATTTAAAGGAAGATTATCCAATGAAAAAGAAGGAAAAGATAAGAGCATACAAGATGATGACATGGTTTCTACTGATAAAGAACAAGAACAGAGCTGATAGGAGAAAGTTCCATCTAGATCCAAAATTCAGTTCACTACGTTTGTTCATCACTTCCATAGACATGCTGAAAGATGATTTCTATTTCTTGGAACAAGCATCCAAGATACACAGCATCATTGCCTCTTATAATTCTTCAAGTTGAAAATTGCACCATCTTTTAGTCCAAGATTGGAGCAAAGAAAAGAAAGCAGATGAGTAACAGAGAAAGACATTCAACCACTCAAAAGAGAAGAAAGTTCAGATCACAGTCTGACAATGAAGTGTTTGAAAGATCTTCACAAAGTCCTCATTTAATTCAGAAAAACATGTTTGAATGTAATTCACATGTTTAGGGGAGGATTGTTGGGAATTAAATAATTAGAAGAATCAACATAAAGGCTTAAGGAAATACATCAAGTATGTTTCTGCTGATAAAGCACAAAGCATGTTTCCACTGATGGATTCTGCTGAAGAACGTTTTCTACTGATAGTGTTTCTGCTGATGGATTCTGCTGATACTTCTATGATTCATACAACAGCTGTGTAGATAAGGACGACTTATTCTACTGATTCATATATTAGATAATATCTTTGTTGTAGTCATCAAATTGAACACTCCAAGTGAGTTGTAATCCTAGATACATGTTGTATCTTAATGACTAACATGATAAGTCATCATCTAGCTAGAATGAAGATTAGTCATAAGCTAGTATTTAAGATGAGTCATATAGTTTGTAAAAGATCTTTTCCTTGGACTATAAAAGGAAGATCTTAGATATGACTTAATATGCATGTGATAAAAGTGTGATAGATATAGACATATACATAGTGAAAAACATTAGAACAAAACACAAGATTCAAGGTCTTTGTAACCCTAGTGATAGTGAAGATCATTCGTATTATTCTGAATAATATTGAATCGTTTGGTGAAATACTTTCATTGTTCTTTGTTAAATAAACACAAGCATCACAGTTCCATTTCCAATAAACATTCTAAGTGTGGTTAAGTAGATTCCGCATACTTAATCATATTCACTCAAAATATCATATTTACACATTAAAAGGTCCAACACCCATTGTGTGTGATCAAATCAAGTGATCCTCTCAGTAGTCAAAGAGAAGACACAGAAAAAAAAAAAAAAAAAAAAAAAAAAAAAAAAAAAAAAAAAAAGTTAAATAAGAAAAAGAAAAAAAAATAAAAAATATAAGAAGTCAAAATGGTGAACAAGGATGAAGGTGATTGGTTGCTGAAACAGAAAAGAACAAGCTATGGAATTAGGCGTTCTGGTTTAGTACTCCATGGGGAGTGATAGGGATGAATTTTGAGCCTTGATACCATTTGCTGAGCTTGAACTCTGTGTAAGCCAATTTCCATTTTCTTTTGAGTTTACTGTTACAATGTTTGATTAGTTGTTTAGTGGATGTTTTCATGTCTGTTAGGTATAGTTAGGATAGATTGTTAGTTATTTTGGTCCCTTGAATCTAAATTGTGTTAAGTTTATTAGTTGCACTGTCACATTTTCATAGATTAAGCTTTAGGTGTTTTACTGTTTGTTTCATCATAAAATTAGCAATAACAGGTTCAAGTTAGGTTGTTTAGATATAAGGCATTAGTATCTTGGTGTTTGTCCCATTAAATTTCTGAGAATACTAAAAACAGTTGAATAAGGGGTGTTTGGATTAGTTTGCTTCACCTAGGTATAGTAGTTAATTTTAGTTGAATCTCACTCAAATAAGTTACCTAGGCCCAAGTTAGCTCAGAAAAACTTGTGGTTTGCTAAATTTCAAAGCAAAAGTCAAAACTTATCTTCATTCCTCATTTCTTGTAACTGTTGTGATTTATCAATTGAATGACCATTGCATTAGGCTTAGTAGGAGTTTATATGGCTTAAATTAGTTCCATCATCACTAAATACAAAAACATTAGTCATCTAGGATCATTGAAATCTCATGAAAGTCGACTGAGTTTGAAATTATAAAAAGTCAAATTGTGAGTTTCAGAAAAAAAGGTCAGAACTTGGGGGAATATTATTGAATTTTGTGCTTGAATTTGGTTCTTGAAATTTTCAGAAGTTAAAAGTGTCCCATCTAAGCTACAATAATCTATGGTCACCTCATTTTTGTGATTTTTTATTTGGATTGTGCATGAGCTCAAAGTGAGCACCTCGGATCTGTGTTTCCCTGTACCAGTGAAACAACCCAGTACCTCCATTTTCAAGTAATCATAGTTTGTTCATTTGTGGGACCCATAGTCTGGTATTTAGTTTTTTTAGGAAGCCAATAAGCCCTATTTGAAGGGTCTTAGCTTATTTCCTGCTTTTTGGTCCATTTGGTAGGGCTGCACTTAGCCTTTAGTTGCTCAGTTCAACCATTCATACTGAGTATCCAGTGTGAACCATCCAACTCCCAGCCTTCCCCTAGAACTTATTTGTGGGTCTTACACCTTAAGCCCTGGCTTATTGGATAGCTTGACACCCCACCTTTTCAGAATAAGTTTTATTTTGGGTTCCTAAACCTTCTGTGGACCCCACACTTGGCTGCACTTTGGTATTTTGGACTGCCTTAGTCCTTATTGAATGAAGAATGCTTATTTGAGTTTGTGGCTTATCAATGTGCTTTTTTCTCTTGTAATTGCCTATTCTCAGTGTTATTAGCTTGTCTTTACTTTGTTTAGCTTCTGTGTTTATGTTTATAGCTTATTAATAGCTTTTGCATAATCAAAATTCTTGTAATAAGCACTGTTAAGCTTATTTGCATACACACAGTTCATTAATAAGCTCCAAGACAATTTCCTTCACAAAAAATGTTTAATTTTAGTAGTTTAACAGTTGTGTAAAATAAAAATTAGAAAAAGACAAAAAAAAAAAAAAAAAAATTGAAAGTGATAGCTTCTATTTAAGCCCTTTTGGCTTATTTTCTGCTTATTTATAAGCAACAACTGTTTTTAAATTTTTCTTAGGCTCCTATAATCATAATAGATTTTTAGTAAATTTTTTCAGATTTTTCCTTAATCATTTAGTATTTTTTTTTAAAAATTAGTTTAATTTAAATCAATTAAATAATTAGTTTTTAATTATTAATATTAATTAAAAAGTAGAAAAAATAGTTTTTCTATTTTAAAATTAGTTTTATAATATTTTAGATTTTTCTGAATTTAATTTTCATTTTTCTAGTTAATTTTCATAATTATTTGTAATTTAAGATAATTTAGTTAATTAAAAAGTAATTAATAATTAGTAATTAATTAATAGTAATTAATTAAATAGTTGTAAAAATAATTTTATTTTTCTAAAAATTTTCTTACATCATTAGGATTGTAAAAATATCATTTTCACATTCGTAGGACTTTGTTTACTCCCGTTTCACTTTTTTATTTGCGTGTTCGCGTTTATTTTAAACCCAAACGCGCGTTTTTAGGTTAAATCACGTTTTTAGGTTATCTGATAATCAGTAATTGCTAATAAAGTGTTTCTAAGTCATTTTCCATCATTATCTCGTAGTGTAATCATAATAATCAAATTCCTGACCTTTCTGATTAATCACCCGATCATTTAAAACATTTACAAATACAATTGCACGCCTCGTCGGGACATAACGACCCGGGGATTCCCTAAACTCCTTGGTTAGTTGGTTTTGACGTTTGACTTGGTTGACCATCACCTGGTGAACTTAGTTGACCGTTTGGGATCAATCAGGCGGGCATTTGGAAAATTCTACAACGAAAAACACGAATAACAGGAATCGAACGATCAATGTTATTGTTATCCATCGATATAGTTTACGAACAAAGGAGACAAAGAGATGAGATAGACTAAAGAGAACCTAAAAATAAAAATAAAATCTACTAGAAAGGAATCTAGCAAGTAGACCTGATAAAAAGAGATTCTAACCTAGACAATAACTATTCCCCGGGCTGCGGCGCCAAAAACTTGGTAGCCTAGGGATTGCACCAGGCTTTACCTCTCGAGAAGCTTACAACTCACCAGGCAGTGTACATGATCGATGTAGTATAGTATAATGACAAGTACCGGGGGATTGATCGTTCAGCTAGGAATAGTGTCGCTAGGATTAGAAAACCTAAAGACTAGGTCTAGAGATGAGGGATGATTCTTTTTGTATTTTTATATTTTATGTAAAGCAATTAAAAATCTCAGTTTTGAAGGAGTTGGGCGGAATTAGTTGCTAATCAACTAACCCAATACTAAAGATGCAATCAAAATAAAATACTAAAAATAAAAATAAACTGAATTAAACTAAAGTTGTGAGCAATATATGGGAGAATTGTGTTTACTTAGATTTCACTACTCCCTAGATATCTTTTACAGGTTAATTACTTGTTACAGTTGCATGGATGACGGGTTGTATTCCTTAATACCATTCATGGGGTGGCGTACTTACTTTCCCAATCCTATAAGCGCCTACTTCACTCCTATGTCGAGCCGGCTAAGAAGCTCCTAACATGGGATCACTAGAATTTGCTCATGCATTAAATACAACCAATAAAACCTAGTACACATCGGTTCATGTTTCTTAAGACGTTCAAGCATGTTACACAATGGAGATCTGCCAGTTTTCTTAAGCCTAACATTGAAATCATTCATCCAGTACAACTATAAACAAGTAATCAACATATAATTAACATCTAGGTTTCATTACATCTAAGCAAACACAAGATAGATCTAGCCTAGCATGTTGAAATCAAGACAAGCATAAGATATATTCAAACAACACATAGACATATTGAATGAATTAAGAGAAGACTTATCTCAATTGAACATGAAAGGTTTCAAGGGGTGAAAACCCTTAAAAATACTGTAAAAAACGACCTAGGGTTTATTAGGTTCGGCCCTAGTATTCTCCACACAAGTTCCTCCTTAATGAATGAAAAATAGAAAACTATATATATATTCTGATAGGTGACGGCGTCAAGAACAAATTTTTGACGCCGTCATCTTGCCGCCAAATAATTTCTCGGACTGCCTAGATCTGGGTTTGACGCCGTCATGTGTATTCCAATTGTAGGCCATCACAATATTAACTCTTGACGCCCTTGTTGTGACGCCTTCAGGTTTTCACTGGGTCGTCACGGATTTTACTCTTGATGCCGTCAGGTTTTTCTTCTTGACGCCGTCAGGTACTGTTCTCAGCATGGAAAATTAAGTCTTTGCCGTTTTCTTCACTTTTATGCTCCAAAAATGTCCAAATTGCTTCCTTTTCCAGAATTCACTCTCAAAATACCTAAAATCACAAAAGGAACGATTTAGGGCAATATTTGATCAAATAAATTCGATTCCGGGCTTAAATGACCCCCTAAAAGTGGTTCATTTTTCGCCTCATCACTATGACTCATCTCCTCGAGAAGGATGCTCCTTTTATCTTCTCACAAGAGTGCATCGAAGCTTTTGAAACATTGAAGAAAAAGCTTACTGAGGCACCCATACTTGTTGCCCCCGACTGAGATTTACCCTTTGAGCTCATGTGCGATGCAAGTGATTTTGCTATTGGTGCAGTCTTGGGGCAACGCAAAATGAAACACTTTCAGCCTATCCACTACGCAAGCAAAACTATGAACGAAGCTCAAACTCCTTACACCACTACGGAAAAAGAATTATTAGCCGTGGTGTATGCTTTTGAAAAGTTTCGGACATACTTAATCTTGACCAAATGCGTAGTGTATACGGATCACTCGGCTCTAAAATATCTCTTTGCAAAACAAGATGCAAAGCCGAGATTGCTCCGTTGGGTTCTCCTCCTTCAGGAATTTGATATCATTATTCGTGATAAAAAAGGAGCTGAGAACCTGGCTGCTGATCATCTGTCCCGATTAGAGAACCCTCATCAAGATGTGTATGAGAAAAAGGAAATAAATGAAACATTTCCTCTCGAAACACTCAATGCGGTTGCTTTTCGTGGAGATTCTACTACCCCATGGTTTGCTGACTTCGCAAACTACCATGCGGGTAACTTTGTTGTGAAAGGGATGTCAACCCAGCAGAAGAATAAATTCTTTAAGGATGTCAAACATTACTTCTGGGACGACCCCTACTTATTCAAAATCTGTGCGGATCAAGTCATCCGTCGGTGTGTGTATGGGCAGGAAGCCTCTGAAATTCTTAAGGCTTGCCATGCTGGACCCACTGGGGGCCATCATAATCCCAACTACACTGCCAAAAAGGTGTTTGATTCCGGATTCTTCTGGCCCACAATTTATAAAGATGCCCAGGATCTCATTAAAACCTGTGACGCTTGTCAACGTCACGAAAACATTTCACAAAGAAATGAGATGCCACAAAATGCTATTCAAGTCTGTGAGATCTTTGATATCTGGGGCATTGACTTTATGGGGCCATTCCCATCATCTAGAGGAAACAAATACATACTTGTGGCTGTTGACTACTTGTCAAAATGGGTTGAAGCGAAACCTTTACCCAAAAATGATGCCCGAGTTGTAGTGAAATTCCTGAAATCCCTTTTTGCCCGTTTTGGAACTCCACGTGCTATTATAAGTGATTGTGGTACGCATTTCTGCAATGACAAAGTTGACAAAGTCATGCAAAAGTATGGTGTAACTCACCGTCTTTCTACCGCGTATCACCCACAAACAAGTGGGCAAGTGGAGGTTTCAAACCGTGGTATCAAAAGAATACTTGTGAGAACTGTAGGAGAAAACCGTGCTGCATGGTCGGATAAATTGGATGACACATTATGGGCCTTTCGTACAGCTTATAAAACACCCATTGGGTGTACGCCTTACAAGCTTGTGTACGGAAAGACATGTCATCTTCCGATGGAACTTGAGCACAAAGCCTACTGGGCATTGAAACATGCCAACTTTGACCTCAAAACTGCGGGTGATCACCGGAAAGTTCAAATGAATGAATTAAATGAACTACGTGATCAGGCTTACGAGAACTCTTTAATCTATAAAGAAAAGACAAAGAAGATTCATGACTCAAAAATAAAGAACCACGTTTTTAACGTTGGTGATCGAGTCCTTCTCTTTAATTCTAGATTAAAGATCTTCTCGGGTAAACTCAAAACCCGTTGGACTGGCCCATTCACTATCACTAAGGTTTATCCATATGGTACCGTTGAGTTATCTCAAAATGACGGTCCATGTTTTAAAGTGAATGGGCATCGTTTGAAACACTACTTTGGAGAGGACATACCATCCATGGTTGTCCCGGATCTCCAAACGTTCCTCAAGGACAATTAAATTCGGGGTCGAGTCAAGCTAGCGACTCGGTAATCAAAAACAGTAGCTTCCTCATGAACAATTTAATTCGAAGTCTAGTCAAGCTAGCGACTCGGTAATCAAAAACAGTAGCTCAATATGGGTTTTCACCCATATTTCTGTCTTCTTTCTCTTTTCTACCACCCAAGTGTGGGGGAGATGCCCGACATGTTGTATATATGTATATATCCTCAAAAAAAAATAAAAAAAAAACAAAAAAAAAAAACATGTAAATAGACTAAAATAAAGGTTATTAATATTTCCTTCTTACGTTCTAAGTGTCGGTTTAACACCCGGTGCTTTGAATATTGAGGGCAACATTCATTTCTAAGTGTGTGTGTGGGGGGGGGGGGGGTTCTCACGAATTCAAACACATGTTCCATCAAGCACCCTCATTTGATCAAAATTTAAAGTTTTTTCACACTTAGAAATGCAATAAATGGTTATCAGTCCACCATGTCTAACCCACATAAGAACTGGCTAATCCAGGAGCAAACGGCTCTTGGTAAAGATAACTCAAATCCGTTTACGGCTTACAATTTGCCCAAAATTGTATGGTATCTCAACTCGCCATATCCTAAAAAGTGAAAGAGTTGGCTAGCCCGCAAGATTATGGCTTGTGGTAAAGGCAGTGGAAAAACCATAATTGGTAATCAGCTCACCAAGATGTCGAGTATGTCCATCAAGAGCTGGCTAGTCCAGAAGCAAACGGCTTTTGGTAAAGACAAAACAAATCCGTTGACAGCTTGTGGTTTTCTCAAAATCACATGGTTATCAAGTGGACCATAGTTCTTACTTGAACTGAAACATTTGGCTACTCCAGAAGTGATGGCTTTTGGTAAAGAGACAAAAATCCATTAAAAGTTTCTCAAAAGATTGCTAGGGACTAGCAATAGTTTAGTGTGGGGGATTGATGAGTGTGTAAATACTCATCATTTCTATCACATTTAAACTGCAAAAACATCTGAAAACACTCAAGAATGCCTTAAAATACATAAAATATCCCAGGATTGTGTTTTTATACAAAAGGATTGAAAGCTGATGAAAAACAACATATTTCACATAATTTATAGTTTCAGTCCCCGAACTTTGAAAATTTGGCAAATCTAGTCCCTGGTAATCCAAAACATGTTAAAATATCATCAAAGGTCCTTAGGGATTCATAAGTTGTCAAAACTAGACCTTTAAAGTTAAAAATTGCAAAATGACAACTTTAGTCCCTCAAGTTTGAAAAATGTCAAAAATAGTCCTTAAGGTTTTAAAAATAGAAAAATATTAAAAATAAACCTTGTACTATTCATGAATGGCATAATTGGTCCTTGTGATAACATTGTGATATTTACAGGTTCAGTCCCCCAAAAATCCAAATATTACAACATTGGTCCTTGGGCTTATTCATACAAACCAAACCGGACCCTTTGTATTATAAACCAAAAAACCAAATCCAAACCAAACAAACCCCAGCCCACCTTACCCTTTCCAGGCCCAACACATAACCAGCCCACACCCTTTAATAATAAAAACGGGGTTTGACCCCGTTTGACCTCCCCAAACCGCCAACACTGTACACCCTCCACCTCTACACCTGCAATCCCAAAACCAGGGTGGTCTTCACCACGTCACCCCCCAGCTGGCTACCCTACACCCACCAGCTCATCCCTTCCACCTCACAAATACTCCATATCCATAATAAATGCTTCTCTACCACTTTTCCCCTCCAAACCATATCTACACCTCTGTTTTCTACTAACTCACCCCAACTTGCTTCAAATGATATAAAACTTGTCCCCTCTACCTTTACAACACTCCAAAGTTCCTTAATTGTCTTGAAATTGCCACAAGCTAATTGAAAGACTTTTGGCGCCAAAATGCCACTTGTACGGTTTTGATGAAAGAAGTGAATCCAATGGCTAGAATCAAGTGGGAAAGTGTCAGAGGTCGACAGGGGATGCTAAAAGATCTTTATAAAGAAGAATAGAGGCAATGTAATATCTATCTAGTATAATTTAGTAAAAATTAGCTCATTTAATTAACTCTCTTAATTTCAGTGTATTTCAAAGCTTCCAAGTGTTGGTTTTAGTTATCTCTGTGTATTGTAAAACTTTTCCAAGTGTTAATTTCAAGTTTACTTCAATATCTTACATTGTGCAAATTTTAGCTTCAAATTCTCATGTTATTGTAATGTTGTTATTAACTGTTGTTAGGGACCCATAAGCTCATATAAGTTCATAATTAAGCTTTTGTAAGCTTTTAGAACCATAAAATCAAGTTGAACTTATAAAACTCATAATTACTAAAAAATACTAAAAATTTACTCAAAAATAAAAAGGCAGTGTAAATGGTGAAGAAAGCAATGGAGCAGGGTATATTCTTGATGGCCCTGGGTTAGAAGCTTTGTCGAAAGCTATTAGGAGTGATTTTAGTCTCTGGTTCATTGTTATACACTGGATTGCACTTTGTAAGCTCAAATCTTCATTTTTAGCATTTCTTATTCTATTGTTGTTTAGTTGCTAAATCTTGCTCATTTGTGTTTATTTGATGTTAGTTAATCATAATCTAGCTTAAAATCAGTTGCTTGTTTGTTGAAATCCATAGTTGCTAAAAAATTTCATCTTCACAGTTAAAATACCATCTTGGTCATTTTTGAGTTTGATGCTTGTGTTCTTGGTATTTCATGTTTATTTGATATTTGTTAATGATAGAATAAGGTTTGATAACAAGATTGAGGATCAGATCAGTCATCTACTTTGATAATCACAAATCAAGATTGATAAGGTAGTGTTTCGATTTAACTGTGTAGTGTTCATTAGTTGGTTTAAGTGATTGATATCTGTTCTTGCATGTTACTTATCACCTAAATTGACCAAAACAACAAAGTCTCAGTGAGTTACAAGCTTAAAAGTCAAAATCACCAATAATTTGGCTTAAACTTCTGTCTGTGTTGAATTTTAAGTAGCATAAGTCTCATTTGATCTCACAAGTACAAGTTCTAGCTTATTTTAGTCTTATTATAGCTTATCTAACCTATATCAGTCAGAAAATCAAGTTAGAATTTCACTTTAGTCAACTTAGCAAGAAAATAGAAAAAGTCAAAATTGCCTTTGTCAAGAAATCTCATTTTTACCAAGAATTGTTTGGAATTTAGTAGGCAAATCTAAGACTTGAGCTTTTTACATGTGAAAGTATACCAGCTAAACTACTGAATCCCATGATCATTATATTTTTGTGAATTTTTGTGTGCAAGTTATACTCTCTCAAAGTCACTTGCAGGGGAAGTACCTCCCCTGTACACAGTCACTGCACCACCACCACCACCACTTTGGTGGTTGATTCTGAGCAACTCAGTGGGTCCCACAGGCCCCAATTGGGTTCCTTCAAACCCCCTCCTAGCCACCTTCAAGTTTTGAGCTTGTTTTTGACCTCAAGCTCAGTGGACCCCACCTTAATTCACACCTAAACCTTGTCTCATTTCTGTCTCAGTCCATCAATAAGCAATTGCTTATTGTGGCTTATTTGCTTATCTAGTGGACCCCAATTGCTTTTTCCATCTTAAACATGTCAAACAAACTTAAGTGAACCAGAATCCACCCTTGTGGACCCCACATAAGCTCTTTTGAGCTTAATTCCTAGTTTAGTCAACTAAGGTCAACTGTCAAGCTAATAAGCACTCACAGTGCTTATTTTTGAGTTCCAAACTAGTTGTTTTTACAGAAGTCTCTTAATTTTAGTATTAAATTAGTTTTGTAAAAGAAAATTTAGAAAAAGCCAAACTTAATTATAGTGATAGCTTCTATTTAATAGAAATTATCTTTTTAATTTTCTTTTTAGCTTATTTATAAGCACTCTAGCATTTTTATATTTTTATTAATTCTCTTTTATATTAAAGTAATTTTAGAAATTTTTCCAGATTTTTCCTTTGTCATTTAGTGGTTTTGAGAATTAATATTAGTTTAATTAATTATTAATTAATAGTTAAGAATTAAATAGCATAATTAGATTTTATTAAGTAACACCTAGTTTTTATAATTTTCCTAGCTTTTATATAAGTTAAAACATTTTTAGAATTTTTTCTAGAATTTCTACTGTTCATTTTCTATTTTTTATAATATAATTAGTTTAATTGGTAATTAATTAATAATTATAATAATAATTAGTAAAATAATTTAAAAAATACATAAACCAACTTTTTATAATTTTTTAGATTCCTGTGATGGTTAATTAGATTTATAAAAAAAACTTCTCAATTATCTAAGTCTTTTTAGTAATTTTAATAATTTAAATCAATATAAATTAATTAATTAATAATTAAATAATAATTAATTAATAATAATTAGATAAATAGTGTGAAAAATATAATTTTAGTTTTAAAGTAAGTTTTATAATATTTTAGATTTTTCTAAATTTTAATTTTATTTTTCTAGACTTATTTTACATTTTCTTATTTATTAGTGTATTATTAAATAATTAAAAATAGTTATTAAATAATAATAATTAATTAAATAATTTTAAATTTCTAGTAAATTTTCTTTTACTTTTATAATTCCAAAAATATAATTTTCACATTTGTGGAAGTTATATTTGACAGAATTCATATTTAGTTTCATACGTTTACGTTTATTTAAATTTAAATATACATTTTTATATCTTTTTACATTTTTAGGTTTTCTAAACTTTTAAATAAGTTAGTAATTATAAAATAAATATTTTAAGTTTATTTAATTTGCATTTAAGCCCCTAAGGCATGCAAATTCCTACTATAGTTAAAATCGTTTTTGTTTCATATGTTTACGTTTAAATATTAAACGTACGCGTTTTTCAGTTCCTTTTCATTTGTGCTTATCTGATTTCACATATTAGTTGATATAGCTTATCAAAGCTATTTTAACTTATATTTCAGTAGTACAATCACTTGAACCCTTTTTTCTGTTCAATTCACCTGATCTCAAAGTTATTTTATTTCAGATTTCACGCCTCGTTGGGAACTAACGACCCGGGGAAACACTGCACTCCACGGAGTATTGGTTTAGACTGTTTGACTTGTTGACCATTACTTGGTTGATATTTTCTGACTGTTTACCACCAATCACAAGGCACCTTGGTGACATTCTAGAATGATAGCTTCACGAAACGAAGATAAAGGGACACATAACCTGGCACCTTTGCACAACAATCCATCCCGCCGTATGTAATCACGAAACTGGTGCAACTCACACTTTGACCAAATCTCTTGAAACTCCGGGTCATCTTTGTATAATGGTACCAACGGGAGAAACCCCGCTATATTGATAGCAGCAGATATCAGGAACGAAGGTCGACGGCTGAGCGCATCAGCTACCTTATTGGCTGAACCTGCCTTGTGTCGAATAACAAAGCAGAAGTCTTGGAGGGTTTCAACCCATTTGGCGTGCCTCGGGTTCAGTTTTGCTTGCCCCTGAATAAATTTCAATGCTTGGTGATCAGAAAATAGGATGAACTCATGTGGTAATAAATAGTGTCGCCAATACTCTAAACTTCAAACAATGGCATAAAACTCTTTATCGTAAGTGTTGTAGCGACGCCGTGTCTCGTTGAACTTCTCGCTAAAGAATGCCACTGGACGATTTTGTTGGCTCAAAACGCCGCCAATTCCCATACATGATGCGTCACACTCAACTTGAAAGACAAGTTCAAAATTAGGCAATGCTAGGACAGGGGCGTTGGTTACAGCCACCTTTAATTTCTCAAATGCTTCTTGGGCCGTGGCTGACCACACAAACTTGCTGCTCTTAAGAGTTTCAGTAAGTGGTGCAACAATAGTACTGAAATGTTTGATAAAACGCCGATAAAATGAAGCAAGGCCATGAAAACTACGCACATCGTGTAATGAGGTTGGTGTCGGCCAAGTAGTAATGGCAGCAATCTTTGATGTGTCCATACGTACACCTCTACCCGAGACTAAATATCCCAAGAAAACCACCTCCTGTTGGAGAAAATGACACTTTGACTTATTTGCATATAACTTTTGATCCCTTAGGACCTGAAAGACTTCTCAAAGATGAAGCAAGTGTTGATCTAGACTCTTGCTAAAGATTAAGATATCGTCAAAATAAATGACGAGACAGCGGCCCATAAACGGTTTAAAAATATGGTTCATCAATTGCATAAAGGTACTTGGCGCGTTTGACAAACCGAAAGGCATGACCATCCATTCATAAAGACTGTCTCGTGTTTTGAACGCGGTTTTCCACTCGTCGCGGGTCGCAATCGGATTTGGTGATATCCACTTCGCAAGTCTATTTTTGAAAAGACTTGTGCACCATTTAAGTGGTCAAGAAGATCATCGAAACGCGGAATCGGAAAATGATATTTAATCGTTATTTTATTGACTGCCCGACTGTCAATACACATTCTGAAGGTACCATTCGGCTTGGGGACAAGTAGGGCGGGGACCGCGCATGGGCTCATACTCTCTCGGATAAGGCTCTTCTCTAACAGTTCATTAACTTCGCGGTGTAATTCATTGAACTCTTTTGGATTCATTCGATATGCTGGTTTATTTGGAATGCTAGAACCCGAGATAAAGTCGATACAATGTTGGATTTTTCGCATTAACGGTAACCCGGCAGGAAGATCGTCTGGGAAAACATCTGAAAATTCGTTGAGGAGTGGAATAACTGCCGCTGGCAGCTAGTGAGAGGTCGAGTTTTCCTCAACGATGACCAAGCCAAAAACTGGGACGTGTGTTTGTTGACGTGCGATCCCTACAAACTCATATTGGGTGACCGTGTTTGTTTCTTGCGGGTCGTCACGTGGATTGAGCGGTGCAAGGGTAATGTGAAGGCCGTCCTTTTTGAAGGAGTACGTATTACGGAACCCGTCATGTTTGGCACGACGATCATATAGCTATGGTCGCCCTAATAAAAGGTGACATGCCTCCATAGGAATTACTTCACACCACAGTTCATCAGAATACTTGTTTCCGATTGAGAATTGTACCAAGCATTTGTGAGAGACTTTGATTTTGTTGCCTTTCTTTAGCCACGTTAATTGGTATGGGTCCGGGTGATCTTGCAGTGGCAAACCCAACTTTTCCACAATTAACGTTGCAACCATATTCTCACAGCTTCCCCCATCAATAATAACCGTGCATATCTTTCCTTTTGTAGTACACCTGGTGCGAAAAATATTGTTTCGCAACCACTTAGTATCATCCTCATCCTCGGCTATAGTGGTGTTTAGGATTCTACAAGAAACAAGAAGTTCTCCTCGATCTGGATAGATGACTTCAGTATTTTCCTCCCCATCTATGTCATATTTTACTTCGGTGTCGTCCATGTGGAAAACTAGAAGGGGGTTGAATAGTTTACCGTTTAAAATCTTTTTAACTTGTTTAGTTAGCTTTGAAACTTTCCGTTTGATCAAAGATATATGCACAAACACAATATATAACATGCAAGTAAATGAAAGAAACGATCAAACTACAACACGAGTATTTATCGTGGTTCAGCTACAAGGACTCTTTTTCCTTGCCCTACGTCCACGCCCCGAGTATCCAACTCGAGAGTTTCTTTCACTAGTCAACAAGCTCCTTTCACCGGCGGAGAAAACCTTACACGTCGCTTATACTTTTACCGACACTAAGCTAGATGTCGAGTTCTTTACCAAGGGTACAACCACTCCCGTTAGTTCTTTTACAAGGGTACAACTACTCCCGATACACTTTGTATTTTGAGGACTAAAATACTAACCGATCACTACAGTTTTAGGGTTTAGGGTTTAGGGTGTAAACTACACAAGTCTACACAATGCTAAGCTAACAAGTCTTGCAACGTTGTGTTGAAAACTTGTTACTTTTTATGAACTCGTGAATCTCTTTGCTACAAAAAGAAACTTCACATATGAAATGTTAAAGGGTTAGATGAGAGAATGAATGAATGTGTGTAAATATGATGTAGAGTGATAAGCCAAAAATCAACTTGTGGCTTAGTATTTATAGCAAAGCCTTCTGCAGGCCTGGCGGATACGGCGGAACCCTCAGATGGGTTCCGCCCGTGTACCCCCAGGGTTCCGCCGGGCTTGCAGTTGGTTTTGCAATAAATCTTGCAAACCAAACAATGTCACATCTCATTACACCTAGTCAAACACAAAACTTGCAAGCAACATATAGTTAGTCAAACACACTTTTTTTCCATAAATGTATATTGACAAAACTTGCCATAAATGTGATGTGACATTTCTATTTTAAGAAATAAAAAGTGTTGTGTTTTATGAAATGTAAAATGTAGCAAATGTCAAGTTTATGCAAGTCTTTAAAACTAAGATTATATTTTACTTAGAAACTAAAGTTTACATTTTGTCGTTAACAAAACTTAGCAAAGATCATAAAATATAAATAACGTTTTTAGGCGATATTTGTATTAACAGTCCACAAAAGCGACAACTTGTTTGTTCGGACAGTCGCGCTTTAAGTGTCCTATTCCTTGACATTTAAAACACCGTAGGGAGTTGGATGTCCCCTGTTGAGAAGTGACAGGTGGTTGGGGATCGGCTTTGTTTGGGCCGACCCGAGGAGCAGCCGTAGGTGCTGGTGGTCTTGTGTTCGTTTGTTTGAAAGATGATTTCCCTTTTATTTGAAGTTGTTTTTCGACCCGTAAAGCTAGTTTGCAGACGTCGTTGAAGGAATAATATTGTTGTAATGAGACCACATCTCCTATTTCAGGTTTGAGGATCCCCAAAAATCGCGCAATGATTTGTTCTTCATCTTCTTCGGCTCCACAACGCATGCGCATGCGTTCGAACTTCCCAATAAGTTCTTCAACTGTTAGAGACCCGTGTTTCAAGTTGTGATAATCCAAGTATGAATCTTGTTTGAAAGTGACATGAAGGAATTTTGCCTTTAGTAAGCGCTTCATCTTGTCCCATGTTTCAATTTTATGCTTTCCCTCCCGAAAACGTTTTGCCTGCACATGTTCCCACCACATGGATGCTGATTTTTTTAATTTAATGGAAATGAATTTTACCTTGAGGTGATCGGGAATATCCCGGATGTCAAAAATTCGCTCCACCGTTTGTAACCAATCCAGAAAGTCATCGGGGTTGTAGGCGACCTTCAAACTCTGGGAGGTCGGTGCGCAACCCTAGAGAACGCAACGGGTCAGTAGGTTGTTGTATCGGCGGTGGTACTCGATAAGGTCAGTGGCGGCGATTCTGTGGTTGAGTCGGCGGTTGTGGCCGATTATAAAAAAAAATTCGAATTCTTCTTCACTTGATTCGTCCAACCCCGATTCAGTTGGTGTGTTTTCGTACTGCCTTTCATATCGGTTGAAAGGATTGATTTCGAGTTCCCGAATCCGTTCACGAAGTCTTTCAATCTCGACATCGCGGGGATCGCGTTCATCATAACCGTTGCCTCCGGCGGCGAATCGACGGTGTTGGTGTTGGCGATCTCTTCCTGGTGCACAGACATCTCGAGATTCCTGGGCTCTGAATACCACTTGATACGGATTCGTATACAAATGGGTTGCTAGAAAAAAACCCTAGCAGGAAAAAAAGGTTGTCTTCGGCCAACCGAATGACAGAGAGAACAAACACTGTTCAATATAAATTTTTATTCATAAAACATGCCCTCCATCCAGAATATGCAATTGTTTAAATAATAAAGCAAAGACCTAAACAAGGAAAGAAAATACGACAATAAAGGAAAAGATAATATCAAATCATAAGATGCAACTCAAATAAAGGCTGGATGGGCTGGGAATAAATGTACGGGTCTTCTTAGCCACTTTCTTGACCGAGCCCATCCTCTTGTTGGACTTGATCTTCACGGGGGTCTCCTTGTAAGCTACGATCCGTATCAGTTTCCAGCTTGGACTTATTCTTTGACAGTGATTTTTTACCCATAAAAAATCAAAAATGTAAAGCAAAGTTAAGAAAAATGTGGCAGTCCATGAGATTATTTTGTTTAAATCAAGATTACGAGATAAGATAACTTACAACAGTATGAAATGACAAATTGAGATAATTAGGTGGTGAAGGCTACAATGTCCTGATCTTGTTCAAATACATACATGTCATTCTTCTTCAGATTCACCCATGCTTCAATACCATCACCATGTTTGTCATCCATTAAGGTTACCATCTCAAGTGAACTGCCAGCATCACTTGCCCAGTCGGGCTTGCCCCAACCAAAATCAGCCTCGTATATTGGAAACCGACACCAACTTGTAAAAATGAAGAATTTATCTTGCTTTAGTTCTTTATCACACTCGGCATAATTAGCAATCACCCATGTGCATATCTCTTCAACACTTGCCGTTTGAAGTTGCTTGATAACATTTTTTGTTGTATCTTCTATCAGGGCCACAAGATCAGTGAAGTTGGATTCCATTTCGTTTGGCAAAAAGCGAATAGAGTAAGGAGCCCATACATTCCCAAATGAGCTTTCTGATACTGGTGAGCCTGCCTTACCTCTTAAATTAATTGTAGGGGCCAACAAGCAATCCCTCGATCTCCCACCTTTGACTTGGTCGACTGAGATAAGGGCCTTCCATATTAATGCAGCCACCACGGTTACTCGACTATGTTTTCCATTTGCAGAACCGGATTTTTCTCGTAGCCTTGATATTGTAGTTCCATTAAACACAAACCTTTTAGTCACTATCATGGCTTCTTGGTCAACCGTAATGGGTGAGTGCTTAAGTGATGAAGTTTCCTTTGGTGGGAAACTCAATGCCAAGTTATCAAAAGAAGGTGCAAAGGCACCATTGCTGACCCCTGTACGGTTTGTGCTAGCCCATTCATTAATGAACCTGACTAGGTTGCATGCGTCGTTGACTTTGTGTGAGGCACTCACTCCAATAACAACTCCACCACAATCAAAGAAGTTGACCTTGATCGTTATCAATGTAGTGGTGACCAGATGTGGTGCACCAATGAGTTTTTTAACATGATCTATCTTGGGACCTTGTTCAAGAAAATCACTGAGTCTTGTACTCACTCGAGTCTCTATAAAATTTACCCCTTGATCATTACAATCTACTACGAGCCCATCTTCTGTGATTCTGCCAGCTAGTGGGTAATACAATGTTAGCGCCTCTGATAAGGACTTGACCAGCTGGTCACATCTATCTGAAATGTTAACCTCACCACTGGCCTTATAGTAAAACATTAGATTTATGTATGAAAAAGGAGCAAGTTGATCGAGCAACGATAACTTGAATTTTCTCAGATTTTCTGGGGTTGACTTTGATGGTTTTATAAACTGAGTGGATTGAATCTTGATCTCCATGTTGTAGGGTTCAATGAGGAAGTGGTTGATGATCAATGTACCAGTTTTGAAAGGATATCAGCGATAGATATATAGAAATGAGTAGCAAATGCTATTGTGGCAATTAATATTAGCCTACATCTCCGTATTATGTAGTTAATTAACTATAATGATTAGTTTAGATGTATCCTTGGGATGTATGCAATTAGTTTAACATATATCCAACTTGCTCTTATTACCAGTACCAAATTATATAATAATAGCCAGTGTCCCAGCCATTAACTGTAATCACATATATTAAACAGACATGTGAATAATCTGAACAAGGGTTGTATTTCACGTTATTGGAAATTTAATTTGTAGTCTTTCCATGCCAAACGATAAACCAGGGTAGGGATACAATTAAGTTAGCATATATATGTATGTTTTGAATATTTATACAATTATGTACAAAAAAAAGTTACAATTTAGTCCAAAGAATTAAGAAATTAAATAGCAATAATAACATATCCCGTAATCATTATCTACTTTTTTGTTTTGTCAATGATAGGTTCGACCATATTCTCCAAATCTGTGATGTCTTGCTTCAAATCAGCAACCTAGAATGAACCAAAATTTATCAGCAAACAAAAAGGTAGAAATCAAAAAAAATTGTGGATAAGTACCTTGTGAATGAACTCTTCGGTCATTCGAGCATCGTTGGCAATGATAGTAGATGCATGTTCTACCATTAGAGCAACTTGCTTCAGTTCATCATTATCTAACTTTTCTGCAACTTCTGCTGATATTTTCTCGGTTGTAGATGCCACCTTTTCTACCACCTCAGCCACTTCCTCTACCTCTTTAGCGACTTCCTCCACTTTGCCTGAATTAATTGATCTTTAATTATTTCTGCATCTGTTAATGAAATAAAATATATTTATATATAATAACTTAACACAGATTAAATGTACTTACATTCTAGCTTTAGCATGCTGTCCCAGTTTTGCTTCCAAAATGAGAACAGTAAGGGCAAGATAGAGCCCAAAACCCATTTTACCCTGCACCAAATTTGTAATTTTGTTATACTAATGATGGTTAGGTAACGGGTCAAAAAGAGTTGTCTGACGGGTATTTTTAGTATGGGTCCAGGCTACTCAGATTGACCCACAGACGTTTGCTGTACATTTTAAAATATATCTAACTTATTAACGTGTGTTAACTATGATTCGAAAAAGTATTATCTTAATGATAATCTGAATTCCTAAATTGGGAGGCTCAGTAGTTTTCCTGTTAGGCTATTTTTATCTCTGTTTTGTTTGACATGTTTGAGACTAAACACATCTCCAATAATGGAACCATTCAGGAGTAAACGGTTTGAACTTGCAACCTCTTGTTAAAGTGTATAATATTTATTTTTTATTGTTCCGTAAACATACTTAATTTGAATACCATGTATCACTTTTTAATTTGGGTTAAATATCAAAATTGTGAAATTGCTGTGCTTATTTTTTACAAGTATCAAAGAGTACATACCATGAAAATATGTTAGGTCTTGGAGGAGCTGGATCAGATGGTTGAACATTTAACTCATCATCTTCTTGTTTCCTGTTTTTGGTTCATAAAAGAAAGAATGAGTTCAAGATTCAACTATTAACACAAAACGGAAAACAGGTGAAAGACGAAGATATGCACATTTTACAATCTGGTCTTTCAGTCAAGTCGCCACTCGAAATGCTTGACACTTGGTACATTGAGCTACCAATGCCATAACCAAACTTGGGAAACCTCGTGTCACCGCTCATTTGTCGGTAGGCCGAACTGCTAGCTGTTCTCCCCGAGTTAACTCTATAGCGGCATATCAACAGGGTGGCAAAGGTTCGGACCCCGTAAGATGCTGAAGAATTT
Organism: Artemisia argyi; assembly: GCA_030686995.1. Classification (NCBI taxonomy): domain Eukaryota; kingdom Viridiplantae; phylum Streptophyta; class Magnoliopsida; order Asterales; family Asteraceae; genus Artemisia; species Artemisia argyi. Next base: position 278,072,769 of record CM060709.1, read on the forward strand.
CTTGGAGTCATATTGGTCAAGTTGACTTTCTATACATGGAAACTAGAATGAAATGATTTTGGTGCCAAGAAAAAGTAATTTTGTATGGAACAGAAAATGGTTTGTGAATGATAATGATGCATGTGAGAAGTTGTTATAGATTTTGGTGACTTTTAAGCAATTATTGGAGTATTTTGTTCAACAAGTTATATGTTCCTTGCAAGTTTTCAAAATGAAAGTGTTACTTTGGAGGCATTAAAGTGCAAAATTACGGATTATGATCAAAAGCATCCCGGTACGTTAACAGAATAAAAATGGATCATATCCTAAAAGAAGCGTAAGACATTCAAGGAGTTAAAATTATGTAAATTTTCTATATGGTTTTAAAATTTCATGTAAAAACTAATCCCATTATAAACATGCTTTGTTGATTGGGATTATGTAACTTGTGACTTAAGCTAACAAGTGCTTTAAAGACACTTTTTAAGAAAATTTTATGAGATGTAAGTAACTTACCATTTTTTTTTACTGTTTCATTGAGCTTGAAAATTTTACTTCTCTATCTCTTTTAAAAGTAAATTATTTTCCTAGATTGAAATTGCTTTCCTTAAAAAGTGTGGTTGTACATGTAGCATGTGAATTACTCTTAAATCTTCTTTTATTAAAAGAGAAAGTTAATTAAATGACAAATTAAAGCTTAGATTGAGAATGAAAAAAGAGGAAAGAAATTTGTTTACTTTTCCTAAATAAAGAGTTTCGAAATGAATGATGTAAACAAGCATAGGAGTGATCACGGTCTAAAAATCGGACCGGACCGGACCGAAGACCGAGTTAAGAAAAAACCACAGACCGAGACCGGACCGAATGTGGTCGGTCCGGTCACGGTCCGGTCCAAATAGGCTAAATGTCCGGTTTGTAAGCCAGACTGGACCGGACCGAGACCGAAATAATGAAAAACCCCGGACCGAGACCGGACCGTTGGTCCTTCAGTCGGTCCGGTTTTCGGTCGGTCTGGTTGGTTTTGTCGGTCGGTCCGGTCTAAACGGTCGTGTTGATATAAATAATGCGTAAAAACATTATTAATATTTCTCGATATCCTTATGTTTTGACGATCACAAAATGTAAAATCATTAAACGTAAAATCATTACGTAAATAAGTATTTAGTGACAAAATATCATTATATCCAACTAATTCACTTAAGGTATGAATAAACAAGCGCCTAATACATTTTATGATCAAATGAAGGTTTATTAACTAATTACAAATTATATAAAATGGTATAAACATTTTATATATTAAAAAAAACACTTTTGGTAATTAAAGGAAAATGTTTATTTCATAATAAATATATGAATTCAAATTTTTTACCAAATTCAGTTAAATTTTCACCAAATAAACTTTCCCCAGAAAAGACAAAGAAATCAGGACGTTACAGTGGGCGGCCCACTTAATTATAAGGGGCGGCCCCCTTAATTTTAAGGGGGCCGGCATACGCTCATGTGTTAGAATTCTTTGCCTATAAATACTGGTTCAAATCTGAATTTTTTCCTCACCTTTTGCACTAAAACTTTCTTTTCTAATTCTCTCAAATTATCTTCCTAAAATCTTTGATCATAAACATATTAGTTCTTGTTTTCAAGTGATACTATCCATCCTCATTCAAAGTGCAAGAGAGGAATACTCCTTTCATCTCAAATCAAGAAGTATTGAAGATTAGTTGTGTAGCTTGTATTTATTGTAAATTTGTGTAGTGATTGTAATTGGTAGATCTAGGTGGGTTTGTAAATCTAGTATTGAAGAAGTTGTGGTGTGAAGTAGAAGTAGTGTGTAGTTGTGAGTAGTGGTGTGTATAAGTCGTGAAGAAGGCGTGTAGTGGTGTGAGATTGGTTCTAGCTACTATTAGGACTCGACATCTAGCTTAGTGTCGTTAATTGGTGTAAGCGAAAGTTGTGTAAGGTTTCTCCGCCAAAAAGGGAGTTTGTTGACATAGTGAAAAAACACTCGAGTAGGTGACTTGAGGAGTGGAGTAGGGCGAAGAGGTGCTTCATAGCCGAACCACTATAAATATCGTGTGTTGTGGTTTGATCTCTCTATCTCTATCTTTTCCTTACTTTCATATTTACGTTATAATTATTTAGTTAGTTAGATTAAATTGTTTATGTTGTGCAAGTGTTGAAATTCACATAAATAAGAATCGAAGTTTTTATAAAACAAAGTTTTTAAAATCCAAATTGACGAAAAACTATTCAACCCCCCCCCCCCCCCTTCTAGTTTTTCACAGGTCGGATTGCTCACCCTTAAACAAGCATACACGTAAGCATCTATCATACCAATGGCAATGTATTTTGGAATTTTCGCAAACCAAGGGCTATAGATAGGGACGGAGTCAGGACCAAATATAATCGGGTGCACAAAATCTTTTGACATGTAATACTGAAAACACATTTCGAATGACCGGGTGCATTTAAGATGCATTTAGAAAAAATCAGTGTTTTTTCAAAAATTAACACTACATCAAAAAAATTCATGAGGTTCCCGGGCACCCGCGGGAACCCCTCCTAACTCCGTCCCTGGCTATAGAGGGCCATGGGATATGGTTGAAGATGTGTTGCACTGTAACATGTATTTAAAATTCATTTCATGTAAAATTTTGACTCTTAGAAAGTTAAATACAAGAAATTAGGATGACTTCATCCAACTTCTTAAAAATAAAGAAAAACTAAAAATAACCTAAGAACATAAAAAGCTACAAGGAAAATCATCATTTTCCTTAATGAGAAACATTTTCCAAAAATAAGGCTAAGGTTGTTTAAGGATGAAAATGTGTGTTGGAGGTTGTAGAGGGCTTTATTTTGAAGGTTGAGAGGGTGACACGGGTTTTGGTTTGTTGGAAACATTTTCCAAAAGAAACGGTTATGTTTCATTTTGGAGACTCTAAGGTTGAGGTGGGTGAGACAAGGATTGTAGATGGTCAAAGATTTGGTTTAGGATAAACCTCATTTCTTCGGATAGCTCGCGAATTTCCGTTCGACACCCTTCACTAATATGAGCGGTTCTTTCGCAATGTCCGCAACCATGGTGGGGAAAGTTTGGTGGAAGAGAGGTTTGATTTTTTGGTGGTGGATGGTTTGAACTTGAAGGAGCAAATGTTGATGGTTGAGAGGTGTTTTTGCTTCCTTCATTAGTTGAGTGTAGCATTGTTTGTAAAACCGTAATATGATTGATTTGAGAGTCAACCATACGTTTGAGGCATGAAGGTGGTTTAAATGAGTGTCAATCTCATCATTAAGGTTTGGAGGTTTTTCCCATATGGATGCTTCTATTTTCTTATAAGAAGAAAGTAGAGATTCAAATTTTTGGGAAGGTTCTTGTGGTGATGGTTGTTGTTGTTGTGGTTTTTGTTGTAGTGGTTGTTGGTTTTGAACAAAAATGGTGGAAGCTTGGTTCGCCGAAAGGATTACCATGAAGGTCTTTGTAAATTGGGTGAAACACAAATGATTGTGAGTGTGTATGACATTGATCATTTAGAAAAATTGATGGTCTAGCATAACGGTAAGCCAACCGTTCTACCAATGATGGTTGATGGGGTTCATCATCTAGTTGCTCACTAGGTTGTTGTTGGGTTTCCATTTGAGCAATGGTGTCAAAGAGTGATAAGGATGGTGGACTTGATGATTTGGGTGATAGGTCTTCCAATGTTTCCAAATAGGGTAGTGGTGATGTTGGCGGTGTATGGAAAAGTTCCATTGGTGTAAGTGTTGGTGATTGAGGTGATGGAGTTTTTGATGGTTGAGCTTGTTGAGAAGGTGATGTTGAATCACTTGAAGGTCTAGTTGGTGGAGGAATGGTGGCTACGTTTGTGTTGCAATGTGTTGGAGAGGGTGTTGGTGTAGCAAGATTAAGCAAATCTTGAATGGTGATTACATTGGTATTGCAATGTGTTGAGGATGGTGTTGAGGTAGTGAGGTTAAGGAAATCTTGGATAGGTGAAGAAATGTTAAGCGAAGCATCACTTGAAGATGATGAGCTTGACTTGACGGTTTTGTTGAAGCAACAAGGTTTAACACTAATCCTAGTGGTTTTTGAGAAGGATTTTGATGACTCGGATGATGTGTTGGATTTAGTCATTTCAAAGGTGTGGTTTTAATGTTTTGAGAGAAGAAATTTTGATGGTTATGGTGTGATTTGAATTGTTGCAAAACTTTCAAATTTATAAGGTGGAAAAGATGTTGAAATGGGTGTTTGGATTTGATGTTCTACCATTCAAAGATTGATGTTTCAAATGATTTTCATGACCATGTCACATCACTTGATGTCAATCCAATGGAATAGGGTGGAGTGAAAGACCAACATATGAACTCAATGCTTTGTGATCATGGGATGCGATTTGGTTGAAAATGTTTCAATAGTTTGAAGGATCCTTTATAAGGGTTCTTTGGGTTAGTTATGTTTGAATTTGAATTTTTGGAGGGAAGTGACTTCCTAATTGTTTTAGTGAGTGAGAGTTGTCCTAATATGGTTATTGGAGTTAATGGAAGATGTTTCTCACTTAGGATAATGGTTTGACACTTTACAAGTTTTGAACTTAAGAAAATTGACAAAATTTTTCTGCAGGTGACTGGCGGAACCCTCGCGATACACAGGCGGAACCCTGTTTTGGGTTCCGTCTGGTCCGTTAGGTCAATTCTGGGTTGCCCAGAAATTACACTAGCGGAACCCAATTTAGGGTGCCGCCAGATCCGCCAGACCTGAAAAAGTACACAGTCCACGATTTTGACCCGCGAGATGATTTTCAAATTTTTCGAAAACTCCTAAAATCAAAAATATAATGCATATCAGGTTAGGTAATGCAAAAAATGGACAAGTAAACACTCATATCATATGACTTTGACCGGAGGCTAGCGATTTTCACTAAACTTAGTGAAATTTACCATAATCATAAAATTTGACAAAACACCTCAAATATTGTCATTATGCATAAAAGCTCATACAAACATAATCCGACAAACGTAATAAAGCATGAACGTGAAAAACAATACAAATCACATAATTTAACGCATATAAGGTTCTAAAACCTTCATAAGCCAAACACTCCTTAATTACGCTTCTCACAACCAGTCTATCTTCTTATTGAGCTTGCTTAGGTACCTTCCAAAGCACTTGAAAATTCCTTTGGTTTGCTTGAACTCTTCGGATGCATTGTCAATGATGGGGAGTTCTTGAAGGTAGTCTAAAGGAGGTAACATAGAGTTAGGAAGTTTATCGTCCTCGCTCATGTCGGATGATGATGATGATGATGATGGTGAAGGTAAGCGAGTACGTTTGCCCTTACCTTTGAAAACTCGTTTATCACTTAGAGGAACGAAGATGTGAGGAACGAGAGAATAGTCAAGGCACATTCCATTATCGTTAGGAGGAATGGGTGAGATTGCTCTAAAGAGGCGAGTAAGAAGCATTCCATAAGGAAGAGCGGTTGTTCCAACTAAGGGGATGTCGGCCATTCTATTGGCTAGGTAGTAGGCTAAGTTAAAGGGTTGACCGGTGGAAATGCTATAGAGCATGTAGCAAAGGCATGTGTTGACATGATCTCTATTTCCTATGGTACTTATGGCGTTAGCTCTAAGAATTTATTCCCATTTCTTAAATTGTGGTTTAAGCTCATTGAGCTCCATACCAAAAGGATCCTTATCCACATCTATTCCCGAACGATTCTTCCTAGTGGTAGAGGTTCTAACGAAGAGATGTTCTTTAATTGTTTCCTTACTAGCAAGAGGGTTGTTGTATGGATGAAAACGCTCAATAGAATCAAGACTTGAAATGGGCCACTTATCCGTGTAGAGACAAGTACCCTCATTTGGGACACCAAGAATGATAGCTAAGTCTTTTAAATCTAAGAAATTTGGTATTTGATTGGTTGTGAAGTTTAATGATATCTTACCAAAATCATTTGTGGAAAGGTTTACGGTTGCATAGAATTCCAAGATGAACCTAGGACAAATTGGCTCATCGATATCAAGGAGACAATCAAAGTTGATTGCGGCAAAGCTTTGGCGAATGGATGTTCCTTCTAGAAAGGATGGATCAATGGTTCTACCTTCGTGAACATAGCGTTTTTCTAATGCCTTAAAGGTTTCTACTTGAACTTTGTTGAGACCTTTGGTCCTATTGTGTTTGGGCAAGTACTTAAGGGTTTCCTTGTGATCGGAGTGATTTGCGGGAGGCATGTTGATTCCTAGAAAACACAAAATTATATGTTAACGACTTTTAACAATGTAGATGTTCTAATGTGTTCCTATATGCAAACATTGTGGAGACTTGGTTATCTTGACTCATTTTGATGCCCAAATTGTTTTGTTATGCAAGTCTTGTTATAAAAACAAAAGATAACCAAAACTCTCCTAATTGAATGTGTCTTCGATTGAATGTACCCGAAAATACATATTAGTTATGTATCCCCTTTAGCATTCAAGAGACAATATGCAAGTGATGTTTCAATGATGTTTTTCATTTGTTTTAACAATGTGGTGAAGAGTTATGTTCAAGTCATGGATTGCAATTTTAGAAATACAATGCACTTGGTGTGTTTGGCAAATCAAAGTAACAACAAAAAGATACAATTCTTAACTAATGGAAGACATGATTGGTTAGCAACCAAGTTTTTCATGAATCAAAAAGTTCTATGCATAAACCCTAAGATTCTAGTTAATGAATGTAAATGAGAATGTTATACTTGAATCAAAAATGCAATTATGATTAGAACACTTACAAAGTTGATTGGATTTGAAGAGGTTAGATTGAAAGCCCTAAATTTCGTATGGTTATGTGTTTTTGAGAGGGTGATGGTTGTTTGAAAAGTGAATGATAAAATTAAAAGGGTGTTTGGTTTTGAAATTAAAAATAAAACATGCTGCAAATTTGGCGGACTAGGCGGAACCAAAGGGAGGGTTCCGCCCGTATGGTCTGAAGGTTCCGTGGCCACGGCAGGGAAAAATTCAAAAGGGATTATCTTGATTTTTGTGGTTTTATCCTAATGTTCAAAACTAAGGTTTTAGGTCTTATGAGTCTTTTGACTAAGCCTAGGGATGATGAATGCTTCTCATTCAAGAGGTTTTGTGAAAACGTTGATAGAATGGTTAACGTATAAGACTTTCTTAGTTAAAACTTTCTTAGTTAAGATGTTCCTCAATGAACATTTTTACCAGGATGATGATGAAGAATCACAATATGTCAATAAAGAACATAATGGATTGAATTATCGCTGAAGTCGATGATTCCTTTGTTGAAGGGATAACAATGTTGATAAAAGAATTCCATTGTTGATACGAATTAGTATGTTCAAGCGGAGCTTGTTGATGTGCTTCTCCATCCGATACTAATTTGAGAACCTTACGCGTTTTGGAGAATCATTGGATAAGTAATTATAAAAGTGCAAGTACCACTTGGATTTTTCTTATCAACTTATTACCGACATAATTCCATTTGGCATACACTGTGGTTTCTATTTCCGTTCTTTTGGGATACCATAATCCTAGTTGTGTAGTACCTTTTGATGTATCCAAACAAGCTCTTCCTAAAGAGTTGTTTTAGGATCTTCTCTAAAACGAGCACATAGACAAACACTAAACATAATGTTGGATCTAATTGTTATGAGAACAAGTAGTCTTCCAAACATTTCTCTACGTTTAGTTTTACCTACGGATTCACTAATCTCATTCTTCATAAGTCATCAATAACTTAACCATTGAGAACAAGAGAGTAACTAGGAATGTCTTTAAGTTAAAATCCCTTGCTTTTGAGACTTGCTTTTATTATCTAAAAGTCTTTCAAATATTGACACTATAATCACTTGATTACTTTGAATAATCTATTTTGTTTCACTAGTTGTTTTACTCTAAATTCCAAAAACTGTTTTTGTTGAATTTGTTTAGACACAACTGTGACCTATAAATCAAGTTTTATAACTTATGTCAATTTTGCTTGATTCAATGTTTGACTCAAGGTGAGAAGATGTTATTTTGTACTTTTATCCTTAATGTTTTACACAACATACTTGTCTTGCCATCATTGGACTTTCGACTAAGTCATCATCTACCAAAGATGATATCTTAGAAGGAGGAGATCACTCGTTAAATGTTATATTCAACGACTCCTCGACTCTTTGGGTTTTCTTACTTGAGACACTATGAACTTAATTTGTTTCTTAAAAAAAAAATCTAAGAGGTACAACATCATAAGACTAAGGGTGTGTTTGATTAATGCTTAATGACATCATTCAGCACTGATTTCTATAAACTGAATTGGTCAGCATGTTTGATGAATATAAAACTTGCCACTAAATGACAGACAATGCACTGAGCGATTTTGCTTCGTATGGTATGCTAAACGATTCAGTGGCTGCATATTTACTAAAATGCCTTAAAACCTCTCATGTCTCCCTCCACGTGGATCTCTTCTATAGGTTATTCAACATAAAAGAGCCATTACATAACCACGTGGATCAGTTTTATCCTCTATATATTTAAATAACATTTGATTTGGGCTATGTATTTGATTATATATATTCGGTGATAAAATATTACTACTTACATCCTAAAATATAACTTCATTTTGACTTTTTTTAAAATCTTTTTATTCTAACTTTGACTTTAATTATTTTTTTCGTGTTATATAATATTTAATGCAAAATATATAAATAAATTTGTGTTTTAAATATATTTTCACTGGTTACTTTCATCAAATATTATATAACATGAAAAAAAAATTAAGGTTAAAGTGAGGATGAAAAGACTTTAAAAAAGAATGAACTAATATTTTGAAACGGAGAGAGTATGAAGCTATTTATATACATATGATAAAATTATTTTTATTTACGTTAGCTTATTTTGTTCATATCCATATTATATATTATGAATTTTATAAATAAACATTATTCATAAATCAACATATTTCGTAATTACATCGGAGGTTAAAATAGTCACTTCTTTTATTTAAAAAGCACACTCAAATATTTATCAAACAATAATTTTCATTCAGAAGCATTTTCACTCAGCATTTTTGAATTATTCAGCATCTTTAATTCACTCAGCGCTAAATAATACAGTTTTATCAAACAGCCCCTAAGTGTCACATTTGATGTGTAAATCCTAGATGTTGAAAACTCATTTTCTTCCACACACCCTAATGTATGCTAATGTGATTTATTTCACCTTGTGTGTTTTTATGTGAAATTATCATAAAGGAGTGGTTGAAGTAAGATTTAAGATCCAAAGTATGGTGTTTAAGAATGTTGTTTTACAAATGTTTGTTTTGCAAGAATCACAAAAGTGTTAGACATTTTAACACTTAGGAAATTCTTAGTTAGCTCACTTGTAAACAAGAGTTGAGTGAGACTTACTTAAGAGTTTCTCGTGTTTATCTTTTGACGGTTAAAGAACCGAAACACCTTATATCTCCTACTAGTACAAATGACGAAATACCTTGTCTTAGAGAATCTAATCATTGTTATTACTAATAGCAGGTAAACACTTTAGAATACTATTAATAATACATACTACAACACATAATGCTAGAAACAAGAGACAATCAAAGTCAAGTTGAAGTAATGCGTACCTTTTAAATTGCATAGAGATGCAATCAAGAGAATAACACACAAAGCGTAAAATCTTGGTTTGACGACACGCTTGGAAACTCAATTACTCATGTATCCAAGAAAGTTAGATAATCATATAAAAGCATAGAGCATGATAATCTTAATCCTTTCATCATGAGTTTCTACTAGAGATTGAATTATCTCTAAATTTCTCTTCTAGGTTTAACAAATTTTACTTGCTTTGTTTTACTAGTTGATGGTGCTTTTGAGTTAAATCCTAATCTGGTTCTATCTTCAAACAACCTTTGACTCCTCAACAATCTTTCAAGAGATTTTGAGCTTTCATCAAATTTTGCTAGTATTTTTCCTTTCTCATTTTGCTTTTTAATCTCATGTTTGTACTCTTAGACATAATTTTCATTCTAGATCAATTTCAACATTACTCTCAAGTCTAGACATTTTATCTTCTAACAAGATTTTCTTTTCAAAGTTATTCACAAAAGATTTTGAAGACTCATTGTTAAAGATAGTTTTTATGTTCATGTTACCTAAAAGTTTAGACTCATTTTCTAATTTAGAAAATTCTAAGATGAATGTGTCAAAGCAAAAATGTTTGGTTTCAACATGTACCTTGTTGTTGTTTCAATAAATTGACAATTAACCACCGGATGATTTAGGATGACTAGACACTATTATAAAACTTTATAAAGGTTTATCATAACAGATATCCTAAGTGTTTATAACGAGGTGGCAATTTGTGCAAAAAAATAAAATAAAATAAAATAAACTAATTTGGGCAAATTTGTAAAAGATTTTAGCAAATTGTGCCTTTTTTTTTTTTTTTTTTTTTTTTTTGTAATGGCATGTATGACCCATTTAAAAGTTAAATGTGCATTAACAGGCACACATTTTATCTCAATTAGAGAAAATTACAATTATTTAAAAAATAAAAAAAAATAAAACACTTGTTGATATTATATTTTAATTTTTTAAATATAAATAAGGTGTTACGTTTGAAGAATTTATTTCGTCATTTTGGGTCTTTTCTAAAGCAATTCATATAACATGCGCCTATTTGGCCCGTGCCCATTAAGCTCGTGCACGTTTAAGCCCGTGCCCGTTTAAACCATGGCCCGTGCCCACTCAGCCCGCCCATTTTACCACCTCTTATTTATTCTTGTATCAAAATAAATGTTAACCAATCAAAATAATTCATATTTCTAAACTAAGTACCCTGCTTATAATGTAATTTATAAACATAATCATAGAACACCTAAAAATAAAATCTACTCGTCTGACCACAAATATAACAGCTAAGGCTAGAGGGAGTGGGGGTGATGTGTTTCGAAAGCTTTAAATTTATAATACTAGTTCTACTAATTCCTTAATACACAAAACACATGGGAAAAGTATAACCCCCGTTTATAGTAAAGGTTTAGGTAAGAATAGGTTGTACCAAGGGAAGAAAATGTTTCTCTTATCAGTATTGGGTAACAACATTAGATTCCAATATCACTTATCACTAAAACCGTTTTTATTAGATTTAAGATGTTTGAAAAGTTTTGCCAAGTTAATTTAAAGATATATTTGTCCAAGGCTGAGCATAAGAAATAAACGAGCAAATGTAACACAAATAGTACACAGACAAGGCATAAGAGTAAAGCATGACGGGCATGAAAACTAATATATCTACTCGACATATCGGCCTTTAACCCTTAATATATAAAGTGCATAAAGTATGATCCGTCTATGAAGTATAAAATATGTATTTCCTCTAATCACGTCGTTAGATGTGAGATTAGTCCTTAAACATGTCATAATCCAGGCTATCGATTGTTTTACTATCCAATTCTCACAAGCATAGCAATGACTCGTTATAGACAGACGATTCATAATATAGTCAACTCAATTTCATTTTTCGACCTTTAAACAATCATAATGACCAATCAAGACAAGAGATAGTAAACTAAACCATGACATACACATTGCATAGATTCAGACTTCATCTTACATTTCCTGTTTATAACTTATGGCCACAATGCCTTAGACAAACATAATACGACTACTCAATATTCATAATAAAGTAACAAACGAAACACGAATAATTGATTATCAAATTCATAATGTAACAGGTTATATTGAGATTACAAGGTAGGACCACATTCACAATACTTTTTCCACAGCTACTAATTGCTTCCAACTCCTTATCAAGTGGTTTTAGGTGCAAAACCACTTCTATTCTTCTTATGATTACAAGAATGATGATTCTTGATTGAGGTGTGTGTAATACTCCGAATGTAGCCTCTATTTATAGGTTAAATGTAGCCCTAAGACGTGTCTGGTTATTAATGATAGGCAAGTGATCGGCCTCATCATTGATATATCTCATTAATGGAGAAGTATAACTGCCAGGGGAAGTACGCCGCACATTTGATATAAAACCAGCGGGCTTCTCTTCACATAACCGACATTCTTGAAGTATAAGACTGGCATACTTCAATATTGACTCGTGAATACATAGTTTGACCAATGGTGCCCGTAAGCGGCGAGCTTTCTTCCCAAGATCGGCGTGCTTTTGCCAAACCATGTTTTATTTCTCTTAAATTCCTTAAAGTCATTAGTTTCTCGTCTTTTTCGTGTCTTTCCTTAGATTATTAGCCCGACATGTTTATTCATATATTATGATAGAACTTATGCACACGCCATCTATAAGTTCTTGGATCGTTTTGGACTCCAAGTTGTTTAGACCTTGATTTAGGATAAACAATAAAGCACAATAACAATGATAAACAATATACTACGCGGAAGAATTAAACAATACATCATTGTTATTATTAAGGTTTCTTCGCCATCATCTCTACTCTAATATACAAACACCAATAGCCCCAATACTACCTTGATCAATGGTAGTACGTGTTATCTACACTATAACAAGGAATCAAAGATCCTTGAGGCTAAACAAAACTACCCTAGGTGTTTTCCCATAAAACACCTGTACACATACGTTTTCCTGGATGTTTACATTGTGACACACATATTAAAAATTAGTTACTGATACAACAGTTTTAACGGCTAGTTCAACAGTACAAAGTTTATACTAGCAGTACAAACTGTTACCTAGCAGTACAAACTTTTTAACCAAAATTTTAACGAACAGTAGAAACTTTTGTGATTTTAAAAACATTACTGCCCACTCATAGTTTTTAGCAAACTACCAGCTATCAACGGATTTGATATGTCTTTACCAATAGCCGTTTGCTATGGACTAGCCAACTCTTAACTTTGAAGTAAGGTGAGTTGATAACCATATAGTTTTTGGTAAACTATTAACCATAAACGGATTTGATTAGTCTTTATCAGAAAACGTTTGCTCTGGACTAGTTGGTTCTTATGTGGGTTAGACATGTTGAACCAATAACCATTTGTTGTGTGATCAGGTCACACACTCCAAGCTCCACATAAGCATACAATCCAAAACACAAAACAAACAACTCATAACTCCAAGTCATTAGCTTAATCCACCTGCAATTGTTAGTCCAAAACCAAGAAAAATACAAAGTAGAGTATATTACATATGACAATTATGAATAAGACTAACAATACATACAAACAGTTGCAACTATTCTGTGGATACCCAAGCCATAACAGACTTGAATCTACCTCTTTTATCAATATAGATATGTTTTTCTAAAACCATAGATGCTTTGTCACCTGTGATTGGTCTCTAAATCCAACGTATTCAGGCATTCACAGCATTTCCCAAATTACCCTTAACAGCTTGCATTTTCCTAGCAGTACAAACTGTTGGCCTAGCAGTAGAAACTGTTGGCTTAGCAGTTGTGACCTTAGGCACCCATTTTTATTAGGTCCAGCTATTTTCTTGAAAAAGGCCTTGTTAACTATTTGTGCTTGCTTATAATTTGAAAATTTTGGTTTCCCACTTGAAACAGTTTGTTTGTAATTTACAGTCTTGTTTGGTCTAGCAGTAGAAAGTGTTTGGTAGCCAGAATTCAACAAAACTGCTCTGGGAGTTATGTTGTAGTTAACATTAGGGTAAGTGTTTCTTGAAAAACTATTTGAGTTCACCTTTGCATTTAAATACTCATATACCCTAGTATACCTATTTACCATCCTATTCCTTTGATGGTAACTACATCTAGCCTACAAGTGATCAAAACTTCCACAAGTATAGCAAGCTTTATTGTTCATTAAAAACTCATTGCCTAGTTGTTGTGACTTAAGGTTGTTCCAGTTTCTCTGGTTGCCCCTAGGAACTTGAGACCTACTGGGTGACCTATACATCTTAGCATACCTAATTGTTGGCCTTGCTTGTTTTACTTCTTTTCTAGGTTTAACAAATCTCAATCTTAACCACTTTAGGAACTACTTTTTCCTTCTTAACTTCTAACAGAACTTCCTCATTAATTGAGGAATCACTTGCTCTCTCAAAAGACTCAATTACCTCATCAGTCTTTTCTATCTTAGAACTCTCACTAGCTTTTGGCCTATACTTAAACTTAGGATCTTGAAACTCTTCTAAACCTGTGTGTGACAGGTCAATTCCAGGAGGTGAAGGTACACCTTTGTATGGTGGAGGAACTGGCTTGTATCCTACACCTGACTTAGCTTTATTAACCACTTGAGATTCCCAAATTTTATTAACTCCTTCTGAGGCATAAGCTAGTGTATCTACAACTATTTGAACATTATCATTAGCCTTTTTAAGTTTCTCTAGCTCTGCTCCAAGGGCATCATTTACAACAATTTTGTAGTCTAAATCTCTTTTTAGAACAACTATACCATCATTGTGTTTAAACTCATTTGCCCTATAGTGTCTAGCTGTGCTTCTAAAATAGAAATGCCTCTTTTATGATTAGATAGGTTATAACTAGTTTGATTTAGCTCTAACCTCTGTTCATCATATTGTTTTTTAAGTTTTTCATATTCTTTTAAAGCAGAACAAGATTTTGCACAACTTATTATTGAATGTACCTCTGAGTCAGAAAATGCCATCTTCTTTTAAGAATTCTTCTAGATCTTCTAGTTTCAAAATATCATAAACATGTCTCTGATACCACTTGTGAAGGATCTAAATACACACCTTGTATTAGATTGATACTTTGAGTATATGTCAACTAGCAAGCGGAATTTACTAGTTAACACTTAGAAGATATTGTACGAGAAATGTATGAGTGTATGTATAAGACAATGAGAAAGAAACAAAAAGTATTCACCACCAAAACAAGCTTCAATATCATTGAAATGATACGAGTGATCTTTAGCTATCACTAGGGTTACAACCTTGAAGCTATTCTCTATGTTTCTGTATTTCCATATATTTTTCTCTTAACCTAGAATCTCTTTTTATAGAACAAGGAGTCTTGTACAAGATAACTATTACTAGAACAATATTCGTATCATTCTAAGCGTATAAAATGTACATGCAATTTATTCTATAATTATCTTAAACGCGTCTTCACTTTTGATCATTATCTCATAAACAATACTAACTTTCTGTGCCAGTTTGTACAAATTGAGTTTGTAATACTAGTGCAATCTTCCAGCAGTTCCTTCTTTAGGCTTGACAGTTCCAACTGTTAAGTATAATTCCTAACATATTGAGTACCAAAAGTCCCATAAATAAGGGTAATTTGCTACATAATTAACATAACATCAAGGGTATCAATATGTATAATACGAGAGTCATCAAGGGGTGACCCAACCTCCATGACCACACAGTCACGAGTGACACACCAGAACACAAGACCATGGTCACGGTAAATTTGCAAAGGTTTAGTGAGTTGCTCGCTATAGTGAAAAAGCCGAAAAGTGGGCCCTATTTTTAAAAAGTAAATATTTTTTATATGTATAAAGTGAGTATTTTAATGAAAGGTGAAGAGAAGGTGACCAAAACAGGTGAAAGACAATGACTAAAAGTGAAAGTCAACGCAAACCAGAGGGACCATTATTGTAACATTTCTAAGTGAAAAAAAAATCAAGTAGTGACCGGTGAAAGTCAACGCAAGCCACAGGGACCATTCCTGTCAATTTTCAAACCTAGAAACCTGGTAACCTACTAGTTACCGATTATATTACGTACATTGTTCTAAATTTAAAAATATCTTGCGTAAAATGGTAATTTTTAAAGTTTGTTGCATAAATTGTCTATTTTGAATAAATATGTTGTGTATCTTTATCTTTCACCCTTCTTAAAATTAAGTTCAAGAAAATCTTTTTCCTAATAAAATAAAACCCCTAGTGGGGACTTTTTCAATTCAAAAAAATCAAATCATACCTTATTTAGTAATAACTGAATTATTATTATTTTTTATTTACAAGATTTTGAATTAAATAAACTTAAAATTTTCCTAATTTGGCAAAAAATAATTATAAATTCGTTTTATGTGAAAAGTGAATGAAAAATTACATGTGTCAAAAATATGAAAAAAGAAAACTTTAAAAATGTGTGGTGAATCTACAATCTTGAAGGGTTTAAACAAAAGTTTTGAAAAACATAACCACAGCCAAACACAGCCAAATTTTCTTAAAAACACCTTCCCTTCTTCCTGGCTTTCTTTCATCACATCGAAAAAAAAAACCCCTAGCTTTACCAAAACAAAATTGGACTCATCAAGTATCACGTTTTTTAAAACTTGACCGATCATGGGTTATTCATGCTTATTTGTGGCTTCAAAAAGGAGGTAAAATACATTTTTTTTTTCAATTGGTGTTTGAGATTAGATTTTTAGGTTTGCTTATATAAAGATTGTGATTTTAATGTATTTTGTAAATATTCTTTAAAAACTTTTACTCTTTGTAGCTTAACTAATCATGCGTTTAGATTCTGAAAGGGTTTGTACTTTTTCTGTTAATTTTGTTTCAGTTTGGGGGGGGGGGGGGGGATTAGGGTTTGGATTTAGGGTTTAACTGGTGTGCTTATTAGTTTTTTGGGAAGATTATTCAAAAGTCGTCCACTGAAATCACTCCAAGTGTTTACGAAGGGCAAAAAAAAAATCAGATGTAGGAAATCAAATTAACATATTTTGTATTCTAATTGTTAATTTTGAGGCAAGTTATTGATAAGATGGTAAATGGCGCAACCAAGTACAAACTTAAGGACCAAGAATTCAATAAGTAAAAAGATTGATTCTTGATGAAAAAGGATCAAATCTTGATTGTTTTTATGGGTTTATTTGTAGGTTTGCTAAAGCCGGAAAGTTGAAGCTGAAGTTGGTTGAATCTAAGAGATTTGTGTTAACATTTGTATTTGTTCTTACTTATCAGAATATGCCGTAGAGATAACAAAATGAACGGGTCAGGTGGGTAGGGTAGTGAGTTCGGGTCAAAATGGGTAGTTCTTTGGTATTAGTTTGTATATAGATGGGTCAAACTTGCCATCTTTACTGCAAGTCATCTTTGCTATCATAAGTCTGCTATATTCTTGGCACATAGAACTTGATTGCATTTGTTCTTACAACACCTCTTGCTATAACAGATTCTCACATAGAAATAGCTCTCGCCATTTATCAATTTTAGTTTAGCTATTTTTTCGAAGCTTGGTTGTTTTACCCTTGGAAATACCATATCACTCACACCGTTACAACTTTTAAAATAAATGAATTAGAAATTATCACTTTTACTAATATGCACTACGTATTTTACTAATATGCTCTGGAAATTTCTTTAGCAATTGGCTTTGGTTTCTGTCAAGTCCCCAATATCTAAATATTATTCTTGTGTAGTCCCATGACAAACACTAAATTGATCCATTAGCCTATATGCACAACAAAAAATAAGTACCCCGCATAAATTTATACCCGGAAACTAAACCATCTTGAAAATATTACTATTAAAAAAAATTCAAATGGTTGGAACATGCGAAGGTCTTCAATAAGAGTTCAATCATGTGATCTTTGAAGTGATGAAAATTTTGCTACAATCTTCAAATCGGCGTACCTTCAAAGTTATATAATTGAATCATCGGCACCCTTCTACAGGTACATTACTCAATTCAGCTAAAAATTTGTGAAAATGCTATTGATTTGATAATGCTTTACTTTGTTGTTATAAATAATTCATTTTGTTTGTTTAGTTTTGACAGTGATTAATTTGCAGGGAGTGCATACATCCTCGCATCCCACAGCTAGCAATACTTGGGTATTCAGAGATTCCAACAAACTTATTCACAACCAAGACAAGGAGCAAATGGTTGTCCCATTAGCTTGCTGGAAACATTAAGCTAAAAATTCTGTTTGTTACTAATCTGCAATCTACATGCAGTCACGTTTAGATTACTCTCCTCGAATTGTTGGAAATTTTGAGGTAACACGCCTACCGTCCCTTATCCCAATATATTTGCTCAGCACTATCTCTTCTATATCAATCTTTTTTACACTCATTTACCAATGACGACATGTCATTCTTTTAGACAATTGATGCATTTCATTTATGGGCTAGCAGTGCCCGTCTGGTCACCAATGTATCGGTCCCATTTTTTTTGTCACATTGCCATAGATGATCCAGTCTGCACTGATGAAGCCATTCTTTGGGAAGAAATACGGTACAAAGAATACTTGCTTTTTAATTCTGAATAATTTACAACCCGATTTTTAACAAGGGTCATTACCACATTCTTTTTCGCTCCCATTTGACTTACTGAAACTCACACAAGTATCAACTAATCCAACTGATGATTCTTCTTTATTCTTCCCGTTCAACACATTTAAGGAATTACATGAAAAATGACCCTAAATAGTTTGTAATTATAATCATTTTTGTTTCCTAAACAAATTTTCCAATTCTAATGTATCTTTCTTATTTATTCCCGACAATGCAGGAGTTTCACTTTCTTTGGGAAAAGGACCTGTTGTTGGGAGGTGTTTTTGGGTAAGAATTGAAAACGTCAACTTAAACTATACATGCTAGACAGTATGAGTTCAAGCGACAAGTTTGTGGTATGAATGTAGGAAAAGCCATAATGACGGACTTATAACGGTTCTTAGGAACTTAAAGCAATAACTTGGTTTTTGTGTTTTAAAAAATTGAGTAAGGGTTCTTAAAAAGTTCTAAACTTATTTAGTGATAAAGGATGGATATTTTTAATTTGGAACAAGTTTTCACCTAGGTGTAACAAGTGTTTCATGATGTAATGATATTTTTTATATTGCCCTGTGCAAAATAATGGTCTAAAATAGGTTATGCATCAAACTTTCTTTTAAAACAGTATGATTTACATATAGAATTTATTTTTACTAGCAGTTAGTTAATATATTACATGACTTGATGTATGTTGTCAGACTTTGTATGAATCGAATCGTTTTTTTATCAGTGTGTTTCTTAGCTGCCAATTTTGAATGTCAAATATTTGGACCTGTTCAAATGAATGTGTCATGTCATCTATAATTTATGGTGGACTGGCTGAAGAAAACTATCCCCGATCTACGTGACTCGGTCATCAAAAAAAGACATAGGTTGTGGTTGCTGAGACAAAAACTCAAGTTAGCCACCATTCTCAAGGAACAAGTAAGCTCTTTCTTTCACCTTATAAAATGGAAAACAATGAGGATTTAATCTACTTGTAATCTTATTTTTCTGCAAATATTGAAAGCTTTTCTTGAAAATTGCACTTCTTTATATTAAGATCGTTTATATATCATTTGCCCACTCATATAATTAGATAGAACTATTCATCTTCAATTCCAGTAAGTGGAGCAATAGTGCGTGTTTTTGCCATTTCATCGATTTTACTTTCTCATTTCATTAGTCGTGAAATAATTCTGTCTGTTCCATCTATCAAAACAACATCTAGCCTGAAATCACTATTACTAATTTTAGCATGTTGTCTTTTTAGTACAAGTCAAATTTGAAGGTCATGTTTTTCTTGACAACTAAACGTAATTCTTATTGTTTTCATGAATCCAATTCTTTTCATATTAGATATTTTTTATGTTATGGTCTCTTTGATCGTAATTCTGGTTTTGAGAATATGGTTGGTTCACAAGTTTGGCTCAGGTTTCAGGTTATTATGTAGTCGGTTTGCAGTTTGTTGTGTAGATTTTTTTTCCCATTTCTTAAGTCTCGTGGTAACGCCAGCCATATATATTTGTTGTCCCTTTTTTTGCTTTAGGATGAGAATGGTAGCAAGTGGGAGTATGAGCAGCTTAAGTGTCATGTGCTACATATCTCACTTTGGGTAACTGATTGCACAAAATATCTGGTTTGAATTCGTTTATGTTTAAAGTTCGTTTTTAGATTCAAGCTTCTAGACTTCTGGTCATCCAACTTAAAGTTGTTGCTTTTGGTTTTTGTATTGCGTTGAAGTTGAAATTGGATACTCACTTGAACAATGTATACAAAACTTTCAAATTTCTATTTTATGGCAAAGTTTTCTTATTGTGTATACACTCCATTTACAATTGTTGTGCTTCTTATCAAATCTTAGTTTTGTAGTGATACTTCTGAAATGTGTTACACAGTATTCTGTTTATGAAAATTCAAGGACTTAATTCACGCACATGAGATTGCTTTGTAATTATATTTGAGACACGGTATATTTAGAAAATTTAAATTTTTAGATATAATGTTTGGTAAGTGAACCAAACCAAGCCGCATAGGTTCTCCGTTTTGACCCGTTAGACAGCCTACGTGTCCATTTATGTTGCTACCTTTGAATTTTTAGGTTTTGCTTATTTTGGACTTTGAAAGAGTGAGATTAAGTTATTGTGAACTTGAAGTAAAAAAATGCAAGCTATTCATGATCTTGAGGGGTAACTTATATATTCTTTATACTAATTTAAACTACCTGATCAAACTAATTTCCCCAAGTACCTTCTGGGTAGACACGTTTTGACCATTTTATTAAAAACAATATGCAGAGGTATTATTCCCTGTTTTCAAACTTAGATCTTTTTATCATCATTCCGATCCAGTTTTCATAAAATGGTTCTAAAAACAATATTTTTTATAATCTTTTACATCTCTAATATTTTACAGTATGACTATGAAGAATCTACTAATACAAAATTAAAAATTATATTATTAATTTTTTAATATATATATATAGTCGTCTTCTCTTCTTCGTATAATACAAAATTAAAAATCATAAATAAAACAAAACATAAATTATATTATTAATTTTTTAATAATTAAAAATATATTATTCAAAAAATTAGAAAAAACCTCGCGCGTGCGCGGGCATTATAACTAGTCTTTTATATAATAAAACAAAACCCTTATTGGGAATTTTCCATTTCAAAAAAATGCATTCATACTTTATTTAGTAATAATTTAATTTAAAAAAAAAGATTATTTTCTTATTAGGTAATATTTTATGCTTATCCATAACACGAGTAGAAGATAAATATAAAAAATATAGATAAGATACAATTAATAATAAGATTAAAATTTTTAAATAATTATACTTAATAATAAAAAACTTTAATTAAACATCATAAATCAAACAAAACAAATATTAAATTATTTGTTTTTTAATAAATAAAAATATATGATACAAAAAAGTTTAAAAAACCCGCGCGTGCGCGAGCATTGTAACTAGTGTCAGTAATATTTAATGAAGGAAATGGGTTCTTAAGACTTATATGAACGAATGATTTTGAACCCTATCTACGTGGCTAAAAATTATCGTATTAGAAAATTTTACACGTTCGAAAGCATAGTAGACATGTTCTGCATCTTGTGACACAAGCATAAATTTGTTACCAATTCATATATCTTTGGAAGATCTTTTTAATCGGATTATTGCAAAAATATTCTAGTCATTTGGTAATAATAGAATAATTCACAGGTGCATAGCCTCATACATGTTACACTATGTATTGAGGACTTGCAACTTTATTCATTACATGATGTAGACTAGCCAACAGATTATGCCAAATGCGTTGATTGCTATACCCAAAACGCGATTAATCATTAGCTAGGATACATTGATTGTTATAATGGTTGATGAGATATCCACCTCTTAAACATGGCAAAGCATTCTTCTGGCTTATCTTGAGGCGGTGTGTGCCCACCACCCTGCAAAGTCACAAATCAATATCAGCAAAAACATTTAACTATATAACTGCAAACAATAAAACAGCGATCTTTTACCTTCACCGTTGCAAATGTCATCAAATTGGAATAACTCTCAGTATACCTGTTAAAACACTTACTTTTGAGTACATTTTATTAACCTAATACCGTGTGTGAAAGAAACTTAATTGTACATTACCCAACAATTTGTCCATTAAGCTTCCATGATCGCCATTGATCATTGACAGAATAGTTAAGGTCTTTTATCCATGCTTGAGTTGACTGGTGGGGAGTAACCATATCATGATCACCACTGTACAGATCAGAAAATTCATTAGCAGTTTGAACTCATTAATTTCATATCATATATCTATGCATACTGGAAATAAAGAGGACCTGTATATGATAGATCGGTAACCCTTTTTGCCGAGGCTTTGATGATAAAGTATTACGTTGTCCACTGTTCTGGTGAAATTATTTTCTGAATTGCATCTTATCCACTCTTTTATGCTCCCCTATGTTTTTGTTGCATATGTCAGAGACCGCACTCTTCTATAGAATAGAAAATAAAGGTATACCTTGCGGATATGAAGTGCTTCTCTAACACTAGCATCATTAGCCCAGTAATTAGGCGACTGTCTTTCATCAATCTGCAGACATCACAACCATCATCTTAATGTGTTATCTATAGACATGCTTAAAGGACATAAATAAATTACTGATGAAGTTTTATAAATTAAATAACACAGGCGGTTTTAAACACTTAAAATCTTTGCAGCTAGAGACTCCTGCGAATTCTCTCAATTAGAAGTCATGCCTTCAATAACTAGTACTCCGTTACATTTACTTAGCGTACAGAGAAGTGAGACAGATCTCTGTGGCCCAGGATAATATGATTTCCCTTAACATGGTATCAAAGTGGACTTGGGA
This sequence comes from Artemisia argyi, assembly GCA_030686995.1. NCBI lineage: Eukaryota > Viridiplantae > Streptophyta > Magnoliopsida > Asterales > Asteraceae > Artemisia > Artemisia argyi. Next base: position 278,095,298 of record CM060709.1, read on the forward strand.
AAGCCAATGTCAGCACATTTCTCAATTATAAATGTGGCTCTTAGTAACTAATGGCACTTGAATAACTAGATATTAAACTCCACTCTTTTTATATTTGTGAAAGGTGTTGACAATGGCTCTTAGTAAATAGTGATCAATATAACTTACCTGACAATAAAGTGCAGAATTTGGCTGCTGCCCATTTAACTGTATTTGACTGGGTAGTTTGATAATTGAATCCATATTACCACAGTATGGCTCCAGAATCTGTTGTGTTTGAATTCCATCTATGCACTACAAGAACTTCTTCAGTTTCTATGGTATGCATATATAGAGGATGATATGACTCCAATAAGAATCAATGTAAGAAAAGTAAATGAACCTCTTGGTACTGCTCAATATATTGCAGACATTCTTGGTTGTCAGGATTAATATGTACCACGCGATATTCTCCATGACAACTGTGCATCAATGACTCTGATGACATTGGGTAAATGTAGAGCATTAAAAGTTAAAACTAGTGAAACTTAGGAGTGGATTGTTATAACTAAAGCCAAACAAACCTTATAGAGTTCGTCTGAAATAAGTCCCATACCATTAGCAAATCGAATCTTATAATTAACTTGTTCCGGAAAAGTAGAAGGGTTGCCAAGAACATATCCCTGTCGCACAAAAAGGTAAGCCCTTTAGTAAATCAAATCTGTATATATGCAGCGCGAAGAAAGAAGAAATAAGCATATAAGGTTGTTAAAACATGCAGGCCATATACATGAGAATTGCATAAAATATACGAATTGATTATGATGTGATGAAATCACTATCATAAAGATTGCAATTGGCACCGTATATATCCGAAGACAATGTTTACCTTGAGATTAATGTAAGGCTCACTGCCATCTTCATTACCTGCATATTGCACGGTACATTTTAGTAAATTCAAATGCACATAGCCAATTTAACCTATATTTTTAAGCAAGTTCACATCTCCTTGTTAAATTGCAAAAGTAGTATTTTCATTTTTTTTTAATTTAAAAATCAATTTTTAACTTTAGTATATTGTAAACAGCATTGTTAACTATAGTATCTTGCAAAAGGAAAGAATGTTACCATTTGATATTAGTTGTGTCATTATGGGGACAGGGATTCCAGAGTAAGAGTCTCCTCCAATATAGAACAGATTGGAAGCAAACTCAGGGTGACTTTCTAGCCACTGTAAAATGGTTCAAAAATATCACACCATAATGAGTTTATATAGCAACAGGCCGACCCCCCTGTCTTGGTTATGTTCTTGAATTAAAATGGCCAAAACATTATCTATTATGCATAGTAATCGATGCAATGAGAGATTAGCTCTACTAATTAATTAAATCCTAGCTTAACTCAAGGTTTAGTCGTTAATTATACCCTAAAACATGTACCTTTCTCATAAACTCATAAGCTTGGTCTGCATATTGCAAGTCAATAGAATGAGAGGCACTAGCCGTTCTTGCGTAAGAGAAGCCCGTTCCAACTGGAATATCTAGGAAAATAATGCTTGCCATCTATACTAAATTAAATTTTGGAACCATCAATTACCAGAGTGTCATATTAATATTAAAACAGTCCTTCCACAAAAAACAAGTTATGCATTTCTCGAATTATTATGAATATGCATAAACCAAACATGATGACTAAGAGATTGACCTGCGTCCATGAATATTGTCTCAATTTGATGTTTGGAAAACTTCCATTGTAAGGCCCGGCCACAAACTCCATGGGACCTGTTTTGTTCAAATGTGGTAAAGCTTCTGTCACCAATGAACAAACTACTACATATCTCAGTTGCACGTACAATTAGATCAAAAGAGTCCAGCTTATAATTAGTCCACTTTTAAAGAATCATAATAAAACTGATTCACAAAAAAAAAAAAAAAAAAAAAAAAAAAAAAAAGAATGATCTATGAAGTATATTTTTAAAGTTTTTAATGAGAGACTTGTATGAAGTTTTTGAAAGGGTTAAAGCAACATATTTTTTCAAATAAACACAAGTACGCTGCGTACTTTGTAAACTGTCAAAGATACGTAACATATTTTCAAATATTCTTTCATCTAGCTAATATGACCGGTTGCTAGAAGGTTTCCATGTCGCCACTAACAAATAAGTTACACCTTTGGTCCCAAACTGTCTCATTTCTCGCGTATTTGATCCTATTTTAGTAACGGTCGTTAATTACGCATTTGGTCCTATTTTGGTAACGCTCGTTACTTTTCTTTCGTCCATATCTTTTTTAAAAGTCAAAAAAAAAAAATTTAATCCAGATTTTAAAAAATCAATTTAAAAAAAAATAAAAAAAGTTAAAATTTAGAAAAAAAATTAAAAAATTTTAAATTTTTTTAAAACAGTTAAAATTTTTAAAAAATTATTTTTTTAAAAAACCAGTTAAAATTTTTTAAAAAGTTAAAATTAAAAAAAAAAAAAAACTTAAAAAAATTATTTTTTTTAATTTCTTTTTTCAGAAATATTAATTTTTTTTAATTTTAATTTTTTTTTAAAATTTTAACTTTTTAAGAAAATTATTTAAAAAAAAAATTTACTTTTTTTAATACATTTTAATTTTTTTAATATTATTTTTTTTAAATTTAATTTTTTTTTTAATTTCAAATTCTTTTAACTTTTTTTTCTAAATTTTAATTTAAAAAAAATAGATTTTTTCTAGATTTCAAAAAAAAATGTTAAAAAGTTTATTTTTTATTATTATTATTATTTTTTATTTTTTTTTAACGAGCGTTACCAAAATAGGATTAAATATGCGAATTTTGTCCAGTTTAGGGACCAATGGTGAAACTTTTAATCTTGGGTAACCTTGTAACCTGCTACGAGCCGATCATATTAGCTAGATCGAAGAGTATTTGAAAATATGTTGCGTATCTTTGACAGTTTACAAAGTACGTTGCGTACTTGTGTTTATTTGAAAAAATATGTTGCGTATCTTTATCTTACCCCTAAGAAAGAAAGAAAGAAAGAAAGAAAGAAAGGAAAAAAAAAAAAAAAAAAAAAAAATTAGTAACGGGTACCCATATAAGTAACTAGTGATTTTTTATTTTAATTTTTAGATAGAACTTCGAAGATATTACTATCGATTTTGAAGGGTGTAAAATGTAATAAAGCCGTAGTCTAAAAATATGATACACACGCGACGTAATTTATGCATCTTCGCGGGTATGTATCCTAATTTTAGGCCGGATAAGAACATCACCTGACTGTAACAACCCGTCCCACCATCGTTTTTAGTTGAAACAAAAAAATATTGGACAGTCTATTTCTTTAGGATTTGTTAAATTATCATTTTCTGTTGTTATTATCACCCGTTGAGGTAAACATATACCTAGAGCTATGCTTAGCAAATCTTACTAGATAACTAGTACTCTAACAAATTACCAATCTCGAAGAGGAGGCCCGAGAGAGAAGAACAACTCTCACCGCCAGTTAGCCAAAGCATGAGAGGATCATCTTTCGGATTTGACTCCGATTCAACAAAGTAGTAAAAGAGTTGAACGTCCTCGTTCTCACCAACAGCTACGTAACTACATATACAAATTATTGCAATCATACACAAAAAGAATAATCATAGGAACAGGAGACTTCATCTCTTGTGGACCGATTGGATTGTTAAACTAATTTAGACTTGTAACGTACACTTGTAATGTTTACTTGTAACTTTTTATTCATCTAGTTAATTGTTACGTAAACAAATAAACGGATGAGATTTTTTTACGATCAATGAGGTCTTTGACTTAGATGTACATGGCCAAATCAAGTATCCCATCTGACATTTCCCTCGCCACCCCAAATGTATGTGTGTCGATGCTTGAACCCTATATCTTTTTTTAGAAAGTTAGCTAGGGCATTTTGCGGTGGTTCATCTAGTTACTTGCTAGTAGATTATTACTAGTAATAAAATCTTAGTCAGCCGTTCAAAAAGAAAATAAAAGAAAAACATAGATATATATAAAATAAAATCGAATAAATTATCGATACTTACCCAGTTTCGAGATGAAATGGGAGTGGTCCTTGAAAACCTGGAAGATACTCTACCCTTTCCCTCGACGTCGAGTTTGCATCACCAATACACAAGATTATTGCCACTATGGTAATTAAAAAAGGATCCATGATATTGTTACTTTAATAAAGAATCATTTTTTTATAATGGATATATATACTACCATTTTTACTTTGTGTCTTTGTCGTTCCGTAAGAGAATTGTTGTACCCATTTGTTTGCATATGCATGTGGCAGTACATTTAAGTTGTCACTTTTGTTCTATACTGGTATATATTTATTATTTACATTATTACATACTAAAAACCATAAATATGATTCAAGTTGCTTACCGATATTTAAATTTCTTCATGCAAAATTCAGACCACAGCTAATTTAAGGTCTACTGCAGGTAAGGAAACGATAAATGTAATGCAGTAGTTTAATGCAATCTGTTGTAGTTACGAAATGCAAAAGAAATATCAAATATATTGATGTTTTCTTGAATTATTTATGAAAAATAGTTATGTAACTGCATGACACGTCTAAAATAGGCAGACCAGAATTCATTGAGAAGAAGTAAATTCTCAAAAGCTCTAATAAGACAATTAAAGGCACCAACGCAAGTCCACATATAGACTACCAACATATATTCATCAACTAGATGCGAGGTCGCCCGTTGGCGGCTAGCAATTCGTTTTTTTAAGGTTTATATACTTTTTACTTTTTTAGCTAAATCTATATTTCTTGTATTCCAGTTTAGATCTCAAGACTCTAAAAAAATGATATAAATTTCTAATTAAATTGAATGAAAGAAGGGCAAATATTGAAGAGAAAATCAACTAAGTTATGATTTAATGCTTTATTGGGGTTTCAATATACTCATCATAACGTTATGATGAGTATATTAAAACCCCAATAAAGCATTAAATCATAACTTAGTTGATTTTGTGTTTAGATTGTCGTTTTCTTAGGAAACCTTGTTCACGAACGTGCCTTCTAACTAGGACCTTATTTAAACGTCATATAAAAGTCACGATATGCTCATGTCAATTTAAAATATATAAGTCACTCACAATTAGAAACTTAAGACATTTTATAATTTACAACTTTTACGTTACCCGATAAACTCAAAAATCGCGTAAGACAATTAATTTTTACACTTTTAAGACCAACAGTCACATACACATTTCAATAAAACCACTAACAGTCATTACATTTAAAAATAAGCTCATCACATTTTATAAAATCACCACTTTTTATATCACCCGGTATTCACGTTTTTACGTTTTATACATTACCTTTTTACATTATATATTTTAATTATACACAACTTTAAAGATGGACAGAAAAGTAGGTGTTAAAGACTTGATACAACTGAGATTTTTACATAAAAATGGTGTTAGGTCATAGCTAAAATGATTCTGGGTAATGATTGGGTCGTTTGGGAGTGTGGTATCAATATTGCATGTAAAAACTTTGTAAAAATCCCTAAAAAGTGGGCTGAGATTTTGTGATACGAACCGGTTAATGGTTGTATCGGGATAGGGCACCACTTCAAGTGGGCGCGGGCTCCTTAAGAAGAAGATTGGAGAACTAGAATATTATTGACTGAAAACTTATATGATTACATTGATTGCAATTGCTTAAATAGACTTGACGAAACCCTACACCCTAAACCCACAAACCGGGCTTGAGCCCAAACACTTATTCCTGATAAACAATGACTCACATGACACACAATCCTATTCAAACTCAAATATGACTTAAATAACAAAGATAGATAATTAACTAGGCGTATCATTCCACACTCCTTCAAAGTCACCTTGTCCTCAAGGTGTGGTCTTGAAAAACTTCTCTTGATTCTGGGATCCCATGTTCTTCTTTGAATTTTAGCCTCCATTCCAATGGCAACATCCATGTTTTCAAAAGTTACCAATAATAGCAATGTCCTTGATGTGCTTGTCTGTACCCACTATAAAATAACAACCACTCTCTCACAAATATCAAAAACACCGTCTATCGCGCTTCTAACCTCATCAACACCAATATCTTCATCAACATCTAACGACCCATTAATTATAGGTGAAGCAAATTCACTTTTTAATGATGGAATGAGATCTGATTTCTTTTTAATTATATGCTCTATCTCATTCTCTTCGATTGCCTCAAAACGAGCCTCGACTATATGGGCTAAGGAAAAGGCTTCTCCTAAAGTTGTAGGCCTTGCCCTCAATAGTTCTATTTGTAACGTCAGTTTAAGTCCGGAGATATAAAACGATGTAAGTAAAGATTCGGGCATCCCTGTTACTTGATTTGCAAGTACCACAAACTCACTCTCATATTCGGCCACCGTACCCATTTGCAAGAGCTTAGAGAGTGCGTATTTTGCGTCCTGATCGTTTCCGTCTGATGTCATGAATAATACTCAAGCGATTTTTAACTCAAAAAAAAGATATATATTTTTTCGATGAATTGTACCCGCGTTGAACATTACCTGATGAATAGTACCCGATGAACAGTATTTTTTTTTAAACCCTAATCGTAAGCCCTCTCAACGAGAGCTCTCAATAAAAACACCAATTGATACGACCCGATTAAGGGTTGTATCGGGATAGGGCACCACTTCAAGCGGGCGCGGGCTCCTTAAGAAGAAGATTGGAGAACTAGAATATTATTGACTGAAAACTTATATGATTACATTGATTGCAATTGCTTAAATAGACTTGACGAAACCCTAAATACCCTAAACCCACACACCGGGCTTGGGCCCAAACACTTATTCCTGACAAACAATGACTCACATGACACATAATCCTATTCAAAATCAAATATGACTTAAATAACAAAGATAGATAATTAACTAGGCGTATCATTTTGATAGTACCCACTTATTTTGGTCGTAAGTAAATGAAAATTGAGTCTTTTTACATTGTTTTGGGTCGAAAATTACTTTGAAATAGCTTTCTTCCCAGTTCCCACAGTAATCTCGTAAAAAGTTAAGGTCGTTTGGTCAAAGAAAATAGGGAAACCAACTGAGAATACAAAAGTGTGAAAAAAAAGTTTTGGAAGGTCATGTTTGAACAGGCACAAATCACTCGCATATAAAGCTTTTTCAAAATTCTAACTCTCACAGTTAGATTTCGGTCTTGTCTTTCAAACCCCACTGGTCTTGTATCTGAAAGCCTAATAACGAATAATCTACGGTCAAAACCGTACAAGGTGTCAAAACTGTCCAAAACTCAGATTTGTGTAACCAAAGTAAAGCTATAAATTCATTATATTTTCACAATGGTACTTATAAATTGATTTGTGATTAGATTTAAGTGTTAACAAGAGTTACCCATTGGCCTGAAACGTGAAACACTCATTCGGGGCCTCTACTAGATTAAATATGAGCATAATGCCGAAACCGAGCCCAATTTGAAACGAGCCCATCAGAATGGTTAGACCACTCAATAAAATCCACCAAAATTCACGAACGCTCTTGACATATAGTATACTAGACGAATACCCGTGCATAGCAACGGGATTTCTAGCGGCAAATAGTTATACTTGTGATGTTATGGCTAAGTATTTCGTGTCACATTTATACATAAAACATAAAATAATTCAAATGTAAGTGAAAAAATTTTAACATATGATAATTCAAATTAAAGAAAAATTATTAAAATGTATCAAATAACATATTAAAACATTGATAGTGAAACAGGAAATTAAAACATTACATCGATAGTTACCTTGTGTTTATTGATTTTGAAATGATTTTGACAAGTTATCTTGTGTTTTGCTTTTTCTATTTATTTCACTTTTGTCAATTTTTTTGTTGTCCGCGTGTTATTTTTCAAGACAAAAAATAATCAATAGTTCTTGTTTTGTTTAGAAAAGATTGGGGGTATCAATGGTTCTTGTTTTATTTATAAAAGATTATTAACACCCAATACACATGCCTGACCAAACTAAAACTCTAGAAACCAACAACCATCCATAACTTTCAAATCTAAGAAATTCAAACCAGCATCTCAATACACAAGAAAAAGACTTTCAAATTAAAATGAAGTAAAAGAACCTAAAATTCTAGATCTATTAACAATTTGACTCGGATATTTTATAAACAATAAAAAGAATTAATGGCTTGGTTGCAATAATAGAGGTTGCTAAGCCGGGTCAATCTCGAACTCAACCATCCGCCTATTTTGCCTAACCAAACCACAAACTCAAAAGATCATCACCACCAAGCAAACCATATCCGGCAAAGAAAAATAACCAAAAACAGAAACTATAGTAGCCTCTTTTAATCTGAACACAAATATAACATATATAAACAAAATTTTGTTTACAAAATTATCACAAGAACAAATAAATATGCAACCATCATTTATTTATGGACTAAAACCACATAAACACAAAGCCACGAAGAGTACACCAGTTTACCACATACTCCCACAACGAATATAGCTATAGATTCCGGCGAACAAAAACACACATCAAACCTTTAATTTTTTTCTTCAAATCTGTTATCAAATGAATATTAAAAGGTCTTAAAACAACCAAATAAACTAAAACCATAAACAAAAATAAATCACAAACATACCCGTTACAACCAAACACAAGAAAAACCAACTCGAAGATAGATCTTTACATAATTCCAAACAAGCAAGCACACTCAAAACCACCAAGCACACCGAAACCACCAACACGTGGAGGCACAGCAAAAGGCGGCGGTGATTAAGTTTGTAGTGGCGGTAGTAATGAGGGTGAAAGATCATATTTTTCGAATGTGTTGTTCTTGTGTTTGTTTTGGTTAGATAGGGGAGAGAGAGAGAGAGATATTTTTCGAGTGTGTTGTTCTTGTGTGTGTTTAATGCGTTAGGCTTGGAATGGAATAAAGAAGTTACCATAGATAGATTTCAACTTCACATCAATACTTTTCGCAATTTGAAATTTTCAGCCATGTTTCAACTTCACATTCAATACTTTCCGTTATTAAGTGTTATAAGGGCATTATGGAGATTGACCAAAAATTCAGTTTTCACATTTCATTCTGACTGTTTTCATTTTATAAGTAGTATAGATTGGTCTGTGGAAATGATTAGTCAACTAAAAAATACCTACCTTAGTTTAACGGTTACCCAAAATGATACTAAAATTGGTCAAAAATGTAGTTTTATATATAATAAGAAAAGTAACATTTTTGTACAAGTTAACAAGTAACTTAAATAATAGATATAAGAATAATGTCCGAGCAATCGTGTAGAGTCTAATTAGTATATTTTACTTGTCTTAGGTCTATAGTTGAAGGTACGATATCGTCAGATGTACCTTAGCTATCTCTCGAGCCATTCTTATTTCTGATCTACTTTCCTATTTAATGTGAGTATTAACAGACCCCTCTTTATTGTTTTACTTGTTTTGGGGTGAAATGCATGACATTATACTTAAACTATATTGATTGCCTTTATATGAACTTATAGAACTTTTGTTACACTATTTATGCTCGTGAGTAATCACATCCTCAATTTACTGCTTTTGATACGTTTTTGGGGTGAAATACATGATTACTTCTACTTGATATAAATCTTGGTTGGATGCTTTTATAAATGTTTGTTTTATATACATAGAACTTGATTAAAAATAATTACTTGTGTATTATTTTTAAAGACGTAAAATACTTTGATTAAATTCCATCTTCACGTATTACTTTAAATGCATACGTATGATTTTACATACTTAAGTTTTTGCATTTGCAAATATTTTTGTGTTGGATTTGTAGGGTACCACACGTACCCTAAGGGTTGTACCGTATGTACCCTCTCGCATTGTTAGTCCCTCTCGGAGTACCGTACGTACTCCGACTATTACACCCCCATCGGGTGCCCTTGTTTACGGGTGTAGATATTATGGATAGTGCTATTGGAGATCGGCCAACCTCTCATTCCCTTATTTACGGAATCGCATAGTATTTATATAAGGGTTTATGTTGCATAACACTACCTGTCATTTATATGTCATACATTTACAACAAATTATTTTTGACTTACTATATTTAGAAATACAACATTATCATGGAATTGTGTATTAATCTATATGTCACAAGTTTTGTATGGGCGAGACTTGTAATAGGATATATTAAAATGACTTTTGCCATGATGAATTATTTACAAAGGTTTTCCTTATCATATAAAATTTGTGTACTCACCAACTATTTTCATAGTTGACTGTGTTTCTCTCACGCATTTCAGCTGATCATTAGTAAGATTTTTTGAAGGCATTTGCATAAAATCGTCCATTGTCCTCCCTTTTAAAGATCATGTCCATCGTCAAGGACAATTTTCTAAAGATCAATTTTGAATTTTTTTAATGTTTTATGATTTATTATCTAAATGATGGATGAAAATACTATTTAAATGTTGTGAACTTTATTTTAATTTAATGTGCGGTACGTTTTATGATTTTATGCTTGTGTCTTTATCTGTTACATTCTGTGTTTCCGCTTTACTAGAGTGTGACATGGCACAAGAATGTTCATGCCACCCCAAACTCTCCTACTAAAGCTATAGAAGAAGATATATCTTTGTCCATCCGGTTACCAAAATTGTGTATCTTTGCTCGTTGCATGTCTCTACCATGTAACTGGGCCTGATGGGTCTCGAGCTCGTGATTTCTATTTAATGATGTTTAGCTTGGTGGTAATTGTGCTTTCGTTTAGCCTTTTGTTTGGCTTACTTTTCCTCCTTTCTTTCTTGATGTTGTAGTTTTCCTTTTGTCTCATCCTCGGAGCCTTTTAATAAAGTCTCACCCGTTAAACTTTTTTTTATAGAAACGAAAATAATACTCACAAAATTTAAATTACCATGGATGAAAATGAATATGTTGTTTATAGTTGTTTCAATAAAATATTCTTGCGGTATATGTAAAGTTATTGTTACGAAAAGTGCGCAATCAAAATGATTACTTGACTAAAGAAAATTAACCACATTTTAGTTATCACTACATAGCGTGAGTGTTTTGTATTATTTAAACATTTAAAGGTGTGTATAAAACTTTTTTATATTAAGTATCCATAACAGATAACATTTTGAGGAGGTCCTAAAAAAATATTATTTTGTTTAATACGAAACAAAGTTGTACTATAAAATTTGTAATGACGTTTGACTTAATTACGTTGCGTTCTTGAGTTGAAATTTGGAAAGAAAAGAAAAGAAAGAAAACAAAAAATAAAAGGTGTTCTCAAGATTATTGGAAAGAAAAGGAAGAAATAGGGAGAAAGATGATAGCTTTTTTTCTGTCTAAACTTTCCGCCCAAATCTGGGAAGAAATGGAATGAAAGACCCAATTAACATTTTTTTTTTTTTTTTTTTTTTTTGTCTTTTTCTTCATTTGATAGTATTTTTTTATTCATTTTTTTCTTCTTTCTTTCCTTTCATTCGAAACTCAAGAACACAACTGAACATAAGTAATTTCTCTTCTTTTTTTTTCTCATTCTTTTTATTACCTTTCTTTTCTTTTTTATTCTTTTAGTAAAAAACTCAAGAACATAGCGTTATTGAAAACAGAAAATACAATAAGTGATTGCTACCGGTATAATAATTTGTATAGGTAAACTTGCAATCCTGACACTTAAAATGACATTTATTTTAAATGTGAATTAACTTTGTAGCATATTTGAACTATAAAATCTTAAAATTATGAACTAACATAAACACTATCATTTTTGAATGTAAATTACCCGTATTACTCTTTTTTGCCTACTATATTCTCAGCTTTGTTAAGATTTGTTATATTTTAATTTTCACTCGCTTACATAATCAAAAACACACACATCCATTTTAATTAATATCATCCTATATATAATGCTACAACAAATAAAAAAAAGAACAAATTATGCTAAATAACATATTATTTGATGATCTTTAATTTGATATTCATTTCGATATACTTTAAAAGTTTTTCTTTTCTTTTCTTTTCTTTTCTTTTCTTTTTTTTTTAAAAAAAAATTCTTAAAAAAACTATAAAAATCACAATAATTCTCTATATTGTGATATACTTTAATATTATATTTATACATAAATTGGCATTGGCATTCCATCTGCTCCAGATAACTGTATATTTTCTTCCAAAAACCTCCTCCTTCCTCCAAGTAACTCATTTTCCATATTGCAAACCTCTGCTAACCAATTGCGAACCCCTATTTCCTGCCACGAACCACTTCTTCCTTCAACGAACCACTTTTTTTATTGCGAAGCAATTACGAACCACTCTTTTCACACTCATTATGAATTCATCAAACCTCACCTATTATGAATCACCTACTTCCTCACACTTTCCTTCATCCTCCATTGTGAGTTTTTGAACTTCCTTTCCACATACTCATTTCTTTTAAAATTCACTTAGGGGATGTTTGGTACGGATGAATGGAAAGGGGGGGATGAGAATTCATTTTGTCTCTCTAGTTTGTTTGCACCTAGAATTAATGGAATTGGAGAATCAAAAAGTGATTCTCATTCTGCCTTTTTGATTCTCTTAAAAACACGGAGAAAGGGGGAGAATAGACGTTTTCAAAGGAGCCATTCCTCTTTAATATTCTTCGTAGAATCAGATAGGTAAACAATAATAACTGGCTTATATGTATAAATTGTCATGTGCACAGCACATGCTATCTAAAACTCAATATTTTTAAACCCTAGCACCCAATTTTCTTTGGCGACTGTTTCTTCATCGTTTATTATCGATCTAAACCATTCACTATTTGTTCCTCGTCACCACTCACTAGCACTCCATCTCGCTGGTTTATTTAATATATCAAAGTAATTTAATATTTGGATAATATATTGACAGGGAATTGAATGATCATCAAAACGTGGTCTCTGCAAGTTCTAACTTTTCCTACATTTGAAGATCATAATAAGTATTCATATGTATTAAGTTTCGTTTTAGTTTTTTTCTCTGGTCATAAACTCATAATAACACAGTATGTTTTTACCAATGAGCACTTTGTATGCACTACATTACAATCAGTTCTAGTTGTGGTTATCTCATGAGAGTTGTAATTTGATATATCTAGCCTTCTGATCATTTGCCATATTTAATCTCAGTTGACATTATTGTTATTTTTACCTCAAAAAGTTCCATTCTTTGATTGTACCAAACAATAGAAAAAAAAATTTTTAACGGATTCTGGCACTTCATTCTCTAGTTTTACCAAACACTATAATCCCTTATCTTTTCTGAGGCCATTCTGTTTCTCTGCAATTCCATTCTTTCGTGCATTTCCATTCTTTGCGATTCAGTCGTACCAAACGTCCTTCACCACTATTTTTCTTTTTTTACCTTCTTTTTTCATTCACTTTACCACTCCAACAACTTCATGTACTTTATCAATTTATTATGTAGTTTAAACTTGCGATGTTTTCACTTTGAACAATTTTATTGTTAATTGATTCAGTATTTAAAGATCTTAGGAAGAAACCCACTTTTTGTTGATAATTTTAACATTTATAAGTTATGACTTTCTTAATAATAGTGATTTTTTGTTTTTTATGTATTGCAGAGATTTGCGAACTAAATTACTTTAAAATGATGAAAGAAACATAAATTTAGAAATAAAGAGTTTGAAAACTGATGCAGAAGGAGCCATAAGGCTACCCACAATGGTAGCTCGTGAGCACAACTGAGAACACACGGTCACGTGCTACCCCATTGCATCGAGGGTGGCTCACGCGTGAGGCAAGGGAAAAAAGGGATGAACGATGAGCAGCTCGCCTTTCACACATTGTGTTTCGGGGCCCTTTGAAGTATTTTTATTACTAAATATTTGCTTTGTGAGTGTGTGTACGGTATTTTGTGGGGTATATTTATATAAAGTGTGTATTTTAATGAAAGGTGAATGAGTGGTGACTATTGTGAGTGAAAGGTGTGAGAGGGTGAATGGAAGTTAATAGAGATAGAAAGTTAAGGTGACACTGAAATGAGAGATAGAAAGTTAAGATGACGCTGAAGTGAAAGGTGAAGAAGTGCGACTATTGAGGTAGTCTAAGGGTATGTTTGGCACTAGTAAGAGCTGGAACGGATCGCTGGATCCGATTGCTGGCGCTTGCTAGGAATTATTAAATTGTAATAAGTATATTGTTGCTGCTAGAGTATTTATGGTTCCTGCTGGCAGGTATATAGTTCCTGCTAGTATAGTATTTTTATTGTTTCTGCTGTTAGCACAAAATGGTTCCTGCTGACTGTTTTGTTTATGCGGGTTATAGTAATAGTCAAACCCATATATGTTTAGAAGTTTGTTAGAGAAAGAGATATGCATGAGTCATATTAGGAAGTGATAATGTATATCTCCTCTACACGTTTTGTAGATAATGCTGATTAGGGTTTCTTGTAGCATAAAAGAAACTCATGGCTATGAAGAATGTACACCTTTGAGAACAATTTTAATAGTTAGTAATATAGATCCGTAGAGGATCATTGTTATTTAGTTATTCTTCTTCAACTCTTTTATTTATATTTCGCATAAACACTAGTTTATTGTTGGAGTCTCTCTTGTAGTTTACTTGTGATTACATAAGTATTCTACGTATTCTAACTGGCTCAAAGATCTATCTAGGACTGATCCTACAAGTAGCATCAGAGCCTGGTTAGAGACTCTGTAGAAGAAGAATCCTTTTTTTAATCAAATCTCTTAAACCCTCATACAATGACATCATCCATAACAGATGATTCTCAAAACTCACCAGATAAACCTCAAACACAGAATGTCCAACCAATTCTCACAACCACTATTACAAATAATAATGCCAAATTTCATTACTTGAAGGAGGATGAATATGAGACGTGGGCCATGAAAATGGAGTACTGGATCACAAACAGTGATCACAATCTCTGGAACATCATTCTGAATGGAAATAGCAGGAAAAAGATAGGAAGAGATCCAAAAGGTAACATCATATTACTTCCCCCTTGTTCTGTAGAAGAACACATTGTTGTTCAGAAGGAGACCAAAGCAAGAACTTTACTGCTTCAGTCTCTCCCAGAAGACCACATGGGTGATTTTCATCACCTAGATGATGCAAGGGACATCTAGTTGGTTGTTAAAGCCAGATTTGGAGGGAATGATGAATCAAAGAAGATGAGGAAGTCCATACTGAAGTAGGAATTTCAAGAATTCAAGATCTCTGAATTTGAAGGTTTGCATAAAGGGTATGATAGGTTCCAGAAAATTTTGAGCCAACTCAATCAGTTACAAGCAAGACCAGATAATGAAGATTGTAATGTCAAGTTCTTGAGAGCATTGCCTCCCTCTTGGTCACAGGTATCAATCACTCTTAAAGTAATGGGTGGTCTAGATTATTTGAACTTTGATGACCTGTACAATAAACTCAAGTCACTTGAGATTGATATTAAAAGAGGCTCAAGCTATTCTTTGAACTCCACTGCTCCAACTCACCCAGTATTTGTTAATACTACCAGTACTAATAATAAGATGACATATGCTGATATCCCAAGCTCATCAGCATCATCAACCTCATACACCTCTGTTGTACCAAGATCACATTCAAATCCTGGCAATGTAATGGAAGAAGTTCTTCATTCTTTTGTTGCTGAAAGTGAGCCACAACAGCAGCTAGCATATGAAGACTTTGATCAGATTGAGAAGATGGATTTGGAAGAATTGGATATCTAATGGCAAATGGCCATGCTTTTAGTAAGGGTGAATAGATTTGAAAAGAAGGCTGGAAGGAAGATCCAATTCAACAAGAAAGACTCAGCAAGGTTTGACAAAAAGAAGGTTAGATGTTACAAATGCTCTCAACTGGGTCACTTTGCAAGAGAATGCACAAGCAAGAAGTTAGATGATAAGGCCAGATATTCTGCATTCAAGGTTAAAGAATTAAACTCAGAGGAGCCCAAAGCCTTGCTATCTGTTGATTCTATGGTGAATTTGTTAGATCATGAGGTGGAAGATGAGGAAAGTGGTGTTGCTCAAGTATACAGTATGGTTGCTGAGACAGGGAATGAAGAAGAAGTTTTTGAAGAGTTTGCTCTAATGGGTGTCACATCTCAGGCACAAACTTGTCCTTTTGGCTGTCATGATAAATATAGTGAACTTAAAAAGGAATTTGATTATCTAGAAACTCAGTATAAAGAGTATTACATACTAGTTCAAGCTTATAAGAGTACTCTTCAAACATTAGAAAAACAAAAGGCTTGGTACCACACTAATCAATTAGCTTATTAGGAAAAGATTAAGATTTTGGAAAGAGATTTGGAAAACACTTCAAACTTATTAAAGTATTCTGAAAGTGTAAATGCTAAGGTCACTCTAGAAAAACAGGACTTGCAAACTAAGCTAGATGATACATTGGCCAGGTTTAATAAATGGCAAGAATCACCAAACAAATTAGCCAAGTTGATTGCTAGCTCTATGTCTATAAGAACTAAGATTGGGTTAGGATATGGGGACTGTATAGAGCCAAATGAAGTGTATGACTCAAATATGTCAAGTATTTTTGACTCTACCCCTGGAGATGTGGAAAATTATAGAACACCTGTTAAA
This sequence comes from Artemisia argyi, assembly GCA_030686995.1. Taxonomy (NCBI): domain Eukaryota; kingdom Viridiplantae; phylum Streptophyta; class Magnoliopsida; order Asterales; family Asteraceae; genus Artemisia; species Artemisia argyi. The sequence continues at coordinate 278,111,848 of CM060709.1, forward strand.
TTTGTTAAAGAAAGAGGAATGAATGTTGTTCCTCCAATTACAATAGGAAAATTTATGCTTAGCACTATCCACACAGACTTTGATGAATCACAAATGACCTATGGCAAAAAGCCAAATGACTTACCTGAAACTAATTGTAAATCTAACGACTTTGTCTCTTTTTCTTTCAGTGACAAGTCTTCAAAACCCAAGACCAATGACTTTGCCTCATGTGATTCAAATGACAAGTCTCCCATACTCAAGTCTAATGACTTCTCCTCTAGAGTAGCTAATGATGAATCTAATTCAAAGACAGTTACTACAAAAGACATTTCCATTCATTTTGTTTCTAGTTTTTCTTGTGATAGGACTGCTTGTCATAAGAAAAGTCATGTTTAAAAAAAATATTTTGGTAATAAATCATGTTTTGTTTGTGGTAGTTTCTTCCATCTTATTAAAGACTGTGATTTTTATGAGACAAGGATGAGTGTTTATAGTGGCCAACAGGAATCTAGACCTTTGTGGAATAATATTGAAAATATTCCTTCATTTGTCCATCAAGCAACACATGTCAGGTCTGGCAAAGCTACATTTCCTACTGGTAGTATAAATATGTCAGCACCTGTTTCTGCTAGTAGGCATACTAGACCAGCACCTGTTCCTGCTGGTACACCAGTTCCTGCTGGTAACTCTTTTCCTGTTGGTTGAAGAAACTTCTTACCAGTTTCTGCTGGTTGGAGAAGAAGTGTTGCTAGACCAATGACCAGACCTACAAGCTCTTACTTTCAGAATTAGTGTAGGCCTATTTCTTATGACACCATGCATTTAGGGGGGGGGGGGGCGGCGGGGGAAGATGGTCTACTACTGTTAGGTCCTCAGCAGGTTGTTCTTGGGTACATAATAGACCACAATTGAAAAGGGGATCCAATAACAATGGTGGATCTCATCAATCTACATGGTTTAATTCTTTTTTATCCACAAGGCAGGCCCAAGTCACTCATGACTTGGGTCTCCAATAGAAACTAATGTTATTTTATTTCTTTTGTTGTAGGAAAATCCTCATTCACATAAAGATTCAGGCATAGTTGATAGTGGCTGTTCTAGAAGCATGAAAGGAAACAAAGACAGGTTGGATGATTTTGTGATAATTAAAGGAGGTACTGTGACTTTTGGAGGAGGAGATGGTAAGATAACTAGTAAAGGCACCATCAGGACTTCCAAGCTAGATTTTGAGAATATTTATTATGTAGAAGAGCTGCAAAACTTTAATTTGTTCTCTGTTGCACAAATTTGTAATAAAAAGAACAGTGTCCTCTTCACAAAGACTGAATATCTTGTGCTTTCTAAAGACTTCAAGTTTCCTGATGATAGGCAGGTTGTACTTAGAGTTCCAAGAAGACACAACCTTTACAGTTTCAATTTAAATGAACTACAGCCTGAAGGTAATTTAGCTTGCTTGGTGGCAAAGGCATCCTTAGATGAATCTACAAAATGGCATAAGAGGATGGCTCATGTTAATTTCAAAACCATAAACAAGCTGGCAAAGCATGGTTTGGTCAAAGGGCTTCCTTCTAAACTCTTCACTAATGAGCATAATTGTGTTGCCTGCAACAAAGGAAAGCAACACGAGGCTTCTTATAAAGCCATCATAGCTGTGAGCACCATTTCTGCACCTCTTCAGTTAGTTCATATGGATCTTTTTGGTCCTACTTCCATTAGAAGTATTGATCACAAGTACTACTTCCTGGTGATTACAGATGACTTTAGCAGGTTTTATTGGGCTTTCTTTTTAGGGTCTAAGGATGACACTTGTCATATTATTAAGGACTTTATTGCCTTAATTGAAAACCAGCTAAATAAAAAGGTTAAAACTATAAGGTGTGACAATGGGACAGAGTTAAGAATTCTAAATTAATAGAACTCTGTGGGACAAAGGGGATTAAAAGGGATTACAGTAATGCTAGAACCCCACAACAAATGGGGTTGCTGAAAGGCATAATAGAACCATTATAGAAGCAGCAAGATCTATGCTAGCTGACTCTAAGTTACCTACCATGTTTTGGACTGAAGCAGTTAGTACTACTTGTTATGTTCTGAACAGGGTTTTAATCACTAGTCCTCACAACAAAACACCTTATGAACTGTTATCTAGGAAGGTTCCTAACATCAATCACTTTAAACCTTTTGGCTGTCATGTGACTATTCTTAACACCAATGACCAATTGGGTAAATTTGAAGGGAAAGCAGATGAGGGGTTTATTGTTGGGTACTCTACACATAGTAAGGCCTACAGAGTATATAATCTATCTGCCAAGAGGGTAGAAGAGACACTCAATCTAAGATATCTTGAAGATAAACCTAATCTTCAGGGTGCAGGTCATGAATGGTATTTTAACCTTGACTATCTAACTGATACCTTAGGTTATACTCGTTACAAAGCTAATCAATCTGCATGTGCATAGGATGATCACACTAATAATGCAGGTACCATGGATGATGATTCTGACTCTGAGTGTGATGAACAAACCATTGTTGTTCCCTCTTTTCCTTCTAACAATTTTTCAGGTACTGGATTCAAAGATGCTTCTGACATGGTTGAAAGTGATTCAAGTTATGCAGAAGAACTTGCAAAGCTTCAAAGACAAGAACATGAGGCCATGGAAGTAGCTAAAAAGCTTAAATTTGAATTTATAAAAGAAACAGAAGAACTCTTAAGACAGGAAACTATTAAATCCTGCAGGAATATGGATCCTGCTGGTAGTGTTCCACTTTCTGCTGGTCATACCAATGCTGCTGGTAATGACTCACTTCCTGCTAGTGAATCTATTCCTGCTTCTGTTCATTTATTGGGCTTCAATGAACCTCCTACAAGGTATCCAAGCCTGACTAATCTTGGTAATTCACTTTCTTCAAGCACTGAGTTGGAAGATATTAATCATCATCCAAGTACAGGCATTTTCACCTCCTCCTCATATGATGATGACTTTAGTCCTACTCTCAATAACCTAGCATACACTGTTGAAGTCAACCCTCTTGCTACTAAAAGGATAAACACTATTCATCCTCAATCCTTGATTCTTGGAGATCCCACTTCAACTGTTCAAACAAGAAATAAGGTGAAGCAGTCAAAGTTTGGTGAAAAGGCTTTTGTTAGTTATATTCATGATCAGCAGGAACAATCACACAGACTATCTACATTGCCTTTTTGCTTGTTTTCTGTCTCAAGTTGAACCAAGCAGTGTAGCATAAGCTCTTGAAGATCCAAGTCGGGTAGAAGCTATGCAAGAAGAAATGCAATAGTTTCCGATTCAAAATGTGTGGAAACTTGTGCCTTTGCCTGATGGGAAGATAGCAATTAGGACAAAATGGATTTTAAAGAACAAGAGGGATGCTAGAGGAATTGTAGTGAGAAATAAAGCTAGACTGGTTGCTCAAGGTCACATGCAAGAAGAGGGTATTGATTATGATGAGGTATTTGCTCCAGTAGCTAGGGTTGAAGCCATTAGACTGTTTTTAGCTTTTGCCTCTTATATGGGATTTCTGGTATATCAGATGGATGTGAAGAGTGCTTTCCTCTATGGGGAAATTGAAGAAGAGATTTATGTGACTCAACCCAAGGGATTTGTGGACCCTTAGAATCCTAAGCTGGTGTACGAAGTGGTAAAAGCACTCTATGGCCTTCATCAAGCACCAAACGCATGGTATGCCAGATTATCTACTTTTCTGTTACAGCATGGATACAGAAGAGGTACTATAGACAAGACACTATTCATCAAGAAAAATTCAAGAGATATCATTCTTGTCCAGGTCTATGTGGATGACATCATCTTTGGTTCCACTAAACAGGCTTGGTGTACAGAATTTGAGGTATTGATGAAGAGTGAATTTGAGATGAGTGTTATGGGTAAGCTCACATTTTTCTTGGGCTTACAGGTCAAGCAAAAATCTGATGGAATTTTTATCAGCCAAGACAAGTATGTTCAAGACATACTTAAGAAGTTTGATTTGGAAAATGTGAGGATTGCAACAACTCCATATGAAGCTCCAAAGCCTAAATCCAAGAATGAACCTGATGAACTTGTTTATCATCATCTCTACAGACCTATGATTGGTTCACTTATGTATTTGACAACTTCAAGACCTGATATAATGTTTGTAGTGAGTGCTTGTTCAAGACATCAGGTTATACCTTTGACTTCCCACTTGAATGTAGTCAAGAAAATCTTCAAGTATCTTAAAGGCCAACCTAAGCTTGGTCTATGGTACTCTAGAGATTCTCCTTTTGTGTTGGAAGCTTATAGTGATAGTGATTATGCTGGTGCCAACTTTGGTAGAAAGTCTACTACTAGGGGTTGTCAGTTTCTGGGTAGGAGATTGATTTCTTGGAAATTCAAGAAGCATACAATTATGGCTACATCTTCTACTGAAGCTAAATATGTTGCTGCTGCTAGCTGTTGTGGACAGGTACTTTGGATACAGAATCAACTGCTAGACTATGGATTCAATTTCATGAACACAAAAATCTTTATTGATAACCAAAGTACAATTTGTATTGTTAAAAACCCAGTTTTTCATCAAAGGACAAAACACATAGAAATTAGGCACCATTTCATAAGAGATGCTCATGAGAAACATCTTATTCAAGTGCTTAAAATTCACATAGATGATAATGTGGCTGATTTATTAAATGAAGCTTTTGATGGACCTTGGTTTAATTATTTAGTGGGGCACTTTGGGATGCTCAATCCCTGAGTACAATGATTGAGGGGAGGCATAAGCCTAAGGATAGACTTATTGTTGTATACTTTGTATTCTAACAATTTTTGGAGATCATCATTTGTATATGTGAAGGGTGGAGACTTGGAAATTGGATTTTGTTCCTCATTCCTGCTGGTTGTTTTCTATTCCTGCGAATAGAGTAATTTTTTAGTTGTTTGATTCCCATTGTTGCTGGTGGATACTTATTCTACTAGTAGCTTTTGGTTTCTACTGGTAGTGCCTTTGGTTTCTGCTGTTTGACCATTTTTCTACTGGTTGGCTGGTGGTTCTCCTGGTAACGAGGGAAAATGGTACTAATTGGGGTTAAATCAAAATTAAATTGGTCAAAGATTCTGTTAGCGAGTTATTTGCCATTTGATTTGCAAATAGGGTAAATATTCACAATCAATCAAAATTACATCTTCATTTTCTCCTTCAACACACACCCATTTATTCTCTCTTTGTACTCGCTCTCTTTCAAACTAAATGGCGGCATTGCAATACAAGGAAGATCATAACAAGGTTGCCTATCTGACAAAATCCAAAGGGAGTGAAGACTATCATCAAATCATTGACTTCTTAAATGGGTCGAAACTCAGGTATGCTTTGACTCATTGCCCTCCTGTTGTCTATGACTCATTAATTAGGCAATTCCCGGGCCACGGCCAAAGAACAAACTCTTGAAGGTAGACCCCAAGAGATTGTAGCAAAAATTGATGGTAGGGAATATGTCAATACTGAGTCCTCTGTAAGGTCTCATCTTCAATTGGATGACAGGAATGGGTTTTTTAGTTTTACCAAAACAGAGATACTTGAAGTTATGGCCAAAATGGAATATCCAACTGATTGAACATTTACCTTTGACAAGAACAGATTCTCTCCTCAATGGATATTTCTTGTTCACACCCTCCTTCAGTGTCTCAGTCCCAAGTCAGGAGGTTGGGATCAATTCTCAAGTCCTCTTGCTTCTGGTCTTATTTGTCTATCTGATGAGAGGACCTACAAATTTTCAAGGTTCATTTTTGAAGGGATGATTGGGAACATAGGGGCTAAGAAATATAAATATCTCATGTACCCTAAGTTTCTACAAACGATATTGGGCATTCAGACCACTGACTCTACCCCTAGACACATGGTTAGGCTGACTTCCAAATTATTTACCACCATGAAGACTAAGTTTGTAGGAGCCCATAAGCCTCTGTTGGCATCTATGTTGCCTAGGGGCAATGAAGGTGTTGGTGCAGCAGATGCTGCTGGTGGTAATATACCACCTTTCACAGTTGATGCTGCTGGTGGTAATATACCACCTCCCACACCTGTTGCAGCTAGTGCTAATCCACCAACACCCCCAAGGGAACCTACTCCTAGTCCAACTAGTGAGCCATACACATCTACAAGGCAACCCACTCCTAGTCCCACTAGGCAGCCTTTTGAGGATGATGCCAATACTGGTGGTGATTTTCATGTCTCTCCAATCAGGTCCTATGAAGCTCCACACACCACAGGTCAACCTGATAGTGGAGCTGAGGAACCTGATACTCTCACTTCTATGTCTTCTTTGTTTGACAGGTGTATGCAAAAAGTAGAAACTTTGGAGACAGAGTTAAAGACCACCAGGCAGACTCTTGGAAGTGCAGTTCTTACTTTGATTGGCAGAGTCAAATAGTTGGAGGTCCAACTCAATAAACGCTAAAGGAAGGTTGTGCTCTCTAACTCAGAGGATGACAAAGCTGCCTCAAAGGAGGATTTTGACATGGATGTACTCCATGTATTGGCCAATGCCTCATTAGCTAGTGCCAATACAGAGGAAGCTGCCTTTTCTATGCATCAAACTGCTCCAACTCCCAAGTACCAAAATACATATATCTCCTAGCAATCATATACAAGAAGAAGGCCTCGGCGACGGCTAAAGAGGCTCTCGGATGAATCAGCCTTTGACAAATTGAAATCAAATGTTTATGCTGGATGTGAAGGTGTTCCTGCTGGTAGTTCTTCTGTTGCTGCTGGTAGTGGTGATGTTCCTGCTGCTTCTGTTTGTGCTGCTAGTGTTCCTGCTGTTAGTGTTTCTTTTGGTGCAATTCCTGCTACAGGCATTCCTGCTACTAGTCCATCTGTTCCTGCTGTTGCAAATCCTGCTTCCACCACAGGTGTTTCTTCTAGCTCCATCAACAAAGGTAAATCTCCAATGGTGGAAGAGGAACCTCCTATCAGAGTAAGGAGAAAAAGGCATATGGAAGAAGATAGACTTAGTGTAGAGTATGCACAATAGTTACATGCTAAAGAACTAGCTAATCTAGCCAGACAAAGAGAAGAAATGGCCAACAATAGACAACAAGAACTTTCTTCTGCCATGTATTTTACTAAGTCTGATTGGCTTAACATCATGGCTCAAGTAGAAGCTAATGCATCTCTCTCCAAGGAACTATTAGGAGATGATGTGGCAGAGGAAAATTTCCCTGAAAGAATGGCTGCTTTCTTGAAGAAGAAGCAGCAGGTTATTGCTGAAAGGATTGCTAAGGAGAAAAAGGATAGCCCAATGACTCAAGCTCAGCAAAAGGAATTTATGCAACAGTTTGTGATGAATCAGAGTTCTTCTGTCTACAATTCTGGGTGGACCATGACTCAAGTCAAGAGGTTATCTGATGCACAGCTGATAAAAGAATTTGAGAAGATTAGGAGTGCACTTGAGAAAGCTCAGATCTTGCCTTTATAAGGTCTTTGGCTAGACCCAAGCCTACACTAGAAGAACCTTCTTCTAAGAGGTCTAAACCTTATAATGGTGTTGATGCTACTGTTCCTGCTGATATTGCTGCTGCTTCCTCAAACCAAGGAGAGTCTACACTTAATTCTGCTGATGAGCCTTTTTTTACTGGTAGTGATCCCATCCCATCACCGAAGGAGACATCCATTCCTGCTGATGAGTCTGTATCTGCTGGTGGTGATCACATTAACCCCTTGGAGGCAACAAAAATTCTTGCTGCTCCTACAACATCCATTTCTCTCTTTGCAAAATGTTTATGTTTTGGAGACTATGACTGGAGAGGTGTTATATATGTTTGTAGATGTACCATATCCTCTCTCTGTCAAGCTTATGAAAAGGATGCTCAGGCATAAGTTGGAGATTGGAAAGACAGTGGTGGGAAATGATTTCACTACTGCTGAGCAACTGGTTAGGTTCATTAAGAATCAACTTGCTGCTGCTTAGGTTCCTGATCCTCATGTTCCTGCTGCTTGATTGATGGTATATGTTACATCCTTTTTTTGTTTTGTTTCTTTCTTTTATTTTATATATATTTATTTATTTATTTAGATGTTTGAGTACCAAGTTTTCAGGTTTTTAGTGTTGGTTAATTACCACACAACTCACCATGTCTAACAGACAAGAAAGAGTTGACTCACCATGAGGTTACGGCTCTGGTGTGTATCTCAAATCCATTTATGGTTGACAATTTGCCAAAAATTGTATGGTCTTCAACTCACCATATCTTTGATAGTGAAGAGTTGACTAGCCCACAAGGTTATGGCTTGTGGTAAAGGCTGTGGAAAACTATAATTGGTCTTCAACTCACCAAGATGATGACTGCATTCCATCAAAGAGTTGACTAGTCCAAAAGCAAACGGTTTTGGTAAAGATAAATCAATTCCGTTGATAGTTGTAATAGTTTGCTAAACGCTATAGGGTATTCCACTCACCCATGCTTCACTTGCTAAGAATGGAAATGGTAAGCAATTCACCATGGTTCAACCCTTTTGGGTACCAAAGAATTGGCTAGTCCTGAGCAAACGGCTACAGGTAAAGACATACCAAATCCGTTGATGGCTGTGATGATTTGCCCAAAATCATTAGGGTTTTCAACACACCATTGATTCATGTTCCAAGTGTTGGACTGGTTACAAGTTCACCAGGGTAATGCCATGATTCCACCAAAGGACTAGCTAGCCCAAGAGTGAGTAGCTACTTGGTAAAGGCTCATTAAATCTACTCATGTTGCTGCTGGATTCTTGATGTTGCTGCTGGTTACTTACTGTTGCTGCTGGTTACTTCATGTTGCTGCTGTTTACATGTTTTGTTGATGCTCAAGGTTAAGTTAAAATCCTCAAGCCTTGGAAGCAAAGATCTATCTATAAACTTGAAGTTAACCTAGTCAAATTCAAGTTTAGGGGAGGATTGTTAGGAATTATTGAATTATAATAAGTATATTGCTGCTGCTAGAGTATTTATGGTTCCTGCTGGCAGGTATATAGTTCTTGCTGGTATAGTATTTTTATTGTTTCTGCTGTTAGCACAACATGGTTCCTGCTGACTGTTTTGTTTCTGCGGGTTGTAGTAATAGTCAAACCCGTATATGTTTAGAAGTTTGTTAGAGAAAGAGATATGCATGAGTTATATTAGGAAGTGATAATGTATATCTCCTCTACATGTTTTGTAGTTAATGCCGATTATAGTTTCTTATAGTATAAAAGAAGGGACAATTGGTAAAATAGCCCAGTTGCCCAAAGTCTAGGCATATTTAGCCATTTTTTGAAAAATTCCCGTTTTAGCCAGGTTGCTCTGGGCAACTATTTGCATAGCCAACTACAGAGTGCCACGTCGGGGCAACTTTCGTGTATTTTGGGCAACTTGAGGACACTTGTCATCTTTTGGTTGGCTGTACGAAAGCTGCCCAGGGCTAAAACGAGAATATTTCAAAAAATGACTAAATATGCCTAAACCGCAGGGCAACGGGCCATTTTGGTAATTTTCCCATAAAAGAAACTCACGGCTATGAAGAATGTACACCTTTGAGGACAATTTTAATAGTTAGTAATATAGATCCATAGAAAATCATTGTTATTTAGTTATTGTTCTTCAACTCTTTTGTTTATATTCCGCATAAACACTAGTTTATTGTTGGAGTCTCTATTGTAGTTTACTTGTGATTATATAAGTATTCTACGTATTCTAACTGGCTCAAAGATCTATCTAGGACTGATCCTACAGAGCTTTTTTCTAAACGTTAATTTAACCAACATTCTATTTAGTAGCTTATTTTTTACATGCTCCTTCAAGATATGTTAGCTAAACGAGACTTATTTTTAATGGTAACTTATTTTTCTGAAAAAAATAAGCTCGTGCTATAATAAGCTTCTGATAAGTTCATGCGCTAAATATGCCCTAAGTGTAGCATTAAGGCTTTTTTTTTTTTTTTTTTTTTTTTTTTTTTTTTTTTTTTCTGCTTTGAATTTAAAAGAAAGTCTTGAATTTAACAATTAGCAATAAAGGTATCATCGAAATGCAAATTTTCCTCCGTGTGAACAACTAAAACCTACATTACTTACTTTTTCCTTTTCTTTATAAAAAGAAGCATCGTGTATAAAAAATAATATAAAATACTCGTAAACATTATTTAAAGTATAGACGTGCGTTTTAATGATGTATTTGTTCCTGGATAATAGTTCTACTAATTTTGATAACTCTAATTAAGTCTGTAATGAGGATAATAAAATTAAACGAATAAAGTATTGTCATGCTTTCTTAGTCAATGCCTTATCATATTCTTTTTAATAACTTTATGTCGATACAAATTAAAAAGTCAAAAGAATTTTGTTCAACTAACTTTATGTATGTTTACGCAATTTCCATTTTAAATAGATATAAGAAGATACCTAACTCTTTGTAAGTTTTAAATAAAAATCAATATGATTGCTCAATCATGATGAACTATTGATTTTAAGCATTTTTAGAAGTTAAATGATCACATCAATCTTTATAATCTAACCATATAATTAATAACTATTGAAATGCTATAAAAGCACAAAATAAAAAATTATTTAATATCATTTTAAAGATACATTGTAATTAAGATTTTCAAACACAAACTCAAATGGTTTTTGATTTTTGAATGTTGACTTTTATTTTTTCATCCCTTTTACACGTAAATTGTTTGGTAAGATTTACATAAAATCCAACCCAAAAAGCAAAATCCCAAAATCCCAAAATCCAAAAACAAACACACACACACTCATGCAAACCCATCTAAAAACCTAATGATCATCAAATATCATCCTCTTCTTCTTCAACTTCTCCCATGACGGCTCACAACACTCACCGAAAGCTCCTCGAAATTCCGGCCAACACGACTGAAGTAACCGAAATATGCATTATTCAATGTGATCCAATAAAAAACCTCAATGGAAACTGCACGCAAATATGCGATGACGTATGTCCGCCTGTTTGTAATAGTGCTAATTATTATTCATCACCACCGTTTCTCGACGATGGATACATCTTCAGTACACCCTCAAAGCATCACCATGCAAATCTAAGCCTAACCCTAAAAATATCACTTGGTGTACTTGTTATCACTTTTTCTTTATTTTTACTGTATGCCCTTTATAAGTTTTATACTATTTGGTATAGATCAAGACGACGCCACTCACCGTCATCCACAACACCGGAGAATCAAGAAACACATGATGAGTTTCTTGATCACGATGTTTTAGATCACCCTATATGGTATATTAGAACTATTGGTTTGCAGCCTAGTGTTATAAGTGCTATTAGTGTTGTGAAATATGATAAGAGTGATGGAATTGTGGACGGAACGCATTGTTCGGTGTGTTTAAGTGATTTTCTAGATGGTGAGACGTTAAGATTGTTGCCTAAATGTAGCCATGCATTTCATGTTATGTGTATTGATACATGGCTTAGATCACACACAAATTGTCCTTTGTGTCGAGCCGGGATTGTTAATAATAGTGGTGTGAGGAGCTCTTTGGATCAAAATATCAATGATTTGGTTGGTGTTGAAGATACCCATGTGGCGGTTTCGATTATGGAAGATGTTAATGAGGAAAGATTAAGGGATGATGGGAATGATGATGAAAATAATGTTGTTGGTGTTGGTGGAAGTAACATCAGAAGATCAGTTTCTTTGAATGGTTATGATGCTTGTAGGAATAGATCTGATGTGCATAGTACTAATAATTATTATTCGGATCGACATGATATTCAAATTCGATCACTTGATGGTGGTGATTTGGGGTTTGAAGTTAGCAAAGTTGATCAAACAGAAAATAATTCTCCCACAGAAAGGGAATGATCTTGGTCCCGGTTTCATAAAGTTTCGGGTATCATTTCTGAAGAATTCTCAACAAGCTGAGGATCTTCGTTGGTTTTCTTTTTCTCAATTTTTGTTGAAATTTGAAGTTGTATAATCATGTTTTGTTTCTTGAAGGTGAAACAGAAACTATAAATGCACAGTTTGGTGTTATTAATTATTCGGTTTATAATATGTTTTGTTATTATTACGTGCTTATCATCAACATTTGATAGATATATGTACGGTGATTAGCAATTCTCGTATCCATTTCATTTTTTTTTCTATGATCATGACAAAATGATACATGTGTGAAGATGATCATCACAGGTGGCCTCATTTGGTACACGTTTCATTAATTTGGATGTTTCTGTTGGTATATATATATTAGTTTCCTCGTGAAACATTATCCTTCTGTTTAAAAATGAACTTTGTTAAAGCACTAGCCGAATCACCTGATCTGAACTCGATTCCATCTATCTACAACTACTCTACAAACTCTAACGAGCCCCTGGCTTCTGACCCTCAAGAGTCAATCCCCATCATTGATTTTGCATTGCTGAACTCTACTGATGCTGATCTACGTTCCAAAGAAATCCAGGAACTCGATAAGGCCTGCAAAGAATGGGGATTTTTTCAGGTACTTGCTGTCTATTATTATTTTCAGTCACTTTAACTATATCCGCAGATTGTTTTAAGCTCTTTTAGTGATTCATAACATGTTTAGGTGATTAATCATGGTGTTCCCGAGGCTTTGATGAAGATGGTTATAGAAAAATCGTATGAATTTTTCAATATGACAGATGAAGAGAAGAAAGATTTTGAAGAAAAAGATGTTCTTGATCCGATTAGATATGGCACAAGTTTTAATTCTAAGAAGGACAAAGTCTTGTACTGGAGGGATTTTCTTAAGGTTATTGTACACCCTGAGTTTAACTGCCCAAACAAGCCCTTAGGTTTCAGGTAACCTGCATCACTCTTTAAGTCCCAGCGATACCCTTTAATGTTTAAGTTACATACTTTTCAATGTTCTGGTTTCAACATTTCCTTATTCCTGATGCATAGTCAAACACTTCATTCATCTAATTAGCTTTACAGTTTCTGTTAGAGGTAGCAAGTTTGATAAAGTCACATGATAATGAGTTGATTTGGTTATGCTTAATCCCAAACTGGTGAGTTTTATAGCTAATATGTAACGGGTCAATTGGGTTGAGCGGGTTAAACAGGTCAAAAGTCATTTATTGTGTATGATATATGCATTTAACCTCCTAGCTAGCTAGTGAAACTTCAATACCATCGGCGAGGTTGAGATGTAGACAGCCCTACCCCTACCTAAGGTAGAGAGGGTGCTTCCGGTTCTACCGAAGGTGGAAAAGGACCTCCGGCCTTGCAAGGAGTAAGGATCGAACCCTTGACCTCTGTCTCCAGAAGCAAAAGTGTTAACCACTTGATCCGAGCCTTGCTATTAGTGTTGTAACAATATAGTTTCTCTAATTGTTCTAACGCGTTTAATAATATTTTTATCAAGATTCAAAGATGGAGAAATACAGTATTTGTAATACCACCGAGCCCTCCTAGTATCTACAAATTAATCATTTCGACCTAAACCTCTTACCTAACCCGCCTACTTTGTCACCTATTCTCATTTATTTTTTTGTAATTTCAAGCAAGAAAAGAGTAACTTCAAAACAAACTTTATGTGGTTGAAAATGAAAATTTAAGACTGGAGAAAAGGTCAAACAAATACCACTTAATATGGTCCTGTCATTAGCAAAGAAACAAAAGGGCTGCTTTCAGTTCCAACCTTTTCTTATCTATTTGTTCAGTTGTCTATTTTGGTCAACAACCAACACTTAACAAAATTATTTAGGCCCCATGTGATTTGAGATTTGACTATGTTGCTTGCAAAAATTAAACTGAATAAATTTACAATTTGATTATATATTTTGTATCTTTACTCTTATGATATAATATTAAATTTATAAGCATCATTATTATAGTTAAGAAAAATGTGAGGAGGCACAGGTATGATGCCTGTAGTTGACCTTTTACCAACTTTTGGCCCAATAAGTACCTATTATGTCTCTTGAACTAAAGGCTCTGGTCAAATGTACAAAGCCACATGTTCTTATAAAGAGGCTTGGTATGACTTTTTGAGGTCAAATGAACTGATATTGAATTTTAAGATTTGAATGTACTTTTTTGGTATTCAAGAACTAATTAACACATGCACTGGATTTGAACAAGTATTATCGTAGACAAGTGTAGATTTTGATTTGTAACATATTCCATATCAAGTTTGGATTGTACATATATTAAAAAGTCTAAGGAGTTTTTTTTTGGTAAAAGGGTTACCCCGGTTAAATAAGAAGTCTAAGGAGATTAACATGTGATGCAGTGAAGTACTATTCGAGTACTCGCATAGAACCCGAGAAGTAGCAAGAGGTTTGCTTAACGGAATATCATTGAGCCTAGGACTTGATCAATCTTACGTAGAAAAAGCTTTGGAATTTGAATCTGGTTTACAAATTTTTGTGGTGAATCTTTACCCCCCTTGCCCACAACCCGAGCTTGCAATTGGTATGCCTCCTCATTCAGATCATGGCCTCTTTACTCTTCTCATCAACAACGGTGTAGGCGGACTTCAGATTAAACATAAGGGGAAATGGGTCAATGCGAATGACACTCTTCCTAACTCATTTCTAGTTAACACCGCAGACCAACTAGAGGTATGTCTTTGTATGTAACCAACTTAGACTTGGTGTATAGGGACTTTTTAGTAGAGGTGGCAATTATAACCCAATCAATTCATAATTGGGTTGATTTGGGATGTTTTTACAAGGGTCATACCGAAAAAAAAAAAAAGGGAGGGGGGGGGGGGGGGGGGGGGGTCAAACGGAAATGGGTCAACTGGTTGACGGGGTGAGCGTTCCCAAAATGTATCTTCAAAACAGAATACTTTTTATAATCATATTTGGTATTGATGATGTTTCTTTTAGTTTTCAGATTTTTAGTAATGGGAAGTACAGGAGTGTGGAGCATCGTGCAGTGTTAAATAATGCAGTCACGAGGATATCAGTTGTTATGGCAAACGGGCCGGCACTGGATACAGTTGTTGGACCGGCTAATAAGTTAGTGGATGAAGAAATGTGCCCGGTGGCATATGCTCCCATGAAGTACAAGGAGTACCTTGAGATGCAACAAGGCAACCAGATTGTTGGGAAAACATGTTTGCAACGGATTCAAGTATGACAAATAAATATGTATGCATTTTTTAGATGACGATGTAGCAATGTCAGCACTACTCAACCTGTTAACCCCCTTAGTTTTTTGCGTCTATGTGTGTACATGTATATTTACCTGCAAAAAGGATAAGAATATAAGAGTATCAACTTTTGTATACAAATAATAGGTGCACAATGTTGCTATTATCAAGTAACTATTCAATTTTACTAAATGAAAGATATCTTGTATGATTATTAGCAGCTTCTTGATTCCATCTATGATGGCGACAGCATAAAAAGCTTGTTGCTTTGTGAACAATGTGATCATTATACTATCATATATACATATGCTAGTTTATGCTAGGTGTGTGTTGAGCATCCGAAGACGAGTTTTGTTCAAGTATTAGCCGAATCACCTAATCTCAACTCCATCCTTCTAACTACACCTACTTTGCAAACTCTGATGAGCCCCCGGCTTCAGATCTTCAAGATTCAGTCCCCGTCATTGACTTTTCGTTACTGACCTCTACTGATCCTGATCAACGGTCTAAAGTTGTCAAGGAGCTCGATCACGCCTGCAAAGATTGGGGCTTTTTTCAAGTACCTGTTATCTATCTTCATTCCGTCAGTTCATATATGTGTTTCTTTTTACATCTTTTGATGATTTTTAAAAATTGTTTAGGTTATCAATCATGGCGTGCATGAGTTTTTGATGAAGAAGGTTATAGAAAAATCAAGTGAGTTTTTTTTTAATATGACTGACAAAGAGAAGATAGATTTTGAAGAAAAAGATGTTTTTGATCCAATTAGATATGGAACAAGCTTCAACTCTAAGAAGGATGAAATTTTCTACTGGAGGGATTTTCTCAAGGTTATATAGTACATCCCTAGTTTCACTCCCTAAATAAGCCTTTAGGTTTCAGGTAATTAGCATATTTCTTCCCTGATACCATTACATGTTGAAGTTGCATATTGTTTTACTATATGCTCCAAGATTATCTTATATATATTTGTAACAGGACGGTTGTTTGGTATCTGACTTTCGGTCAAAAATGTAGTGTAAACTAAGAAAAAATCTTTATTTGCTATGAAAAAAATGATCAAGAATGGCAAAAAAAGCCATAGATTGATATTGTTCTTTTAATGGCAAAACAGAAACAAAAGGTTGCTTTCATTTCCAACTCATTCTTATCAAGAGTGTTTTGTCATCTATTTTGGTCAGCACACACACTTAACAAATATTTGAAATCTCATCCAATTTGACTAGGCTACTTCAGATAACCAATTGACCATAAACTTGGGTGGAGAATTTTTTTTTTTTTTTTTTTTTTTTTTTTTTTTTTTTTTTTTTTTTTGAAGTTGATATTAAAATTATGTTAAGGACAAAAAATCTGTAATTTACTAATTTCTATATTATACTTAAGTGATTGACATGTATGTTTCTTTTGTAATAGTCTTCTCTAGATAAATATTTGCTCCTTGATCAGAGATGTACCATCTGCATGAGTACTCTTAAAAACCCATAGTATGCCTTTTTAAAGGTCAACATGACTAAATGTGAAGTTCTTGGTTGATATGAATTCTTTGTCATTATAATAAGGGTAAATTGCAAAAATGGTCATTCACGTTCCACGAAATAGTAAAAATGGGACGGAGACAAAAAGTAGCGCAAAAAAGACACCAACATTCCGAATTTTTGCAAAATCGCCACCGAGGGGCCTTTTCCGTTAGTTTCATCGTTAAGTGCCATGTCACCGAGGGTATTATCGTCATTTCACTGGTTTAAGGTCCACGTGGCATATCACTATTGATTCTATCACTTAATCACCTCCGTGCTTGTCTATTGGTCTTTAGTGGAACGATTATTTGTTGTAATCACTTTTATATTAGTGTTAAATGACCCTTAACTTGTATTTTGATTAGAATAAAAGCGCATTTGCTTGAGGACAAGCAAATCTCAAGTGTAAGGGAATATGATGAGGCGAAAAATGAACCACTTTTAGGGGGTCATTTAAGCCCGAAATTGAATTTATTTGATCAAATTGATGCGTGGGAATCGCACCTTGCTTTACCTCTCGAGGGATCTCGAGAAGCTTACAACCCCCACCAGGCAGTGTACCTGATCGTTGTAGTATAGTATAGTGACAAGTACCGGGGGATTGATCGTTCAGCTTAGGAATAGTGTCGCTAGGATTAGAAAACCTAATTAATAGTTCTAGAGGTGAGAGATGATTATTTTTGTATTTTTATATTTTATGAAAGCAAGTAAAATTTCGGGTTTTGGAAGAGTGGGCGGAATTAGTTGCTATTCAACTAACCCAAACCTATTATATAATTGAAATAAAATAATGAAAATGAAAATAAACTAATTATACTAAAGTTGTGAGCAGTGGTTGGAGAAATTGTGTTTACTTAGACTTCACTACTCCCTAGATATCTTTTACATGTTAATTACTTGTTACACTTGTATGAATGACGGATTGTATTCCTTAATACCATTCGTGGGGTGGCATACATAACTCCCCAACTCTATGAGCTCTTATCTCCTCCTACACCATGACCCAGCACAACTATAGGGATTGTAAACAGTGGTTCATGCATTAAATACAACCAATAAAGACCTAGTACGCCTCGGTTCATGTTTCTTAAGACGTTCAAGCATGTTACCATTTGGAGATCTGCCAGTTTTCTTAAGCCTAACATATAAATCATTCATTCAAAACAAGAATAGACAAGTAATCAACACATAATCAACATCTAGGTTTCATTAGATCTAAGCAAACACAAGAGAGATCTAGCCTAGCATAATGGAATTGAGACAAGAACAAGAGATAAACAACCAACACATAGACATATTGATTGAATTGAAAGTACACTTATCTCAATTACAATGCAAGGTCTCAAGGGTTTGGAACCCTTGAAAAACCTGTAAAAGAGGCACCAAAATCGTCTTTAGGGTTTCACAAAAACTTCTCTCTCTTTTTAATGAAAAAACTAGAAAACTATATATAGGAAAAACAGTCTGACGGCGTCAAGAGTAACTTCTGACGCCGTCACCTCGCCGCCATATACTTCCTCGGACGGCCTTGATCCACTTATGACGGCCTATGTGACGCCGTCACCACCCACGGTATATTAATTTTGCCACTTTGACGCCGTCACGAGTCCTTCTGACGCCGTCACCACCTTCGGAGTTTAATTCTTCATGTCTGACGCCGTCAAGCTGTTGGTCTTGACGCCGTCACCTTGTATTTTCAGCATGCAAATCTGGTACTTAGCCGTTTTCTTCACTCTTATGCTCCAAAAACGTCCAAAATAGCTTCTTTTCCAGAATTCACTCTCCAAACACCTAAAATCACAAAAGGAACGATTTAGGGCAATATTTGATCAAATAAAGTCGGATTCGGGCTTAAATGACCCCCTAAAAACGGATCATTTTTCGCCTCATCACAAATATTGCCCTAAATCGTTCCTTTTGTGATTTTAGGTACTTTGGGAGTGAAATCTGGAAAAGGAAGCAATTCGGACGTTTTTGGAGCATAAAAGTGAAAAAAACGCCAAAGACTTAATTTTCCAAGCTGAGAACAGTGTGTGACGGCGTCAAGAGTAAAAAGTTGACGGCGTCAAGAGTAAAGATCATGACGACCCAGTACAGAAATGAAGGCGTCACAAGATAGAGCGTCAAGAGTTAAATGTGTGACGGCATGGAAAAATGGAATACATGACGGCGTCAGATGTAGATCAAGGCAGTCCGAGAATTATTTTGGCGGCGAGATGACGGCGTCACAAGGTTGTTCTTGACGCCGTCAGCCTCTATTATCTATATATAGTTTTCTAATTTTTATTCAAAAAAAGAGGAACAAGTTTAGAGAAACCCTAAGGCCGAACCATACACGTATTTTACAGCTTTTTCAAGGGTTTTCAGCCCTTGAACCCTTACATGTGTTATTGAGATAAGTATTCTTTTAATTCAATCAATATGTTTATGTGTTGGTTGTCTATATCTTGTGCTTGTCGTGATTCCACCATGCTAGGCTAGATTTATATTGTGTTTGCTTAGATCTAATGAAACCTAGATGTTGATTATGTGTTGATTACTTGTTTATGGTTGTATTGGATGAATGATTTCAATGTTAGGCTTAAGAAAACTGGCAGATCTCCAATTGGTAACATGCTTGAACGTTTTAGGAAACATGAACCGATGTGTACTAGGTTTTATTGGTTGTATTTAATGCATGAGTAAATTCTAATGATCCCATGTTAGGAGCTTCTTAGCCGGCTCGACATAGGAGTGAAGTAGGCACTCATAGGATTGGGGAGTTAAGTACGCTACCCCATGAATGGTATTAAGGAATACAATCTGTCATCCACGCAACTATAACAAGTAATTAACTTGTAATAGATATCTACGGAGTAGTGAAATCTAAGTAAACACATTTCTCCACTTATTGCTCACAACCTTAGTTTAATATAGTTTATTTTCATTTTTATTTTATTTTATTTTGATTGCATCTTTAGTATTGGGTTAGTTGACTAGCAACTAATTCCGCCCATATCCTTCAAAATCCGAGATATTTACTTGCTTTCATAAAAATATAAAAATACAAAAAGAATCATCCCTCATCTCTAGAACTAGTATTTAGGTTTTCTAATCCTAGCGACACTATTCCTAGCTGAACGATCAATCCCCCGGTAGTTGTCACTATACTATACTACAACGATCAGGTATACTGCCTGGTGGGGGTTGTAAGCTTCTTGAGATCCCTCGAGAGGTAAACCTGGTGCAATCCCTACGCATCAGTGCGTTTTTTAAAAGTAAACAAAACCCCGGGAAAAAATAATATTGCTCCCCGATTACAGCTATGTTTTCAAGTTGTATTTGAAAAGTTAAATTCTAATTTTGTTTTTTAATAAACAATCTAACACAGCCATGTCTTTCTCATGCAATTTGATAGGAAATAAGAGGCATCCAGAAAAGAGGCCCCACACATTTATCGAAAACTCTTTGATCCAGATTTTTTTAAGTACGTTGCAAGGTGCTGTAGATGGGTCTACTTGATTTTAGCTGTAAGCCTGTTAGTGATTTTTATCTATTGGCAATACATTTTTTAACAAGGTAAGATAATTGAATTTGATCATTTGGTTCAACTGATGCGGGTGTTGGTTATGTGTTTTGTCGGTAACTTTTTTGTTTAAATTATTTGTAGCGCATGCTACCACTACTGAATTCCAAGAGCGGATATGTTGATACAAAAGTTGGGCGTTCCTAATATGGGCTCTTGCTCTCGTACCAATTTGCTTCTTAATGCTTGAAACCTGTGCACTAAGAAAATAAACAACACCGTTAGGCTTATCGTGGGATTGTCTCCCACGATTAGACTCCGGCGTGAGAGTAAGTAATCAGTTTAGGGTTCTCGTAAAGAGTTTTAGGGTTTGTGAATCGTACCTGTAATGAGAATTGTGTCGTTCTTTATATAGGCGCAGAATCCTTGTAGGTTTCGTGCTCCTTACGTTTCGCACACATGGTGCTTATCCGGGTTAAGGATATCTATTCCATAGATAGAAAATCCTTATCTATACCGTATATAGTTTAGTTGGGTTTGGGCTTACGTGAGCCCAATCCTATTATTAATGCGGCCCAAGTTATAATAGCGCACGCATGGTGGTTATTGGCCTTAGTAATGTTTATCATTTGGGCTCGTGGCCCATATATAGACTATACGTCATCATGTCCCCCCAGTCTAGTGTGCGCGGCTTGTAGCCGCGGATGCTAGACTAGTCACAACAGCGGTAAGCGTTGCGGGAGAAACTTTAAATATTGCCGCCCAATATTGAGGACAATGTACCTAGTCATAGATAATACAAAGAAATGCCTCGAAAATCGGGGGTTGTATCCACGTGTCCCTCGGAAAACGGGAAAAAGTGCATGTACCATTTTGGATTCTAGCCACACGTTTTATGAGTGGGATCCACGTGGGCTTCATCTAGGGTTTTTTGACTCCTTATATAAGAGTTGCCGCCTCCTTTTTCCCAAAATACACAGTAAAAACACATATTCACCTTTGCATATTTCTTCAAAGCGTTTTTTGCAAAGAAAATAACTGTTTGATTAGGTAATCTTGTGTGCGTTTTCTAGTAAATACTTGAAAAATGGTTGCCCAATTAGAGGAGTTTCGCTCTGCGATGAGTGAGGATCATGTGCGTCAGTTTTCATCTGACTACTTCATTCCTCTGGATGTGCATCCAGAGGTTCCAGATGTCGATGCATGTATAGCTGATTTCCCCGAAGGGAAAATAGGACTATACACGCGCTTTTTTGAGTACGCTAATTACCGTGTACCTATATCTATTTTCCTGAGCAATTTGCTCAATTTCTATCGTCTTCATATCTCACAGCTGCACTGTATAGGTGCGGCGAAGGTATCGAATTTTGAAGTAAACTGCCGTTTACTTGTGATAGAACCGACCGTCGACCTGTTCCGCGCATTCTACCACACAACGTGGTCGCATGGATGGGTATCCTTTGCGAAGCACGCGGGGAAGCTTCAGTGTTATACCGAGAAGGTAGACTCCCTGAGGCATTGGAGGGAGTACTTTTTCTGGGTTGATGACGTAGTGTTTCCATCGCCCTTTGAGTTTTACACTCAAGATACGTTGCCGAGGGATGGGCGCCCCGCACCCGGTTCCTATGGTTTGGCCGATGCGCAGACCATTGATGCCAACCGCATCCCCATTAACCCTTATCCAGAGGAGTTTTTGGTGCATATGGGGTTGAGTCGCAACTACTTTGGGGGTGTTGACGAGGTGCCAACCTTCATTGATGAGGAAGGCCGGGGTGGGTGTTCGTCCATTTTGCTTCTAATCATGTAAGTTTTTCAATATGCGCACGTTTAATAACTAATCTATTCTTTTGCTGTTTGTTCCTGTGTGCGCAGAGATGGATCTGTTTGCAGTAGTGAAGCTGGAGAAGCCAAAGCAGGTGACCGTGGGCGCAGAGATGGATCTGTTTGCAGTAGTGAAGCTGGAGAAGCCAAAGCAGGTGACCGTGGGCGTGCGTCCTCTGAGGGAGAACGAGCAGCCGCTTTTGGAAGCGACCCAGGTTCATCTGACAGTGCTGGGGCCTGTTGGCCATAAAGATTCGCCGCCTCTCCAAGTTACGCTCGTACAGAACGTGGCGCCAAATGTGGAAACTGCGCGTGTGGAGGAGGCGCACGCTGAATCTTCTGATAGCGTGGAGATATTGAAACCTGGGGAGGTTTTGAAGCCTGAGGAGGTAGCGCAGAAGGTTAAAGCGCAAGGGAGAGGCTGGTGGCAGTGGTACCTCCAAGAGGAGACGCTATCTCATCGGAGATGAAGAGTCGTCTGCGGAGGAGGAGACATCCGCTCCTGGCGCGGATAAGGAGGCTGCAAAGGCCTCTCCGTTTATATAAGTGATCTGCCTTATGCTATTTATTTTTCTTTATTACTTGTCATAATATGTTCTAACTGTTTTCTTCATTTGTTGTAGCGATGATGCCGCGAAGGATGATGGAGCCTTCGTGGAGACGGTGGTCCCTCCTCAGGATGAAAACAAGGAGGAGGGAGTAGAGGTTGATGAAGTCGTATCTTCGCAGCAACTGATGGATGAGTTGGCTGCTACTGCTGCTCGTCAAACTGAGCTGGTGGCTCAGTTGAAGACGAGGTACGTCGGGGAGAGTAGCACTCTCGCCCAAAAAGATGAGGAGATAGCTGTTCTCCGTGCGCAGCTGGCTGAAGCGCAGGCGGAAGTGGGGTCTTTCAGGGTGTACACGGATAAGGTCACAAATGAGAAGTTGACCGCGATGGCTGAGCTGGAGCAAGCGCGCGGACAACTTCATCAGTTCAGGGCCAACCTTACTTGGGCAGTAAGGTATCTTGAGGAGAAGAAGGAGGAGCACTTCGCGAACATTGCTGAGTT
Source organism: Artemisia argyi (assembly GCA_030686995.1). Taxonomy (NCBI): domain Eukaryota; kingdom Viridiplantae; phylum Streptophyta; class Magnoliopsida; order Asterales; family Asteraceae; genus Artemisia; species Artemisia argyi. Next base: position 278,134,824 of record CM060709.1, read on the forward strand.
CAAGGTGCGTGATGGATCTAAACACCTTGAACTTGTGTTAGATTGATACTTTGAATTATATCACTAAGTATGCGGAATCTACTTAGTAACACTTAGAAGTTTGATTGTGAGTAAGACAGTTGTATATGAACAATGTATGTAAACAAACAATTAGCTCCAATATTATTAATGATAATAATACGAGTGATCTTGATATCACTAGGGTTACACCTTGAAGCTCTAGAAAAAAGTATATATGATCTTTAACCTAGGATCTCCTTTTATATCACAAGGATTCCTCTTCTACAAGATAAGTATAAAGCTAATAGAATAAGATATACACAAGATCTATTCTATATTTATCTATAACACGTTTCCTAACAGTTATCTAATAAGCAGTGGTAATGTATTGTTCTTGCAGTGGTAATGAGTTTCCACTGCAAGTACAATCTTCTGCAGTTGTAACTTCTTCTCTTAGCCATGGTAACTGTTAGTATAATTCCCAACAATCCTCTCCTAACTTATGATTAATACCTAAATCAATAAGTTTCTTCAAGTATACAGCAACCATGAAGATATGGGAATTCTTCCAAACACTTATCTTTTTCTTCTTAACTCTTTATCAGCTTTCACACTTTGATCATAAATCCTTTGTATCAAATCATCTACAACTTGAGTTCTTTCCCAGCATCTAAGTTTCTCTGACAACATCACTGTCAATACTCCAGCTCTCAATGGATATTCTTTCTCAGCCAGCATAAAGACATCAACTCCATCTTGAGTAGAAATATGATGCACAGAATTTGAATCATAGAATTTCCACAAGGTTCTTGTACCATGAGCTTCAAATCTCCAATATCTATCACTTGGATCAGGTTCATATAATCTTCTGAAGTGAACCCATAACTCCTTAGCTTTGACATCAACAAGTTCATCCTTCTTAAACTGATCTTGAACAATTCTCTACAAGGTATCCAAATCTTCTCTATCACAAGATCTAACAATATCTTCAAAATCTCTGCAAATATTTGTGATACTTCCAGTTCTGATGATCTTCCAAGCTACACCAAAACTATCAGAAAAGATTTCCCAACCAACTACTGGATATCTTGCTTGTAGAGGTTCAATATTAAGTACATCAGTCTCTATAATCACCATGCTTGTAACTTGCTCTTCTGTCAACTTGCTAGGACCTTCTTCTGCTTGAGATGATTTCTGAGTCTTCAACTTCTTTGCTTCTTTTGATTCAAGACTCATTCCAGTCCTTTTTGCCTTAAATGTTATTGGTTCATGATCCATTGGAATGAATTTACTATCTTGTCTTTTGATCTTGTAATAAATTCCTTCAATCTGATCATGTGACATTCCTTTGAATTGAGCCATCTTCATATTACCAACATGGCAACAAAAAGTCTTCATCTCAGCAATAATCTGTGCCTTTGTAGGTTTTCTTGGCTTCTTTTGACCTTTTCTAACATCCCCAATGATTTCATCAAGAGCCTGCTGATTCTTCATCTGAATGAAATCTTTAAGTTGAGCAGACCTTTGTTCTTCATTCAAGGTTGTATTAGCAATTAACTCAATAGCCTTCTTCCTAATTATCTGATCATTATTAACCAAGTAGTCAATCTCATCTTCTGTAGGCACATAAGTAAACAATGGAGGTTTCTCATGCATGATCATAGGTGAAACAACTGAAAGTGGTTGTGCCATTACTGCTTCAAGTTTATCTAACCTAGTTGCTTCCATAAAGCTAGCAACTTCATCTTTTTTAAGCTTTTTCGTTCTTTCATACTCTTCAGCTTGTTGTTGCTCTGCTAATCTTGCATCAAAATCAATCTGAGCTTGTTCATACTTAGAAATCTTTCTTGACTCTTGATCTGAAGCAATTACAATAGCCTTTCCTTTAACTGATCTTATTCTGGCAGCTTCTTCCTCTGTAGTGGTAACTTTTTGAGTAGCAGTGGTAACCTTTTCACTTGCAGTGGGAAAAGATTGATCAGTGGGAACTTGTTCTGCTTCAGTGGAAATTGGTTGAGCAGTTCTAACTAAATCATCAAAGTTAAAACCTGCATCAGCACCCATATATTCAAAATCCAATTTCATCCCCTCAGTCTCAGCTACATCATCTTTTGCTTGAGCATTATCAGAATCATTAAGCTCAGCAAAATCTTTATCAAAAGTTTTACTCCTCCCCTTAAGCTCTGCATCTATTTTCCTCCCCTGTTTGGAAGAATCTCCCAAAACTTTAGTAGAAATCGCAGAAAACTCATCTGAAGGTGAAGATGATGATGATACAACCTGAGGTCTTTGCTTCTTGAGATTCTCAACTTCAATCTGCAATCTTTGAATCTCAGCCTTCAATGTATTCAGCTCTGTGCATGTTGTTCTTTGGTCTGTGCCAGATCTTTCTCCAGAGCTTGAACCTGCTTGACTAACTTGGTACAAATGTCCATCAATTCATTTTGTTGCACACTGCCTTCATCACTTCCAACTGTGTAACCTGCTGGGAGAGGTGAATCATGAGGCATTGATTCAGGCTCTTCCCTAGTTTGACTAGGATTAAGCCTTGAACCACCACTGCTTGTTCCTAAACCAAAAGGTTCAGTAACATGCAATGTTGAGATGAGAGAAGTTGGCTGTTTAGACCTTCTCTCATAAGTGTGAGTGACTGCAGGGGTATGTTGAATTGGTGAAACCAGGGACGGAGCCAGAAAGAAATATGACTGGGTGCACAATTTTTTTTAACCGTGATATAATAGAGTTAAAAAATGGATTAAAATAAAATTTCATTAAAACGATAAATAAATGAACATATTACCTTCTAATTAGTGATTCTACGATCTCCCATAGCAAAAAAACACTTACGTGCACCCTCATTTTTAATATTAATAATTTCTTCTTTCTCTATAGCACATGTTAAAGCGCCGTTAAAATAATCGTCACTTATCTGGTTACGCAAATCAGCTTTAAGGAACTTCATTTAAAAAAAAAAAAAAAAAAAAAAAAAAAAAAGGTCTTTCAACCGTAGTGGTAGCAACAGGCAAGACTAAAACCAACTTCATTTAAGCACTACTTTTCATATATATTTTAAATACAACAACAATAAAAATGTCTTATGACAACACAATTGGGGTACTATTCATATTCTAAAATATTGTTGACTATCACTTAAACTTGTTATTCCTATTTGTCTTAATATAAATTGCATAGTTATTCACTTATTTTTATTGCCCTAAGCCCTTATTGATTATGATAGACTATACGTAACCAACAAATTAGTCAAGATTTCATTCAAACAATCAAAACATGAAAACTTTAAAAGACATAATAAACAAATGAAATATATATGTTACGACTTACGAACCTGTTTCATCTTTGTGGTGTTCGTTCAATTTTGAATTTTGTAAATTGTTAGGATGATGAATAGACTTGTTCCATTAAAAAACCCATTTCATGGGCTTTTGTGCTTTAATTTATTAAACTTGTTCCATCTTTGGGCTTTTACAAAATTTTATATTTATTTTGTAATTGTAAGTATACGAACTAAATAATACTAGAGACACATTTTAATGCACCAAGTGCATTTAAGATACATTTAAGAAAAATCGATAATTTTTTCAAAAATTAACACTATATCGAAAAAATCCATAGGGTGCACGTGCACCCGCGGGCACCCCCTTGGCTCCGTCCCTGGGTGGAACAGCAATAGTGGGTGTGTTTTGAGATGCAGCTGGGATTGGTGCATCCTCACCCTGTATTTGAGAAATTTTAGCAAGCATTTGAGGGAAAAGTGGATGAACCTCCCCATTCCAAAGTTCTGAAGCCTTAGACATATTTTGAAAAACTTTTGGCTTAAGAGTGGAAGGTTCATAAATTCTTTTGTGAGGGTGCAGTTGAAACTCATTTAACACTGCTTGCACAAACCTTGGATAAATCAAAAATTTATATTGACTATTTACATTGCCTTTCATATTATTGAAAATAAACTTTGAAAAATTGAAAGTCCTATCTGTTGCCAAATAAACCAAAGGATAAGCCATGGTTGATGCAAATTGTTCATAAGATGTTTTCTTAGGACTTAGGCAATGCAAAAGAGTATGAATTAAAAATCTTCAATGGGGACAAAAACATCCTTTTCTAAAAGTGACTTTTTGTTCAGATGTATCATACCCCATTAAAGCAATATTGGCAAAAATATCTGAATTTGGTAATGTGATGATACCATTGAGATCATCCAATTGGAGAATTCTCCTCAAGGATGACTCAGTAACATCAATAGTTACCCCATCAACTGTGGCTCTTAGAGCATCCACAGATTCTTGCGTGTCTCCCTGTTCAAGAGTTATGGACTCCACAGTGTTCCAGAACTGTTTGATATGAGAGACATAGATTGTGGGATTAATAGTTAAGGCATACCTTATATGAGTTGTGTTTAGAAAATCCACAATCTGATGAAAAACAGGGCCACTCTTCTCGTTCAACTTTTGTAAGTAGGCCACTTGGTTATGCTCCTCGACAAATTTTAGAATCGCCATGATATTTGTGAAAAAGAGAATAAAAGTGTTAGTAATCAAGATAAAAAGCAAGCCGTATGATGATGAATTTATACTAATAGGGTTTGAGGAGGTTGCGCAATGTGAATTATCTTAGAAAGAATTATCTTTGGAAAAAGAATAATTTGTAATAAGTAGATAATTCACAAAAGATTTTACCCTATTAATAAGGAATGACGGTTATTTTACAACGGCTAGTAAAAAATGGATTACTGACACAACAGTTGTAACGGCTAGTTCATCAGTGGAAAAATTACTTTTGCAGTGGTAACTAATGAACTAGCAGTGGTAAAATTTTCACAACATATCAAAGAGCAGTGGTTAATAAAACATGAAAATTTGCTGCTCTTATCATAGTTTTTAGCAAACTACCAGCTATCAACGGATTTGATATGTCTTTACCATTAGCCGTTTGCTATGGACTAGCCAACTCTTGATCACTTAGATGTATGGTGAGTTGATAACCTAGTTTTTGGTAAACTATCAACCATAAACGGATTTGTTAAGTCTTTACTAGTAGCCGTTTGCTCTGGACTAGTTGATTCTTATGTGAATTAGACATGGTGAATCAATAACCATTTGTTGTGTGTCCATGATACACACCTTATTACTCCAATGACTCCAATAATATGGGTTGTATTCAGCAACTCAACTTAACCCATAAAACTTAACCCAAAGTAACTTTTTAACCAAGTTACTATTCACAAAAATATCTTCCAAAAGTCAACCCGATAATAACCAAATTTACTCCTCCAACCTACCAAAACAAGTAGGAGTAAATATCCTTCATTAATTAGAATTCGACCTTGACTTTGCATATAAAAGGGGACTCAACATCTTTTATCTTTCATCAACAATCTTCTTCAATAAACACAAACCCTATACATCATCATGAGTTGGTTTCCAATAATCTACATCTCCTCTGATGACTCTTCTGATGAGGAAATCAGTTACTGCTCAGACTCTGAAGAACTTTCTGCTGGATGGAGTAGATATTTTCCACCAAGTGCTGCAACTGCTACATCTTCAAGCATGAAGCCCAATAAGAAGATATCAGCCGATCCTGCTCCATCTCTTGAGTTTTATTCTAGCTCTTCATCAGATGATGACAATGATCCAACCTTCCAAAGAGCTTCCAAAGGCGCTTACCACAGCATTGACAACTGCAATAAACAACACGAAGTGGCCAGCTGTTGAGAAGCCTAATCAAGCACCAAGACCTCCCAAGCAAGTTCTGGGACTTGCTTGTCCAAGGAAACAACTCTCTTTTGATGACAAGAGAAAGAAAATTTCCAAAGGCAAGCATCAGTATGAGGGAAAAGGAAAGAAACCTATGGAGTAGGTGTTAGGTTGTAGGTTCATGTCAGATGTAATGGTTTTCTGTTTTCGTGACAATGTTTTGTGATGTACTCTTCTTAATAATCAATAAAAGTACTCTTTTCAGCTTGCTATTATCACCAATCTTTCCACTGTTGTATGTTAATTACCACTGTGCACTTGATAACTCTGCATACAAGTTAGTAGAAAACCATACATACAATACAAACAATATTAGTACCTAAAAAGTATCCTGCAACACCGAAAAGTATTTAGACATCAAAAGTTTATGGATTGAGCATTCCAATACCTGTTACCAAGTATTGAAACCTACCCACATCAAGCCCTTTTGTTAATAAATCAGCATAATTGTCATCAGTATGAATCTTGACAACATTAATAAGCTTTTTCTCAAAACAATCTCTAATAAAGTGATGTCTAATTTCAATATGTTTAGTTTTAGTGTGTTGCACAGGATTTTTAACAATGCATATGGTACTACTATTGTCTATATAGATAATGGTGTTCATGAAATTGCACCTATAGTCCAATAATTGATTCTGAAGCCAAAGGATCTGAGCACAACAACTAGCAGCTGCAACATATTCTGCTTCAGTGGTTAAAGTAGCCACCATAGTTTGCTTCTTGCACTGCCATGACACCAATCTACATCCAAGAAATTGACATCCTCTAGTAGTTGATCTTCTATCCAAACTTGCACCAGCATAGTCACTATCTGAGTATGTGATCAATTCCATTGGAGAGTCTCTTGGATACCATAATCCAAGATTAGGATAAGTCTTCAAGTACCTAAAGATCTTTTCCACTGCTGTCATATGTGATGTCTTTGGAGTCACTTGAAATCTTGCACAAGCACATACAGCAAACATAATGCCTGGCCTTGATGAAGTAAGATACATCAAAGAATCAATCATAGATCTGTAAGTGTGAACATCAACATTAGCACCACTAGCATTCTTCAACAATAAGTGAGTGGTTTTGTCAGCAGGGGTATTGGAAGATTTTGCATCAGTAAACTTGAACTTCTTAATAATCTCAGCCACATACTTGTCTTGGCTGATAAATATGCCTTCCTTACTCTGTTGTACTTGTAGCCCCAAAAAGAATGTAAGTTCTCCCATAGAACTCATTTGAAATTCATCTTTCATCAGCTTCTCAAACTCTTTGCACATCTCTTGTTTAGTAGATCCAAAGATAATATCATCAACATATACTTGCACAAGTAGGATATCACCCATGTCTTTCTTGATGAACAAAGTTTGATCAATTTTACCTCTATGAAACCCATTATTCAACAAATAATTAGCTAAGGTTTCATACCACTTCCTTGGAGCCTGATGTAAGCCATAAAGAGCCTTAACTACTTTGTAAACTTTATTTGGGTGTTGAGGATCTTCAAAGCCTGGAGGTTGAGAGATATATACCTCCTCATCAATAGTTCCATACAGAAAGGCACTCTTAACATCCATTTGATAGACTGTAAAGCCCATAAATGATGCATAGGCTAAGACCAATCTAATAGCCTCAATCCTTGCAACAGGAGCAAGCACTTCTTCATAATCAATACCCTCCTCTTGAGTGTATCCTTGAGCAACCAATCTAGCTTTGTTCCTGATTACAATGCCTCTTTATCTTTCTTGTTTCTGAAAACCCATTTAGTACCAATGACCTTCATACCATCAGGCAAGTCACAAATAACCCAAACCTTTTGAAGCTTAAACTGCAACAACTCATCTTGCATAGCTTCAACCCAGCTAGATTCTCCTAGAGCCATATACACATTCTTAGGCTCCACCTGTGAGAGAAAGCAGAAAAACAAACACTCATTCTTCTTACTATGTTTCTTGGACTCATACACTTCACTTATGAACCCATGAACATCATCTTTCTTTGTCTGTCTTCTAGTCTTCACACCTGATTGAAGTTCACCAATAACATTATCAAGTGGATGCACTTTGTTAATTGTAGACTGTGATGTGCTAGGAATATCATATGTTGTAGGCATGTTTGAGATCTCTACATCATCACGTGGTGATTCCTGAGAAGTATGATCCACATTTGGGCTTACAGTGGACACTTCTGGTGTAGCAGTGGGAATTGAGTTACCACTGCTAGTTGGAATTTCTTTATTCACACCATCTGCATCACTTGGTTTTTCAGAATTATCACCAAAGTCCCAAAGTGGCATAACAATTTGATCTTCATCATCTTTGCAAGCTTCATCTTCATCAATGAATTCTTCTGAATCTTCAAGATCTTTGTCTACAGTACTTGAAGTGAGAGGAACATAATTCATTGTATTTGATAATGTTTCAAGATCAAATAGCTAATCTGGTCCTGAACCTGCCATGTTTGCTTTATTTTCAAGAAACTGAACATGCAAGTTCTCTTCAATCTTCTTTGTTCTTAAGTTATAGACTCTAAAAGCCTTGCTAACCATAGAGTATCCAACAAAGAAGCCTTCATCTGACTTTTCTTCAAATTTGCCCAGATGATCAATGGTATTGAGAATAGTAACATGACACCCAAATGGTCTCATAAACTCCAAAGTAGGAGGTCTTCCCCTGAACAACTCATAAGGTGTCTTGTTCTTTGTTTTGACCACTAAAACTCTATTCTGAATGTAACAAGCAGTGTTAACTGCTTCAGCCCAAAAAGTCACTGAAAGCTTGGAATCAGCTAACATGGTTCTAGCAGCCTCAATTAGTGTTCTATTTCTTCTTTCTGCAACTCCATTTTGTTGAGGAGTTCTTGCAACACTAAATTCTCTTTTAATACCTTTGTCTCTACAGAAATCATCCATAACTTTATTCTTGAACTCTGTCCCATTGTCACACCTGATGATCTTGATTTTCTTTTCAAATTGATTTTCAACTTGAGTGATGAATGTCTTAAGAATGCCTGTTGTTTCATCCTTGGTACTTAAAAAGAAAACCCAAGTGAATCTACAGAAATCATCAGTTACAACTAGACAATACTTCTTCAAATTGATGCTGCTCACAGAGGTAGGACCAAACAAGTCCATATGCAGCATAAAGAGTGGATGATTGATTGAATTGAATGCCTTGGTCTTGCATGAAGCTCTGTGTTGCTTTCCTTTGAGACAGGCAACACAAGTTTGGTCATTTTCAAATCTTTTCTCTGGTAGGCCTCTGACAAGTCCATCTTTCACAATCTTGTTGATGGTCTTGAAGTTAACATGACCAAGTCTTCTATGCCAAAGCATTGATTCATCCAAAGTGGCTTTAGTAAGCAAGCAAGTAACATCATTATTAGCCACTATGTTCTGCATGTCAATGCTATATAAATTTCCTTTTCTAGGGATTTTAAGCAAAATGTCACTTTCATCTGGAAGCTTATAATCCTTAGATAAGATATAGCATTCATCTTCTGTGAATAGAACTCTATGCTTTTTGTCACACATTTGTGACACACTGAAGAGGTTGTAGTTGAGTTCTTTCACATACTGCACATCTTCAAAGTCAATGTTTCCAGCCTTGATTGTTCCTTTGCCAGAAACTTTGCCACCAATTCCTCCTCCAAAGCTGACAAATTGTCCATCATAAGGTTGAAAGTCTGAAAGATAGGACTTATTGCCAGTCATGTGCCTGGAACATCCACTGTCTGAGTATCCTTGATCATTATTAGTCTTTGAATGTCCCTGCACACAAAATAAAGGAATTAGTTCCTTTTGAGGACCCAAGCCACAAATGACTTGGATCTGCCTCGTGTATCAATATAATTATATCTATCAAAGGTCATTGATACACCATTGGGATTGTTTGAGGTGATGGTTCCTTTTGGTTTCCGTTCCCAACGTGCTGAGGCCTTAACAGCATTTCCCATATTTACCCTTTTCTTGTTAACAGACCTACCAGTGGTAACCTTTGGCCTTGCAGTGGTAACTGCTACCTTAACAGTGGAAACTGCTGGCTTAGAAATTTTAGGTACCCACTTCTGAGTATTGTTAACTTTCTTTTCAAAATTGGTCTTTTTCCCTGTTTGAGTAGATTTAACAAAAGTAGTAACAGGGGGCTTAGGATAAACTCTGTTTTTATTTCTGGCAGTGGCAACTGCTGGTCTAGCAGTGGAAACTGCTAGTCTAGCAGTGGAAATTGGTTTAATGCCAGAATGAAGCAAAACAGACCTGGGAATCATCTTGCTAAGTGGATTTGGGTGAATTAAGTTATTAGCATTTTGTCCATTCACCCTAGTATTCCCAAACACTTCCCTTCTTCCCAAGTGGTAGGTACAGCTATAAGACAAATGGTCAAAGCTACCACATATATGACAGGGTTTGTTATTGAACACAAAGTCACTACCAAGTTGCCTGGATTTAACATGATTCCAACTCCTCATATTAACCCTAGGAGTTGGTGACCTACTTTTAACATGATTCCAACTCCTCATATTACCCCTAGGAGTTGGTGACCTACTTCTGTACATCTCTGCATATCTAGTAGTGAGCCTAGTGAAATTAGGTTGTGACCTTGGCTTCTCTTTGACTACATCAGGAATACTTCTTTTAACCTCCACTTTAACATTCTCAGGAACACTAGGTTTAGACTCAACATTTAAATTTTCATCTTTAAGAGATGAGTCACTAGCACTATCAAATACATCAACCTCAACCTGAACCTTTTCAATTTCAACTGGTTTAACAAATTTTGGTCCATAGGTCATAGGTGGTTCCTGGAATTCTTCTAAACCTGTGTGAGCTAAGTCAATGCCAGGAGGTGATGGAACACCTCTTAGAGGTGGTGGAACAGTTTTGTATCCAAGACCTGATTTAGCTTTGCTCACAATTTGGGCTTCCCAAATTTTAACAATACACTTGGATTGATGATCCAGTGTTTGCTTAGTTATCATTATATTCTCACTAGCCACTTTAACCTTTTCTAGTTCTTCTCTAAGAACCTTATTAACAGCAACCATATAATCTAAGTCTCTTCTTAATACTGCAATATCATCATTGAACTTAGATTCATTTGCCCTATAATGCTCTAATTGAGTTTCTAAAACTCCTAGGCCTCTTTTATGATTTGCTAAGTTATAATTAGTATGAGTTAACTCTATGTGTTGCTCATTAAATTGTGCTTTAAGTTTCTCATACTCTTTTAAGGCCTTGCAAGATTTAGAACAAGCATTATCAATTTGTACCTCAGAGTCAGAAAAAGCCACTAGTGCAAGCTCTGTAGCAACCATTGCAGACTCTAAATCATCATCCTCTTCCTTAGTCATAAAGCTCCAATCAAAGCTCACTCCATCAATGGCCAATAGCCCCTTTGGCTCATCAGTAGTAGGTTCCTTTTTCTTGTCCTGCTTGTACCAAGTTGACCTGTTGTCAGACTTCCTTGGCTTCCTACACTCTCTGGCAAAGTGCCCCTTCTTATGATAGTTGTAGCACTCCACCTTCTTTTTGTCAAAACCTATTGTTTCATTGCCACTGATGTTGATCTTTCTTCCAGTCTTCTTCCAAAACTTCTTTGTCCTTAAGCTTAGTAATGCCACTTGCCATTTAATGTCCATCTCCTCCATATCATCTTCATCAATTTGATCCAGATCCTCATGATTGAGGATTGAACCACCCACTTGACTTGATATAAAGGCATAAAAAGTAGTATCACTAAGCCCTACAATCTGTCTCTTTGAGCTACCACTGGAAACACTTCCACTACCAGTGGAAACAACAATGCTAGCACTGTCATCATCACTATCACTTTCTTCATCTGAACTATCATCAAGAGATGATGATATGAGTGCTACACTTCCTGAACTTGAGCTTATCTTGCAAGCTTTCTTCAATCTTTGTTCAATAACCTTGAAGTTATTGTACAAGTCATTAAGTTTCATGGTCTCCAACTCTGGCTTATCTTCCTACACAGCAACATTGGTTCCAAACTCAGAAGGTAAGTTTCTTAAGAACTTTAGATTGAGGTCTTCCCTTTCCACCTCAATTCCAAAAACAGTGAGTTGAGTAACAATCTTTTGTAGCCTTGTGAAGATGCTATCAAGATATTCATTACTTGATGAACCAAAGTTTTCATAAGTCTGCTTCAGCAAGGTCTTTTGAGTCTTCTTGGTGGAATCATTACCACCAAAAACTTCACAGATCTCATCAAAGAGAGTCTTTGCAGTCTTGTACTTGCTGAATGCTAGAACTTGGTCTCTGGGAAGTGTCATCAGCAACAAACCTCTGGCCTTGAGGTCATTCTTCAACTAAAGTCTTTCATCATTAGTAACAAGTCCAGTGTTGACCTTAATTACTTCCTTGCCACCAATCATCTCTGAAGTAGAACTTGGTTTGAAAGAATTTCCAACCATAATGATCTCCCAGAGTGTGTAGTCTTGGACCATAAAGAATTGTTCTATCATAAGCCTCTACATCTCAAAGTCATTCAACTTAAGCTTTGGAAGCTTAGCAGCAATGTTTGAGTTACTGGTTTCTGTCTCCATTGATTCTTCTGAGTGAACTTAAGTCTTCTAAATCAAAGTATCAAAGCCTGGCTCTGATACCACTTGATGGATCTAAACACCTTGAACTTGTGTTAGATTGATACTTTGAATTATATCACTAAGTATATGGAATCTACTTAGTAACACTTAGAAGTTTGATTGTGAGTAAGATAGTTGTATATGAACAATGTATGTAAACAAACTATTAGCTCCAATATTATTAATGATAATAATACGAGTGATCTTGATATCACTAGGGTTACACCTTGAAGCTCTAGAAAAACGTATATATGATCTTTAACCTAGGATCTCCTTTTATAGCACAAGGAGTCCTCTTCTACAAGATAAGTATAAAGCTAATAGAATAAGATATACACAAGATCTATTCTATATTTATCTATAACACGTTTCCTAACAGTTATCTAATAAGCAGTGGTAATGTATTGTTCTTGCAGTGGTAATGAGTTTCCACTGCAAGTACAATCTTCTACAGTTGTAACTTCTTCTCTTAGCCGTGGTAACTGTTAGTATAATTCCCAACATTGCGTATGGAGAAGATTGTTCAGGCGCAGGAGGAGAAGCTGCGTGGCCTGAGCTTAGAGTATGATGAGGAGTTATACCCTCATTTGATGTCTACCATAGCTGAGCGCAGGTATGTCCTTTCATATTTTTTATGCAATGTTGCCTTATTATATTTGTTTATATGTTTCTGCTAACTCAAGTTGTCCTTGTTGATGTAGGTGGCTGATCAGTCATGGGCTGCGCCTGGCCGCTATGGGTACCTTGGAGTCCCAAGAGGTGTTGGGGGCCTTTGGGAAAGTAGTGCAGTGCTCTGTGGAGCGCGGAAGGTCGCAAGATATGGAGGATCTCCATGAGGTCAAGGCGTTGAACGTGGCCTTGACTAAAGTACCTGGCTATAACGCGAGTGCATATGACAAGCTGGTGCAGGCCATGGAGGGGATGAAACTTCTTGAGCTGCCTCACATTGCACAATTGGAGCACGACCAGGACAACCCCATAAAGGTAATTTTGGAGGGGTTGACCCTGGAACGCCATATTTTGGAGGATGTTGAAGCGCAGCCGGACTACTTCCTCAAGCCCGATGAGTCGCAGCTGCAGGTTCCAGTGTTTGTGTAGCCTCGCCATATGCTGAACCCCTTTGCTCTTGAAAAGGAGATTCCTCTGAAGGAGGTGTTGGAGCGCCACGCACAGAGAGCTGCCCAGAAAAAAGGGATCAAGGGCAAAGCCGTCCTATGCGGTGTTGGCGCTGCACACATTTCCAGGTCTGATGGGGTTCCCATAAGTGTAGCGACTGTATCGCCTAAGGATGCGTTGCTATTGAGGAAGCTTCAAGAGGCAGGAAGTTCTGTTGCGCCGGAGGATAGCCCTGAGCATCGCCATAGCGTGTAGGCTGTTTTTTTGTATATTTATTGTGTAAATAATGAAGTGTATCCTTTTCATGCTATAGTAGCTGTCTTTTGTATGTAAAAATGTTGAATAAGATACTCTTTTATAGTTAAATTAAGTGTGTAACTTAAGATATATTATGAGAATAAACTTGCTTTAATTTTTTACGAAGTTTTGTCATTTGACCAAGAGTCTTGGCTCATTATTTGCTAAGCTTAGTACGGTGTACTTGATAATTGCGCATCCGTCGTGGGACGCGCAAGGTAAACTTACCTTAACGTCTCAAAAGTAAGGCGCTTAGCAAGGATGCGTGATCCAATGTTGATGGGTTTGCAACCCTCTTACTCAACGAGTGAATTAGTAGGTTTACTCATCCTTTATGCCTTCGTGGGTCTTAATTAGTGCATGCACACCATGTAGGCAAAAATATAACAATATTGACATATATAAGAATGTACGCAATAAAGTGAAATGCGTTATGGAGTTAGCTAGAAACCATAACATTTTATTGATACTTACAAGTTTTTGAAAAAATAAAAGACAATTCCTAAGAAAGAAAAGAAAAAACAAACACTTATTAGGCACATCCTAAAGTGCAAAGTTGTCTGTGTATGGGCCGTAGCCTTTCCTAAAGATAGCATCTTTTAAGATTGCAGATATTCCAAGTGTGTGCTAGGTCGTGACCTTCCATGTCATGCAACCTGTATGCGCCACTGCCTAGCACATCAGTGACCTCGTAGGGTCCTTCCCATTTGGGTTCGAGCTTGCTTGTGTCTTCTGCATGGCTTGCATCATTGGCGCGGTATACAAAGTCTCCTGGCCTGAAGGAAGTGTGTTTGACTTTTGCATCGTAATACTTCATCATTTTTTCCTTAGCCTTTGCTTCACGTATAGCTGCGCGTTCGCGTCTTTCTTCCAGTAAGTCCAAGTCTATGCGCCGCTCCTCGTCATTTGTTGTGACATTGACCTCTGCTGTTCGTATAGTTGGCATTCCTATCTCAGCTGGTATGACGGCTTCTGTTCCGTAGACAAGGGAGAATGGCGTGTCTCCAGTACTGGTTTTGATTGTGGTGCGGTGCGCCCATAAGACATGTGAGAGCTCGTCCACCCATTTTCCTTTGTGTCTGTCAAGGCGTGCTTTTATTCCATCACCTAGACTGCGATTTGCTTGCTCAACTAAACCATTGGTTTGTGGGTGTTTTACTGAAGCGAAGTGTTGTGTGATGTTCAGCTGTGTACACCAATCTTTGAATGGGTTGTCGCAGAACTGCTTCCCATTGTCTGATATGATCTCTCCGAGAAGTCCGAAGCGACAGACAATGTTATCCCATACAAAGCGTTTGACCTGGTTGCCCGTGATACTCACAACTGCCTTTGCCTCGATTCACTTCGTGAAGTAGTCTATGGCTACGATGAGGAATTTTAGCCCTCCTGATGCAACTGGAAAGGGTCCTGCTATGTCAATGCCCCACTTGTAGAATGGTCATGGTGAGGTGATGGGTGTTAGCTCTTGTTGTGGTTGCCGCGGAATAGGCCTGTGTACTTGGCAATTGCTGCACTTCTTTATCATATCGCGTGCTTCGCGGTGCATAGTTGGCCAATAATACCCCGACCGTAGAGCGCGCGCAACAACAGATCGCGGCCCTGAGTGCATGTTGCATGATCCAGCGTGAATTTCTCGGAGTACATAGTTTGCTTGAAGAGGTCCAACACATCGGAGCCAAGGTTGTAAGAAAGAACGTCGATAGAGTATGTTGTCTCGTAGTTCGAATCGCTGCGCTGTGCGCCGCACTCTTCGAGCGTCCTTATGGTCTTGTGGTAAGATGTAACTATTCGCATTTTCAGGATAATTACTATTCCCGGAAAATTTCACTATTCACTTTTACTATTCATTTTTCCCGAAATTTTCCCGAAAGTTGATTTTTATTTGATATTCTCGAGTGATAAATCATTTCCACGGCAAATTAAATGTTTGACATTCGTCAGATCATTTTCATGAAAGTTATTAAGGAATTACACGTTTTAGGGTAAAACGTCATTCAGAAATTCCACGCACAACGAAATTCGACCCCGTCAGGTGACCCCACATCGGAAAAATGTTTGACACACTCATGATTTATTTGAGAATAAATCATGACTGTGAAAAACATGACCAAAAATAAACCTCGGCCGTGAAAAACTGAAATTTTCAGTTTTAAGCGTTTTTACTCAGCCGTAACCTTAGCCTATACCTGCACCGCATTTCTAAGACGATTTAAGTTTTCAACTTATTAGAAAAAGTCAACATATTTTTCCCTCCTCCATTGACCAAAAATCATCCCTTGATTTTATAAGTCATTCCTTGATTTTTAGGCTTACGGTTTGATGTCTAAAAGACATTTAATACCAACCGACACTAGACTGAGCCCAGTCTAGATATTATAAATCATTTTAAATCATTTATAACATATTAGAAAAGTAACATTTTACTTTTCTCAATTTTACGCAATATTCGTACATTTTACGTATTACGCGTTTTAGACCCGTGTTTCCAGTTTTAGCAGGGTTTTACCACCCAAATGGAACCTACCACTCATTTTATATTTTATTATGGAACATATGGACATGTTTAACAATACTTTCAAGTTCCATAATTTTACGACACCCGGTTTTACGTTTTGAGGCTTAATCAT
This sequence comes from Artemisia argyi, assembly GCA_030686995.1. Classification (NCBI taxonomy): domain Eukaryota; kingdom Viridiplantae; phylum Streptophyta; class Magnoliopsida; order Asterales; family Asteraceae; genus Artemisia; species Artemisia argyi. The sequence goes on from CM060709.1 coordinate 278,151,232, forward strand.
TTACGGTTAGCAATTTACGGGGTCAAAACTAGTCACATAAGTAGGATAATATCATCAAAAGTCCACACCTTGTTCTCCAAACATATGAACCGCAATAGGGGGGGGGGATTCACACCCTTGTATGTCATGATCTCATGCTTGAAGTCCTTGGATGAGAACATGTGTTCAACTTGGTCTCCAAGCTTTGACAAGTCAATGAAATGTAACCTCCTTAAGACCCTATAAAAGCCCCCCCATTCCCATTTGTGCCGTGCACCTCCAACCCCAAAACCCTTCCATCCTTAGCTTATTTCCTTCCAAATTCTAGCAAGGTTCAAGTGCTTCTTCAAGGTAAAAACCCTAGTTTGATCATAGGTTACCAAAACTCTTCCATAACCTCATATACTTGGTGATTTCTCTTGAGTTTGAATCCACTCAAGTCACCTCAACTTTCATTACATCTCTTTCAAGAATACCAAGGGTAGAAAGATTGCATGAAGTGAAAAGGGGTTGAAGCAAGTCTATCAAAGTCCATTTCCTTACTTGTTACTTCCTTTCTTTATTAGAAAGCCAAAAGTTGTAAGCCAAACCCTAACATGCTTCTTGTTAATTAATCATGTTCATATCATTTACATGTTATTCTTGCTATATTATGTCTTGTAGTTATGTCCATGATGTATAAAAGGGAACAAAACAAGTTATTGTTATTGATTGTTAAAACAAGTTATTAAAACAAGTAAACTAGTGATTTTCTTGGAAAGACCTGATCAAAATGGTAAAAATATGATATTGGATTATTACATATTGTAGTAGAGGACCTAACAAGGAAACCGTAGCAATTTGAACCACCTAAAACGAGTATACGAGTCAAAAGTTATGACGATTTGAAAATTACCAAAACTTTGCGACAAAGCTGCCAAAACTTTCTGTTACAGAAACTTTAAACACGCAAAAAGAGGCCTTTCTGGTCCGTTTCATGAAAAAGTTAAAACATGAAAGTTGTCCGGAATCACGTTTTCCTTCAGGTATAAAGAGGCTCGAGCCTTGAAAACGCTTTCTGAGTGAGATATTTCTCAGTTGGGAAATTTAAAAGGAACAAGAGGTCTTATGACCTATAATCAAGACCACCACCATGGCTAGAGCCAAGGTTGTGTCTCATGACCTTGGAACAAGGACCAAAGGTCATGGCTAGGCCATGACAAAATGACCATACCAACTTACTTAGGCGAAAACATGAAACAAGGAATTGGCGATAACTTGAAACAAACAATTTGGATCTACTTCACTTAAAAGAACCATGAGATAATACAAAGAAAAATGGTCATACAAGTTATATGAAACATACCCTAATAACAATCTTCATGTAATAATAAACTTTCCTAAGTTTATTCAAATATCGGACATGTAACTTTTCGGATCAAAACTTATATCTATATATTTTATCAACTACTACAATAGTAGGGAGCCTCATGTGAGGAGTTCATTATGTAAGCCGTCGAGATGAGTTGTGGATTTACGAATTAAAGTGTCCTGGCTCCTCGAACGCTTACTAACATGACTTCTGAATTATGTCGGCCCGAACGGTAGTAAACGATATACAAAACATACATGTTCATAAACCTTTTCTTTCAAAGACTTACAATATACATCATACCACATCATGGACTAAATACAAGGTATATATATAGGCACTACTTCATATTCTTTACTCCGATCCTAAGTCGCAACATTCTATTATAGGTTGCTCGTAGAAACCTTCACGATTCAACCGTTACATTCATTACTTGCTATCTTACTTAAGGTGAGTTCATAGCCCCACTTTCCATTACTTAATTGTTTTACAAACCCTTGGGGGGAATACATGCTATTTTTAACCGAGCACAATGTTTTTAAATTGTATGCTTGCCTGATTGTTTTATTATCACTAAGTACCAGCCTTGCTAAACCGAGATCCTTTATTATGAACCATTTAGTCACTAGCAATAGTGAGCGCGAATATTGTGAATAGGCCTGTTGGGATTGACGAATCCTATTTGTATTGACTAAGTTCAAACAAATGCACTAATATTTGAGATTTAGGTATGTTAGCAAAGTACCTACCGGGATAAATCTGCCGATCGATATTGGTACACGTTAACGTTTTGGTGTCATAAGCTTAGTGTATAATACATTTTATGGGCGTATAATAACGTAGCCTGCCTGTTTTGTTTTCCAAACATTGGTGTGAGTCTATAGCTCACACTACCAACATATTGTGTTCAAACATTAAACAAACTCTATGAATATCACTCAACCTTTGTGTTGACCTCTCAAGCATGTATTTTAGGTTCATGACGATCAAGGATGGCACGGAAGGGCACGGATACTCAAGAGGGCTATAAATTTTATTATCATTCGAAAACTCACTTAATGTGATTTGTAAACATGGAACCAATTGGGACCTCATTTTGTAATCTCTGATATTTATATAATTTGAATGATAAACCTTTTTAAAACGACTCAATTAGAGTTCGTTTTCTATTATTGTGACTATTGTGCCGTCGAGTAACACCCAGTTCGAATTCCGCTGCATCAATGAATTGGGGGTGTTACTTAAGACTCCCTTTCTAATGAATTCAATGATAGGTGTCATCCATGTAGGATCTTGTTCTTCTATCACTATGGATACTTCCATATCCAAGATTGACTTGTTTTGTAAGGTTTATACCAATACCTGTTTTGATAAGTGCGCAAAGCTTATGGATGCAATCTTGCTAAGCGCATCAGCCTTCCTGTTGTCCCCTCTAGGTACTTGTTTTATCGTGAACTTATCAAAGTTCTTAATCAAGGACTTGGTCTTATCCAGGTATTGGATCATGTGCTCATCCTTGGCTTCATATTCACCTAGCACATGGTTAGCGACTAGCCAAGAATCTACGTTTGCCTCCAAGTTGCGTACATCCATTTGGATTGCAATGCGCAGTCCAGCTAGTAGGGCTTTGTATTCTGCCTCATTGTTTGTGGCTGTGAATTCGAAGCGCAGTGCATAGGTGAATTCCATACCTTCTGGATTTGTAAGAATAAGGCCTGCGCCTGATCCATCTACACATGAGGATCCATCTGTGAACATAATCCAGGGTTCCTGCAGATCTGTTTTGGTCGTTGAGGTTGGACTATCGATATCTGGCTTCTCAACAATGAAATCAGCTAATATCTGTCCTTTGATTGCAGTGCGCGGTCTATACGAGATGTTATATTCGCTTAACAACACACTCCACTTTTGTAGCCGCCCTGATGCGTCAGGTTTAGAGATAACTTGTTTGATTGGCTGGTCTGTGATTACAGCTATTGGGTACGCTTAAAAGTATCTGCGCAGTCTTTTAGCTGCGAATACTAGAGCTAAGACCAGCTTTTCCATAGTGCTGTAGTTAGTCTCTGTCTTCTTCAGTGCTTTGCTTACAAAGTATATGGGTGTCTAGACGGAGTTCCTATCTGTCAGTAGTACTGCGCTAACTGCTCCATGAGTTGCAGATAAGTACATGATTAGCTCTTCCCCTGGTCGTGGTGCGACAAGTTTGGGAAGTGATGCTAAATGCTGTTTTAGCTGTTGGAAAGCTTCTTCTGCTTCCTCAGTCCAACGAAAGTCTCCCTTTTTTGTGCACTTCGTGAGTGTTTTAAAGAGAGGGAGTGATTTGTCTACTGATTTAGATAAGAAACGGTTTAGCCCAGCTAGCTTTCCGTTTAATGACTGGACTTCCTTGAGTGTGCGCGGTGAGGGAAGATCAATAACAGGTTTTGTTTTTTCTGGGCAAGGTTTGATTCCATCGGGTTCTATTAAGTATCCGAGGAACATGCCTTCTGTTGCGCCAAAGGTGCACTTTTTGGGATTTAATTTCATGTTTATTTTTCACAATGTTTTGAACGTTTCCTCGATGTCGCGCACCAATTCATCCTCTGTGTGGCATTTGATGACAAGGTCGTCAACGTAAACCTCCAAGTTTCGACCTACTTGTTTCTCGAAAGTTGTGTCCACCAATCATTGGTTTGTTGCGCCTGCGTTTTTTAGGCCAAAAGGCATTTTTGTGTAGCAGTAAACCCCTTGACTGGTGTGGAAAGCTGTTTTTTCTTCATCCTCGACTGCCATCTAGATTTGATGATATCCTTTGTATGCGTCTAGGAAGCATTTAAAAGGATATCTGCACAGGGATTCTACCTTCCAGTCTATTTCTGGCAGTGGATAGCAGTCCTGTGGACATGCTTTGTTAAGGTCGGTGAAGTCCACGCACATTCTCCAACTGCCATCGCTCTTCTTTACCATTACTGGGTTAGAGAGCCAATCGTGATAGTACACTTCGCGCATGATGCCTGCGTCTACGAGTTTGTGTACTTCTTCCAGAATAGCTTTTGCACGATCTGGGGCCTGGCCGCGCTTCTTCTGTCGTATTGGGGGATATCCTTGTCGGACTTGTAGCTTGTGCTCCGTGATAGAGCGTGGCACTCCAGTCATGTGCTAAGGTTCCCATGCAAAGATGTCTAGGTTCTTTTGCAAGAGTGGGCACACGGTTGCTTTACCTTTGTCAGATAAAGATCCTCCAATCGAAACTTGTTGGTCCGGGTAATCGGGGTGAATAGCGACCTTTAGGTTTGGTGTTTTCTCTGTGCGCTGTTCTGGAATATTCTCCACCTCAGTGGTTAATGCATTGCATTCTTTTGGTGGTACTTTTGTGTTGTAGAGGGTAACGACTCCTCCTTCCACTGGGAATTTGAGCATCCGATGTGCTGTAGATGGCACAGCGCGCATGGATGATATTCCAGGTCTCCCAATGATGCCATTGTATGGTGAGGGAGACTTGATTAACATGTAATTTATCCATGTTGCTGTTGAGTGTTGTTCATCTCCCACAACCACTAGCAAGCGCAATTGCCCCATAGGCCAAATCTTTTCTCCTGTGAATCCAGTCAGCGACGTTGTTGCTGGTATCAATTGACTTTGGATTTCAGGTCACAGTCTTTTGAAACAATGATCGTATAGGGTATCTGCGGATGCTCCTCCATCAATGTACATGCGGTGGATATCATGTCCCCCCGTATGTATTTCAATTGTTAGAGGTTCTACCACTGCGTTGTCCGCAGCTAAAGTAGGGAAGGATATCTCTTTTTCTGGAGAGAATTTTTGACTGACTTTTTGTTTTATCTTGCGTTGCCATGACTGTATCATGTATATGATGTCAGCTTTGTCTTTGGGAGGTTCTTTCTTGCCCCCATTCCTTTGCTTGTCCTTTCCCTCTTTGATGTTTTTTACGAGGTGGTCCATTCTGCCTTCCCTTACTAATTTTTCAATTAGTTGTTGTAGCTGGACACACTCGTTGGTTGTATGGCCTTTTTGACCATGGTATTCGCAGTATCCATTCCCTACGCGCTTTTCCTCTGCGGTGCGCATTGGTGGAGGTTTTGGGAAGTTTGCACCTTCTGTTACAAATATTTCCCTCGGAGTTTTTGTGAGAGGGGTATATTTGTCATTATCTCTTCCACTGCGATAATTCCTGCTGCGGTTGTTATTCTGATCATTGGATTGTCTCCTAGGCTGTTCTTGTTGCCTATAATTCGAGTAACCTTTTTTGCTGTCCGCAGCGGCTGCTTCTCCTTGTATGAAGGATCTTGTGCGCTTTGTTAGCTCATCAAAAGTTTGGGAAACCTTGTCGTTTAGCTTCCGAACAAGTTCTGGGTTGTTAATCCCATTCATGAACCCTGAAATTTTTAGAATTTCGGGACACGCTTTGACCTGTATGCACTCATCCTTAAAGCGTTCCATAAAAGCACTGGTTGATTCCCCTTGGCGCTGTTTTACTCTGGCGAGTTCAACAGGGTTTTTAGCGCACTTCTTTCTTTGGGTAAAGTTTAGACGGAATGCTTTCCGTAATTCTTCAAACCCACCGATGCTCCGTCGTGGGAGTTTGCTAAACCATGTGCGCACATTCCCTACTAATGTTGAATTAAACATATGGCACCACACAGGTTGTGGCCAATTTTCGATAGTAGCAGCTGATTCGAAAACCTTTAGATGGTCATCCGGATCACCTATCCCATTATATGTTTTCACGTTAGTGGGCATGCGCCTCCTTTTGTGGTCAGAGTAATCGCTGATGTGTCGTGTAAATGCATCAACTTTCTGGCGACGTCATGGAAGAGACATGTCTTCATTTTCTTCTTCGTGACGTCTTCCTCTTGACTTCAAGTGTCCTGTTTCTCTATCCTCGTTGTCCGAGGAGTCGCTAGAGGAAGAGTAATTTCTTTTTCGGCGCTTGCACCGGCTTCCTTTAGAGGAAGAGCTTGAGGGGCTTTCACTTGGGGATATTCTCCTCCCCAATCTGTCGTGAATTTTCTTGCTCCTAGACTTGGAGGCCCCTTCACTTGGTAAATATTGAGGTCCTAATCGGTCTTGTATCCCTCGACTACCAAGTCTGGAATTAGTGCGCCTTTCGCTGCCTTCATATTCCTCTGAATATTGTGAGTCAGATGTCGTACCCAGCCTATCGTGGATAGTAGTACGTTTTTCGTTATCTGCGCGCCTTCTTCGTGGGTGGCGTGGTGGTGATGGTTCGCGTTCAGGACCAAAATTGAGTCGGGCTTGAAGGCTCGTACTCGACCTTCTCCTTGCTTCTTCTTGCATGAGGGCAGTTAGGTTTTCATAATTTTGGGATATAAAATTTCCCAACGTCAGGTCGGGTGTGTCCTCAGTTGCTGCAAGAATATCTGCCTCAGTATTGGGCACCCAATCTCAGTTGGGCGCGCCCGGTGGTACAGTGTTGTCCACTGCAGGTACCGTTTGGTGAGGAGTAGTGAAGAGGGTGCGCTGGAGTTCCTCAATGCTTGGAACCACTGTGGTGGCTTGGGTAGTCCTTATAGGCAGTTCTACCACCGGAAGAGGTTGGGTTGTTCCCGCCTCTTGGTGACCAGGTGCGCTGGTTATCCCAGCAGCCTGCCTAGTGGTTGAATCTTGTTGATTCTTCCTCTGGGGGTCACATGTTTTTTCCAACTGCGGAGTCCGCTGGCTTGAATTTTTATTCTTCGTCATTCTAGTTCCTTAGTTCTTAGTAGGGGTCCCACGGATGGCGCCACTTATTGATACAAAAGTTGGGCGTTCCTAATATGGGCTCTTGCTCTCGTACCAATCAGTTCTTAATGCTTGAAACCTGCGCACTAAGAAAATAAACAACACCGTTAGGCTTATCGTGGGATTGTCTCCCACGATTAGACTCCGGCATGAGAGTAAGTAATTGGTTTAGGGTTCTCGTAAAGAGTTTTAGGGTTTGTGAATCGTACCTCTAATGAGAATTGTGTCGTTCTTTATATAGGCGCAGAATCCTTGTAGGTTTCGTGCTCCTTACGTTTCGCACACATGGTGCTTATCCGGGTTAAGGATATCTATTCCATAGATAGAAAATCCTTATCTATACCGTATATAGTTTAGTTGGGTTTGCGCTTACGTGAGCCCAATCCCATTATTAATGCGGCCCAAGTTATAATAGCCCACACATGGCGGTTATTGGCCTTAGTAATGTTTATCATTTGGGCTCGTGGCCCATATATAGACTATACGTCATCAGGATATGAGGAAATCATGAAGGAAGTGTCATCACACTTTAAAAAGGACGGATACAACCCAGGCAAAATCACCTTTTGATTAGTTCATTCGTCGACCTTCATTGTTACAACTTACAAGGGACCTACTCTCCTTGACGCCTTTGACCAGATCAATGAACTCAAGGTCTGTATGTTTCACCTATATATCCGATATTAATGGACCGAAAATAAGAAGAAAACATCTGCGAATATGTTGTTATATGCGCCATTAATTTGTATTGGCAGTTAAATATGTGGTTATATGCGCCATTAATTTGCATTGGCAGCTTTCGTAAATTGATTTGGGATCATCTTAACACGTATGTACCATATCATTTAATTATGTGGTTAGTTAAGACATTGATTTGTATTGCCAGCTTTCGTAAGCAATCCCAAACAGTCCCGATAAGCAGTTCTAATAAGCAATCCAAAACAACTGACATGTTTGAAATTGCTTATTGAAAGTCCTTACAAGCGTGGTTTGGGATTTCTTATTGAAACCAAGCATCTAACCAGTAAGTGTTATGACACGTATGTACAGGATTAGTAATTTTGTGATTTGAAACACTTAAAACTTTAAAGTTTATGCATCAAGAAAACTAAAAATGTTTCTTTCTTAAGGTCAGAATGATTAAATCTCTTTTCACAATTTGCTTATTGAAAATCACATTAATTGATTTCAGACGCATTAAGTAATCTATTTTTTTACCTTTTTAAATGTAAATAGTCACTCTCTGTTGTACTGAGCAGCTTACCCACGACAATTGGAGAGAGCAAACAGTTGTTTGGACCAGGAAAAAAAAAGACGGTATGTCTTTACTTTCTTATATATTTTTTGACTTACTTGGAGGTGGAAAATTGGTGGGTTGTCGGGTTACGAAAAAGTTCAGCGAGTTTGCTCAAGGCTGAAACAGCGGCAACATGGGCGGGTTTGCTAAAAGGGTCAATACCGATAAATTTATATGTACGGGTACAAACAGGTTGATCTGAGCATTTTTTTTAGTTAGTTTGGTCACACTTTATTGATTAATAATTTTTAAGACAAAATGTATTACGAAAGTTTTGATATATGTGTCAGATTGGCCAAGACCCATTTTTGCCCATTTGGTGAGCATAGTACGATCAAAATAGGCATGGCCAAGACGAACAAGAGCTGAAGTTTGTTTTTTTCTGATGATGACTTTCGGTCATTCTACATATGTAAGTTTTAGTAAACTGGAGATTCTAGCGGTGAATTGTTTTTATAAATTTGCTCTTTTGTTATGTGCAATAAAGGAGCTTAACTCTGCTGCACTGCCTGCTTAACAAAGTAAAACTGCTTATGCTAGGGGGTATCTGAGTTTGCTTAATGAAACTGCTTATGCTTTTTGAAATAACCAGATAAGAAATTTGGGATACACAACTCACAACCTAATTATTCAGAACTATCTCTTTGACCCTACTGTCATCATAGAAGCAGCTGGATAAGCAATCTGAAACACCTTCAAAACTGCTAAAGGGCTTATCTGGTCATTCCCTATAAGGCAATAACTCTCATAATACACATCGAAACACCTGCTTAGGGGGTATTTAGGATTTCACATTAGAACTGCTTATGCTCTTTCATTCTTAAATAATCTAAAAACTTATCTGGATACGCAGTCTCAATCACATTTATAGCTTAGGCCTGTTTTGGAGTACCTAACTTAACTGATTTTTGTATTATGATACGTCATATACGCAGGTAGATAGATTTAAGCAAAATCATTTAAAACTGTTTATTCTACCCTGAAATAAAAACCGTTTTGATAAACAATCTTAAGTTAGAACCTTACATTTGTGTATAGCTCAATAGCCACATGCAGGAATAGTGGGAATTTATAATGAATTCGGTGGCTGAAAAAAAATAAGTGAGAACCTTAAGGTTTAAGTTCAACCCAACCAGTACCTAAAGCGTACCTAAAGCTACCTATTTTGACCAGTTAATCAACCTATCCCCTTTTGACGCCTATACTTTGTTTCATGCAAATTTTGAATTGACATGAGTATAATAATTAGGTTCTGTTTAATTTACGACTTCTAATAAAATAAAACAAGTCATCTATATTGTTCTTTGAAGATGGTTATTAAGAAAAATACAGTTTTTCTAATAGGTACACTATGGGTTGAATAAGGCTGGACTTACATATTGAGGCTATACCACATTATCTTAATTATCATTAAGATCATCCCATTCCCATCATTAGTTTCAAAGACTTACTTCACTTTCGATTGGATGGAATCATCCAAACTGAACAGTCTTAATGTTGGGGTCGTATCGCAACTTTTTCCCAGCAAAACATTGCTTATATATCACAAACATGGTACCGCAATAACCAATAGCATGTGTCGTTGTTACTTCTGAACAAACATTTGTGAAGCCATAGATAAAGTACATTGACCAATTTTATAAATCTTAACTGATTGGGACCAACATTTTAATAATAATAAAAGAAGAACGTTGATGATGCGTTAGTTGTTAGGTTATAGGAAGCTGCTTGACTTATGAACATGTTTGCCAAAATAATTTGACATTGGCCTATAATCTATATCTCTTATCTCACATTATAAAGCACGGAAAGTAAACACTCTTAAATTTCAATTAAGTGCATGAAAGTGCACATGTACCCTTACTAATAGTGGTGAAGCACCTTAAGAGATTAGCAAAGTATGTGTTTTGTTTTGTCGGATTCTGGATGTACGTAATGCAAACGCTTTTAGCATGTGATCCGAATTCTAAATGATCAAAAGTTTCTGAGTATTGTCCCTAGCTTTGTTTATGTTTATTAGTGGTTAAATCTGTTCAAAGTTTTACCATGTTTATTTTTACTTATGCAGCCATATCCGTCAAGATCCACACTGAAAAGGCCATTGCTCTTGACGTCAAAAGCTCAAACACCATTGCCGACTTGAAAACTGTTATCCAGAATAAAGAAAGTATTCTTCAGATGAGCAGGCGCTAATCTTCAAGAATGTGGTTCTCGAGGACATTGATAGCCTAACAGAAATGAAAATACAGTGACCTTAAAAGCGTAGATATGAAAATTCTCTATTTGTATATTAAAAGCAATATTATTACTCTTGAGAAGGAAGTTGGTTTGGAGTGTAACCTCACCCCTTGGACTTATAAGCCCAAAGTGCCTTGATGAACATGGTGACTCGGTATTGTTGGAATCTAATTGAGAGATGAGTTACTGTGTAAAAAGTTCAAAAATTGAAGATCCAACTGTCGCTCGACTGCACATGCTTCTACACCACCAATAACTGGTCTAAGTGGTTAACATGTAATCTATTATACTTGATTATTGTGTTGTTTTCTCTGTATATCTATAACTGCCCTTACTCGCGTTTGTAAATTTCTTGACTATAATAGGAAAATGAGATGTTTGTTTACAGCAAACCTATGGACACATCCCATATTCATTCTTAATAAAAATACATGTTATCTAACTTAGAGTCAGTATGTAACGTAGCATGGTGTTCATTACTTACACAATATAAAGGCTTATAAGTAGTCCATTTAGGATAGATTAATGCATACTAGATTTATTCAACACCAGTTGCATCCTAACACAGCCAAGTTGGAAATTCATTTTTGCCATTCTAAATTTCATTATGCAGTTTAGTGCGACTCAAATGTTGGTATATATAGAGGTCTTTTTGGTTTATTAGTGGTTGCTTTGCCCTCAATTTTTATGATAGCATTAAACTCTTTAAAAGGGAGAAAAAGGATGACTACAATTTTTATGCTTCAATGATAACAAAGTGGCAATGTTTCATTGTGACCTTAGCTTGCTTTCTCAGGTCATCTTATAATGTTTTTCCCATTAGGATGCTATTTTTGTTGTACGTTTACCTTATACAGTAATAGCTAATTACTTGCATACCCCTTAGTTTGGGTGTCTCGACGTATTAGAAATGTCGATTTCAAACACCCCGCAGCGAAGCGCGGGCTAAAGACCTCGTTCTGTAACAAACTTCGTATCACGTTTAAATTTAAGTATTAAAAGGTTTGAAAAAAAAAATCAAACACATTAACATGTGTTGCAGTGAAGTTCTGTCTGAGTACTCGAAAAGAACCAGAGAAATAGCAAAATGTTTGCTTACTGGGGATATCATCAAGCCTAGGAATCGACCAATCTGACATGGAAAAAGATTTAAAACTGGAATCCAGTTTACAAGTATGTTTGCTCAATCTTTACCCTCCCTGCCCACAACCTGAACTTGCACTGGGGATGCCTCCTCATTCGGATCATGGCCTCTTTACTCTCGTCATCAACAATGGTGTAGGTGGACTACAAATCAAACGCAAGGGCAAATGGGTCAATGTGAATGACACCATTCCTAACGCATTTCTAGTAAATACTGCCGACCATCTTGAGGTAAGTGAATTGTGTAACGGGTGAAAACAGATTCGAGTTAAACCCTTTGATTTTTCATATGAGTTAAAGCATGTTAGCTTGGGTTGGGTATTTTGGTTAATGCCTAAACATTTTGTTGTCCATTTTCTAGAAGTTTTTATAGTAAATGCTTAACTTTCTGTAGAAACACTATCAAAGCAAATTTAAGTCTACCAATTATGTTATAACAAGACCCAAATGGACCACTTTATAAGCTAATGGGGCGCAACAGTCACCTCTAATTTGAGACTAGTTGAGTTTGCCTCAAAGCGATTAATGGTGCATCTCTAATTTGGGTAGATATTCAGTAATGGGAAGTACAAGAGTATAGAACATCGTGCTGTCGTGAACAATGCAGTCACAAGGATGTCTGTAGTTATGACACATGGACCGTCCCTGGATGCAGTGGTGAAACCGGCTCATCAGTTGGTGGATGAAGAAATTAGGCCGACATCATATGTTCCAATGACGTACAAGCAGTATCTAGGTTTGCAACAAAACAACCCAATCGATGGGAAGAAATGTCTAGACCGTGCATAAATGTATATGCATTTTGTGTACGTGATTTCAGTCCAAGCAACACGCCAACGCTTGTTATTTAGAGTTAATAAGTAACTTCTGCTTCATTGTTAAGTATTTATCAATGTAAAAGAAATGTTGCATTATCATATGTCCGAAGGCTTGTTTGCTAATGTTTTTGTTTTCAGTGTTAGCATATATTTTTATAAAGTACGTATAACCTGGCCTAGATAACATACTTGTTAAATGTTTTGGAATACCAACATGAATGCACAAAAGATTCTAAACAATGTTCATATAATGTTATCATTGTTTGATGTTCGCACTTCGCACCATTCACTTTAAACATCCAATGGCTAGCTAGTTTTTATTAAAGCCTATTTATTTAGTTATATTGAATAAGAAAATATACAAATCTAACTTCATATCAAAATGAGCAATTTTCTTACAACTCACTACTAGCCGAGTACCCGTGTTGCACGGCAAAATGTTCTAAGGTACTGAAAATAACAACTTTTTAAGACAAGACTTAGGTCTGAAATTGGTATGTATTTAGGTTTTGGTTATGAGAGTGATAATGAGTCTTAGTTGCAAGTTAAATTGTAGATTTGTAGTTTGCCATAATTGGTAGGTAGTCGTCATGTTTGTGTAGGTTATTGTTTAGGTCGGGTTAATTTTTGTATTATATAATATTTTAGAATAAACTTGATAAGGATCCGGTGAGAAGAAAACTTAAAATGAGAAAAATGAGAAATAACTATACCACATATTTGAGATGCATCGACTTGAATTAGATGCATCTCTATTCATTTAGATGCATCTCACTTAGTTTTGAAAGTAATTTTGAAGTAAAAACGATGTAAAGTAGTATTAGCAACAAATTTGACTCGCAGAGGGGAAAAAATGTATAAGATTCGTTTAACTTGATGAAATGCATCTAATATATCTATGTGCATCTAAGTTTTAGCTATGAAATATGTTAGGGTGCATATAAAATATTAGGGATGCAACTAATTCAAGTCAACGCATCTCTAATGTATATTTATAGTTATTTCTCATCCTTCTCATTTTAAGTTTTCTTCTCATTTGATCATAAGTTTAAACTTGATTTCTATTTTTTGGACTTGCTAATTGCTAATTTCAACAGTAATAAGGTTTCACGGTTTCACCTTTCAAATATAAAAAGACTTACATGATTAAATACCGTTATTAATAAACATAGTATTGTGAAATTTAACAAAAAAGTCAGGATGGCCGAGTGGTCTAAGGCGCCAGACTCAAGTTCTGGTCTTCGAAAGAGGGCGTGGGTTCAAATCCCACTTCTGACATTCGTTTTTCGAATTTTTATTTAATTAAGGTCAAAGTCAAAAGTTATTTTTCAGTTCAAAGGTCAAGCAATTGGCCAAATTAAAATCCACCCATGTGGTTAACAAAAAAATAAATAAATAGGGTCTCCTTTTGTGTAGTGGGTTAAGCAGATGCCAACTATAATTTCAAAGTTTGGGTTCTCCTAAACTTTTAACAATTAACTCTTTTCAGGTTTGTATTGGGTTAAGCAGATGCCAACTATAATGGGGGGTGTTCATCGGTAATTCGGTTAAAAAAATTTTAAGCAAATCGAAAATCGAGCCAAACCGAATTCAAATTTGATTCAATCGAACTGAAAGCCGATCTGAATAACCAAAATTACATAGTTTTAATAATTTTCCATTTAATTATATATAGTTTTAGCACAATTTTTTTAAATCTTAAATAATGTAATATTATACTTATATACTAAAACTTGGGATGTCTCGACAAAATTTTTTTGCACAACTACAGTGCTTTATTATTTTTTTATTCCCTCTTATAAACGGGTCTCCCTCTCGATCCTTCTCCCACACACCTAACAAAAACACAACCCATACACACAGACGAAAAAAACACAAACCACACACACGCGTGCACACAAATCGATCGGTTATTCCAGGTACATTTGTGATTTTGTTTATTATTTCATAGTTTAATTGAGTTGTTTGTTTTCGATTTTTCTAATTCAGAAATTAGGGTTTTGTTAAAATTTAGGGGTTTTGCTAATTTTGGTTTTTTTGATGATTTTTTGTGATTTCTAAATGGCCTTAGTTCACTGAATCGTTTTTTGATTTCTGGATGAGGTGGTGAAATTTAAGGTTTCAGTTGTGGAAAATTATTGTTATCATTTTGATTTTTTTTTTCTTTTGTTTTCAGTATGAGGTGGTGAAATTTAGGGTTTCTGTTTGTGAGTTTACCATTTTTTCAGATGTTCAGATGAAGATGAAAAGGACGAATCATGCTAGCACTCATAGTTGTAGGTAAGTTGTTCTACCTTAATTAATTAACCAAACTAATATGTTATCTTGAGATTTATATTTTCCACTATATTGTTGCAGCATGATGCGTCGAACACAAAAATCGGTCCGGGTATGGCCACAACCTGTCCTTCCGGTGATACTTTCTTCCTTTCGTTTTCCTCTACTTTTAGATATAAGAGTTTTCTTTTGTGTGATTTGTTGCGTAGGTTTTATTTTATAAATAAGAAACTAGATAGTGTTTGGACGTGCTTTGGTTGTTTGATGATGCGATAATTAGATTTGTAACAGCATGTAAAAATGCCCTCTAACTGATTAGATGACTAAAATCAACTTTGTTACAGCTAGATAATAACTCCATGATAACTCAATTTTGAGTAATATATCGTTCTTAGTATATTGTTGGTTCACTCTCTAAACAAGTAAAACGTGTTATATACAATCCGAAACATCTCCTTAACTGTAAGGTACTTTAAATGAAACTTTGTTTGATAAAATATTGCGTTTCCCGCTATGTGGATTGTGGTTTAGGTTAGAAGATGGGCTGCTAACATTTCGTATTTGCTCAGTGTCATTGTTATCAGATACATGTGTGACGATGTTGTTCCACAACATCCTTTACTTGCTCATTGGACATTTTTCATCACTCTGCAAGCTATGCGCTACGCCGTTGGGCAGCTGCAATGATCGTGCAAGGTAACTCCATGCTTATGTGGTCTTAGGTTAGTGTTGATTGGGTAATACTGTATTGAGAATGCAACGGCCATAAGTTGTATAAATAAGCTTAACGAAAATAAACAAACACACCAAATACATGTTAATCAAATGGTAAATTACAATCAGAACGTTTATGATTATCTTTTAGTTTCACATTCATATGGTATTAGTAATAGCACACTTTTATCACAAAATAAATACAAAAACTTTGAGTCCAACCACATTGTATTTTGAAGGATAAAATTGTCCTGTTGCACATGTTCTTATTATTATTATTATTATTATTATTATTATTATTATTATTATTATTATTATTATTATTATTATTATTATTATCATATAAATTTGTTTTTTCAAGAATCTTAGATACTTTTTGTCCAAAAATTTAACTATGAAATCGTATGAAGTCGTCCGAACAGGGTATAAAACTCTTTTCACTAGGAGTGCGGAATGGTGTTTGGGGCTGAGCCAAAATGTAAATGCTTATTGGTTTTCCAGATTATGTAATATATGCATTAAACTGATGTTGTGGGTTAAAATCAAAGCCTGAAATTGGAATTTAGTATTGTATGATTTTCTAATTTCTGTACAGTTTAAGCTTCTTATATATACTATTAGTAATTACTATGATTCAGTACTACAATAGTAATTTAGAATTCTTAAATATACCTTATGATTTATAGGTTCTATTCAATTGAAATATACTATGTGTGACTTTCGACCTGTTTTCCACCCTTTCTACCCATTTGACCCGTTCCTTTTATAGCTAATTTTTTACTTCAACCGAATTGATAAGCTAAGCTATTTGGCCTACCACGCAGTTCAAGGCTGTGGCGTTTGAGAATGTGGTGTGAAACTGTGAGTTCATGGGTATGGTGGTGATGCTAATCCTATTGGTGAGTTATAAATTTATCACCTACATTTTTATTGTTGTTCGTTATAGGATCTGTTTTAACTCGATATGATGCTATAATTATGTTTTCTATATGAATATAGAGCATTGCTTTTTTGGGTTCATGATGGCTTGGATGAAAAATGTGAGGTTTTGCTTCATCCGAATGGACTAAGCGAGCATGGAACAATGGGTCAACAAGCTTACAAGGTCAGTCAAGGTTACACCTTTAATTCTAAGGGAATGAACAGTGGCTAATTTTTGTTGCCAAATGATGAGCTGCTAATGGTGTATCTGATAATTATATATCGATTATGTTTATGTTTATTTATTTTTTTATCTGTTATATGCCCTTTGAAACCGAGAACATAATCTGCTACGGAACAGTTACCTATAAGTTGATAAATAAGGTTTATAAGTTGTAACACAAACCATTTATAAGTTGATAAATAAGTTGTAATAAAAAAGTTGTATCAAGTTGTTACTGATTCAATAATTGTTGAACTAAAAAGGTTTATAAGTTGTAACTTTTTGGAATTTAATATAAATATCAAATGTATAAATCTTATACAGAGTTAAGATATTGGATGTACTTACTTATGCAATTTATATTTACTTACTTTAAACTCATGTCCAAACAACAACCACAGGTCAATAAGGCAAACTTTAAGAAGCATCAGTTTATAATGGGTTAAACTCAACGCCAATGAAAGACCTGTATATGAAAACTGGCCATTCGTTGAGGTTTGCAAACATTAACCAAAATCTATATTATCATAAGTTTAGTTTTTTATTTATCGTAACACGTATACTAATAAGTTGATTTTTTTTTTACGATTGTGAACAGTAGGATATCTACTGACCTTTTTGGACACTATGGAGAAAATGCCAAAAGGCCATTACAAGAACTGTATGGAAAAGAGGTTTAAAAGAGGCGTTCAGTTCTAAATAGCTACATCTGCAGTAGCACAAACTGTCTTTTGGACACTGTCAACAAAAGGACGGTTCAGTTCTAAACAAGAACACATAGTCTTTCGGTTGCACAGCCTGCCAAGTAATAGGTAATGAACTACTTCACTACCTTTGTTTCAGTCGTCACTTTTCCAAATTTTTACTTGCGAGATTTATGGGACACATGCTGATTTAGGATATCTCGAAAATGTCAAAACATACCGGAAGATTGCAGTTTATCTTAGAGACACGTGTAGGTTTCAGCCGTGTTAGTAGTCACAAAGAATTTTGCAATTTGGTCGCTTAACAATCATTTTAGGATGTGCTAATCTCTTGCACCCCGTTACCATTACAGGTATCCAGAAAGAAGTCAAAGAACTAGCGATCAGCTTAAAAAAACGTTGTTAAATGCAAATGACTTTTTATGTTGAACAGAGGAAACGGACACTCGGAGAAAGCATGTATATCTTTGCTATGACTCTGCTCCAACTTTGTGAATCATCATTAGAGGAACGAAGTCATGTTGAAGGTAAATTTGCTATTATCTACTGCATTTCATTTGCTTCTGATACCTATTTATAATAACTAACAGGAAATGAAATACTTGCTGTGGAAAACTTGAAGGGAGGGTTGAATAGTTTACCGCTTTTTTTAAATCCTTTTTAGCTTAAATATCCTTTAAAAAACTTTACGTTTGCTTAAGGATATAAACACAACGTTGTAAGTTTGATTCTTTGAAAAGCTTTTCATGTGAATAACAATTCTAACTTTACTTGTTTCATACTTTGAAAAGCTTTACTTGTGATGATCCTAACTTTGGTTGTTTAGCTCTTTGAAAAGCTTTGCATTTGTTTAAAGACATAAATACAACTTTACTTGTTTTAATTCATTAAAAAGCTTTATATGTGATTAACTATTCTAACTACACAACAACATGTAATAGGCAAAGATAAAGAAAGAAACGATCAAACCACAACACGATTGTCTATCGTGGTTCGGCTACAAGGACTCTTTTTCCTTGCCCTATATCCACGCCCCGAGTTTCCAACTCGAGATTTATAAGCACTAATGAACAAGCTCCTTTCACCGGCGGAGAAAACCTTTACAACGTTGCTTACACTTTTACCGACACTAAGCTAGATGTCGAGTTCTTTTACACGGGTACAACCACTCCCATCGTCGCTTACACTTTTACGGACACTAAGCTAGATGTCGAGTTCTTTACCAAGGGTACAACCACTCCCGTTAGTTCTTTTACAAGGGTACAACAACTCCCTACACACTACGTATTTTGAGGCCTAAAATACTAACCAATCACTTCTACATACATGACACAAATGAAGTATAAACTACCAAACCTCATACATGACCAAGCTACTAAGACTTGCAACTTAAGAGTTGAAGCTTGTAACTTCATGAATGATCTTGTGAAGTCCCTTGCAACATAAGAGAATCACACAAATCAAAATGTTACTGAGTTAGTTGAGAGAGTATGTGAAAATATGTCCTAAAGCGGTTACATAAAACTAACGAATGGTTTGGTATTTATAGCAAAACATTCTGTAGGTCTGGAGGATACGGTGGACCCCTCATAAGGGTTCCGCCCGTGTATCCCCAGGGTACCGTCAGGGCTGCAGTTGGTTTTTGCAATAAATCTTCCAAACCAAACAAGGTCACATCACATTACACCTAGTCAAACACAAGACTTGCAAGCAAGCATAAGGTTAGTCAAACACTCTTTCTTACCATAATTGTATATTGACAAAGCTTGCCCTAAATGTGATGTGACATTACTATTTTAAGAAATAAATATGATGTGATAAGACACTTTCTAATTTAAGAAATAAAAATAATGTTCTTGTGGTGATGGTTGTTGTTGTTGAGGTGGTTGTTGATTTTGAACAAAATGGCGGAAACTTGGTTCGCCGGTAGGATTGTCATGAAGGTCTTTGTAAATTGGGTGAAACACAAATGATTGTGAGTGGGTATGTGTAACAATTCGAAATTTCAGGTTAATTACTATTCCCGGAAAATTTACTATTCATTTTTTCCTGAAATTTTCCTGAAAGTTGATTTTTATTTCATATTCTCGAGTGATAAATCATTTCCATGGCAAAATAAATGTTTGACATTCGTCAGATCATTTTCGTGAAAGTTATTAAGGAATTACACGTTTTAGGGTAAAACGTCATTCAGAAATTCTACGCACAACGAAACTCGCCCCCGTTAAGTGACCCCGCATCAGAAAAATGTTTGACACAATCATGATTTATTTGAGAATAAATCATGACTGAGAAAAACATGACCAAAATAAACCTCGGCCGTGAAAAACTGGAATTTTCAGTTTTAAGCGTTTTTACTCAGCTATAACCTTACCCTATACCTGCACCGCGTTTCTAAGATGATTTGAGTTTTCAACTTATTAGAATAAGTCAACATATTTTTCCCTCCTCCTTTGACCAAAAATCATTCCTTGATTTTATAATTCATTCTGTGATTTTTAGGCTTACGGTTTGATGGCTAAAAGACATTTAATACCAACCGACACTAGACTGAGCCCAGTCTAGACATTATAAGTCATTTTAAATCATTTATAACCTATTAGAAAAGTAACATTTTACTTTTCTCAATTTTACGCAATATTCGTACATTTTACGTATTACGCGTTTTAGACCCGTGTTTCCAGTTTTAGCAGGGTTTTACCACCCAGATGGAACCTACCACTCATTTTATATTTTATTATGTAACATATGGACATGTTTAACAATACTTTCAAGTTCCATAATTTTACGACACCCGGTTTTACGTTTTGAGGCCTAATCATTTACGGTTGACATTTCCCGGAGTCAAGTTTCATCCTAATACTTAGGATATTATCAAGCCAAGCACACCTCACCCCCTAGCCCTTGTGAACCGCCAATATGGGGGAGTCACCCTTGGTGTGGCTTGATCCTAAGCTAAGTGATCATGGATGTGTTACATGTGTATAACCTTGTCATGAAAGCCTTTGTCAAAACCAAATTGGTAACCTCCTCAAAGGACTATAAAAGCCCCTCCCCCCCCCCCTTGTGTTTGCCGTCCATACCTCACACCACAACACTCCATCCTTAGCTTTATTTCCTTCTAATTTCTATTAAGATTCAAGAGCAAGTTCAAGATAGAAACCCTAGATTCTTTTAGGTTACCAAAACACTTCCATAACCTCATATACTTTGGTGATTTCTCTTGAGTTTAAATCCACTCAAGTCACCTCAACTTTCATCATCTATCTTTCAAGATTACAAGAGTAGAAAGATTGCATGAAGTAAAGTGGGTTGAAGCAAGTCTATCAAAGTCCTTACCTTACTAGTTACTTCCTTTCTTATTTTGAAAGCCAAAAGTTGTAAGCCAAACCCTAACATGCTTCTTTTAAATAATCATGTTCATGTCATTTATATATTATTCATGCTATATTATGTCTTGTATTCATGCCCATGATGTATAAAAGTGAGTAAAACAAGTTGTTGTAATTGATTGACAAGATAAGTTATTAAAACCAGTAAACTAGTGACTTTCTTGGTAAGACCTGATCAAAATGGTAAAATTATGATATTGGATCATTACATATTACAGTAGAGGACTTAACAAGGAAACCATAGCAATTTGAACCACCTAAAACGAGTATACGAGTCAAAAGTTATGACGATTTGAAGTTACCAAAACTTTCCGGCAAAACTGCCTAAAATGTTTATGTGACAGAATATAAAACACGCAAAAAGAGGCCTATCTGGTCCGTTTCATGAAAAAGTTAAAACGCAAAAGTTGTCCGGAATCACGTTTTCTTCAAAAACTCAGGGGCACGTCTCCAGAAAATCAATAACGAATGAGATATTTCTCAGTTTCTTAACAGCTATTTACATATATATAAGTCACTATATTATGGTTATACTTTAAAAGGAACAAGAGGTCTTATGACCTATAATCATGACCACAACCATGGCTAGAGCCAAGGTTGAGTCTCATGACCATGGAACAAGGACCAAAGGTCATGGCAAGGCCATGACTAAATGGCCATAGAAGCTTACTTAGGCGAAAACATGAAACAAGGAATTGGCGATAACTTGAACAAGCAATTTGGATCTACTTCACTTAAAAAGAACCATGAGATAATACAAAGAGAAATTGTTATACAAGACTTATGAAACTTACCCTAATAACAATCTTCATGTAATAATAAACTTTCCTAAGTTTATTCAAATATCGGACATGTAACTTTTCGGATCAAAACTTATATCTATATATTTTATCAACTACTACAATAGTAGGGAGCCTCATGTGAGGAGTTCATTATGTAAGCCGTCGAGATAAGTTGTGGATTTACGAATTAAAGTGTCCTAGCTCCTCGAACGCTTACTAACATGACTTCTGAATTATGTCGGCCCGAACGGTAGTAAACGATATATAAAACATACATGTTTCATGAATCTTTTCTTTCAAAGACTTACAATATACATCATACCACATCATGGACTAGATGCAAGATATATATATAGGCACTACTTCATATTCTTTACACAAATCCTAAGTCGCGACATTCTATTATAGGTTGCTCGTAGAAACCTTCACGATCCAACCATTACCTTCATTACTTGCTATCTTACTTAAGGTGAGTTCATAGCCCCACTTTACATTACTTCAATGTTTTACAAACCCTTGGGGGGAATACATGCTACTCTTAAACCGAACACAATGCTTTGAAACTGTATGCTGCCTGATTGTTTTATTATTACTAAGTACCTTCCTTGCCAATCCTAGGCCCCTATCATGAACCATTTAATCACTAGTATTAGTGAGCGCGAGTATTGTGAATAGGCCTATTAGGATTGATGAATCCCATTTGTTTGAGCAGATTAGTTCAAACGAATGCACTATATTTGAACATTAAGTATGACGGCAAAGTACTTACCGGGGCAACAAAACCGCCGATTGATATTGGTACCCGTTAACGTATTGGTTGCATGAGCTTAGTATATAATAATAACTGTTTTGTTTTCTAACATAAGTATGAGTCTAATTAACTCATACTACCAACATATTGTGTTCAACCGTTAAACAAACTCTATGAATATCACTCAACCTTTGTGTTGACCTCTTAAGCATGTATTTCAGGTCCATGATAATCTAGAATGGAGCGGAAGGGAACGTACTAAAGGAAGAAGGCTATAAACTACTATGTCATTCGATAAAAACATCAAAGACTTTATATTGATGTATTTTGAAACATGGAACCTTTTTGGGACCTTACTATGTAAACTCTGATATATTTGAATAAATATGAATGACAACTCTTTTTAATACGACTCGGTTAGAGATCGTTTTCTATTATTATGACTGTTGTGCCGTCGAGTAACACCCAAGTTGAATTCCGCTGCATCATGAATTGGGGGTGTTACAGATTGGTATCACAGCCAGGTTATAGAGAAACGGGTCTAAGTGAGACCTAAACTATAACTACAATTACAAGCAAAAACATTTTTATAGCCTTCCGCTCTTCGTGCCTTCCATCCTCCAGAAGATTATGGACTTATTACACATGTTATACTACATGAACATATTTGTATATTGTTATATACACATTGCCATAGTTTGAGCATTTTCCATAAACATTTGATTTATTTTTGACGTCATAATACTAATTGTAGACATCATGTCCGCACCTCCATCTCCCGATCATCTTCCTGCTATGCCTGAGTATTTACCAATTCTTCCCGGACCCGATAATCCTTACTTTGAAGCAATTAACTACGACGATGAGGAAGAACCTTACGAGGATCTAGACAATGAATTAGATTCGGACGAAGATCCTGAAATGGATATGGACATAAACATCGATGATTACGAAGAAGATCCTGAAATGGATATTGACATCGAAGACATCGATGATATTGAGGAAGCAGAGGAACAAATAGTGGTGCCACATCTATCACCATTAACATCCCCACCACCTGTTTCACCAAATTCATCCGAATCTAACCGTACCACTCCAGCTCAAGTTCCGAAGTCTACTTACCAAGTCGGCGGAACATCTACATCTACACATATGTTCGTGAACTCGGCTCAAAAAGCCCTCAACCTAACCCAACTCAAAGTTCAAAGTATGGCAAGTCAAATGAACGACTATATATCCAAGGTAAATTCTGCCAAAATGGATGCCATGAATGCTCGAGAAGACCTCTATTGGTTTAAACTTGACATGAGCTATGTCAAGAGAGACTTGACTCACGTTGGGGAAATAGTCTTAAATCCTTTGACCGGCTTGGATGACGTCAAAGATAGACTTACCTTGGTTGAGAGGGCCCAAGAACAAGATGCGGTACAAATTCACAAACTACTTAACCGCCTAAATACCGCAGAAATCCGGTTAGATGTTGCAAACTTTGACAGGTATCAACTTAAGAATGATTTGTGTGGAATGCAAACTCAAATGAGTGCCATACAACAAAGGCTATACCAAAAGGATGTCAAGAATACCATCCCAATGAAAGTGTGGATGTGTTAGCAACACACGGAAATAATAATCCGTCCGGACTACAACAACCTCCCAACCGATGTTAGACTAGTGTTATAGTACTAGTTATCTTTTGTACAACGTTGTAATTACTAACTGAAAGTATTAGTTAGTAAGTTTTGAAGGAACTTGTAATAGGTTTCGATTTTGTAAATCAATCAACGTTATATGAATAAAACTCTTATTTTATATATACTATCATGTGTTATGCTTTTAAGTTTCAAACATTATTATCCTATCATTCTTATCAAAATTGTGCTCATTTCACAACTCTCTAATTACAACGTATCTTTTGAACAATAGAATCATGGCGCTAAAGAAGAAGACACCACCAGCAATGACTCAAGCTGCCATTCGCAAACTAGTTAAGGACAGTGTCAACGCAGCACTCACCACGGAACGAGCAGCCGTAGCTGTAGCAGCTGCCGAAGCCGCCACAGCTGCTGGTGCTGCAGATGCTACGGCTGCTGATGCTGCAGCAGCCGCTGATGCTGCAGCAGCTGCTGATGCTGCAGCAGCCGCTGAAGCCGCCACTGCTGCAGAAGCTGCTATAGCTGCAGAAGCTGCCCGAATTGCCAGCCTTAACATTGGAGGACTAAACCCAACTATCCCTCCGGTGACAAATGTTGTTGTAATACCAAAGGGTTGCTCATTCATTTCCTACTTGAAATGCGAACCCATAAAATTTAAGGGTATTGAAGGAGCGGTAGGTTTGACCCGCTGGTTTGAAAAAGCGGAGTCGGTATTTTTGGTCAGTAAATGTATTGAGAGTGATAAGGTTCAGTATGCCACGAGTACTCTGTTGAATGAGGCATTATCATGGTGGAATTCAATTGCTCAACCCATGGGCATTGAAAATGCTTATAAAATTTCGTGGGATAATCTGAAGAAGATGATGATCAAAGAGTACTGCCCTCGCAGTGAAATGCAGAAGTTAGAGGTAGAATTATGGGATCATACGGTTAGGGGAAATGATATCATAACCTATAACCGTCGATTCCAAGAATTGAGGATACTTTGTCCAACAATGGTTTCCACAAAAGAAAAATTGTTGGAAAGGTATATCTGGGGACTTCCATCAAGTATACAAGGGAATGTAACTTCAGCAAATCCCAAGGAACTTGATGAAGCTATGCGGATGTCTCGCAGCCTCATGGATCAAGTGGTACGTATGACAGAAACCCGAAAGCAAAACAACACCAACAACGCCAACAATACCAATAACACCAACAACTCCAACTACCGTAACAACAACAACAACAAGCGACCATGGGATGGTAACCGTGGAAGTAACAATAACAACAACAACCAAACCCGAAACAACAACCATCACAACCAGCAGAACAAAAGACAAGAAGCCGCGACGGCTTATGTTGCTGCACCAGCCGGAGGTAAATACGTTGGTACTCTACCACAGTGTACCAAGTGCAACTACCATCATGAAGGTCCCTGCCCGGCCAAGTGCAACAAGTGTCAAAAGCCCGGACATCTTGCCAGGGATTGTAGAGGCAAGGGGGTTGCTACTGGGGCTAACACTCAGCCAATAGTTACATGTTTTGGGTGTGGTGAAAAGGGACACTTCAAGAACAACTGTTCAAGGCGGAGGTGCTCGCGGTAGAGCCTATGTCATGGGAAATGGAGAACCACACCAAGACCCGAACGTGGTTACCGGTACGTTCTTACTCAATAACATTCCTGTTAAAGTCTTATTCGATTCTGGTGCTGATATGAGCTTTATATCTACTAGAATTGCGCCTTTACTTGATATTCCATCAATCACTTTAACCACTAGTTATAGTATTGAACTAGCTACCGGTGACTTAGTAAATACCAATACCGTAATCCCAAACTGTACCCTTAATCTCTTAGACCACCCCTTTAACATCAATCTTATGCCAATCGAACTCAGAAGTTTTGATGTTGTCATTGGTATGGATTGGTTGTCTAAACATCAAGCTAACATCATTTGTGCCGAAAGAGTTGTGCACATTCCATGTGACAATGAAACTTTGATCCTTCGTGGTGATCAAAGTGGAACTCGAATTAACATCATCTCATGTATCAAAACCATGAAGTACATTGAGAAAGGATGTTATACTTTCCTAGCCCACGTAACCGAAAAGAAATCTGATGAAAAACGTCTCGAAGATGTTCCTATCGCCCGTGAGTTTCCTGAAGTCTTTCCGGAAGATTTACCCGGACTACCACCAAATCGACAAATAGAATTCAGAATTGATTTAATACTAGGAGCGGCGCCAGTTGCCCTCGCACCATACCGGCTAGCACCTTCAGAGATGCAAGAGCTATCAAATCAATTACAAGAACTTTCGGACAAGGGATTTATTTGACCCAGTTCCTCACCTTGGGGAGCTCCAGTTTTGTTCGTGAAAAAGAAAGATTGGTCATTACGAATGTGTATTGACTATCGTGAGCTAAACAAATTAACCATAAAGAACCGATACCTACTACCAAGAATTGACGATTTATTCGATCAATTGCAAGGTTCAACCTATTACTCAAAAATTGACCTACGGTCAAGTTACCATCAAGTTAGAGTTCGTGATGAAGACATTCCAAAAACAGCCTTTAGGACACGATATGGTCACCATGAATTCCAAGTGATGCCATTTGGGTTAACTAATGCACCGGCAGTATTCATGGATCTCATGAATCGAGTGTGTAAGCCATATTTGGACAAATTCGTGATCGTATTCATAGACGACATTCTCATATATTCCAAAAACGAAGAGGAACACAAAGAACACCTGAGAACAATTTTAGGACTACTCAAGGAAGAGAAATTGTATACAAAGTTTTCCAAATGTGAATTTGGATTCAATCCGTACAATTCCTTGGGCATGTGATTGACAAGACCGGTTTACATGTCGATCCCGCTAAAATTGAAGCTATCAAAAATTGGCCAACACCTACCACATCTACAGAAATTCGTCAATTTCTGGGTCTAGCTGGGTATTACCGAAGGTTTATTGAAGGATCTTCCTCAATAGCAAAATCTTTGACCAAGTTAACTCAGAAAAACAAGAAATACGTGTGGGATGAAGACGAAGAAAAAGCTTTCCAAACCCTCAAACAGAAACTTTGTAGTGCTCCTATCCTAGCATTGCCAGATGGGATCGAAGATTTTGTAGTCTACTGTGATGCATCGCACCAAGGTTTAGGTGCCGTGTTGATGCAACGTGATAAAGTCATGGCTTATGCTTCAAGACAACTCAAGGTTCATGAAGAAAATTACACCACTCATGACTTGGAGTTAGGAGCTGTAGTCTTTGCACTAAAAATCTGGAGACACTATCTATACGGTACTAGATGTACTATGTACACCGATCATAAAAGCCTACAACACATTTTGAATCAAAAAGAACTAAACATGAGACAACGTCGTTGGTTGGAGTTACTGAGTGATTATGACTGTGACATTCTTTACCACCCAGGAAAGGCAAACGTAGTAGCTGACGCCCTGAGCCGAAAGGAACGGGTTAAACCACTACGAGTCCGAGCCTTAGTTTTAACCATAAATTCAAACTTTCCTGCTCAAATCCTTCACACTCAAGCTGAGGCAGTGAAACAAGATGACATCCAAAAGGAAAAGTTGGATGGCATGATACAAAAGAAATTCAAAACCCGTTCAGATGGAACTCTATGCTTCCAAGGTCGAAGTTGGTTACCACTTTATGGTGGCCTACGAGACTTGATCATGCATGAGTCACACAAGTCTAAATACTCCACACATCCAGGATCTGATAAGATGTATCATGATCTTAAGTTACTCTATTGGTGGCCGAACATGAAGGCCGACATTGCAACATACGTTAGCAAATGCCTTACCTGCTCCAAAGTAAAAGCCGAACATCAAAAACCATCCGGTCCATTGCAACAACCAGAGATTCCTATGTGGAAATGGGAAATAATTACTATGGACTTCATTACCAAGCTCCCAAAGACATCAAGCGGTTATGACTCCATCTGGGTCATAGTTGATCGTCTCACAAAATCCGCACACTTTATACCAATCAAAGAGACTTACAAAATGGAACAACTAACCCGATTGTACGTCAAAGAAATAGTCTCAAGACATGGTGCACCAATATCCATCATATCCGACAGAGATGGTAGATTTACTTCTAATTTCTGGCAGTCACTCCAAGATGCCTTTGGAACAAATCTGGACATGAGTACAGCGTACCATCCTCAGACCGATGGTCAGAGTGAGCGAACCATTCAAACACTTGAAGACATGCTTCGAGCTTGTATAATAGATTTTAGAAAAGGATGGGATACTCATCTACCATTAGTCGAATTTTCCTACAACAACAGCTATCATACAAGTATTAAAGCAGCTCCATTTGAAGCACTTTACGGTCGAAAGTGTCGTTCACCTGCTTGTTGGGCTGAAGTGGGAGAAGTTCAACTCACTGGACCAGAACTCATACGAGAAACAACGGATAAGATTGTACAAATCAAAAGTCGACTACAAACCACAAGAGATCGACAGAAAAGTTATGCTGACACACGACGCAGACCCCTAGAATTCCAAGTCGGAGATAGGGTTATGCTAAAGGTATCGCCTTGGAAAGGCTTGATACGATTCGGTAAACGAGGAAAACTAAACCCAAGATACATCGGACCATTCAAAATCCTAGCCAGGGTTGGCCCTGTGGCGTACAGACTTGAGCTTCCATCAGAACTCAGTAGTGTACACCCCACTTTCCATGTATCTAATCTAAAGAAATGCTTGTCAGATGAATCACTCGTGATTCCACTCGATGAAATTCAACTGAATGAAGATCTTCAATTTATTGAGGAACCCGTAGAAATCATGGACCGAGAGGTCAAACAACTCAAGCAAAGCCGTATTCCAATTGTCAAAGTTCGTTGGAACTCACGACGTGGTCCTGAATACACATGGGAATGAGAGGACCAGATACGTAAGAAATACCCATATCTTTTTACCAACGAAGCTTCTACTCCCAACGCAAATTGATCTCTGGGACGGAGCTCTCATATGGGGTGGAGACTGTAACAATTCGCAATTTCAGGTTAATTACTATTCCCGGAAAATTTACTATTCACTTTTACTATTCATTTTTCCCGAAATTTTCCCAAAAGTTGATTTTTATTTCATATTCTCGAGTGATAAATCATTTCCATGGCAAAATAAATGTTTGACATTCGTCAGATCATTTTCGTGAAAGTTATTAAGGAATTACACGTTTTAGGGTAAAACGTCATTCAGAAATTCTACGCACAACGAAACTCGACCTCGTTAAGTGACACCGCATCAGAAAAATGTTTGACACACTCATGATTTATTTGAGAATAAATCATGACTGAGAAAAACATGACCAAAATAAACCTCGGCCGTGAAAAACTGGAATTTTCAGTTTTAAGCGTTTTTACTCAGCCGTAACCTTAGCCTATACCTGCACCGCGTTTCTAAGATGAATTGAGTTTTCAACTTATTAGAATAAGTCAACATATTTTTCCCTCCTCCTTTGACCAAAAATCATTTCTTGATTTTATACGTCATTCCGTGATTTTTAGGCTTACGGTTTGATGTCTAAAAGACATTTAATACCAACCGACACTAGACTGAGCCCAGTCTAGACATTATAAGTCATTTTAAATCATTTATAACCTATTATAAAAGTAACATTTTACTTTTCTCAATTTTACGCAATATTCGTATATTTTACGTATTACGCGTTTTAGACCCGTGTTTCCAGTTTTAGCAGAGTTTTACCACCCAAATGGAACCTACCACTCATTTTATATTTTATTATGGAACATATGGACATGTTTAACAATACTTTCAAGTTCCATAATTTTACGACACCCGGTTTTACGTTTTGAGGCCTAATCATTTACGGTTGGCATTTCCCGGAGTCAAGTTTCATCCTAATACTTAGGATATTATCAAGCCAAGCACACCTCACCCCCTAGCCCTTGTGAACCGCCAATAGGGGGGGAGTCACCCTTGGTGTGGCTTGATCCTAAGCTAAGTGATCATGGATGTGTTACATGTGTATAACCTTGTCATGAAAGCCTTTGTCAAAACCAAATTGGTAACCTCCTCAAAGGACTATAAAAGCCCCTCCCCCCCCCCCCCTTGTGTTTTCCGTCCATACCTCACACGACAACACTCCATCCTTAGCTTTATTTCCTTCTAATTTCTAGCAAGATTCAAGAGCAAGTTCAAGATAGAAACCCTAGTTTCTTTTAGGTTACCAAAACACTTCCATAACCTCATATACTTTGGTGATTTCTCTTGAGTTTAAATCCACTCAAGTCATCTCAACTTTCATCATCTATCTTTCAAGATTACAAGAGTAGAAAGATTGCATGAAGTAAAGTGGGTTGAAGCAAGTCTATCAAAGTCCTTACCTTAGTAGTTACTTCCTTTCTTATTTTGAAAGCCAAAAGTTGTAAGCCAAACCCTAACATGTTTCTTGTTAAATAATCATGTTCATGTCATTTACATATTATTCATGCTATATTATGTCTTGTATTCATGTCCATGATGTATAAAAGTGAGTAAAACAAGTTGTTGTAATTGATTGACAAGATAAGTTATTAAAACAAGTAAACTAGTGACTTTCTTGGTAAGACCTGATCAAAATGGTAAAATTATGATATTGGATCATTACATATTACAGTAGAGGACTTAACAAGGAAATCATAGCAATTTGAACCACCTAAAACGAGTATACGAGTCAAAAGTTATGACGATTTGAAGTTACCAAAACTTTCCGGCAAAACTGCCTAAAATGTTTCTGTGACAAAATATAAAACACGCAAAAAGAGGCCTTTCTGGTCCGTTTCATGAAAAAGTTAAAGCACGAAAGTTGTCCGGAATCACGTTTTCTTCAAAAACTCAGGTGCACGTCTCCAGGAAATCAATAACGAATGAGATATTTCTCAGTTTCTTAACAGCTATTTACATATATATAAGTCACTATATTATGGTTATACTTTAAAAGGAACAAGAGGTCTTATGACCTATAATCAAGACCACAACCATGGCTAGAGCCAAGGTTGAGTCTCATTACCATGGAACAAGGACCAAAGGTCATGGCAAGGCCATGACTAAATGACCATAGAAGCTTACTTAGGCGAAAACATGAAACAAGGAATTGGCGATAACTTGAACAAGTAATTTGGATCTACTTCACTTAAAAAGAACCATGAGATAATACAAACAGAAATTGTCATACAAGACTTATGAAACTTACCCTAATAACAATCTTCATGTAATAATAAACTTTCCTAAGTTTATTCAAATATCGGACATGTAACTTTTCGGATCAAAACTTATATCTATATATTTTATCAACTACTACAATAGTAGGGAGCCTCATGTGAGGAGTTCATTATGTAAGCCGTCGAGATAAGTTGTGGATTTATGAATTAAAGTGTCCAGGCTCCTCGAACGCTTACTAACATGACTTCTGAATTATGTCGGCCCGAACGGTAGTAAACGATATATAAAACATACATGTTTCATGAATCTTTTCTTTCAAAGACTTACAATATACATCATACCACATCATGGACTAGATGCAAGATATATATATAGGCACTACTTCATATTCTTTACACAAATCCTAAGTCGCGACATTCTATTATAGGTTGCTCGTAGAAACCTTCACGATCCAACCATTACCTTCATTACTTGCTATCTTACTTAAGGTGAGTTCATAGCCCCACTTTACATTACTTCAATGTTTTACAAACCCTTGGGGGGAATACATGCTACTTTTAAACCGAACACAATGCTTTGAAACTGTATGCTGCCTGATTGTTTTATTATTACTAAGTACCTTCCTTGCCAATCCTAGGCCCCTATCATGAACCATTTAATCACTAGTATTAGTGAGCGCGAGTATTATGAATAGGCCTATTGGGATTGACGAATCCCATTTGTTTGAGCAGATTAGTTCAAACGAATGCACTATATTTGAACATTAAGTATGACGGCAAAGTACTTACCGGGGCAACAAAACCGCCGATTGATATTGGTACCCGTTAACGTATTGGTTGCATGAGCTTAGTATATAATAATAACTGTTTTGTTTTCTAACATAAGTATGAGTCTAATTAACTCATACTACCAATATATTGTGTTCAACCATTAAACAAACTCTATGAATATCACTCAACCTTTGTGTTGACCTCTTAAGCATGTATTTCAGGTCCATGATAATCAAGAATGGAGCGGAAGGGCACGTACTAAAACATCAAAGACTTTATATTGATGTATTTTGAAACATGGAACCTTTTTTGGACCTTACTATGTAAACTCTGATATATTTGAATAAATATGAATGACAACTCTTTTTAATACGACTCGGTTAGAGATCGTTTTCTATTATTATGATTGTTGTGTCGTCGAGTAACACCCAAGTTGAATTCCGCTGCATCATGAATTGGGGGTGTTACAGTATGACCTTGATCATTTGGAAAAATGGATAGTCTAGCATAACGGTAAGCCAACCGTTCTACCAATGAGGGTTGATGGGGTTCATCATCGAGTTGCTCACTAGGTTGTTGTTGGGTTTCCATTTAAGCAATGGTGTCAAAAAGTGATAATGATGGTGGACTTGATGATTTGGGTGATAGGTCTTCTAATGTTTCCAAATAGGGTAGTGGTGATGTTGGAGGTGTATGGAAAAGTTCCATTGGTGTAGGTGTTGGTGATTGAGGTGATGAAGTTTTTGTTGGTTGAGCTTGTTGAGAAGGTGATGTTGAATCACTTGAAGGTCTAGATGGTGGAGGAATGATGACATTGTTTGGGTAGCAATGTGTTGGAGAAGGTGTTAGAGTATCAAGATTAAGCAAATCTTGAAAGGTGATTACATTGGTATTACAATGTGTTGGGGATGGTGTTGAGGTAGTGAGGTTAAGAAAATCTTGGATAGGTGAAGAAATGTTAAGCGAAGCATCGCTTGAAGAAGATGAGCTTGACTTGACGGTTTTGTTGAAGCAACAAGGTTTAACACTAATCCTAGTGGTTTTTGAGAAGGATTTTGATGACTCGGATGATGTGTTGGATTTAGTCATTTCAAAGGTGTGGTTTCGATGTTTTGAGAGAAGAAGTTTTAATGGTGATGGTGTGATTTGAATTATTTCAAAACTTTCAAATTTATAGGATGAAGGAGATGTTGAAATGGGTGTTTGGATTTGATGTTCTAC
The DNA here is from genome assembly GCA_030686995.1 of Artemisia argyi. Classification (NCBI taxonomy): domain Eukaryota; kingdom Viridiplantae; phylum Streptophyta; class Magnoliopsida; order Asterales; family Asteraceae; genus Artemisia; species Artemisia argyi. The sequence goes on from CM060709.1 coordinate 278,184,394, forward strand.
CATTCAAAGATTGAGGTTTCAAATGATTTACAAAGTTTTCATGAACATGTCAAATCATTGCATGTCAATCCAATGGAATAAGGTGGAGTGAAAGACCAACATATGCACTCAATGCTTTGTGATCATGGGATGTGATTTGGTTGAAAATGTTTCAAAGGTTTGAAGGATCCTTTAAAAGGGTTCCTTGGGTTAGTTATGTTTGAATTTGAATTTTTGGAGGGAAGTGACTTCCTAATTGTTTTAGTGAGTGAGAGTTGTTCTAATATGGTTATTGGAGTTAATGGAAGATGTTTCTCACTTAGGATAATGGCTTGACACTTTACAAGTTTTGGACTTAAGAAAAATGACAAAAATTTTCTGCAGGTGTCTGGCGGAACCCTCGCGGTACACAGGCGGAACCCTGTTTTGGGTTCCGTCTGGTCCGTTGGGCCAATTCTGGGTTACCCAGAAAATACACTGGCAGAACCCAAGTTTGGGTACCGTCAGATCCGCCAGGGCTGAAAAATATGGCAGTCCGCGATTTTGACCCGCGAGACGATTTTCAAAATTTTCGAAAACTCCTAAAATCAAAAAGATAATGCATTTCTGGTTAGGCAATGCAAAAATTAGACACGTAAATATACATATCATCGGACTTTGACCTTGAGGTCGAGGATTTCACTATACTTAGTAAGAATTGCCATAAGCATAAAAAATTGACAAACTCCTCAAACATTGTCATTATGCATAAAAGCTCATACAAACATAATCCAACAAACGTAATAAACCATGAAAGTGAAAAAAAATACAAATCACGTAGTTTATCACATAAACGGTTCTAAAGCATTCATAAGCCAAACACTCCTTAATCTTCTCACAACCGGTCAATCTTCTTATTGAGCTTGCTTAGGTACCTTCCAAAGCATTTGAACATTCCTTTGGTTTGCTTGAACTCTTCAGATGCATTGTCAATGACGGGGAGTGCTTGAAGGTATTCTAAAGGAGGTAACTTAGAGTTAGAAAGTTTATCGTCCTCGCTCATGTCGAATGATGATGATGATGGTGTAGGTGATCGAGTACGTTTGCCCTTACCTTTGAAAACTCGTTTATCACTTAAAGGAACGAAGATGTGAGGAACAAGAGAATAGTCAAGGCGCATTCCCTTATCGTTAGGAGGAATGGGTAAGATTGCTCTAAAGAGGCGAGTAAGAAGCATTCCATAGGGAAGAGCGGTTGTTCCAACTAAGGGTATGTCGGCCATTCTTTTGGCTAGGTAGTAGGCTAACTTGAAGGGTTGACCGGTGGAAATGCTATAGAGCATGTAGCAAAGGCATGTGTTGATATGATCTCTATTTCCTATGGTACTTATGACGTTAGCTCTAAGTATTTCTTCCCACTTCTTAAATTGTGGTTTAAGCTCATTGAGCTCCATAACAAAAGGATCCTTATCTACAATATTCCCCGAACGATTCATCCTAGTGGTAGAGGTTCTAACAAAGAGATGTTCCTTAATAGTTTCCTTACTAGTTAGAGGTGTGTCGTATGGATCGCTCAATCGAGTCAAGGCTTGAAATAGGCCACATATCCGTGTAGAGACAAGTACCCTCATTTGGGACACCAAAAATGATAGCTAGGTCTTTTAGATCTATGAAATTGGGTATTTGATTGGTTGTGAAGTTTAATGATATCTTACCAAAATCATTTGTGGAGAGGTTTACGGTTGCATAGAATTCCAAGATGAACCTAGGACAAATTGGCTCATCGATATCAAGGAGACAATCAAAGTTGATTGCGGCAAAGTTTTGGCGAATAGATGTTCCTTCTAGAAAGGATGGATCAATGGTTCTACCTTCGTGAACATAGCGTTTTTCTGATGCCTTAAAGGTTTCTACTTGAACTGGGTTGAGACCATTGGTCCTATGGTGTTTGGGCATGTACTTAAGGGTTTCCTTGTGATCGGATTTATTTGCGGGAGGCATGTTGATTCCGAGAAAACACAAAATTATATGTTAATGACTTTTAACACTGTGGATGTTCTAATGTGTTCCTATATGCAAACAATGTGAAGACTTGGTTATCTTGACTCATTTTGATTCCCAAATTGTTTTGTTATGCAAATTTTTGTTATAAAAACAAAAGATAACCAACACTCTCCTAATTGAATGTGTCTTCAATTGAATGTACCTGAAAATACATATTAGTTATGTATCCCCTTTAGCATTCAAGAGATAGTATGCAAGTGATGTTTTAATGATGTTTTTCATTTGTTTTAACAATGTGGTAATGAATCATGTTCTAGTCTTGGATGCGATTTTTGAAAGACAATGCACTTGGTGTGTTTGGCAAATCAAAGTAACAACAAAAAGGATACAATTCTTAACTAGTGGAAGACATAATTGACTAGCCACCAAGTTTTTCATGAATCAAGAAGTTTTATGCATAAACCCTAAGATTCTAGTTAATGAATGTAAATAAGAATTTTATACTTGAATCAAAAATGCAATTGTGATTAGAATACTTACAAAGTTAGTTGGATTTGAAGAGATTGGATTGAAAGCCCTAAAATTCGTATGCTTATGTGTTTTTTAGAGGGTGATGGCTGTTTGAAAGTGAATGATTAAGTTAAGAGGGTGTTGGGTTTTGAAATTAAAATAAAACATTCTGTAGCTTCGGTGGACCAGGCGGAACCAAAAATAGGGTTCCGCCCGTATGGTCTGAGGGTACCGTGGGAGCTGCAGGGAAAATTCAAAAGTGATTGTCTTGATTTTTGTGGTTTTATCCTAATGTTCAAAACTAAGGTCTTAGTTCTTATGAGTCTTCGACTAAGCCTAGGGATGATGAGTGCTTCTCATTCAAGAGGTTTTGTGAAAATGTTGATAGAATGGTTAACGTATAGGACGTTCTTAGTTAAGACGTTCCTCAATGAACAATCTTACCAAGGCGATGATGATGGATCACAATATGTCTATTAAGAACATAATGGATTGAATTGTCGCCAAAGTCGATGCCTCATTTATTGACGGGATAACTGTTGGTCCCTTTTACTTGGTTAACTATAACTACAAAGCTAAAGTAACCAAGTTCTATGACATTAAACAAAGATATATAAAAATGATTAACAATAAAGAAACGTAAACATAAAAGACAATATTTTCCAATGTTTAATTCTTTATTAGAAGTTAATCAAAAAGAATCGTACCCAAGTGTTTGCGGAATAACACTTGAGATTGAAAACGACAAGTATAGTATTGACTCCTCACTAAACTCAATCTATGTTGAGTAACAACTTTCAGGACCCACTGAGCTATCTCAGGGGTTAAGTTGTTCTTTGGAGGAGTAAAAGTGGTTTGTGAATGCTTTGCATTAATTGCACAAACTTGTCACTTTTACACCTCTTTTATGCTACCTATTTATACACAAATGTGAACAACCCTATTATACAATGGTCCTAAGTGCTCCTCAATAAAATCTTGATAGATTTTATTCTCTGGCAAGGGAAACTTCTTTGGGTTAAGTCCAAAAGGCACTTTCTGATGACAGCCTGGTTTTAACCATTTGGGGAAAGTTTGACCTTAAAGTGATAAAGCACTTTAGTGAAACAGATCAAACTTTCCCGCCCAGTCCCGCCAAAACTTCAGTCTTCTAGTCATCAGTCTTCAGTATCATGAAGTTGTTGAGGAGTCTTGGGGTTCAGTGAGTTATTGTCATCCTCACTGAACCCGTCACCTTCTTCTTGGCTTAGATCACACTTCACTGAGTTCTGCCTCACTGAATGGAGAACCTTTCTTCTTAGGTTCGGTCTAGGCATCCTGAAGATGACTCACTGAGTTACTGTTCACTCAGTGACTTGTTTATACTTAGGTTATTTTACGTTCAAATCCTTGTTAGAAGAAGATTGGGGAATACAGTGACCTAACAATCTCCCCTTATTTGAACATACAAATAGCCTAAGTGTTTCTTGATTCAGTGTGAGTTGGCAGGGGTCTTCATCTCTTACTGAATGTTGTTGTAATTATAAGTAGGACACATAATTTTGAACAAAACATCAAAGTTTATTCATAGTTATTACAAGTCCTACAAATTACAAATAAATAAAAAAAGATAGTTGTTGCAGATCAGATGTTCAGGTGGTATCCAAGGTTTTCAAGCTTTGCTTTCTTTGATCTGAGTAGGTGTCTTTCAGGATGTTCATTGATCATTGCTTCCAAGTCCTGGCAGAATCTTTTTGTTCTCATCACTCTGAATGGGGGACGCCAACATGAGGTACATGAGCATAGCTTTGATTCCTGCCTTATCCATATCAGACCACCTTTGGAAGGCCAAGCTTCCATATTCATCAGTGAAGTACAAGCCTCTTTCAGGAGCTTCAAGGACCGCATTGTTCACGAACGTGATCCCTTTAGGAAGCGACCTGTCACACTCTAACCCTGGTACCTTGATCTCAGGCTCCAACTCTATTTGCTTCCTTTCCTCTTGGAAGCCTTAGATGGAGCAGTCTCTTCAGCTGAGTCAGGAAAAAGTGAGGGAATGTTAAGAGCCTCAGGCATTGCTCTCAGTCTGTCATACCTATCCTTCAGTGATTTGAGAAGTTTAGGTACCACAACATTGTTCTTGTTGGCAATGATAGAACGAAGCTCATCAAGCTCAGTGATCCCAAAGTCCGCAAACTTGAAAGGCTTGTGGATGTCAGGTATTCTCTTATCACGTCCCCTGAAGACGGTGACCATTGCAGGATTGGTGTTTCTGTGGATTTGGATATTAGTGATGGTTTCTGATCTTAACCTTTCTTTCATCACCCAAGTATATTTTTCGATCCTGTGTTTTCTGATTTGAGCATCCTTCCTGAGTTTGTTTTCCCTTTCCCTTTTAAGAGCGTTTAACTCTTCTTCCTGAGCCTTTTTAAAGGCTGCACCAGCTTGTTCAGTTGCTAGTGCCTCAGTATCCAACCCAATCTTTTCAGCTTCCTCATGAACAACCTTAATGAGAACAGGCTTGCTCATTCTCTCTTCTTCAGCCACCTTGAGTAGTGTCTCAGTCCTTTCCATGTGAGCTTGTATTTCGTCATGAGTGAGAAGTTGTACTACTCCATTGATTTCAAACGGAACCCTGATAGGTGCATCAGGGTCAAATCTGACCATGGTTGAGGCTGGCTTGAGCACATTTTCAGGACTAGAGGTGGTAGCAATATTTTTCCCTCTGTCCAGTCTGAGAGAAGAGGAGACTGGTTCCTCCTGAGGTGGAACTTCGGTGATTGGTTTTGCTTCAGTGACATGCTCCCCCTTAGTGTGAGAGGGCTGTCTAGCTTCTTGTTCAACAGTATTAAGGGCTTCAGTAGTATTCTCCCCCTCAACATTTGCCTGAGTGTCAGTGATGGCAAGTGTTGGCTGTACTGAAGACGAAGGAGATACATCCTTGAAGGCATGAAAAATTTCAGTCACCATAGACTTGATCTCCTGAGTATCCTGCTGAATGATGGACACCCTGGAGTCAAGTGCAGCATGTGCATGTTCAAGAGCTGTGATCCTGGATCCCAAGGTCCATGCCAGAGAAGTAGACCTTTGGGAGTGAGCTGTCACTGATTCCTCCATTTTGATGAAGGAAGATTTGAGAGACTCCGCCGTAGTGGTGAGACCCTGAAGATTAGAACCCTTCAGCAAGTTAAGTAACTCAGTAAGAGCCACTGAGTTTACCTGATACGTCTCGGATGCCTGAAGTAGCTTCCTGGTAAGTTCAGATCATCCTTGACTGATTCTTGAACCGACTGAACCCCTACATTCAGCTGGTAGAGGGTTATCAAAAACTGATTCAGGCGAGTGATCATCTGTGTCAGGGAATGGTTGACTGACGAATTCTGTTCCCTTACATCTTCATCGAAGTCTTCGACAGCATCTTTGAGATTATGAAAGTGAACCGCCTGTTCAGTGTGCATGTCAAAGACCTCATCAGTGATCCCCCTGTACAAAATGTTAGTAATCTTTTTGATGAATTTGGTGAAGGTCTTCACAGTGAGAGGAGCCTGATCATCTCCTGAGGACGCTGGCTCGGACTGTGTGTCAGCATCGTCATGGTTGGAGGATTAGGAGACTGAGGAATTGGTTCAGGGACTGTCTCCTCAAGCTCCATATCCTCTCCGGCCTTGAAGACTTCCTCATCACTGTTGAATTCATCATCAGAGTACAGAGCTGCCTGAGCTTCAGCTAGGGACTGAATCTGCAAAGAAAGGTTAGTAGGCTCCCCTTCATAAGAAGACTCGCCTTTGTTTTGGCCAGGTTCTGACCCCTCAAATCTGGTAGAGTGGGTTTTATCTACCTGTTCTTCAGGGTCAGTTCCCGAGTTATGCGCACCTTCGGGGTTAGTTATGAGTTCCATATCAGCGGGTGGTATGTGTCCCTCTGAATCTTTGTCCCTCGTGACCCCTTCAAGCACTGATGGGTGTTTCTCAGTACCATCACTAGGAGCCGTGAATGTTGTGTCCCTATCAGCGGGTTGTATGTTTCCCTCTGAGTCTTTGGGATGAGTTGTTGTGCCATCAGACAAAAGCTTTGATTTGCGAATGTCCTCATCAGGCACCTGAGTGGTTATGCCCCCCATTCCAACAGGCTTGTGTTGGCCTGTCAAAGATTTAGGGGTGAGAACTCCCTGTTGCTTGGGTTGTGATTTACCCAAGCCTTTGGCAGGATGTGATTGTTTATGGGTCCCCTTCTCAGTGGAGTAGTGCTGCCCCACCAAAGGTATAGGACCCCTTACTCCCTGATACTCTGGTTGTGATTTGCCAAAGTCTTTAGCAGGATGTGAAGGTTTAGTTGGTTCCGACCCTACTGACTTATTTATGCCAGCAGAGCCTTTGGGAACGGGTTCGCCCGAGGATTCTGAGTGTGATGTCTCAGTGCCCTCCGTTGGCCTTTGTTATGGGGCCAAAGATTGGCTAATGATCCTGAGGGTGTCAGCAGTCAGGGTCTGTTGTTGTTGCCCCCTTTTGTCAGGCTTAGGGGCAGAGGTCTCAGTGGCGAGTGGCTTGGGTTGAGCCACCTTCCTGGACCCCTGTCCCTTCTTCCTCTTCACTTTTTGGTGGGAGAGGGAATTGCTGAAACTATGTTGTCACCCTGGATAACAGTCAGCATGTATGTGGTCAGGGCGACAGGTGTTACCTCATTAGGGTCACGTGAGTAGTTTGTCTTATGCAAGACATCAGGTTCAAATCCGACATTGTCAGGCTTGATATACTCAGACCCTAGTAGGTCATTCAGGGCACAGGAAATGAATATAGGGTAAGACATGTGTTTTTGCCTAGACTTCCTACCCAATTTGCCTATGAGGTCCCTGAAGATAATTTCTCCATGGTCAATCTTTTTACCCTCAATGAGACAGTACACTATCATTGATTGAGTAGTGTTCAGTTGCTCAGTTGAGGAGTTATTCCCCCCAAGGACCTGAATAACGAATGTCATCAGGATTCTCCAAGGGGCAGGGAACCATGTTTTGATGATAGGGGCTTTGTTCAGTAGGGCCCCTGGAGCAATATCAGGATGATTCTTATCATAGGGCCCTAGTTCTAAGAGGAGTTGCTTAACCTCCTCTTCAGTGGGTGGGGCAACAAAAGTCTCAGTGTAGTCAAGGCCAGTGGCTTTGACAAAGGTTTTGTAGTCAAGAACAAGGGACTTTGTCCCATTCTTCACTGAGAACTTGATTTTGGCCTTCTTTGGCGCATCAGGGTTTTCAACCACCGCTGAGCACCAAAATTCCCTCAAGTAGTCATGATAGATGACTGAGGGGGTCTTTGTGAATGTGGTGGTGAGAAAACAGTTTTGTAGGAACTTCACCACATCCCTGTAAGTAGGGAACCCTTCAGGGTAGGCAAAGTTCCCCACCACATTGTTTTTGGTAAGGTCTACGCTTTCCATTTGGAATTCCACATTGGGTGCGTATTTTATGACCTTAGAAGATGCCATTTTAGTTTTGAAAAAGGTCTGGTTTTGAATAAAGAAGAATCGCACACAGATTTTGAAAGCAAAAGTGCTTGAAATAATTTTGCAAGAGTTTTGTTAAGAATTTTTAAAAGCGTGTGTGTTCTTCTTTGTGGGGGTATTTATAGGGTGGGAATTAGGGTAGTGATATTGCGGATACCAAAGGTTTAATTTATTTAACCGAAACGGCATAATAATGTTGGTTTGATATCCGCATTAAATATCACGATTCCCATTACCCTATTTTCTCTCACATCGTGGGTGAACAGTTGTGCGGCTCTGCAAATAATGCACTTTTGCAGAGAAAAAATCATCACAACTTTTGTGTATGAGGGAGCATTTAATGCTCAGTGGTGTTTGGTGAGAGAGATGTGGGGGCCCAAGGAGTGGATGCTAGTTGTGTAAGTGACATATATTCCTATATTTAATAGGATTCAGTTACCTACCTGGGACATTAACTAACTAGATACTTAGAGCATTTAGTTAGGGTATTCAATGCCATTTTTCATCCTGAGCCCCCTGAATGAATTTTTCATTCGAAAAAAAAGAGTTTACAGGAAGGGTGTGATCAGGGACTTAGAGAATTTACATCAGGTTGGAACACTTTTGATCAGTTTCTTGATTCTATGTCCAACATGCCCAATTCAGCTTTCAATCTTGTGAAAGTGGGTTCATCCAAAGGTTTAGTGAAGATGTCAGCTAGCTGATATTCAGTGGGGATGAAATGTAGTTCAATTTCTCCATTAGAGATGTGGTCCCTGATGAAGTGATATCTGATGTCAATGTGTTTGGTTCTTTGATGAAGTATTGGATTGTTTGAGATGGCTATGGCACTTGTATTATCACAAAAGATTGGTACCATCTTATACTGAATGCCATAGTCACTCAGTCGGCTCTTCATCCATAGTACATTTGCACAACATCCTGCAGCAGCCATATATTCAGCTTCAGCTGAGGACATGGCCACTGACTGTTGTTTCTTTGTACTCCAACACACAAGTTTACCACCAAGAAATTGGTAGGATCCTGAAGTACTTTTCCTATCCATGTTACATCCTGCATTGTCAGAGTCAGTGTACCCTTTGAGATCAAATCCTGAACATTTTGGGTAATCCAAACCAAGGTTTGGAGTATCCTTCAGGTACCTGATGATTCTCTTGACAGCAGTGAGATGTGATTCTTTAGGGTCAGCCTGGTAGCTTGCACACAGGCAGACTGAGAATTGAATATCAGGCCTTGAGGCAAGTAAGTACATCAGGGAGCCAATCATTCCTCTGTATTAGGTTTGATTCACTGATTTTCCAGTGAGATCAGAGCCAAGGTTGTTTGGAGGAACCATAGGAGTTTTTACTGAAGAGCAGTCAGTGAGCTCATACTTCTTCAGTAGGTTCCTGAGGTATTTTTCTTGACAAATGGATATTCTTTTTTCAGTTTGTTTAATTTGAAGTCCAAGAAAGTATGTGAGTTCACCCATCATGCTTATTTCAAACTTTGTGGTCATCAGTTTCTCAAACTGTTTGCAAAGTTTGTAACTTGTTGAGCCAAAGATGATGTCATCAACATATACTTGGACAAGAATGACATCATCCTTTGTTCTGTAGATGAACAGTGTGTTGTCAATCTTTCCTCTGACAAACTTGTTTTGGATCAGGAAGGCTGAAAGAGTTTCATACCATGCCCTGGGTGCTTGTTTCAGTCCATAAAGGGCTTTGTTAAGCTTGTAGACATGGTTGGGGTATTCACTACTTTTGAAACCAGGAGGCTGTTGCACATAAACATCTTCTTTGATGTTACCATTCAGGAATGCACTTTTAACATCCATTTGGTAAACTTTAAAGTTCATGTAAGTTGCATAGGCAAGGAAGATCCTGATGGCTTCCATTCTAGCAACAGGTGCAAAGGTTTCCTCATAGTCTATACCTTCCTGTTGATTATATCCTTTGGCAACCAGTCTTGCTTTGTTTTTGATGATTGTGCCATTCTCATCGGTCTTGTTTTTAAAAACCCATTTCATACCAATGATTAAAACACCCTGGGGGCATTCAACAAGGGTCATGACATCATTTCTGTCAAATTGTTCCAATTCATTTCTCATGGCCTGAACCCAACTTTCATAAGTCAGGGCTTCTTTGACATTTTTAGGCTCAATCTCTGAGAGATAGTCAGCATAAAGACATATATTGGCAGTGGAGGCCTTTAGTTTAGCAGCCTTGCTTCTTGTGAGCATGCCTTCAGTGCGTTCACCAATGATGTTCACAAGCTCAATGACTTTGGATCTAGTCCAGCTATCCTGAGGTTTGGGATAAGAATTTGAGCTTGAAGGAGCCTGATTAGGTTCAGACTCAGGAACATGAGGTGACTCATCATTATGTGCTTCAGTGACTTCAGAAAGGGTTCCTGAACAATTTGTTCAGTGGTATCAGTCTCATTTGAGACAGGCTGAGTTTCAATGAACTCACTGATAGGTGGTTGGGGTAGGTTGTGAGGGATGATGTAATAGGAGACGTCAGCATCAGCTTGGTATTGGGTTGAGGGATTGTTATCAGGATGATACTCATCAGGAGGATACCTTGATGAGTCATCAATACCAATTTCATCTACTAAGGAATTTGAGAATCTGATGGATTCAGTGCTCTCATCAACAGTAATGTGATAAGTTTCCTCAGTTTGTTGTCTCCTTGTGTTGAACACCCTAAAGGCTTTAGAAACCAGGGAATATCCCAGGAAGTATCCATCATCAGCTTTGGCATCAAATTTACCCAAGTGATCCTTGTGATTATGTATAAACACAGGACACCAAATACATGAAAGTAGCTGATGTCAGGGATCCTTCCTTTAAATATCTCATAAGGAGTCTTATTATGCCTTTTCACAATGATTGACCTATTTTGAGTGTAGCAGGCTGTTTTAACTTCCTCAGTCCAAAAATATTTTGAGAGGATTGAGCCATTTAACATTGTTCTTGCTGCCTCAATGAGTGTTCTATTTCTCCTTTCAGCTACTCCATTTTGTTCAGGAGTATAGGGAGAAGTGAAATTTTGAGAAATTCCTTTCTCAGCACAAAAACACTCAAGGTCTTGGTTTTTGAATTCAGTGCCATTGTCAGTCCTGATCTGTTTAACTTTGACATCATTTTGATTTTCAATGTTCCTGACAAATGACATGATGGTATCAGCTGCTTGACTCTTCTTGGTCAGGAAGTAAACCCAAGTATATCTTGAGTATTCATCCACAATGACCAAAGTATACTTCTCATGGTGAATGGACATTGGACTGACAGGTCCAAAAAGGTCCATATGAAGAAGATGTAGGCAGCTTTTGATGGAAAAGGTTTGTTTGGTTTTGAATGATGCCCTGTGGTGTTTTCCTTTTTCACAAGCAGAACAAGGCTTGTCTTTGGTATACACCAGGGATGGAAGGCCCAAAACTTTGTTCTGTTTGGCCAGGTTGTTGATATTCTTGAAGTTGAGATGAGAGAGTCTCCTATGCCATAGCCAGTTGATTGTCTCACTTGCCTTTGAGAATAGACAAGTCCCATTCTGAGTCAGGGATGACATGTCAAGGACATATACATAGTCCCTCCTAGGGGCAATCAACACAACTTCCTTATTGGCATTAAAGATGGTCCGTCTCTTGTCATCAAACTGAACTATGTATTTGGCATCACATAGTTGGGAAACACTTATCAGGTTGTACTTGAGACCATTGACATAAGCTATTCTTGTAAAAACTATACCATTGCAGTTTACTGAACCATAACCTTCAGTGGGAGCTGATGAGTTATCACCAAATACTACTTTGGGTCCTGGTTCTTCCACATATTTGTGCAGAAAACTTTTCACACCAGTCATACTTCTGGAGCATCCACTGTCTAGATGCCAAGTAGGATCCTTGATGTGTTTCTGTACAAACAGTAAACTAGGTTAGTTTTTCTTGTTGACCCACTTTCTAGTGGGCTTAGTCCTCAGGGACTTTTTGAACTCAGTTAGTGAATCATGGTCTGAAGTTGTGTGACCTGAGCTTCCACATGTTTTGCATTTTGCGGAGGTTGATGCCTCAGGTGACTGAGAAGTGTTAGTTTGGTTTTTCCTTCTGGACTGAATCACTTTGTCATGTCCCCTGGTTTCATAGGAGGGATCTCCACAGATGTCATAGCAATCTTTCATCATACAATCATCAGGATGATGATCATTGAAACCACAGCGAGGACATGGTGAGAAAGGCTTGGCCTTCAGTCTTTGTTTGGAAGGTGTGGCATACTGATAGCCTTGGTTTTTGTATAGACCTCTTGCTTTTAAAGAAGCAGTGTGGGAAATGTGATCACAAGTTCTGTGGTCCTCTTGTTTGCATATCATACAAAACAGGACTCTGTAGCATTTATCAGTGCTGTGATTTGGATAATTGCATAGCTCACATCTCCCTGAGGGTCTGGGTATGGTTTTTGGTTTGGAAGAACCTGAGGATACTGAGGGCTTTGTTGATTTTGAGTCAGAGTTTTTCTCAGTAGACTCAATTTTCTCACTCAGCATCTTGACAAGTTCAGCAAGCTGATCAACCTTTGAGTCAGTGCTTTCATGTTTCACTTTAGTGGGTACTGAAGATTTTTGGTGTCCAGTGGGTGTAGGAGTAGGTCTTTTCAGAATAGTCTTTCCCAACCCTGATTTCTCTTTGGGAGAATGTGGTTGATAGACTAATGGTGCAAGGTCAGAATTGGGTTCCGCTCCCTGAAGTTGTTTCAGTGGAGGGAGTGGTGAATCAGACTTAGACTCAGTGATGGACTCAGTAGGACTAAGTTCATCAGTGACTCCTAGCAGCTCCTTGATAGCCTGACTTTCAGGCTCCAGGATTCTTCCAGTATTAAAATTTGGCATTTTACTATCAGGATTGTTTCTTTCAATCCAATCACTGGGTTTAGGAGCAAGTTCTTTGCTAGAGAGTATGTTTGTTGACAGAAAAGTTGTTGAATGGCTGCTTTCCCCAGAAACTTCAGTGAGTTGATCATCACCCAAACCAGTCTTTTTGGAGCTGGGTGAGAGACTCAGTGTTTCATAAAGTTTAGGGTTTTTGTGAGTCAATTTCCAAATAGTTTCCTTTTCTTTCTTAAGTTCTTCCTGAAGAGCTTGATTTTATTTTACTAGTTCAGAGTTTTGAATTTGAAGTGTAACACTTTCAAGCTTGGCTTGTTTTAAAGCAAGTAATTCATCTCTACTATGATTTAATTCAAAACTTAGTTTGTTAAATTTTGAAAACAAGTTCAGTCTTTGCTCTTCAACATACTTAAGATCAACATTAATATAATCTAAGTAAGATTTCCAATCATCATCATCATCCATAGAAAGTAAAAGATTTACCTTCCTCATAGTGATGTTGACCCATTCACCATTTCTTGCATGACTCTTCCCCACAGCAAGCTTGTTCTCATCTGATAGAGCCATCAGGGCACTGATGTGAACTTCATCATCATCAGAGGACACTTCAACCTCATCCCAGTCATAAGTTTCAGCAACAAGCCCTTTGTTCTTGGCTTGAGAAGGCTTTGGAGCCTGAGGAGGCTGAGAGACTGTTGAGGATGATTCAAGAAGGGCAAGTTTAGCTTTTGCCTTTCTATACTTGGCTTCAAAGTTTGAGGGACTTTTTCAAATCTCTGACTAGACTGAAGCATCTTTGGTTGAAATTTGTTGGGGCTTGAAAAAGAGTTATTTCCTGAAAATTTGAAGGATGGTTCTGAGGTTGTTTTTGAAAAACAATCTTTAGCAAAGTGTCCCATTTTACCACATTTGAAACATTCAGTATTATCATTTGCTTTTGAAGGGAATTTTTTTTTCTTAAGAAATCTTTTTGAATTAGCAAGGAGTGCTCTTTCATGAAATTCAATTTGAAGATCATTCAGGTACTCCTCACTGGTTCTTTAGTCAACCTCATCATCAGAACCATCCTGAAAATCCTGCACAACACCTTTAGAATAGAAAGCAGTTGATATGGGTGAAATTGTCAAGGCCTTTTTGGTCTCCTGAGCTTTACCAGTGTATCTCCTGGTGATAAGATTGTCCTCATAGACAAACTTCCCATAGACGGCAGGGAGCTCAAGGTTCTGAATGTGGTTTGCATTTCTCAATCCCTGAGAGAAGTTTAACCACTTTTCAGGGAGACTGTTGACAAAACCAACATTGATCTCATGTTTTGACAGTATAACACCATCATTGGTCAGCTCATTCAGGAGGGTCTTATACCGAGTTTAAGTCTCAGAGAGACTTTCAGAATCCTTAGCCCTGAAGGTATTGAATTCAAGCTTCAGGTCCATGATTCTATTCTCTTTGGTATCAGAAGGCCCTTCAAAGCTATGAACCAGGTCAGTCCATGTCTGCTGGGCAGTGGGACAGTTGATCACTGATTCCATTATATCATCAGGAAGGCATGATATAATGATGTTTTTCAGGCGCTGGTCTTGATTGACCACCCTCCTTTTATCTGGGGTCCACTGAGCTTCAGGTTTAATTAAACCTTGGGCAGTTATTGGGACATATGGACCATCATTGATCAACTTAATGTAATATGGTTCCATCCCAGTTAAGTAGCAAAGCATTCGCTTTTTCCACTTATTAAATTTGCCAACTTCTAGTCGAGGGGCAATTGCTGAATAACTTCCACCCTTTTTGTCGACAAGTTGGGGAACATCTATGTCAGTCATAGTGGGATCTTGATTTTAAAAAACTTGAGCACTCTTAAGTTTTGAAAACAGGTTTAAGTTTTATAAATTAGAGGCTCTGATACCACTTGTTGGTCCCTTTTACTTGGTTAACTATAACTACAAAGCTAAAGTAACCAAGTTCTATGACATTAAACAAAGATATATAAAAACGATTAACAATAAAGAAACGTAAACATAAGAGACAATATTTTCCAACGTTTAATTCTTTATTAGAAGTTAATCAAAAAGAATCGTACCCAAGTGTTTGCGGAATAACACTTGAGATTGAAAACGACAAGTATAGTATTGACTCCTCACTAAACTCAATCTATGTTGAGTAACAACTTTCAGGACCCACTGAGCTATCTCAGGGGTTATGTTGTTCTTTGAAGGAGTAAAAGTGGTTTGTGAATGCTTTGCGTTAATTGCACAAATTTGTCACTTTTACACCTCTCTTATGCTACCTATTTATACACAAATGTGAACAACCCTATTATACAATGGTCCTAAGTGTTCCTCAATAAAATCTTGATAGATTTTATTCTCTGGCAAGGGAAACTTCTTTGGGTTAAGTCCAAAAGGCACTTTCTGATGACAGCCTGGTTTTAACCATTTGGGGAAAGTTTAACCTTAAAGTGATAAAGCACTTTAGTGAAACAGATCAAACTTTCCCGCCCAGTCCCGCCAAAACTTCAGTCTTCTAGTCATCATTCTTCAGAACCATGAAGTTGTTGAGGAGTCTTGGGGTTCAGTGAGTTATTTTCATCCTCACTGAACCCATCACCTTCTTCTTGGCTTAGATCACACTTCACTGAGTTCCACCTCACTGAATGGAGAACCTTTCTTCTTAGGTTCGGTCTAGGCATCCTGAAGATGACTCACTGAGTTACTGTTCACTCAGTGACTTGTTTATACTTAGGTTATTTTACGTTCAAATCCTTGTTAGAAGAATATTGGGGAATTCAGTGACCCAACAATAACAATGTTGATGAAAGAATTCCGTTGTTGTCACGAATTTGCTTGTTCAAGCGGAGCTTGTTGAT
Source organism: Artemisia argyi (assembly GCA_030686995.1). NCBI lineage: Eukaryota > Viridiplantae > Streptophyta > Magnoliopsida > Asterales > Asteraceae > Artemisia > Artemisia argyi. The sequence goes on from CM060709.1 coordinate 278,200,068, forward strand.
GTGCTTCTCCATCCGAAACTAATTTGAGAACCTTACGTGTTTTGGAGAATCATTGGGTAAGTAAGTACAAAAGAGCAAGTACCACTTGTGCTTTTCTTATCAACTTATTACCGGCATAATTCCATTTGGCATAACTATGGTTTCTATTCCCGTTCATTTGGGATACCATAATCCTAGTTGTGTAGTACCTTATGATGCATCCAAACAAGCTCAACTAAAGAGTTGTTTAGGATCTTCTTTAACACGAGCACATAGACAAATGCTAAACATAATGTTGGATCTAATTGTTATGAGATCAAGTAGTCTTCCGAACATTTCTCTACGTTTAGTCTTACCTACGGATTTGCTAATCTCATTCTTGATAAGTCATCAATAACTTAACCATTGAGAACAAGAGAGTAACTAGGAATGTCTTTGAGTTAAAATCTCTTGCTTTTGGGGCTTGCTTTTATAGTCAAAAAGTCTTTCAAATATTAACACTATAATCACATGATTACTTTGAAGAATCTATTTTGTTTCACTAGTTGTTTTTCTCTAAATTCCAAAAATTGTTTTTGTTGAATTTGTTTAGACACAACTATGACCTATAAATCAAGTTTTATAACTTATGTCAATTTTACTTGATTCAATGTTTGAAACAAGGTGAAAAGATGTTATTTTGTACTTTTATCCTTAATGTTTTACACAACACACTTGTCTTGCCATCATTGGACTTTCGACTAAGTCATCATCTACCAAAGATGATATCTTAGAAGGTGGAGATCACTCGTTAAATGTTATATTCAATGACTCCTCGACTCTTTGGGTTTCCTTACTTAGGACACTATGAACTTTGTTTGTTTTGAAAAAGTCCAAGAAGTACAACATCATAAGACTAAGTGTCACATTTGATGTGTAAATCCTAGATGTTGAAAACTCATTTTCTTCCACACATCCTAATGTATGCTAATGTGAATTATTTCACCTTGTATGTGTTATGTGAAATTATCATAAAGGAGTGATTGAAGTAAAACACAATTTAAGACCCAAAGTATGGTGTTTCAGAATGTTGTTTTATAAAGGTTTGTTTTGCAAGCATCACAAAAGTGTTAGACATTTTAACACTTAGGAAATTCTTAGTTAGCTTACTTGTAAGCAAGAGTTGAGTGAGACTCACTCAAGAGTTTCTCGTGTTTATCTCTTGATGGTTAAAGAACCAAAACACCTTATATCTCCTACTAGTACTAATGACGAAATTCCTTGTTGCATAGAATCTAATCTTAGTTATTACTAATAGCAGGTAAACACTTTAGAGTATTACTAATAACACATATTCCAACACATAATGCTAGAAACAAGAGGCAATCAAAGTCAAGTTGAAGTAATGCGTACCTTTTAAATTGCATAGAGATGCTATCAAGAGGATAAACACTACACATAAAATCTTGGTTTGACAACACGCTTTGAAACTCAATTACTCATGTATCCAAGAAGGTTAGATAATCATATAAAAGCATAGAGCATGATAATCTTAATCCTTTTATCATGAGTTTATATTAGAGATTGAATTATCTCTAAATCTCTCTTCTAGGTTTGACAAATTTTACTTGTTTTGCTTTACTAGTTGATGGTGCTTTTGAGTTAAATCCTAATCCGGTTTTATCTTTAAACAACCTTTGACTCCTCAACAGTCTTTCAAGAGATTTTGAGCTTTCATCAAATTTAACTAATAATTTTCCTTTCTCATTTCGCTTTTTAATCTTATGTTTGTAATCTAGACATAATTTACATTCTAGATCAATTTCAACATAACTCTCAATTCTAGACATTTTATCTTCTAACAAGATTTCCTTTTCAAAGATATTCTTAAAAGATTTTGAAGACTCATTCTTGAAGATAGTTTTTAGGTCCATGTTGCATAAACGTTTAGACTCATTTTCTAGTTTAGAAAACTCTAGGATAAATTTATCAATGCAAAAGTGTTTGGTTTCAAAATGTACCTTGCTTGATGTTTTATCTAGGTGAGAATCACAAACCGGATTGTTGGCTTCATCTTCATCCGTGTTATTCCATGAATCGTAAGCAAGTCCACTAAGAGCTCGACATGAGTAATCATCTTCACTTACACCTTCATTTAAAACATTTAAACTAGTAGTACATGTATTTATCTCAACTAAATGTCTATCTATTTATATTTCTAAGACTTCTAATTCATATGTGAGATCAAATTGATCATTTTTGACTTGACATATTTCTTGATGAAAGTTTAGCATATTTTTCCAAATATCATTAGCCGTTTGACACAAATACATTCTTTCATATTTGGTACTAAAGCTTTATAAATCATTGTTTTAGCTTTAGTATTTTTATCAAGTTTAAGATAGTTATCTTGGTTTTCAAAACTTGTTTCTTTTGATTTGAAATTACCAAAAGAAATAATATGCCAACGATCTTGATCAATTGATTTCACAGAGTTTTCAAAATTACTTTTCCATTCAAGTAAGTTTTCTTATTCAAATAGCGGTGGGTTTTGAATAGGTTGCCCTTCTTTGAGATTTTCAAAATCCATGGATCGATCCAAGTTTTAAAATACATTCTATTTTAAAGATCTTGAGTAACGTAGCTCCTGATACCAATTGTGGAAAACTAGAAGGGGGGGTTGAATGGTTTACTGCTTTTTTTAAATCCTTTTTAGCTTAAATATCCTTTAAAAAACTTTACGTTTGCTTAAGGATATAAACACAACGTTGTAAGTTTGATTCTTTGAAAAGCTATTCATGTGAATAACAATTCTAACTTTACTTGTTTCATACTTTGAAAAGCTTTACTTGTGATGATCCTAACTTTGGTTGTTTAGTTCTTTGAAAAGCTTTGCATTTGTTTAAGGACATAAATACAACTTTACTTGTTTTAATTCATTGAAAAGCTTTATATGTGATTAACTATTCTAACTAAACAACAACATGTAATAGGCAAAGATAAAGAAAGAAACGATCAAACCATAACACGATTGTTTATCGTGGTTCGGCTACAAGGACTCTTTTTCTTTGCCCTACATCCATGCCCCGAGTTTCCAACTTGAGAGTTATAAGCACTAATCAACAAGCTCCTTTCACCGGTGGAGAAAACCTTTACAACGTCGCTTACACTTTTACCGACACTAAGCTAGATGTCGAGTTCTTTTACACGGGTACTACCACTCCCATCGTCGCTTACACTTTTACCGACACTAAGCTAGATGTCGAGTTCTTTACCAAGGGTACAACCACTCCCGTTAGTTCTTTTACAAGGGTACAACAACTCCCTACACACTACGTATTTTGAGGCCAAAAATACCAACCAATCACTTCTACATACATGACACAAATGAAGTATAAACTACCAAAGCTTATACATGACCAAGCTACTAAGACTTGCAACTTAAGAGTTGAAGCTTGTAACTTCTTGAATGATCTTGTGAAGTCCCTTGCAACATAAGAGAATCACACAAATCAAAATGTTACAGAGTTAGTTGAGAGAGTATGTGAAAATATGTCCTAAAGGGGTTACACAAAACTAACAAATGGTTTGGTATTTATAGCAAAACGTTCTGCAGGTCTGGCGGATACGGCGGACCCCTCATAAGGGTTCCGCCCGTGTATCCCCAGGGTACCGTCAGGGCTGCAGTTGGTTTTTGCAATAAATCTTCCAAAACAAACAAGGTCACATCACATTACACCTAGTCAAACACAAGACTTGCAAGCAAGCATAAGGTTAGTCAAACACTCTTTCTTACCATAAATGTATATTGACAAAGTTTGCCCTAAATGTGATGTGACATTACTATTTTAAGAAATAAATATGATGTGACAAGACACTTTCTAATTTAAGAAATAAAAACAATGTTTTGTCTAAAAGAAATGTAAACCTTAGTTTAAACAAGACTTAAACACTTAATTGATGATTTACTCCAGCTAAAGTTCATACTTTGTCATTAACAAAACTTAGCAAAGATCGTAAAATTTAAATAACGTTTTTAGGCGATATTTGTATTAACACTTGCCATTGTAATATTTTTCCATTGTATTTCAATCATCTTTAGGTGGCATGGTTGTTGCAGAAATCAGCTTGCTCAACGAATGTGGAGCTCACAATTAGCGTATCAAATTGGTTAGTAGATTGATGAAATGTATTTTGCTCTATTTTTCTGCTCGCAATAATGTGAATGGCCTTATATGGGTACACAAATACCGCGACTTACACCTTATTCGGGATTCAGGCGTGTTGCACTTACGTGATTTGGCAGCATATTTGTGTTCCAGGTAATTTTGATACTGATTTTTTTATTGTGCTTCTTTTAAGTCGGCTTCTATTTAATAAGGAGCTGTTAGGGTTAAAATGTTTGGATTAGGGGCTGTTAGGATTAGGCTGTTTGGATTAGGAGTGTACTTTGTCCGGTTTTGAGACACAGAATTGCATTGCTTAAAATTGTGGCATCAGTATTAGAGGTAAAGAAAAAGTGATTAGAAACTAAGCCACTTTGACTAGCAGCTGCCTCTATTGATAAGTATCTTTACGATCCGCATTTAAGTACATGAAAACATATCACAACTAGAAAATTTAATAAATATTATCTTGGGTTACTTAATAAACTTCTTTTTTTAATATGTTAACAACCTTTTTCCTATGCCCAAAAAATAATTTAAAAACATTAGTGCTTTAAATACGATTACGAATTCTATATGATTGCATAATTAGTATATTAATTTGAATGCATAGAGAGTTTGAGAAGTGGTATGAGCAAAAAATACACTTCCGAGGCCTGAAATGCCGCTTTTTTTAAGGCTTTAGTATCTGTTTTTATTTTCTTTTTATAGTATATTGGGCATAGGTATAAGGTATGTAATGTGATGCTATCTTGGATATACATAAATGAGGCTTAATTAAAGTGACCATTATATGTATTTTACGTGTCTTACCTAAAGCCTTCTTTGACAACATTTCAGACCAAAGAATGAAAAACCTGAGATTAATTTTGTAATTGTGGAACATGTTAATGATTTGCCGTCATCGTACATGTGTGAAAGATTAAGATGATTAGAGTATAATGCTGTTGCGTGGGCTTTGCACCAGGCTTTACCTCTCAAGGGATCTCGAGAAGCTTACAACCCCCACCAGGCAGTGTACCTGATCGATGTAGTATAGTATAGTGACAAGTACCAGGGGATTGATCATTCAGCTAGGATTAGAAAACCTAATTACTAGTGCTAGAGATGAAGGATGATTATTTTTGTATTTTTATATTTTTTAGAAAGCAAGTAAAAATCTCGGGTTTGAAGGATTTGGGCGGAATTAGTTGAAAGATGCAATCAAAATAAAATACTAGAAATGAAAATAACTATATTAAACTAAGGTTGTGAGCAATAAGTGGAGAAATGTGTTTACTTAGATTTCACTACTCCCTAGATATCTTTTACACGTTAATTACTTGTTATAGTTGCGTGGATGACGGATTGTATTCCTTAATACCATTCATGGGGTGGCGTACTTAACTCCCCAATCCTATGCGTGCCTACTTCACTCCTATGTCGAGCCGGCTAAGAAGCTCCTAACATGGGATCATTAGAATTTACTCATGCATTAAATACAACCAATAAAACCTAGTACACATCGGTTCATGTTTCCTAAGACGTTCAAGCATGTTACCATTTGGAGATCTGCCAGTTTTCTTAAGCCTAACATTGAAATCATTCATCCAATACAACCATAAACAAGTAATCAACACATAATCAACATCTAGGTTTCATTAGATCTAAGCAAACACAAGATAAATCTAGCCTAGCATGGTGGAATCAAGACAAGCACAAGATATAGACAACCAACACATAGACATATTGATTGAATTAAAAGAACACTTATCTCAATAGCACATGTAAGGGTTCAAGGGCTGAAAACCCTTGAAAAACCTGTAAAATTCGTATATGGTTCGGCCTTAGGGTTTCTCCAAACTTGTTCCTCCTAATGAATAAAAATTAGAAAACTATATATAGAAAATAGAGGCTGCGGCGTCAAGAACAACATTGTGACGCCGTCATCTCACCGCCAAAAGAATCCTCGGACTGCCTTGATCTACATCTGACGTCGTCATGTATTACACTTTTCCAGGCCGTCACGTATTTAACTCTTGACGCTCTTCCTTGTGACGCCTTCATTTCTGTACTGGTCCGTCATGATTTTTACTCCTGACGCCGTCAGGAAAATGCTCTTGACGCCGTCACACACTGTTCCCAGCTTGGAAAATTAAGTCTTTGGCGTTTTCTTCACTTTTATGCTCCAAAAACGTCCGAATTGCTTCCTTTTCCAAATTTCACTCCCAAAGTACCTAAAATCATAAAAGGAACGATTTAGGGCAATATTTGATCAAATAAATTCAATTCCGGGCTTAAATGACCCCCTAAAAGTGGTTCATTTTTCGCCTCATCATATACCCTTACACTTGAGATTTGCTTGTCCTCAAGCAAATGCGCTTTTATTCTAATCAAAATACGAGTTAGGGGTCATTTAACACTAATATAAAAGTAATTACAACAAATAATCGTTCCACTAAAGACCAAAGACAAGCACGGAGGTCATATACTAGCACCTCACAAATAGTGTTTAGATACTCACATCTCTCGGGTGTAATAAAGTATAAATTACAATACGGAAACCGAAGATATCTCTCACTACCTGTCATAGCAAAATAGATTACCATAGGCTTGGGAAAGGATCAAACCTCCACCACATGGCGTAAGCACCTAGGATAAACTATCAAAGATGTCTTTTAAAGGGTTGTAACGTTAGGTGTAGGGATATGAAAGCCAAGACTAGACTCGACTTAAGCTAATAAATGAAAAATAACAAAAACATAAAATGAACATAGAATAAAAAAGGATGGTAGTCCGTATGTTTTTTTTTTCTCTTTTCTTTTTCTATTTTTTTTTTCGCATACACTCTTACCCTACCATCCAAAATAATACATTATAGGGAATGAAAATTCCCCTTACACTTGAATTTTTACATACTTTACAATAAACTAATCTAATGACTCGGATTAAGAAAATCAAAAAACTTTGAGTACTTTTAAGATTAACGCACATATGGGGGTAATAAATGATGTTTTTCCCCATTACTCCATAAAATAAGTACTTTACCCATGAGTCCCAATCGTCCCAAAACAATATGTACAAGGATATGACTCGACTTAGCAACCATGTAATCAATTAGTTAGTTAACTTAGGGTTTAACAAATAACAATAATGCACTAAAGATGAGTGCATACACGGAAGGCTAAGGCGATTTGGGTGTACATTTAAGTGGGATGTAACAAATTCTTCCTTTAAGTAAGATGCTTAAAGTTAGAAACGAAAAGATAGGCTCGGAGGGGTGTACTAGGGGTTTCGTGTACTAAAAATGAGTACAACGCTAAGGTGTGGGAAAAATTAGTTGACTTAACTAGCCAAGTAATATGACTTAAATGGTCAAGTAATTATGATACGGGTTTAACACAAGGGTGATCCTAATGCCTCTTATCATGTAGTAAATCCTACTACACGAATGTAGTCTCACTAGCGGTCTCGGGATGCATCACTAACGCAAGTTCCAGAATCTAAATGCTACCGGTACACTCATAAGTACTAATAGTAAATGCTTTTCCTATCAAATCTAAAGGCGAACATCACATATTTGGGTGGAAAATTTTTCTGAAAGTACGGTTGTGTGCTAGTCATACAATCTCCTATCCATGAGACACTTGCTATGGCTAAAGTTTCACTCCTAAATGTTGTAAAAAATTTTAAATTTGGCGCTAAAATTACACTAACAAGTATTTCTCATAGTTTTATTACACATCTACCATTAAACAAACAAACTCAAGCGAAAGTGTATTTGTAAGGTATCATCATTTTACCCTCCCCTTACACTTAGGATGAACATTGTCCCCAATGCTCAAGTAAATAATGTAAAAGTGAAATAAGTAAAAAGAATGAAATCAAATACTCCCCTAATTCGCTCGGTATGGATAATAAGGTGGCCAGGTTAAATCTTCCTCCAAGAAAATGAACAATCAAAGCTTCCCTTCCAGAATATAAATCATCTTCTTGTCATACATAACTAGTAAATCCTGAGAAAACAAACAAAGCAACCTCGCATAAAATCGGCGGCAATCTACATAAGTTACTAAATCCTAGAAAACAAAATAAGATATAATGCTTGTGGAATGAAGTTTGCAGATTTCCTGGAGATTATAAAACTTAATAATTCAACAAAAACTTTAAAACTCTGTTAGAAAAACAAAACTGGTAAAATTTCTAGATTTTTACACGTGACGCCGTCAAGAGTAAACTCGTGACGCCGTCAGAAGTGACCTGCAGAAATTATTATGTTAAGTTTCTGAAAAATTTCTGGAAAAACTTGGTCCTACTTCTTTGAAAATCCTGCAAAACTTCATTATGACTCAATACAAGCATTTGAGTCTTACAAATACGAATATACATGTTCATTTAATATTGTAGAGAATCATGATCGGTTTGTTTCTTAAAAACATATTTGGGGTTTCCCCTTACACTTATCTTTTGCAAAAATACCTTTAGATGGAGTTAAGACTAGGCCAAAACAACAAAGTAAAGTATTTCCACTTTTTAGTTTAGAAACATGATCTACCAACAATAAAAATAAAGCATGCATACGGAAACAAATAACAAACAAACAAAATAAAATCACACAAAGCGAAGAATGTCACCCTAAGCACATTCAATTATTTCAAATAAACGTAAACATAGAAAATTAAAATTGTTCAAGGCCAACAGAGGCCGCATCCTAAACTATTACAGTACCAATTGTTTCAAATTACACAACCATCAATAAATTGTTCAGAAATAACAGACATCAAGAAAGATCACTGGGGAGGAGGACCAAAACGGTAGTCATAGCCAGGAGGAAGGTGTCCTACGTACCCGTAGGGAGGGTAGTCTGTCTCACGACTAAGGAATGGGTCAATCTGCAAGTGAGGCTCAAGCTGATCACGGGTGGAGAGGTGCTGCATCTGGCGGATGGTGTGATCATACATCCAATCAAAGTGCTGGTCAGTGGTGGTCTGCCATGCGTCCACCTGACCCATCCAGGCCCCCTGGTGTGCTTGCCAGTCTCCCCGACTCATGTGTCGGTAGTAGTCAGCTGTCCCCTCCTCATAACCCTCAAACTGATGCTGTTGAGGCGCTCCCTCATCATCATCATCATCCTCATCATCAGGTCCCCCTGCCTCATACCATTTATAGGTCCCATTCCTCATCAGCATCACGATGCTCATCTGCCTGAGGGATTTAGCCCTCACTACCCTACAAGCCCTACAGTCGCTGAAGTATCCCATGATCGGGGGAGTAAGAGGATCATAGGAACGAGCCAATCGGGTCACGAACATTCCCCCATACACCTTATCGATATCTCTCTCACCCACACTGGTCCTCGAATAACTAGCTACCCAAAATGGGATGTTGCAGTAAACATCCGTTGAAAAGATGGTGTACAGGTAGAAAAGATCTAAAGCAGTGACATGGTGAGTGGTGCCATGACGTCCTGACAGGCTGTATGTGATGCATCTGTGGACCAACCTAACTATGGGGTCCCTGATAGATGATGCCCCAGTAGTCGAGGTGTAAACCCCGTCCCCAATGGTCGGCCAAAAAGTAACACACCTCATATCACTCCTCAAAGTCTCCCCATGCAACAACCTCTGCATAAAACCTCCATCAACAGCCTCCTCCCTAGTATACAACCCTATCCTCCAACCAAACTCAGTAACCGAACATGATCGCACTTCCCCTCCTAACCTAAAATAGATAGTGGTGCCCCCCATGTCCGTCCTAGCCTCAGCCTGATCAAAATGAAAGGTCGCAAAGAACTCCCTCACCAACTCACTATACACCGTCTCCCTAATCCTAAACAACCTCTCCCATTGAGGACCCGCAAACCCATCAGTGTGGATCCTCCCCAGAAACGCAGCTTCCAACCCTTGGGACCTAAGAAACTCCCAATCAACCACGACCCCAGCATCAATGTGGTGGTTACAAAGTTCCGCATACTTGGTGGTGGCGGAAAAATTATCAAATTCACCCCAACTATGGACCAATTCCCCATAGTTAACTCTTTGGGACCTAGAAGAGCTGCCACGATGTTGTCGAGATTGCTTGCTCATTTTCCTGGAAAAAGATAGAGTGAACGGAAACAATTAGAACGAGAGTTTTATTGATTTTTGCTGTCAGACACATCTGACGCCGTCAGTAAGAGATCCTGACGCCGTCAGACCTAGCAGAATCCGAACCATGCAATTACGAGGGAAAAATCAATTTTCAAACTCTTAACCCATTACCCAAACGCTCCTTTAATCAGAAAACATGGGTGGGGGGTCAAAAAAATCAGTGGCATGAGGGATTTTTCCTAAATTAACGCATGATTCAAGTGGGTTAACATCATCTAAGGGTAACCCCATGATTACAAATCACCAAATGGATGGCATTACGATTCGTCAATGATGGGTCAAAAATGGGGTTTCGGATGAAAGGGGTTTTCAAAATTGATTGATCTTAAGGACAATTGATCAAAAAAGAGTGAAGAAAAACTACTTACCGAGTGGAGGTTAGTCGCGGAAGATGTCGAATTGGAGGATGGAGATTCGGAGTAGTAGCAGCAATTTGGGTGAGATTAGTGGGGTATGAGTTGAAAGTGATGGGATTTGGGTTATTATTGCTGAAATGTCGAGGTGACGGCGTCAAGGGTTAATATCTGACGCCGTCAGATGCCCGTATGAGGTGTGAAATGGAGTAATTCCACATTTAGTCCCTGCACTTTGTGTGAATAGGTAAACACAAGTAAAACCATGAGTAGCTATTCCATTAGTGAAGTCCACCAGGGTCAAACGTTTCATTACTGTCACGGAAAGAGGTGCGGTTATAGAAAGGAGTGGGTGATGTTTTAGTTATGTTGTAACCTTCGCACGGGTCACTGGTGTGTACAAAGAGGTGTTGTTCCATAGAGGGTTTCAAATCTGTGGTGTTTTTGAGGTGTAACCCTTTCACACCGGGTTTAAAGCTAAAAGAACGTCTCTTGCACAAGTTTGGGAGCGTGGTTTGCAAGCATCCAATGAAAATGTTATGAAATTGCGAATTCTTCTCTTCCTGAGGATGCTCACAAAAGTGGGAGGTGATTGACGGTGAAGCACTTAGGGAAGATTTCTCGTTATCCTCTTGGTCAAACACCAAAGGAGTTGAAACCTCGAAGACTTTTTCGATTTTTCTTGGTGCGGAATTTTCCTTAATCTTCTCTTTGATCCTTGATATGAATTGGTCTGCTAAATCCATAAAAGCATTGCGAGTACTTTCCATGCGTGCTTCTAAGTGCTGGATTTGTTTTTCCTGATTATTCATGAAGGTCACCATTATCCCCTCGAACTCCTCTTGCCGTGAACGTTCAGGAAAATTATGGTTAATAACCGCATTCCTATGTAAATTAGGGTTCCACACGGTTCCAGCAGCAGGTTTCTCAATCCTCATTAATTCTTTTACCTGCCTCTCGATACTTCCTAATAACTGCTCTTGGGTGGCGTGTGCGTAGTCATGTTTTCCCTTGCTTGGAAACATCGGGTCCTCCCATCCTTCTTCTTCGTATTGTGCCAACCCCTCAAGAACTTTCCAGCATTCGTCAATGCTAAGTCTGTTTAGCCTGCCCTTGGCTGCGTGGTCTATAGCTCTCCTTGTTTGATAGTTAACTTTATCATAAAAGATTTGACTCTGGAGCCATGGTTCAATGCCATGATGAGGGACTTTTCGGAGCAGGTCTTTATATCGAGTCCATGCTTCGTAAAAGGTTTCATTTTGACGTTGTTGGAACATCAAGATGTCATTTCTAAGTTTAGTAGTTCTCCCTAGTGGGAAAAATTGAGCAAGGAAACGAGTGGTGAGATCATCCCATGTGGTAATGGATCTCGCTGGTAAACGCTCAAGCCATTGACTAGCTCAATGGTGTTTTGGTAGCCTTGGTGGCTAGGTCGGGAATACTCTCCTAAGGTTCGGGGCCTAAGAGGTTCTAGTGGTGGGTTTTGTTGTGGTGGGATGACGGGTTCAAAGATGTTCCCATCGTCCATGATGTCGGGTGGTGAAGAGTTACGAACAAAAACACAAAGAAATAAGATAGACAAAAGAAAACCTAAAAATAAAAACAAAATCTTACTAGAAAGGAATCTAGCAAGTAGACCTAATAAAAAGAGATTCTAACCTAGACAATAACTATTCCCCGGGCTGCGGCGCCAAAAACTTGATGTGTGGGGTTTGCACCAGGCTTTACTTCTCAAGGGATCTCGAGAAGCTTACAACCCCCACCAGGCAGTGTACCTGATCAATGTAGTATAGTATAGTGACAAGTACCGGGGGATTGATCGTTCAGCTAGGAATAGTGTCGCTAGGATTAGAAAACCTAATTACTAGTGCTAGAGATGAAGGATGATTATTTTTGTATTTTTATATTTTTTAGAAAGCAAGTAAAAATCTCGGGTTTGAAGGATTTGGGCGGAATTAGTTGCTAGTCAACTAACCCAATACTAAAGATGCAATCAAAATAAAATACTAGAAATGAAAATAAACTATATTAAACTAAGGTTGTAAGCAATAAGTGGAGAAATGTGTTTACTTAGATTTCACTACTCCCTAGATATCTTTTAAACGTTAATTACTTGTTATAGTTGCGTGGATGACGGATTGTATTCCTTAATACCATTCATGGGGTGGCGTACTTAACTCCCCAATCCTATGAGTGCCTACTTCACTCCTATGTCGAGCCGGCTAAGAAGCTCCTAACATGGGATCATTAGAATTTACTCATGCATTAAATACAACCAATAAAACCTAGTACACATCGGTTCATATTTCCTAAGACGTTCAAGCATGTTATCATTTGGAGATCTGCCAGTTTTCTTAAGCCTAACATTGAAATCATTCATCCAATACAACCATAAACAAGTAATCAACACATAATCAACATCTAGGTTTCATTAGATCTAAGCAAACACAAGATAAATCTAGCCTAGCATGGTGGAATCAAGACAAGCACAAGATATAGACAACCAACACATAGACATATTGATTGAATTAAAAGAACACTTATCTCAATAGCACATGTAAGGGTTCAAGGGCTGAAAACCCTTGAAAAACCTGTAAAATTCGTATATGGTTCGGCCTTAGGGTTTCTCCAAACTTGTTCCTCCTAATGAATGAAAATTAGAAAACTATATATAGAAAATAGAAGCTGACGGCGTCAAGAACAACATTGTGACGCCGTCATCTCGCCGCCAAAAGAATCCTCGGAATGCCTTGATCTACATATGACGCCGTCATGTATTACACTTTTCCAGGCCGTCACGTATTTAACTCTTGACGCTCTTCCTTGTGACGCCTTCATTTCTGTACTGGGCCGTCATGATTTTTACTCTTGACGCCGTCAGGAAAATGCTCTTGACGCCGTCACACACTGTTCCCAGCTTGAAAAATTAAGTTTTTGGCATTTTCTTCACTTTTATGCTCCAAAAACATCCGAATTGCTTCCTTTTCCAGATTTCACTCCCAAAGTACCTAAAATCACAAAAGGAACGATTTAGGGCAATATTTGATCAAATAAATTCAATTCCGGGCTTAAATGACCCCCTAAAAGTGGTTCATTTTTCGCCTCATCAAATGCCAACGGTGTGTTTCAAGTAGGTATACCCTGTTGTTGAAAAACTGAGTATAAACCTCTGCTTTGGTTTCTTTACAGCAAACTTGGAATGTCAGTTATATCACCTGCTTTGTTTGTTACTATCTTCGATAAAAAAAAGTATTGTTTATAGGTTGAACTAGACGCTATTTAAATCACCCGCCTATCATACAAGTTAGTAGGCGCTTAATAACAAAACCTTTATATGCTTATGTATAAAGGCGCGATTTCCATTTAATTTATTTGTATTATGAGGTAAGAATATTTTTTAATTGAGGTACTTTAAAGCCATAAACGCTATAAGGAAATAAGCAAAAATATGTGTAGATGTATGTTAGATGTTAAATTGCATGCCTTGCTAAGCCAGTCTCTTCATAGCCGTGACAGGAAATGGTTGTGATGTGTGGTAGGACCACTTAAAGAACATCATGAGTTGACGCATACTGGAAATATCATAAAATGAAGGCTAATGTTAGGATGGCCCTCATGAGCAGATCTACATGGAAGCCATGGTATGCCCGTTGATACTAAGGAACATCTCTTTTTGTAATATTTAAAACAATAGTTTTTTTTTGTTTTTCTTAGGATCCATTGTTATGTATATTTTTGTTATGGAAAACGAATCACACAAGTTAATTACATACTTCATAACAAGCTTTAGCCATCAAACATATGAGAGACTCTATTCCAAGATTTCAGGAAAAACCATTCATTTAAATCCCTCTCACGAAAGAAGTAAAAAATTTCTCCTATTCCGCGTCCGCCTTCGCACAAATAACCGATAATTGTCTTAACTCATATACGTTGCAACTGCACTTATGTATTAAACTTTTAAGCTAAACATGTCTTTTAAGTATACAGCTCTAAGCATCAACACCATGCTCTTTTGGTGACTGAGCATTCCACCACCATTAGACAATTGACTATTGATCAGTTCAAATATATAAATTTTCTATATTCTCTTTATCCCCTTCTGATATCATATATAATGTCTCATATCTTTTATACCAATTAAATAGCAAAACACCCCGCGGCAACGTGCGGGTTTCCAACCTCGTTTATACTAATATAAAGAGTTTGAATGATTTTTTTTCATATAAATACATAGAAAAAATATATATTTACATGACTAGATTAGGGCAAACTATAATCTGGCAAGGGGGTGAAAGTATGATCCCCAAAGTGTTGAATTTGGTAGCAACTAATTTGTAATCTAATTAGAGTCAGCATCTGATGAATTTGAACCACGCTAAAGTCACTATTTCAAGTCAATTTGGTTTTGAGTTGATATCTAACATAACAAAAAGTGTTAAAAAAGCTACCTCACTAAAGTATATAAAGTATTATATTTATTGAAACTTTGAAGCTTTTTGGTTACTTTGCTTCATGATAAAAAAGAATGCTTAATATGGCGAGAATTACTGCATACTTTAAGCCAACTTTGCAGTTAAATTACAAGTTTACAACTCACTTGTAATTAATGCATGCACGTACATCCGCATCCTTAAGACATCAAAATAATATGAAATATGAGACGTGTAAATTTTTTGCAACAGAGAGAATAGGTGTTGAGATTATTACCTTAACAAGTATACAATATAAAACGTAAGTATTTAAATGATAAATTAGTGCATTATGAATATCCGTGTAAAATCAAGACACATAATGTGTAAATGTGTTGTCAGTTTATTCTCATTATTTTAAATTTTAATTTATAATCTTTTATATAATAAAAGAATTACATCATTTCGAAGTGTTTTTATAAATCCCTTCTTATTGAAAAAAAAACTAGACCAATAGGAGATATCGATTTTGCCACGTAGGCGAAATCGAGCAATATGATTGGTCAATAAAAAGTCAAAATTAAATTGATTTTGGTCAAACTTAATCAATTTGGTGAAGAAATTTGGTTAAGAAAAAAAATGCATAAAAATATAGGTGTCAAATTTATGAAAACAAGAACTTAGAAAAAGAGAAAGTAACTAACAAAACTTTGGTGTTTTAATTTTAAATAAATTATATAGAGCTAAGTGTAAAATTACAAGTTTCCATATTTTTTAATAACTTTAGAAAAAAAACAAATATCCTCATACACTTCATACTTCCTATACTTTATAATATTGACTTTGTTTAAAATTATATGATTATTAGTATTAGTTTTTAGACTTTCATCATTAAACTTACAAAATTTGGTAAATATGCGAATTAGTTTTAATACACGTTAAATATTCTTTAAACTAATGTTAGTTTTAGACTTTTCTAGAATATTTTTTTAAATAAGGACTCATACTATTTTATTTAAAAGTTTAATTTATGCGTACACGGGTTTGAATATTAAATACGGCTATATTATTAGTAACGGGAATATAAATATCAAATGGTAAGCACGAGTTAGTGTGATATGAAAATAAATATACGTGATTCAACTTATAACAACAACTCATGAAATTGTTATTTGAAATTTATATACGGATATCCACAAAAACATTTCAAAAACTTTACGGAGCATAATTTAACTTTAACAACGCTCATTATGTGCTACTAAACTCGCACATTTTGTACAACATTATATCAATAGTTAAAGTTAAACAACAACATCAACCTCAACATGTCTGTCAGTTAAAAACATTATACAAAGCTAATTATTAAAAAAAACAAACAAACACATGAGTTAGAAAGTCATTGTTTAATGAAGGTGTTCTCCTTAAATTATAAAAAAATGCGGGTATCACAATCCTTATTTGATAACAATTACCTCCTAAATCAAAAAAAGAAAAACTACGTGGGTGACAACCGAACTTTATTCATTGACGTGATATTTCATCCAAAAAAAAAAAAAAAAAAAAAAAAAAAAAAAAAACCTTAGTAGTTGGCTGTTGTAAAGGAATTAAAAGTATGTACATGAGAATTATTAAGCAAGTATATATAGTTTTTAATCAGGTTATTACGTTACTATACTGCGCTATGGATGTGAGATACAACCATTCTTCTATACTTATGATTTATGTGTTAACTTCTTTTTGCTTTTGAATAGAATCCGAAAGAGACCTCAACAGAACTTTGATTTATGCCTTATCTAGCTGATAGTTTTTAGTAACATTTTTTATGGTTTAACTTTTTTTATACACACCAACTTTTAGTAACTTTTCTTTAATGTTTTATTGAAAACTTCTACACCTAATATTTGTGTTTTTAGTATAAACATACTAAACTATGATAGAATTAGTTGTGAGTTGAAGGATTTTTTTATTAAGCTTCTCAAAAAAGCTTAAAGCTTTATGATAAACTTATTGTGTTATAGCAATTGAATAAGCCAATAGACACCTTCAATAAGCATAACCAAATACCCCTTTAGTTATAATCTGAAGTTTCTTATTTGATATTAGGACTAACTTTGTTGTTATCCTTACTATAATGCAATATGTTAGTGGTGTTTTCAGTTTTATGATCTCATCGCACACACTAAAATGCAAAGCAATTTGTTGTGTGTTTTTTTTTAGAGGAGGATTAAGTATCAACAAATGATTGTCGTGGAAGGATTTTTTATGCCTGCTCAAGGTATGAATGTATAATTAAGTTGAGTTGCTAATTTAGATAATACATGAATGTATTTTAATGTACCAAAGATGTCTTTTAGTGCCTATATGAGGAATTTTATGGTAGGAATTCTTAGCAGGTGTATTTGAATGAGTTAATGAAACTTAGCAGGTGTTTGTTGTCATTGATAACACTATGGGTGTCAACCAACGGTTTAAAATATGGGTGTATTTTACCTTGATGATTTAGGCTAATTGTGAAGAAAGTTGCACTAAAGTGAAAGGTCGGTAAGGATTCAAATAATCCTAAAAGACTTGCGAATGTACTCTTTGCTGTTTTTTTCATGCATTTATAATTTACTTATGCAAGTAATAATTATTTTTTTATATAGCTCGGTCTTACAGAAAAATTATTCTTATACCTTATACATAAACGTATTCTACCATTACATCTTTTTTTGTTTCTCTTTATGTAATAAAGAAGCTATAGTATAAGCGTCCATGTTAATTTGGTAATTTTATAATCAAACATGAGAAGTAAATAGCACAAATTTATGAAATTTTTTAAACAAAAAGATACATTGGTAAACATGGTATGATGGTTATTCATAACAAAAGAACTGAATCAATTTTCAAAGCTATCTAAATATGCTACATATTTTAACGAAAATATAAGTAAAAGAAATATCACAATTACAAAACACATCATAAAATTGATATGACGGGTTAGCAAAACTAAAAGCATATATCACTAACATTTTATGCAAGTAATGTATCGTCATGTGATTTTACTTGAATAATAAAATATTATTTTTAATTCAAAAGCATTCTGCTAAAATAATAAGTAGATTATAACATATATACATGTGATTTTTTATTTTTAGTCCACAAAGTAAAACTCATTTGAAACATGTTAAGTGATTCATTTCTTAATCGATAATAATATATAATCAAAACGAAATTTTAAAAACCCTTTGCATGCACAGGTATTATAACTAGTTTAAATAAACAGGAATACATTATACGGAGCAATCAATTTCATCTAAAGTTTTTGATTTATTGGTATGCGAGTGACAATCTAACACTGCGGTTCAAGCAAGGTTGTCAGGATCGCGATCCTGATCGTAGAATCGTACGATCCTACGATCCTACTAGGGAAAAACGATCAGGATCGTAGTGGGATCTTAATTCAGGTAGGATCGCGTCAGGATCGTAGGATCGTGAGCAGGATCGTGGGATCGGTTACGATCCGATCCTATAGATAACCCATTTTTTGGACTTTTTTTTCCCTATAAAAACATTACTTTTTTTTCCCTATAAAAGCATTGACTTTTTGATCAATGCGGTCACCTTTCAACAGAAGCCGACAAGCCTTGACAAATCAAAGAATTAATACATTATCCAACTTTCACCTTTTCAACAAAAGTTTTTATTTAAAACAGTGGATTCCATGGCATATAAATCTGAAAATTGAAATACACAATTACACATATGTATTCGAATATCCTTAATTCCTAGTTTGCTACTTTGCACCATCTGCTCTTAGTTCCTACTAAAGTAAGTAATTTCTTTTTTAGTTATTTAATTAATTGGTTTGTTGAGTTCAGATTTTTAGCAAGTGAATTAAGTAATTAACTAATTGATGTTTGTCACCTTTTGTAATGTTCGATACTTCGATCAATTAAGATGTGATAAGTGATAAACTATTATAATTATACTATGTCTTCATAAATGTACATCTTATTAATTTATTATTTTATTATGCATTTGGGAAGAACAGGGATACTATGGGATAGTTTTTTACAATGCAACTTACCATCTAAGTTATTATAGTATGCATTAGATAAGTATATAGAACAATAGAAGTATAAAACTACAATCCCTATGCGAAAATATATACATTTTCATAGGATCTTACGATCTCGATCCGATCCTACGATCCCGATCTTGCAAAGCCGAAAACGATCCTAGGTAGGATCCCGATCCTGACAACCTTGGGTTCAAGTATCATCAGAATCACTTGTAAAATAATGCATGATATAGGTAGTAGGAGAAAAGTTCAATGTACATTCTATATATATATATTTTTTAAATCAAATAAATCAATCGTCATCTATTATTTAATTTAAAAAAGAAAAAAATAAAAATAATAAAAAACTTTCACCCTTTTTTTAAAAAATTAAATATCTCGTAAATTGTTAATCGTTACGCAAAATCAATTATACCATCACGACGAGATTTAAATCATTTTTTTGTAAACGGTCACTTCGATATACTTTCGACGAATATTTTTTTTTCGATATTTTCCAGTTACGTCTGAAAAAATCACATGATCTCAAAATTAATATAAAATATATCAAAATATCCGTCTATTGAAAAATAAAAAGTACTCGTCGCGATGGTGTATTTTTTTTCACTTGATAAAATTTACTGTTTGTAAGATATTTTGTTTCTAAAAAAGAGATTGAAAGTGGGTTTTTCTTATTTTGGTGAAAAAATGTCTTGGCTAGGATTGATTCATTAAATCATTAAATAATTTTAGTTTTACATAGATCTCAACTTTAGGTAATATAGGTGTGTAAAAAAGAATGCCCAATAAAAATAAACAGATTTAGGGCCCGTTTGGTTTATTGATGGGGTTAGGATTTTGATTTGAATTTGGATTTTAATTTTACATGAAAAAAAAAATTAAATTATAAAATAAATATATTATTATAGTATTAAGTTATGTAATAATATAAAAAAAGAATGCGAATGGAGAAAAAGAAAAGAAAATAATAAATAAATTTGGTAGTGGGGTAATATGTGCGGAAGAATTTGCTAATCTCTTGATTTATGAGTTATATCCCAAATAGTCAAAAGATCCGTATAGAACTAAGTTTTACTATTCAACCAATCAAGTAATTTTAGCCATTAATTTTCTTTTTATCAAAATAAAAAAGATAAACTTTCACCATTTTTTAACAATTAAATATCTCGCAAACCATAAATCGTTACGCGAAAAATAAATAACATCGCGACGAGAATTAAATTATCTTTTTATAGATATGCATT
The DNA here is from genome assembly GCA_030686995.1 of Artemisia argyi. Classification (NCBI taxonomy): domain Eukaryota; kingdom Viridiplantae; phylum Streptophyta; class Magnoliopsida; order Asterales; family Asteraceae; genus Artemisia; species Artemisia argyi. Next base: position 278,220,392 of record CM060709.1, read on the forward strand.
ATTATATACTTTCGACGAACATTTTTTTTTTGACGAACTTTTTTCTTTTTAAAAAAATTTTCGACCAGAAAAATCATACATGATTTGTAAAAATCATATGTGATTCGTTAAAATCAAATCACATGTGATTTTTACGAATCATATATGATTTTCACAAATCATATATGATTCGTAAGAATCATATGTGATTTGTAAAAATCAAATCATATATGATTTTTACGAATCATATATGATTTTTCTGGGCGGAAACTTTAAAAAAAAAAAAAAAAAAAAAAAGTTCGTCGAAAGTATATAACAATGCATATCTATAGAAAGATTATTTAATTCTCGTCGCGATGGTATTTTTTTGCAGCCGGAAGATTTACCGTTTGCAAGATATATTGTTTTGGGTAAAGGAGAGTAATCCTGCACCCTGGTAAAATATTATTAACCAAAAACGTTTAAGTACAAAGGGCGAAGGTGAATTCGCTCGTCTCAGTCCCTTAGAACACTTACATGAAACCACTATATAAGATTTGCAAGATATATTGTTTTTTTTTTCTTTAAATGTGAAAAATGTAAATGAGTGGCTATAGTTGGTTGATAGGTTCTGACATGTATTGGTTCTTCATGGATCTCAACTCATCCCAAATACTTGCCATGTGATTTAAACCAAACACATTATAAGTGTTAAATCAAATAGAAACCTACTCAAAAGTCGTAAACCAAACGGGTCTTATTAAATTAACGATTTGCTAAGGATAACACAGCTAATTATATTTGGGGGGGGGGGGGGGGGGGGGGGGGGGTTGGAACTTTTGTAATTTGATTTTAACCGTAAGTCAATAACCATTCGAAGTTGTTCAGAAGAAAAATAAGTAAATAACCATTTGAAGGTAATTTGTAAAAGCTAACTTTAAGTACAATAGTCCATGCATGTAGCACTAAAAATTTAAGATAAATGCATTCTACCAAAGTTTTGATTACAAAAGTTTATTCTATCAAAAATAATTTTCAAGATATTCATGCACATTTTTTTGCGCATTCAGATTATTGTACGCAAAGGTGTAGAACATATGATGGTGACTTAAGGAGGTAATGGATTACCACCTTTTTCAATTCATTTTCTTTTTCTTCCAAAGTTTAATTTCTCGTTTAGTGTTTTTATGCCAGAAAAGCAACAACTTGTAGAACAAACTTTAACGAACATGTTTAGTTAATTTGTTATATGGTGTATTACATCAGAGTTGAGATCCATGAAGAACCATACATGCCATAGAACCTATCAACCAATTATATCCACTCATTTATATTTTTCATCTTTTTTTTCAAAACAACATATCTTGCAAACGGTAAATCTTCAAGCTACAAAAAAAATACTATCGCGACGAGAATTAAATAATCTTTCTATAGATATGCATTGTTATATACTTTCGACGATTTTTTTTTTAATTTCCGCCCAGAAAGAATCATATATGATTCGTAAAAATCATATATGATTCGATTCTTACGAATCATATATAATTTCTTAAGATCATATATGATTTGTTAAAATCGAATAATATATGATTCTTACGAATCATATATGATTTTTCTGAGGAAAAAAAAATAGTTCATTGAAAAAAAAGTTCGTCAAAAGTATATAACAATGCATGTCTATAGAAAGATAATTTAATTCTCGTCGCGAGGGTATTTTTTTTTAGAACTTGACGATTTACTGTTTGCGAATATTTAAGTTTTAAAAAAAGGGTGAAAGTTTATTTTTTTATTTTGATAAAAAAAAATATGTGTCTAAGATTGCTTGATGGTAAAAGTTAGATTTATAAAGAACTTTTGGCTTACTATCACATAAACAAAGTTTTCAAATTAATCCTTCTTAACTACCTGTATAAAACTTAGTAAGAGTAAATCGTAAAGTATTTTTTAACTTTCCTAAATTTCAATATTGAATCGAACTTCAGTATTTGTGTTTTACATGATAATAATACTCGTGCCGTTTATAAAAAATTTGTATTTACATGACAAAGGATCAATAAAGTGATAATTGAATATTTTGTAAACCCATTTTTATGTAAAAGTATAACTTTTTAATAAACTCATTATATATTTTATTCTTATAATTATGCTACACTTTGAAGGAATGATTATTTATTTGGATACATCCTAGAACACAATTCAGGTAAGTTGACTAAAATTGCCACCATTTATCCTTTTATATACTAGTTGAGCTTCTTTCAACCTTTGGGAATGAAATCATATTATTTTATATCCTACATTTCTTTTACATTTCAATTTCGTAACCTCTTTCAACAACACTCTACTTGTCAATGACCACAATCCCCATACACAACCACAATCCTACCACCACCATCTCGGCCGAAATGACGTACCACCACAAACACTCACCACTCGCCACCACAACTCGCTCTTCGTACTCTTTCTTCTCACCAAAACTATCGGTCTACCTTTGCTCGATATGTGTCACCTTATTCATCCTTTTCCACATCAAAATCCTTCAAACCCCTTTACCATCTTCCCCTAACTCCCTCGCGTTTCTCCACAATTGGCAAGAAAAACTCACAACAAACGACGAATCTAACACATGCACAAATGATCACAACTCCTTAGCCGAGAAGCTACGTGAATCGGTCACTTTTCTTCCATTAAAAGACTTAAGATTCTCCACAGCCGCACTGGTCGGTCACACATGGTTCATGAGCTCGTTATACGACATGCATGAAGAAGGTGAGGTACAATACCAACAATTTCCATCAAAGTCTTCTGATGGAAGAATACTTTGCATGAAGGGTCACGATAATCATGATGGTTCATGGAATTATTATGCACTTGCTTACCCTGATTTCTTACCTAGAAACGCGACACTTGTGTCGGGTCGTACGTTTGTATCTTATAATCATTACGATTATGGAAATATTTGGCATGGATTATCCGCTTTAGTCCCGTTTGTTGCATGGCATTTGAAGGAGGGGTGTGCAATGCCATCCCGTTGGATTTTATACCATTGGGGAGAGGTATGTAGAATATTTAACTTTTTTATTAGAACTCCTGCATTCTATATATATAGAATATATTATAGTATACTAGATGTATATATATTATTTCACGATGTATATTGTATTTATCAAATTTACGAATATATTATTCAAGGTAAGGACCGGGATGAGCCCGTGGTTAAATACGCTTATGGAAGCAACATTCGGTGGGCCACTAAACATAGAAAAATTCGATGATGGTCGTGACAGCGAGTCAATAGTATGTTACGAGGAGTCAGTAGTTATGAGGCACAATGAAGGGGGGATGTCGAGGGAGAAAAGGATGGGAGTTTATGATTTGATTCGATGTAAAGCGAGAGCAATGTGTGGTGTTGAGGTGGATAGGACTGATGGCGAGATTGGGTTGACATTGTTTATGAGGACGGGGCCAAGATCGTTTAGGAATGAAACCGCGGTGGTGGAGATATTCGAGAGGGAGTGTAAAAAGGTCGAGAATTGTCGATTGACCGTGGCGTATTCTAATAATCTTACCGTGTGCGAACAGGTTAGTCCTTTTACGTTTTATACTTTGTGCATTTTTCGTTATTGTGAAATTATAAACCATAAAAGATTTATCAACATGTATAAGTTTTTAAAAATTTCTAAAATGTGCGTATTTTAAACATAGACTTTTTGCACATCTGAATTTTGATCGAATAATTTTATTTAAAAAAAAGAAAAAAAAAAAAGTAAAGTTTTGTATCAATCAAGATTCAGACGACTATAGTATGTTATCCGACCTACACAACTAATCATTTTGCCAAATCTAATTAATAAATATTTAAATACAATTGATTTTTTTACTATCTTTACTCGACACCCATATATATATATATATATATATATATATATATATATATATATATATATATATATATATATATATATATATATATATATATATATATCTTTACTCGACACCCATATATATATATATATATATATATACACCCATATATATATATATATATATATATATATATATCTTTACTCGACACCCATATATATATATATATATATATATATATATATATATATATATATATATATATATAAAATTGCACATATAAATTAACTTTATTATACACCATTGCCTCTATGTGCTAATAAGTATTACAAATGCATGTTGACTTGTAAGTTTTATTCTATTGAACAATATTATTCTATTAAATAATATCTTGAATCTGAAATGATACTTTGACTAGATGCGAAGGATCATAGATTTTGAAGTAGTTAATATATAAAAATTAGGCTTTATTCCAACATTAGTTTGTTACTTCAGCACCAAACTAGATCCTGTGAACATGCATGCATACATTATTTTGTGTATTTTTTGTTGTCTAATGAAGGGAATGGACTTGTTGGATACCGTAAACAAAATGAGACTCGATAGATATGAATATGATGAGATATTCAAAAATCCCTCAATAATTATGTTTAACTAACATATGTTAGTAATCCAATTCAGGTGAAATTGATGGGTTCGACAGACATATTGGTTTCACCACATGGTGCACAACTAACCAACCTTTTCCTAATGGATAGAAATAGTAGTGTGATGGAGTTTTTCCCAAAAGGTTGGCTCAAGCTAGCCGGCGTCGGTCAGCTTGTCTACCAATGGATGGCCAGTTGGTCGGGGATGAAACATCAAGGAGCATGGCGTGACACAGAAGGCGATCCTTGCCCTTTTCCTGAAGATGATCGGCGTTGTATGTCCATCTTTAAGAATGGTAAAATTGGATACAATGCAACTTACTTTGGAGAGTGGGCTTCAAAGGTACTTAACGAGGTCAAGATGAGGAAACTCGAAGAAGCCTCAAAGGGAAATATAATTCCTACCAAGTGTGCGTGTAGCTAAAATGTACAATATGTCAATTGTTAAAAGTATAATTCCTTAAACATTGTTGTTTTGAAATTGAGCATTTAAGCTTCACGAGATGAATTTTTTTAACCAGTATATGTTTCATTTAAGTCAGATGTAATCACAAGTATGTTTTGCATAGTAGAAAATTATTTGGACCAATAAAGAGTTGAAGGCGCGGATAATATAACAGAGTAAATATAGATTAAGACTTCAATTTTACTCATGAGATTGTTGATTTATCACACATAAATGGTTAGGTAATGCAAGCTTAAAATATTTCTTTCCTAGATTATATGCTTATTAGAAGTTAATAAAGCAGTACAAGATAAAGGAACGTTGTGATCTTTCGAATAGCTCAATATCTCACAAATGGGCTTGGCAACGTTTGATCAAATATTGGGCCAGAGTATTCCCAGTTTAGTGACTTGATGAACTACTTGCTACAATTTTATCCATTTCAAGGACACCTAAAAATCTTCAAGGTAGCTGACATGAGAATTCCTATCGAAAAACAACTTCTCTTAACAGATAATAGTATAATGCTACAATCTCAGTTTCACTTACGATATCTTATACTACGCGAGAAATATCTATGAGTTTAAGTAAATTACAATGAATTAGTTTTTCCTACATTGATCTATATTACATGTTTGACCACACCATATACCCAAAATTTTACCCTCATTTAATTAAAAGTATGGTAGTTTGAAAAATTATGCATGTATTTCTGGTATTTACACATTCTCTTAATATGATCATTCAAGGATTATCGTACATTCGTACTATGTTTCTAAGCTCTGTATTTGTAACAAACTTGTTTACATCTATGAAACTAGCTGGTCCATCGAACAAGTCTTTAATTAAGTTTTTTAATAAATCCTTTTTGTTCATGTTTGTTTTAAAGATTAAGGATGAAAACTAAAGATAAGCAACATATTTTTTTAAATAAATAGGTCTACGCAACGAACTTTGTAAATTATCAAAGATACGCAACATATTTTCAAATAATCTTCGATCGAGCAAATATGACCGGTTACAAGCAGGTTAACAAGTTATCACTTGATTAAAAGTTACACCTTTGGTCCACAAACAGAACCAAATTCCCGCATTTGATCCTATTTTGGTAACGCTCGTTATTTTTTATTTATTTTATTATTAACTTTCAAAATTTTTTTCTAAAAAACTAGACAAATCTTTTTTTATTTTTTATTTTTTATTTATTTTTTGTTTTTTTGTTTTTTTGTTTTTAATATTGGATACATTTTTTATACAGTTTTTATTTTTTTTTAAGTTTATTTTATTTTTTTTTCCTTTCCTGGATAAATGTTTTATACATTTTTAAAAATCTTGAAAACTTTATTCTTTTTTAAAATAAATATAAATTAAAAATCTGGCAATCTTTATTTATTATTATTATTATTATTTTTTTTTTTAATTCTGGAAAAACTTTTTTTTTTTTTAATCTGATAATTTTTCTGAAAAATCTGGATAAGTTTTATTTTAAAATAAATTACAATTTTCAAGATTTTTATAAAATATAAAAAGTTTATCCAGATTAAAAATAAATAAATAAATACAAATTATTAAAAAATGTATCCAATTTCTTATTATATAATTTTAATTTTTTTTTTAAAAGATTTTATCTGGATTTTAAGAAAAAAATTTAAGAAGTTTTTTTAAAAAAAAAAAAAAATAATAAAAAAATAAAAATAAAAATAAAAATAAAAATTAACAAGCGTTACTAAAATAGGATCAAATGCACGAATTTGGTACAATTTGGGTACCAACGTTGTAACTTTTAATCAAGTCGTAACCAATTAACATGCTATTAACATGTCATATTAGCTAGATCAAAGATTTTTTGAAAATATGTTGCGTATCTTTAACAATTTTCAAAATACATTGCGTAGACCTGTTTATTTGAAAAAATATATAGCCTATCTTTATCTTTCACCCAAAGATTAATTACTCAAGATATTAAACTATCATTGTAGTATTATATTATTTACGAGTTTATTGTATATAATTTAGCTTACATACTATTTCAAAGGGTTAAAGTCATATAATACCAAAATACTTGTCAAATTTTACCAATTTCAAACACTTACTTTTTGGAGTAAACTACAAAAAAATGTCTATGTGGTTTTATGATTTTGCACACGTTTTGCCATTAATGTTTTACTTTTGAAATTTATGCCACTGCTGTTCACTTTTTGCTGCAAATTGTGTCCCTTGGCATAGCAATCGTTAGAAAATCTCGTTAGTTATTGTTCCAAGTTGGGGTATTTTAGTGTTTTCACTGTTCCCACGGACATAATTTACAACCAAACTATAAGTTATATATTAACTTTCACTTTTCTGGTCAAACTCAATCGAATCAAAATAAACACACACTTAAGAACACATTCTATAAGCTTATCAGATTTTTGATAAAGATAAACACACACTTAAGAACATATTCTATGACCTTATCAGTTTTGGATTCACTTGTTCTATCACACTGCCTCTTTTTAGTCTCTCATATTTATGCAAGTCAATAAACCAACCAATTATAGTCTCCAAAAGGTGTAAATCGGTGGGAACACCCTGATCCCATGCATCTTTTGATGCCAACCGGACTCTTTTCCAAGGACCCAGCCCCATGCGATGAGCATCTGTTCTCATTGACCTAATTAGTCGGGAGTTAGGATCTAACCCTAGGCCATTTTCAACTCCTTAATTAATATTCTTTAGTGGCGTATTAACTCAGATTGTATCATGTAGTTAAAGTTTAAACTATGTAAAAGTAAAAGAGCAAAAATTTAAAACCGCAATGAATTATAAACATAAGAAATGTAAACTGAACTCACAACAATGATATGCACCTTCTTTATTTTTGGCAAACCCGGAATAACTACAAAGGGTATTCAAATACATTTTGATTCCCCCTAATGTGTTGTTTAGGTCGCCTTTACCAAATTTCCATTTCCTCTGACTCGGATTAGAATGAAGGGAAAAATGAACGCTGAAGTGATGCCCTAAGAATGAACACGTCGATAAATAAATGTAGCTTTCCATTTCCCACTCCACATTTCTCTGCCAAATGTTCCAACAGCTCAACATCAAATGGAGCAAATTTAACTCCAGTGGGGAGCATGGGCCATTCGACCTATGACTTGATATAGAAACATAAAAAACAAATAAAATTTTATTAGTAAAATGCACGTCAGCTGATATTTCGATTTGTGTTTATGAAAGCCAACAACACTAAAGATTGTAAAAACTTTGGGGCCGTTTGTTATATGGTATTTGCATTTGTGGAATTGAACTAGTGGGATTACCCGCGCGTTGCTGCGGGGCTTTTTCCGTAATAATATTATGCATTATGTATACACATACAAACTTGATACATTAAAGGTGAACAACCGGCCAGAGATAATAAGTCCAAAGAACGACTTTCTGTCTAAAAATGTTTATTCATAAATGGTTGAACTTCCAATAATTATATTCAAATATAATTACAAATTTCAGTTAAGAAATATTTAATACACGATTTCTTTTTCTACACTAACCTGACAACCTTTTTTTTATATCAATTAGCAATGCCGATTTGATGTTTACATGATTTCCCAATGAATATGGGCAATCCTTTGCGCTGTTCCAAAGTAAACTCTGAATCTGGTTTTCCAATCGAACAATGTTCCTGAACGTGTGTTACCTGTATCATAGATTGGAATGGTATTCGATTTTCTTATCAATGATTCACTACATAAGTTACAAATCTCAAACAATTCAACTATCCAAACAACTTATAGTAGAAAGATTTGCAAAGTCACATTATATATATCCAATAAAGCTACACGACAATCACAATTAACACTACACTTGTTTAATACCATTATACTTCTTTTAAGCACATAAGACGGCGAAGTAAAACTCAAAGGTATTAATTAATTGTCACTACTAACATAGCAATAAAATTGAAAAATGGTTAAAATTGTTAAACGGCATGGGTTGTAAAACTCTTCTACCATCCCCATGATACATCTTTTAAGCATATAAGTCAACCCTAAATCAAAAGTTTCAGTTAATTCATCCAACTCAAACAGAACCTCAGATCTCATCCCTTTCTGTATCCTGTTACCAATAGGACAGCCTTTGACACAATAATTCTAATTATCTAGGAAATCAAACAGCAAACAAATAGACTTTATGAGAAAAGATGGAGACTTTTTATGCAAACAGGATTCTAAGTATCTATAAATAGGTTAAAAGTAGGGGTGCACAGTAACTCTGTATTATCTTCGGCCATATTTTATTGTTGAAGCTACTATGGAAATAACTATTGAGCCTTAAAAAATATGATAATCAGAAGCAGAATATGTTTTTCCAGCATTATAAAGATAGTAATATAGTAACTTTCCCTATTATATTGACTCACAAAGATGTAAAGATTGCAAAATTCGCACATACCACATCCTGTCAAAAACTGTGAGGGCCTCTAGCATACCAATCATCGCAATCGCCAATTTGGAATGTTGAATATCTCATCAGTTACAATTCCAGCATGATGCCTCATATAGGCTGTAGAAAATTCTATATAGCCACATACCTGTTTTGAACAAGATAGCAAATTTGCAGCCTATTATCGGGTTTCTGATTGTGCTAGTACTAAAGAAAAAGTTCTCTAGAGCATGAGCAAAAGCAAAAATGTAAAGGTGTTGCTAGTAGCATTTTGAAACAAGTTAGCTGAAACAAAGTATGGGACTCAACATGTGCCAACCAATTAAATTACCACTGAAGTATGTAGAATCCAAATTCTATGTAACATCAGATCATGTAAAATAAATATCCAACTGTTATAAATTATAAGTGAATGAATTCAATGGGCACAAAAACTATTGCCAGTTGAGTAATAAAATGTTCTTCTTGTGAAAAAAAATAATAACATACAAAAAGCATAAAATCAAAATGCATAAATGCTATTGGAAATTGATTAACTACCTGAAATACTGAAGCTCTAAACTTTCTAACAAAAGCATCTTTTGTCAAATTCGGAACCCATTTCTTTTTTTTTTTCAGCTCTTGTTTAGTACTTTCTTTATTCTCCACATCAGCGTCCCCTAGCTTTTTACAGGCCCGAAAAAGTGGAACCGTTACTGCTGCTATTGTATCTCCACCTCCAATGATTCTTGTCATCCTCTTTCTAGTAAGTTCAGCTAGCTTCTTTACAACTGTCTCCAATTCACAATCAACAAGAGAATCACTACATTGTTCTCATATGAGCAATAAGTATCTAAATATCTAAATAGTTTATACAATAACTATCTAACTGTCACAATTCAAAATTTTGAGCAACATAAACGCTATCTATTAACCCCTTTCTCATGGTAATTACCTGATTGTGGAAAACTAAAAGGGGGGGGGGGGTTGAATAGTTTTACGTCTTTTTAATTTTATTATGAAAACTTAGTTTAGTTTTAAAACCTTGTTTGCTTTTAAAACTTTGATTCAATCTTATGTGAGCTCAAATCTTGAACAATATGAACAACTATATCTAAGTATGAACAATAATAATATAAGCTAAGTATGTGAAATCAACACATGCACAATATAAACAATTATAGTTATATACGAGAGATAAGTAAGTAATCGTTTATTTTATAATCCTTAGTTATATTTTGTATGAAAACTTTACTTGATCGAAATGATCAATTATATGTATGTTACCTTTTTAGTTTGATTGTAAAAACTTTGTTTTGTGAATGAAACTTTCATTTGATCTTTAAGTAAAATCAATACTAGCACTATATGAGCAAATATATATATATATATATATATATATATATATATATATATATATATATATATATATATATATATATATATATATATATATATATATATATATATATATATATACGTCTACGTCTACAAAAGTAATAACGATATAAGCAAGATAATAAGTAAGATATGGAAAGATCTAACCGTGAGACAAAGGATTTATAGTGGTTCGGCTATAAGGACACCTTCCTTGCCCTACTCCACTCCTCGAGAGTTTTCTTCACTATGTCAACAAGCTCCCTTATGGCGGAGAAAACCTTACACACCAATATACACACCACAACTTCGTCACAACTTATTCACACCTTCAACACAACTTCTTCACACCTAGTCACTACTTAATCACAACACTACTTCTTCACACCTATTCACTACTTAATCACAACACTACTTCTTCACACCTATCTATCTTCACAACTATCTACTTCACAACAATCTTCTTCACAACTATCTACTTCCCAACTTCTCTACTTCACAACTATCTACTACACACTCACTCTCTCTACACACCTTGCTAATCTATCTTCTATCAAATATTCACAACTAGTTACACAAAGAAATAGATATAATGGATGATGCTCTAACAACTTAGATGTGGAGGTCACAACAAGTTGTAATACTTCTTCTCTTGAAGGATTGAAGTATTCTTCTCTTGCACTTAAAAGGTAGATGTTTGGATCACTTTGAAACAAAAATTTATGTATGTATGATCAAAGGATTTTAGAGAATAGAAATGAGATCTAGAACAGAAAGTTTTGGGGTGCAAAAAGTGAGAAAAATCTGTGGAATGAACCAGTATTTATAAGGGGAAAAATACTGTTTGGGAGCGTGGCCGGTCCCCTTAATTGGGTGCCGGTCCCCTTAATAATTAAGGGGACAACCTAGTATAATTAAGGGGGCCGCCTAACAAAAAAATTTTTTTTTTATTTAGATTTTTTGCCTTTTTGTGGGGGAGGTTTTTTCTGAAGAATGTAGCCGTTTTTTGGGTTGAAATTTGAATTCAAACTATTTATTTTGAATAAAACATTTCTTATAAATACAAAATTGTTTTGTATAAGTTTAAAAATGTTTGTCCCACTTTAATAAAATGTAAGGTTTGTAAAAATAAAAATTCCTTTGATCATAAAATGCATTAGACACTTTGTTTATTCATACTTTAAATAATATGGATGCTAAAGCAAATATTTACGACTAAATACTTGTTTACGTCATAATTTGTAGTTCAATGAGTTTACGTTTTGTGATTATCAAATTATAGAGATATCGATATATGTTAATAATGTTTTTAGGCATTATTTATATCAACAATCTCCCCCTTTTTGATGATTACAAAAACTAAATTCATTAAATCTAAAAATTAATTTTTTTTAGACAAGTACTTAGTGAGTTTATATTCACTTCTCCCCCTTTTTGTAGAATCAAAAAGGTTATGCCGGCTAGCTTCATAAATGAAGTTAGACGGGATGAAAGCTCCACCTTGATGTGTGCTCCCCCTCGTTCGATGGCACCAAGGGATCGAGATATATAGAAGAATATGCAATATACAAATAACAAGCATAGCGAACAAATATTAAGGATACATAATAATTAATTCAAAGAGATTATGTTAAAGATCCTAATTTGCCAAAGAGAGCCATCGGACTTGCTTGTAACAAAATGTTGGTTGATTCGTATTTGATAGTGAAAATCAGAAGCATATAGTATGCTTAGATGGTTGATGATGGAGTGTTTAGAATGAAGATGGTTGAGTTAGGGTAAGGTTGTTGGATTAATGGAGGTATATGTTTGGGTCATGAATGTTGGAGAGTTTGGTTGTGGAGAGTTTGTAGCGGAAGAGGTTGATTAAGGTTTTGGATGGTGTTGAAGTGAGGGTATTAGATGTGATCTAGTGAGAAGATATTCAATCCAAGTGAAGTGTTCATTGAATGCAATGGTTTTTAGGAGAAAGATGCAACAAGGTCAATTGTTGACATGCTTCTCAAGTTGATTTATGTTGTGTGGTGATGAGGGTGATCTAGATGAAGGTGGATCCAAATTGCGTTGAGCAAGATATAAGGCTAAAAGAGCACTAAGCTCATGGGATTCTTTTAGCGCCTCAACGAACATTAAGTGTTCGGAGGAAGGTGATGGTGGTGGAGCATGATAGTTGTCTTGGGTGAGGGTTTGAACATGCAACATAGGAATGGCATGTGAAGTTGTAGGATGTGGTGGTGATACTCTTGGTGGTGGAGATATGTTTGAGCTTGGGTAATCATGAAAACATGATATGGGTGGAAGAGATGCTTCATGAGTGGATGGTGTTTTTGTTGAATGAGCAACATGTAAAGTGTTGGTAATGAGGTTGGGATTATTGTTTTAGGATTGTGCATGCTCATCATAAGAAGGAGCATTAGTGGAAGCACGAATGGATGATTTGTTGTTAAATGGATCATTTGTGTGAGAGTGAGGTTTAGGTGTTGGTTGATTATGAACAACATCGCTTGAGTTGTGAAAAGATTATGAGGTTTGAGTGTAATGTAGAAGGATATGGGTGAGTAAAGGTTTTTGATATGTAATGTTGGTGAGAAGGAGAGTGAGGTGTTAGGTATGTAATGTTGAAGACATAAGAGGAATTTAGTGTTGGATGTTTGACAACATCATTTGGTTTGACGGGCTTTTAATGGAAGTTAGGCTTTCTTCTCCAAACGGGTTATTTGGTGGTTTTGGTTTAATGGGAGAGGTCATGAAGAGATGAGTATAGATTGAGAGGAATGAGAGTGTTTATAATGTAGGATTGGTGGGATTAAGGATGTATAAATTTTGATAGAAGGTTTAGGATAAAATAGGTTTATGAATTTTGGGAAGTGTAGGATGAAATGGGCTAAAAAGTAGAAAAAGGAAACAACACCTTCGACCATCAGATGGCCGGTCCCCTTAATAATTAAGGGGGCCGCCTTATGATTTAAGGGGGCCGCCCATCTGGTGATTCCCAGATTGCCAGAAAAGGGTTTTTGGTAGTGAATTGCAGAAAGGTTGTGTTATTGGTTTCAAACAAGTCCAACTCTTTAAGGCAATTAAGCATATACTAATTATGTAGGCAATTATGTAGCCAAAGCATGTTAAACAAAGAGATTAAGTAAACAAGCAATTTCATCTAGCATGCAAACATACTCATCAAGCAAGTAAAATATAAGTGCTAGGAAACAATAAGCAACATCAAGTATTTCATAACTACATAACTAGGAGGATTAATCCTAATGTGTATCAATGTGCAATAAGTGGGTAGTTATGATAGCATGGATTTCTAGACTTGTTACAAACAATGTCTTAATGAACAAACCATGGTCCTCTTGATTTGATTTAGTTCACTTATAAGTGTCATTTATATAAATATAGATGACAAATATGAGATCACCATGCATGATTTTAAAAGAGACGTTTTTAGCATTATTCAACAATGTTTGAAAGTAAGTTTTCACTTAGATGTGAGAGTTATTTGAATAAAATAGATTGGGTTTTTACTTCAAAATGTATGAATGAACGGTAAAGAATATTTTCCCAATCTTTAGTTTTGATCAAAACAAAATGTGGATATTGATAGTGAAAACATGATATTTAAAAGTGGGATAGTTATTTGAAAAACTATTTTCCAAAATGTGAGGTTTTTGCATATTTTTAAAGATATTAGATTTTTGACAACAAATATCATAAATCAAATATTTTAAAAAATGTTTATTAAGGATCTCATGCTCAAGAGGATTGGTTAAGCCTATTATTATCTCATGCTATCGTTTCTACATATCCTATGATCCTAAAGGAAATGAAGACGATAATTTATATGTTAGATGCGAGAGTGTTGAATGGGGTATAACCTAACATCTATAGTTCCTTTGTTTTCGCACGCTTATCTAACTTAATGCCATAGTCTACGAGAGCTTGTTTCATCCATAGTTTTCTTACGCGAGGGATCTAATCCTACTTCTATATTAACGATTGATCCACTTAACTCATTTTACTTCATCACCATGAGTTTGCTAATAGTGAATATAGAAGATTGCCATTTTCTATTTCGTTCGGCAATGAACAATTTTATCTTATTCCTAGGAGAGTCAACCAATGATGTTTCTAGGTTATAAGAATATAAGCTATTATGTACACATATATGTATAGCTAAGCATTATCTAACTAATCATATACCTAAGCATGCAAATTATAGCGATGAACTTAAAAGAAACGCGTACCTTTTAGTCTTCAATGGAATATCTTCAAGCACTTCAAGTGACCATGTAGACTTATAGAAGTCATTTGTAGATGATATTCCAACTTCTTCCAAGATTGACAGCTTAGCCACTTGGTTCCCATTATTGTTAGGAATACAAATATTCCTGTAAAACTCTCGGTCACCTAATTATTGTAATAGCATTAAGTTAGCTCGTATTTAGTTTATATATTAGTTAGTCAGTACTAGCTTAAGTAACACTGTGGAAGAAGGACGGGTCTTCACCCACTGTATGCCTGATCCACAGCCCGGGTGTGGGCGTTTGTAGCTTAGTATAAATACCCCTCTCCACATGTGGAGAGGGTTGGAGCTTCCTTTCACTTAATCTAATATTCTCATTTTTCTCTCATCTCTTTCTTTCTCTAGGAATTCCTCCCAACTCACTTTCTCTCTCTAAACTTTCTTACTTGATTCAATCCATAACACATAAACCATACATGTTACAATTATGAATATCCTACAATTGGTATCAAGAGCCATGGTTTCATCTTAGGGACTAGGGATATTCGAATTTGAGCTTGGTTTGGTGTGTTATTTGGTTCGACTAGTTTTCATTGTAAACACCCTTATTTGATCCTGTTAATGATTTGTATTGTCACATGTTTGTACCTTCATGATTAAAGGTGTTGTATGAGCTTTACTTAGTGGTTGGATTGCTTGTTTCATCCGGTTTTAGGTGTATTTAGATCAATTCGTGTGTTAGTTTGAAGGTTTTCTTGGTAGAGAGTTGTCACTTATTAAGAATTTCATGGTAGTGAGTTGATACTTGTTTGGTTATTTTGTTGTAGCCATTTGTGGTTTATGGACTGATGCACTTTGGTTTACTATCAAAAAGAGAAAAAGACAAATAGGGCAGAAAGTGACCATTCTATGCTAGTCTGTGGCGGTTTGGCATAAATTGTGAATAGCGATTTGGCAGTTTTTTTTTCACAGCGAGTTGGTTCATAACATTGGTGGCGAGTTGATACTAGTTCTGCCCGGCACTTTGATCCTAAGTCCCTAAACACTTACGATATAATCAAACATAATCTGTTAATCATCCTTTTTTTTTGTTCCAAGAAAAAGATAAATGATCAACTCAACCAAACAACAAACTAATACCATTCTCACTGCCCTAATCCAAGACCCAACATCAACAAACAAGATTTGTTCAAACATCAAACAATCCTCTACTCTCAATCGACAAACAAGAAACAGAAATGATTAAGAAAAATCGATCTCAGTTTTTGTTCAACTTGGTTACAAATCCATAAAGATTCAAAAGTTTTTGAACAAACACATCATCGATCTATTTTGAAGCATAACCTACTATTTGATATCCAAACCATTTAAGATTGAAAGTAGAACCAAACTGTTTTCATTCAATCTCTCATTCGATTACAACATACAAGAATCAAAAGGAAGAAGATCTCAGTTTAGTCGTTACACTTGTTGTACCAATTCTTTTAAGATTTTCGTGTGTAATCATTAACCATCATTGACCATTGTGAAGCTACTGCTACTTCTTTCAATATTCGAAGATAAAAAGAAAAGAACAAAACATAAGCTGTGTTACCCGTATTTGGTTCATTGGTTCGTATGATGTTACAACAACATAACTCAAAGAAGTGCTTGTGTTTGTGCTATTAAACAAGCAACAAAGGACGATTTTACTGTTTTTTTATTGAGGTTACGGAGTGTTTAAGAAAGAAAAAAAAAAGGAGGCGCAGGGTAATTGCGATTTGGGTTTGTGTGTGCGAGTGATTAGTGTGATTATTGCAAAAAATTAGGGTAAAGGGTGTTAGTGAATTTAGTTTTCTGTCTTGGGCCTTTGTTAACACGAACTTGGACTTTAGGTTTATTATTATTGGGCCTTGTTCAGTTGGGCTTTGCTCGTGAATATAGATAGTAGTTCTATTATTTTTTGGTCGAGTTTGGTATTAAATGTGGGAATTTTTTATTTTATTTTATTTTTTTTATTTTTTTTAACTCGTGTGAGCTGTTTAACCAACAAGGGACGATATTGAGTTTAGTTACATGTTGTCATCCAACCTTGGTTAACTTGAGCATAAGTGATTAATTGTTGACTACGGTTTTGAGTGAGCTTCAAAGTCTGTGAGCATAAGTGATTAATTGTTGACTCGAGTTTATTGGATATAATTTTGGGGTTTATTCAGACTTCAATCATCCAATCGTCATGTTCATCAATACGATCATCTAATCACTTTACCGATCCAACAGTTTCTCATGATATCAAGCAATCAAATCACGGTTTCTTCTTGATTTTGTAAAATCCCGCGAAAGAATCTATTTCTCGGTTTAAATCAAAGAATTGTAAAATCCCGTGCACTTTCATATCATAGAATTGTTACATCATGTCTACTACTTCAGACTCTACCAGATCTGAGAGAGAACTTCATCAGTCACAAATATTGCCCGATAATGCAAAGAAAAGTTGCATTGAACGTTTTCAACTTCTTCACTCACATCTCAAGGTTCTCTTTGAACGACCTGGATACTTAATAGGATACGAATGCGCATTCGCTTACGAACGTGCTTTCACATCACTCTTTGGTCAAGATGTTCAGACCTTCACTGTCAAAATGACTCAGTATTTAGACCAACTTGAACAACAACTTGACAAAGGAAGTTTTCCTGAAGAAAGACCCATGGCTGCCTTTTGTGTGATCAACAACCAACTACAAACGTTCATTGATTCACAATTCATTGAGAATCAAATGATGAATAAGTACTTTACTAATTATACGGGAGTCGAGGTTGACATGTTCAGAGATACACTACTCCAACTCATGGGTAGTGTCAAGGAGTTCATTGAGGAAAGAGCACAGCACAAACTTATGTATGATGACAAGGTGATGGCATGTCGGGTGAAATCATGTGATGGTATTGTTAATTCGGGTAAAGCATTGGATGTTGGGTCAGTTGTCACTGAATGCAAAGGATCAGAGACAGGTAAGCTTGACACTACCAGCAGTTCAGTGATTCATGTTACACATGATATGGATGCAGACTTCAGACCGGTAAATGAACTGGTGTCATGTGCTGAGGTACCCTTAACTGATCAACATAAAGTGCTTGATAATGAATGGCAGCATACTGATCAAATTAAGCCCACTTATGACACAAATTTGTTGGAAAAGATTGATAGCAATACCATTTCTAATTCAAAAAATGTGAGTCATAAAGGGGGAGAAAGTGATCAGTATGCTGATCATGCTGATGTGCCAAGTTCTTTGTTTACGGTTGAGTCTTTCAAATCTAATAATATGGTTGATAAAGATGTGTTTAATGAACTTTCATACAGATTTCTACTACTTGAAAAACATTGTATTTCTCTTGAAATCGCAATGCAACAAAAGGAAGAAAGTTTTCAAACAAACCAACCATGTAAAAATCCGGAACTTCCTGATTTCCATGAATTCTTTATGATTAATGAGTTGAAAGCTCAGCTAGACGCAAAAAACTCAACAATCATCAACCTAAAAAATCATATCTATGTGATGTGCGATATGTGTAATGAAGTTAAGTCTAATCATGACTGTGAGGACATTGCAACTAGAAACATGGAATTGAATCAAAAAGTGGCAAAATTACTTGATGAAAATGAGTCTTTGAAAATTCAGTGCAAAGAACTGAGTGATTTAATCAAAGAAATGAAAACTAAGAATATTGAGCAAACAACTTCTTTGATTACCAAAAATGATGAATTCAAAGCTCAACTTCAGGAAAAGGGTTTCACAATAACAACATTAAAGAACGAGCTAAGAAAAGCAACAGGGAATAGTGTGAACACTAAGTTTGCAAAACCATCAATCTTGGGGAAACCTGTTTTCCAATCGAATAGAAACCAATCAGTTGTTAGACAACCGACTGCGTTTAGATCTGAACGACCAAAACTTTCAAAAACACGGTTTGCCTCCCAAGTTGATGCGGAATAAGTTTTGACAAAACCAGTCACTCCACATTATTTGCCTAAGTTAACTGTTTCTAGTTCTATTAAACCTCAACAAGTAGCTACCCCTACTCCCAGCACCTCTAGGATTAGTTCGAAAACTGTGTCTAAATCAAGCATTAAGATTCTAAATTCTTATGACATACATGATTTTCACAAGAACTATGACCTAGTAAAGGCTAGAAAAAGGGCACTACTTCATAAGGATGGTATCTTAGGTTCACAACCTTGCCTGATGCCTCCTGGTTTATTGAGGAACTATGCTAAGGTTCAACCTGCTAAGTCTAGGATTTATAGTAAGTCATCTACAATGCATAAGAAGCAAAACAAACCTAAATCTTCTCCTAGGTGGATACCAACTACTAAATCTTTGAAGACTAGGAATAACGATAAGCCTTCCACTATGCATAAGAAGCTTAGTAATCCTAGACCTTGCCACAAGTGGATTCCAACTGGTAGAATTTTTAAGTACATTGGACTTAAGTGGATACCTACCAGAAAGGTGCTTACTGATAGCAATGCCATGGTTGACCGTGAAACCCCTAAGGTTTTGGATACTCATGTCACTAACCCATTTATATGCAATCAAGTTTGTAATGTTAGTGCAGGTAGTCCTTACTCAGTTGCAGGTACATCGATCATTCACTATATGAGAAGACTCAAAGTCTGGAGGCCTAAAGCAAGCATATCTCCTACTTCAGGAGGTCTGGGTAGTCAATGTTGATGTATGCATGCACATGACGTTTGAACACAACGGTTCAAGCTTCGTTCTTATATGACTATGACGTCTGTTCACTTCAATTCAGGCCTCGTTCTTCAACGACCATGACATTTGAGCAAATCAGTTCAAGCCTCGGTCTTCAATGTCATCATTATGGTGTCTGCTGACAACACTTCAGGCCCCGTTTATCAAAGAAAAGAAAGGTGTACGATTCAGTGCGCCTTATCTTCGGAAGAAGAGAAATCTTCTTGTTTTGACCATTCACAACAACATGCTTCATGCTTTCTCCATGTTCGTTCGGTCATCAAGTGAATCTACTCATCTTTGCTTGAATTCATATTCACTTACTCATTCAAAAATGGCAAACTTCGTATGCAATTTTTGAGGGGGAGAAGAGTGAATAAACTACATGATTGAGTGTATTCTTATTCATATGCTCAATCAAAAATGGCAACCTCGTATGCAATTTTTGAGGGGGGGAAGTGTGAATAAAATACATGATTGATTGTATTCTTATTCACTTGCTCAATCAAAAAGTGCAAACCTCGCTTGCAATTTTTGAGGGGGAGAAGTGTGAATATACCACATGGTGATTGATGCTTGAAGAATGGTCATACGACTCTCCTCCAACACCTAATGTTCTACTTACTAAGGATGACTGGGATTTATGTTTGATGATTACTTTCAAGATTCAACGAATGATGATTGATCAAGATGCACCATCTACAAGTATTATGAATGATGATTGATCACTTGCTCAAGTAATCCAATCTCCAGTTACTCCTCAAGGTGTTGATGATGACTATCATGATTGTGAAGTTGCACACATGAATAATGATCCGTCCTCTTTTTCTATTTCATCACGGATTGTTGTTCCTCCAAATGTGCACTTTGTAAATCAACCACAAGAATATAATAGAAAATGTCGATTATAACGTCAAAACGGCTAAGAATTTGGACATGGAATGTCAAGTAATCACGGAGTTTATTCGGTATCCCTTATTTGAGATTGAAGTTGACTTTCAAAAAGGAGTGATCTTATTGTATCTTGAAGTCAGGGTTGGTTGGATGAAGACTCTTCGAGATCCTTGCTTGAGCTTTTACCGTTACAATGACGATGACTTAGATATCTAGTTATTTTGGTGATTCTTCATTTTATTACCACAAAATAACTATCACTTTAAGGAATGTCACAACTCATACGAAGTTGTCGGTAGTCAAGAGGTGATGTACTTCTTATACTCGATGGTTGGTTGGTTGAAGAGTATAGAGTACTTAGGGACTTGATGTTGTACGAACTCTCTACACCGCTCTTAGTCACACATTAGTGCAAGCTTTAGTCACAAGAACGGGGAATTCTTCCTCAGTTTCAAGTATGATTTATTGGATTTGCTTCATCAGTGGTTACTTCAAACAGTCTACACAAGGGTTGATAATGATAGTCAGAGAGTTTCTGTAGCAGTTGATTCTCACAAGATCTATTTGAGCCAATCTTGTTCTCCTCTCATGATTTCAAGTAGATGTGCCTATAAGTTGTTGCTGATTCTGATGTATCAAAATCAGGAAGGGGGAAGGAGACATACATCTGAATGCATAATGAGTACACGTGATGAACATAATACTTCTTCTTAATTGAAGTTATCCAGGGAAGACATATGTCATAACCGCAGAGAATATCAGTGTATTAACTTGTGGTGTTTGGTGTATCATTCCAACTACGTGGGGGAAGTGGTCTTCTGATACTTGTGGTATGTATTACTTCAGCTTTCAGTAGGATGAAATATTGAGAAGAGTATTTGGAGCGTGATATGATATTGCTTATCGACATCTTCATACGTGCTGATATGATTTATGGTAAAGTGCTTCTGGTTAATGATTCATGTACACAATGTTATGCTAATTCCGATGAGATTGCAACCATCAGGGGAGAGATTTGTGTACATAAAGGACGCGCAACAGGTTCACGTGATCGGGCTTAATCATATATTCCGGAGGTGATATCCGCAGAGATGATCAGTGCTTTAACCTGTTACTTTGGTGTCATCGTTTCAACTTCTGTTGGGTACATGTGTACTTTATGGGATGATTTGTAAGATAACGAGAATGCATTTGGTGAAATGAAGATGTTGGTATATTATTCCTCCGAATAGACAATTGCTCAAAACCACAGAGAAATGTGTACATCGGGGACGCACAACAAGGTCATGTGATTGGGCTTAATCATTTATTCTGGGATTGATAACCGCAGAGATGATCAGTGGCTCACCTTGTTACTTCGGTGTTAATGCTTTCTTCGGGTTTCTGAGCTTCATACAATGAGACTTTTTGCATCACTTCAATGACTTGGGGGAAGTGGTCTCATGTAGGTGATTCTCGGTTTGGGGGGAAGCTACCAAAGCTTCACATTGAGGAGGCTAAAACTCAGCAATTTGGTGGTGTCTAGCGATTAACTCAGTTGTGAGATTCTAGTGATTTGGTAACTACTTGTGTTTGGTGAATTGTTGTGACTTAAGTCGTTTCGATTTGTCTGATTGTAATTTGACGTTGTGAGTTAATCCTTACGACTTGACTTATTACGATCAGATCTATTGTAACTTGACTTGTCCCGACTTGACACTTAATGCTAATTGTCACTTATCCAAGATCTCTCTCTAAGTTTAACTCACATATTACATCTTTCGGTTTCTTTTGTTGACTTTAGTAAAATCCCGGGAGAGAATCGATCTCTCGGTTTAAGTCACAAGAGTTGTAAAATCCCGTTTAAGATTATATCATGGCATCTACTGCTTCAGACGATGATTCAGGAGCCTCAAAAGCTTTGATGGTGAAAGTTTAAGAGATGTTGACTATTAGTTTCTACAACGAGCTGAACGATAGTACCATTTTGGTACACAAGTCAACATCTTCTTAAACTGTTTGGTATCCTTTGTACATATATTATACCAAATTGTAAATAGAAAATTATAAAACCTACAAAAACCCATAAAAATCAGAAAAATAGAAAATACCAAAAATAGTTTTTCAAGGCATGTCTTCTGGCATCGATAACATTTACGGTCCTAGAAATGTCATTCAATAATGACACGGGTATTTAAATGAAGTTCGAACAGAAGTTCAAAATGTTTTCAAAACATGCCTAAATGGCTTACAGTCATTTCAGGCTATAACCCGGACTTCAAATCATGGCTTGCTATTACTTCAGATAGCAACCCATTTTTCAAAATGAGGAAAACTTGTCACCTAAAAGACGGTTGTTGCTAGCAAAGGGTGTCGTTCATCCGAGCGTGAATTACTTTATATTCATGCACCCTCGATCTAATGTACGCTTCAGTACATTATTTCTTGAAAAAAAGAGAAATCTTCTTTTTATCGCCAAGTACTTTTCCTTCTATGATTTTTCTGGGAAGTACTTGAGCAAAACTTGGTGGTACCATGAGATTTTGATTGAAAATCAAATTGAACTCAAAATTTGATAAAGGTTTTCACTCAATCAATGACTTTCATATTTTATGAAAATGCTTCAGTTAACATCCGTCATTGATTGAGGGGGAGAGTGATTTCTCAAAATTTTATGTATCATCAAAACTCCCCACACTTTGTAAAAAAACCTTGCAACAAAATGATTTGTGATGGTTATGTGTCAGAATGAGTACATTTTCAAAGTGTTTTTGTTAAAACTTCAAATCTTTTGTAAACTCATTGAATCTGACACATAACAACCTCCCTCACAGATTGAGGGGGAGCAGTAAAAGGTTCCTTTTATCAGAAAATATTAAAATTGACCGCATTTCTCTCCCAAAAGCTTTCTAACTTATTTAAATCAATTGAGATCAAAAATCTCGAAAGATTTGAAATTTTTGATTTTCGAGATTTTTGATAGGGGGAGAGAATGTGATTTAAATATGAAATCTGATAATCAAACGTGATCTTTTGGACTCAATAAATGTGCTCCCACATATGTGCTAAACTCTTTCGAATATCGAAGCAGATAGTGAGGGGGATCAAAAGGCATTTGTGGTAGTTATACCAAAGACCGACCATTTATCTTTATGCATGGAGTTAAGGTTAGGTATGAGTTCCCATGATCCACCAGAACTGGAAGGATCTTCCCAGGAACAATCCTCTAGATAGATTAGAAGTCCTTAGGAATGATTGAAAAAAGGAGTAAAGTGAGAAAGGGAAGAGTGCGGACTGAGATAGAGCTAGGACTGGAACAAACCCAACAAGGTTCTAGTGGTGAAGTCTCGGTAAGCACTGAAGGGGTTGAAGAATGAAAAAGAAATGTAATGAGAAAGGGTGAAAAGAAATAGCCCTCCATATATTCAACCTGAGGGCAGAAACCGGGTTCAATGCATAATCTACTGGCGGATACTAAGATAACATTGGTATTGAAGACAAGACGTCATGGACCCAGTGACGCACTGCACTAAACTTCCTAACCACTCAAGTTCTCTTAAAAGAGCATGTTTTATTCTCACGAGGAACCCTGTGCAATGTATCGACCGCTCATTGTGAGTTATGTTGATACCTAAAACAGGAGACGCCTCCCCAGTCTCCAGGAGTGGATCAAAACGTACTATTGAGTCGAGAGCCAAAGAGATCATCCATAAATCTCACTAGGAAACACTTCCAAATATGCTTATTGTTTCACACAATGTGGAAAATATGATAAAATATTTAGAGTCCTACACATTATCCTTGTGGTATTGCCAGAACATCCGAGTGATATGAAAATATCCACAATGAAGATGGAAATCCTTCTAGAGCGAACACCTTTCAAGCTCTTGGTAGGTGACATGTGAGATCCATCTTGGATCAATGATCAAGTGACAACTGGAAAGCAACAATGGTGCGATTCAAATATAGAATCAAACTTGTTCCAGGAAATAGATTGACGAATACTTTTGCAAAAACCTTTCAATGTGCTCACAAACTAATTTTTCGAGCACATTGATTATGTATAATCTTTCAAAGAAAAGTATGTTTGATGGAAATGTGATTCAAAGTATAAAACTCTCGTCGTGTCTCAAAAATGTTTATTATTTGACACGCGAGTGATTTCTATAAATCAATTTCTCATCAATCAGTGAATGTCAATTCACCGACTCACTCTACCGTGCTGTCTGCTTTGAGACATTCAGGTATGAGAACATGCTAAGTGGATTCTTTGGAAGTTTCAATACTACAAGCTGGAAATTCCTGTCAAGGAGAGTCTTCTTTAACAGAGTCTTTACCTGATCACAGGTCGGTTCTCACAGAACCAGAGGGTAGTCTGTCCTCACTGAACGAATGACAAAGCCATAATCGTTCTTTATCTTTATTGCTAACTGTTTTATTTTAGGGACACATATAAAGATGGCGTTGATGGCTCCTATTTCCAGCTGAATCGGGTCAATCCATACCTCTTGCTCACACATCCTCCACACTATCAATGACGATGAGAGACTTGCTGCAACAAATGTTGAGAGACTACCAACAACGTTTCCGCAACTCTGATGATAAAGTCTCCTGATCCACAACTCTAATGTAATGTCTCCTGATCTAGAAGGGTGTGAGCATGATGGTCCTAAAGTCACTACGTCACATGAAGACGATACTACTATGGATGAGCTTGGAGATTTACTATGGCTGATGATCTCAAAGAAGCTCAAAGATCACATATCACAAAGGAAGCCAAATCACAAGTTCGCTTGCTTGAAGTACAAAGTGTGCAGAAAAGTGATGAATCAGAACCTACGAGCTACAAAGACTAAAGAATGCTTAAAGATCAAAGAGCTTAATCTCCAAGGTGACCTCACTTAGAGGGAGATTGTTAGGAATACAAATATTCCTGTAAAAGTCTCGGTCACCTAATTATTGTAATAGCATTAAGTTAGCTCGTAGTTAGTTTATATATTAGTTAGTCAGTACTAGTTTAAGTAACACTGTGGAAGAAGGACGGGTCTTCACCCACTGTATGCCTGATCCACAGCCTGGGTGTGGGCGTTTGTAGCTTAGTATAAATACCCCTCTCCACATGTGGAGAGGGTTGGAGCTTCCTTTCACATAATCTAATATTCTCATTTTTCTCTCATCTCTTTCTTTCTCTAGGAATTCCTCCCAACTCACTTTCTCTCTCTAAACTTTCTTACTTGATTCAATCCATAACACATAAACCATACATGTTACAATTATGAATATCCTACAGTCTCATTGGTCCAAAGTTTTTTGGTACAAACATATTCAATATTTGGCTAGGATGCATGTATGGTGGTAGTATTCCCCAAGGATTGTAACTTGGTTGATAATTCCACATTTGATGACTAGTATTATTGTAGTTTTGTCTATTTTGGTTTCTTCTAGGTTGAGGTGTTTTAGATCGAGTGTGAAGATTATTTGGTTTTCTCGGTGGTGGAGTTTTAGATCTTAATTTAAATTTAGAGGATCCTACTTCGGTCTTTAAGGATGGTTTATAAAAAGTTTTTACTTTTTCATCATTCGCAATGGGTATTTTTCTATCTTTTGTAAGTATATACTTAAGTTTTGATTCTAATGATTTTTGTTTACTAGATTCACATTCAAACTTTATACTTTTATTTTCACTAGTTGAAACATTAGTTGAGGTTAATCCTAGACCGGTTTTATCTCCCGAAGTTTTTTGAACACTTATTATTTTCTTAAGTGGGTTACTACTATTTTTAAACTTGTCAAGTTTGAAAATTTCATCTTTAAGTTTTTCGTTTTCATTATTAACCTCTATGCATGTTTTACATTCTATAAAAACTTCTTTTCCTTTTTCCAAATGTTGTAGTCTTATTTTTAATTCGAGTACTTCATTTTCTAATAGATTATTAATATGTTTTAGTGACTTATTTTTAGCTATAACGTTTTGACCTAATTTGCATAACCTATTATATTCACTATCTAGGTCTTTTTCGTCTAATGATAAATTTTTGTCACTAAAGTATTCGGTTTCGGAACGTACCTCGCTTGATGTCTTAGCCATAATACATTTCTCCTCATTTGTGATTTCTTTCTCATCGTCATCGCTATCACTCCAAGCTCCTCCAACAAACGCTTTTTGATTTTGATTTCTTGACATCATTGGACATTTTCCGATGAGATGATTTGGATCACCACATTTGAAGCACTTCCTATCACTTTTGCCATTTTTGTCATCTTTATTTCTTTGGTTTGCTTTCCTTTCATCATGCAGTTGTCTAACGAATCTTCCTCGCCTTTTGAAGAATTTCTTGAAGTCTCTTACGGCCATCGCATATTCTTCGTCATCACTTTCGGAGGTTGAGCTATCCTCGTTATTAAATTCCTTCCTAGCTTTCAACGCAATTGACTTGCTTTGCTATCTTTTTCCATTGACCATCTCGGAGTCTTTCTTTATTATTGCTTCGTAGACTTTCAGGTTGCCGATCAACTCATCAAGTTGAAGAGTTGACAAGTTCTTCGATTCTTCAATCGCCGTAACTTTAGCTCGCCATTTTGGATGAAGAGCCCTAAGAAATTTCCTAACAAAATTCTTACTATAAAAATTCTCATCAAGTGCTTTTAAACTTATGATGATAGTGTTAAACCTAGCAAAAGCATTATCTATTGATTCCTCCTCCAGAATCGTAAATTATTCATATTGTTGAACAAGAAGATCTATTTTGTTATCTTTAACTTGACTATTACCTTGGTGAGTGATTAGTAAAGAATCCCAAATTTCTTTTGCGGTTTTACACATAAAAATTCTTTCATATTCTTTGCGTGGTAACGCATTATAAATAACCATTTTCGCCTCTTTATTTTTTGCTAGTTTCTTCAAATCATCATTTTGTTTTTCAAAAGATACAATTTCATCCATTTTAGTTTCAAAATTATATTGAATAGGGGGAAAATCACCAAAGGTAATGACATGCCAAAGATCAAGATCTTTTGATTTCACGTAAGTTTCAAATCTATTTTTCCAATAAAGAAAACCATCACTTTCAAATAGTGGTGGTCTTTACATAGATTGCCCTTCTAAATATTTTTCCGATTCCATAGATCGATAAAAGTTTTAAAATACAGTATATTTTAAAAATCTTGTTTAACGTAGCTCTGATACCAATTGTGGAAAACTAGAAGGGGGGGGGGGGTTGAATAGTTTTACGTCTTTTTAATTTTATTATGAAAACTTAGTTTAGTTTTAAAACCTTGTTTGCTTTTAAAACTTTGATTCAATCTTATGTGAGCTCAAATCTTGAACAATATGAATAACTATATCTAAGTATGAACAATAATAATATAAGCTAAGTATGTGAAATCAACACATGCACAATATAAACAATTATAGCTATATACAAGAGATAAGTAAGTAATCGTTTATTTTATAATCCTTAGTTATATTTTGTATGAAAACTTTACTTGATCGAAATGATCAATTATATGTATGTTACCTTTTTAGTTTGATTGTAAAAACTTTGTTTTGTGAATGAAACTTTCATTTGATCTTTAAGTAAAATCAATACTAGCACTATATGAGCAAATATATATATATACGTCTACGTCTACAAAAGTAATAACGATATAAGCAAGATAATAAGTAAGATATGGAAAGATCTAACCGCGAGACAAAGGATTTATAGTGGTTCGGCTACAAGGACACCTTCCTTGCCCTACTCCACTCCTCGAGTCACCTACTCAAGAGTTTTCTTCACTATGTCAACAAGCTCCCTTATAGCGGAGAAAACCTTACACACCAATATACACACCACAACTTATTCACACCTTCTACACGACTTCTTCACACCTAGTCACTACTTAATCACAACACTACTTCTTCACACCTAGTCACTACTTAATCATAACACTACTTCTTCACACCTATCTATCTTCAAAACTATCTACTTCACAACAATCTTCTTCACAACTATCTACTTCCCAACTTCTCTACTTCACAACTATCTACTACACACTCACTCTATCTACACACCTTGCTAATCTATCTTCTATCAAATATTCACAACTAGTTACACAAAGAAATAGATATAATGGATGATGCTCTAACAACTTGGATGCGGAGGTCACAACAAGTTGTAATACTTCTTCTCTTGAAGGATTGAAGTATTCTTCTCTTGCACTTGAAAGGTAGAGGTTTGGATCACTTTGAAACAAAGATTTATGTATGTATGATCAAAGGATTTAAGAGAATAGAAATGAGATCTAGAACAAAAAGTTTTGGGGTGCAAAAGGTGAGAAAAATCTGTGGATTGAACCAGTATTTATAAGGGAAAAAGTACTGTTTGGGAGCGTGGCCGGTCCCCTTAATAATTAAGGGTACAGCCTAGTATAATTAAGGGGGCCGCCCAACAAAAAAAAAATTCTTCAGATTTTTTGTCTTTTTGTGGGGGAGGTTTTTCCTGAAGAATGTAGCCGTTTTTGGGTTGAAATATGAACTCAAACTATTTATTTTGAATAAAATATTTCTTAGAAATACAAAATTGTTTTGTATAAGTTTAAAAATGTTTGATGTTTGTCCTACTTTAATAAAATGTAAGGTTTGTAAAAATAAAAATTCCTTTGATCATAAAATGCATTAGACACTTTGTTTATTCATACCTTAAGTGATATGGATGCTAAAGCAAATATTTACGACTAAATACTTGTTTACGTCATAATTTGTAGTTCAATGAGTTTACGTTTTGTGATTATCAAAACATAGAGATATCGATATATGTTAATAATGTTTTTAGGCATTATTTATATCAACACTGATGTTTTAATAAAAATTTTGCTACAAACCCTAAATCACTATATAAGCATCACATTACTAAACTAACAACAAAAGACTTACCGAATTCAGTAATCAATAAGGAAAATACACATTTCTTAGTAATTTGGCCTTGTTTCAGCCCTTTTTGAAATTGTACTAAATAATGCCCCCACAATCAGACTTTTAAGTTAACTTATGACCGCTTTATCTCGGGATGGCTAATAAGGTTTTGGCTATGGCACATATGGTGATAACGTGGTAAGTTTTATACCATGAATAAGGCTGCAAGTTCTAAAAAAAGAAAAAAAGAGTAGCGGTGCAAAAGTGACTGGGTGACCCAGATACAGTTTCGTACGTAGTACAGATTTTTAAAGTAACTTGCCGAAAAATGTGTATATCTTAAATACAAATAAAAAAAATGACAGAATCTAAGATTGTTACTAATAGCAAATTGAGGTTACATACATTCAAAATAGGCATTGAGGGACTTTTAACAATGCACGTACCATCGAAAAGTTATTTGGTGGTTGTCGTTGAGATGCTGGCAGATCCTCACTGCAGCCACTTTAACCTTAAAATTCTGCACAAAACAACATAAAAGAATCATATTTCTAATGCCAAAGGTTAAACACAATTTCTTAGTTGGTAGAGTTAAAATATGTGTCAGAGACACATATTCATGAGTAAATGTTAGTTGCCTTAGGACCGAGTGGCATACCTTATTCCTCCGCTTTCAATCCCTTCCTTAAGAAACTTGAATCATCTTGCTTTCTGTTTAAGCTAAAAGCATAACTTCTAAAGCTTTTATAACTTCCCATATCATCACCTATAATATGTAATCATTAGCCCCAATTTAACTCCTCTAAGTGACTAACTAAGAGTGAAAAAAATGTCTAAACCGTAGACATTACATGTATCTCTGACCTTTGTTTTCTTCCTTGAGTTTGCCCACTCTAAGCAAAAATAGTCGCCTTCTTTGAAATGCCTTTACACCATGTTGTCTCCACATTAATTATTGCATCTTCTAGTAGCTTGGTGATGAGATCAAATAAGTACATATTATTGGCATCATTTATACTATTTAATTGACTTGTTTTGTATGAGAATCGATACTTAATTGTTTACTTTAGTAATTTTCAGGTAAAAACAAGCAATTGGTGAAAGTTGATGATTTTAGATGAATTATGAAGCTAAATGATCAAGATTGGAAAAGTCTCCTGAAATACAGGAAATGGGCCGTATCATTCTCAACAGATAGGCCGCAACATCATACTTAGACGAATTCGAAGACCATTGCCTGACTTTGAAGAATGCGCTGTATCTAATTACAACATGCGCCACATATGAAACTTTGGTCAACGAAGGATAACCAACTTGTTCTACTCCAAATATGCCGCATCTCATTTACAACATGCGGCGTATCAGCTAAAGACTTCACCAGACACTATCCAAGACGTTAAAGGACATGCGCCGCATAGAGAAACAAGTTACGCCGCATTTGAAGGCGGTGTACGAATATTGCAGAATATAATAATCTTAGACCCCACGCGAAGTTAAGTAGATGCGCCGCATCTATCATCAAGATAGGCCGCATCGATCCCTCAGACAGAAGCTATAAATACCTCAAGACAGATACGAATTTTGTGTGCAACAAAACCCTAAGGAGACGAATTCAGTCGAAGAAGCATCACAAGACACGCTCCAAATAGAGATCTTAGAGCCGTAAGAAAGTCCTGCATGTGTATAATTCATTAACTAGTTTTGCTTTATTTTATTAGTACGCTTTAATCCATCAGGATTGATTGGCTTGTGGCCACCATACTGCTTCTCTTAAAATTGCTTTCCCATCGATGAAAGTTTATTCGATGTTTTTTTTGGTGATTTGTATTTGTGCATTATAACCTCTGTGTTTAGTTGAGTCTTTTGGGCTACCATACTTGTCCCTCGCCTACTTATCTATCGTCTAGAAGGTAGGATAAACATAAGTAATCATTAAGAGTTTACTCGCCGATATTTAGGATCCAACGAGATAGATTAGATTACGAGACTCGTCATATAAAACTAGCAATAAAACAAGTGACAAGCTACTTAAACCATAGGACAGGTCTTCTACGTGTCTCTGTTATCTATCTGTGTACGTGATTACTCTTCACTGATTTGTTCTCATTAGTTTTACTTTTTTGTTTAATTCAAATCCGTGCTAGTCTCTCAGGCTAACCCCCTTTTATTAGATTAAATTGTAAAACTAAATTAGATATTAAAATAATGATCAAATCAACTAGATATTACATTCCATTCTTAGTGTTCGACACTCTACTTACCACTATATAAATTTAAAACTTGATTAGGTAAAATTAACCTATGCTACACTGACATACCACACGCATCAAGTTTTTGGCGCCGTTTTCGGGGAATGAATTGTTAATATCTGTTTATTTGATTAGTATTTTAATTAGATTCTAACCACTAACTTTGTTATATATTAGTTTAGATTGTATTCATTGTATTTTCTTGCATATTTTATTTTCTTGTTTGTTTGTTTTCTTTATTTTATGTAATTTTTTTCTTTATTTATTTTTCTTTTATTTTCTGTATTACTGCTGCCTGCTGTATTTGGCTGATCCAAACAATGCGGCGCATCCGATTTATCAGATACGGCGCATTGCGTTTTTTAATTTTATATACAGCGTTAACTTAAAAATTCGAAGTGCGGCGCATCTATCCCCTAGATACGACGTATTTTGTTTTTAATCAGAAAATTTTCAAAACCCTAACGAGATACGACGCGTCTGTTTCGACAGTTGCAGCGCATCTATTTATTTATTAAAAACAATTTTTCGAATTTATTAAACTGAGATACGTTGCATCTGTTTTTGCAGATACGACGCATCATTTTTCTGAATAAAAGTCTAATTTAATTTTTAACGTAATAAGATACGGCGCATCATACTTTTGGGATACGGCGCATCGACTGCAGATATCAGCAACTTTTATTTTTCGTATTTCATTTTCGTTACTTGTTTTCTGATATTATACTTTATAAAACCTATCCTACTGATGCTTTTGTGCTGACTCTCAGGAAGTGCATGCCCCGGAGCTCTGTTAAAGAACTCACCAAACCTTTCGACGATCCTGAAAAAGCTTTTCATTCACTTAAAAGGCTTTGCAACACAAAAGACTTTAATCTTCAGAGCCCAACTGAGCTCGACTACTTTTCTGATCAAATACCATCTAAAGAAGAAGGAGTAACTGAAACAATGACGAAAAACACTACCATGGAGGAATACATGAACAAAACCAAGTCAAACTACAATTCAGAGATTAGACCAAAGCCGAATGGGAAAAAACTGGTTTGTTGTAAGAGGTCAATTTCTCAAATTAATACAAGATAACGCCTGTTGTGGATTAGAGAATGAAGACACAAATGAACAGATGGAAAGAACCCTTGAAATTGCTAACCTCTACAGGACAAAGAATATGACCTACAACCAATTTATGCTGCGAGTTTTTCCATCTTCACTAGCAGGAGAGGCAATGTGTTGGCTGAACAAAGAGCCCACTAAATCTATTACCAGTTGGGTTGAGCTTAAAACTAAGTCTTTGGAAAAATTTAGCCCCGAATTCGCCTGTTGGATGAGATCTAAGTTTCATTACCCTGAAAAAATGAGTTCACCTTTAAAGAATGAACTCTGGACTTTCTAGAGAGCAGGGAACGATGATGAAGAGATGGAAGATAAGGAGGGTAAATTGTTTAGAATTGAGACGAATTTGTTTGATTATGAAACCCCTATGTGAAAGGAATTTAACGAGTTTAAATACTTGTTGAAAATTGGTAGGAATACAACTATTCCTATTGAAGACTCAGTCACCACAAGAATGTAAGAGCATTAACATAGCTCGTAGTCTTATTAATATTTAGTTAGTAGTAGACTAGTTTATGCAACACCGTGGAGGACGGATGGGTCTTTACCCACTGTACACCCGATCCATAGCTCGTAGGAAAGCGTTTTATTGTAACTATATAAAGCCCTTCCCACACATGGGAAGGGTTGGAGCTTCCATTCATTTAATCTGATATTCACATTTTTCTCTCATCTCTTTCTCTCTCTAGGAAACCTCCCAACTCACTTTCTCTCTCTATATTCTAACACAATTCGAACCATAATCACTATAACTATACATGTTATAATTATGAGAAATTTACAATTTGTATCAAGAGCCATGGTTTCATCTTAGGGCCTTGGTAAATCAGATTTGGTGTGGTTTTTCTTTGGTTTTTGTTGGTTAGAATGGGTTTTCTTGATAAACACCTTGGTTTGATCTTGTTTGTGTTATATGAAGTGTTTTGGGTGTACTTTCGTGATTAGTGGTGTTATATTTACTTAGTGTTTCAGTTGGATAAGCTTTATCATTCGTTAGTTTGGATTTGGAGTAATTTTGGGTTGCGTTTCTTGTTAGCAATTAGCTCCACGGGGTGGATTTCTTGGTAGCGTTTACCTCCAAAATCTAGCGTTTAGATCCATTCCTGGTTAGCGATTACTACTTTCGGATAAAAAGACAAAAACGCTAGATAGTGACTGCTTTGGACTCTTGTGTTCAGAGATTAGCTCTAGCGATTACCTCGTCCAGCGTTTAGCTCTTAGCGATTACATTGTCCAGTGATTAACTATTTCTAGTGTTTACCTCAGTTCAGCGATTAACTACTTCTAGCGTTTACCTTCTTCAACGATTAACTCCAGATAGCGATTAGCTTAGATAGCGATTACCTCTACTTAGCGATTACCTCCAACTAGCGATTATCTCTATGCAGAGATTAGCTCCAGCGATTTGGTGGTGATTAGCGATTTGCTAATTTTGGAGTTTGACCAAAGTTGACTTTTTACGTCAAAACTTCAAACGGCCATAACTTTTGAACCGTAACTCCGTTTTCAGCGAAACACCTGTCAAAACGTCCGGAACAGGCTGAATATTGTGAGATTTCACCACAAAGTCGTGAAACGAATTTTTCGAGGTCTAAATCACCTCTGGAGTAAAGTTATTGAGGTTTTAATTTTTCAGACCAAAATTTCACCATTACTTCACGATAACTTATTCATCAACCAAACCAAATCATACTGCTTGTTGATAACTCACTGCTAGTTGATCATGTTATTGTGAGTTGATTATACGCGGCGAGTTGAATAGTTCTTTGATTTGAGAATTGTTGCGATTTGAGTTGTTGCAACTTGTCCAATTACAATCTGACGTTGCAAGTTGATTCCTGCAATTTGACTAATTGTGATTTGACTTGTTGTGACTTGACTTAGATTACTTACTGTACCTTCCAAAGTTTATCATCTCACACTCAATCACTAACGTACTCATCATCACTTCACGGTTTTATCTTGATTTTGTAAAATCCCGCGAAAGAATATATTTCTCGGTTTAAGTCATAAAAATTGTAAAATCCCGTGAACTTTCACAAAATGTCGAACTCTTCAGATTCAATCATATCTGAGATACTCAAATTGTACGACATGGTTGATGACCATAAGATTTTTGACATAGTACAACAGATTGATGATTTTGAGTTTGATGTTGCTAGAATGGAATCTTTGTGCTCTAATTCCCAAGAAAGAGAACTTCAACAGCCACAACAATTACTCGATAATGCAAAGGATTACTGCATAGAATGTTTTCGACAACTTCATTCACACCTCTCGGCACTTTTAGAGGGAACTGGATTCAAGATGGGATTCAAACGTGCATTTGCAACATACTTTGGTCAAGATGTTCAGACTTTCTCCGTCACAATGATTCTTAACCTAGATCAATTACAACAACAACTTGACCAAGGGGAATATTCCAATATTGGATCCATGACTGCTTTTTTGTGTTCAACAAACAACTCTAAGTGTTCATCGATTCGAAATTCACTATGGATTATGACTACGAGAGTAAGATGACGAAAAAGTGTTTTGCTGATCATACGGGAATCGAGGTTGACACGTTCAGAGCCACTCTTATCCAACTCATGGGTAATGTTAAGAAGTACATTGAGGAGAAAGCACAAGACATACCTAAGTGTGACATCAAGATGAATGACAGTCGGGTGCAATCAAGAGATATCAATATTGATTCGGGTAGCTCATCAGATATTGGATCAGTTGACACTAAGTGCAGAGGAACAGAGACAGAGAAGCTTAACCCAAGCAATAGTTCAGCAACCCGTGTTACACAAGATGCGGATGCAGACATCATACCAGAAAATGAACAGGTGTCATTGTAACAACCCACAATTTCAGGTCATTTTTCCAAACTTTGCCATTCTACTATTCACAAATTACTATTCATTGATCACTATTCATCGTTTTACTATTCATCATTTTTGAGGTCAATTTGACATTCCGAGACACCTTCAGAAATTTTACTATTCACTTGACACTATTCATTCCCGAGAGAAAATCACTATTCACGTGCATTATTCATGTCATCGTAAATTTAGTTTACGAGTGTTCAAATTCGCGTAACCGTATTGGTTCAGGAGCGAATTCATGCATTACTTCAGGGACATTTCATACGGACTAGAAATAGTCGACATATCATTACTAGGGCACTTGCATACTATTCCACTCGTAGGATATTCAAATTATATTTTTAATATAATTAACGAATTACGTACGTTTATTTTAAATAAACACCAATACGCGAACTATAAATGTGACTAACACGTCCGATACTTCCGACAATGATCCCAATATATTTTTATATTCGTTTTTATAATATAAAAATTATAATATTAATTTACCCGGTATTTTGGATATTTATTTTAATTATTAACTTAAGATTTCTAAAACTTCGACGGTTTTCGTGGAAATTAAACTATAATTATCTAAACACCCAATAATTTTATCCAAACTATTTTTATAATTTTTATAACTTTATTATGACCCGGTTAACTTCGTTAAAATTTATTTTTAGTTAACCCGGTACCCGGTACAATTTAAAAATACACAAAACTACCAATAATACATTTTATTACCAAATACTACATTCATCCCCCCCCCCTTTTTGACTTTGCCGCCCCCCCCCCTCTCAAAATCTCTTACAAAATTACTTACATACACTTTCTCAATTAATGTTACTACTAACTCTTTTATTTATAATATATTTCTAATAATACATATACTACTTTACCAAATTTTCATCTTATTTCTTATCTCATTTGCAAGATATCAAAAAGTTCTTTTTTCTCTCTTTCTCTTCTCACATAAACGGCCACAAGGAAGAACAAGGAAAGAACCAAGATTTTTCAAAGATCAAAGTGTTTATCTAGTGTTTATTGTATCCTTGTTAGGGTTTTGAAATAAAAACTCAAGGATTATTAGGTTTTAATCATCATTAACTCCACTAATCTTACAAGTAAGTTACTAAACACATTTCATAATTTTTACAAAGTTATTACTATATTTATACATGTTTCTTGCAAGATCTCATACATACATTAACTTGTACCACTTTTATTTTGCAAACTTTTGATCATATGAGCCCTAGAAGTGATTCTTGGTTAGATCCTTGTTAGATCTACTTGGTTTTGGTGATTAGGAACCCATGACACCCTAAGAAGGTGTATGGTAGGATTAGATTAGTTTTGTGGTGTTTGAAAGAGGTTTGATGAATGATGGAACTAGTTTGGAGACTTGGAAATGGTTTTTGAAACTTTCAAAATACCTACTGTCCATATTTTAATTTCGTGGGAAAATCAGTGAGTGATGGGTAATTTTTGGCCAAAGATTTAGAAAATACATTCAAAAACGAAACTTTGGGCGAAAGAACGGATTAAAACGAGTTTATAACGAAGGAGTTATGATTTTTGCAAACTTAACGACGAAAACTATTTTTCAGAAAACTGCTTGCTGTTGGGCAGAATACGATGGGTATTTTGAGGCATTAAACGTAACCTAGAGGAGCCGAGTTATCTAAAATATACTAGTATATACAAAGACGAATCCGTGGACATAAAGAACAAGGAAAACGAGCCTAAAACGACCGAGTTATACCCGTTTTAACAATGTCAAAACTATATTTATATTTTTGGTCACAAATAGAAATAATAACGTATGTACTAAAATGGTATATTTTCTAGCAACGTACTAATGACTATTTCCTTAACGAACGAATACGTACAACTCGAGGGAATATTTATACGACATGACGACGTCATTCTAAGGTTTTGATACAAGGATTTTAACGATAACTTTTGTACGAGTTAATATGTCGAGTTATATACTTCTCTAAATGGAATTATTTTTCCTAAGTATGGAAACCATTTTTCTACGACGATAACTAGTATTTTCAAATTACGAGTGGTATGAGTATCATGTGCATGTGCATTCATTTCATTACGGCTTGATCTAAGTTAGATCATGATTATTCATTTAGGTTGCGGATAGTACTCGCGCCTCATTGTTCCGACTACTTTTACCTCATTGCACCATCTTTGTACCTTCACTTCGAGGTGAGTTCTCATAGCCCCGTTTTAATTCTATATTTTGATTTCAAATCCCACGGGGGAGAATACATTGCATTACTTATTTTTGTGTACATGCCTAAGTATAAAAATTCATACATTGCTTAAGTTTCCTTATTACCACGTCTTGAAAAGTCCCCTTTTATTATCATGGACCGTTAATTTCTGGTACTAAGCGGGAGTGAGTGGATAGATCTATCGAGGGTGACGCCTCCATTCGTGTTTGGGTTGCTCCAAATGGAACGAATGCATTTCATGTCTTTATTATTAGAGTGCCTGGTAAACACTCATTGGGGCCAAGTATCGTCTAGCTTCGGGGTCATGAGCTTAAGAGCCAATGTATATACTTTCCGGACATCCTATTTCATGGCATTACTTATGGCATTTGTACACTAGATTTTACTTATAAACCTATGATTATTCACCAACTTTATGTTGACCGTTTTTCGCAATGTATTTCTCAGGTAACTAAGGCATATCCTCATGGCATTGCATGGAGTCACTTTGTGTATCAAGGCTGACGCGTCACTTTTGGATTTCATGCACTTTGAACTATCGTTTGATTGTACTAAACTTGTTTCCTTAAACCTTTTCCAACTTATGGGACCTATGTTTTATAAACTCTGATTATTTTGAATGAATCAAACGATGTATTTTATAAACGACACTTTAGGTCGTTCAATATTTCCTTGCTTGTGTGCTATGATCCGTTACACCCTCAGGTATTCCATTCCGCTGCCATTCAGGTATTTCGGGGGTGTTACAGATTGGTACCAGAGCTAAGGTTATAGCGAACTAGGTTGCATCATTGACCCTAGACTATAACCACACCATCATAGCATATCATCATTTCATCATAAGTGCATATTTACTTATTTTTAGGCAATGCCATTACGCGAGTTATTTATTTATTTCACCTTGATTATCACAGAGTCATGTCTTCGAATTCCAACACTGTTGTACTTTACACTATATCTGATTCTGATGATGAGGGCTCTATGTCCTCTACTGCTGTTTCACCACTTGTTTCTCCTACACCTGAGTTGCCACTTTTGGCATCTGATGGTGACACCGAGCCTTTCGAGGAGGAGGAGACGGCTCCTACTCCCCATGTCCATCCTACTATACCTACTGACATACCATCATCTCCTACTACTACTGTCCATTCAGAGCCGATACTTATGTTTCCTAGGGATAAGACTGTTCAGGGCCCTAGGAAGAGAGTTCGTATTGCTACATCTACTTATAGGAGTCTCCCTAGTCCTACTGTGCCTACACCACCACCACCAGCCTTACCTACTACTACTCCTATGCCTACCTTCCTCTTGCCGCTTCGGAAGCGTGCTAGACTTACCACTCCAGATTCACCCATTACCGAGACTGATGACTGTTCACCACCACCAGAGTACCACATAGGTGAGAGTTCTAGAGCGGCTGCAGCTAGGGATCCTACAGCCGTTACACTAGAGGATCAGTTGGATGCTCAGCAGGAGCAAGTTGATAGCTTGGGGTATAGAGTCGATGAGATTATTACTACTAGACTTGAGACTGTTGAGGAGCAGGTTGAGGATTTGATTCAGGGCAGGGTTAGTATTGATGTGTCTTACCATGGACTAGAGGCACGACAGTTGAGGCACCAGGAGGAGATTGAGCTACTTAGGGATGAGTTACCTGAGATTCGAGATCGAGCTCAGGCGACACAGGAGACCCAGTGGGAGCAGGTAGATGAGTTGACACTGCTTCGAGAGAGGGTAGTTGTATTGGAGCGTAGGGATGCTTCTTCTCAGTTACGACTTGAGCATCTTGAGGAGATTGTGGTGGCGATGGATCATGAGATTCGCCGCTTGAGGGGAGAGCCTGGACCATCTAGAGCACCGAGAGGAGCCTAGACGTAGACTGGTATTATATATTAGCTTGTATTATTTTCCTAGTCCCGGGATGTGGGACATAGTTCAAGAACTTATAATCTTTTGATTGTTGTACAAACAAATATTATCAAGTGCGACTCTACTATGTGGAAATGTTGTGCTATATATATTATATCGGTCCATGTAGACCGAAATTTTCATGTATTATATTCATGTGTTGTGATTATATTTATGATGTTTCGTGGTTGCTCTTTATTATTGTATCGACATAGGTTGTGGTTGTATATATACATGTCGTGGTTGTATTCGTACGTGTTGTGGTTGTATCGACACAGGTTGTGGTTGTATATATACGTGACGTGGTTGTTGTGGTTGTATATATATACTTGTCGTTGTGATGTCTAGACAGATTGTGGTTGTACTCGTACATGTCGTGGTTGTATTTATATTTGTTGTGGTTGTATATTTATATACGTGTTGTGGGTGTATATCTTTGGTACGATGACTATTTCTATTATGATTTTTCTCATGGTTATTTCCATTATGATTTATCAGAAATATGGCACCAAGGAAGGGTAAGACTACACAGGAAACCCCCACTATGACTCAAGCCGCTATCCGTAAGTTGGTCAGGGATAGTATTGCAGAAGCTCTGGAGGTTGAGAGAGCTGAGGTTGCTGCAAGGGCTGCTGAGACTGCTTCTAATACAGGAACAGTTGAACCAACCGCTGCTAAGCGGGAATGTACATGGAAAGATTTCAAGATTAGTGATCCTATTAAATTTAAGGGCACTGAAGGAGCGGTTGCTTTAATCCGCTGGTTTGAAAAGACTGAGAATGTATTTCTCATGTGCGGATGCCCGGATGTCAGCAAGGTGAAGTTTGCTACAGGTATGCTACTTGATGAAGCTATGTCTTGGTGGAATTCGTATGCTCAGCCGATTGGTATGGAAAATGCTCACAAGCTTACTTGGGATCAATTCAAGAAATTGATGACAAAGAAGTTTTGCCCTCGTACTGAGGTGCAAAAGATGGAAACGGAATTTTATGAGCTTGTTACTAAAGGTGATGACATTGAGACTTATTTCAGGAGATTTCAAGAGTTGGCTGCACTATGTCCAACTATGGTTCCCGATGATGAGAAAAAGATGGAAAACTTTGTTGGTGGATTGCCTGAAAGTGTTCGAGGTGATGTGATTTCTTTTGACCCCCAATCAATGGAAGAGGCCATTCGTATAACTCAGAAACTCATGGTTCAAGTGGTAAAAGGAAAAGCTGCTGTCAACAACAACTACCGTTCAAACAACACCAACTACAACAACACTCGAAACAACAACAACTATAACAACAATCGGAACCGCAACTATCCCAATAACCGAAACAACAATCCAAACAACAATAACAACAACAAGAGGAGGTTTGACTACAACCAAGGTGGAAATGCTGTTCATCCGCCACCTAAGAGGCAGGAAGTAGCAAAGGTTTATGCTGCAGGACCGAATGACAGAAAAGGTTACACTGGTAACTTACCTAAGTGCGAAAGGTGTCAGAAGCATCATAACCCAGGTCGTTGTCCAGATATTTGTGGCAATTGCAGGAAGCTTGGTCACCACATCAAAGATTGTAGACTTCCAATCGTGGGTGACAATCAGAAACCACCGGTAACATGTTTTGGCTGTGGAGAACTTGGACACTTTAAGAATGAGTGCCCGAAGAAGAGGAATCAAGGAACAGGAAACCAAAATGGAATGGCTCGAGGAAGAGCTTATGTCATGGGAGGAGACGATATCAAAGAAGACCCGAATGTTGTTGCGGGTACGTTCCTCGTTAATAATCGTTATGCATCCATTTTATTTGATTCAGGAGCGGATAGAAGTTTTGTGTCTATTGCATTTGCACCATTGCTTAACATAGAACCAACCCCATTAGACATTTCCTATATCGTTGAATTAGCCGATGGGTCTTTAGTTAACACCAACACCATTGTCCGTGGTTGCACTATAAATTTCCTAAACCATCCATTCAATATAGACCTTATGCCTGTAGAACTTGGAAGTTTCGACGTTGTGATCGGTATGGATTGGTTATCTCGGCATCGAGCGAGAATTATTTGTGATGAGAAAGTTGTTCACCTTCCTTATAACGGTGAAACTTTGGTTGTTCGCGGAGAGCGAAGTGGAACTAGACTCAGTATTATATCGTGCATTAAAACCGAGAAGTACATAAAGAAGGGTTGTTATGCATTTTTGGCTCACATCACGGAAAAGAAGTCGGATGAGAAACGACTTGAAGATGTGCCAATTGTTAAAGAATTTCAAGAGGTTTTTCCGGAAGAACTGCCAGGACTTCCGCCTACACGCCAAGTTGAGTTTCAAATTGAATTAGTGCCAGGAGCTGCACCAATTGCACGAGCACCGTATAGACTTGCACCTTCGGAAATGCAAGAATTGTCGAATCAATTACAAGAACTATTGGACAAAGGGTTCATTAGACCGAGTTCCTCGCCTTGGGGAGCGCCGGTTTTGTTTGTGAAGAAGAAAGACGGAACTTTCAGAATGTGCATCGACTATCGTGAGCTGAACAAGTTAACGATTAAGAACCGTTATCCACTCCCAAGAATTGACGACTTGTTCGACCAGTTACAAGGTTCTAGTTTTTATTCCAAGATTGATTTAAGATCCGGTTACCATCAACTTAAAGTTCGGGAAGAGGATATCCCGAAGACGGCATTTAGAACGCGCTATGGTCATTATGAATTTCAAGTGATGCCTTTTGGATTAACCAACGCACCTGCGGTATTTATGGATCTCATGAATAGGGTGTGCAAACCGTATCTTGATAAGTTTGTGATCGTATTCATTGACGATATCTTGATTTATTCCAAGAGTAAGGAAGATCACGAAGAACATCTCAGAACAATCCTGGAACTACTCAAGAAGGAGCAATTGTATGCCAAATTTTCTAAGTGTGATTTTTGGATACGAAGAGTTCAATTTCTTGGTCACGTCATTGATAGCCAAGGTTTACAAGTCGACCCGGCAAAGATCGAGGCAGTTAAGGATTGGGCTACGCCCAAGTCTCCTACGGAAATCCGTCAATTCCTAGGACTTGCCGGATATTACAGAAGGTTTATTGAAGGGTTTTCTAAGATAGC
Organism: Artemisia argyi; assembly: GCA_030686995.1. Classification (NCBI taxonomy): domain Eukaryota; kingdom Viridiplantae; phylum Streptophyta; class Magnoliopsida; order Asterales; family Asteraceae; genus Artemisia; species Artemisia argyi. Next base: position 278,263,302 of record CM060709.1, read on the forward strand.
GAAGTCGTTGACGAAACTGACACAAAAGAATGAGAAGTACGAGTGGGGAGAAAAACAAGAGTCCGCATTTCAATTATTGAAACAAAAGCTTTGTAGCGCACCGATCTTGTCACTACCTGAAGGTATTGAGAACTTTGTGGTATATTGCGATGCTTCGCATCAAGGACTTGGAGCTGTGCTAATGCAAAACGAGAAGGTGATAGCTTATGCATCTAGACAGCTTAAGATACACGAGAAGAATTACACTACTCATGACTTGGAATTAGGTGCGGTAGTTTTTGCACTCAAGATTTGGAGACACTACCTTTATGGTACAAAGTGTGTAATTTTTACCGACCACAAGAGCTTACAGCATATACTCGATCAGAAGGAACTTAATATGAGACAACGTCGTTGGCTAGAGTTGTTGAGTGATTACGATTGTGAAATTCGATATCACCCAGGAAAAGCGAATGTTGTAGCAGATGCACTTAGCCGAAAAGAACGACTCAAACCTTTGAGAGTCAGGTCATTGGGAATGACTATCATTTCGCCATTGCCATCGAAAATTCTAGAAGCTCAGATTGAGGCTCTCAAAGAAGAAAACCGACCACATGAGAAACTTTATGGTATGCCAGAAAGCGAGAATGGCTTTGTAAAGAGATCAGATGGAGTGTTATGCTTCAAGGACCGAAGTTGGATACCACTTTATGGTGGAGTGCGAGAATTGATTATGCATGAATCACACAAGTCGAAGTACTCTATTCATCCAGGTTCTGATAAGATGTATCAGGATCTCAAAAAAAAGCTTTATTGGTGGCCGAACATGAAAGCAGAGATTGCTACGTACGTCAGTAAATGTCTTACTTGTGCTAAAGTGAAAGCCGAACACCAGAAACCGTCAGGGTTACTTCAACAACCAGAGATTCCACAATGGAAGTGGGAACGTATTGCTATGGACTTTGTCACTAAACTTCCTAAGACGTCAGGAGGTTTCGATGCTATTTGGGTAATCGTTGATCGACTTACCAAATCAGCACATTTCATACCCATTAGAGAGACTTATTCAATGGAACAATTTGCTAGACTTTATGTCAAGGAAATCGTCTCAAGACACGGAGCACCAGTTTCCATCATTTCCGACAGAGATAGTCGTTTTACTTCGAACTTTTGGCGGTCATTGTAAGATTCTTTTGGATCCAAGTTAGACATGAGCACTGCTTACCATCCTCAGACCGATGGTCAGAGCGAGAGAACTATTCAGACACTTGAAGACATGCTTAGAGCGTGTGTGATTGACTTTGGAAATGGTTGGGCTAACCATTTGCCGTTAATCGAGTTTTCTTACAACAACAGTTACCATTCGAGCATTAAGGCTGCACCATTTGAGGCACTTTATGGTCGTAAGTGTCGATCTCCAGTTTGTTGGGCCGAAGTCGGTGAAGTACAATGTACTGGCCCGGAGATGGTACAAGAAACAACAGAAAAGATAATTCAAATTCGAGAGAGACTCGAAACTGCTAGAAGTCGACAGAAAAGCTACGCAGATGTTCGACGTAAACCATTGGAATTTCAGGTCGGGGACAAAGTTATGTTGAAAGTCTCGCCTTGGAAGGGCGTGATACGATTTGGAAAACGCGGGAAACTAAATCCGAGATACATTGGACCATTCAAGATCCTGGAAAGGATTGGTCCGGTTGCTTACAAGCTTGAACTTCCGTCAGAACTTAGCAACGTTCATAACACGTTTCATGTTTCGAACCTCAAGAAATGTCTTTCGGACGAGTCTGCCATTATACCATTAAAAGAAATACAACTCGATGACAAGCTTAACTTTGTGGAAGAACCAGTTGAAATCATGGATCGCGAGATCAAACAGTTGAAACAAAGTCGAATTCCGATCGTGAAGGTTCGCTGGAATTCTCGTAGAGGACCCGAGTTTACTTGGGAACGAGAAGACCAAATGCGACGCAAGTATCCACAACTTTTCACTGAGCCTATTACCGAGACCAACACTAACTGAATTCAGGGACTGAATTCCTTTTTGGATGGGCGACTGTAACAACCCACAATTTCAGGTCATTTTTCCAAACTTTGCCATTCTACTATTCACAAATTACTATTCATTGATCACTATTCATCGTTTTACTATTCATCGTTTTTGAGGTCAATTTGACATTCCGAGACACCTTCAGAAATTTTACTATTCACTTGACACTATTCATTCCCGAGAGAAAATCACTATTCACGTGCATTATTCATGTCATCGTAAATTTAGTTTACGAGTGTTCAAATTCGCGTAACCGTATTGGTTCAGGAGCGAATTCATGCATTACTTCAGGGACATTTCATACGGACTAGAAATAGTCGACATATCATTACTAGGGCACTTGCATACTATTCCACTCGTAGGATATTCAAATTATATTTTTAATATAATTAACGAATTACGTACGTTTATTTTAAATAAACACCAATACGCGAACTATAAATGTGACTAACACGTCCGATACTTCCGACAATGATCCCAATATATTTTTATATTCGTTTTTATAATATAAAAATTATAATATTAATTTACCCGGTATTTTGGATATTTATTTTAATTATTAACTTAAGATTTCTAAAACTTCGACGGTTTTCGTGGAAATTAAACTATAATTATCTAAACACCCAATAATTTTATCCAAACTATTTTTATAATTTTTATAACTTTATTATGACCCGGTTAACTTCGTTAAAATTTATTTTTAGTTAACCCGGTACCCGGTACAATTTAAAAATACACAAAACTACCAATAATACATTTTATTACCAAATACTACATTCATCCCCCCCCCCCTTTTTGACTTTGCCGCCCCCCCCCCCCCCCCCCCCTCTCAAAATCTCTTACAAAATTACTTACATACACTTTCTCAATTAATGTTACTACTAACTCTTTTATTTATAATATATTTCTAATAATACATATACTACTTTACCAAATTTTCATCTTATTTCTTATCTCATTTGCAAGATATCAAAAAGTTCTTTTTTCTCTCTTTCTCTTCTCACATAAACGGCCACAAGGAAGAACAAGGAAAGAACCAAGATTTTTCAAAGATCAAAGTGTTTATCTAGTGTTTATTGTATCCTTGTTAGGGTTTTGAAATAAAAACTCAAGGATTATTAGGTTTTAATCATCATTAACTCCACTAATCTTACAAGTAAGTTACTAAACACATTTCATAATTTTTACAAAGTTATTACTATATTTATACATGTTTCTTGCAAGATCTCATACATACATTAACTTGTACCACTTTTATTTTGCAAACTTTTGATCATATGAGCCCTAGAAGTGATTCTTGGTTAGATCCTTGTTAGATCTACTTGGTTTTGGTGATTAGGAACCCATGACACCCTAAGAAGGTGTATGGTAGGATTAGATTAGTTTTGTGGTGTTTGAAAGAGGTTTGATGAATGATGGAACTAGTTTGGAGACTTGGAAATGGTTTTTGAAACTTTCAAAATACCTACTGTCCATATTTTAATTTCGTGGGAAAATCAGTGAGTGATGGGTAATTTTTGGCCAAAGATTTAGAAAATACATTCAAAAACGAAACTTTGGGCGAAAGAACGGATTAAAACGAGTTTATAACGAAGGAGTTATGATTTTTGCAAACTTAACGACGAAAACTATTTTTCAGAAAACTGCTTGCTGTTGGGCAGAATACGATGGGTATTTTGAGGCATTAAACGTAACCTAGAGGAGCCGAGTTATCTAAAATATACTAGTATATACAAAGACGAATCCGTGGACATAAAGAACAAGGAAAACGAGCCTAAAACGACCGAGTTATACCCGTTTTAACAATGTCAAAACTATATTTATATTTTTGGTCACAAATAGAAATAATAACGTATGTACTAAAATGGTATATTTTCTAGCAACGTACTAATGACTATTTCCTTAACGAACGAATACGTACAACTCGAGGGAATATTTATACGACATGACGACGTCATTCTAAGGTTTTGATACAAGGATTTTAACGATAACTTTTGTACGAGTTAATATGTCGAGTTATATACTTCTCTAAATGGAATTATTTTTCCTAAGTATGGAAACCATTTTTCTACGACGATAACTAGTATTTTCAAATTACGAGTGGTATGAGTATCATGTGCATGTGCATTCATTTCATTACGGCTTGATCTAAGTTAGATCATGATTATTCATTTAGGTTGCGGATAGTACTCGCGCCTCATTGTTCCGACTACTTTTACCTCATTGCACCATCTTTGTACCTTCACTTCGAGGTGAGTTCTCATAGCCCCGTTTTAATTCTATATTTTGATTTCAAATCCCACGGGGGAGAATACATTGCATTACTTATTTTTGTGTACATGCCTAAGTATAAAAATTCATACATTGCTTAAGTTTCCTTATTACCACGTCTTGAAAAGTCCCCTTTTATTATCATGGACCGTTAATTTCTGGTACTAAGCGGGAGTGAGTGGATAGATCTATCGAGGGTGACGCCTCCATTCGTGTTTGGGTTGCTCCAAATGGAACGAATGCATTTCATGTCTTTATTATTAGAGTGCCTGGTAAACACTCATTGGGGCCAAGTATCGTCTAGCTTCGGGGTCATGAGCTTAAGAGCCAATGTATATACTTTCCGGACATCCTATTTCATGGCATTACTTATGGCATTTGTACACTAGATTTTACTTATAAACCTATGATTATTCACCAACTTTATGTTGACCGTTTTTCGCAATGTATTTCTCAGGTAACTAAGGCATATCCTCATGGCATTGCATGGAGTCACTTTGTGTATCAAGGCTGACGCGTCACTTTTGGATTTCATGCACTTTGAACTATCGTTTGATTGTACTAAACTTGTTTCCTTAAACCTTTTCCAACTTATGGGACCTATGTTTTATAAACTCTGATTATTTTGAATGAATCAAACGATGTATTTTATAAACGACACTTTAGGTCGTTCAATATTTCCTTGCTTGTGTGCTATGATCCGTTACACCCTCAGGTATTCCATTCCGCTGCCATTCAGGTATTTCGGGGGTGTTACAGTCATATGTTGTGGTACCCTTAACTGTTCAATAATATACATCTGCTAACATATAAACTGATCAGGATGTTGAACGTGATGATGCTTCAAGTTTTTTGTTTACAGCTGAGTCCTTAAGTCAAATGATATGGTTGAAGAACAAGTTTTTGATGAACTTTCAATCAGATTTTTACAACTTGAGAAACATTGTATTTCACTTGAAATATCAATTCAACAAAAGAAAGAAAGTTTTCAAACTAACCAACCATGTAAAAATCCAGAACTTCCTAATTTCCGTGAACTTTTTATGATTAATGATTTAAAAGCTCAGCTAGAAACAAAGAATTTGACAATCTACAACCTGAAAAAACGTATTACTGAGATGTGTGATATGTGTAATGAAGTAAATGCTAAACATGACAGTGAGACTATTGCAACTAGAATTTTGAATTGGAACAAAATATGGCTGAATTACTTTTGGAAAATGAGTCTTTGAAAAAGCATTGTAAAAACCTGAATGAGTCAATCAAAGAAATGAAAACTAAGTCGATAGATCAAACAACCTCTTTGACTGCCAAAAATTATGAATTCAAAGGTCATCTTCTGGAAAAGGGTTTCACAATTTCAGCATTAAAAAACAAGCTAAGAAAATCAACAGGGAATAGTGTGAACACTAATTTTGCAAAACCATCAATCTTGGGGAAACCAGTTTTACAATCAAATAGAAGCCAATCAGTTGTTAGACAACCGACTGTGTTTATATCTGAACGTCCAAAAGTTTCCAAAACACGGTTTGCCTCCCAAGTTGATGCGGAACAAGTTTTGACAAAACCAGTCACTCCATATTATTTACCTAATATAATTGCTTCTAGTTCGGTTAAACCTCAACAAGTAGCTACTCCAACTCCTAGTTCCTCTAGGATCAGTTTGAGAACAGAGTTAAAACCATGCATTAAGATTCAAGATTCTTATGATATAAATGACTTGTACAAGAACTATGATCTAGAAAAGGCTAGGTAAAGGGCACTACTTCATAAGAATGGTATCTTAGGCTCACAACCATGTAGGATGCCTCCTTGTTTGTTGAGGCACATTGTTAAGGGTTAGCCTGCTAAGTCTAGGATTTATTGTAAGTCATCTACAATGCATAAGAAGCAAAACAAACCTAAATCTTCTCCTATGTGGATACCAACTGCTAAATCCTTGGACACTAGGAATAACAATAAGCCTTCCACTATGCATAGGAAGCTTAGTAATCCTAGACCTTTCCATAAATGGATTCCAACTGGTAGAATTTTTAAGTACGTTAGACTTAAGTGGATACCTACCAGAAAGGTGCTTACTGATGGTAATACCATGGTTGACCATGAAACCCCTAAGGGTTTGGATACTGATGTCACTAACCCATATATATGCAGTCAAGTTTGTAATGTTAGTGTAGGTAGTCCTTACTCGGTTACATGTACATCTATCATTCACTACATGAGAAAACTCAAAGTCTGGAGGCTTAAAGCGAGTATATCTCCTGCTTCAGGAGGTATAGAATGTCTATGTTGATGTATGTATGCAATATGATGTTTGAACACAACGGTTCAAGCCTCGTTCTTCAACGACTATGACGTCTGTTCACATCATTTCAGGCCTCGTTCTTCAAAGACTATGATGTTTGAACAAATCAGCTTAAGCCTCAATCCTCACTGCCAACATTATGGCGTCTGCTGACAATACTTCAGGCCCCGTTCATCAAAGAAAAGAAAGGTGTACGATTCAGTGCGCCTTATCTTCGGAAGAAGAGAAATCTTATTTGTTTTGACCATTCTCAACAACATGCTTCGTGCTTTCTCCATGTTCATTCAGTCATCAAGTGGATCTACTCATCTTTGCTTGAATTCGTATTCACTTGCTCATTCAAAAATGGCAAACTTCGTATGTAATTTTTGAGGAGGAGAAGTGTGAATAAAATACATGATTGATTATATTCTTATTCACTTGCTCAATCAAAAATGACAAACCTCGCTTGCCATTTTTGAGGGGGAGAAGGGTGAATATACTACATGTTGATTGATGATTGAAGAATGGTCATATGACTCTCCTCCAACACCTAATGTTCTATTTACTAAGGATGACTGGGATTTATGTTTGATGAATACTTCCAAGCTTCAATGAATGTTGATCATCTAGTTCCTGAGACTCTTGCTCCAGTTCCTGCTGACTCAACTGGTTGACCTTCCTCAATCTCCATTAATCAAGATGCACCATTTAGAAGCATTTCTCAGATTACTCAAGTAACCTAATCTACAGTTATTCCTCAAGGTGTTGATGATGACTATCATGACTGTGAAGTTGCACACATGAATAATGATCCGTCCTCTTGTTCTATTTCAACCACAAGTACATAATGGAAAATGTTGATTATAACGCCAAAACGGCTAAGAATTTGGACATGGAATGTCAAGTAATCACGGAGTTTATTTGGTATCCCCTATTTGAGATTGAAGTTGACTTTCACAAAGGAGTGATCTTATTTTATCTTGAAGTCGGGGTTGGTTGGATGAAGACTCTTCGAGATCCTTGCTTGAGCTTTTACCGTTACAATGACGAAGACTTTGATATCTAGTTATTTTGGTGATTCTTCATTTTATTACCACAAAATAACTATCACTTTAAGGAGTGTCACTACTCACACGAAGTTGTCGGTAGTCAAGAGGTGATGTGCGTCTTATACTTGATGGTTGGTTGGTTGGTTGAAGAGTATAGAGTACTTAGGGATTTAATGTTGCATGAACTCTCTACACCACTGTTGGGAATTACAATTAAGTTGATAAGACAAAACATGTGAAACATGAGGGACTTATGGAGACAAAGAGGAAAACTACAAAATATGGAGAAGGACTTGCTTGCAAAGGAAGATTTATATTTTAGTCCTTCGTAGTATTATTGTAACCCTAATTCTGTATTATATAAACAGAGTGCAGGGAATAGGTTTTAATGAGTCTTCCATAATGTAGTCATTAAAGGGGTGTGTGTGTAAACCTAGGGCGAGAGTATGCTTATGTAAACGCCTAGGTTAGTTGATTTGTATTAAGCCTCAACTATCTTAGATAGCTGTTAAGATGTAACCGTGCTACACTTGATCACGTAGCATTGGGGCTTTGGTGTTTGTTAGAGTAGAGATGATGACGAAGAAACCTTGTAGCAATAATAATGATGTATTTGTTTATTCCGCTGCGTATCGTGTTCATTCATTATTATTGTGCAATCCCTAGATGAGGTCTAAACAACCTCGAGCTATAAAGGATCTAACATGTGGTATCAGAGCCAGGCTTTGATGCTTTGATTTAGAAGACTCAAGTTCACTCAGAAGACTCAATGGAGACAGAAACCAGTAACTCAAACACTGCTGCTAAGCTTCCAAAGCTTAAGTTGAATGATTTTGAGATGTGGAGGCTGATCTAACAATTTTTTATAATCGATCTAACAATTTTTTATGGTCCAAGATTACACACTCTGGGAGATCATTATGGTTGGAAATTCTTTCAAACCAAGTTCTACTTCAGAGATGGTTAATGGCAAGGAAGTAATTAAGGTCAACACTGGACCTGTTACTAATGATGAAATTCTTCAACTGAAGAATGATTTGAAGGCCAGAGGTCTGTTGCTTATGACACTTCCCAGAGACCAAGTTGTAGCATTCAGCAAGTTCAAGACTGCAAAGACTCTCTTTGATGAGATCTGTGAAGTTTTTGGTGGTAATGATTCCACCAAGAAGACTCAAAAGACTCTGCTGAAGCAAACTTATGAAAACTTTGGTTCATCAAGTAATGAATCTCTTGATAGCATTTTCACAAGGCTACAAAAGATTGTTTCTCAACTCATTGTTTTTGGAATTGAGGTGGAAAGAGAAGACCTCAATCTAAAGTTCTTAAGAAGCTTACCCTCTGAGTTTGGAACAAATGTTGCTGTGTGGGAAGATAAGCCAGAGTTGGAGACCATGAAACTTAATGATTTGTACAATAACTTCAAAGTTATTGAACAAAGACTGAAGAAATCTGGCAAAATAAGTTCTAGTTCAGGAAGTGTAGCACTTATATCATCATCTCTTGATGATAGTTCTGATGAAGAGAGTGATAGTGATGATGACTGTGCTAACATTGTTGTTTCCACTGGTAGTGGAAGTGTTTCCACGGTTAGCTCAAAGAAACAGATTGCAGGGCTTAGTGATACTACCTTTTATGCCTTTATATCAAATCAAGTGGGTGGTTCAATCCTCAATCATGAGAATCTGGATCAAATTGATGAAGATGATATGGAGGAGATGGACATTAAATGGCAAGTGGCATTACTAAGCTTGAGGACAAAGAAGTTTTGGAAGAAGACTGGCAGAAAGATCAACATCAGTGGCAATGAAACAGTAGGTTTTGACAAAAAGAAGGTGGAGTGCTACAATTGTCATAAGAAGGAGCACTTTGCAAGAGAATGTAGGAAGCCAAGGAAGTCTGATAACAGGTCAACTTGGTACAAGCAGGACAAGAAGAAGGAACCTACTACTGATGAGCCAAAGGGGCTATCGGCCATTGATGGAGTGAGCTTTGATTGAAGCTTTATGACTAAAGAGGAGGATGATGATTCAGAGTCTGCAATAGTTGCTACGAAGCTTGCACTAATGGCTTTTTCTGACTCTGAGGTACTAATTGATAATGCTTGTTCTAAATCCTGTAAGGCCTTAAAAGAGTATGAGAAACTTAAAGCACAATTTAATGAGCAACACATAGAGTTAACTTATACTAATTATAACTTATCAAATCATAAAAGAGGCCTGAGTGTTTTAGAAACTCAATTAGAGCATTATAGGGCAAATGAATCTAAGTTCAATGATGATATTGCAGTATTAAGAAGAGACTTAGATTATCAGGTTGCTGTTAATAAGGTTCTTAGAGAAGAACTAGAAAAGGTTAAAGTGGCTAGTAAGAATATAATGATTACTAAGCAAACACTGGATCATCAATCCAAGAGTATTGATAAAATTTGGGAAGCCCAAATTGTGAGCAAAGCTAAATCAGGTCGTGGATACAAAACTATTCCTCCACCTCTAAGAGGTGTTCCATCACCTCCTGGTATTGTTTTAGCTCACACAGGTTTAGAAGAATTCCAGGAACCAACCATGACCTATGGACCAAAATTTGTTAAACCAGTTGAAATTGAAAAGGTTCAGGTTGAGGTTGATGTATTTGATAGTGCTAGTGACTCATCCCTTAAAGATGAAAATCTAAATGTGGAGTCCAAACCTAGTGTTCCTGAGAATGTTAGAGTGGAGGTTAAGAAAAGTATTCCTGATGTAGTCAAAGAGAAGCCTAGGTCACAACCTAATTTCACTAGGCCCACTACTAGATATGCAGAGATGTACAGAAGTAGGCCACCAACTCCTAGGGGTAATATGAGGAGCTGGAATTATGTCAAATCTAGGCAATTTGGTAGTGACTTTGTGTTCAATAACAAACCCTGTCATATATGTGGTAGCTTTGACCATTTAGATAAAGGCTGTACCTACCACTTGGGAAGAAGGGAAGTGTTTGAGAATACTTGGGTGAATAGAAACAATTCTAATAATTTGACTCACCCAAATCCACTTAGTAAGATGATTCCCAGATCTGTTTTGCTTAATTCTGGCATCAAACCTATTTCCACTGCTAGACCAGCAGTTTCCACTGCTAGACCAGCAGTTGCCACTGCCAGACATAACAACAGAGTTTACCCTAAGCCCCCTGTTACTACTTTTGTTAAATCTACTCAAACAGGGAAAAAGACCTATTTTGAAAAGAAAGTTAACCATAATCAGAAGTGGGTACCTAAAATTTCTAAGCCAGCAGTTTCCACTGCTAAGGCAGCAGTTACCACTGCAAGGCCAAAAGGTTATCACTGGTAGGTCTGTTAACAAGAAAAGGGTAAATGTGGGAAATGTTGTTAAGGCCTCAGCACGTTGGGAATGGAAACCAAAAGGAACCATCACCTCAAACAATCCCAATGGTGTATCAGTGACCTTTGATAGATATAATTATATTGATACACGAGGCAGATCCAAGTCATTTGTGGCTTGGGTCCCCAAAAGGAACTAATTCCTTTATTTTGTGTGCAAGGACATTCAAAGACCACTAATGATCAAGGATACTCAGACAGTGGATGTTCCAGGCACATGACTGGCAATAAGTCCTATCTTTCAGACTTTCAACCTTATGATGGACAAGTTGTCAGTTTTGGAGGAGGAATTGGTGGTAAAGTTTCTGGCAAAGGAACAATCAAGGCTGGAAACATTGATTTTGAAGATGTGCAGTATGTGAAAGAGCTCAAATACAACCTCTTTAGTGTGTCACAGATGTGTGACAAAAAGCATAGAGTTCTATTCACAGAAGATGAATGCTATATCTTATCTAAGGATTATAAGCTTCCAAAAGAATGTGACATTTTGCTTAAAATCCCTAGAAAAGGAAATTTGTATAGCATTGACATGCAGAACATAGTGGCTAATAATAATGTTACTTGCTTGCTTGCTAAAGCCACTTTGGATGAATCAATGCTTTGGCATAGAAGACTTGGTCATGTTAACTTCAAGACCATCAACAAGATTGTGAAAGATGGCCTTGTCAGAGGACTACCAGAGAAAAGATTTGAGAATGACCAAACTTGTGTTGCCTGTCTCAAAGGAAAGCAACACAGAGCTTCATGCAAGACCAAGGCATTCAATTCAATCAATCATCCACTCTTTATGCTGCATATGGACTTGTTTGGTCCTACCTCTGTGAGCAGCATCAATTTGAAGAAATATTGTCTTGTTGTGACTGATGACTTCAGTAGATTCATGATGCGTGGGAATCGCACCTTGCTTTACCTCTCGAGGGATCTCGAGAAGCTTACAACCCCCACCAGGCAGTGTACCTGATCGTTGTAGTATAGTATAGTGACAAGTACCGGGGATTGATCGTTCAGCTTAGGAATAGTGTCGCTAGGATTAGAAAACCTAATTAATAGTTCTAGAGGTGAGAGATGATTATTTTTGTATTTTTATATTTTTATGAAAGCAATTAAAATCTCGGGTTTTGAAGGAGTGGGCGGAATTAGTTGCTATTCAACTAACCCAAAGCTAAGATGCAATCAAAATAAAATAATAAAAATGAAATTAAACTAATTAAACTAAGGTTGTGAGCAGTAATTGGAGAAATTGTGTTTACTTAGACTTCACTACTCCCTAGATATCTTTTACATGTTAATTACTTGTTACACTTGTATGAATGACGGGTTGTATTCCTTAATACCATTCGTGGAGTGGCATACATAACTCCCCAACTCTATGAGCTCTTATCTCCTCCTACACCATGACCCAGCACAACTATAGGGATTGTAAACAGTGGCTCATGCATTAAATACAACCAATAAAGACCTAGTACGCCTCGGTTCATGTTTCTTAAGACGTTCAAGCATGTTACCATTTGGAGATCTGCCAGTTTTCTTAAGCCTAACATATAAATCATTCATTCAAAACAAGAATAGACAAGTAATCAACACATAATCAACATCTAGGTTTCATTAGATCTAAGCAAACACAAGAGAGATCTAGCCTAGCATAATGGAATTGAGACAAGAACAAAAGATAAACAACCAACACATAGACATATTGATTGAATTGAAAGTACACTTATCTCAATTACAATGCAAGGTCTCAAGGGTTTGGAACCCTTGAAAAACCTGTAAAAGAGGCACCAAAATCGTCTTTAGGGTTTCACCAAAACTTCTCTCCCTTTTATGAAAAAACTAGAAAACTATATATAGGAAAATCGTTTTGACGGCGTCAAGAGTTAATTCTGACGCCGTCACCTCGCCGCCATAAACTTCCTCGGACGGCCTTGATCCACTTATGACGGCCTATGTGACGCCGTCACAACCCACGGTAAACTATTCTTGGCCACTTTGACGCCGTCATCAGTACGTCTGACGCCGTCACCACCTTCGATATTTAATTCTTCATGTCTGACGCCGTCAAGAGGCAAGTCTTGACGCCGTCACCTTGTATTTTCAGCTTGGATTTTTGGTACTTTGCCGTTTTCTTCACTTTATGCTCCAAAAACGTCCAAAATAGCCTCTTTTCCAGAATTCACTCTCCAAACACCTAAAATCACAAAAGGAACGATTTAGGGCAATATTTGATCAAATAAAGTCGGATTCGGGCTTAAATGACCCCCTAAAAACGGATCATTTTTCGCCTCATCATATACCCTTACACTTGAGATTTGCTTGTCCTCAAGCAAATGAGCTTTTATTCTTCTCAAAAGACAAGTTAGGGGTCATTTAACACTAATATAAAAGTAATTACAACAAATAATCATTCCACTAAAGACCAATAGACAAGCACGGAGGTCATACACAAGCACCTCACAAATAGTGTTTAGATACTCACATCTCTCGGGTGTAATAAAGTAATATAACATTATGGAAATGGAAGATATCTCTCACTACCTATCATAGCAAAATAGATTACCATAGGCTTGGGAAAGGATCAAACCTCCACCACATGACGTAAGCACCTAGGATAAACTATCAAAGAGGTCTTTTAAAGGGTTATAACGTTAGGTGTAGGGATATGAATTACACGGTTTTGTTGGATAAAGGAAGTTTTACTGGTGGCGAGTTAACAATCTCAGTTAATTACATGTACAAGATAGCGTTGCTAAGCCAAGACTAGACTCGACTTAAGCTAATAAATGAAAAATAACAAAAACATAAAATGAACATAAAATAAAAACGGGATGGTAGTCCGTATGTTTTTTTCTCTTTTTTTTTCTTTTTCTATTTTTTTTCTTTTTCTTTTTCTTGTTTTTTCGATTTTTTTTTTTTTTTTTTTTTTTTTTTTTTTTTTTCATACACTCTTACCCTACCATCCAAAATAATACATCATAGGGGTTTGAGCAATCCCCTTACACTTGAATCTTTACATACTTTACATTTAACTAATCTAATGACTCGAATTAAGAAAATCAAAACACTTGGAGCACTTTTAAGATTAACGTACATATGGGGGTAATAAGTGATGTTCTTTCCCATTACTCCATAAAATAAGTACTTACCCATGAGTCCCAATCGTCCCAAAACAATATGTACAATGATATGACTCGACTTAGCAACCATGTAATCAATTAGAAAGTTAACTTAGGGTTTAACAAATAACAATAATGCACTAAAAATGAGCGCATACACGGAAGGCTAAGGCGATTTGGGTGTACATTTAAGTGGGGTGTAACAAATTCTTCCTTTAAGTAAGATGCTTAAAGTTAGAAACGAAAAGATAGGCTCAGAGGGGTGTACTAGGGGTTTCGTGTACTAAAAATGAGTACAACGCTAAGGGTGTGGGAAAAATTAGTTGACTTAACTAGCCAAGTAATATGACTTAAATGGTCAAGTAATTATGATACGGGTTTAACACAAGGGTGATCCTAATGCCTCTTATCATGTAGTACATCCTACCACACGAATGTAGTCTCACTAGCGGTCTCGGGATGCATCACTAACGCAAGTTCTAGAATCTAAATGCTACCGGTACACTCATAAGCACTAATAATAAATGCTTTTCCTATCAAATCTAAAGGCGAACCTCACATTTTTGGGTGGAAAATTTTTCTGAATATACGGTTATGTGCTAGTCATACAACCTCCTATCCATGAGACGCTTGCTATGGCTAAAGTTTCACTCCTAAATGTTGTAAAAAATTTTAAATTTGGCGCTAAAATTACACTAACAAGTATTTCTCGTAGTTTTATTACTCATCTACTATCAAACAAAACAAACTCAAGCGAAAGTGCATATGTAAGGTATCATCTTTTTACCCTCCCCTTACACTTAAGATGAACATTGTCCCCAATGTTCAAGTAAAGAATGTAAAAGTTAAAAAATAAAGAGAATGAAATCAAATACTCCCCTGATTCGCTCGGTATGGATTTTAGTTGGCCAGGTTAAATCTTCTTCCAAGAAGACGAACAATCAAAGCTTCCCTTCCAGAATATAAATCATCTTCTTGTCACAAATAACCTGTAAATTCTGACAAAAGTAGATAAGGCAACCTCGCGTAAAATCGGCGGCATCCTATATAAGTTACTAAATCCTAGAAAACAAAGTAAGATATAATGCTTGTGGAATGAAGTTTGCAGATTTCCTGGAGATTATAAAACTTAATAATTCACAAAAACTATAAGACTCCGTTAGAAAAACAAAACCGGTAAAATTTCCAGATTTTAACTCCTGACGCCGTCAAGAGCAAACCCTGACGCCGTCAGAATGGACCTGCAGAAATTCTTATGTTAAGTTTCCGGAAAATTTCTGGAAAAACTTTGTCCTACTTCCTGGAAAATCCTGCAAAACTTCATTATGACTCAATACAAGCATTTGACTCTAACAATTACGAATATACATGTTCATTAAATATTGTGGAGAATCATGATCGGGTTGTTTCTTAAAAACATATTTGGGGTTTCCCCTTACACTTATCTTTTGCAAAAATACCTTTAGGTTGAAGTTAAGACTAGGCTAAACAACATAATAAAGTATTTCCACTTTTTAGTAGAGAAACATGATCAACCAACAATAAAAATAAAACATGCATACGGAAGCAAATAACAATCAAACAAATAAAAATCACACAAAACATTGGTTGCCTCCCAAGAAGCGCTTTTCTTTATTTACGAGTCTTGTAGCTAGACTCAAAGTCGCGGGTTACTACGTGATCTCATCATTGGTTCCACTCTCTAGGTCGTCTTCTAAACCAGTTTTGTATTCCGGACCTAGTTGCAAGCATTCTTTGTAGAAACCAAGCATCCTATTTCTAACATACTCTACTCCTCTACGTCTATCCTCATCATTCCTATAATAAGCCGCTTGCTTACGTTCCTTTTCGAAATTAGAGAGAAGGCGGTATTGCTCAATCTTGTAGGGCATTTGATAAGCAACCTTATCATTGTCTTTCTTGAACCTAACTATCCCTAATGTCGGATCATAACTCATCCTAGTGGCCTCAACAAATGGTTTCCCAAATATTATTTGACTTAGGCAAGCATCTATCACCGGACGCGTGTCTTCCACTATCATAAAATCAATCTCATAGGTGAGATTCCCTATAATCACATGTACTCCCTTAACTCTTCCTGCAAAATTACTTATCCAACTTTTACCGGGCATTATCCTAAAATTGAGTTGCTTCTTCATCACCCAATTGTAATAAGTCCTAGACATGATGTTCACGGGGGATCTAGGGTCTATGTAAGCTTTCCATATATGCATGTGCCCGATATTGCATGGGATGTTAATATTAGAGGGGTCTCCCATTTTGATCAGGGGATCGCCAAAGATATATGTTGTCTCGGGACTATCGAATAAATCCTTATGGTATTCCCGTTCTTCCTTGGTTGGCAACTTATCAAAATATTCCTCTATAGGTTCTACCTCCTCTAATTCCTCAACCTTATTAACCTCAACTTCCCTACTCTCATCCTCACTATTGGCTTCTATTCTAACTTCATCTTTGTCACTCTCCTCTATCTCCCTATCTATCGGCTTAATGGTGACAACATTGACAAAGTGGACATGTTTGGATGATGAGGGGTCCTTAACTTGGATTCCACTATTGGTGTCCCTAGTGTCCTTCCTAGGTGTGGCTAATGTTTGGTTGTTGAGGGCTTTCAACAAGTTATCGATCTTGTTGGTCATCTCCGTTTGTTGTTGGTTGAATTCGGTTTCAAACCCAGCTATGCGAGCTTCTTGAGATGCCATAAATTTCGACATCAATCCTTCAAGATTGTTGGTACTACCATAGTTGTTAGAAGGATTGTTGTTGAAGGTACGGTTGGATGGTGGACCGTTTGATTGGTAACGATTAGGCGGATTGGAAGAATTTGGTTGATTTTGTTTCCACCTAAGGTTTGGGTGATTTTTCCATGAGGGGTTATATGAATCACCGTATGTGTTTGGCTCGGGCTTGAAAGTGTACCACTTATCTCCCGCTTCGTTGGTACGCGTGGATGCGTAGTCCGCAAAAGCTGTTCCGGGGAGTTCCACACAATCACGAGTGTCATGGGGACCACTACATAATTCGCATGAAGAAGTGATTTTGTTCACTTGGCTTGAATGCTTCGGAGCTTCGTAAGATTTCATGAGAAACTTGACTTGGTCCTCAAGTTCCATGATCCTACGGTCGGGAGTACTTGAATTATTCGAAGGCAAAGATATTGCCTTGACCGTTTTGTTCAAATCACGGGGATCATTCCAACTTTCGTTGTCATAGAGAGCAAGATCTTCTATGAGTTCCCATGATTGTTCCGCACTAAGATCACGTAGCTTACCACCGGCCGATTGGTCAATGGTTCGCCTCGTGGAGATGTCGATATGGTCATAGAAGATTTGGACTAGGAGCCAAAGATCTATGCCATGATGAGGGACTTTTTGGAGTAAGTCCTTGAAACGAGTCCATGCTTCATAAAGAGATTCATTTTGACGTTGTTGAAACATCAAGATGTCATTCCTAAGTTTAGTAGTTCTCCCCGGTGGGAAAAATTGAGCAAGGAAACGAGTGGTGAGATCATCCCATGTGGTGATGGATCCCGCGGGTAAACGCTCAAGCCATTGACTAGCTTGATCCCGTAGAGAGAATTGGAATAGGCGTAAGCGGGTAGTCTCTCTAGTTTCAACACCTAGGTCTATGGAATCTACGATCTTTAGGAAATCCTTAAGGTGTTGGTTTGGATCTTCGGAACGAAGTCCATGGAATGCACATCCGCTTTGCACCAACCGGATGGTGTCGGATCGCAAGGGGGTCACATTGGCTCCGGTGAGCTCAATGGTGTTTCGGTAGCCTTGGTGGCTAGGTCGGGAATACTCTCCTAAGGTTCGGGGCCTAAGGGGTTCTAATGGTGGGTTTTGTTGTGGTGGGATGATGGGTTCAAAGATGTTACCACCTTCCATGATGTCGGATGGTAAAGAGTTATGAACAAAGGCACGAAGAAATAAGATAGACTAAAGAAGACCTAAAAATAAAAATAAAAATCTTACTAGAAAGGAATCTAGCAAGTAGACCTAATAAAAAGAAATTCTAACCTAGACAATAACTATTCCCCGGGCTGCGGCGCCAAAAACTTGATGCGTGGGAATCGCACCTTGCTTTACCTCTCGAGGGATCTCGAGAAGCTTACAACCCCCACCAGGCAGTGTACCTGATCGTTGTAGTATAGTATAGTGACAAGTACCGGGGGATTGATCGTTCAGCTTAGGAATAGTGTCGCTAGGATTAGAAAACCTAATTAATAGTTCTAGAGGTGAGAGATGATTATTTTTGTATTTTTATATTTTTATGAAAGCAATTAAAATCTCGGGTTTTGAAGGAGTGGGCGGAATTAGTTGCTATTCAACTAACCCAAAGCTAAGATGCAATCAAAATAAAATAATAAAAATGAAATTAAACTAATTAAACTAAGGTTGTGAGCAGTAATTGGAGAAATTGTGTTTACTTAGACTTCACTACTCCCTAGATATCTTTTACATGTTAATTACTTGTTACACTTGTATGAATGACGGGTTGTATTCCTTAATACCATTCGTGGAGTGGCATACATAACTCCCCAACTCTATGAGCTCTTATCTCCTCCTACACCATGACCCAGCACAACTATAGGGATTGTAAACAGTGGCTCATGCATTAAATACAACCAATAAAGACCTAGTACGCCTCGGTTCATGTTTCTTAAGACGTTCAAGCATGTTACCATTTGGAGATCTGCCAGTTTTCTTAAGCCTAACATATAAATCATTCATTCAAAACAAGAATAGACAAGTAATCAACACATAATCAACATCTAGGTTTCATTAGATCTAAGCAAACACAAGAGAGATCTAGCCTAGCATAATGGAATTAAGACAAGAACAAAAGATAAACAACAACACATAGACATATTGATTGAATTGAAAGTACACTTATCTCAATTACAATGCAAGGTCTCAAGGGTTTGGAACCCTTGAAAAACCTGTAAAAGAGGCACCAAAATCGTCTTTAGGGTTTCACCAAAACTTCTCTCCCTTTTATGAAAAAACTAGAAAACTATATATAGGAAAATCGTTCTGACGGCGTCAAGAGTTAATTCTGACGCCGTCACCTCGCCGCCATAAACTTCCTCGGACGGCCTTGATCCACTTATGACGGCCTATGTGACGCCGTCACAACCCACGGTAAACTATTCTTGGCCACTTTGACGTCGTCATCAGTACGTCTGACGCCGTCACCACCTTCGATATTTAATTCTTCATGTCTGACGCCGTCAAGAGGCAAGTCTTGACGCCGTCACCTTGTATTTTCAGCTTGGATTTTTGGTACTTTTCCGTTTTCTTCACTTTATGCTCCAAAAACGTCCAAAATAGCCTCTTTTCCAGAATTCACTCTCCAAACACCTAAAATCACAAAAGGAACGATTTAGGGCAATATTTGATCAAATAAAGTCGGATTCGGGCTTAAATGACCCCCTAAAAACGGATCATTTTTCACCTCATCAATTCACATGGGTTTTCTTTTTGAGTACCAAAGATGAAACCACAGGCATCCTTAAGACATTCATCACTCAAGTTGAAAATCAATTTGAAAAGAAAATCAAGATCATCAGGTGTGACAATGGGACAGAGTTCAAGAATAAAGTTATGGATGATTTCTGCAGAGACAAAGGTATTAAAAGAGAATTTAGTGTTGCAAGAACTTCTCAACAAAATGGAGTTGCTGAAAGAAGAAATAGAACACTAATTGAGGCTGCTAGAACCATGTTAGCTGATTCCAAGCTTCCAGTGACTTTTTGGGCTGAAGCAGTTAACACTGCTTGTTACATTCAAAATAGGGTTTTAGTGGTCAAAACAAAGAACAAGACACCTTATGAGTTGTTCAGAGGAAGACCTCCTACTTTGGAGTTTATGAGGCCATTTGGGTGTCATGTTATTATTCTTAATACCATTGATCATCTGGGCAAATTTGAAGAAAAGTCAGATGAAGGCTTCTTTGTTGGATACTCTATGGTTAGCAAGGCTTTTAGAGTCTACAACTTAAGAACAAAGAAGATTGAAGAGAACTTGCATGTTCAGTTTCTTGAAAATAAAGCAAACATGGCAGGTTCAGGTCCAGATTGGCTATTTGATCTTGAAACATTATCAAATACAATGAATTCTGTTTTTCTCACTTCAAGTTCCGGAGTCAAAGATCTTGAAGATTCAGAAGAATTCATTGATGAAGATGAAGCTTGCAAAGATGATGAAGATCAAATTGTTATGCCACTTTGGGACTTTGGTGATAATTCTGAAAAACCAAGTGATGCAGATGGTGATAATTCTAACATGTGGTATCAGAGCCATGGGGCTCGTGATCGTGGGATTAAACAAGGTTTGGTTTGTAGAAGATGGAAGAAAATTCGAATCTGGTTCATATCTTAAAAACTCACTGCAGGGCTGTTTTCAAACGGCGATATCTCCTTCGTTAACCGTTGGATCGGGCTGAAATTTTTATTGGAGCTTCTCAACATATCAAGGAAGAGTTCCACTGGAGGGATCTTCGATCTGAGCTTCCAATAAAAAGATAAAAATTCTTGAAAACTGCTGCGCAGAGAGGTATATTGTTTCGAATTTTTTGGGTTTCTAGTGACTATAAAAAGTGTCACTAAAGGCTAAAAAAAAAAGACGACTACAAAAGAAACCCTAATAGTTGAGAATTGGTGCTATCGTTGTTTTAGGGTTTTGGTTCTGCATTTATTACTCAGTGTGCTGCTATTCATGGTGAATTTATTGGTGCTGCTGTTGCTATATTAAACCCTAATTGGTTGAAACCCTAACATTAGTTCAAGCTTGGTTCTGACCTGAATCTGATGTGACAATGATAACAACTACTGTAAATGTTCAAGTTTATAGTTGCTGTGATTGCTGTGATCGCGTTCAAGGTTTAGGGTTTCTGACATTGGTGCTGAGTCTTTCATGAAGCTGCTATTACTGATTTCTGTTCGTGGTAAAGCTGCTATTAGAGGTGTTGTTTCAAGATGATATTGATTGATCAGGTGTTATTTAATTATCTTATATTGATTGATCATGGATCGTGAACATGGATCAGTTGTATTGAAATATTTTACTTGGTCACATGTTGGTTCTCCTCATTGATTGGGTATTCTTTATTAGTGGGACGATGACATAGTAAAGTATGGAAGAGCAGCAAACATGTTAATGATTTCTTTTCAAAACGTGAGGTTACTGGTATGAATGCTACCACTGCTCACTACCTTTATGGTTTCCACTGCACGCTTATCAGTTACCACTGCAAGTTGATAGTTACCACTGCAAGCTTATTTATTTCCACTGCTGTCAAGATTGTTACCACTGTTCATTTCCACTGCTAGTTAAAAGTTACCACTGCTACGCTTTGTGGTTTCTACTACTAGTTATTTGTTTCCACTGCTGGTAATTATTTTTCCACTGCTTATACAAGTTACCACTGATGCCTTAATTGTTTCCGCTGCTGTTCATATTTCTTAAAGGGCATGTGGTTGGTACTTATTCATGTTGCTATATTTCACGTGGAGCTTTGATTATTTCATTGGCAATCATGAGTTACAAGCAGTGAAGGGAAGTATATATTATTTTGGAACAGTTGGTTCCAACACACACACACACAGGAGAAGAAACACACACACAAGAAAGATTTTAGGAGTTTTGATTTATTGGTTCTTAACAGATTCAAAGGCTCATTCTTATTGCTCAATTGGTTACGAAGAAAGGTTTTTATCACCTATTTGAAGTTGAAGTGGTGGTTCTTGGATGCGTGTTCTTATCATATCTCAAAGTGAGTATGGCACTTTGAAGATAACTTGTTCGTTCGTTCAGGTGACTACGAATTGACAAACACTTGAAGGAGTTACGTTATTGTGCTCAGTGTTTATTGTCAAGAGATTGCGATCTCCCTATACGTTAAGTATACGTTCGAAGTCAATTTTAGTACAAGATATAAGGCACAAGTTTGGGTTGTTCTACTTCAGCATCAAGTTGGTTATACTTAGTTTTATTCATCACTAATCATTACATGGAGCCTACATTCAACAAATGGTTAACATATGGGTTTCATGGGAAGCTTAAGTGTTTAAATTTTTAACCATTTATATGCTACATCGAGGTGAAGGTTTTTGCTACTGCTAGTTGTTATTACTACTGATGGTTTTGATTTCTATTGTTTCAAGTACATCTATAGATGCGGAAAACCTAATGGTGGGCGACTTAGAAACATTGGAAAGATGGATTTGACGTGTAATATTGATTCGTGGTTATGAAGATCAAGGATGCATACATTTGTCCCCTATTTGATGATGACAAAAAGGGGAAGAAGAATACTTTGAAGATTGCAGCTTGAAGATCCTTGATGATATGCATGGTGTAAGGGGAAGTCACATGTTTCATGACATACTAACTTCAGGGGAAGTTCATGCTTATTAGTTTTGTCATTATCAACTAGGGGAAGATTGTTGGGAATTACAATTAAGTTGATAAGACAAAACATGTGAAACATGAGGGACTTATGGAGACAAAGAGGAAAACTACAAAATATGGAGAAGGACTTGCTTGCAAAGGAAGATTTATATTTTAGTCCTTCGTAGTATTATTGTAACCCTAATTCTGTATTATATAAACAGAATGCAGGGAATAGGTTTTAATGAGTCTTCCATAATGTAGTCATTAAAGGTGTGTGTGTGTAAACCTAGGGCGTGAGTATGCTTATGTAAACGCCTAGGTTAGTTGATTTGTGTTAAGCCTCAACTATCTTAGATAGCTGTTAAGATGTAACCGTGCTACACTTGATCACGTAGCATTGGGGCTTTGGTGTTTGTTAGAGTAGAGATGATGACGAAGAAACCTTGTAGCAATAATAATGATGTGTTTGTTTATTCCGCTACGTATCGTGTTCATTCATTATTATTGTGCAATCCCTAGATGAGGTCTAAACAACCTCGAGCTATAAACGATCTAACAACCGCTCTTTAGTACTTAGGGATTTGATGTTGCACGAACTCTCTACACCGCTCTTTGTCACACACTATTGCAAGCTTAAGTCACCAGAACGCGGATTCTACTTCAGTTTCAAGTTTGGAATATTGGGTTTACTTCATCAGTGGTCACTTCAAATAGCCTACATAAGGGGTGGTAAAGATATTCAGAGAGATTCTTTTTGTAGTAGTTGATTCTCACCAGATCCATTTAAGCAAATTTTGTTCTTCTCACAAGATTTCAAGAAGATGTGCCTATAATGTGTTGCTGATTCTGAGGAATCAAAACCAGCAAGGGGGAAGGAGACATACATCTGAATGCATAATGAGTACATGTGATGGACTCAATACTTCTTCTGAATTAAAGTTATCCCGGGAAGATAAATGTCATAACCGCAGAGAATATCAGTGTATTAACTTGCAGCGTTTGGTGTATCATTCCAACTACATGGGGGACATGGTCTTCTGATACTTGTGGTATGTATTACTTCAGCTTTCAATGGGAAGAAATATGAGAAGAACAGTTGGTGCATGAGATGATATTGCTTATCGACATCTTCATAAGTGCTGATATGATTTATGGTAAAGTGCTTCTGGTTAATGCTTCATGTACACTTTGTTATGATGATTCCGATGAGATCGCAACCATCAGGGGAGAGATATGTGTACATCAGGGGTGCACAACAGGTGCATGTGATCGGGCTTAATCACTTACTTCGAAGTTGATATCCGCAGAGAGGGTCAGTGCTTCAACCTGTTACTTTGGTGTCATCGTTTCTTCTTATGTTGGATACGTGCGTACAATATGGATTGAGTTGGTATGTGTAAGATAACTGGAAAGAATTTGGTGAAATGAAGATGTTGATATCATATTTCCCTCGAATAGACAACTGCTCCAAACCGTAGAGTAATGTGTACATTGGGGATGCACAACAGGGTCATGTGATCGGTGATAACCGCAGAGATGATCCGTGTTTCACCCTGTTACTTTAGTGTTATCATTTTCCTCGGGTTTTCGAGCTTCATTCAATGAGACTTTTTGCATCACTTCAACTACTTGGGGAAGTGGTCTCATGAAGATGATTGTCGGTTTGGGGGGAAGCTACCAAAGCATCTTATTTAGAAGGCACAAGTTCAGATGATTATTTGTGTGCCTCGAAAGCTTTGGTGGTGAAAGTTTAAGAGATGTTGACTACTGATTCCTACACGTGCAGAACGATATCCTCACATTGGTATTCACATAATCATCTTCTTAAATTGAATAATATATCTTACACATATGTTAAACCACAATTGTTTGTAAATATCTTTTTCAAAACAAAAAATAAAATATAATAAAACATATACAAAACTTTCAAACAACTCAAAAAGAATCTTCTTTCTCCGTGTGCAAACTTTTTATCTTCAAAACTTTGTTCCACCATTAAAACAAATATTTCTATGCACTGTCAAAATGGAACATGTTTTGAGGGGAAGAAAATTTTCACAACATCATGAAGTTTGCACAACTTGTCATAATTCTTCATGGAAAATTGTTTCTTCATCATTCAGATTTAAAATGTTCTCAAAAGTATTACACATAGTTGAAGACCTCAAAGATTCAGAATAACGATTTTTGATCCTCAATTATTTTCCTCGAGTCTGAATTTCTAATTTTTTTCATGGTTGTTGACTATTCGTTCTCTAAAAATGTTTCAAATAATTTCAACGGTCAAAAAGGCATAATCTGAAACTAGGGTTTATGTAATTATCGATTGGAGCATTTCTCTTTGATGTGTTTTAGTCTAATTAATTAGTTCCTGGCTAATTAATTAGACTAAAACACATCAATGTTAGGCTTCTACATCAATGTTAGGCTTAAGAAAACTGGCTAACTTCCTATCGGTAACTTGCTTGATGTCTTAAGAAACATGAATCGGATGTGTACTACGATTAATTGGTTGTGTTTAATGCATAAGAGAATATTAATGAGGCCATGATAGGATACTTAACGTGTCCTCATAGGTAGAGATAGGATCTTATAGAGTTGGGGAAGGACGTACACGCCCCCACGAATGGTATTAAAGAATACAACCCGTCATCTACGCAATTGTAACAAACTAATCAATCAATGAAAGATAGCTAGGGAGTAGTGAAACCTAAGTAAACACGTTTTTCTCCATATTAGTTTTACACACATTTATTTTCAGTTATTTTATTTTTATTTGCATTTGTAGTATTTGGGTTAGTTGACTAGCAACTAATTCCGCCCACTCTTCCAAAACCCGAGAATTTTACTTGCTTTCCATTATATATATAAAAATACAAAAAGAATCATTCCTCACCTCTAGACCTAGTTTAGATCATTTTCAATCCTAACGAACACTATTCCATGTGGAGAACGATCAATCCCCTGGTTCTTACCACTACACTATACTACATCGGCCAGGTATACTTGCCTGGCGGGGATTGTAAGCTTCTCAAGATCCCTTGAGAAGTAAAATTTTTGTGTGACAATCCAAATCGCATCATCACCATGCTCGCAAATAAGCACTGGTTAATTTTATTATCACTGTGGTGTTTTCCAAAAATGTAGTCCAATAAAAAATCAGGCTTAGATTTGTATATGTTGGTTAGGTCATAGAAGTATCCGAATTCCGCTACGGCTGCATAGAAATCCAGTTGCATAGCATGAATAAATGCTATGCCATCCGGTCATTGGCTCACCAAGCTAGGGTCGGACGTCTCGCCAAAATTACAACAATCATCACAACCATAAAAACTTTATTAAAAATAATGTTACTTATATAATCGATGAATAACCGATTGCACAAAAGTGGAACGACTACCATGGCTGCGTTAGTGTAAACGCCCCACCAAGATACGACAACTCTCATACCTTGAACAATTTCAGTAACATAACCTACAACAAAACGGAATCGTTGTGGCTGCGTTAGTTCAAACACCCAGGACCTAAACCGATCCAAACACATTAATTGTTGAATTTCAATGCCGGATAACCGCCATGGCTGCGTTATTATAAATTCCCCGCCAATATATGGTTTTTCTGACACATAGAACAATTTAAGTACCATATAACCAGTCAAAGTTCCTGGTCTGTTCAAACCTAGGAACATGTACCACCAATGATACTTGGATCAAAAGCATCAATGAAGCAACCATCAATGAAGCAAGCCTCTCATTTCCTGAAAACTGATTAACAATGCACTATTGCAACTAACACAATGACAAATGGTACAATATCATCGTCACTTTTCACTAAGCATCAACAACAAGAGCCAATGATTCTTAAGGGCAAGAATCTAGATCACTATTACTCAAGCCCTAGATCATGCTTTAAGTGGGTTCCTACTGGAAGAGTGTTTAAACACGTAAGGTATAGATAGAAACCAGTTAAGAAGCAAGAATCACCTACCATTCTCAATGGCTCCCGGGATTCGAATTTATACCAAATTGCTCTTAAGGAATTAACATCACCAAAACCAATTTGTTTGCTTGCCAAAGCAAAATCATCACAATCCTGGCTATGGCATCGTCGATTCTCTCACTTGAACTTTAGAACAATCAATGACCTTGCTCAACATACCTTAGTCAAAGGATTACCAAAATTGTCTTTCAAGAAAGACCATCTTTGTTCTACTTGTGAATTGGGTAAAATGACACAGGCAACACTCAAATCTAAACCTGAATTCAATTCAGTTGTTCCATTACATCTGTTACCATGGATTTGTGTGGATCCATGCGCATCGTCAGCAGAAATGGGAAGAAATATATTTTGGTTATTGTGGATGACTATTCACAATACACTTGGGTTCATTTTCTTACTTCTAAAGCTGAAACTCCTAGTGTCATCATCAAGTTCATCAAAAGAATTCAAGTTGGTTTACAAGCTCAAGTCAGATTTATCAGAATAGATAGTGGAACAGAGTTCACGAATCAGGTTCTTCAGAATTTCTTCAATTCAATTGGCATTACTCATCAGAGATCGGTAACTTACACTCCTCAACAAAATGGTGTAATTGAAAGACGAAACCGTACGTTAGTTGAAGCTGCCAGAAAAATGCTATCCTCCACAAACCTACCCTTAAACCTCTGGTCTGAAGCCGTATCCACCGCTTGCTTCACATAAAACCGATCTATCATTAGTAAACGATTCAACAAAACCCCATATCATATCCTTCACAAATGAAAACCCGATGTAAAATATCTCCACACCTTTGGTTGTAAATGTTACCCACTCAATGATCGAGAAGATATTGGAAAGCTCAAAGAAAAAGGCGATGTTGGAACTTTCTTAGGATATTCCACACAATCAAGTGCTTATCAATTTTATAATCGCAGAACAAAGCTGATACAAGAAACAATCCATGTTCTTTTCGATGAAGTAGAAGAAATGGCTTCTAATCATGTATGTTCAGAACCAGTGCCAACGACTATGACTTCTGAACAACACAGTTCACGACTCGCACCTAACCTCAAATCATCAACACCTAACCTTAACTATACTCAAAAGGAAGTGTTAGATGGACTGTTTGAAAACTTCTACGATGAATCATGTGGTGGAAAAAAGATGAAAATGTCAACATTATCCGCTGCACCTCCGATTATCAAAGCTAACAATCAAGAAGACATACCATCTCCAGTATCCGGTTCATCAACAACTACTTATGAAGATCCTGATCCCGTACCAGATACTGCACCATCCACTATCATTCAAATAGAACGTTCACCAAAAAATGTCACTCCAACCTCCCACACAAATGTTGATGATCAGATAATTACCAATGCATCGTCTGAAGAAGATACATTCATCAATCCATTTGCGACCCCAGAAAATAATTTCGGTGAACCTTCAGAGCCGCTGATGAGTATGTAAATACTCATCATTTTTGGTCAAATCTGAACTGCAAAACATTTAAAAACACTCAAAAGTGCATCAAAATACAGAAAATATCTCGGGATTGTGTTTTATATGTTTCAGATGCAAAATGATTGAAAACAGATGAAAAACAAACAAAGTTTCATAATTGGCAGTTTCAGTCCCTCAACTTTCAAAACTTGTCAAATCTAGTCCCTGAGCATTTATTTTGGAAGAAAAATCAACAAAGGTCCTTTGGAAATCACAAGTTGTCATAATTAGTCCTTTGGTGATAAGTTTCAAAATTTTACAAATTTGGTCCATGTACTTTCAAAATTGGCAAAGTTAGTCCCCGGGATATTCAAATTTTAGAAAATATCTTTTATGGTACTTATATAATTGGAATGTGGCAAGGTTGGTCCCTTGGAATAGTTTTAGAAGATTGGCAGATTTGGTCCTCAATTTTCAGCATAATTACAAAATTGGTCCTTGTATACCAAACGGACCCTTTGTATTATTTCTACCAAAACCACCCAATCCAAACACAAAACCAAACCACCCAATCCAGTCTAACCTTGGCCCAGATTACCAAAGCCCAAAACCTCATCCGTTTTTATTGATAAAAACGGGGGTCAACAAAAGTCAACCCCTCTTCTTCCTCTCCTTTTGCCGCCAAAACAAAACAAACACCTGCAACCTCCAACATCCTTGTCCCCCCCTCCTCTCCTACTAACCACCCTACTCTACCACCTCCATAAAGTCAACCCCATTTGTAACAACTCCCTGTCCCTTCCACGCTGGCAATCCACCTTACTCAGTTGGCACCTAAATTATAATTAAAGGTGGAGATGAAAAGAAAGGCAATCCTACAGCTGGGATTTGTCCAAGAAAGCACAAAGGGTGCTTTTGCACTGTCTCCTCTTAGAAAAGAAGCACAAGAGGGAAGGGAGCTTAGTTTTCATTCATAGTATAAACAGGTCTCCATTGTAAGCCTTCAAGGCATGTAGGTTTTCTATAATTTCTAAATTAGTTAACTAGTGTAATTTGTAATCTTTTTCAGTATTAATATAAGTATTTCAGTTCCTTCAAAATTCCTAGTTTGTTATTTACAGTTTCAAGAAATTATTTCCAGTCTTCTTAAAAAAAATCTTGCTCAAAGTTTGTTGTTGTTCTAATCTTTCATAAGCTCACATTGGCCCTCAGTAACCAAAAAGGAAAAAAAAGTTAAATAAGAAAAAGAAAAAAAATCAAAAAATTAAATAAATGAAATGCAGGGTACCTTTGCTTGACAATGGGGAATGCTTGGGAAGTGGTCTAAATGGATTGGCCAAAAGGACTTAACCTAGCTTGTTGTGAAGCAAGCTAGGAGCTTGTAGCTGCCATTCAATTGGTGTCTTTGTTTAGCTACGACCCAAGGTCACATTCTTCTATTCCTTCCTTATAAGATTTAATAACTGTTCATTTAGCTTGTATTTGATTAGTTTGGTGTTGTTAAGACTAGATTGGTGCTTGTCTTTTGTTCTTATATGCTTTGGATTACATTTGTATACTAACTATCTCATTTAGCTCAAATTAGATTGCTTATTGTACACTACTATTTCCTGAGTAAGTTTGGCTCCTTTTACTTGGTTATAGCTTATTAGAAGCTTTGTGATCACTTTTGAATCTCAAAAGCTTGGCTTGCTTTGAAAAATAATCCTAAACAATATATTTAGTGGTGTTTGGATTGAGTTATTTAACTGGGCTTAGGAACCTTTTAGTGATATAATCCTGTTGAGATTTCATTGTTGGGGTCAAAATACGTAACTCAAATCCTTACCTTGGCAGTTTTAGGTAAAAAGTCAAAATCATCTTCAAAACACCACACCAGGTTAACTGTTAGGACTTGGGATTGCCAAATCTCAATTTTGGATAAAGAATGTGTTTAGGCTACTAGATTTGGGCTTATTGTAACTTAATACAACATAATCCTTCATCTAGGATCAATTGAATCTGGGTTCAGTCAATATTTGCAAAAACCAAAAAAGTCAAGATTGCATGTTAGTTCAAAATCTCACTTTTTGAAAGAATTTTCATGATTTTTGTGAGTTGAATTGGAACTTAAAACTTGTTGTGGTAGAAGTACTCCACCTAAACTACAAGAATCTGCAAACAGCTTATTTTTGTGAATTTTTATGTGGTGTGTGCATGTACTTGTTTGAGGGTGCAGGGTGCAAACACTCCCCTGCACCAGGGCCATTTGCCTAGATTCTTTGGCCAATTGTGACCACCCCAGTGGACCCCATCCTTGGACCTTTGGCTTTTTGAGGAGCTTATTATCTCAAGTTTCAGACCTAGGATTATTTTGAACTTTGGCTTATTGGTGCACAGCTTAATTGGAACTCCCTTGTGACCTAACCTCAGGACTAATACTGAGCACTCAGCATTTGAGACCAATTTCAATAGCCCACACAGTGCTCAATAATAAGCCATAAACCTTGCTTATTGGCTTATTTTTTAGCTTACCAGCCCAACTTAGTAGGTTAACTCTCAATTTGGACTACCCTTCATCTCTATGGACCCCACAGTGCTCTAAAAGCCCTAGTTTCAAACCTGTTTGGTCTGTGGTGTTGTAGCAGGTGCTTATTGTTGTTTGTAGCTTATTTATTGGTGCTTATTCTGTCATTTAAGCTTATTTGTGTGCATCATAGTTGTTTACATCTTATTCAGTCTCTATTAGCTTGTTAAGCAGCTTCTTGGTTCAAAATCCTTTTGATCATAGCTTATTAGGGCTTTACTGTCATCATTTTGGCTTTTCAAATAGCTTATTAATAAGCTCTAATCAAGGTCTCTTTGTAAAAAGTTCCTAATTACAGTAGTAAAAGTAGTTTGTAAAAATCAAAGAAAAAACCAAAAATAAAAAAGTGATAGCTTCTATTTAAGCCCTTTTGGCTTATTTTTCTGCTTATTTATAAGCAAACTTTAATTTTAAAATTTTCTTAGGTTCCTTATAACTTGTAGGATTTTTAGTAATTTTTTCAGATTTTTCTTTTGTCATTTAGTACTTTTCATAATTTAATTTAGTTTAAATTAATTAAATAATTAGTTTTTAATTAATAATAATTAATTAAAAAGTAGGAAAAATATATTTTCTATTTTAAAATTAGTTTTATGATATTTTAGATTTTTCTAAATTTAATTTTCATTTTTTTAGTTAAAATTCATAATTAGTTATAATTTAGTATAATTTAAATAATTAAAAATTAATTAGTAATTAGTAATTAATTAATAGTAATTAATTAAATAGTGTAAAATTTATTTTTCTTTTTCTCAAACTTTTCTTTTGTTATTAGAATTGTAAAAATATAATTTTCATAACCGTAGGATTTAATTTGCTCCCGTTTCACTTTTTATTTTGCGCATTCGTGTTTATTTTAAATTCAAACGCGCGTTTTTAGGTTTAGCTCACGTTTTTATATTATCTGATTATCAGTAATTGTTAACATAGTGTTTCTAAGCTATTCTTAATCATAATCGCGTAATGTAATCATAATAATCAAAATCCTGATCTTTCTGTTAAATCACCCGATCACTTAAAACGTTCACGATTACAATTACATACCTCGTTGGGACTTAAATGACCCGGGGAAACACTATACTCCTTGGATAGTTGGTCTTAGCCGTTTGACTTTGTTGACCATTTACCTTGGTCAATATTGTTTGACTGTTCAGGACCAATCAGCAGCAAAACATCAATCCTTCAAACATGCAACAACGTTACCAACCACATCCGCACAAAAGAAGTTTGACTCATGATCACACTTTACACCAAATAATTGGACATCCTTCTCAACCTATTCAAACAAGAATTTCTACTGCCGATTTCTGTTTCTACAATTCTTTCCTAAGTCAAATAGAACCTGCCAATGTCAAAGCAGCACTTGCTGAACCACACTGGATCGTTGCAATGCAAGAAGAAATCAATCAATTTACACGACATGGCATTTTGCGATGGGTTCCACGTCCTCTTGGAAAACTTATACTTGCTTTGAAATCTATTTTGAAGAACAAACTTAATGAAGATGGCGATGTAATCAGAAACAAGGCTCGTCTGGTTGCCAAAGGTTACAATCAAGAGGAAGGAATTGATTTTGATGAATCTTTTGCACCGGTTGCTCGGATCTAAGCAATACGCTTATTTTTTGCTTATGCGGCTCACAAATATTTCACCGTCTATGAAATGGACGTGAAAACGGCCTTTTTATATGGGGAGTTATAAGAAGAGGTATATGTAAGCCAACCAGAAGGCTTAGTTGATCCAGATCACCCAGATGATGTATATGTTCTTGACAAGGCCGTCTACGGACTCAAGCAAGCACCATGCACATGGTACAAAGTTCTGTCAGAATATCTCCACAAGAACATATTTTTCAAAGGTTCAATCGATCCAACGTTATTTATAAGGCGTAAAGGTGATGATATCATGCTTATTCAAATTTACATCGGTGGTATTATTTTTGGATTCACGAATCCTAAGTATTGCAAAAAGTTTGAAAATATCATGTGACAAAAATTTGAGATGAGCATGATGGGGGAACTTAAATTCTTCCTGGGTCTATAAATCATACAAACTACAAGTGGTATCTTTATCCATCAGCACAAATACACAATGGAAATCTTGAAGAAGTTTAGGATGGATAAATCTGACTCCATAAGTGCTCCTATGCTTCACAAACATAAACTAGATGAAGATAAATCAGGAAAACCAGTTGATCTTACAAAATACCGTAGTATGATTGGTTCACTCATGTATCTCACATCTAGTCATCCAGATATTCAATTTGTCGTATGCATGTGTGCCCGTTACCAATCCAAGCCAATCGAAAAACACCTCACTGCTGTCAAACGGATCTTTCGGTATCTAAAAGGAACAACTCACATGAGCCTCGTGTATCCAAAAGCTCTGGTTTTGAACTTATTGCCTATTCAGATGCTGATTATACAGGATGTCAAATTTATTGCAAAAGTACTTCTGGAACTGCTCATTCTTGGGGGAGAAATTAATCAGCTGGTCTTCAAAGAAACAAAATCATACTGCACTTTCCACTGCTGAAGCTGAATATATTTCCCTCTCTAAAATCCCAATTTATTGTGATTCGAAAAGTGCCATTGCCATCTCTTGTAACTCAGTACTGCATTCAAGAACGAAGCACATAGCAGTCAGATATCACGTCATCAAGGAGCATGTAGAAAAGCGGATAGTGGAATTGTACTTTGTGAAGACTGACTACCAAATTGCTGACTTCTTCACAAAATCTTTGCCTCCTGAAAGATTTGAATACCTCCGAAAACCGTTAGGAATGGCAAGTATTCGTGATGATCATGAAGATGAAACTCCAAAGGTCAAAACAATCAACAATGTAGCAGACATCACACGTACATCAGGTAACCCAAAACGGTATTTATTCAAACATAATGGCTGTTGATCACATCGCAGATCAACACCCGTAACAAAAGAAAGGACCATGAACGTACACTTCAGTGCAACAATCCTTAAGAAAATGAGAGAAATCTTCTTATTATTATGAGCAAAATCTATACAAGATTTTACAAAAAGATTTTTTCTCTAAAAACCTTTCTATAAAAATTTTTGCTCATGACAATCAAATCTTGAGAATAGCTCGAGTAAGAATAAAACTTTCAAAAACAATGCTTCACCTCATCAATAGATCAAAAACAGTTTAAAAAATACTAAGCTATTTTTGAGGGGGAGAAATGTAGAAGTTTGTTTTTGAAATCATGAATAAGTCGCAAACAAGTGTTGCTAAAAGGTTGTTAAAAAGAAAAAAAATAAAAAACATGACAAAAGGTTGTTGTAAATGTTGGAAAAATAACCTTCACTTCGAGGGGTAGTGATTGATTTTATTTTTAAATCAAAAACAATTTTGATATAACAAAAACGTTTAAATTATTTGAACCAAAATGTTTTCAAAAACTTGTTATAATTTCAAGAATAAAAATCAAAAGTGTTAAAAAAAAAAAAAAAAAAAAAAAAAAAAAAAAAGAAAAAAGCCTAATGTCTAGGGGAGTTTTGTTAAACTTGTCAAAATGCTGATTTGAACCCTCCCTTAGTCCAAAAAGTTCTCGTAGACCTGTGTTCAAAACAAAAAGGATCATAATGAAAAATACGGGTCAACAAACCCCACTTATGTGATGCAAGAAAAACACACACACACACACTTTTTCACTCGCATTCTCTCTCCTAAACCTAACTCACACTTACTCACATCCACAAGAACTCTCGTATCACAGATTTTTTGCCTATTCTCTCAATTTCGTGCAAAAAGTAAGCTTTCAAATCTGTTTTAAATGATGTTTTACATATGCTTCTTACTTATCTACCCTTAATTTTAATTGTTTCATACCCAATTGGGTTGTTAGGGTTTAGACACCAAGAATGCATATGTTTTACGATTGAGTTTAAATTGTGGTGTATTAGTGTTAAAACTTTGTGGTTAGATGGCTGAGATAGACCGGTTTGATCATTAATTTGAAAGAAATTGGGTGTTTGAACGGTTTAATTTGGTTAAAACGGGCTAATTTTGGGAAGAAGATGAACAGTTCTCGATGCGACATCGTATTGGATGCGATACGAGATTTTAGAAAAGAGGCAAAAAGTGAATTAAATATTATTTAAAAAATCCAAGAGTTTTAACTGCGATGAAAAGTTTCTTCGCATCGCGGGTAAAAGCTCCACGATACGAGCATTTCTAAAAGTCATGTGATGGCTTGCCATCACAGTTTTCAATACGAATGTTTTGGGTCCGAAACTTCATGCGATGGCTTACCATCACATTTAGTTTGGTCCGCGATACCTGTGTCACCTTCAATGCGAAATTGACTTTATTGACCATTTGCCCGCGACACCAAATCCGCGATACCAGATATTGCGAAGCTTTTTCACCCACTTATACTAAATGTTACTTTGCCAAAAAAGTTTTAAAATATTTGCAAAACTTTTATAAATCATGCATTTATATAAAGTTTTACAAACATTTTAATAAATTTTGACTAAATAACAAACATTGATCAAAACATTCTTTCTCAAATTAAGACTCAATTTGATCTTAATGAGTTTTACAAAAAGCAAAAGTGATTGTACAATCTACACAAGCATTTTTCTCAACTTATTTTCATCAAATTCAATCTGTTCTCATTTTAAAGACTAAATGAAAACCTTTTATACATAAAATATTGCATATGATTAGTTTTCATTGATAATTAGACTATGATTGTATCACTATTATTGCCTTAACAAGACTATGTGATGCATATATTTAATTACTACACTAAGACTTTTCTATGATTGCATCTTTTATGAATACTTTATGTATATGAGTGATTTGACGGATATGTTTACAATATCTTAGTGATTGCCAATACCATAATATAATTTCAAACCAATTCATGCAATCACTTAACAGACTTTTCACACTTAATTGTTTTCATTCAAATGGTTTTGAGTCAAATCAACTCTATTTACACTACGGGTATCTCATCTTCAAGGTAGTTATTAGGGCTAGTTATCACCTAAAAACTGATAATGCATCCCTTTAGCAACACAACGTAACAGAGTATCCAAGGTCTAGATATGTTTTGAGAAATCTCACACTTATGCAACAAAAGCTCTTTTAAGACGTATTACAGTTGACTCCACTTAAGACTTCTCATCTTCAAGATGGTTACTAGGACTAGTTATCACCTAAAAGCTGATAACGAAATCTTTTAACTAGCCCACGTAATAGAGAGTCTTAAGTATTGTCAGTTGTTAAGAAATCTTACGCTCATGCAACAAAATTTTCTGTGAAAGTTTTTATTTCCAAAAACAAGGATTCTAGTTTAACTAGAAAACTTTTGTTAGAATACAAGATGATACTTTTTCCCAAAGCTTAAAAAGGGTTAGATAAACATATTTTAAAGAATGAGCATTACAAAACAACGTTTATTCTATACCTTAAACATTTTTTGCAAAAGTATCACAAATCAACAAATTTTTTTTTTTTGAGGAAAATAAAAATAGAAAGAGAGAATTAAATTGCATGTGAAAAGAAAAGAGCATGCGCTTATGCTATAAAAGCAAGAAAGCATAAGAAAAGAAAAAGAAAAAGAAATATGCTCGAAAAAGAAATACCAGAGCATATAAAAACAAACAGAGTGAAAAATAAATATTGTATACTTTATCAAAGATTCTTACATCTTTTATGTCATTTCAGAATCAATCATTAGAATGGTGATGCGTGGAATTACACCCTCGCAAAAGGTTTTACCTCTCAAGGGATCTTGAGAAGCTTGCAATCCCCACTAGACAGTGTACCTGTTCGTTGTAGTATAGTATAGTGACAAGTACCGAGGGATTGATCGTTCAACTCAGGAATAGTGTTCGCTAGGATTAAAAAGTCTACTAAACTAGGTCTAAAGGTGAGGGATGATTCTTTTTGTATTTTTATATTTTTATGAAAGCAAGTAAAATCTCAGGTTTTGAAGGAGTGGGCGGAATTAGTTGCTAGTCAACTAACCCAATTAACTAAAGATGCAATCAAAATAAAATAAAATAAAATAAAACTAATATGTGGTGTAAACAATAATAAGAGAAAATGTGTTTACTTAGATTTCATTACTCCCTAGATATCTTTTACCGGTTGATTAGCTTGTCACAATTTCTTGGATGACGGGTTATATTCCTTAATAGCAGTCGTAGGGCCGTGTATGAAATTCCCTAACTCTATAAGCTCCTACTTCACTCCTATGTCGAGCCGACTAAAAGCTCCTAACATGGAATCACTAGAATTCGTTCATGCATTAAATACAACCATAAATCGTAGTACACCTCCAATCATGTTTCTTAAGACGTTCAAGCAAGCTACCAATTGGAAGTCTGCCAGTTTTCTTAAGCCTAACATCGAATACAATCATCCACAACAACTATAAACAAACCATCAACCAATAATCAACATCTAGGTTTCATTACATCTAAGCAAACACAATAAAAACCTAGCCTAGCATGTTAAAGAGAAGGAAAGCATAAGATAGAATCACACAACACATAGACATATGTATGATTATTGGAAAACTTATCTTTAATTGAACATGGATAGAACAAGGGTTGAAACCCTTATTAGCACAAAAAATTCATCTAGGGTTTTTTACAAAGAAGCTCTCCAAAAGTTCCACTCTTAATGAGTGAAAATTAGAAAATTATATATAGATTTTACACCTTGATGGCGTCACGTTTTAGCTTGTGACGCCGTCACATGTATTTTGACCCTGACGGCCTTGGTGATGCCGTCAGGCCAAATAGCCTTGAAAATGCTCTGGGCTGTCAGGTGTATTTTCCACCTCCATCTCTTTTGCCACATCTAGGTTTCATTACATCTAAGCAAACACAATAAAAACCTAGCCTAGCATGTTAAAGAGAAGGAAAGCATAAGATAGAATCACACAACACATAGACATATGTATGATTATTGGAAAACTTATCTTTAATTGAATATGGATAGAACAAGGGTTGAAACCCTTATTATCACAAAAAATTCATCTAGGGTTTTTTTACAAAGAAGCTCTCCAAAAGTTCCACTCTTAATGAATGAAAATTAGAAAATTATATATAGATTTTACACCTTGATGGCGTCACGTTTTAGCTTGTGACGCCGTCACATGTATTTTGACCCTGACGGCCTTGGTGACACCGTCAGGCCAAATAGCCTTGAAAATGCTCTGGGCTGTCAGGTGTATTTTCCACCTCCATCTCTTTTGCCACTCTTGACGCCGTCACTTGCATTTCCTTGACGCCGTCAGGTAGTTCCCAGCAAGGATTTTGAGACATTGTCGATTTCTTTATTTTTTCGCTCAAAAAACGTCCAAAATGCATCCTTTTGTAAATTTCCTCTCAAAAGTACCTAAAATGACAAAAGGAATGATTTAGGGCAATAATTGATCAAATAATTACGAATTGCTTAATGACCCCCCAAAAGTGGTACACTTTTCGCCTTATCAAATACCCTTACACTTGAGATTTGCTTGTCCTCAAGCAAATGCGCTTTTATGCTCATCAAAATACAAGTTAGGGGTCATTTAACACTAAGATAAAAGTAATTACAACAAATAATCATTCCACTTAAAACCAAAAACAAGCACGGAGGTTATACACTAGCACCTCACAAATAGTGTTTAGATACTCACATATCTCGGGTGTAATAAAGTATATTTCACAATAAGGAAATGGAAAACATCTCTCACTACCTGTCATAGCTAATAGATTACCATAGGCTTGGGAAAGGATCAAACCTCCACCACTTGGTGTAAGCACCTAGGATAAACTAACAAAGAGGTCTTTTAAGAGGGTTATAACATGAGGTGTGGGGATATGGTAAACACGGTTTTGTTGGATAAAGACAATATTTACTGGTGGCGAGTTAATCATCTTGATTAATTACATGTACAATATGGCGTTGCTAAGCCAAGACTCGACTCGACTTAAGCTAATAAATCAAAAATAACAAAAACATAAAACAAACATAGAATGAAACGGGATGGTAGTCCATATGTTTTTCTCTTTTTCTTTTTTTCTTTTTTTTTCTTAATTTTTTTTTTATTTTTATTTATTTTTTTTTATTTTCTTTTTGCATACACTTTTACCCTACCATCCAAAATAATACATCATAGGGGATTTGCATTCCCCTTACACTTGAACTTTTACATACTTTACAATTAACTATTCTAATGACTCGAATTAAGATAATCAAAACACTTGGAGTACTTTTTAAGATTAACGCACATATGGGGGGTAATATATGATGTCTTCCCCATTACTCCATAACACAAGTACTTTACCCATGAGTCCCAATCGTCCCAAAACAATATGTACAAGATATGACTCGACTTAGAAACCATGTAATCAATTAGATAATTAACTAAGGATTTAAACAAATAACAATAATGCACTAAAGATGAATGCATACACGGAAGGCTAAGGCGATTTGGTTGCACATTTGGGGTGGATTGTTAACAAATTCTTCCTTTAAGTAAAATGCTTAAAGTTAAAAACAAAAAGATAGGCTCAGAGGGGTGTACTAGGGGTATCGTGTACTAAAAATGAGTACAACGCAAAGGTGTGGGAAAAATTAATTGACTTTACTAGTCATGGTAATTGACTTAAATGGTCATGTAATTATGATACGGGTTTAACACAAGTGTGATCCTAATACCTCTTATCATGTAGTAAATCCTACTATACGAATGTAGTCTCACTAGCGGTCTCGGGATGTATCACTAACGCAAGGCGAACCTCAAATATTGGGGTGGAAAATTTTTCTGAGTGGTACGGTTTTTGTGCTAGTTATACAACTCCTATCATGAGAAGCTTAATAACGCTAAAGCTTCACTCCTAAGTATTGTAAAAAAAAAGTAAAAAAATTTAAATTTGGCGCTAAAATTGCCTTAACATGTATTTCTCTTAGTTTTATTACAGACCTACTATCATACAAACAAACTCAAGCATAATTGTATTCTCAAAAGTATCATCATTTACTCTCCCCTTACACTTAAGCTGAACATTGTCCCCAATGTTCAATAAAAGGATGTAAAAGAAAGTAAGGTAAAAGAATGAAAACAATTACTCCCCTGATTCGTTCGGTGTGGATAGTGTGTCATCAAGGTTAGATCTTCTTCCAAGAAAATGAACTTTCAAAGCTTCCCTCCAGAAATATAAATCATCCTCTTGTCCAATGTAACCTGTTAAACATGAGAAAACAATCAAGGCAAACCTCATGTAAAATCGGCGACAATCTGTATATACTAAAAATCCTAAAAAAACAAATTAAGATATAATGCTTGTGGAATGAATGTTTGCAGATTTCCTAGAGTTTATAAAACTAAAGAATCAACAAAAACTTTAAGACTCCAGTATAAACAAAACTCGCAAAAATTTTCAGAATTTTAGTACCTGACACCGTTAGGTTTTAACTCCTGACGCCGTCAGAATGTTCCTGCAAAAATCTCATGTTAAGTTTCCGAAAAATTTCTGGAAAAACTTATGCCTTACTTCCTAGAAAATCCTACAAAACATCATTATGACTCGATACAAGCATTTGACTCTAACAATTACTAATACAAATGTTCATTTAATATTGTTGTTGTTCATGTCCAATTTCGTTCTTGTAAACAAATTTAGGTTTCCCTTACACTTAGCTTTTTGAAAAATACCTTTATATGTAATTAAGACGAAGTCAAAAACAAAATAAAGCATTTTCACAATTTATTTTGAACCATGATCCACAAACAATAAAAATAAAACACGCATACGGAAACAAATAAAATCAAACAAATAAAACAAATAAAACTTGGGTTGCCTCCCAAGAAGTGCTTTTCTTTATTTACGAGTCTTGTAGCTAGACTCAAAGTCATGGGCTATTACGTGACCTCGTCATCGGTTTCTGTTCCTAGGTCATCTTCAAGCTTAGTTTTGTATTCCGGACCTAGTTGCAAGCATTCCTTGTAGAAACCAAATATCTTATTCATAACATAGTCTACTCCTCTACGTCTATCCTCATCATTCCTATAGTACACCGCTTGCTTGTGTTCTTTTTCAATGTCTGACAAGAGCCAGAATTGTTCAATCTTATATGGCATTTGGTAAGCTATCTCATCGCTCTCATCTTTGAACCTAACTATCCCTAGGGACGGGTCAAAATTCATCTTAGAGGCCTCAATAAATGGCTTTCCGAACACTACTTGATTTAAACAACCATCTATTACTGGACGAATATCCTCTACAATCACAAAATCGGTAACATAAGTGAAGTTTCCTACAAAGATATATAATCCTTTCACTTTCCCCATAAAGTTACTCATCCAACTCATGTTGGGCATCATCCTATACCCAAGTTGCTTCTTCATTACCCAATTATAATAGGTCCTAGTCATAATGTTTATGGGAGATCTAAGATCGATGAAGGCTTTCCACACATGCATATGCCCAATATTGCATGGTATGTTGATGTTAGAGGGATCACCCGCTTTGATGAGTGGTGAACCAAGGGCGTATGGTATCTCGGGGTCATCGAATAGATCCTTATGGTATTCCCATTCTTCCTTGGTAGGTAACCTATCGAAGTATTCCTTTACATTTTCTACTTCCTCAACTCTCTCTTCCTTTTTCTTTACAACTTCCTTAATCTCATCCGTGTCACTTTCTTCCTTATTGTTGTCGATCGGCTTAATAGTAACTACATTGACAAAGTGGACGTGTTTAGATGATGAGAGGTCCTTAATTTGGGTTCCGCTACTAATGTCCCTTGTGTCCTTCTTTGGTATAGTTAGCACTTGGTTGTTGAGAGCTTTCAACAAGTTGTCAATTTTATTGGTCATCTCCTTTATTGTTGATTGAATTCGGATTCAACCTTAACTATGCGGGCCTCTTGAGATGCCATAAATTTGGACATCAATCCTTCAAGATTATTGGTACTACCATAGTTGTCGGAAGGATTGTTGTTGAAAGTGCAGTTAGAGGTTGGACCGTTTGGTTGGTAACGATTAAGCGGATTGGAAGAATTGTTTTGGGACATGTTTTGGTTTTGCTTCCACCTAAGGTTCGGGTGATTTTTCCAAGAGGGGTTGTATGAATCACCGTAAGGGTTTTTCTCGGGTTTGAAAGTGTACCACTTGTCTCCCGCTCCGTCGGTACGTGAGGATGCTTAATCTGCAAAAGTTTGTTCGGGGAGTTCCACGCAATCATGAGTGTCATGGGGACCACTACATAATTCGCATGAAGAAGTGATTTTGTTCACTTGGCTTGAAAGTTTAGGAGCTTTGTAGGATTTCATGAGAAACTTGACTTGGTCTTCAAGTTCCATGATCCTACGGTCGGGAGTGCTTAAATTGTTCGAAGGCAAAGATATTGCCTTGACCGTTTTGTTCAAATCACGGGGATCATTCCAACTTTTGTTGTCATAGAGAGCAAAATCTTCTATGAGTTCCCATGATTCTTACACACTTAGATCACGAAGCTTGCCACCAGCCGATTGGTCAATGGTTCGCCTTGTGGAAAGATCGATATGGTCATAGAAGATTTGGACTTGGAGCCAATGATCTATGCCATGATGAGGGACTTTTTGGAGTAAGTTTTTGAAACGAGTCCATGCTTCAGTTGTTGGAACATCAAGATATCATTTATAAGCTTAGTAGTTCTCCCCGGTGGGAAAAATTGAGCAAGGAAACAAGTGGTGAGATCATCCCAAGAGGTGATGGATCCCTGAAGAGGCGAAAAATGAACCGTTTTTAAGGGGTCATTTAAGCCTGAATTCAAATTTATTTGATCAAATATTGCCCTAAATCGTTCCTTTTGTCATTTTAGGTACTTTTGGAGTGAAATCTGGAAAAGGAAGCATTTTGGACGTTTTTGGAGCATAAAAGAAAAGAAAACGGCAAAGTCTTAATTTTCCTTGCTGGGAACAATACCTAACGGCGTCACAAGCTTCTACATGACGGCGTCAAGAGTAATACAAGAGGTGGAAGTGGATGATACACGTGACGATCCAGAAAGTTTTGTACATAGGACATGACGGCGTCACCCAAGGCCGTCATGGTCCATATATTAGTGACGGCCTAGAAGAAAACTACACATGACGGCATCAAAAGTGGATCTAGGCAATCCGATTTCATTATGGGTGGCGAGTTGACGGCGTCACATGTTTACACATGGCGCCTTCACCCTGTATTATCTATATATAGTTTTCCAAATTTCATTCATTAGTGTGCAACTTTGAGGGAGAAACCCTAAGACGAATTTTTCCAGCTTTTTCAAGCGTTTCAACCCTTTGAACTTTTCATGTCAATTTGAGATAAGTACTCTTTCAATTCAATCAATATGTCTATGTGTTGCTTGAATATATCTTACACTTGTCTTCAATTTAACATGCTCGTCTAGATCTCTCTTGTGTTTGCTTAGATGTAGTGAAACCTAGAAGTTAATTATGGGTTGATTGTTTGTTTATAGTTGTTACGGATGATTGTATTCGATGTTAGGCTTAAGAAAACTGGCATACTTCCATTGGTAACATGCTTGAACGTCTTAAGAAACATGATCAGAGGTGTACTACAATTTTTGGTAGTATTTAATGGGTAGGAGAATTCTAATGATCCCATGTTAGGAGCTTCTAAAGGCTTTAGGAGCTTCTAAAGGCTCGACATAGGAGTGAAGTAGGATCCTATAGAGTTAGGGAATATTGTACACAGCCCTATGACTAGTATTAAGGAATACGACCCTTCATCCATGCAATTGTAACAAACTATCATCCTGTAAAAGATATCAAGGGAGTAATGAAACCTTAGAAAACACAACTATCCCCATTATTGTTACACCACACTAGTATAATTAGATTTCATTTCATTTTTGTTATTTTATTTTTATTGCATCTTAGTTAATTTGGGTTAGTTGGCTAGCAACTAATTCCGCCCACTCTTCCAAACACCGAGATTTTTATTGCTTTCATAAAATATAAAAGTACATAAAGAATCATCTCTCACCTCTAGACTTAGCTTAGGAGACTTTCTAATCCTAGCGGCACTATTCCTGAGTTGAACGATCAATCCCCCAATACTTGTCACTATACGATACTACAACGATCAGGTACACTGCCTAGTGGGGGTTGTAAGCTTCTCGAGATCCCTCGAGAGGTAAAGCCTAGTGCCTGGGGAATAGTTATTGTCTAGGTTAGGATTTCTTTTTATTAGGTCTACTTGCTAGATTCCTTTCTAGTAAGATTTTATTTTTTATTTTTAGGTTTTCTTTATTCTATCTTATTTCTTCGTGTCTTTGTTCGTAACCTTTACCATCCGACATCCTGGAAGGTGGTAACATCTTTGAACCCATCAACCCACCACAACAAAACCACCCACAAAACCCACCACTAGCAAACCAACCTCTTAGGCCCCGAACCTTAGGAGAGTATTCCCGTCCTAGCCACCAAGGGTATCGAAACACTATTGAGCTCACTAAAGGAGCCAATGTATCCCCCTTGCGATCCGACACTATCCGGTTGGTGCAAAGCGGATGTGCATTCCATGGACTTCGTTTCGAAGATCCAAATCAACATCTCAAGGATTTCCTTAAAATCGTAGATTTTATAGACCTTGATGTTATAACTAGAGAGTT
Source organism: Artemisia argyi (assembly GCA_030686995.1). NCBI lineage: Eukaryota > Viridiplantae > Streptophyta > Magnoliopsida > Asterales > Asteraceae > Artemisia > Artemisia argyi. Next base: position 278,307,460 of record CM060709.1, read on the forward strand.
GACCAGATTACGCGTATTCCAATTCTCTCTATGTGATCAAGCTAGTCAATGGCTTGAACGTTTACCCGCGGGATCCATCACCTCATGGGATGATCTCACCACTCGTTTCCTTGCTCAATTTTTCCCGCCTGGGAGAACTACCAAGCTTAGAAATGATATCTTGATGTTCCAACAACGTCAAGGTGTAACTCTATATGAAGCATGGACTCGTTTCAAGGACTTACTCCAAAAAGTCCCTCATCATGGCATAGATCTTTGGCTCCAAGTCCAATTCTTCTATGACCATATCGATCTCTCCACAAGGCGAACCATTAACCAATTGGCCGGTGGCAAGCTACGTGATCTAAGTGCGGAAGAATCATGGGAACTCATAGAAGATCTTGCTCTCTATGACAACGAAAGTTGGAATGATCCCCGTGATTTGAACAAAATGGTCAAGGCAATATCTTTGCCTTCGAACAATTCTAGCACTCCCGACCGTAGGATCATGAAACTTGAGGACCAAGTCAAGTTTCTCATGAAATCTTACGAAGCTCCTAAGCCTTCAAGCCAAGTGAACAAAATCACTTCTTCATGCGAATTATGTAGTCGTCCTCATGACACTCGTGATTGCGTGGAACTCCCCAGACAAGCTTTTGCGGACTACGCATCCTCGCGTACTGACGAAGCAGGAGACAAGTGGTACACTTTCAAACCCGAGCCAAACCCTTACGGTGATTCCTACAACCTTTCTTGGAAAAATCACCCAAATCTTAAACCAAAACAATTCTTCTAATCCACCTAATCGTTACCAACCAAACGGTCTACCCTCTAACCGTACTTTCAACAACAATCCTTCCAACAACTACGGTAGTACCAACAATCTTGAAGGATTGATGTCCAAGTTTATGGCATCTCGAGAAGCTCGCATATCTAAGTTTGAATCCGATTTCAAACAAAAGTAAAGTGAGATGACCACCAAAATTGATACATTATTGAAAGTTCTCAATGACCGAGAAATGGGAGCACTCCCAAGTGACACGGTCAAGAACCCAAAGCTAAACGTTAATGCCATATCATCGGTTTCGTCACCTACTTCTTGTCCACAATACCATTCAATCAAAGCAATGAGCACGCGTTTCAAGCAAACCCAAATTCTTCAAAAGGACCAATTGAATGAAACACCCAATATCAAACCGGTCAGAAGCATAGTTGAAACACCTCCTACACAAGACCTTGATGATGAATTCAAGGAGCTCCACCTTGAACGCCCCGTAATTGATGTCTTAGCCCGTGCTCCTTACTATAGTGCCCTCCTAGAAAAATATGAGAAATTTAAATTAGGTTAAAATGGGACCGCCTTCATTCAAAACAAGTTTCCTAAGAAGCTTGATGATCCAGGTATATTTGTTTTGCCTTGTAAGATAGGAAAATCCGAAGCTTTCGACACATTAGCCGATTTAGGATCAAGCCTCAACTTGATTCCCTTATCCTTTTTCACCACTCTTAAGCTAGGAAAGTTAGAGGAGACAGAAGTACTAATTGGTCTAGCGGATGGAAGTATTGCCCATCCGGTTGGAATGATTAAGGATGTAGTGGTTCACGTAGGAAGGCTAACTATTTTAGCGGATTTTCATGTCCTAGATATGGTTAGTGATACTACATGCCCATTGTCAGTAGGAAGAGGATTTTTAGCAACCGCTAGAGCCATGATAGATTTTAAGGAGTCTAAGATAGCAGTAGGAGAGGGCGATACTTGTTCGGTATATGATGTTAGGAAGCATAGCTACGATTGTGAGGACGAACCGACTCCGCATTGGGTAGAGATGAATAGGAGACCATCTAGATATAGACTTGGATAGAAAGAAACTTTATAGGACCTCAACGCCCATTCTATATAGAAAAAGACTTCATCGATAAAACACATTCGGTGGAACAACTCATAGCTAGAGATGAGGAGCTAGAACCTTTTGAGGATCCCCTAGTCTTTAGGAAAATGATTGAGTTCTTATGCGTAATGCCTATTAACATAGAGATGAACAAGTGGAAGAGATAAGGGGATAAGTGTAAATGGAAGTGAGACAAGCCACCTAAGGACGGTGACGGATCATGGCATATGAAGATGATCTTATATGATCCGGATGGAGAAAAGTTTAAAAGGTCATACCGTACTAAGAAGACCGATAGGAACTTGAAACCCAAGTTTGATCCCAAAGATGTCCTCAATGAGGAGCTCACGCATATAGGATAGCCCATGACCTTGAGTCTAGCTGCAAGACTCGTAAATAAAGAAAAGCGCTTCTTGGGAGGCAACCCATGTTTTGTGTGATTTTTAATTGTTTGATTGTTATTTGCTTCTGTATGCATGCTTTGTTTTTATTGTTGGTAGATCATGTTTCAAACTAAAATTGTGAAAATGCTTTATTTTGTCGTTTAACTTCGTCTTAACTTCATATAAAGGTATTTTGCAAAAGCTAAGTGTAAGGGGAAACCCCAAATTTGTTTCTAAGAGCAAAATTGATCATGATTCTCCACAAATGGACATGTGTGTTAGTACTTGTTAGAGTCAAATGCTTGTATCAAGTCATAATGATGTTTTGCAGGATTTTCCAGGAAGTAGGACATAAGTTTTTCCAGAAATTTTCCGGAAACTTAACGTAAAGATTTCTGCAGATCAATTCTAACGGCGTCAGGAATTAATACCTGACGGCGTCATGTGTAAGATTCTGGAAATTTTGCGAGTTCTGTTTTTCTAACGGAATCTTAAAGTTTTTGTTAATGCTTTAGTTTTATAAACTCCAGGAAATCTGCAAACATTCACTCCACAAGCATTATATCTTAATTTGCTTTCTAGGACATGTTAGTATATATAGATTGCCGCCGATTTTACACAAGGTTGCCTTGTTTGTTTTCTCAGGTTTAACATGTTATATATGACAAGAAGATGATTTATTTTTCTGGAAGGGAAGCTTTTAATGTTCATTTTCTTGGAGGAAGATCTAACCTTGTTACCACACTATCCACACCGAACGAATCAGGGGAGTATTTGCTTTCATTCTTTTACCTATTTCACTTTTACATTCTTTAATTGAACATTGGGGACAATGTTCATCCTAAGTGTAAGGGGAGGGTAAATGATGATACCTTATAGGATATAATTGCACTTGAATTTGTTTGTTTGATGGTAGGTGTGTAATAAAACTAAGAGAAATACTTGTTAGTGTAATTTTAGCGCCAAATTTAAAATTTTTTACAACATTTAGGAGTGAAACTTTAGCCTTAGCAAGTGTCTCATGGATAGGAGTTGTATGACTAGCACAAAACCATACCATTCAGAAAAATTTTCCACCCAAATATGTGAGGTTCGCCTTTAGATTTGATAGGAAAAGTATTCATTATTAGTGCTTATGAGTGTACCGGTAGCATTTAGATTGTAGAACTTGCGTTAGTGATGCATCCCGAGACAGCTAGTGAGACTACATTCGTGTAGTAGGATTTACTACATGATAAGAGGCATTAGGATCACCCTTGTGTTAAACCCGTATCATAATTACTTGACCATTTAAGTCATATTACTTGGCTAGTAATTTTTCCCACACCTTAGCGTTGTACTCATTCTTAGTACACAAAACCCCTAGTACACCCCTCCGAGCCTATCTTTTTGTTTCTACCTTTAAGCATCTTACTTAAAGGAAGAATTTGTTACAACCCACTTAAATGTACAACAAAATCGCCTTAGCCTTCCATGTATGCACTCATCTTTAGTGCATTATTGTTATTTGTTTAAACCCTTAGTTAATTATCTAATTGATTACATGGTTGCTAAGTCGAGACATATCTTGTACATATTGTTTTGGGACGATTGGGATTCATGGGTAAAGTACTTATGTTATGGAGTAATAGGGAAGAACATCTTATATTACCCCCATATGTGCGTTAATCTTAAAAGTACTCCAAATGTTTTGATTATCTTAATACGAGTCATTAGATTGGTTTATTGTAAAGTATGTAAAAATTCAAGTGTAAGGGGAATGTACATTCCCTATGATGTATTATTTTGGATGGTAGGGTAAGAGTGTATGAAAAAAAAATCGAAAAAATTAAGAAAAAGAAAGGAGGAAAAAACATACGGACTACCACCCCGTTTCATTTTATGATTGTTTTGTGTTTTTGTTATGTTTGATTCATTAGCTTAAGTCGAGTCTAGTATTGGCTTAGCAACGCCATATTGTACATGTAATTAACCAAGATGATTAACTCGCCACCAGTAAATATTGCCTATATCCAACAAAACCGTGTATTCCATATCCTTACACCTAACGTTATAACCCTTTAAAAGACCTCTTTGATAGTTTATCCTAGGTGCTTAAGCCAAGTGGTGGAGGTTTGATCCTTTCTCAAGCCTATGGTAATCTATTTTGTTATGACAGGTAGTGAGAGATGTTTTTCATTTCCATATTGTGATATATACTTTATTACACCCGAGAGATGTGAGTATCTAAACACTATTTGTGAGGTGCTAGTGTATGACCTCCGTACTTGTCTTTGGTTTTTAGCGGAACGATTATTTGTTGTAATTACTTTTATATTAGCGTTAAATGACCGCTAACTTGTATTTTGATTAGAATAAAAGCGCATTTGCTTAAGGACAAGCAAATCTCAAGTGTAAGGGTATTTGATGAGGCGAAAAATGAACCGTTTTTAAAGGGTCATTTAAGCCCGAATTCAAATTTATTTGATCAAATATTGCCCTAAATCGTTCCTTTTGTCATTTTAGGTACTTTTGGAGTGAAATCTGGAAAAGGAAACATTTTGGACGTTTTTGGAGCATAAAAGTGAAGAAAACGGCAAAGTCTTAATTTTTCTAATTGGGAACAGTACCTGACGGCGTCACAAGCTTCTACATGACGGCGTCAAGAGTAATACAAGAGGTAGAAGTGGATGATACACGTGACGATCCAGAAAGTTTTGTACATAGGACATGACGGCGTCACCCAAGGCCGTCATGGTCCATATATTAGTGATGGCCCAGAAGAAAATTACACATGACGGCGTCAAAAGTGGATCTAGGCAATGTGATTTCATTATGGGCGGCGAGTTGATGGCGTCACATGTTTACACATGACGCCGTCACCCTGTATTATCTTTATATAGTTTTCCAAATTTCATTCATTAGTGTGCAACTTTAAGGGAGAAACCCTAGGACGAATTTTTCCAGCTTTTTCAAGGGTTTCAACCCTTTGAACTTTTCATGTCAATTTGAGATAAGTACTCTTTGAATTCAATCAATATGTCTATGTATTGCTTGAATATATCTTACACTTGTCTTCAATTTAACATGCTCGACTAGATCTCTCTTGTGTTTTCTTAGATGTAGTGAAACCTAGATGTTAATTATGGGTTGATTGTTTATTTATAGTTGTTATGGATGATTGTATTCGATGTTAGGCTTAAGAAAACGGGCAGACTTCCATTGGTAACATGCTTGAACGTCTTAAGAAACATGATCAGAGGTGTACTATGATTTTTTATTTGTATTTAACGCGTAGTATAATTCTAATGATCCCATGTTAGGAGCTTCTAACGGCTCGACATAGGAGTGAAGTAGGATCCTATAGAGTTAGGGAATATTCTACACGGCCCTACGACTAGTATTAAGGAATACGACCCATCATCCATGCAATTGTAACAAACTATCAAACTGTAAAAGATATCTAGGGAGCAATGAAACCTAAGTAAACACAACTTTCCCCATTATTGTTACACCACACTAGTATAATTAGATTTCATTTCATTTTTGTTATTTTATTCTGATTGCATCTTAGTTAATTTGGGTTAGTTGGCTAGCAACTAATTCTGCTCACTCTTCCAAACACCGAAATTTTTATTGCTTTCATAAAATATAAAAATACAAAAAGAATCATCTCTCACCTCTAGACTTAGTTTAGGAGACTTTCTAATCCTAGCGACACAATTCCTGAGTTGAATGATCAATCCCCCGGTACTTGTCACTATACTATACTACAACGATCAGGTACACTGCCTGGTGGGGGTTTTAAGCTTCTCAAGATCCCTCGAGAGGTAAAGCCTGGTGCGATTCCCACGTATCAATCCTACAGGTAAACGCTCAAGCCATTGACTAGCTTGGTCACGTAGAGAGAATTGGAAGAGACGCAATCGGGTCGTCTCTCAAGTTACAACATCAAGGTCTATGGAGTCAACGATTTTAAGGAAATCATTGAGATGTTGATTGGGATCTTCGGAATGAATTCCTTAGAATGCACATCCGCTTTGCATCAACTAGATGGTGTTGGATCGCAAGGGTGACACATTGGCTCCTTGAGTGAGCTCAATGGTGTTTTGATAGCCTTTATGGCTAGGACGGGAGTACTCTCCTAAAGTTCGGGGTCTAGGAGGTTGGTTTGGTAGTGGTGGGTTTTGTGGGTGGTTTTGTTGTGGTGGGTTGATGGGATCAAAGATATTACCACCTTTCATGATGGCGGATGGTAAAAGTTACAAACAAAGAAACGAAGAAATAAGATAGACTAAAGAAAATCTATAAAAATAAAATAAAAATCTTACTAGAAAGGAATCTAGCAAGTAGACCTAATAAAAAGAAATTCTAACCAAGACAATAACTATTTCCTCGGGCTGCGGCGCCAAAAACTTAATGCTTGGAATTGCACCCTCACAAAAGGTTTTACCTCTCAAGGGATCTTGAGAAGCTTGCAATCCCCACCAGGCAGTGTACCTGTTCGTTGTAGTATAGTATAGTGACAAGTACCAAGGGATTGATCGTTCAACTCAGAAATAGTGTTCGCTAATATTAAAAAGTCTACTAAACTAGGTCTAAAGGTGAGGGATGATTCTTTTTGTATTTTTATATTTTTATGAAAGCAAGTAAAATCTCGGGTTTTAAAGGAGTGGGCGGAATTAGTTGCTAGTCAACTAACCCAATTAACTAAAGATGCAATCAAAATAAAATAAACTAAAACTAAAACTAATTTCTGGTGTAAACAATAATAAGAGAAAATGTGTTTACTTTGATTTCATTACTCCCTAGATATCTTTTACCGGTTGATTAGCTTGTTACAATTGCATAGATGACGGGTTATATTCCTTAATACTAGTCGTAGGGCCTTGCACAATATTCCTTAACTCTATAAGCTCCTACTTCACTCCTATGTCGAGCCGACTAAAAGCTCCTAACATGGGATCACTAGAATTCGCTCATGCATTAAATACAACCATAAATCGTAGTACACCTCCGATCATGTTTCTTAAGATGTTCAAGCAAGTTACCAATTGGAAATCTGCTAGTTTTCTTAAGCCTAACATCGAATACAATCATCCGTAACAATTATAAACAAACAATCAACCAATAATCAACATCTAGGTTTTACTACATCTAAGCAAACACAATAAAAACCTAGCCTAACATGTTAAAAGAAAGATAAGCATATGATAGAATCAAACAACACATAGACATATTGAATGATTATTGGAGAACTTATCTTTATTACAACATGGAAGAAAGAAGGGTTTGAAACCCCTTCAATATGCAGGAAATTCGACCTAGGGTTTGTGTTTAAGTATTCCACAATTTGTTCCACACTTTACAATGAAAAATTGGAAAAATATATATAGACAGAGCGTCCTGACGGCGTTATGTGTTGGCTTCTGATGCCATCATGTATCAAGGCTTGACGTCGTCAGGTACTCTTACCAGCAAGAAATTTGAGACTTTGCCGTTTTCTTCACTTTTGTGCTCCAAAAACATCCAAAATGCTTCCTTTTCCAGATTTCTCCTCAAAATACCTAAAATGACAAAAGGAACGATTTAGGGCAATAATTGATCAAATAATCACGAATTCGGGCTTAAATGACCCCTTAAAAGCGATACACTTTTCGCCTCATCAGGGAGATTGTTGGAACACGAAAAGTGTAAATCATTAGTTAGGGACTTTTATTTATACCTTATCTTAGTATAGGGTATGTTGTGTAATTATAGTTGTATGCGACACAAGTTTACCATCGCGGAACTTGTATATCCGTGATGGAGGCTTGGCTAGACGTTGGGTATAAATGCCCCCTAACTCATGGGTTATGAGGTATGTGTTCTATGTTCTAGCAATGCGAGACTTTTGATATCTCTCTCTCTCTCTCTCTCTCTCTCTCTCTCTCTCTCTCTCTCTCTCTCTCTCTCTCTCTCTCTTCTCTTCTCTTTAAAGTGCTCACATCCACTTTACATAATTAGATTAGTTGTAGACGTGATAATATTGGAACAACAACTCCTAATTTAACCAGTTCATTCTTAACCTAACCTCACTCACTCTTCCCTATAAAGGAATATCCCATGGCATATTCTCTTCTCTCTTTTATGCAATGTGAGGAATATCCATTCTACCCCTACTCAATTATCTCTTTTACTCTTTCTAACTTTGATAATTGATTTCTTATAAACACTTCACAAAAACATTTTCCAAATTGGCTATTTGAGTTGGTATACCTTAGAAATGTTAAGGTTTAGTGTGAAGTACAACTGGGGGTTTAGCAAGGTTAGGTATTTACAAGACCAACACCTAACATTTGGGAAAAATGTTACAGAGCCTCTGGCACGTCATCCATACGTTGACGCGTGGGCAACGCGCCAGGCTCGGTAAATTTTTCCCAAGTTAGGTCTTGGCCTTTAAATACCCCACCTTGCCTCTTGTATTCCTCACCCCTTGCCAATATTCTTTCTCTCTAATCCACTAATTCTAACTTGTGTTCTTAGTTTTCACACTAACATCTTTGAAAGAACACATCTCCTTGCAAGGGAAGAATCACAAGAACTTAATCCACTCTTGTGATTGTGTCGAGGGTCTTCTTATCTATACCCTTTCTACTAGAATCGAGTCACTAATTTAGGTTAGGACTTCGTTCAAAGAAACAACATTTATTCATTCAATTGTTTGTAAGGGAAGTCTTGTGTCTTGGTGACCACACCTAGATCATTGAGGATCTAGTTAGGGTTTGATACTTCCGGTGGGAAGTCTTGGTGACCCTTAGGTGAAGTCGAATCACGAGATTCTTTTGGGTAGTTTCCGAGGGCGGAATACCGTGGGAGTAACTCAATTTTGTGAGCATCGATATCGGTGAATATCGGTGGAGTGAATTGTAATGGTTTGAATTCCAACAAAAGGATTGTACTAGTGGAATAGTATCGTGTCGTGGATCCGCAATTGGACGTACGGATGGTATAAACCCCCAATCCCGAACCAGTATATATCATGGTATCTCTTTACTCGCTTCAAACACTTGTGTTTGTATTAGTGGTTTTTCTTTCTTAAACCACTTGGTGATCTTCTTGGATTAAAGTTTTTAAACATCCAAAAAGCCAAAGAAACCGTATTCACCCCCCCCCCCCCCTCTACGGTTCGACAATGTTTATAAAATTTCTAACAACTTTGGACTTAAAATATGTAAAAAGTTATTAACTTATAAAAATGGACCCTTGGACTATTAGAAACTTGTCAAACAACACTACTTGACCATTTTTACATAAAGGTGTTTGGCAAGCACGAGGTCGCACGGAGAATGTTTTGATGGCTTGTATTTTATTATCATTTGATAACCTCTTAAAAACTTTTATTTTTACGTATTATGTATTCTAAAACTACTTGGGACCTCTTGTAACTCTGATGTTTATTTTGATTGAATGATAAACTTAAATAAAAAAAAAAAAAAAAAAAAAAAAAAAAAAAAAAAATCTCATGTAGAGTCATTTTCTATGATTATTACTATTGTACTAATAAGTAGCACCCCAATGATATTACATTCCGCTGCGATGTTTTGGGGTGTTACACACGTAATAATCATGTAGTAAAAATCACATATGATTAGATCCGTATGGTTAAAAATCCAACTTTGATTAATTAACTGGAGTAATCTACAATTGAAAATATATTTTGTTAGATATGGTTGTAAAACTGTGAATGTCTAGTTTTTAAGATTTTTTTTTTAATATTGTAAAAAAAAGGTTATGTTCATTTTATTACATGTTTAGATATTTGAATATTCAAATTAGTGTATAATAACATATGACTTCTCGTGCAAATTTCAATAATGAAAAAATAAAAAAACAAAAACGTGAAAAAAAAAGTTTATTGAACGTATTTTAAAGTGTCCGTCTGTAGAAAAATAATTAAATGTTTGTCGTGATAGTATAATTTTATTTGGTTAATGATTAGCGGTTTAAAATATATTTATTTTTGAAAAAAATTATAAATGAACACTACTACAAAAATGGCCATAGAGCCCGGTTAAAAAGTGTCATAGAGCCCGGTTTTGCTTGCGGGCTCAAAAAGGGGGTGGGGGACTCTATTCAAAAACCAAATAGAGCCCGATTAGGAAAACTTGGTCTATTTCCAGTTATAGAGCCCAATTTTCTCTTACCAAACATGTCTCTATATGGAAAACAAATTTAAAAAAAATATATTTTTTCTGAAAGAAATCAACCACTAGATCAAATTTTGAATTGCAAAAACAACCCAGTATCATTATTCCTAACTTTCATCCATTATAAAAAATCCTAGCTATCAAATCTTCATCTTTACTTCTATCTATAGTCCAGCCTTCAAACCGCAACTCATCTTGCTCTCGAGCTTTCGTTCTAGCCGAATCATTAGATAAAGATGCTGCATATATAACAAGTATGGATTACAACAAGTGAAATAAAAAAAACACAGTTTGATTCAATATGTTTATATGAAACAAGAAATTAAGAATGAGCATCCTGGTGGATACCTATATCCTTATTATAATCAGACCCTCTGTCATGCTGTCAAAATTTGTAACCTCTAATTCCTTCAGAATAAAAATTAAAAACAAAAAGTGATGTTCATGAAGTACTAACTTTTTCATTCGTCTGTAACAAGTTTGCGCAAGTCCTTGAGCCAGTTCTGGATCAATTGCCTGTCTCGAGGTCTGGCCTTTTGTTTAGCACCAGGTTTGCCCCTTCTTTTGTTGGCAACAAATGGTATTGAACCCTCATTATGATGCAGATATCTGGAAAGTGTGTTCTATGATGTCATCAACTAGCCGCTTAGATCCATTTGCTACCAAACACTCTATCACAGCCAATGCCTGCAATACATTAATACAGAATAGGAATGACTCGAAGAAGGATTAAAAATTGTTTAGGAAGAGGCGTAGTTTTTATTTGAGCTAAAGAATAATTCGACGCAACATAAGAAACTTTACTAAACAAATAAAACAAAAAACCACTATAATTACTGAACAAGTAGTTGCAAATGTGGAAACAAAACAATAAATTACCTTGCACACGTGACGCCAACTGCGGCCAGTTAAGTTAATGTTGTCCATATAACACCCATAACCATCTTACATTCAGAGCTGTAATACATATGGAGTTAGTGATGAACACAAATAACTACATTTTATTGTCATCATTTATCTTATTTATTTGACTTGTTTTATTATATTATTCATGATAATCGATACTTAATCATTTACTTTAGTAATTCTCATGTAAAAACAAGCAATTTGTGAAACTTAACAATTTTGGACGAAATATGGAGCAAAACTAGCAAGATGTCAAAAGTCTACTGGAACCCAGAAGATGCGTCGTATCTCTCTCACCAGATACGCCGCAATATCATACTTAGATGAATTCGAAGACCATTGCCTAACTTTAAAGAATGCACCGCATGCAATTCCAGCATGCGCCGCATATGAAACTTTGGTCAACGAAGAACGTGTTAGGAATACAAATATTCCTATAAAAGTCTCGGTCACCTAATTGATGTAATAGCATTTTAGTTAGCTCGTAGTTAGTTAATTATAAGTATTAGTTAGTTTAGTTTAAGTAACACCGTGGAAGAAGGACGGGTCTTTACCCACTGTATGGCTGATCCACAGCCCGGGTGTGGGCGTTTGTAGGAAACTATATATACCCCTCTCCACATGTGGAGAGGGTTGGAGTTTTTCATTCTCAATCTAACATTTTCTATTTTCTCTCATCCTCTCTCTCTTTCTCTAGAAAACTCCCCTCTTCTTTCTCTCTCTAAACTTTCTTCTCTTAATCTTTCTTTCCATTAATTCAATCATAAACACAAGAACCATACGAGTTAATATTATGTTTGTCCTACAATTGGTATCAAGAGCCAAGGTTTCATCTTAGGGCCTTAGATATTCGGATTATTCGTTTGGTTCTTCATGTTTTTTTATTTGGGTTCGAATGGTACTATTGGTATATCAAGTGGTGGGCTTTGTGTATGGTTTAACTTGTTTAAGGATTGTACTACAGTGTTTTGTAATGGTATTTCAGCTTGTTTTTGATGATATGAATGCGTATATCATGAGTTTAGAGCTAAGTTTGTGATTATTTGTGGGTATTTTTGGTGACAGTTTCTTACTTGCGGTTAGTTCCACACTTGTCCAATTAATTTTTCTCAATCCAATATATTACTTGCGGTTAGTAATATATGCGTATAAATTACTTGCGTTTTGTATTCTTGGAGCTATTTGTCTTGTTTTGGGAGTGTGTTGGCAGTTTGTCCAATTAAGGGAAACAGACAAAATGGACAATTGCTACTACTTTGTATTCTTCTGATCCTGCGGTTAGCTGACTTGCGGTTTATTTTCTTGTTGTGGTTAAATCTGAGCTGAGTTTAACTTTTGGTATTGTGTTTATCTCATTTTTGCGGTTAGTCCAATTTTGTGGTTAGTCCAGTCCTGCATTTACCCAAACCTTGCGATTAGTTCTATCCTTCTTCAAACTTGCGGTTATTTTCTTTTTACGACTAGTCCATTTCCTAAATTTGCGGTTATCTCTATATTAGAGTTTGCTCATAATTGCGCTTAGCTCTAGTTTGATATCAGTAAGGAAGGTCAAGAAGAAGGGGTACAAGTACTGAATACAATTACCAAATTCTAACCAACGTCGAGCCACAATCAACTAACAACTTTAACTATCAAAGATCTCAGTCGATCTCGTTGTGGATACAAAGTTATTCATAGAACAACACCACGAGATTATACATCATTGATCTTTCACAACCCCACATCATCTCGTTCAAACAAACAAGCTAATCGAAGATCTCAGTTTTCTCGTTTGCTTTCAAGGACTCGTACAAAAACTTATCAACGAGAACTGATTCATCACAGATCCTTAGAGAAGATTAACTTCTTTTGTTCTAAATATCCGAAATTCAATTAAAGAAAACAATTAAAAGTAAGGTAACACCAAGATCTCAGTTGGACTCAAACAGTTACAAAACCATAAAGATTCACCATTTCTTTTCAAACCAATATCACATCATCGATCCTCTTGATGAAAAACTTCTTTAATTTTTCGAACCATAATTATGTGAGAACAAAACCTTAAGTTTCATTCTTCTCTTAGTTCGGTTTGAATAAAAACAAAACAAATACAACAATAATATCACCTACCCGTGACCAAGACTTCTGGGCTCATTCGTGGTCTTAAATAGTGTACGTAATCAGAAAGGTGATGAGTATTTGTTTGGGTTTGGATTGATTTATTTCTTCACAAATTAGTTTTTGTGTTGTTTGGATTGATTTGAGAATCATTGGGAAATATTTTCAGAAATGTTTGGTGAGAGGATTTGTCGACTGTAATATTAATGGGGGCGGATGAATGTTGTTAGGGTTAGGATCAGTTGGAGTTAAATTAGGGCCTTGTGAGTTTAATTTCTTATAGCGCAGATATGTTGGGTTGATAGGAATTGGATTGGGCTTGAACCGGTTTTATCATTGGGCCAAGTTTTAAGGGACAAAATTTAGAATACATTGGTTACGTTTTGGTGATAAATTTGGGTGTTGGACTTAATTATTCGGGTATAATTTTTAGATCACGGCTTTCGTTGAGTTCCATTATTCCGAGATTGTGAACTATTGTGAGTTGAGATATTTTTCTGATTTATTGGATATAATTACGGAGGTCACTCGGATTTCAATACACGAGCGGTGCCTGAAATTCACGGAGACTTGTTTAAAACTCACATCAATCAATCAATCTTACGATAATCACATACAACCTCTAATCATTGTACCGATCCAACGGTTATCATCACACGTTCAATTCTATTGCTCATTGTTTCACGGTTTTGTCTTGATTTTGTAAAATCCCGCGAAAGATTCTATTTTTCGGTTTAAATCATAGACTTGTAAAATCCCGTGCTTGTTTACATCATGTCTACCTCTTCAGACCCTGTCACTCCTGAGAGAGAACTTCATCGGCCGCAAAAATTGCTCGATAATGCAAAAAATTGTTGCATAGAATGTTTTCGACAACTTCATTCACACCTATCAGTACTTCTTGAGGGAACTGGATTCAAGATGGGATTCGAACGTGCATTTGTAACACTCTTTGGTCAAGACGTTCAGGCTTTCACATGCACAATGATTCTTAACTTAGATCAACTACAACAACAACTTGACAAAGGAGAATTTTCCAAAATGGGATCCATGGCTGCCCTTTGTGTGACCAACAAACAACTCCAAGTGTTCCTTGATTCGAAATTCACTCTGGAGTATGACCATTATAGTGAGATGACGAAAAAGTGTTTTGCTGATCACACGGGAATTGAGGTTGACACGTTCAGAGACACACTAATCCAACTCATGAGTAATGTGAAGATGTTCATTGAGGAAAGCGCACAACACGCACAGATTCATGACGACAAGGTGAAGGCATCACGGGTGGAATCATGTGAGGGTACTGGTGATTCGGGTAATGCATCGGATGTTGGGTCAGTTGTCACGATTTGCAATGAATCAGAGACAGATAAGCTTGACACTACCAGCAGTTCAGTGACTCCTATCACATTGGACATGGATCCAGACTTCATACCAGTAAACAAACAAGTGCCATGTGCTGAGGTACCCCTGTCTGTTCAACATAATGTGCTCTCTAATGAACGGGAGCATACTGATCAAATCAAACTCACTTATGACACAAATTTGTTGGAAAAGACTGATAGCAATACCATGTCTAATCCAACAAATATGAGTCATAAAGGGGGAGAAAGTGATCAGGATGCTGAACGTGATAAATTGTTAAGTTCTGTGTTGACGACTGATGCTTTTAAATCAAATGATATGGTTGATAAAGAAACTTTTATTGAACTTTCAAAGAGATTTTTACAACTTGAAAAACATTGTATTTCACTTGAAATCGCAATGCAACAAAAGGAAGAAAGTTTTCAAAACAATCAACCGTGCAAAAATCCGGAACTTCCTGATTTCCGCGAATTCTTTATGATAAATGATTTGAAAGCTCAGCTAGAAGCCAAAAACTTGACAATCAACAACCTAAAAAAACGTATTTCTGAGATGTGTGATGTGTGTAATGAAGTTGAGGATAATCATGTCAGTAAGACTTTTGCAACAAGAAATTTTGAATTTGAGCAAAAAGTGGCTGAACTACTTTTGGAAAATGAGTCTTTGAAAAAGCATTGTGAAAACTTGAATGAGTCAATCAAAGAAATGCAAGCTAAGTCGATAGAACAAACAATCTCTTTGACTACCAAAAATGATGAATTCAAAGCTCAACTTCTAGAAAAGGGTTTCACAATAACAGCATTAAAGAATGAGCTAAGGAAAGCAACAGGGAATAGTGTGAACACTAAGTTTGCAAAACCATCAATCTTGGGGAAACCAGTTTCTCAATCAATTAGAAACCAATCCGTTGTTAGGCAACCGACTACGTTTAGATCTGAACGACCAAAACTTTCAAAAACACGGTTTGCCTCCCAAGTTGATGAGGAACAAGTTTTGACAAAACCAGTCACTACACATTATTTGCCTAAGTTTATTTCTCCTAGTTCTGCTAAGCCTCAACAAGTAGTTACTCCTACTCCCAGCTCCTCTAGGATTAGTTCAAAAACTGTGTCGAAACCTAACATTAAGGTTCAAAACAATTATGACATAAATGACTTGTACAAGAACTATGATCTAGAAAAGGCTAGGAAAAGGGCACTACTTCATAAGGATGGAATCTTAGGTTCTCAACCTTGTATGATCCCTCCTAGGATATTGAGGAACAATGCTACGGTTCAACCGGTTAAGTCTAGGATTTACAGAAAGTCATCTACAATGCATAAGAAGCAAAACAAACCTAAAACTTCTTCTAGGTGGACACAAACTGCTAAATCTTTGGATACTAGGAATATCGATAAGCCTTCCACTATGCATAAGAAGCTTAGCTATCCTAGACCTTGCCGTAAGTGGATTCCAACTGGTAGAATTTTTAAGGATGCTGGACTTAAGTGGATACCTACCGGAAGGATACTTACCAATGGCAATACCATGGTTGACCGTGAAACCCCCAAGGGTTTAGATACCAATGTCACTAACCCATATATATGCAATCAAGTTTGTTATGTTAGTGCAGGTAGTCCTCACTCTATTGCAGGTACATCAATCACTCACTACATGAGAAGACTCAAGGTCTGGAGGCCCAAATCAAACATATCTCCTACTTCAGGAGGTATAGAAGGTCAATGCTGATGTATGTCTGCTATGACGTCTGTTCAGTTCAGTTCAGGCCTCGTTCTTCAACGACTATGACGTTTGAACAAATCAGTTCAAGCCTCGATCTTCAATGTTATCATTATGGTGTCTGCTGACAACACTTCAGGCCCCGTTCATCAAAGAAAAGAAAGGTGTACGATTCAGTGTGCCTTATCTTTGGAAGAAGAGAAGTCTTCTTAGTTTTGACCATTCTCAACAACATGGTTCATGCTTCCTCCATGTTCGTTTAATCATCAAGTGGATCTACTCATCTTTGCTCGAATTCGTATTCACTTGCTCATTCAAAAATGGCAAACTTCATATGCAATTTTTGAGGGGGAGAAGGGTGAATAAACTACATGATTGAGTGTATTCTTATTCACATGCTCAATCAAAAATGGCAACCTCGTATGCAATTTTTGAGGGGGAGAAGTGTGAATAAAATACATGATTAATTGTATTGTTATTCACTTGCTCAATCAAAAATGGCAAACCTCGCTTGCAATTTTTGAGGGGGAGAAGTGTGAATATACCACATGTTGATTGATGCTTGAAGAATGGTCCTACGACTCTCCTCCAACACCTAATGTTCTACGTACTAAGGATGACTGGGAGTTATGGTTGATGAATACTTTCAAGCTTCAATATATGTTGTTCATCTTGTTCCTGAAGCTCTTGCTCCGGTTCATGCTGATTCAACTGGTTCACCTTCCTCAATCTCCATTGATCAAGATGCACCATTTAGAAGTATTACTCAGACTAATCATGTAACCCAATCTCCAGTTACTCCTCAAGGTGTTGATGATGACTATCATGATTGTGAAGATGCACATGAATAATGATCCGTCGTTTTGTTCTATAATCAAGGATTGTTGTTCCTACCAATGTACACTTTGTAAATCAACCCGAAGAACATTATGGAAAATGTCGGTTAAAATGTCTAAACGGCTAACAATTTGGACATGAAATGTCAAGTGATCACGGAGTTTATTTGGCATCCCTTAATTGAGATTGAAGAGTATTTTACGAAGGCGTCTACTTATTTCATCATCGAAACTTCATGCATCGATTGATGACTTGCGTGAACTCTTAAAGTTTATGATTGGGACTTAGATTATCTAGTTATACTCGATGGAAGGAGTTACATTGTAGTACTCACGGGTTATGGCTATCACTTCAAGGAGTTACATTGTAGTGCTCAGTGTCACATGCAAATGCGAATGTGGATAGTCTCAAGAGGTGTTGTACTTATTCTTCTACATCGTTCTTTAATCAACAATAGTGCAAGCTTAAGTTATGGATTTGGGGGATTCTTCTTCAGTTTCAACTTTGGTATATCGGGTTTACTTCATCAGTGGTCACTTCAAATAGCCTACATAAGGGTTGGTAAAGATAGTCAGAGAGAGTTTTTGTAGCAGTTGATTCTCACCAGATCCAGTTAAACCAATTTTATTCTTCTCACAAGATTTCAAGTAGATGTGCTTATAATGTGTTGCTGATTCTGAGGTATCAAAACCAGCAAGGGGGAAGGAGACATACATCTTAATGCATAATGAGTATACGTGATGAACTTAATACTTCTTCTTAATTGAAGTTATCCCGGGAAGACTAATGTCATAACCGCAGAGAATATCAGTGTATTAACTTGTGGCGTTTGGTGTATTATTCCAACTATGTGGGGGAAGTGGTCTTCTGATACTTGTGGTATGTATTACTTCAGCTTTCAGTAGGAAGAAATATGAGAAGAACAACTGGAGAGTGAGATGATATTGCTTATCGACATCTTCATATGAGCTGATATGATTTTTGGTAAAGTGCTTCTGGTTAATGGTTCATGTACACTATGTTATGCTGATTCCGATGAGATCGCAACCATCAGGGGAGAGATTTGTGTACATCAAGGACACGCAACAGGTTCACGTGATCGGGCTTAATCATATATTCCGGAGGTGATATCCGCAGAGATGATCAGTGCTTCAACCTGTTACTTTGGTGTCATCGTCTCTTCTTGTGTTGGATGCATGCGTACAATATGGATTGAGTTGGCATGTGTAAGATAGCTGGAAAGCATTTAGTGAAATGAAGATGTTGATATCTGATTCCCCCCAATTGACAACTGCTCCAAACCTCAAAGTAATGTATACATTGGGGATGTACAACAGGGTCATGTGATCGGGCTTCATCATACATTCCAGGATTGTTAACCGTAGAGATGATCCATGGTTCACCCTGTTACTTCGGTGTAATCGTTCTCTTCGGGTTCTCGAGCTTCATGCAATGAGACTTTTTGCATCACTTCAACTACTTGGGGGAAGTGTCTCATGAAGATGATTGTCGGTTTGGGGGGAAGCTACCAAAGCTTCACATTGAGGAGGCCAAAACTCAGCAATTTGGTGGTGCCTAGCGATTGACTCAGTAGTAAGATTCTTGTGATTTGTTATCAATCTGTGTTTGGTGAATTGTTGTGACTTAAGTCGTTTCTATTAATCTGACTGTAATTTGACGTTGTGAGTTAATCGTTACAACTTGACTTATTACGATCGGATCTATTGTAACTTGACTTGTCGCGACTTGACACTTAATGCTAGTTGTAACTTATCCAAGATCTCACTCTAAGTCTAACTCACATATTACATCTTTCGGTTTCTTTTGTTGACTTTAGTAAAATCCCGGGAGAGAACCGATCTCTCGGTTTAAGTCACAAAATTGTAAAATTCCGTTTAAGATCTCATCATGGCATCTACGGCTTCAGACGATTACTCAAGAGCCTCGAAAGCTTTGGTAGTGGATGTTTCAGAGATGTTGGCTACACACTTCCACAATGAGCTGACTGATCAAATGGCTTATGTACTCATCAGTACAGGACCCGCGTCTAAATTTGTGTCTTCTGAACCATTCAGTTCAGGCTTTGTATAGTATCCCACTCCTGCATGTACCTTATGTACCTCCTACCGATAAGGATTTGGAGATCTTGGCTGATCCAATGGTTGATGAATATGTCGAGCTGCAAATTGGTGATACACCGGTACCACCAGCCATCGCAGCTCATGTACCAAACGATCCAAAATGGTTCATCTTGTCCTGTTTCAATAGGTCAAGACGCTCCAACAGCAAGTCATTCGTCAACATCATCATACTTTCAATCTCCACCAGTACATCAAGGCACTGCAGTCGACGATTCTTTTGAAGTTAATTCATTTCCTCCTCCCAATGATGTTCCGTTAGACAACACACTTGCTCCTGAATTTTCCTCTAAGGCATATTCTTCAGGAGATCTTGATAGGGCTACATCAGTTCCTAACCCTCAATCACATGAACAATATTGCAAAATGGAGCAAAGATAATCCTTGTTGGTACGATATACTGTCAATGCTTCTTCTGATAAATGGATTCTCCAAAGGTTTGGTAGAACAAGTGGAAAAGAGGGTTGTGGAATTTTTCTTCAGAAGGACAGAAGGACAGCTGGCAGATTTCCTCACAAAGGCACTTCCAGGAAGAACGGTTTCTATTTATTCTCCTGCTACTTGGTATGAAGTGTCTCTCGCCAGAATCAGTCAAAAGTCTTCATGAAGAGAATGAGGAGTAATGGATTTGCTTCAAATATCCTTGCATATATTATAAAAACAAAAAGAAAATAGAGAAATATAAAACCTATAAAAACCATAAAAATCTGAAAAATCATAAAAAATCCAAAAATATTCTTCTCACGACATGTCTCTTGTGTAATCAATATTATGTACGTTTCTAGAAATGTCATTTAATAATGACACGGAATCATACATATGCTTGAGCAAGAGTTTTTCGGTTTCAAATAAAGTTTTTTTTCTAAAACATGTCGTTTCTCAAAACATTCTTAAAAATTATGGCTTGTAGTCATTTCAGGCTGCAACCCGGTCTTAAAAATTATGGCTTGCAGTCATTTCAGGCTGCAACCCGGACTTCAAAAATATGGTTTGCTATTACTTCAGATAGCAACCCGGTTTTCAAAATTAAGGAAAACACGTCGCCTAAAAGACGGTTGTTCCTAACAAAGGGTGCCGTTCATCCGAGCGTGAATTACTTGATATTCATGCACCCTCGATCTAATGTACGTTTCAGTGCATTATTTCTTGATCAAGAAGAGAAGTCTTCTTTTTATCGCCAAATACTTTCCCTTCTATGATTTTTCCGGAAAGTGTTTGTGCAAAACTTGGTGGTACCATGAAATTTTGAATGAAAATCAAATTAAACTCAAAAGTTTGATACAAAAAAATTTCACTCAATCAATGACGTTAATAGTTTATGAAAATATTTCAGTTTTTACATCCGTCATTGATTGAGGGGGAGAATGATTTTCAAAAAATTTATGTATCATCAAAACTCCCCACTTTGTACAAATACAACAATACGATTTGTGATGGTTATGTGTCAGAATGGGTAAATTTTCAAAGAGTTTTTGTTAAAACTTCGAATCTTTTGGAAACTCTTCAAATCTGACACATAACAACCTCCCTCACAGTTTGAGGGGGAGCAAGAAAAAAATTCCTTTTTATCAGAAAATATTAAAATTGACCGCATTTCTCTCCCAAAACGCTTTCTAAATTATTTAAATCAATTGAGATCAAAAATCTCGAAAGATTTGAAATTTTTGATCGGGGGAGAGAATGTGATTTAAATATGAAATCTGATAAACTAAAGTGATATGTTGGACTCAATAAATGTGCTCCCACATATGTGCTAAACTCTTTCGAATATCGATGCACATACTGAGGGGGAGCAAAAGGCGTTTGTGGAAGTTATACCAAAGACCGACCATTTATCTTTATGCATGGAGTTATAAGGTTGGTTAAGGTTAGGTATAAGTTCCCATGATCCACCAGAACCGGAAGGATCTTCCCAGGGACAATCCATAGATAGATTAGAAGTCCTTAGGAATGATTGAAAAAAGGAGTAAAGTGAGAAAGGGAAGAGTGCGGACTGAGATAGAGCTAGGACTGGAACAAACCCAACAAGGTTCTAGTGGTGAAGTCTCGGTAAGCACTGAAGGGGTTGAAGAATGAAAAAGAAATGAAAAGAGAAAGGGTGAAAGAAATAGCCCTCCATATATTCAACCTTAGGGCAGAAACCGGGTTCAATTCATAATCTACTGGTGGTTACTAAGGTAACACCGGTATTGAAGACAAGACGTCATGGACCCAGTGACGCACTGCACCAAACTTCCCAACCACTCAAGTTCTCTTAAAAGAGCTTGTTTCAATCTCACGGGGAACCCTGTGCAATGTATCGACCGCTCATTGCGAGCTATGTTGATACCTAAAACAGGAGACGCCTCCCCAGTCTCCAGGAGCGGATCAAAACGCACTATTGAGTCTAGAGCCAAGAGATCATCCATAAATCTCATTAGGACACATTCCAAATATGCTTATTGTTTCACACAATGTGGAAAATAAGATAAAATATTTAGAGTCCTACGCATTATCCTTGTGGTATTGCCAGAACATCCGAGTGATATGAAAATATTCACAATGAAGATGGAAATCCTTCTAGAGCGAACATCTTTCAAGCTCTAGGTAGGTGACATGTGAGATCCATCTTGGATCAATGATCAAGTGACAACTGGAAAGCAACGATGGTGCGATTCTAATTTGAATCAAACTTGTTCCAGGATATGGATTGACGGATACTTTTGCCAAAACCTCTCAATGTGCTCACCAACTTATCTTTCGAGCACATTGATTGTGTAATATCTTTCAAACAAAAGTATTTTTGATGGAAAAGTGATTCAAAGTATAAAACTCTCGTCGTGTCTCAAAAATGTTTATCATATGACACGCGAGTGATTTCTATAAATCAATTTCTCATCAATCCGTGAATATATATTCACCGATTCACTCTATCGTGATGTCTGCTTTGAGACGTTCCGGTATGAGAACATGCTAAGTATGAAGATTCCGAAGTGGATTCTTTGGAAAATTCATTACTACAAGCTGGAAATTCCTGTCAAGGAAAGTCTTCTTTAAAAGAGACTCTACCTGATCACAGGTCGGTTTTCACAAAACTGGAGGGTAGTCTGTCCTCGCAGAATGAATGACAAAGCCATGTTCGTTCTCTATCTTTATTGCTAACTGTTTTATTTTAGGGACACATATAAAGATGGCGTTGATGGCTCCAGTTTCCAGCTGAATCGGGTCAATCCATACCTCATGCTCACACATCCTCCACACTATCATTGAAGATGAGAGACTTGCTACAACAAAATGTTGAGAGACTTCTAACAACGTTTCCACAACTCTGATGAAAAAGTCTCCTGATTCACAAACTCCAATGCAAAGTCTCCAGATACAGAAGGGTGTGAGCATGATGGTCCCTTGTCACTACATCACATGAAGGCAATATGACTATGGATGAGCTTGGAGATTTACTTTGGCTGATGATCTCAAAGAAGCTCAAAGATCACATATCTCAAAGGAATTCAAATCACAAGTTCTCTTGCTTGATGTACGAAGTGTGTTGAAAAGAGAAGAATCAGATCCTACGAGCTACAGAGACGAAAGAATGCTTAAAGACTAAAGAGCTTAATTTCAAAGGTGACCTCGCTTAGGGGGAGATTGTTAGGAATACAAATATTCCTATAAAAGTCTCGGTCACCTAATTGATGTAATAGCATTTTAGTTAGCTCGTAGTTAGTTAATTATAAGTATTAGTTAGTTTAGTTTAAGTAACACCGTGGAAGAAGGACGGGTCTTTACCCACTGTATGCCTGATCCACAGCCCGGGTGTGGGCGTTTGTAGGAAACTATATATACCCCTCTCCACATGTGGAGAGGGTTGGAGTTTTTCATTCTCAATCTAACATTTTCTATTTTCTCTCATCCTCTCTCTCTCTCTAGAAAACTCCCCTCTTCTTTCTCTCTCTAAACTTTCTTCTCTTAATCTTTCTTTCCATTAATTCAATCATAAACACAAGAACCATACGAGTTAATATTATGTTTGTCCTACAGAACGTCAAGCTTGTTCTACTCCAGATACGCCGCATCATATTTCTGACATACGGCGTATCACTATCAAGACTTCACCAGATGTAATCCAAGACGCTAATGGACATGCGCCGCATACAAGAACTAAGTTACACCACATCTGAAGACGGTGTACCATAATATATTAATCTTGGACCCCACACGAAGTTAAGTGAATGCGCCGCATCTCGCTATTCTATACACCGCATCTTACCCTCAAACAAAAAGTATAAATACCCCAAGGACAGACGAATTTTGTGTGCAAGATACCAAGAGCAAAACCCTAATAGACGAATTCAGTCAAAGAAGCTTCACAAGACACACACCAAACAAAGATCTTAGAGCTGTAAGAAGGTCCTACATGTATTTAATTCACTAAGTAGTTTTATTTTATTGTAATAGTAAGCTTTAATTCATCAGGATAGATGGGCTTGTGATATGTGACTACGGAACATCGTACACTCCCATTAATATTGCTTTCCCATTAACTAAAGTTTATATCTTGATGTCTTTGGTGACTTATATTAGTGCTTTGATAACCTCTGTGTTTAGCTGAGCCCTTGGACTGCCATATCTACCCCTCGCCTATTTATTCTAGCATCTCTAGAAAAGTAGGATAGGCGTAAGTGATCATTAAAGGTTTACTCGCCGATATATTCGATCCAACGAGAAAGACCAGATTAAATAACACTTCATATAAAACTAGCAATAAAATGAGTAACAAGCTACTTAATTATCAGGACAGGTCTTCTTATAGTCTCTACTATCTATCTGTGTACGTGTTGCTATTTTCTGTTTCGTTCTCATTAATTTACTATTTAATTAAACAAAATCTGTGCTAATCTCTCAAACTAAAAACCCCTTACGTTAGATTAGATTATAAAACTAACTTAGAATAATAAAATAATGATCGACAAATTAGGTTTTCGTTCCAATCTTAGTGATCGACACTCTGCTTACCAACTAGGCTACATTGATCGGGTACACTGCCCGTTAGTGTAGCTTATAAGTTAAGTCGGCTAAATAGAAATTTAAAACTTAATAAGGAATAAACACCTATACAACGACAACATCAAATTTTTGGCGCCGGTGTCGGGGGCGTGAATTGTTAAAACTTGTTTATCTATTTGTATTTTAATTAGGTTTTCTAACTTTTTGATTTTTTAGTTTTTTTAGATTTGATTTTTACTAACCATTTGTTTGTTTGTTTGTTTGCATTCATTGTATACTTTGCATATTTTCTATTTTTGTGTGTTTTTATTTGATTCCTGCATTTATTGCTGTCGTTGTATTCTGCTGATCCAAATGATACGGCGCATTTGTTTTTCCAGATGCGGCGTATGGCGTTTTAATTTTTTAAATACAGCGCATTTAATTATTCAAGTACGGCGCATCTATTTTTTTAGATACAACGTATTTTGTTTTTAATCAGAAAATTTTTAAACCCTAAAGATACGACGCATCTGTTTAACAGATACGCCGCATTTAAAGTTTTTACTAAAAACAGTTTTCGAATTAATTAAAAAGAAAGCGACGCATCGTTTATCTCGATACGGAGCATTTATCAGAATCAAAAATCTTTTATTTTTGAAATGTAACGAAGATACGACGCATTAGCTTCTGTTAACACGACGCATCTTATTTTTATAAATATAATTGATTTATTGATTATTAAAACATACGGCTCATTTAGTTTATTAATTGCAGCGTATCGGTTTTCTAAATAAAAGTCTGATTTACTTTTAACGATTAAGATACGGCGCATCCTATTCTTAGGTTACGGCGCATCATCAGCAGATATCAGAAACTTTTATTTTACTTTGATTGTTTCAATCTTCTTTTGCACGAGTAAGTTTTATTTCCAGAATAATGGGTGACTCAAGCATCACCATGGAAGATTACATTCTGAACCTAACTAGAGAAGCATGTTGGAATGATCAAATCTTCGATAACTGGAAACTCGCAGTAAAAGGTAAGACTAGAAGAAAACTCAATGCAGGTAACATTGAGTGTCTTCAATTCTTTGAAATCGAATTTCCAGCTATCATATATGATGATTCACAGCTATAAAAAGAGTCCTTTACAAAACTCTTCTCAAATATTTGATGATAAAAGTGAATTATTTTTACCCAATACTGATTATTGCACATACATGTCTGAATAGAAAATTTTTAAGAAACGGTTTGCTAAAAAGGAGAAGTTTGATATATTACAAATTGATACAAACCTCTGTTCTTATGAATTATCTAAATTTGAAAACACCGAAATCCACAACGAAACTCGTAATTTCGGTAAAGATTACTCAGACATTGGTCTACGCAATACATCATCTCTTGATTATAATCTCAATTTTGATAAGCTTAAAAATTTATTTGTTTCTAATCATGGAATAAATTATTATTCACTAAACAATGAGATTATGATTTACATTCAAACGGTTGTACCTTTTATTCTTATGTTGAATTTATATATACCGTATGGTATACCGTTTGACCCTAAGTTTGTATATAAGGAAAAAGTATTGCGGAGGCCAAGGTACGTTCCTTATTAAAATTTTGTTCACTGGCACAACAATACGGTGCATCTCAATATTAGGGGTGGCAATTGTCGACACGACATGACAAACGACACGGACCCGACATGAAGTTAAACAGGTTTGGGTTGAGGAAAAGGTTTGTGTCAAAAACATGTCAACCCGTCTAACCTGTTTAATAAATGGGTCGTGTTTGGGTTGAGTAAATACTAAACAGGTCAACCCGTGAACCCGTTTAAGTATATAAGACTCTAAAAATAAAATATACAACATGCCTTTTTATGTTAAATGTGTATTAAGTGTATTCTGTTATTTCTTAATATAATTGAATTACGATTATACCTCATATATCATAGAAATTGATGCTTATAACCAAGAAAATTGTCGTATAGTTATTTGTCTGTCATTTATATCATATTTTAAATCCTTATATCATTTTGCCATTTAAGCTAGTTAAATCAACAAACCACCAACCTTATTCACTACTTGACCTATTTATTTAAATAGGTTAAACGGGTCAAAAATGGGTTACATGTGTTATACAGGTGCGGGTTAGGGTTGAGTTTCTTGACACGATTAATAAATAGGTCGTGTTTGGGTAGAGGTTATACTAACCCGCCAACACGCGAACCCGAATAGGTCAACACGAACACGACTCGATTGCCACCCCTACTCAATATTCTAAGCATCGTATCTCTAACTTATTAAAACTTATTGACCAGTCAACGAATTTAGATAAATACGGCGCATCACAATTATGTAATGCGCCGCATCAAATTTACCCTATATAAACAAAGAGGATGCAGTGGATTTCGATTTATTACCAAATATTTACACACAGTAAAACGCACATCCCTCGATTAATTTTCCAAAAATTTCTAGGGTCAACTACTTGCTAAATTGAGGTACCAATCGCACCTGTAAGTTTTCCCTATGCGGCAAATTGAACATTTTTACCTAAAAATTATTCTTGCCCTTGTTACACCGTATCTCTTTAGATACGGTGCAACATCATTTATCAATACCGCGCATTATTACTAATTGTTGCATACTTCACATTTTCATTAAAAGATATGGCGTATTGCTAATACGCCGCATTAGTCTATGAAATATGCAATATCACTCAACTTTTAGAGAGATTACTAATATTCTTTGCTTTTCAGAATTTCTTTGTTTTTCAAAATGGAATTACCCGTTGCAGCACGAAGGCAAGCGTGGCTACATTTTGAGTTAACGGGGTTGACTTCAAGGTGCTGAGGATGATTACCTCTTGAGACAAAGGAAATTTTACCAAAGGAGGGTATTTAGTGTACCCGTTCTGGACTTTGCGAGTGTAGGGCAGAAAGATGGAGGAAATGCTTAAGCCAAATTGCATGATAGGGTTTAAACAAATGACAATGATGCGAAGAAAGATTCTAGAAAGGTGTACTCAATTTAGGACCGGAATATGTCCGTGACGAAGTTATTAGCAAATATATCATGCATGGACATGTGGGAATTAATGATACAAAATAGGAGCTGAACGTGAGTCTAACTTGAAGACTCTGGAATAAAGAAAAGTGCTCACCAGGAGACAACCCAGATTTATCATTTACTATTTTTCTGTGTCGAGTCTGTCAGATCTACAGTAGATGAACTCAAATAACTACATTTTATTGTCATCATTTATCTTATTTATTTGACTTGTTTTATTATATTATTCATGAGAATCGATACTTAATCATTTACTTTAGTAATTCTCAGGTAAAAACAAGCAATTAGTGAAACTTAACGATTTTGGACGAAATATGGAGTAAAACTGTTGGTCCCTTTTACTTGGTTAACAATAACTACAAAGCTAAAGTAACCAACTTGTATGACTTTAAACAAAGATGTATAAAATGATTAACAATAAAGTAACGTAGATATAAGAGACAATATTTTTCAACGTTTAATTCTTTATTAGAAGTTAATCAAAAAGAATCGTACCCAAGTGTTTGCGGAATAACACTTGGGATTGAAAACGACAAGTGTGGTATTGACTCCTCTCTAAACTCAAACAATGTTGAGTGACAACTTTTAGGACCCACTGAGCTATCTCAGGGGTTATGTTGTTCTTTGGAGGAGTAAAAGTGGTTTGTGAATGCTTTGCATTAATTGCACAAACTTGTCAACTTTTACTCCTCACTTATGCTACCTATTTATACACAAATATGAACAACCCTATTATACAATCGACCTAAGTGTTCCTCAATAAAATCTTGATAGATTTTATTCTCTGACTTGGGAAACTTCTTTGAGTTAAGTCCAAAAGGCACTTTCTGATGACAGCCTGGTTTTAACCATTTGGGGAAAGTTTAACCTTAAAGTGATAAAGCACTTTAGTGAAACAGATCAAACTTTCCTGCCCAGTCTCGCCAAAACTTCAGTCTTCAAGTCATCAATCTTCAGTACCATAATAGTTGTTGAGGAGTCTTGGGGTTCAGTGAGTTATTGTCGTCCTCACTAAACCCATCACCTTCTTCTTGGCTTAGATCACACTCACTGAGTTTCGCCTCACTGAATGGAGAACCTTTCTTCTTAGGCTCGGTCTAGGCATCCTGAAGATGACTCACTAAGTTACTGTTCACTAAGTGACTTGTTTATACTTAGGTTATTTTACATTCAAATCCTTGTTAGAAGAAGATTGGGGAATTCAGTGACCCAATAAAAACTAGCAAGATGTCAAAAGTCTACTGGAACCCAGAAGATGCGCTGTATCTCTCTCAACAGATACGCCACAATATCATACTTAGATGAATTCGAGGACCATTGCCTGACTTTGAAGAATGCGCCGCATGCAATTTCAGCATGCGTCGCATATGAAACTTTGGTCAACAAAGAAGGTCAAGCTTGTTCTACTCCAGATACGCCGCATCATATTTTTGACATACGGCGTATCACTATCAAGACTTCACCAGATGTAATCCAAGATGCTAATGGACATGCGCCGCATACAAGAACTAAGTTATGCCGCATCTGAAGACGGTGTACGAATATTCCAGAATATATTAATCTTGGACCCCACGCGAAGTTAAGTGAATGTGCCGCATCTCGCTATTCTATGCGCCGCATCTTACCCTCAGACAGAAAGTATAAATACCCCAAGGACAGACGAATTTTGTGTGCAAGATACCAAGAGATAACCCTAAGAGACGAATTCAGTCAAAGAAGCTTCACAAGACATACACCAAACAAAGAAGGTCATGCATGTATTTAATTAATTAAATAGTTTTGTTTTATTGTAATAGTAAGCTTTAGTTCACCAGGATAGATGGGCTTGTGATATGTGACTACTATACATCATACACTCCCCTTAATATTGCTTTCCCATTAATTAAAGTTTATATGTTGATGTCTTTGATGACTTATATTAGTGCTTTGATAACCTCTGTGTCTAGCTGAGCCCGTGGACTGCCATATCTGCCACTCACCTATTTATTCTAGTGTCTCTAGAAAAGTAGGATAGGCATAAGTGATCATTAAGGGTTTACTCGCCGATATACTTGATCCAACGAGAAAGACCAGATTTAATACACTTCATATAAAATTAGCAATAAAATAAGTGACAAGCTACTTAATTATCAGAACAGGTCTTCTTATAGTCTCTATTATCTATCTGTGTACGTGTTGTTATTTGTTGTTTCATTCTCATTAATTTACTATTTAATTAAACCAAATATGTGTTAGTCTCTCAGACTAAAAACCCTTTGCATTAGATTAGATTGTAAAACTAACTTAGAATATTAAAATACAAATAGACAAATTAGGTTTTCGTTCCACTCTTAGTGATCGACACTCTGCTTATCAACTAGGCTACATTGATCAGGTACACTGCCCGTTAGTGTTCTTTATAGGTTAAGTCGGCTAAATATAAATTTAAAACTTGATAAGGAATAAACACCTATATAACGACAGCATCAGTTAGCAACCAATCAATTGTTTATGTTAAGATAATGTAAAAATGATAAATCACTATTCATGAATGTAATTTATATTTACAATTTTTTAGTTGCCTATGCGATCTTGGCCAATGCAGTACCATGTGGACAGGTTCGTCATCAGTTACATCTAGTACCTGTGCCAATATTACCGACGTTAAGCAAATGAACAGATGGACCAAAGCAGCAAAGCTATCTAACCAATACTAATGGTAGATATTGACACGTTTTCACTATTTTCCCTACTATATGTGTGATATAATTATACGCAAACGACCCAGCATACCAACAAGTTTAAAACGCAACACTACTTTACAATGCTTCCACATTGATGCAAATTAAAGTATAGACATCAATAACTTTAAACAAACAAAGAATGTTGCTAAAACCATGCAACATTACTTTACAATGCTTCTACAGATGCTAACACTACAAGCATTAGGAGAGAAGGCGACACACACCTTTACTAACACTGTGAACACTAGTTCTAATATTCCGTGTTTACCAAACACATATGTGACATGCAAGACTAACTATTAGCCTGGTGATTATAGTAGGCATAAAAAGTTGTCCTCGTTGAGGAAAGACTATATTTTCAGCAGATGCTCAGTTGTTAGCACTGTAAACAATAGTTCAAATATTTTGTGTTTAGCAAATTAAGATGTATGAGACAACCGACATGCTCGAGCTCAAAGCCTGGTTATCATCCATGACCAGTGATTATAGTATTACACTATACTCTTTATGCATATAAATGTACTATAAACAGAATATTACTTGATCAGCCAGAATAGACCATGAAATAATCACATCGACATAGGAAGATTTAAAATAATCAATACAAGGTTACTAGTGCAATATCTACTTTTTCGTCCATCACATTGATGGATGTAAACCGGTGGGTTATCATTTAGCTAACATAGTTTTCATTTAAATCAAAATAACTAAACACATCAATCTAAAAGATAACACAAGCATATATGTATATATAATGCATAGATATATCATTTTAATAAGATAAACTAATCTGAACCTCTTTGATAATTAAACCTTCCAAACACCCAATTTACGACATCAACTACTTTCAATCCAAAAACAAGACTTTATTACCTAACAATACAAAAAACATATAAACAAACTTAACAATACTTATTCCAGAATGAAACTTAACAACAACATTAATGAGATATATTAAAAAGATTAATTGAAAAACAACATCAGTTGTGTCATTTTGGTACCTCCGAAATCTACAATGGTATTTCGTTCTTTATAGGTTGGTATCACAAGAACAAGATATAGCTTACTATGTGAGTTTCTTGGTGATTAAATTTTTGTGGCTGAAGGTTGTGTTTCAGATGTTGGTTAAAATTGAAGATACAAAGTGGTAGGTCAGATAACTATGAGATATGGAATTGATTGTGGTTTGTAACTTGGAAAGAAACACAGATTTGTGTTGTTAGGTGAATGGAATTTTTTGTTTTGAGAGAGACAATAATGGGTGTGGCTGTGTTTGGTATGAATGAAATGAGGTTAGAGGGCTAGGTTTTGTGAAAGTGAGGGGGAAATAAGGCGCCCAAAAGTTTTTAAGTTTTTTCATTTTAGTTTGAAGAACCGCTTATTTTACACTCTTTCAACACATTTGATAATGTCCGGTTTTGTAATAGAAAACAGGGCTCTAATAATTTTTTAGATAAAGCCCGGTTTTGTAGGAGAGAACATGGCTCTTTACAAGGAATAGAGCCCGGTTTTGAAGAAGGAAACACGGCTTTAAACTTTTTCAACATAGAGTCCGGTTTTATAAAAGAAAACATGGCTTTATACTAATTTTTATAACACGAAATCTTTTTAGAGCCCGTTTTTCATTAAAATCCGGCTCTATTAAGGGGGCTCCATGTCCATTTTTGTAGTAGTGGAAGTGAGTTTATTATCTAATCTTAAAAATGAATTGCTAGAATTCATCTCTTGATATGTAAGTAAATGTTTGATATGTTTTGTCAAATATTATACATAGAAATAGAAATACAAATGTGGCGAAGGGACGTACTAACACTTACTTCGTCATATACTCATACATCTTCTAGATCTATATCAATCAAAGTACATCATTTTTACTTTTTGTTAAGAAAAAGAAAGTGATTAGAGCACTAGGTGTAGATAAAGAAGGAAGGCTCATCGACCGACGTGGAAGAGTCAACGGCGAGCCGTTCCTCTTCACTACACCAGATGATGCTTGCCGTTCTTCCCCGTTGGCTACCTCTCCGTGGCGACGGCGAGCTGGAGATTCTGACATTCCATTTTCTTTTCTTTCTTTTTTTTTCCCCCTTGGAATATTAGGTGTATAATTTGAGGTGGGACTCTAATGTGGAAGTTGAGGTTTGTTGTTTGGTGAAAGAGGGTTTGTTGTGGATAGTTGAAGTTGAGGTGTTGGGTAATGTGGCAGGAGTGGGACCCGAATGAAGAGGCTTAACACCTAGTGCTCTTAATATAAGTGTATGGTTCTCTCTCCACTAGTTCCAGTTCTAGTTGTATTGTGGTTGATATAAAATACAACACCTAGATCTCCCCCTCACCTATATATAACTCCATCATCCAATTCTTTTCGAGCCTCAAAAGCTTTCTCTCTCATTAAACTGTATCCATTACAGCAAAAAGCCACAAACACAACTAAAAAGTAAGAAACATTATGGACTTCTTTTTACAATGCAAAAACCCTAATTTTCATTCTTCATCAGTAGTTGCAACAAACAACAGCAGCAGCATTACATTTCATGGAAAAGAAGGGGAGAAGAAGAGGAACAGAAGCAAAAACAAGATCTATGCCAAAATGAAACTCTCAACAGACCCACAAAGTGTTGCTGCAAGAGAAAGAAGACACAAAATCAGTGAGAAGTTCAAGATTCTAAGAAGCTTGATCCCAGGTGCTGACACCAGGAACATGGACACAGTTTCCATGCTAGAAGAGGCTATTCAATATGTCAAGTTCTTAAAATCACAAATTTGGCTTCACCAAACAATGATAAATTTTGATGATTATGATAAGGCTAATACACATTATCATCATCAAGATCTTCTCTCATTGTATCAACCTTATGTTGAAAATCACCACCTCTCTGGCTTGGCTCAGATAGAACATGAAATCTTACAACAACTAGGGTTTCCACATGGATCTTGCTTTAAAGTTGAAGGTGTGAGTAACATGGAATCTTTTTCTCATGATCATTATCATGAGATTTATCCATGAACTTCTGAATTCTACTATATATAGTTAGGTACTTGTAGTGCTAAGTTCTCTCATTTGTATGTGCTAAGGGGTGTTTAAGAATAGCTATGTATGTACTATGTATTAGCATGAAATCATATGAAACTTAACTTGTAAACCTTATGGTATTGTCTTACTTTTAAAATGTAATGATCACCTCTATTCTCCATAGGGTATAACTTTAAAATTATATTGATAATGTTAAATGAATCCGGTGTCAGGAAGTTTCAAGTATGGAAAGTTTTGTTTGCAAAGCAGAGAATAAGTGTCAGTGATTTTAAAATATCAATGTTATGTAATGATTATAACAGATGATTAGTCTTATCCAAAAAAGAAGAAGGTGATCGATACCGTGTAAATGATACTAGTAGTATATGATGAAGTTTAATTATACACCAAAAAATTCATATAACCTAACTTTAACATATATACGCACATGAATGTGGTTTACAGGCATGTTTGGGTCGTATAACCAAACAGTCAAAACGGGAAACCCACGAAAACCCTATTTCTATTTACGATCCAAGAGTAAGAGAGTTTTGATTTTATTTTTTTCCACATGTTTTCTCAACTCTAGCATGTTAGTACAATTCATATATATGTTTCTTCATTTTTTCAAATGCTTAATCATAGTTAACGAAGGAGGAGAACGAAGGAGGAGGATCCTCTAAAGTTGTCGTAAAGTTGTAAGATTGTGAGCCACTGGATTTAATCCAATGGCTCACAATCTCACAACTTTACTAAAGTTGTGTTTACAACTTTAAAGAATCCCCCTCGTATAATGAATGACATACTATATGATTATGATAACGATATTAAACAATAAATAATGAATGACATGCTATATCATCAATATTGATTCACTTCGTTGCCTTGTTTGCGATGACGATATTGAATCCACCTCCTACCTCTGTCAAATGCATTTTTGCTGCGGATATTTGGTATACGGTTAAAGATTGATGGGGTTTGAATTCTATTCATAATGATCTTGATGGCATCTTTTCCTGGAACGAATTGGCTACAATCAACACAAAAGAAAAACTTTACTTGGATGTTTTTTTTGTCAGTACTCAATACACATTCTACTAAACCTTGTTCATTCAAATTTGTTTCCAGTTACAAAAATATCTGTAAACAATCAAAACTCCCTTACAAAGGCTTCAACAACTCAATTAGGGTTAAAACCTCAATTAGGATGGTGGTGGATGTTGCTTTGTTGTTCAAACCTCTTCATGGATTTTACGGCATTATCGAAACAATACTGTATGCTTTGATTTGAAACCACCTCGAATAGATACTCTCAGAGCACACAGTAAGCTAACTTAGAGGTGAGTTAAGTTTTAACGCAGCAACAAAAAAGGGGTGAGTTACCTTACCATCACCTGCGTTAAATTAAAGGCAAAGGCAAATGTTGACGTGAATTTAAGAGGTTGACGTGCGTTAAGTTCTTATCTTTGCGAAAAAAAAAAAAAAAAAAAAAAAAAAAAAAAAAAAAATTCATCCTACCCCTTCTAACGAGGTTGAAATTAAAAATACTAATTGAGGTGGTGGTAAGTTAAGGTGAGTTAAATGTAAGTTATGTTACCGAGGTTGAAAGTCAAAAGTTAAGGTTAAAAGGTAAAGCTAATGTGGCGCTGACGTGGCAGTGCGTTAAGTTTTAACCCGGGGTGACCTTACCGATTGATCTCATGGAAGACATATCAAGACTTTACCTATCTTTGGATCACCCACAAAAGCAAAAACATTGGTTTAAATTGGCTCGAATGGAACACAACACCTAGAGTAGCTTGTTCAATTTCATTGTAATGGTTTTTGTTGTATCTTTATCCTAGCAACTTGCTAGTTTTATAAAACAAATCGTTGTTCAAAAAAGAAAAGAAAACTATATCATTAATTATGATATTACTAATAAAAAATAGATAGGAAAAACATGTAAACAAATAAAGAGGATGCAAAACGCTATATTGGAGGCTTCGTTTTTTCGCTTTTGTGACATGTGTGGGCTCATAGGAATGCTTGTGTTTTCGAGTAGTGCGGCCGAGGGAAAATGTCTTTTTTGATAACTTTGTCTTGATGACGTTTATTTGGATTAGTAGTAGATGTAGTTATAAGTAGTTTAGTTGGGTCGGGTGGCTTCAAACCCGTCTCTTAGTACTCCTGCTATGTAATTGTCTTGGTTTCTAGCTCCTTGCTAATTTTATAAAATTTCGTCGTTCAAAATAAAAATAAAAAATGATTAAACTGATCCTAATCATTGTGTAACTCGGTTCCCTCATTCTTAGACGGTAAGCATACACATACTTGTGAATCTCTTATATAATAAAGGAAAGCACTATATAATAAAGGAAAGTACAAGCGAGGAATTTTGTATTTCGGGAAAAAAAAATGTTTTCCTTATTACGTAATAATTAAATAAACATTTATTCTTTTTCTTTTCATTTTTAATTTCAGCGTGTTTTATTTAGCCTCAAATTTCGTTTAAGATTCATCCGTGAGTTATGACACTGTACTTAGCTACTGAAGGCACAAATATTGACTTCACATAAAATGAAAAAGAATAACTATGAACAAAAAGCATTTGTAAGAGTTTAAAGGTGAATGGTCAATCGAAAGCTTGTGTGTTCATTTATTTCATACATCAATCCCAAATCCCATCACCTGCAAAAAAGGAAAAAGGCAATCAATATGTCCTTGACCTTTTGTAACAAATACTTGGATATTTGGGTTACTTTCAACTTTTATAAAGTATCAAGAAATCTACCTTTTCAGTTTCTAGTTCCTTTTTTTAGTTCGATACCTTCATATGTTATATATGAAATATGTGATAGAAATTTAACTTTCTTGATGTGTGTTAGATATTCTCGAATAAGTTTATAATAATTGAACATAGAGGGTACCAATCAATTTTATATAGAGTGTTTGTAAATGTTCTTTGGGAAAGGGACACTACAATAGGTGAACATCGCATGTGTTTTAAAAAAGAAGCCCCAATGATCATGTGCATAATCAGTAGTTTAAATGTTTTAAAAGCAATTAACTGGGTTGAATACAACATATGAATTAGTTTGTCTCTAACCTCTTTTTCGAAAGACAAACTATATAAAGACTCTAGTAGTTTATTTTTTATTTTATTTTATTTTATTTTGAATTATGATCTTAACAAGTAGCTAGGCAAACAATTACAAGGGATTGGATAGAGCGTTACAAGAATTCGAGAGCCACTCTATCCAATTAAAAGATGTTTTACGAAGCCTATTTGATATCCAATTAAAAGAGTAAAGTTTGACATCATTTAGGATGAGACTTTTATTCGGTCTTGACGAAGCAAATATAGAATCATTTTTGAAGCGCCATAGGATCTAAAGAGTGGATTGTACCACAACATTGAGCACTTTGGAGAGCTTAGGAGCAAGGTTCGAACGACTTGCAAGGGTGAATACATCATTGATGCTATCAAGTCGTGTTTTAAAGTTGAATATGGCCGCTTCCTTGTTGGCTTTCTTGAAAAAAAAAAGAAAAAAAAAAAAAACCCGTATAAGCTAGCGCATAATATTGACTCAAAATAACCATACACGTGACTTCAATTTACATTGTATTAATTAAAGGAAAATGATTGGGATGCCTAAAATATATGACTGATTGTGTGCATGCCTAATAGATGTGACAATAAATTATTTGTTTATGAAAAAGTGGTCCCCTGCTGTTCTCAATAGGATGCTGACACATATGTTTAGATATATTATTAGGCATACGAGTTAGGCATACCAATCAATGTTCGATAAAATGAGCAAGAAGAATATATCACTTGGCATCTCCTCACGTGTATTTACAGAGATCAGAGGGGTACAATCTTTAAAAAATTTAAATTTTATAATTAACTTGTTGTCTTGCACACCAAACAATCATAGTTTAAGTTTAATCCTAACTCTATTTAACTTAGTACAAATAAATTCCTCAATATAAAATAGTTACACTTTAACCCAATAATAATTGCTATTGGTACATATAACAGCCGAAAGATATAGTCATACATATTTTAGCTTTATAAACTGTTACTATTTTCCCTTAATTCAGATATTCGACTTTGTATATCTACCAACAGCTCCTCCAGTATCCTACCTTTTTCCTAGCTAGAAGAAAAGGCTTCATAAAAATAAACATTATAAACTAGTTGATCATAAAGTTGAATACTAAAAACCATCAAAAGTTACAAACTTTAACCTAAATGTTATATAAAATTTAGATAGTCAGATTCTGAACTTTTGTTTCTGGTGTCTATTTCGTTTTGATCAAACAAACACTTTTCAATAATTAAGAGTACCGTATGGATTAATAATTACATAAGCAGAATTGGCTAAACACTTAAACAACTCATTATCTGAATTTTAATATTCAAATGGTTAAACAGATTCAAACACTATCTTTTGCAACTCATTCTGCTGTCAAAGCTTATTAAATTCTCATAATATTTAATCACATAATTATTTAAAAATCCAATGCCAAAAACCTTAAATGATCAACAACCAAAAAGTCAATGGTGGTTTCATAATTGAGTTGCTCTGGTTACAATAGTGCATTTGACCAATTGCTTGGGATTTGAGGTAAAGATTTAGCCCAAGTGTCAAATAGGTAAGTGCACATGAAAGCATGTGGCATCCGGTTTTCATGGGTGTGAGTTGGTAGAACCCTAACTATTATATGTTGAAAGAAGAAGAAATACATTAGAGTTTTTAACTTTGACTTAAATTGTCAACACGAACAATGAAAAAGGACAATCATGAAATCCTGGTACTTACTACCTCAGATGACAACCTCAAACATAAACTACTCAGTGTCTTGTACACGATCAAATATATCTCCCAAAAAGATATGTAACACTTGTTCCTTGTACAGTGTTCTTGATCGGAGTTGGTAAAAAACAAATAAAATATATCTGTGTGATTTTGATCACTTTTGATCGTTGAAGTGACCCTTTTGTAAGCATGCATTCATGGGTTTCTGAACCTTTTATGGTCACCCAATCAGGCAAAGACATCATTATTGATTTTTCTGCACAACCTTTTATAACCATAAGTCACTACAAGCAAAAACTGCTTTAAGTGACAAGTGATATTTTGTCATTACATCAAAATATTGTCACAAACAGTGTTTAAAAACCGATTTTTAATTGATCTGGTCGAGTCACTGTTTAGAGGGGTTTTGTCATTAAGTGATAAAAATGGTTGGTTCCACTTCTCGGACATTATTTTATCTCTTAACTTTTTATTCCAAGTGATCTTACCTGATGAATCAAAGTTTTGAACCCTCAAATAATCATCACAAGAAAGCAGTAAAATTGACCTATTTTGGCAGATTTGATTAGCCAACTTTTCATGGCCATATCTTCCTCAATTTTTAGTTAAAATCATCGATTCCACTTCTGGAACTTCATTTCATGAGTTATCTTCCAAATCCAGATAGTCTTGCTAAAAGACTCAAGGTTTAAGACCACCAATGAGTAGAAACAAAACAAGTGTGCAAACAGTTTTGACTTCAGTTGTAGTTTGACTTGTTAAATCTTTTTTATGGTAGACTCATTGAAAAATTAACCAAAAATTCCTATGTACTCCTGAGACATGATATCTTTAGATGTGTAAAGAATTTGGTCAGTAGCACAATTTTTCTTGGTGAAATGGTCACTCAAAGTGACCATAAGTTTTGGACAGATTTACGTTTTTGTTTAAATAATGTATTTTCGAGAGTATAATTGGGTGACCTACTAGTTGTCCTTCTTGTCTCCAAGCATATCCATTTAGTTATTGTAGAACCGTATGGGTGAATACGGTCTCTTCGGCTTTTTTAGTGTTAAAAAAAAAAAAAAAAAAAAAAAAAACTTTAAGCCACAAAGAGTACCAAGTAGTTTACACAACAACAACCACTATACAATCACACCCAAGGTATATAAAGTAAGTAAAGAACACCATGGTATATACTGATTCGGGAAGGGGGTTTATACTATCCGTACGTCCAGTTGCGAATCCACGACACTATAATATTCACTAAGTATAATCATTTTGGTGTACTATAAACCTTTACAACTTCGCTCCACTGATATGCACAAAGGTTGGCGCTCACTTAGAAGAGCTACTCTCCAAATGTATTCTGCCCTCGGAAACCACCCTCAAGGACTCATGATTCGACTTAACCACAAAGAGCACTAAGACCAAAAAGACTTCCCACCGGAAGTATCAAACTCCAACTAGAACCCCAATGATCTAGGCTTGGTCACCTCGACACAAGACTTCCCTTACAACCAAATCGAATTAATAAATGTTTGATTGTTCAATCAACCTCTAACCTAACCTAGAGACTCGATTGTAATAGAAAGGGTATAGAGAAGAAGACCATCAACATAATCACTAAGAGTGGATTAGGTTCTTGTGATTCTTCCCTTGCAAGGAATGTGTTCTTTCAAATGATGTTTATGTAAAAGATCAAGAACACAAGATAGAATTAGAGTATTGAGAGAAAAGAAATAAGAGAGAAAGAAATAATATCAAGGGGTGAGAAACACAAGAGCCAATGGTGTATTTATAGGCCAAGATCTCAAGTTGGGAAAAATTTACCGAGGCTAGCGCGTCGGAGCGCCAGCAGCGAGCCAGACTAAATTGTAATTTTTTTTCTTATGGGATCATGGTCTTTGAAATACCCAACTTTACTAAAACCTCAATTGTACTTCACACATTTAGACCTTTATATTATTCATCCCTAAGGTTGAAAACATCAAATTAGCCTGATATTTTATATATCAAATTCCCTTGTTTATTGACTTATTTGTATTAATATGATACTTAATTCATTCATATTTGTTCATATTTATATTTCAGGATAAATGAGGTGTTGGAGCAGAAACGATGCAAGAAAAGGCTAAATAGTCCTGAAAATATTCTGACTACGGATTACGACGTAATTGTTACGTTGGACTATGCCGTAACACATTATAAAGGCCAATTTTCTAAGTATTACGAAGGTTACGCCGTAACCATGACATGAGGTTATGTTGTAATTAATAATTATGAAGGCTACGGCGTAACTTGGTAATTAGGTTACATTGTAGAGAAATTTACGGAGAGGATAAGCATACACTGATGAAGACTTACAACGTAACTGAACAATTTAGTTACACCGTAATTAATTACTTGGGCATGAAGGAGTTGAAGTCCAGGGCTAAAAGCGGTCAAATGATATTAAGTTTATTTATTACTTAAGGACCGAAAGTAAAAATAACAAGTACGATGGAGGACTAAAGCTGGGCAAATCATATGAAGAATTAATTACTAGAAGGACTTTTTATAAAAATAACAAGAACGATCAGGGACTAAAGGTTGCAATTTAAATGAAGTTTATTATGTCACAATGACCAAGTATAAAAATATCAAGAATGATGAGGGGCTGAAACCGTACATATCTTATAAGTATTATACTTATAATGGCATATGGACTTGATATGAAACCAAGCGCTACTTCAAAGTTCAAAA
The DNA here is from genome assembly GCA_030686995.1 of Artemisia argyi. Classification (NCBI taxonomy): domain Eukaryota; kingdom Viridiplantae; phylum Streptophyta; class Magnoliopsida; order Asterales; family Asteraceae; genus Artemisia; species Artemisia argyi. Next base: position 278,348,241 of record CM060709.1, read on the forward strand.
GTTGACAAGGCCAAGAAAGTTTTAAATTGGATGGCAAATAAAAAGTACGAAGTTACATTTACAGTGTAACCGAAATATAAGCTACGGCATAGCTTTGTTTACGGCGTAGTTTTAATCGAAAGTTACAGCGTGGCTTTTAGATCTGTAATATTATTTAGTAAAATAAGCTATTGTGTAACTCACACTTATGGTTACGCCGTAGCCTTGTCGGGGCGTATAAATACAGCACTAAATCTGGATTTTTGAGTATATCTCTTCACTCCTCTCTTAGGGGTCGACTATGGCACCACTCCAGGGAAATTTCCAGCAGTTCGAAGCCATCTTTCAAGGGTGAATTCACTTGCAATCAACATCTTCATTAGTTCTACATCAAGTAATTTGTATCAAACATTATGTTCAATTCAATTCATGTTTTATTCATCATTTTTGGTATAATTTACTATATGTTTGGCTAAGCACCTTTGGTGATAGCCTAGTTTTGAACTCTATATTGTTGTGATTATGTTTTCGTACTTTTCATAATGCTTCTAGTGTATGCAATCTCAGTTTATCGTAGATCCTTTAGTTGCAGTAGTTTAGAAGAACCGGTTGTACTTGGTATGCTAGGTGATGACGTATAGTCCATATTTGGGCCACGAGCCCAAATGATAAATGTTACTAAGCCCAAACCCACCACGAGTGGGCCATCATAACAATGACTTGGGCCACAACGCCAATGGTTTAGACTTACGAAGCCCAAAACCCAACCAAAACTACCCAGGCATAGATAAGGATCTCCTAATTACAGAATAGATATCCTTAACCCGGACAAGCACCACGTGTGCGAAGAGTAAGGAGCAAGAAACCTATGAGGATTCTGCACCTATATAAGGAATAACATAATTCTCACTAAAGGTACGATTCACAAACCCTAAACTCTTTACAAGAACCCTAAAACCGATTACTTACTCTCACGCCGGAGGATAATCGTGGGAGATAATCCCACGATAAGCCTAACGGTGTTTGTTGATTTTCTTAGTGCGCAGGTTTCAAGCATTAAGAACGAATTGGTACGAGAGCAAGAGCTCAAACTAGGAACGCCCAACTTTTGTATCAACAAGTGGCGCCATCCGTGGGACCAACACTAAGAACTAAGGAACTAGAATGACGAAGAATAAAAATTCAAGCCAGCGGACTCTGCAGTTGGAAAAAACACGTGACCCCCAGAGGAAGAATCAACAAGATTCGACCCCTAGGCAGGCCTCTGGGACAACCAGTGCGCCTGGTCACCAAGAACCGGGACCAACCCTACCTCTCCCAGCGGTGGAATTGCCTGTAAGGACTACCCAAGTCACCACTGTAGTCCCAAGCGTTGAAGAACTCCAGCGCACCCTCTTCAACACTCCTCACCAAACGGCACCTACAGTGGAAAACACTGCGCCGCCGGGCGCACCTAACCGAGATAGGGTGCCCAATACTGAGGCAGATATTCTTGCAGCGAATGAGGACGCACCTGACCTAACGTTGCGTAATTTTGTATCCCAAAATTACGAAACTCTAACCGCCCTCATGCAAGAAGAAGCGAGGAGAAGGTCGAGTACGAGCCTGCAAGCCCGACCCAACTTTGGTTCTGAACGTGAAGCATCACCACCGCGCCACCTACGAGGAAGACGCGAAAACAATGAAAGACGTACCACTATCCATGATAGGCTGGGTACGACATCTGACACACAATATTCAGAGGTGTATGAAGACGGCGAGAGGCGCACTAATGTTCATTCCAGACTTGGTAGTCGAGGGATACAAGACAGATTAGGACCTCAACATTCACCAAGCGAAGGTTCCTCCAGGTCTGGAAGCAAAAGAATTCATGACAGATTAGGGAGGAGAATATCCCCAAGTGAAAACCCCTCAAGCTCTTCCTCTGAAGGAAGCCGGCGCAAGCGCCGCAAAAGAGATTACTCCTCCTCCAACGACTCCTCGGACAACGAGGATAAGGAAACAGGACACTAGAAGTCTAGAGGGAGACATCGCGAAGAAGAAGACGAAGACATGTCTCTTCTGTGGCGTCGCTAGAAAGTTGATGCATTTACACAACGCATCAACGATTACTCCGATCACAAGAGGAGGCGCATGCCTACTAATGTCAAAACATATGATGGAACAGGTGATCCGGATGACCACCTAAAAATTTTCGAATCAGCTGCTACTATCGAAAATTGGCCACAACCTGTATGGTGCCATATGTTTAACTCCACCTTAGTAGGGAATGCGCGCACGTGGTTTAGCAAGCTTCCACGAAGAAGCATCGACGGGTTTGAAGAATTGCGAAAAGCATTCCGCCTAAACTTCACCCAAAGAAAGAAGTGCGCTAAGAACCCTGTTGAACTAGCCAGGGTAAAATAGAGCCAAGGGGAATCAACCAGTGCTTATATGGAACGCTTCAAAGATGAGTGTATACACGTCAAAGCATGTCCTAAAGTCCTCAAAATTTCAGGGTTCATGAACGGGATTAATAACCCAGAACTTATTCGGAAGCTAAACGACAAGGTTCCCAAAACTTTCGATGAGCTAATGAAGCGCACAAGATCCTTCATACAAGGAGAAGCCGCCGCTGCAGACAGTAAAAGAGGCTACTCAAATTACAGGCAACATGAACAGCCTAGGAGACAATCCAATGATCAGAGCAGCAACCGCAACAAGAATTATCGCAGTGGACGAGATAATGACAAGTATACCCCTCTCACAAAGACTCCGAGGGAAGTATTTGTAACAGAAGGTGCAAACTTCCCAAAACCTCCACCAATGCGTACCGCATAGGACAAGCGCATAGGGAATGGATACTACGAATATCATGGCCAAAAGGGCCATACAACCAACGAGTGTGTCCAGCTACGACAACTTATTGAAAAATTAGTAAGGGAGGGCAAAATGGATCACCTCGTAAAAAACATTAAAGAAGGGAAGGACAAGCAAAGGAATGGAGGCAAGAAAGAACCTCCCAAAGATAAAGCGGACATCATCTACATGATACAGTCATGGCAACGCAAGACAAAACAAAAATTCAGTCAAAACTTCTCTCCATAAAAAGAGATATCCTTCCCCGCTCTACCTGCGGACAACGCAGTAGTAGAGCCACTAACTATTGAAATACATACTGGGGGACACGAGATCCGCCGCATGTATATCGATGGGGGGACATCCGCAGACATCCTATATGATCATTGTTTCAAAAGGCTGCGACCTGAGATACAAAGTCAATTGATACCAGCCACAACTTCGCTGACTGGATTCACAGGAGAAAAGATTTGGCCTATGGGGAAATTGCGCTTGCTCATAGTTGTGGGCGATGAACAACACTCAACAGCAACATGGATAAATTTCATGGTAATCAAGTCTCCCTCACCATACAATGGCATCACTGGGAGACCTGGAATATCATCCATGCGCGCTGTACCATCCACAGCACATGGGATGCTCAAATTTCCGGTGGAAGGAGGAATTGTCACCCTCTACAACACCACAGTACCACCCAAAGAATGCAACGCAGTAACCAGTGAGGTGGAGAATATTCCAGAACAGCGGCAGAAAAAACACCAAACTTAAAGATCGCTATTCATCCCGATTACCCAGATCAACAAGTATCGATTGAAGGATCTTTATCTGACAAAGGTAAAGCATCTGTGTGCGCACTCTTGCAAAAGAACCTGAATATCTTTGCATGGGAACCAAAGTACATGACCGGAGTGCCACGCTCTATCACGGAGGACAAGCTACAAATCCGACAAGGATATCCCCCAATACGACAAAAGAAGCGCGGCCAAGCCCCAGATCACGCAAAAGCTATTCTGGAAGAAGTACATAAACTTGTAGACGCAGGCATAATGCGCGAAGTATACTATCACGACTGGCTCTCTAACCCAATGATGGTAAAAAAGAGCGATGGCAGTTGGAGGATGTGCGTGGACTTCACAGACCTCAACAAAGCATGCCCACAGGACTGCTACCCACTGCCAGAGATCGACTGGAAAGTAGAATCCCTATGCGGATATCCTTTTAAGTGTTTCCTAGACGCATACAAAGGGTACCATCAAATCCTGATGGCAGTGGAGGACGAAGAGAAAATAGTTTTCCATACAAGTCAAGGGGTCTATTGCTACACAAAAATGCCTTTTGGCCTAAAAAATGTAGGCGCAACATACCAGCGATTGGTGGACACGGCTTTCGAAAAACAAGTAGGTCAAAACTTGGAAGTCTACGTTGACGACCTTGGCATCAAGAGCCAGACAGAGGATGAATTGGTGCGCGACATCGAGGAAACGTTCAAAACATTGGGAAAAATAAACATGAAGTTAAATACCAAGAAGTGCACCTTTGGCGCGACAGAAGGCATGTTCCTTGGGTACTTAATAGAACCAGATGGCATCAAGCCTTGCCCAGAAAAAACAAAAGCTGTTATCGATCTTCCCTCACCGCGCACACTCAAAGAAGTCTAGTCATTAAACGGAAAGCTAGCTGGGCTAAACTGTTTCTTATCTAAGTCAGCAGACAAATCACTCCCTCTCTTTAAAACACTCACGAAGTGCACCAAAAAGGGAGACTTTCGTTGGACTGAGGAAGCAGAAGAAGTTTTCCAACAGCTAAAACAACATCTGGCATCACTCCCCAAACTTGTCGCACCACGACCAGGGGAAGAGTTAATCATGTACTTATCTGCAACCCACGGAGCAGTTAGCGCAGTACTATTGACAGATAGAAACTCCGTCCAGACACCCATATACTTTGTAAGCAAAGCATTGAAGAAGACAGAGACTAACTACAGCGCCATGGAAAAGCTGGTCTTAGCCCTAGTATTTGCAGATAAAAGACTGCGTAGATACTTTCAAGCGCACCCAATAGCTGTAATCACAGACCAGCCAATCAAACAAGTTATCTCTAAACCTGACGCATCAGGACGGCTACAAAAGTGGAGTGTGTTGTTAAGCGAGTATAACATCTCGTATAGACCACGCACGACAATCAAGGGGCAGATATTAGCTGACTTTATTGTTGAAAAGCCAGATACTGATAGTCCACCTTTAACAAGCAAAACAAACCTACAGGAACCTTGGATTCTATTCACAGATGGATCCTCATGCGTGGATGGATCAGGCGCAGGCCTTATGCTTACTAATCCAGAAGGAATGGAGTTCACCTACGCGCTGCGTTTCGAATTCACAGCCGCAAACAATGAGGCGAATACGAAGCCTTACTCGCTGGACTGCGTATTGCAATTCAAATGGGTGTATGCAACCTAGAGGCAAACGTGGATTCCAGGATAGTAGCTAACCATGTGCTAGGTGAGTATGAAGCCAAGGATGAACACATGATCCAATACCTGGAAAAGACCAAGTCCTTAATTCAGAACTTTGATAGGTTCACAATCAAACAAGTACCTAGAGGGGACAATAGGAAAGCTGATGCACTTAGCAAGATTGCATCTACAAGCTTTGCGCACTTATCAAAACAGGTATTGGTAGAAACTCTACAAAACAAATCAATCTTGGAGATGGAAGTATCCACGGTGATAGAAGAACAAGATCCCACGTAGATGACACCTATCATAGAATTCATTAGCAAAGGAGTCTTACCACAAAATCATAAGGACGCTCGAAGAGTGCGGCGCACAGCGTAGCGATTTGAACTACGAGATAACATCTTATATCGACGTTCTTTCTTGCAACCTTGGCTCCGATGTGTTGGACCTCCTCAAGCAGACTATGTACTCCGAGAAATTCACGCTGGATTATGTAGCATGCACTCAGGACCACGGTCTGTTATAGCACGCGCTCTACGGTCAGGATATTATTGGCCTACTATGCACCGCGATGCGCGAGATATGATAAAAAAAGGCAGCACTTGCCAAGTACACAGACCAATTCCGCGCCAACCACAACAAGAGCTAACCCCCATCACCTCACCATGGCCATTCTATAAATGGGGCATTGACATCGCAGGCCCTTTCCCAGTTGCAGCGGGAGGGCTAAAATTCCTCATCGTAGTCATAGAATACTTTACGAAGTAGATTGAGGCAAAGGCAGTGGTGAGTATCACGGGCAACCAGGTAAAACGCTTCGTATGGGACAATATTGTGTGTCGCTTTGGGCTACCAGGTGAAATCATATCAGATAATGGGAAACAATTCTGTGACAACCCATTCAAAGACTGGTGCGCGCAATTGAACATCACACAACACTTTGCTTCAGTAAAACACCCACAAACCAATGGCTTAGTTGAGCGCGCGAATCGCATCTTAGGCGAAGGGATAAAAGCACGCCTCAACAGACACAAAGGAAAATGGGCGGACAAGTTGTCACATGTTTTATGGGTGCACCGCACCACAATCAAAACTAGTACCGGAGACACACCATTTTCTCTTGTCTATGGGACAGAAGCCGTCATACCAGCTGAAATAGGGATGCCAACTATCCGAACAGCAGAGGTTAACGTCACAACAAATGACGAGGAGTGGCGCATAGACTTGGAATTGCTAGAAGAAAGGCGTGAACGCGCAGCTATACGCGAAGCAAAGGCAAAAGCAAAAATGAAGAAGTATTATGACTCAAAAGTCAAACATACTTCCTTCAAGCCAGGAGAGTTCATATACCGCGCTAACGACGTGAGCCACGCAGAAGACACAGGCAAGCTTGGACCAAAATGGGAAGGACCTTATGAGGTCACTGATGCGCTAGGTAATGGTGCATACAGGTTGCGCGATATGGAAGGTCAAGATCTGGCGCGCACTTGGAATATCTGCAATCTCAAAAGATGCTATCTTTAGGAAAGGCTACGGCCTACAAACAGACAACTTTGCACTTTAGTATGTGCCCAATAATTGTTTGTTTTTTCTTTTCTTTGTTAGGAATTGTTTTTTACTTTTTCAAAAACTGGCAAGTATCAATAAAACGTTATGGTTTCTAGCTAACTCCATAACACATTTTACTTTATTGCGTACATTCTTATATGTCTCAATATTGTTATACTATATTGCCTACATGGCGTGCATGCACTAATTAAGACCCACGATGGCATAAAGGATGAGTAAACCTACTAACTAACTCATTGAGTAAGAGGGTTGCAAACCCATCAACATTGGATCACGCATCCTTGCTAGGCGCCTTACTTTCAAGACGTTGAAGTAAGCTTTCTTTGCGCATCCCACGAAGGATGCGCAATATTACGTACAATGTACAAGCTTAGCAAACTACAAACCAAGACTCTTGGTCATGTAATAAGACTTTTCAAAAATATTGCAAATCCATTTTCATGCTTATGATTAATTTTGAGTCACGCACTTAATTTAAACATAGGTTCAAACAAAAGGAATATCTTAATTGATCTTTTTACATAAAGGATGACAATTTACGAACGGATACCAAAACAAGCAAAAGATACCATTTGTTATTTATACAAAAGTATACAAGTTACAAAAGCCTACATATATACACTATGACGATGCTCAGGACTATCTTCTGGGGCAGCGGAGCTTCCTGCCTCTTGGAGTTTTCTCAAAAGCAACGCATCCTTAGGCGATACGGTCGCTACGCTAACAGGAACCCCATCAGATCTGGGAATATGCGCAGCGCCCACACCGCATAGGATGGCCCTGCCTTTAACACCTTTCTTCTTGGTAGCTCTCTTCGCATGCAGCTCCAATACCTCCTTAAGAGGAACCTCATTTTCATGAACAAAAGGATTCAACATATGGCGCGGCTGCGCAAAAATAGGAACCTGCAGCTGCGACTCGTCAGGCCTTAGATAATAGTCTGGTTGCGCCTCTGCATCCTCCTAAACATGGCGCCCCAGGGTTAACCCCTCCATAATTACCTTTATAGGGTAATCCTGCCGCGCTCCAGCCGCGCAATATGGGGAAGTTCAAGCAGCTTCATCCCTTCCATAGCCTTCAACAGTTCGTCATAAGCATTGGCATTATAGCCAGGCACCTCAGTAAGTGCCACGCTCAGCACCTTCGCCTCATGGAGCTCCTTCATAGCTTGCGCCCTACCACGCTCCACGGCGCACTGCACCACCTTTCCAAAGGTCTCCAACACCTCTGGAGACTCTAGGGTGCCCATCGCAGCCAGGCGCAAGCCATGACTGATCAACCACCTACATAAACAGGAAAAGGATGTATTAGAAGAGAAGCAACAAATCAATCAATATAAGGCAACATTGCAAAAAATATATAAGGACGTACCTGCGCTCAGCTATGGTAGACATAAGATGCGGGTATAATTCCTCATCATAGTCTATGCTCAGGTCGCGCAGCTTCTCCTCTGCTCCTTAATAATCTTCTCCATGCGCAGGTGAAACTCATCAATGTTCGTCTTTCTTCTCCTCAAGATACCTTACCGCCCAGGTAAGGTTGGCCCTGAATTGATGAAGTTCCCCGCGCGCATGCTGCACCTCGGCCATCATGGTCAACTTTTCGTCCGTGACCTTGTCTGCGTGCGCCTTGGCAGACTCTGCCTCCACTTGCGCCTCAGCCAGTTGCGCACGGAGAAGAGCAATCTCCTCATCTTTCTGGGCAAGAGTGTTACTCTCCCTGATGTATCGCGTCTTCAACTGAGCGACTAGCTCACTTTGACGCTCAGCAGCCGCAGCTAACTCCACCAACAGCTGCTGTGCAGATACATCCTCAGCCACCTTCACTCCCTCCTCCACGTTTTCATTCTGAGGAGGGACCACACTCTCCACAAATGCCGTATCATCCTTTGCAGCATGGTCACTACAACGAATAAGGAAGAAAGTCAGCAAATATTACGACAAGTAATAAAAAATGTATAAAGAATAAGGAGAAATGAGGAATATCACTTACAGAAGCGGAGAAGCCTTTGCAGTCTCCTTATCCACGCCAGAAGCGGATGTGTCATCCTCTGTGGATGACTCTTCATCCGCGATCAGATGGCGCCTCCTCTTGTAAGTACCACTGCCACCAGCCTCTCCTTTGCGCTTTAGATTTTGCGCTACCACCTCAGGCTTCAATACCTCCACGCTGTCAGAAGATTCAGCTTGCAACTCCTCCACATGTGCAGGCTCCATAGGGGAGCCACGCTCTGCACTGGCGTCACAAGAAGAGGGGGCGAATCTTCAAGACCAGCTGGCCCCAACACAGTCAGATGCCCAGCAGTCGCATCTAAGAGTGGTTGCTCACCCTCCCTCAGAGGGCGCACACCAACGGTCACCTGTTTCGGCTTCTCAAGCTTCACTACAGTAAACAAATCCATCTCTGCGCAACACATAAACAAGTAACAAAACACAGATTAGTTATCTAAAGTGCGCATACAGAAAAACTTACATTATTTGAAGCGAACAATTCAAAGGGATGAACACCCACCCCGGCCGCTCTCATCAATGAAGGTTGGCACCTCGTTAGCACCATGGAAATAGTTGCGACTCAACCCCATGTGCACCAAAAACTCCTCAGGGTAAGGGTTAATGGGGATGTGGTTGGCATCAATAGTCTCCGCATCTGCCAAGCTATACGAACCGGGTGTGGGGCACCCATCCCTCGGCAGCGTCTCTTGAGTATAAAACTCAAATGGTGAAGGAAACACCACATCATCCACCCAGAAAAAATATTCCCTCCAATGCCTCAAGGAATCTACCTTATCGGTATAACACTGCAGGAGCCGCGCGCTTCGCAAAGGATACCCATCCATGCGACCACGTTGTGCGGTAAAACGCACGGAATAAGTCGACAGTTGGGTTTATTGCAAGTAAACGACAGTTTACTTCAAAATTTGATATCTTCACCGCACCTATACAGTGCAGCTGAGAGATATGAAGGCGATAGAAATTGAGCACGTTGCTCAAAAATACAGATATTTGTACGCGATAGTTAGCGTACTCAAAGAAGCACGTGTATAACCCTATTTTCCCTTCGGGGAAATCAGCATTACACGTATCGACGTCCGGGACTTCCGGATGCACATCCAGAGGAATAAAGTAATCAGAAGAGAACTGACGCAGTTCATCCTCATCCATCGCAGAGCGAAAATCCTCTAACTGAGCAACCATTTCAGCAGTATGAAAAGATCTACTAAGATACGTACGCGTAGTTACCTAATAGAAACAGTTGATCTCTTAAAGAAGCTTTTGAAAAGATGTAAAAATGGCGGAAATCGTTTTTACTGCGATGTTATAGTGAAAAGGGAGGCGGTGACTCTTATATAGGTCATGAAAACCCTAGATGTAAGCCACGTGGATCCCACTCATAAAACGTGTGGCTAGAATATGAAACGGTACATGCACATTTTCCCATCTTCTAAGAAATACGTGGACACACTCCCCATTTCCCAAGGTAAGATTGAGATATTTAGGGACTAGATACATAGTTCCCACCCTTGGGCGGTAACTATTTAAATCTTTCCCGCCACGCTTACTGCTGTTATCACTAGTCTAGTACCCGCGGCTACGAGCCGCGCACACTAGACTGGGGGGACATGATGACGTATAGTCTATATTTGGGCCACGAGCCTAAATGATAAACGTTACTAGGCCCAAACCCACCACGAGTGGGCCATCATAACAATGACTTAGGCCACAACGCCAATGGTTTAGACTTACGAAGCCTAAAACCCAACCAAAACTACCCGGGCATAGATAAGGATCTCCTAATTACGGAATAGATATCCTTAACCCGGATAAGCACCATGTGTGCGAAGAGTAAGGAGCAAGAAACCTACGAGGATTCTGCACCTATATAAGGAATAACATAATTCTCACTAAAGGTACGATTCACAAACCCTAAACTCTTTACAAGAACCCTAAAACCGATTACTTACTCTCACGCCAGAGGATAATCGTGGGAGACAATCCCACGATATGCCTAACGGTGTTTGTTTATTTTCTTAGTGCGCAGGTTTCAAGCATTAAGAACGAATTGGTACGAGAACAAGAGCCCAAACTAGGAATGCCCAACTTTTGTATCAACACTAGGCGAATCGACCAAAGGACCATAGTGTAGTTAGGTTGCGAGGGAAATGGTATGAACGGGTAAGAATTCCCGCGTGATATACCACTATACTACCAAACTCCTTGTGTGTAAATCGACCAAAGGACTACATTTCGGGTTGGATAAACTTATGTAATTAGAGGTGTGGTCTAAGATTCGAGAGGTCGGGCTACACCACAATAAATCTAGCATGTAATGGTAATTATTGACTCAAACTAGTCTACCGTACGTCAGCTTACTTACGGAGGGTAGTGACTTTAGTTCCTGATAGGATTCTAGGTAGATAGGCTAGGGAAATCGACCAACGGAATCTAGTGATATATTTCCGCCCCACTTGAAGCATCAGAATAGTTTTATAAGAAACATAGTCATAGCAATAAAGGATGACCAACTAGGCTAGTACACTTTCTCACACTGCTCACAACTCAATTTAATTTCAGTATTTCATTTCTGGTTCATTTAGTTAATTAATCATTTCAACTCTAAACCAGCTTAAAAACGTGACATTAGACTTTAATAGGAACCACCACACATAGCTCTTGGGATGACCTCGGTTTTACTTGTAACTAATCTATACATGACCAGATACACTATCCGTTAGTGCATTAGGGTAGACCTTAGGTAATCGAGACATTATAAATTTAAGACCTCGTCAGTAAAACCTGTATCAAGTTTTTGGTGCCACTGTCGGGGAGCTATTTTAGGATTTTAATTTGAGTTTTGTAAATATTTTTGCTTTTATAATTTTAGATTTTGTTTTTAGTTTTCTTTTTCCTTTCTTTTCTGTATTTGTTTGTTTTTGAAATTTTAGGATTTTGGAGGATTTTGACATGCTCACTATGGAGGAATACATGGCTTTGACTCAAGGTAATCAAAGATCGGGCGTGGTATGTCCCAAAATTAATGATAATATCAACTTTGAGATAAGTAGCCAGTTTATGAAGGAGCTCACACAAAAGCTTTTCGCAGGAACTGACGATGAAGATGGCTACCAGCATGTGTGAAGAGTACTAGAGATCGCATATCTTTTTCACACTCTAGGAGTCACGCATGATGCATTAATGCTTAGAGTGTTTCCAATTACACTCACAGCTGTAGCCAGAAGATGGATGTACAGGCTCCCTACTGGGTTGATCAATACATGGAATCTTCTGGAAAATGCATTTATTCGGAGATATTGTTCGCCTTCAAGGATTGCTAAAAAGATGGAAGAGATAAGGAATTTCAGACAAGGGAAGGATGAGACATTGTATGAAGCTTGGGAAAGGTTTAATGACCTTCTTTTCATGTGCCCAACACATGATCTCGACAGCCATCAGAAATTCTTTATTTTCTATAAAGGTATAAGCATCCCTTCCCGCCTAATGCTTGACTCTCAAGGGCCGATCCCTATGATGCCGCCAACACAAGCCCATAGATCAATACAAATGATGGCAGAGCATTCACAAAATTGGTATAAGGGAGCAACCACTTGATTAACGAATAGTAATAGCTTGGATGACATTGGTGACATAACCAAAGAATTGATAGACTTGGATGTAATATGAAGAAGGTGAAGGAAAACATTCATACTATTCGTGAGCGTTCTCACCGAGAAGAATGCAAAGCATATGAGCAAGTCTAGTATATGGAATCCTTGGAGGAAATCATCAACAAATATTGTGAAGAATCAAGGAAGATGCATGACTCAAATTGTGAATGGATTAGGAAGTTCAAGGAAACCATAGACTTGAACTTAAAGAATCTCGATGCTAGGAGAATGAATGCAGAGGCAAAGTTTGAAAAATTAAACCAAACAGTCCTAGAAAATAAAAAGAATGAGGTAGAAAAAGCCAACGCAATATCGGGAAAGATTAAGAAAGTCAACAAGGAGCCGGTTCCTCGTGATTTACCTAATGTCAAGCCATATGTACCACCTATCCCATTCCCAAGACATTTGAAGGTTGTGAGGAAAGAAGAAACAAGCAAAGATCAATTGAAGAGGATGGAAGCAAGGAGCTTACAGGGTAATGAAGTAATTCCACAAGCTAATGCGAAATCAACTACAACATAGAATGGTAACACTTCAAACTCTTCTTTCATTCCTATTAACGATCTTGCTAGTTTTCCCATACAGGTTGTAGAAATAGTGGAAGGCATTGTTCAACCATTAACCTCATAAACCATGCTTATCACACCACCCGATGATGGTTATGTAGCACCTGCTACTGAACCAATTTTGGTTGAGCTTGAGGCAGAATTAGGAGGCAAAATCATAGACACTACCATGAATAACAAGGAGGAATATGAGGCATGGAAGCCAGTCATTCAACCACAACATGGAGTATTTAAACCCATCGAGGCATCAACCAATTCGGGTAAGGTAAAGAGGGAAATGTCATCTCCTTCAAGGTATAACTCTCATTCATCATTTCCCTATCCTATAGCAAATTCACACCCTCACAGTGTTTATTGCTATTTTCACCCGCACTTAATTCCAAGTGAGGGGATGAACACCCTTATGCATAGTAAATAAGGGTGGAGTCAAGCTCGAGACTCGAACAAAAACAAGCACTTCGTGAGAGGCACCCCATGCGTATCTTTATATTTAAATTTAAATTTTATAGGATTTCATGCTTGGTATGTTTGTGCATCATTTTTGCATGTTTCTACAATGATGTAATGCAGGAGAAGTACTGGAAGGACCACTTAATGGCCTAAAGATGACGAGTCTTCTGGAATTTTCATCAGAAGGTTTCTATGGCGTAACTCATCTCTGTGGTTACACTATATCTCTTTACCAGCAAGCATCCAATGACAGGTCACTCGACTTATGGCGTAACTCAGTCTATGAGGTTACGCCATAACTGCTTACTGTAGCAAACCATTTTTCAAAAACATTTACCAAGTTTGTATATTTTTAGTAGTAAATGAACTTTGTTGGTATGTTCCCTGTAAACCCTCACGAGACTTAACTCGTCCACTTGGGACACCAAGTGGTTTAAAAGGCTTGTTACATAAGCTAAATGCAACCGTGTCCTACGAAAATGAGTTAGGATTTTCATTTTCTTTATTTTCACTACTTGACATCTTTCTAGTATAATGCATTGGGTTGTTTAAGTGAATTCAGGCTATTAAAGTTTGCTCAAGGATCTCAAGGCGGGACACATTTAATCGTGCATCTTCGATCATTTCGAGCAAATTTAGGGGATTTTTTTGTTCTATTCTAGCCCTTCTTATTTTTCATTTGTATGCGTAGTATGACCCAAGTAGGGGGAAGAGATTAGAAATAAACACGCACCTAATTTTACTTGCTTTATTTTCTAGTTTTTAGTGTAAAATGTTTCATCATTAAAATTTTGACATGTTTTTCATTACTTAACTAGTTTAATCTAGACTGAGCACACCTACCTAATATTTCCATTTGTGAGGAATAAGCCTTTTCGTTTTCCCCTTATACATAAAATTCCACTAAATGAGTGTGCCAGTGGTTGTAGTAGACTTTAGAACTTGTCATTGTAAATATTTTCGCGACCATTATAATGAGCATTACACTAAGGTTACTTGGTGTAATCGTACAGCTAGGAATAAAGGCAAACTTTAGGAATAACCCCAAGTAGCCCATCCATTTATGTTATGTATTGGCTTTTCATATCGATTAGTTAATCCCCCTATGAAACCCTATTTGTTGCACTCATTACTAGTGCAAGATACCCCTTGTAAACCCGTCTGAGCCATTCTTTTCATTTTGTTCGCCCAACATATATTTGTTTCATTACACCTATCACCTAGCCTACCCTGTAGTTTCTAAAAGTCCATGGTCTGGGTGCTGTTAGTCAATTTTGGTTTCGCCAGTAGAAGTCGTGGGTTTTGAATGAAGGGTTTTAGAAAAAGATCGGGTTTTAGATGATAGTTGATCTCAAGTGGGGGGATGCTTTGTTTCTTCGTATTTTTTCTTTTCCAATTTTGTATACCTTGTCTTGCATAAAAGAAATTAAAAAAATGAAAATAGAAAAAAAAAAAAAAAAAAAGAATAAGAAAATAAAGATAATGCAAGAAAGAGTTTGTTTATTAGTATTTTTCAGCTGATTGTAATACAAATCAGTTTATGTGTCGTATTGTGGTAAATATTCCCACCTTGCGCGGCTTGTACTTTATAGACCCATGTCATTTCTCCTTTCTATTTTGATATATATTTGTACAATGGAGGCATTGTACATCTCAATTGGTGGGAAGGAGGATAGAAATATGAGATCGTACGTTTTTGGTCAAAATATGTGCAAATTTCACCTAAATTTTAAAATTTTTAGAGCACATAATTTTTTTCCATTGATGATGAATATCCAAGTTAATGCATCCTATTTGCCTAGTATATGGTGATTATGAGGCACTACACTACATTTTATAGGCATTAACTCGTGTATTGGAGATATTGAAGACACCTTGACTCTTGACCTTCGATTTTTGCTATGGGATTGAATGCGACTATTTATGGGACGATTGTTACTTTAGGAAACTATTTGTTTCCTGTCTTTTTGTTTACACCCATTAAATGTTTTCCCATGTTTTATCCAACCCTTTAGTCATGAATCATGCTTAGGTGAGGGAAAGAGTAGTCATTGATGTCTTGGCCATGGATTTGGTCATGTATCGATGGTCTTTGTCGCCTTCGATTGGCACGTTAGTGATGACAAATTAACCCCGTAAGCCTTTATGTTGTGTCAACCCTTCTGTCTTTTGGAATAGCTGAATCTATAGACTCTAGTGATGGAGAGTAGTATCTTTGCCAAGCCTATGATAGAATACTCGCCATGACTGAGCAGTTGAGTGATCATCCCAAATATAAACATATCGATTAGTGAGAGAGAGTGTGATTTCAATTTCCTTTTTCTGAGGTGCTCGGTTTGGAAATTTCTAGCTTAGGTAATTTTTAAACTCATATCTTCCAACACATCTTAGGAGATATCTTTTTAGAAATAATTTAAAAAGGTCTACTTGAGGGTAAGTAGAGTTCAAGTGGGGGGATATTTGATAAAATTAAATTAACATGATATTTTATACATCAAATTCTCGTGTTTATTGCCTCAGTTGTATTAATATGATACTTAATTCATTCATATTTGTTCATATTTATATTTCAGGATAAATGAGGCGTTGAAGTGGAAACGATGCACGAAAAGGCCAAATATTGCTGAAAATATTCTTACTATGGGTTACGGCGTAATTGTTACGTTGGACTACATCGTAACACATTATAAAAGGCCAATTTTCTAAGTAATATAAAGGTTACGCCGTAACCATGACATGAGGTTACGGCGTAGTTAAGACATAGAATGGGATTGATGAGATTGAAGAAATTACGGCATTAACTATCCTTGAGGTTACGTCGTAATTAATAATTATGAAGGCTACGATGTAACTTGGTAATTTCGTTATGACGTAGAAAAATTTACGGAGAGGTTAAGCATACACTAATGAAGACTTTCGACGTAACTGAACAATTTAGTTTCACCGTAATTAATTACTTCAGCACAAAGGAGTTGATGTCCATGGGCTAAAAGTAGTCAAATGATATTAAGTTTATTTATTAATCAAGGACCGAAAGTTAAAATAACAAGTACGATAGAGGACTAAACCTGGGCAAATCATATGAAGAATTAATTACTAGAAGGACATGTTATAAAAAATAACAAGAACGGTCAGGGACTAAAGGTGGCAATTTAAATGAAGTTTATTATGTCCAAAGGACCAAGTATAAAAATAGCAAGAACGATGAGGGGCTGAAACCGTACATACCTTATAAGTATTATACTTATAATGGCATATGGACTTGATATGAAACCAAGCGCTACTTCAGGGGTCAAAAGCAGACAAGGCCAAGAAAGTTTCAAATTGGATGGCAAATAAAAAGTACGAAGTTACATTTACGACGTAACTGAAATATAAGCTACGGTGTAGCTTTTAGATCTGAAATATTATTTACTAAAATAAGCTACGGAGTAACTCACATTTATGGTTACGCCGTAGCCTTGTCGGGGCCTATAAATATAGCCCTAAATCTGTATTTTTGTGTATCTCTCTTCACTCCTCTCCTAGGGGTTGACTAGGGCACCACTCTAGGGCAATTTTTAGCAGTTCCAAGCCATCTTTCAAGAGTGAATTCACTTGCAATTAACGTCTTCATTAGTTCTACATCAAGTAATTTGTATCAAACATTATGTTCAATTCAATTCATGTTTTACTCATCATTTTTGGTATAATTTACTATAGGGGCAATTTCATTCATATCCTTGTAAAATTCAAAAATTTCATAAATATCCTTTTGATGCATTAAATGCATTGTACTTTATGCATCAAAAACTAGTAAAAAGGGTATATATGAAATTTTTGAAATTTTCAAGGATATACATGAAATTTTCGCTTTACTATATGTTTGGCTAAGCACCTTTCGTAAAGTGTTTATGTGAAACCAATTATCAAAGAGAGAAGGGTAGAAGGGATAATTCGATAGGGGTAGTTTGGGTATTCTTGTAACACCCCCATTTTCAAAGATAGCAGCGGAAGCTAAATCTGGGGTATTACTTCTTAAAACACAGTCACAATATTAGAAAACGACTAAAAAAGAGACGCTTTTAAAAGATAAGTTATCATGCATTTATTCATCAGAGGTCCCAAAGATACGTTTCAATATAAAAAGTAGATGAATGATAACAGGTTTAGATGTCCTCATGTCCAATGTCACTCCGTGTCATAAGTTGCTCAGTTACCTGGGATAAACATGCTAAAAGGGTCAACATAAAGGTTGAGTGAATCCATAAGTTTAGATTGTAATAGTTTGAATACAAGTTCAAGTAGGTTCCGTTGTTGCACCCTGATGCATGTGTATATCGTTGTAGGTATAGATTATAATTATCAAGTTTTAAATTTATATTTAGCCGACATAACCTATAACACACACTAACGAGCAGTGTACCCGATCTATGTAGCTAGTTGGTAAGTAGAGTGTTGAACACTAAGAGTGAAACGTTAACACCTTAAACATCTATCAATATTTCAATTCCTAAATTAGTTCTAAAACCTAATCTAAACTAAAGGGGTTTTCAGCCTGAGAGAATGGCGCGATTGATTAGATTAATAACGGTAAATAAAACTATAAAGTTGAATAAGCGAATGGCAAACACGTACACAGATAGGAAACAATTACAGGTAAGAGGTCAAGCTGACAGATAAGTAGATTATTGCTAGTTTTATAGGATGAGTACTAAAATCTATTCTCTCTCGTTGTTATCTTAGTTACATGTGAGTAAAATCTTAATGATTACTTATGTCTATATTATTTAACCTTTTTATGGGCTTACATTAACTATAACGCTAATGAAGTAATTGTGGGAGGCGCATGGTATCGCAAACAAGCCACGGCTAAACACAGAGGTAATCAAAGCACATGTATAAAGAACTAAATAAACATCAAATAAACTTTAATCGATGGGAAAGCAGATTAAGTGTGAGTCGTATGGCAGCGACAGGGCACACAATCCTGATGGATTAAAGAGTGCTAATACAATAATACAAATCTGCTTATTGAATTAAACACTAGCAGGACCTTCTTACTGCTCTGAATCATTCGTTTGGGTGGTGTCTTGTGTTTCCAAATCGTCTGCATTCGTCTCCTTACTGTTTTGTTGTTTCACAAGAAATTTGGCTATCGAATGGGGTATTTATAATTTCTGTCTGAGGGATCGATCTGGCGCATCAACTAAGTAGATGCGGTGCATCTTGATAACTTCGCGTTGGGTCCAAGAATATAATATTCATGAATATTCGTACACCATCTTCAGATGTGGCGTATCTTCAATCTTTTATGCGGTGCATGTTCTTCTATGTCTTGGATATCTTTGGTGAAGTCTTGAGATTGATACATCGTATGTCTGGATATACGGCATATCTGGAGTAATCAAGTAAGATCTTCTTCGTTGATCAAGATTTCATATATGGCGCATGGCATTAATCCGTGCGGCGCATTCTTTAAAGTCAGGCAATGGTCTTCAAATTCGTCTAAGTATCTTTGTACGGCGTATCTGTCTAGAATGATACAGTGTATCTTCCTTCAGTTCAGTAGACTTTTCCAACTTGATCCATTTTGCTCTATTTTACGTTCAAAATAACTAACTTCCACCAAACGCTCATTGGACAAAAAGTTGTATTGGTCACGCCAAAAATGTGTGACGATATGCATCTAGTCACACCTGTTTTTTTGTGGTGTATCACAATAGGTCCCGCCACCGTATGTGGCATATGGTCACATTGTTGAGTTCGTGGCCTTTTCCATCGGAAAAGAGTGACCAAAACTCTGAATATGTGTGACAAATTAGGCACAAGTTTTGTTGAATTAGTCATTATCAGTGACCGTAAACACTTAATAGTCACGCGAATGTTTTTTGAGAGTAACTATTTTTCAACCTTCGGCCACATAAATATATAATATATGTGACATTTGAGATGATATATTCAAGTAAATGTGTATTTTGTGTGACTATTTCCCGTCCTGTGGCCACACGAATATACAATAAATGTGACGTTTGTGATGATTTAGTCACACAATGGGTGTTGTTTTTTAAGATTTAGTCACATACAATTTAACACAAAGTGGCCAAAAGTGTTAATAAGTGTGACCATATGCTGTTTAAAGTGAAGAAATGTGTATTTTGTGTGACTATTGATCATCCAATGGTCACATGAAGTTTACGTTTGTGTGGGCTTTTGTAATATTTATTCACTCAAAGCATGTTTGTTTTGGGTATTTAGTCACATATCATTAAGCAAACAGTGGCCAAAAGTGTTAATAAGTGTGACCATATGTTGTTTAAAGTGAAGAAACGTGTATTTTGTGTGACTATTGATCATCCAATGGCCACATGAAGTTTATGTTTGCGTGGCCTTTTGTAATATTTAGTCACACAAAGCATATTTCTTTTGGGTATTTAGTCACATACAATCAAGCAAACAGTGGCCAAAATCGTTAATAAGTGTGACCATATGCTGTTTAAAATGAAGAAATGTGCATTTTGTGTGACTATTGATCATCCATTGGCCACATGAAGTTTATGTTTGCGTGGCCTTTTGTAAAATTTAGTCACATAAAGCATATTTATTTTGGGTATTTAGTCACATACAATTACGCAAACAGTGGCCAAAAGTGGTAATAGGTGTGACCATATGCTGTTTAAAGTGAACAAATGTGTATTTTGTGTGACTATTGATCATCCAATGGCCACATGAATTTTATGTTTGTGTGGCTTTTTGTAATATTTAGTCACACAACGAATTAAGAAAACAGTGACCAAAAGTGTGACTATATGCATCTTTTAGTCACATTTAAAAGATCAATATATATCAAATAAATTCAAATACAATAAAATTGGAAAGTATATAACTGAACCAAATATAAAATTGGCCATCCTTTTATACACCAAGGAGTCCTACTCGGCTTACAATAGTTTCCTAATTAAGTATCTATAATCTTTTCCAGAAGCAACTAGCTAGCAAATTTCGAGCGGTCTTGATCTCTGAGCAGTACCAACTGTCACTAGCAGTAGTAACTTTTGTACTAGCAGTAGTAAATACTTGGCACATTTTCTTTGAAGTTCATGCGCAGCACTAAATCCATCTAAATAATATTAACACAAACATGAGCAGCAGTAATTCAAACAACATCATTAAAACATTTAATCCAAAACAATGAACATAATAATAAAATTTGCAGTTAAACTTACAAGTTTTTATCCCATTGATCTAATCTCATCATCTGGATATAAAAGCCTTGAAAATGTAGGCTGCTGCATATCAACAATAACCACATCAAGATGAGAGCAGAACTAGAACATGTCAAAGCACACAACATGACAGAACTAGATGAGCATACCAAAATAAAGTTCTTGATTAGATGCTAGAAAACCTTCCTCTCTAAAAAGTATGTGGTTATATATATATATATATATATATATATATATATATATATATATATATATATATATATATATATATATATATATATATATATATATATATATTGTTGACGGGTGCATCTATTTCTTGACATTTGACATAGAGACACTATTGCCTTGTCTTTTGTCATGTGCATCTAGTTTGTTAGGCGCCACTAGTTCAACTATATGTTGTTTTGGTGGTTTTGAGTCGCTTGATTTGCCACTTATTCAACTATCTGCTTTGGTGTTTTGAGTCACTTGATGCGCCATTATTTCAACTATCTGCACAAACAAGGTCTATGGTATTTTCCTCGAATAAAGTGAAAGTAAAAGAGGGCAAAACGCATAAAAAAAAGATCAATTACCTGTGCTCTTACTTTTTCTAGATCCTCTGAAGTAGATTTTATATGGTATAAAACTTACTATATCTAATGTATATTTAAAGAGTTGTATATATTTGACATTAACTATTTAAAAAAAATCACAAAGTTCGGAGTCTTTGGACGTATAAGTGTATCACCATTAGGCCAATCCAACCATACTCCCACCCTACCAAAATTTGAAGTTTTGAACTATTACCTAACCTGCCTAGCTATTTTGCCACCTCTAACTATGAGCATATGAAACAAAATCGTAAGGTGCTGTAAAGAATGAAGATGAATTAAGAATGGAAAAGATAAGCTGAAAAAATCATATAGACCAACGTGACTATTTGATTAGAAACAGGAACCCAAGCATATAATCACCGATGTACCCAGGAACCCAAGAATATAAATTATACTGACCCGGGCGGACCTTCTTGATCTCAAAGTAACCTTTATTGTCGTTTTGAGTCCAAAACTGATAGCCCTGATTATGTAAAATAAGGTATGGATTAAACTCTAGGAATGGTTTACAATGGTACAAGTAACTTTGTCCCAACCACCCAACTAAAAATGGAAAAGATAAGCTGAAAAAATCAAATAGGCCAACGTGATTACTTGATTAGAAACAGCTATATTTTTTGATAGTCAGATCTTGGTCTTTTTCCGATTTTTGGCTTTCTTACAATCGATTCTGCACATTTTATTTGTAATAGTAAGCTAAATACCGCCACCGCCGTATATTATCAGTCGAAACCATCACCGCCATTGAAATTGAGACCCCAAATCCAGGGATCGAAACATTTATGCTACATGAGAGAATTAAAAAGACATGGTAATATTTTAGACATGAAATATCATAAGTTTACTTTTAAAACCTTACCAGGTGACCCTGTAAATCTCTCGTATTGTTCATACGCCTGTCCTATCATCACCAGACTTACGCACACTGTATGTGTGTGTGTTTTTTGAGAGATACTAATGTTCTAGAAGATGCTATGTCGGTACTTATCACCGAGAAAAAAGTAAAATTTACCGATCGAGCCGGACTGGACCGCCAAACATGTCATTGGATCGGGCCTTAGCGGTGGTCTTGGTGCGAGTGTTGTGGTGGTGCGAGCGGTGGCGTTGGTGAGGAGAGTGTTGAGGAGATTGAAGAAGAACAGATCTAGTTTTGGTGGATATATATTTGGGACGGAGTATTGAAAAACATTGGCGGGTTTAATGAAATTAAGTGGAGGGGCAATTTAAATTTGGGGAAAAAATTTAGGTGGGCTCTTTGAAAAAGTTAAAAGGGAAATTTTATTTTAGGCAATTAAGTAAGGGGACATGTAAAATATTACATATAAATTTAACACGTGAAGTATCTTAATTTTTTGCTTTTATAAAAGGCGGAAATGAGCCGAGCAGCTCGTGAAAAGCTCAAGATCATATCAGTAAAATGATTTGAGCTTTTGTCGAGTAACTAGAGTTCGTTTGAGCTGATTCTTATCGAGCTTTGAGCTCAAGCTCAAGCCTATCAAATGAAGTTAAATGTTTAATGAGTTGAGCTCAATCTTATAAAAGTTCTACTCGAGTTATTGTTGAGTTTTCGAGCTTGTAAGTGATATAGCATATGTTATATATATATATATATATATATATATATATATATATATATATATATATATATATATATATATATATATATATATATATATATATATATATTGTATGTAAGTGTACTAAGTGTAAATAGTTAATTATAAATATATCGACTATCGAGATTTTCGAGTCGAAGGTGAACCGAATTCGATTATTAGATTATATTTCAATTTGAATTTGTGTAAGACAACAGACCTTTACAAATAAACCGAGCTTTTCGAGTGATCAAGCTCAAACCGAGTTCAAACTTTCTCGATCCCGGATAACATGATTGGGAGGTCCTTGCATACTTGCTTCTTATTAGTGTCTGTGACAAACGGTATACACCTACCAAGCCGGCGTAACCCATGGATGACGGCCTTTAATAACTTCAAATACAATTCATATAACATTCAATTCACACTATATATAACTATACTATACACCTACCAAGCCGGTGCAACCCATGCATGACCGGTGATAATGGCTAATTCACATGGGTCATGGGTCATATGCATTAGGTTATCACTGGTAACATTCAATAATGGGTATTTGACATCATATGGGTCATATGAATTAGGTTATCACTGGTCACATCCATGACTGTTGATCATTGGGTAATTAACATGGGTAACAGGTCATGTGCATTAATATTGGGTTGTAGTGACATGTCATATATGTTATCGACCAATACATGATTGGTGATCGACAATGGGCAATTAACATGGGTCATGGGTCATGTGCATTGGATTTTGTAAACTAAGACAAATACTATACAACATTTTATACGTTTTGTATTTTTTTTACATTTTCATCCATTTGTAACATTTTTCGTCCCTTTTTGACCGTCTTCAATCGACTTTGATCGATGTCACTAGTTTTCGACCGACGTTGGCAATTTTCGACAGATTTCGACGGATTTAGACTGTTTTAGACCGACTGTGACCGATTGCGACCCTTTTCGACCGATTTCATCCATTTTGAATGTTTTCGGCAATTTTCGCTCATTTTTATATGTTCTAAGCTTTTTCTGAATGTTTTCCTCTGTATTAAAATGTTATGAAACGTTTATTACATTTTCGTACATTTTTGTACGATTTTTTCATTTCCATATGTCCTTCTCCTTTTTATTCGGGTGATTTGGGTCAACCCGAGTAACCCAAATACTAAATAGGGTCCCGTATCGGGTTGAAAATATTTGGCTAACTCGGGTACGGGGTCGGGCCGATTGACCCGAATAAGGATTAATGGCCGTCAATTTTTGATCTTCTGTTATACATACGGCTAATGATTTGCACACTCAAAAAAGTTATTTGCACACTCAACGTACAAGCGGTTGAAGCAGAGTGTTTAATACTGTACAAGTATTTAATGCACAGATGGAGTGTCCCAATCAATTAATAAAATGTGCAAATCAATTCCCTTTCACATAAACCCTAATTTAACACACTCTAAAAAATCATAACAAACCCCAAATCAAAATCAAACTAACTCATGTCGTCTTATCTTTGTGATGATTATTGCAAATGTGACAGGCCAGCAATGGTGGTAACATCTTGGACACCATCCAACCCTGCTCGATGTTTCATTTGCTGCCAAAATCGATGGGTAAGTTATCAGATAAGTTTAGTTTAAAGATTATTAAGTTTAATGTTTAATATACTACATTTTTTTGATTTTAGAAATCGGGTACGAAGAAATGAGAAAATTTTGATTGGTATGATCCAGAGGAGGTATGTGATTGGTACAAGATGCATTTGTTTGAGATGTATAGCAAAATGAATCCCAATCAAATGTGTGAGGTTCAAATTGAAGTTAATCGTCTAAGAAGGATTGAAGAATTGGAGGCAGAGTTGACAAATGCCTTAAAGAAACTCAGTTTTTGGAAGTCAACATTTGTGTTTTTGCAGTTGTGGTTTCTCTGGTACTTGCACTGAAGTATTATAGTGTGTATGGTAGATTGTGTGGTTTATAGTGGCTCATATACCCCATCTTTATGGTGAATGGTTAAGTGTTTGCTTGTAAATTTAACTGATCTTGATCTTTTGGCTACTCGATATCTTTTGGCAGTAATTACCCAAAATGGCACAATTTGACTATCCTGTTTGACCTTATGCAAATGAATGTACAAGCACAAAACTACCAAAAATTACCCAAAGTGACAACCATGATTGGCTATTAGTTATGTTTTGATAGTAATTACCCGGAATTGCCCAAATTCACTTGGAGACTCTTTGACTTTTGCAAATGACAATAAAGTTTGACAATCTTTGTTTGACTTTTAACAAAGCATCATAACATAGTCAAAAAAGCAATATAACATAATTAATCAACAAAAAGATAAATTGATCATATAGTAATCGATAACTTGATTAACAAAGAAACATAACATAAGTTTTCTTTGAACACAAAAACAACTTCAAAGAACATAACATAAGTTTTCTTCGAGTCACGGTCAAACATTTATTCCCTCGGGTGAAAACCCGATCCCAAATCATTATTGGAAATATTGAGTTTGGAAGTTTATTATTCATAAAGCATGAGATACAAGTAGTTATTGCATCAACTCATTGTACTTGGTAAGTCAAGACTTGGTAAAAGGAAAGTGGAGACTTTTGCGTACCACACTCAATTCCTTATCTTTAGGAACAGTTTTAAAATATCTTCAATTCACAGTATGATGTAGGCGCCTTTGGTCGATCCCTTTTCCCGCCAAAATTCTTAGGAACGGTTCATATACCTCTCCAGTCTATTTATACCTCTCTATTGTATATATACCAAATAACACACACAAACATATATATCACTTTCAAAGAAAACTTCAACACTGGCAGCAAATGGTAACTTTCAAAAGGATGCAGAAGAGTACGAGTGGGTATTAAACAATAGTTTGCTATGGGACATAGTGTTTAATCATTTCGGGTATGATCCCATTTACGAATATGGGTCGTATAGGCAAGTAGATACGTGGATGAGGTCAATAATTTTGAAATGGCTGCATAAACAACACTTTTACTGGGATGAGCGTTGGGGACTGAATGATGTAGAGGTGGAGGAAGAAGATGAAGAGGATGAGGAGGATCAACAGGATGCACAGCAAAATGTGGTGGAGCAACAAAATGAAGAGGATGTGCAGCAAAATGTGGTGGAGCAACAAAATGTAGAGGATCAGTAGCAAAATGTGATGGAGTATCAAAATGTGGTGGAGCATCAAAACCAAGGGGGTCAACAAGATGGGTTTGCATTTGTAGACCCGTTAAATCTGGAAAACAGGATTACCGATCTTGAAATTAAGTTTCAATATCTCCTGGAAAGGAAAAGGATGCAACGCAGGGAGTAGAGCGCTCTGGTTTTAAAAAGTTGGTGTGAAATGGAGTGAAATAGTTTTTAATGATGATGTTTTTATGTTTTTAGTATCTTTAGTATTTAGGTAGGATAATTAATTATATTTATGTTTGCAGCTTTTATGAATGGTTGTATCTTTTAAAAAATATCAATGAAAATTTTGAGACCTTGTATGGTTGCTTGTGATGTCAAAATGTCAAAGGTGTGTTTGGTTTCTTGGATAAAAGCAGTATGTCAAATTGTTAAAATCCAGAAATGATGTGTTAACGTTGCTAGTTATAAATAGTATTGCTAAGTGTAATTGATGATGTGATTATTGTTATTCGGGTAATGAGTTAGGTTTTGTGTTTTTGGGACTAATATTCTGCAGGATAAGCTGAGAAAAGTGTTGGAGTCCTGAAAAATAAGCCATTTTGAATGGAAACTGACTTAGTGTTGCTAGGCATATTTTAGTGCTGCTAAGCCTAAGTTAGTTCGGCTAAGGGTTGTTCTGCTATTTTTGAGAGTGCAGGGTACTGTTTTAGAAATATGAATGGTTAAGGGTTTGTACACTTCAATCATTCACAGTTTCACACAAATGTTTTTATCCGATCAAAACTCTATCAAACATAAAACCACTGCTTGATTTTATCAATTAATTGCAATTCCCAGTAAAACCCTACATAAATTTTCAAATTTCACAATGTCGACTCTGTCTTTTGCCAACCAGCATAACATGATTACATTCTTGCAAAAGCCCACCAAGGAGAATGAAGAGTTCACTAAAGTTGTTGATTTTCTCAATGCTACTCATATTAGGTATGCATTAACAGTTAACCCTACTGTATATGTTTCCAACATCAAACAGTTTTGGGCTACTGCAAAGGTCAAAACTATTGACGAGGAAGTACAGATTCATGCCCGTGTGGTTGGGCAGAAGATTATTGTTACAGAGGCATCTGTTAGAGAAGTTCTTCATCTAGGATATGTTAATGGAATTGAGAATCTTCCAGACTCCATAATTTTTGAAAACCTTCAAGAGATGGGGTATGTAAGAAAAAATGATTCTTTGAAATTTAATAAAGGTGGCTTTCCCCCACAGTGGAAATTCTTAATTCACACTTTGTTACAGTGTCTTAGCCCAAAGACTACTGGTTGGAATGAGTTTAGTAGTAACATGGCTTATGCCCTTATATGTTTGGCAAAAAATAAAGAAAAATTCAATTTTTCAAAATTAATTTTTGATCATGTGGTTAAAGCCTTGGATAATTCTTCAAACCAACATTACTTATATCCAAGATTTTTGCAACTTCTTATGGACAAACAGTTTACAAATAAGAAAGTTCACGACAAGGTTTATCCTGTTCACTCTCATATTAAAAAGGTCTTTTCTAACATGAAGAGAAAGGGTGAGGACTTTCCAGTCATAGTTAAACCATTGTTTCAAGCAATGTTGGAACTAGGTCAACATAAGAAGGGTGAAGGTTCAAGAACTTATAATGAATCAAGTTCCAATGGAACTGATTCAGGTGAAGGAAACCGCAGGTGCCAAGAAACCAAGGGGGACAATGCAAGTGATGAGGATAAAAGTGGTGAGGAAGAGATGGAACTTGTTAAAGAATTGATGGTTAAGTATACCAAACTTAAAGAACAGGTTCTTGGCCTACAACAAATCACAGATACTCAGGGGGATGTAATTACAGGTTTGAAGCTGAGGGTTAAGCAATTGGGAGGTTAGAAGGGGTCAAGAACCAGGTCATTCAAAAGACTAAAAAAAAGTGGGCACAAGACAAAGGATTATTTCATCTGAAAGCATAAGTTTGGGGGAGGATGATCCCAAACAGGGGAGGAATGAAACCAAGGATTCAGGGAAGCTATGGAAAATTTTGATAGTGCTGCTGCTGGTGATGACATTGGTGTGGATATGGATGTGGATTCTGGTGAGAATGATGATGAGTATGTGGTTGCTGATAATCAAGGTAATGAGGTTGTTATGGAAGCAGCAATCAAAGGCATGGGAGATTCTACTGCTGGTGCAAGTGAAGAAATGGCCAAGGAGGATACTACTGCTGAGGAAAATGTTCCTATTGCTAGTGATGATGATGAAACTTTGATCGAAGCAATGATTCTATTGAAGACACAATTTAAACAAGCAGTGCCACAATCACCACTACCAACAGAACAATCACAACCACCACCACAACAACCAAGAGTACCTGTCAAAGGTGTGGTGATTAGAGAACCAAGTCAACAAATCAAGAAGAGTGTACAAGAGCCAAGTTATAAGGGCAAAGGAAAAGGTATTATGGTTGAAGAGCCTAAGCATGATCCTTTAAAGGATCTTCCTTTTGTGTACTGGCCCAAACACAAGCAACTTGAAGTAGATGAAGCTGCTGCAAGAAAATTGGCTGCTTCGTTTGCAGAGGAGAATCAGATGGTACTTGAACAAAGAAGGAAACACGTTGAAGCTGAGGCTAAAACAAAAGCACTCTTGGATTCTTGGGATGAAGAAAGGATTAAAGGTGATGCTGATATTGCACTGATGAAACAAATAAAAGAAGAAATGCAAGAGTACACTCAAGAACAAAAAGATGAATGGAAGAGGAATTATGAAGCTGAAAGGAAAAATTTTTATCTTAATCAAAGAAAGAAGAGAAAAGTGCTCAGTCGTCCAACAGTTTAGCAAAAGAGGAAGTACTATGAGTACTATCTAAACAATATGAAGGGTTGGAAGCTTGTTCAATTAAAGCGATACTCAGATGATGAGATCTTCAAAATGTATGAAAGAGCCAAAAACTCAATGTAACTAATATATATCAATGTTAATGATAACTGACTTCACATTTTGCTATAAATAATAGTCACATGAATATTTCACAATGTGACTATTTTGAATGTATTGGTCACATATAATACCCTTATAATGTGGCCATAAACATCATTTAGATACACATTTCTGATATGGTGTGACTATTGTAAAGCCTATAGTTACAATGTGACTATTTTTATTTATTTATTTATTTTTATGTTTTTTTGTAAAGCCTATAGTCACATGATCGTGTTTCAATTAAGTGTGAAGGATTTGGCAAACAAACACACACTCTTTAGACACACATATTAACTTACGTGACCATATGTATCGAATTTTCGTTACACTTAATCATGTTTCTATGGTTTAGTGTGACCATATATGACATTTGGTCACACTTGTCAAGTGTGTGACATATATTTGTCACTATTAAATGCATACCGTGACTAACGCTTCAAACTTACTTTTCAATTGTCACACATTTCAAACACTATGTGGCTAAATATTCAGCAAAGAATAGCAGCAACGTTTAAATAATGCGTGACAAACTTGACTATATAATTTAGCCACATAAACAATTACCTCATGTGACCATATATCTATTTTGGTCACACTTTTCAATTGTGTGACATATATTTGTCACATATGTATATCTATAGTGTGACTAATGTTTCAAGCTGATTTGTATCTGTCACATGTCCCGAATTAAAAGTGACTAAAATATCGAAAAATAGTTACCAGTTACCCTCTGGTCACATACATACACAAATGTGTGACATATATTTTACGAAATGATCACACAAGTTGGATCAAGTGTTACATTTAGTCACGTAAAAATGTTACCATGTGACCGTTCAAAATCGACCATGTGTGACGAAAGGCCATTTTTGTACTAGTGGTTTGTTTATAACTGAGAATTACAAAAGTAAACGATTAAGTATCAATTATTATATAGAATAATATAAAACAAGTCAATAACATAGGATAAATGATGCCAATAATATGTACTTATTTGATGTCATCAAATATCCGCCCACTTGAACTTTACTTGTCCTCAAGTAAACTTTAGATTCAAACTTATGAAAATGTATCCTAAATAAAGTTTAGGATTTATTTTTATAGTTAAGCACTTATTCGCTTTTATCATAATTGCACAACCAAACACTTAACGAAATAGAAAAGAAAATCACCCAAGTCTCTCATTCGCTCAATTGCTAGGTCGTGACGAATGTTCTATCATAAGCTTGGCAAGGATACACATCTCCACCACTAAAGCCATGGAGTAACAAGTCTAAAGTGGTAACTTGGTCATAAAAAGGCTTAAAGGTAATACCTGGCTTTGTTTAAACATCTCCGGTACAAACTTAACTTAGTAGATCGTTGGCGCGAGTCCTCAATTCCTCAAACAACTGATGGTCACTAATGTGTTTCTTGGATCTCTTGCGCATTATTTTCATAATGGAGAGTCACCAAGTCACACACCAGATTGCTGGCGTGTTATATGATTAGTCTAAAACTCAAATGGTAACTACCTTATTCATACATTTGACATTCTAACTAGGCCATTATCATACTCGGATGCTCAAAAGCTAATAACGAATATAATAATTTGGTAACGGGTATGGATACCAATTGGCAAACAAAAATTGGTTTAAAATAAAAAGAAAAACATTTAAACAAAACAAATAGAATAAGTCCTAATGTGGTTAATTAGTTTCCCAACCATCCCATGAATATGACACGAATCATTGACTAACTCGCACTTTAACACAGAAACTCACGCTTTAGTAGGTAGACATGAATCATACTCAATAGTATCTTAATCAAAGAAATAAACCTTAGTTGGTGTAAAAATAACGTCCAATTCCCATTCAATCCATAAATATAATACAACACCAGTAGTGATATCTCTATTAGTACATAACTTCACATCATTGGTTTTTCAAACTCACCAACTTCTTTCTTTTTCTTTTTTCTTTATTTATTTATTTTTATTTTTTTGATTTTTTAAACATCAAATAACCTAAATAGTGTAAAATTTCACCACATCACTATCATGATAACTCTGGATAATTTTTTCATACTTCTCATAATTTAAAACATAAAGGTAATAGTGAAAGTAGTATACACACGAAAATCTAAAACACAATATATACTTTCACTCTATTGCATTATGCAATTTTCCGACCTAACCAAAGATAATAATATAAGCACACAAATACAGGAAACGCGGGGAAAACACACTTTTACCAAAAGTAACTAACCACGGACTTAAATCTATCGGGTAGGCTAAGGTTTAAGGGTGTAACAAAACAATTTTTTTAAAAAACATTTGTAAAAACAATTTACCAAGTCAGACAAGTCACTCCAATTATATTAATAATAATCATTATTGTGGTCTCGAGTAATATAGAAGCCAAGTTCTAAAGTTTACAAGTCACCGGCACACCCACATATTTGTGGAATTTGGGTAAAATATTGGGAAAAGGATACGCTCAATTCTCACAATTTTTAAATAATGGTTATGTCTGCGGCTATGTAATTTAGATTTAACAAAAACATGCTAGAAAAAATTTAAGTTTAGCATATTAAGCATAGATTAATGCGTATTTTTAAAAGATAAGGACAAGTATTGTTCGAATTCTCCATCCCCACACTTAAGATAAACAACGTCCTCATTGTTTGAAATTGAAATTAAAAACAAGAAATATAAAGAATTAGAATGGAAAACTCCCTTGAGATTTGCTCGGTATGATCCTCCATTATGCGTTTATGAGCAACTTTCTATTTTCTGTAAGTAAAGGGCGTTCAAACCTCCTTGAATGATGTCTCCACAGAAAATACAGAATGTATGTATACCACCATTCTTGGTAAACACCTGTGTTAAGAAATTCACAGCTAGTGCATTCTTTATTAATCAATGGTTAGTGAAAAATAATCCTAAAAATAAAAATTAAAAACTGGAAATTCATCAGGTTAGTCGATACGTGTTGGGTTTAGAGATACTGCTATTCAAGATGATACAACTGCTCAAAAAGAATTGATGGAAAATTGTCTAAGTATCATACTACTGCTAGGCTAAATGATACTACTGCCAGTGCATTCATACTACTGCTGGAAATGTTGTTAAAGATTAAGAGAATACACTAAGTGGATACTACTGTCAGAGTTAATGATACTGTTGCTGACTAGAAAGATACTGCTACTTATGTGATAATATTATATAGTCGGTTATATAAGTTTAGAATAGATTCTAAAGGATTTATCTTGTAAAGAAAGTTATTGTAAACCTACTAGGACTCCTTAGTCTATAAAAGGAGGTTGTAAAGAAAGTTATTGTAAACCTACTAGGACTCCGTAGTCTATAAAAGGAGGTTCTAGGGCTAGAGATAGTATACGTATCATTGTTAGAGTTGATCACTTCAAGGTTGTGTAACCCTAATACTTTTGAGTATTCCTATTAATATATTGAAGTGTTTTGTGAGATTACAATTGTGTTTATTGTTCTTCTTAAAGATTAAATACAAAAATTCTGTAGTGTGTTTAAGTCAGTTTCTATACTTGTTGTTTTTTATTTATCTAAGATAACTAACAAGATCAATTGCTCAACTGGGATCAACAAGTGGTATCAGAGCTTATGATCTAGAAACTGTGATAAAGAAGAACTTGTGTTAATTCAAATCTGTTCAAACAACTACTGAAGTCATGGAATCCGAATCAACACACATGGTGACTACATCAAAGGTACCTATGCTCAAGCCAGGAGAATATGAACTATGGAAGTTAAGAATTATGTTGTACATTAAGATGCTTGACTACTCTATGTGGGAAGTCTTTCAGAATGGTGATTCTTTACCAACAAAAGGTGCTAATGGGAAATTGGTACCTATTAAGACTAATGAAGGCAAAGCTCAAAGAAGGAAAGAGATCAAGGCTCATAGTATTCTCATGATGGGAATACCTAATGAGTATCAATTGAACTTCAGTCATATTGAAGATGCTAAGTCTCTTATAGAGGCTATTGAGCTAAGGTTTACTGGGAATGAAGCTACTAAGAAGTCAAGGAAAATCTTCATAAGCATGAATTTCATAACTTTGCTGCTCTAAGTGGGGAAAATCTTGATTCTATATATGATAGACTTCAGAAACTTATAAGTCAACTTGCACTCATGCAAGCTCCAGTTCCTCAAGAAGATATAAATCATAAGTTTCTCAGAAGTTTGGCACTATAGTGGAGTATGCATACTGTGGTTTGGAGAAACAAAGCTGAATTTGAAAAGATGACCTTGGATGATCTATACAACAACCTAAAGGTGTATGAATTTGAAGTCAAAGGATTGTCTAGTTCATCCTCTGGTGCAAAAAACCTAGCTTTTGTGTCCTCCAACAGCAAAAGCTCTGGTAGCTCTCTGGAAACTCTTTCTGCTACTGCTTATGGAGTTTCTACTGCTAGCACAAATGTTTCTACTGTTGGTTCTAAAAACAGTGATATAATCAGTGATGCTGCTATCTGTGCTTTCTTGGCTGACCTTACAACCAGTACTCAAGTTACGAATCAGGAAATGAAGCACATTGATCATGATGATCTTGAAGAAATTGATTTGAAGTGGCAAATAGCTATATTGACTATGAGGGCCAGAAGATTCTTGAAGAAGACAGGAAGATATATCAAGTATAAAGGTCAAAACAACATGGGTTTTGACAAGTCCAAGATTGAGTTCTATAACTGTTAGAGGAAAGGCCACTTTGCAAGAGAATGTAGGGCACCAAAGAAGATTGGAGAGAGGAAGGCAGCTACTAAAGATACCAAGACTACTACCGCATTGGTGTCTTGTGATGGTCTAGGAGATTATGACTAGAGTGATCAAGCAAAAGAAGGACCCAACTTTGCTCTTATGGCTTATGCTTCTTCATCATCTGGTTCTGACTCTGAGGTATCTAATGATTCTAGCTATTCATATAAATCATGTTTAGATACTGTGCAAGAGCTTAAGTCTAGGAATGAAAGTTTAAGAGATGAAGTTTAAAAATTAAAACTGGATAACTTATGTTATAAAGTTGGTCTGAAATCTGTTGAACAAAAGCTTGAATTCCTCAAACATAATGAGATGGACTATGTTGATAGGATTAATATTCTAGAAAGTAAGTTTTTTGTTAAAAACAGTGAGATTAATATGCGAAACTAAAAGCTAGAACATGCTAAACAAGAAAAAGATGCAGCTTTGGCTTAAAAAGAAAAACATGTAGTTAGAGTTGAGAAACAACAATTTGCATATGATCTTGTAAATAAGTCAATTGAGAGTCAAATTCGAAGGAAGGGTATTGGAATAGGATACAACGATGTAGCTCCTCCAGTTAAGAGTGCTTTTGCTCCCCTATGAAAGAATTGTCTTTTATAAGTGAGATTAATAGCAAACTTATAGGTGAGTCTAGTGAAGATAGTAATGATACACCTAAGGTAGAAAAGAAGTACTCAAGTTGTAACACCCCCATTTTTCACTGATCGCAACGGATTAAGTGTTTGGGGTATTTCTTCATAGAATCACAGTTACAGTAATAGAAAACGACTCGAAAAGAGACGTTTTAGAAATTTAGTTATCATTCCTTTAATTATCAGAGTTTTATTTGTAAAAGATATACTTTTACTTTGATGAGGTCCCAAAAATCTAGGTGTTAGGTTATGTTTGAATGATAACCAGGTTGAAAGTCCTCCGAGCTCAGTGCCTCCTTCTGCCATATCTCCGTAGAAGTAGTATACCTATAGTACATGCTTAAAAAGTCAACACTAGGTGTTGAGTGAGAGTTATAGGGTTAAGTGTTAGTGAATACAAGTTCACTGGGTTCAGTTGTTACACCCATCTGGGAAAATGTAATGTTTTTGTGAATTATGATGCATGCACAATTATCATGAGTGGGGTATGTTGCACTAAGCTCATGAACCACACATTAACAATCCGGGTCATGGAGGCTGCAGACCCAACCATGAGGGGATGGAAAGTATAACTTGCCAAAGTTAAACCTTCATTGGGTTCAAATATAGTACTTATTGGTACCACCCAGAGAGGTGTTAATACCAACGGGAGTTGTCAAACTTCAATAGATCTATCAACTATATTCGTGTTTGCGTCGGTAAAATATCCCAAACAATTAGATTCATGAATTTTGGTTATGTAGTGGTGGCAGTTAGTTTACTCATGCAACAACCAAAGAAAAAGACTTGTATTTGGTTTTAAGTAAAGCAAGTAGCATATATCCCCCTCATAGGGTTTGTAAAGCATTTAGAATGAAAGTTTTTAAAAGAGTATGAGGCTATGAACTCACCTGGCCTTAGGGAAATCTAAGTGATGCAAAAAGTGACTCGGAAACTAGACTGCCTTACTCATGTATCCTAGTGTGTTGTAGGTTCGGATGTATGTCAAGCTTTAGTTATCTTGTTTAAGTTTCTTAAGTTATTGTTCTTAGGTTCATTAATGTTTTAGATGTAATATAACACCGTTCGGGCCGTCTATAACAACCCACAAAATACCCATTACTATCATTCCCATTACAAATACCTATAGTAGGTAATTCACAGGTAAATTTTTGCTTTTTATATATATTATTACTTGCATGACTCATTAGACCTGCTCACGTATCTACACAAGCCAAATAACTCAACACTAACATCCTATAAACCCCAGGTATGTCAAGCATAAAATCATAACAACGCCATAATAAGTAATTCACCAATCTAAAACACTAAACATAACACAAAACCCTAATAAACCCTAAACTAAAACTTAAGTAGGATTATTTGCTTATCTGAACCTATATGCTTAGTTTAACTAGTATAAATGTGTCCAAGTCTTAAGTATGAGTTTCCTTAGGAATATTAGGATATATTAGGACTATTAGGCTATAGAATAAACCCTTTAGAACTTAGATACAAACCCCCCTAAGCCTTAAACCATAACTAGGTCATAGATAACTAGAATTAGGTCTAAACCCTCCCAAAACTTCCCCATAGGTCACTACCACTTAGTATAAGCCTTTTAGAACTTAGGAATAGTTATTAGACACTCATAGGACACTAGTCTAGGCACTAAACCATATGATAAACCCTAGTCTCTCACTACACACACTTAGGTCATTTAGGTTACAAAATTAGGTCAAACCCTCCCAAACCTTTCCCATAAGTTACCCTCACTTAGAACAAACCCATTAGGACTTAGGATTAGTCACTAAACACACTTAGGAACTTAACTTAGCACTAAACCTTAGGTAAAACTGTTGGATCAATATACTCTGATCAAACTACTTTGTAGCTTGTAAAGGTTTAACAATATTGAGTAAACTCAACACTATTAATATTGAAACACTGTTTTACCTTGTAAAGTGTGCGGAATCTACTAACACAAAGCTTAAGAAGAACTTTTATATTAACCAAACTTTGAACCTGCTTTGTTACACAGATTCACTAACAATCCCTAACTATTTATCAACTTTGATCGACTCTAAAACTTATGAGAACTTTTCTAAAACTTGTATCGACTAATACCTCTTAAGGCTCTTTATATAGATAACCTTAAGTCGGTTTACAACATATAATCCTTAAACGACGAGTCATTATCCCTAACTAATTCTAGAATATTCATTTAATATTACACATTAATCCTTGTCTAATATTGCACACCAGTCCTTGTTTCCTTCGAAGTACTTTAAACAATCTTCAATAACAGCAGTACTTTGACTTTTTCCTTCAGCAGTACTTTGACTTTATTCTTCATGCAGCAGTACTTTGACATCCAGAAGTACTTTGATATTTTATATCCTAACAAAAACCTTAAACACTTAATAATTAGAAACTAGGTCTAAACTTAACTAAAACAAGTAAAACCTAAACATAAGCACCTCAAACACCTCAACCTAGCACCCTAACACCTTAGTCATACCCAAGCACATACCCTAACACCTCTAAGCACACACACAAGTAGGTGCATCACCTACTTGACTAATCCACCACTAATCACCACTAATCCACCCTAAACCACCACTAATCCACTACTAAACCACCACTAATCACCCCTAATCACCATAAACCACCCCTAAACACCCTAAGCAGCTTATAAGCACCTCTAAGCACCCAAGCAAGGAGGTGCATCACCTCCTTGTAAGCTACTATCACCAAATCGCCTCCACGGCTTCTCCTCCACCACAACTGGCCTAGACAGCCCCCTAGCTACTCCAAGCTTGTCCTCATCACCTCCTAGCCTCACCACTTCACCTTCTAGCTCAGCTTGCTCACCCCTCCCCTTGTTTGACACCTAAACACCCTATTTTACCCAAACTGCCTTAACGAGCCCTATAAATACCCCTTCCTCATTTCTTCTTCACGCCTCTCCCTCTTCTCTCTACCTCACATTTCTATAGTACTAGGTCGTTAGAAGCCATAAGGAACGAGTAGCTAGGCCTTGGTCGTGTTGTGTTGTGGTTTGAAGTCGTATGAGCCCTAGAAAAACCCTAACCCTAGTTTTCACCCACGTAAACCCCCCTAGCCAAGTAAGTCTTACATTTAGTTAATTAGCTTTAGTATAGTCTTAGGATAGATTTAGAATGCCTTAGATACCCTAGGAATCCTTGCATGAGCCTTGAACCCTTTTATTTGCAAGTTTAAGTTTTAAAACCCTAGATCAAGTCATATACTTGCATGCATGCTATAAGTCATTATTTTAGGTCATACACTAGTTATAAATAACCTAGATAAGTTAAAATAAGTAAAACATAGGCTAGAAAACTTAATTACTAGATAAAATATAAGTTACATGCATATTAGGACTGGTTTTGCAAAACTTTACATGCATAAGGGTATATATCGTAAATTCCTGAAATTATAAAGTCTAGGGACTGTTTTTGACATTTCCTAGAAGTTATAAGTAGTAAGGACTAGTTTTGCATAATATTAAAACCCTAGGATAGATAATAACAAAAGTATAAACTAAAAAGGACTAAAAATGTAAATAGTATAAAGTTAAAGGTCTAGAATGGTAAATATAGAAAACTTAGGAGTCTTAGGTTAGTTACATAAAATATAGATGTCTAGGGACTAGTTGTGTCAAGTATAGATAGTTATTAGTATAAGTAGTATAAGTAATATAAATTTAGGGTAGAAAACATAAATATATAAACTATAAGGGTAAAAAGTGAAAATATCACATAAGTATAAAACATAAATAAAGTTATAAGCATAACACAATACTAGGGAGCTTCATGCGAGGAGTACAATGTGGATATTTCATTTTTGACAAGTTTGTTGGGTTTACGAATTAAAGTGCCCTGACTCCTCGAACGATTATTGCATATACTTCTGAGATATGATGGCCCGAACGGTGATATGATTATAACTAAACCCTAATAACAACATAACTCAATAATAGGGAGCTTTGTGTGAGGAGTATTAACTTTTGAATTATGATGGCCTGAACGGTATTATGTTGATAACACAATACAATAGTAGGGAGCTTCATGTGAGGAGTCATATACTTCTGAATTACAATGGCCTGAACGGTGTTATGTTATATATAAAACATTAAAAAACCTAAAAACAATAACTTGAGAAACATAAACATGATACCTAAAGTTTGACATACATACAGAACCAACAACACACTAGGATACGTGAGTAAGGCGGTCTAGTTCTCGAGTCACTATTTGCATCACTTAGATTACTCTACACCCAGATGAGTTCTCATAGCCTCATACTTTTTAAAATGCTTTCACTCTAAATGCTTTATAAACCATATGAGGGGGGAACATGCTAAATGCTTTACTTACAATCGAATACAAGTCTTTTTCTTTGGTTGTTTGCACGAGTAAACTAACAGCCACCACTACATAACCAAAATTCATGAATCTAATCATTTGGGACGTTTTACCCAAGCGAACGCGAATATAGTTGATAGATCTATTGAAGTTTGACAACTCCCGTTGGTATTAACACCCCACTAGGTGGTACCAATAAGTACTATATTTGAATCCACTCAAGGTATAACTTTGGCAAGTTATCCTTCCAACCCCTCATGTTGGGTCTGCAACCCACATGACCCAGATCGTTAAGGTGTGATACATGAACTTAGTGCAACCTACTAAACTCCTAATAATTGTGCATGCAAATTATCACAAAAATTGCATTTTCCCAGATGGGTGTAACAACTGAACCCAGGGAACTTGTATTCACTAACCCCTAAACCTATGATTCTCACTCAACACCTAGTGTTCACTTTTTAAGCATGTATTCTAGGTATATTACTTCTATGGATCAATGGCAGAAGGAGGTACTGAACTCGGAGGACTTTTCATGGTTATCATTCAAACACAACAAACCTAACTCTTAGATTTTTAGGACCTCATCAAAAATAAAAGTATATCTTTTATAATTAAAACTCCGATAATTATGAATGATAACTAAATTTCCAAAACGTCTATTTTCGAGTCGTTTTCTATTACTGTATCTGTGATTCTATGAAGTGATACCCCAAACACTTTATCCGCTGCGATCAGTGAAAAATGGGGGTGTTACAGATTGCCATTAGAGCTTCAGTTATAGATAACAAGGTCAAAACCTAAACTACAACTATTTTTCTAAACCCGAGAAAGTCCTCAGTACCTCTGCCATCCTTCATAACCATATGTGCTAAGGTAAGTATAATAATTGCCTGCTTAACTGCTAAATGATTTACAGTATCACACGATAGGAAACATGACAATGGTAGAAAACCTAACCAAACCACGACCTAAACACTAACACGAAATAAGCTGGAACTTTAACCAAACAGTTCCGACCACACAAGCAAACCGAGTGGTGGTACAATGTTATATATAGAATTATTATTTTTGAACGGCAAAATAGAAAGATATACAAAAAAGCAACTAACAAAGTACTAGAAGTTAAAGAATACAATACAATCTAGAATAAACCTAACAACACATTCTAGACACTTTTCGAGGTTTTAACTGCGAGGCCTACTAAATGGATGAACAAATTCTTGCCAATTATGGAAACTATGACAAGAAAAAAAATCCCCACCCACGGAGGCCGAGCCAACGTTTTTCACTCCGAGGAATCATTTACTTTATGTTCCTCTACTTTCATCAATAAACTTTAATAATCTCTATGTCTTACAATAACGACTAAAGACATTAAGAACCTATGAAATGACATAAAATGTTTCTTTGAACTAGATTATTATAAATGAATACATACTATAGAAGTTTTCTAATATGAGATCGAGCATTTTCAAGCCAAGGTTAAGCTATTCATATAAAAGACTAGTTATCAAACTGAAATTGATGTTACGCTGCGGGGAATTGCAAATATATACTTCAAAAAATGAATAGGGAAGGGATCAGGTACGTTTTTGGATTTCAGTGAGGATGTACGGACGAATCTAATCCCTCCATCTAGTCAACCATCTAAAAAAGGTGGAGTGGCAAAATCGTAAATATCCCGTTTTTTTTAAACGTTAATATCACAGTACTTTTTTTTTCTTCAAAAAAATTCAAAAAAATCTGAAAGAATTAAAAAAAAAAAAAAAAAAAAAAAAAAAAAAAAAAAGGATAACATATAATTAAGAATCGATGAAAAAGTTTTCAAAAAAAAAATCGTCTTCAACGTTAAAGGTACCTGATCGAATACCAGTCTTTTTCTGTGGTTGTTTGCACGAGTAAACTAACAGCCACCACTACATAACCAAAATTCATGAATCTAATCGTTTGAGACGTTTTACCCAAGCGAACGCGAATATAGTTGATAGATCTATTGAAGTTTGACAACTCCCGTTGGTATTAACACCCCACTAGGTGGTACCAATAAGTACTATATTTGAATCCACTCAAGGTATAACTTTGGCAAGTTATCCTTCCAACCCCTCATGTTGGGTCTGCAACCCACATGACCCAGTTCGTTAAGGTGTGATACATGAACTTAGTGCAACCTACAAAATTCCTGATAATTGTGCATGCATCACAATTATCACAAAACTTGCATTTTCCCAGATGGGTGTAACAACTGAACCCAGGGAACTTGTATTCACTAACCCCTAAACCTATGATTCTCACTCAACACCAGTGTTGACTTTTTAAGCATATATTCTAGGTATATTACTTCTATGGATCAATGGCAGAAGGAGGTACTGAACTCGGAGGACTTTTCATGGTTATCATTCAAACACAACCAACCTAACTCTTAGATTTTTGGGACCTCATCAAAAATAAAAGTATATCTTTTATAATTAAAACTCCGATAATTATGAATGATAACTAAATTTCTAAAACGTCTCTTTTCGAGTCGTTTTCTATTAATGTATCTGTGATTCTATGAAGTAATACCCCAAACACTTTATCCGCTGCGATCAGTGAAAAATGAGGGTGTTACAGATTGGCATTAGAGCTTCAGTTGTAGAGAACAAGGTCAAAACCTAAACTACAACTATTTTCCTAAACCCGAGAAAGTCCTCAGTACCTCTACCATCCTTCATAACCATATGTGCTAAGGTAAGTATAATAATTGCTTGCTTAACTGCTAAATGATTTACAGTATCACCCGATAGGAAACATGACAATGGTAGAAAACCTAACCAAACCACGACCTAAACACTAACACGAAATAAGCTGGAACTGTAACCAAACAGTTCAGACCACACCAGCAAACCGAGTGGTGGTACAATGTTATATATAGAATTATTATTTTTGAACGGCAGAATATAAAGATATACAAAAAAGCAACTAACAAAGTACTAGAAGTTAAAGAATACAATACAATCTAGAATAGACCAAACAACACATTCTAGACACTTTTCGAGGCTTTAACTGCGAGGCCTACTAAATGGATGAACAAATTCTTGCCAATTATGAAAACTATGACAAGAGAAAAATCCCCACCCACGGAGGCCGAGCCAACATTTTTCACTCCGAGGAATCATTTACTTTATGTTCCTCTACTTTCATCAATTAACTTTAATAATCTCTATGTCTTACAATAACAACTAAAGACATTAAGAACCTATGAAATGACATAAAATGTTTCTTTGAACTAGATTATTATAAATCAATAGAAGGTTTCTAATATGAGATCGAGCATTTTCAAGCCAAGGTTAAGCTATTCATATAAAAGACAAGTTATCAAACTGAAATTGATGTTACGCTGCGGGGAATTGCAAATATATACTTCAAAAAATGAATAGGGAAGGGATCAGGTATGTTTTTGGATTTTAGTGCGGATGTACGGACGAATCTCAGACCTTCATCTAGTCAACCATCTGAAAAAGGTGGAGTGGCAAAATCGTAAATATCCCGTCTTTTTTTTTAAAACGTTAATATCACAGTAGTTTTTTTTCTTGAAAAAAATTCAAAAAAATCTGAGAAAATTAAAAAAAGAAAAAGGAAAACATACAATTAAGAATCGATGAAAAAGTTTTCAAAAAAAAAAATCGTCTTCAACGTTAAAGGTATTGTGATATTAACTTTTAATTTTGACTTTTGTAAAAAAGTCAAAATCGGATTTTGATATCACGTAAACCTTTTTTTTAATAAAAATTTTAATATCACAATAACTTTTTTGATATCATAGAATATTTTTTAAATATCACGTTTCATTTTTACATGTAAAAAAAAATTATTATCACGGTTGGTTTTATAATATCACCATTTTATAAATATCACCGTATCATAATATTATTAATATCACCGTAATTATCATGCTTTCTTAATATCAAAGTTAAATTTTTTAAATTTCAACGTAACTTTTCTTATTATCATAATAAAAAAACAATGATATTAAGTTTTTTACTAATATCAAAGTAACTTTTTAAGTAAATATCGTTAGTATCATAGTAGGACTCATAAATATCCTTAATATCACGTTACCACTCATAATCATAAAACAAAAAAGTTCTCAGAAAAATCTGAAAAAATAAAAAAAGTAGAGAAAACAACAATAGTAAGGAGTGCTTAAAAGGAAAAAATTAAAAAAAAAAAAAAATCATTTGCATGGTTAATTTGTACCGTGAAGATAGCGCTAGATCTTGACTTTTTTACAAAAGTCAAGATCAGATCTGGAAATGGGTGGTCCAGATTCATTTGTATGTCCTCGCGAAAAATAAAAATCCGCACGTGACCTCAACCTATATATATATATATATATATATATATATATATATATATGGTGGGGTTATTCTAAAAAGGGTGTTATAATAAAAAGTGTAGGAAGCCATCTCAACCGTTGGATTAGATTTACAAGATCAAAAATGCAGAGTGGCATTATTGTAAATAATGTAAACTTGAAGGGCGTAATTTGTACCCTTTCAAAGGAGTGATACGCATCGTCTTTTCCGGATCTGAACAAAACCCATTTTCTTCTTACCATATTCCCCCAAATTTCACACACTTTTCTATCTAATTTCACATAATTTTCACACAGTAATTTCACTTAGTAATTTCACACACTAATTTCATTAATTCGATACCGCATCAAATAGATGGTAAAGACGAATCTATTGTAAGTTTATCTTGAAAATCTCAAATTGTTACTGCATCTTTTTGTTAATTCTATTTTACTAAAATAGTGTATTGTTTCTTCAGTTTAATTTGAAAAAGTAGTAGACTTATTGCGGTATTAGGTTATTTCTTACTGATGCAGTTGTTAATTTTTTACTGGTGCATTGATTTGTGTTTGTTTGCTTGGTTG
Source organism: Artemisia argyi (assembly GCA_030686995.1). Lineage (NCBI taxonomy): Eukaryota > Viridiplantae > Streptophyta > Magnoliopsida > Asterales > Asteraceae > Artemisia > Artemisia argyi. Next base: position 278,392,018 of record CM060709.1, read on the forward strand.
TATGTGTGATGCACTTGAATTTGAATAGAGATGTAGTGGGTGTTACTTGACTCGTATAAGCACGAATTGTACTAATTGTTGGTTCTGTTATGTGCCTAAGTTTGTTTGATTTCTTGGTTGAAAATGTTCAGTTGTCGCAAACAATGATGACTTCGGGTAAGTGTAGATTTTATTACGGGTGTAAATATGTTTGTCACTTTGGTTGTACGTGATGCACTTGAATCTGAACTGTGGTGCAGTAGGCGTTGAGTAGCCGCGTATAAGGATGTATGCAAGGTGTTTGATAAAATGTCTCAATGGGACTTTATACCTATGATGCACTAATTTTGAACTGAGATGCAATAGGTGTTTAGTTGTCACATGTAAGGATGAAATAGGCTAAGCGTAGGTTGTTTTATGTGTGTAAACTTGTTCGTATGCTTGGTTGTATATCCGATGCACTGAAATTTAAACTAAGATGTAGTAGGTGTTCAGTTTTCGTGTGTAAGGATTATGTTTTTTTATGTGTGTAAATGTATTTGTATACTTGGTTGTATGTGCGATGTGCTGGAAAATGAACTAAGATGCAGTAGGTGTTCAGTTATCTTGTGTAAAGATGAAATAGGTTAAGCATATGTTGTTTTATGCGTGTAAATGTGTTTGTATGCTTGGTGTTATATGTGATGCACTATAATTTGAACTGAGATGCAATAGGTGTTCATATGTTTTAGTAGTGATGCAGTAGGTTCGTATCTATAGCATATAATGTTAGATTAGGCTACGTGTAGGGTGTATTACATGTCAAAAAGTGTTTGTATGCGTGTTTGTATGGATGATGCATTTGGTGTAACGAAGTGGTGCAGGAGGTACATGTTTGTGGCGTATAAGGTTAGATTAGGTTAGACGCAGTGTGTTTTATTTTTAAATAAGTGCATATTGTGTTTTACTTGTCAAAAAGTGGTTGTGTGTTTATTTTAATGCATGATGCAGTTGCTGTAGAGAAGTGATGCAATAGGTGTTCATTTGTGTCGTATAAGGTTCGGCTAAGAAATGCGTAGGGTGTATTACTTGTGGAAAAGAGGTTGGTTGTTTATTTGTATGCATGATGAAGTTGTTGTATGAAGTGATGCAATAAATGTTCATTTGTGGCATATAAGGTTCTATTAGGTCACACGTAGTGTGTTTTAATTTTGGAAATGTGCTTGTGTATGTATGATGTGGTTGATGTAAAGAAGTGATGCACTAGATGTTTTATAATGGATTTTGTTTGATCATGTTACAGGTAGAAATGAAGACAAAAATAGCAGACTAAGATATAGTGAATATGCAGTTGATCTAGTAGGTAAAAGTTGATTAGCTGATATTTTTACTGCATCAGATCGTTATAATTAGTGCATCACAATGAAAACAATATATTAATTCAATACTTTATTATAAATTATCACAGATAAACATGTATGTTGACTATTTGATGAGGAATAAACACCAAAGATGAAATGAGATGGTTATAGCAAGGGTCATGGTATTTTTAGGCATATGAAAACTTACAAGGGCCGTGTTATTTATGAGGAATAGTTAAAGAAAGAAGGCGTAGGTCAAAGAGGCCAAATCCATCTGTTGTGAGCAAAGTACACGACAAAGATGATTCTTACAAGTATAAATAAAAAAGGCGAAAGTCTTGGCAGGCGCAGAGGCATATAACAAGATGCAAATAGTAGATTCAAATCTTCTAATATGAAATTATATACGCAAATTGCAAGACGGAATGGTACAAAGGATTACCGAACGCGTAACAGGGATTCTCAGATGATACTTGTGGATCATTTAAAAACAATGTTTAAATATTATTGGATGTAATACTTTGGATTATTGAATGTTTAATTATATACAATGTTTGTTTAATATTAATTACTTTTGATTACTACTTATATGTGAATGAACATAGATGCGCTAAATTATATATTGTTTTGCAATGAAAATAGTGTTGCATCATAGTGTATACAACTGGTGCATCATAATGTTTACATCAAGTGAATCACAATGATGTAAAACGAATGCATCACTATGTATAAACGACTGCATCACAATGTTATAAATATATTTTTTTAGTTCTACTGCATCACAATATTGTTTTACTGTATCAGAATGTTATTATATTATTGCATCACAATATTATCATACTGGTGAATCACAATATATATTTACCACTACACTATGTTAATTTACTGAATCACAATGTTAATTGACTACATCACAATGTTATACATACTATTGCTTCTCAATGTTAGCATATTGCTTCATCAAAATGCTTTACTGGATCACTGTATTATTTTACTACATCAGAATGAATATTTTGCTGTATCAAAATGTATATTTAAAGCATCATAATACACAAAACAAATAACATAGTGCAGTAGCTATTATTCATAAAACAAAAAGATACCAAGTATAGTTCAGAATGAGATACTATTGTATCGATCTAATAAATTATATACATCTTTGAACCAAAAAACATGTCTTGTAAGTAATGCTTATCTATACAGTATTTATTGGGAATTTAAAAAAATAATATTGAAATAATGCTCCTAAGCTTTATGAGAACTTCTAAGCCCAACTCTTGTCGCTCTTGGCGGCTAAACTGGTTTCTTGCTTTTCTTCGATGGTGTCAATTTAATGAACATGTCCTGGAGTTATGGCCTTCTTTTTCTTCACATACACTACATGTCCTCCTCTTATGACTTTAGTGCATCACCATGTTATTCTATTGCATTACAATGTATATTATACTGCATCAGAATGTATATTAACTGCATCATAATACACTAAATAAAATAATATAAAATCAGTAAATTATTTAAAATGAACATAAAGATAGTATGTATAAGCAAAAGAAGTGGCAATGTTGCAACCATTCATCCGTCAATAAGTCACGATATCTCAAGTTCGTAAAACTAACAAAGGCATACGATAACATATTCACAAGCACACTACAGATGCATATCAGAATCTAAAACAACTACGTGCCAAACATCCGCTATTCACAAAATCTTATAACAACCATCTAACTATCCATTTTATTACTTCATATTTACATATTCGCACTATAACAAAAATCTATAGCAACCACAAACAAACACCTACTATATCAACATTTCTATTCTCATATATTATACATACAACTACACATACAAGCCTTTTTCACTAAAATTTGACCAAAACAATTATAACATAACATATGATGCATCACAATGTAAAATCAATGCATCACAGTTCTAAAATATCAATAGATACATTTTAACAAACACCTTGTGTGCAGCTTTTTAAAACACATTTTATATCAATTTTTTCTCAATTTTGAATCAAGTGCAGATAGAAACATGATATAATGTGAATGAAACTTTGAGTATAACATAATTAGATCAATAACAACACAAAAAACAAATAAAAATATTCAAAATCCAATTAATAAACTTCATATACATACAATCGAAGATCGACATAACCAAAATAAGTCAAGGTAACTGTAAACACAATTAAAAAAAAAAAAAAAAAAAAAAAAAAAAAAAAAAAACTTACTTTCAATTTCAAAGGATCATGAAACTATTGAAGTCTTCGTATTACGATGGTGAAGGTGGGGAATGGTGGTGAATATGGATGTGAAGGTACGGTGGTGAAGGTGGGGAACGGTGGTGAAAGTGGATTTGGAAGTGGGAGAGAGAGAGAGAGAGAGAGAGAGAGAGAGAGAGAGAGAGAGAGAAGAATATATTGCAGAAGAAGAATGAGAATGAAAAGTTTATAAGAGTATATGGGAAATGACAAAAAAAAACCCCTGTAGTTATACTTTTTAAGGGCAAGGTTGGAGCTACAGGTGGCGGCATGTGCTTCCTTCCTACACTTTTTATTTTAACCCAAATATATATATATATATATATATATATATATATATATATATATATATATATATATATATATATATATATATATATATATATATATATATATATATTCTTTTCATAACCAAATAAATTGCGAGAACTGCGAGAACCAATCTACACCGTTAATTATTTGATCAATGGTTAAAATGATGAGTGGCACAAATGTAATAAACTTAAAGATTAAGTAATATTCTATAAAAGCTGGAGGGGTACTACGGGTATTTTGTATTAGATTTATTTAAAATCGTCACATCAATTCTATGTATCGTATCTCAAAAACTGAATCTCATTTTTAATATTTCTTTCTAAAAAATAAAAACCCTAGCTGCCTGTGACGATCTTGATCTTTTTGTGTGATTCTTTTCGACTAGTCTTCTTTTTTTTTTGTTTGATTCTGTTTTGCGATTTGCTCCAAAAAAAAAAAAAAAAAAAAAAAAAAAAAAAAAAAAAAAAAAAAAAATCTTTGACTAATCTTCATTTTCATCTCTAGATTAGATCGACTGTATCAAGAAGTAACTCCACAAAAAGGTTTGTTTTCTTGACTTTTGTTGGATTGCTTTCAGTTTTATCAATTTCTTTGAAATCGTTTTTACTTTATTTCATAAAATCGCAAATACCAATGTTCGTAAATTTATTGTTTGTTTGTGATGATTGATTAATGGGGCAATTCCATATTTCCCCAACTTAAACATCATAATTCCATATTTCCCCAACATATGCTTTAAAAGCATTGTATTTATGCATTAAAAACTTGTGTTTTGGGGAAATATGGTATTCTGATTTTCAAGTTGGGTAAATATGGAATTATCCCTTGATTAATCGTAAATACCATGTTCGTAAATACCAAATACCATGTTAGATTGTGATGAAAATAAAGATTATTTTGTTTGTTTGGTTTATTTTGTTTATTTGTGATGATTGACTAATCGCAAATACCATGTTCCTAAATACATTTGGTTTATTTTGTTTGTTTGTGATGATTGGCCAGTTGCAAATACAATGCTCGTAAATCTTAAATACCAAATACCATGTTAGATTGGGACGAAAATGAAGATATTTTTGTTTGTTTGGTTTTTTGCCCGTAATGCATTTGGTTTATATTATAATCACCACATCAGTCTTACATTCCTTCTCTAATTTTCTTTTTTTAGCTTAATTAATTATTTCTCCAATAGAGTTAATAATAGGGGCAAGGGGCAACTTAAGTCTATGGATTGTTAGTAGCATACGGTGTTTACCGAAAAGATATTGAAGCAACTTGTTTAACCATCTAGATCTCTATATATTATTGAAAGTGCATATGTGTTTTTTACAGTTTTTAGTTGAATGTATTGAAAGTGCATATATATTCTAGATTATGCATATATGTTTATTTTGTGCATATGTGTTTGCTAGTTCTAATTTAAGAATGCACTTGTGTTTTGTGGTTGATATAAAATTAGTTGAATTATATGCATATGTGTTTTAAGGATAGAGTGCATTTTCGTTTTATGTCTAGTAAAAATCCGTAAAAAATCAATGAGAGGGGGTGTGCATATGTGTTTTATGGCTCGTTAAAAGTTAATAACGGGTTGTGCATATGTGTTTTAAATTATTCATATACGTTTATTTTTGTGCATATGTGTTTGCTAGTTGTTTATTTAAAAATAATAATAATAACAGTTGCTTGTAATTTGAGGTATTGGACATGTTTGATAAAGATGGGTCATCACCAATATAAAGAGTGCATATGTGGCTTCAACAAGTACATATTTCTTAAAGAAAAGTTGATCACGATAATGATGTAAAGACAAAAGTGAATAATCTAATTGTGTTAAAATATTATTATTATACACATGTATAATCAATAAGTTGTAGAGTATTTTTTTTATTTTATTATTCATTATCTTTTAATTATTTGTATTTGAATTGTATTTTATACAATATTATATTTAATCTTTGAAGGATGTTTATTTTCATTGATTTAAATTTTGAATTTTATAAAATTGTACACAATAGATACATATGTGCAATTATCGTTTTAAAAACAAGTTTGAAGTATATAATTGTACACAATTAGCACATGTAAATTTACATTTTTTTTAAAAACACATATGCACTAGAATTTTTAAAAATATTCATGCTAAAAAAAAAAAAAAAAAAAAAAAAAAAAAAAACCCTAATTTTTTAGATCCGAAAATTAAGGGATTTTTATAAAAACGGGATTTTATATACAAAAATAATTTGAAAGTTGTTTTTACTATTATACCATTTTGAATTAAATAATAAATATAAATATCTAAAAAAATTTGATTGGTTGATGTTTGTTCTCGCAGTTCTTGCAATTTATTTTGTTCTTAAAAGAACCTCACCCTATATATATATATATATATATATATATATATATATATATATATATATGGGGATATCTTGGCTACAGTTATTGTAGCTAAGATGGCTACAATCTTCATCAAAATTACACAAAAAATTATCCAGGACCCACTAAAATGATTTAGGGACCCACCAGAAAATTCAGAGACCCACAAATTATAACATATAATTGTAAGGAGTTGATTATAAAAAATTGTAGCTAATATTATATATATATATATATATATATATATATATATATATATATATATATATATATATATATATATATATATATATATATACTATCTATAAAGAGAAAATGGTCAAAAAGTCAAGAAGTGAAAAACTTAAATTAATGTTTTCCCTAAATTACCCTTAATTAATGCATTTACTACTCCTTAATACCTCTAATTTAAAACTTAATCAAAACTTAAATGAAATCTATACTACTACCTCCGTCCTATAATTATTGTCCACGTTTGACTTTTGAAGTCTTTATTTTGCAACTTTGAACTTAAATATTTTTATTTGTGTTATATAATACTTGATGAAAATTATACGAATGAAAATACATTTAAAACTCAATCCATTTATATATTTTGCATCAAGTAATATATATCACAAAGAAAAATATTTACGGTCAAAGTTGAAAGTTAAAGACTAAAAAAGTCAAATGTGGACAATAATTATGGGACGGAGGGAGTATCTATAAAGAGAAAATGGTCAAAAAGTGAAAAGTGAAAAACTTAAATTAATGTTTTGCCTAAATTACCCTTAATTAATGCATTTACTACTCCTTAATACATCTAATTTAAAATTTAATCAAAACTTAAATGAAAACATGAAAATTTACATTACATGTTTAAATTTTTTGTCAACTTAAAAACATGAAAAGTTAAATGAATAATTAATAAATGAAAACATGAAAATGTAAAGTTGTTTTGTCAACTTAATAAATACACACATATATAAAAACAAACTTTTAAATGCTAGACAAGTATCTGTGCATAGAAACGGAATTTTATAGCGGCAAATAGTTATAGTGATATTTTTGTTACACAAAACGTTACACAAACCACTTAACCAAAATATCATTATAATTAAATGCCGCTATAAAATCTCGTTGCTATGCACGGGTACTCGTCTAGTGTGTGTATATATATATATATATATATATATATATATATATATATATATATATATAATCCGGTTCTATTGAGAAGGTTTTTAGATTGAGAAGATTGAGAAGCAATCTAGACCATCAAAATCAATTTGTTTTAATGTATTGTATAAAGTGTTAATTTAAATAAAAATGGTAAAACAGTAATTGAATCGCTAAAAAATTAATTGAACAATAAAGATTCCAAACTGTTATGATTTCTGAAATTTGAAATTTGATCAAGCATGGAAACATCAAACAGTTACTCCGTATTATTTATTCTTGCCTATGTTTTTAAGAATCATTCATCTTTTTTAATTTATTTATTCCTAGTAACTAATAAAAATATGCCAAAAGTTCTTTATTGATTTAACTTTTACCATAGAACTCATCAAGCAATTTTAGCCACTTATTTTTTTATCGAAATAAAAAAATAAACTTTCACCCTTTTTTTAAAACTTAAATATTTCGCAAACCGTAAATCGTCAAGTTACAAAAAAATACCATCGCGACGAGAATTAAATTATCTTTCTATAGATATGCATTGTTATATACTTTCGACGAATTTTTTTTCGATGAATTTTTTTTTTGGCTCAGAAGAATCATATATGATTCGTAAGAATCATATATGATTTGATTTTAACAAATCATATATGATTCTTACGAATCATATATGATTCTTAAGAAATCATATATGATTCGTAAGAATCATATATGATTCGTAAGAATCGAATAATATATGATTTTTTACGAATCATATATGATTTTTACGAATCATATATCATTCTTTCTGGGTGGAAACTAAAAAAAAAGTTCGTCGAAAGTATATAACAATGCATATTTATAGAAAGATCATTTAATTCTCGTCGCGATGGTATTTTTTTGTAGCTTGAAGATTTACCGTTTGCAAGATATGTTATTTTGAAAAAAAAAAGGTAGAAAATATAAATGGGTTGATATGATTGATTGATAGGTTCTATAGCATGTATGAGTTCTTCATGGATCTCAACTCTTATACTAATGTCGCCTGATGATTACGAAGGACAATGCCAAACTACGACTAAAAAAAGTTTGATTTAAAATTTTGAATGTAACATTTATGAAGCATATGTTTTGTGAATCATTCATCTTTTTTAATTCATTTATTCCTATTTAATCTTTAGCAAAATTAATGTGTTTAATACTAACTTCATATTCTTGAATTAATCACTCACGTTGGTTTTTTTTCTTTTATATATTATATTTGAATCACTCACGTTCGTTTGTTTTTTTTAATCATACATCATATTTATGGTATAAATCATAAATGAATTAGTGAAGCATTAATGGATTTATTATTATTATTATTATTATTATTATTATTATTATTATTATTATTATTATTATGAATCATTCGAATTAGTGAATCGATAGTGGTTTATTGCTTTTCAATTTTTTAATCACTAAATACTGAGAAAAAAAAATGAACTAAGTCGTTCAAATTTTTTAGTCTTTACTAATTGATACAATAAAATGAATCATATCATTAATAAACTTTATTATTATAAAAAGAGTTTGTCATTATATGAATCATAACATAATTAAATAATAAAAAGGGATTAAGAGTAATCTTAAAGCTTTTAGAATATTTGTTGAAAAGGTTACGAGCAAAAGAAGAAAGCGAATAAAAAAATAAACAATTGGTCAAAGTAAATAAAAAAATGACAAGAATGGAGCTATTGTTTTAAATGCATACCAGTTGACGGGAGTGAAGAAAAAAAAATGAGTAAGGTGCTAACAATGTAGGAAAAAGAGGATCAAAAATAAATTCGGTAGTTTAAATATGAAAGAGGAACAATAAATCAATATTTAATGTAATTTTAATATGAAAGAGAAATTTAAATTGTACTATCATGCCCTTGATCTACTATAATAAGATTAATGGCTTATATTGTTTCTCATTCTTTTCAATCTAAAATCTTTTTCAATCGATCAGGATTATATATATATATATATATATATATATATATATATATATATATATATATATATAATCTGAATCGATTGAGAAGGTTTTTATTTTGAGAAGGTTTTCAAAAACGATAGGTTTTTAACTTTGATTCATGTTTTTTAAGCGTAAAACTAATATTAATGTGATTAAAATTCAAAATGTGTAAAAAAAAAATTGAATCAATGTTAAAAATCTCTCGATTTTGCGATATATGTAGAATACTGAATCATCTGCACGAATTTAATGAATCATCATCATAACTCGATTTTAACAATGATTTGTGAATCAAATTTGTGATTTATAGATTTGATTCACCATAAAATGATGTTTACTTGTGAATCAAATAAAAAACATATATATGTATATGCGCGCGCAAATGCCCCGAACCTCGACTCAAAGTAAGCTCCGCTTGCAACATTTGAAGCCCTCAATTATATCAACAAACTTTTACATAACCTACCATTTTATGACACGTCTGACGCGGTATTATTTTTTCATCTATTCCTAAAAACCATGACTTACGTTCTAAAAACATCCATAAAAGTAACAATTTAATCATTCTAACATGTTACCACTCATTAAAATATAACATTTGAGCATTACTATACTTAATAAAATAATTAAAACAAATCCATATGGTCTCTCCAAAAGTAGCATATAGTCTTGAAATTGCATATAAATCTCACATTTTTTGTTGAATTCATGAAGCACTTTCCATTTTGTATAATCGCCCATCCCCTGTTTTTTTTATTTTAATTAAATTCCTAGAGAAAAAAAAAAAAAAATCATTTGCATCATGTGGGATTCAGATTCTGAATCTATTGCTACAAGAAATTACACCAATGGTGTTCAATCTGACAAATTTGAACAAAGAGGTCAATCTTGGTAAGCATTTTACATTAGTCAAACTATATAGTTCAACTTTGATTCCAAGACTAAATTTCATGCAAATTGAAAAAATTAAGTGATACTTATAAGTTTGGCTTTTATAAATAGGCATGCTGCAACTGATATTCCAAGTGACTTGATGATCCAAATTGGTGAAATTAGCTTTCATTTGCACAAGGTATTGACTTTAGCATAGTCAACATATTTTGATCATTATGTTACACAAGGATATTGATTAATACTAATATTTGGTTGTGTGTGTTTGATTTATATTTGCAAAGTTTCCACTTCTTTCTAAAAGTGGGAAAATGAACAGAATTATATACGAATCAAGAGATATGGACTTAGAGAAAGTGGTCCTAGATGATTTACCGGGTGGTGCAGAGTCATTTGAGCTCGTCGCGAAATTCTGTTATGGAATAGACATTGATTTGACCGCAACCGTGATCGCGGCCCTAAGGTGTGCAGCTGAGTATCTCGAAATGACGGAAGATTTAGAAGAAGGGAATTTGATCTTTAAAACTGAAGCTTATTTAAACTATGTTGTGTTATCTTCATGGAATGATTCCCTTTTGGTGCTTAAGAGTTGCGAAAAGTTGTCCCCATGGGCCGAAAACCTTCAAATTGTAAGAAGGTGTAGCGAATCAGTCGCTTGGAAAACGTGCACGGACCCCACTGGGCTCCAGTACACGAGTGTGCATAGCAACCGGGGTGTTCAGGATTGGTGGTGTGAAGATCTTTCGGTTCTTAATATCGGTCATTTTGTTCGTGTGTTAAGTGCTATTAAAGTAAAAGGAATGAATCCCAAATTGGTAGGAAGAGCCATCATGTGTTATGCTATGCAATCACTTCCGGGTATGGTTAAGGAGGGTTCATCGGGTTCGGTTGAGGAAGGCTCGAGTAAATGGAATGGCGGGTTGCATATGGTCATAGCGGTGAATAAAGGTGATCATTGTTCGAGCCCTCAAGGGAAACGTCAAAGAACAATTATCGAGAGTTTAGTTAGTATAATACCACCACAAAGGGATTGCGTCACATGTAGCTTTCTTTTGCGGTTATTAAGAATCGCGATTATGGTTAATGTGGCGCAAGCGTTGGTTACCGAATTGGAGAAAAGAGTTGGGATGCAACTCGAAGAGGCTACGTTGGAAGAACTTCTGATTCCTTGTTATACTAGAAGTGACAATATGTATGATGTCGATCTTGTTCACCGAATTTTGGAGCATTTTCTGACTCAAGAACAAATGGAAATCTCGACCCCGGGAAGGAACCCGATGGGTGACAATAATGTCGGGGGTCATATGGGTAATGTATCGAATGCAAAAACCATAGTTGCTAGGCTCGTTGATAGTTATCTTGCAGAGATTTCACGGGATAAAAACCTTTCATTGACGAAGTTTCAAGTCCTCGCTGGGGCTTTACCAGAATCGGCAAGAAGTTGTGACGATGGCATATATCGTGCAATTGATTCGTATCTAAAGGTAAGAATAAACACATCACATGCTAGGGAAAAAAAAGAAAAAAAATAAAAGGTACTATAAAGATAGCAAGTGATCATGTAGGATGAGTTGTGTTTAACAAGTAACAAATTACATATATTTATTCTTCGTTCATGTTGTTATTTGTAGGCTCACCCACTCCTCTCAGAACACGAACGAAGGAGGCTATGTCGAGTCATGGACTGCCATAAACTCTCGATGGATGCATGTACACACGCTGCTCAAAACGAAAGGCTTCCTGTCAGAACCGTAGTCCAAATCATCCTCTCAGAACAGATAAAGTTAAGTAACGCGTTAGCTAATGCCACTTTTAGCGACTCCAGTAATCCACACTTCCAACAAGTCATTCCAAATAGGAAAATTTCACTTGAAGAAACACCACAATCATTTCAAGACGGGTGGGAAACCGCCAAAAAGGACATTAACACACTCAAATTCGATCTAGAAACCGTCAAAACAAAGTACCTAGAACTCCAACACGATATGGAGGGTATACAAAGGCAGTATGATAAGGTAACCAAGATCAAACACCAATCGGCATGGTCAAGTGGTTGGAAGAAGCTAAGCAAAATGACCAAGGTTACGACAATAGGGAATCCGGCAGTCGGGTCTCATAGTAACATAGAACCAACCGTAAAAACACCGAGAAGGTGGAGAAATTCCGTTTCTTGAAGTTAAACTTGATCCGATATCTATCACTCGAAAAAGCATGTAAACTGTTGTTCGGAGTTAACTTTTGGCATCGTTTATTCATAGAATTAATTTAACTACAGTGCTAAATACTTTTTGTGTACTAATCAAATGTTATCGAAGTATTTTTTTTCTTTTTCTTTTTGGAACATGCATGAAGACGACGTAGGTGACTATTCCTAAATTATTCACCGTTGTTTCATAAAGTATTGGCAGCAATTACTTCATACGGCTACCGTTTAGTCGGTGTAGCCTTTAAGAGTAGACGAGGTGAGCGACCGATAAGGCCTCAAAATTTTCGAGGGTCCCAAATTCAACCCATCTCACTACTACAAAATAGTAATATACTCACACTCTAATATTAGTGTATGTAGCCACACTTTAAAATATGAAGAATCAAAAAGTTCACACTAGTATATGTGTGAACCAATTGGATGTAGCAAATATTTTCACACTTTTATTTGTGAAGTGTTATGAAGATTTTTACACTTTTAAGTGTGAGAGTTTTAAAATAGGGTAAAGTGCAAAAATGGTCCCTAACGTTCCACAAAATTGCAAAAACGGGACCGAGACAAAAAGTAGCGCAAAAAAGCCACCCACGTTCCACATTTTCGCAAAATCGCCACTGAGAGCCCTTTTCCGTTAATTTTCTCGTTAAGTGCCACGTATTTGAGGGTAGTATCGTCATTTCACTGTCTTTTTTATATCCCGCCAACTTTCGGGGGACTATTTTTGCAAACAACATAAACTATGTACATTTAAAGCTGTGCTTTTTCAGGGTGCAATAAATCCCTAAAACCAACCAACGATTGTGTAGATAATCAACCGTCAAACCCTAACATACAAAAAAAATCAAATCGGAACAACTAAACCCAGCTATGGTGAATAATGATAAGAATGAAAAGGGAAAGTGCTTGTTGACGGGGGGGAGGAATCATCCGAAATGTCGTGGGGCAAGGTTTTATTAAATGATAAAGTCTTTGAGGTTGTTTTGGATGAATTTGGTGAAAAAGTTATTGCCAAGTATGGTTCGTATGCAAACATAGGGAAGGAGATGATTGAAGAAATTCTTCAATGGATGTGGAATAGAACCTTCAACAAACCAAATGTGGGTGCTAGCGGTTGCTCCAATGAGGTAGTTGCAGAGAAAAAAAGGAAGAAGGGAAGGCCGGTTGGGAGTGGCAAGAAGAAGACAGAGGGGAGTCCTATTCCGACTACAGTCACAGAAAAAAGGAAGAGGGGAAGGCCGTTTGGGAGTGGCAAGAAGAAGACGGAGGGGAGTCCTATTCCGACTACAGTCACAGAAAAAAGAAAGAGGGAAGGCCTGTTGGGAGTGGCAAGAAAAACAAGGAGAGGAGTCCTAATCCGAGTACAGTTACAGGAAAAAGAAAAAGGGGAAGGCCTGTTGGGACTGGCAAGAAGAAGGAGGCTGGCAAGAAGAGGAAGGTGAAGGAAGAGCATACGGATCTTGGTATGTTAATGTAGTATACTTCATTTATGTCCCATTTTTAAATTGTTTACGTAGGATGCTATGCTATGTTTGATAGACTTTTATATGCATCCACTTTCCTAGATTTAGGATAAACAGAGTATTTGCAGTAAGTAGGGTGTTAGAATATCATAAGTGAGAGTGTTTGGCATTACTAAATACTGCTATAGAGAGTGTTTTGCATTACGAAAGTACTGCGTCTTCACATTGGTTATAAGTAAGTCTCTACATTGGTTGTAAGTAAGTCTTCACATTGTGTATCTTGAGTATATCAGGAACAAAATAGATTGGTTTCTATATCACCACATTAACTTATTACCTAAACTACAACTATGTGGTGAGATATACAACACTGCATTGCTCTGCTTCACTCGAGCCTGTATACCATTAGTTTCGTAGGTACTGGTATGTCTTGACAGTTTGAATTTAAAATTGTGGCAGATTTACTTGGTTATGGGGGTGAAGTTCTGTTCCGCATGCACAATAATGGAGTCTTTGAATTTGGTCCATTAAGGTATGTACAAGGGAATGTTTCTACAATGTGTGGCTTTGTCTGTGATAGACATATCTTTTTCCTAGGTCTGGATGATATGTTTTCACGCATTAGGGGAGAAAAATGGGCTGTGTTCTTTTGTGTGCCTGGTAAATCATTAGAAGAAGGTTTGAAGCTGTTTCACACAGACAATGATGTGCATACAATGATTGAGCTAGGTTGTTGTGCCGGTTTTGTAGATTTGTTTGTTGCTCACACAAAACAGGTGTTATCTCCCTACTATTTAAACAATATTGCTGCAGAGGGTGATGGTGGGGAGGTTGTTAGGTGGGTAGAAGAATATGCTAGCTTGCGGTGCTCTATTACTTCAACTCCTTTTAGGACTACCACTTCAAAACCATATAGAGTTGTGGCTGATGTTGATGATTCAAAGCCTGAATTCAGCAAGAAAAAAAAGAGTGTGAAGAGGTCTGCGGATATAGATGGTGGTTCTATGAAGAAGACAGCAGGTGCAAGTGGTTCAGTAAATGTGGGAGCTACGGGTGCGGGTCTTGTGAGGCCAAGAAGTGATGTAAAAATCACTAATTGCGTGCTGGCTCTAAGGGCACCAAGATCAATGGGAAACAATGTGGTTTTATTTTGACTAGGTGAGTCTAATGAATTGATTAGCAAAATTTTTGTGGATACATTGCATTGCCTATTATAGTAACCTCATTTCATTTTATATTTTGATTGTGCAGGTATAGTTGCACACCTATCCAGTAGAAGCTTTTGAAGATTGACATATGGGTTTAATCTTTTGGGATTATGTAATGTGTAGAGAACAATATCAGTTTTTAATTTGGTTGTATTTAGTAATGTAATTTGACTAATGTAACTTGAACTATTTTACCTCCCTTTCGAATACACCAAAGGGTGTGTGGCGGCATTGTGATGGGTTCATCTGTTTTTGTACATGCCGACCAAAAGTATGTAACTTGAACAATATTTCAAATGGGTTAAATTTTCAGTCAATATTGACTACTATCAATACTCTGTTTTGCGTTTCTGCTATATATGTTTGTCTTTGTTTCTTTGTTTGTGTTTGTTACTTTTGTGTTTGTGTTATATGTTTGTATCTTATAGTTACAATTCATTGTTTGTGATACGAATCGAAGAGTATAAACTATAAACCAAGAAAATTGGGATCAAACGACCCCTTCCATTCATACCCATTCATTTACAACCATAACATAGGGGAAACCACAACCCCTATCTACACCTACAACCTTACGACAAGGGCACCAAAATGAACAAAAGAAACCAAACATGCCCGACCACCTACCACCTACTACCTACCGTCATCATACACAACAAAACAACCCATCCCAGCACCCAACCCCTTCACATGTAAGTTTGCCTCACAGCAAACTCAATCTTGGAAACAATGATGTCGTTTGTTTGCCTCAGCATCCTCATCAACCCCCTCATCGTTCTCATATCAGCTGACTGAATCCTCCTAAGCTTGTTGACATTGGCCCTTGTAGTTCTCGAGCCCCTTATGAGTTGGAGCTCCGCAATCAGGTCCCCCCCTAACACCCAACCTATTAGACAGCCTTTGGCACCTACACATCAACTCTTGTGCATGATGAATGTCCTCCTCAACCTCTCGCCGGTAATGGGTTAGCATCATTTCCGATATGACTAACGAGTTGCAAGCAACCATCAGATCAACACAGCGAGACATTTTTCTGGAAATGGAAATGATAATTGTTTGATTACGGGTGTGTGTGTGTGTTTTTCTGCTTCTTTTTGTGTGTGTGTGAAGGCGTTGACAATTTAATAAGAAACCTGAAAATAACTTTGCAAATTAGCCACTGAAGTCTAATCACATTGATACCAAGCACAGAGCCGAAAGTTGGCGGGAGATAAGTATGAATAGTGAAATGACGATACTACCCTCAAATAGGTGGCACTTAACGAGAAAATTAACGGAAAAGGGCTCTCAGTGGCGATTTTGCGAAAATGTGGAACGTGGGTGGCTTTTTTGCGCTACTTTTTGTCTCGGTCCCGTTTTTGCAAATTCGTAGAACCTTAAGGACCATTTTTGCACTTTACCCTTTAAAATAATTCTACACACTTTTAAACGTGATGATTTTGATTTTGATTTTTGAAATAATTATTCACACTTTTAAGTGTGATGATTTGATTTTAAAATAATTCTTCACACTTTTAATTGTGAGATTAAAATTTTTCACACTTTTTAAGTGTGAGTATTTTGAAACAAATATTCACACTCTTAAGTGTGAATATCTTTATAAAAAAACTTACACTTTATAAAGTGTGAAGAAAAAAGTATATATGAGACACATATTTTACTTGAAAAAGATAGATACCAAATTATAAAGGGACTAGCAAGGTCCCCGTGCGATACAGCTGCAGGCACCTAGTAATTTAATTTTTTCGGTTAATAATTTATTTTATTTGTACGTTTTTTGTCAATAGCTTTACTGATTAGTTTTTTATGGCAAAAGTTTGATGAAATTTTGGTTAGTTTGTATTATTTTATTTATTATTTATTTTATGTTTTTGTTTAGTAGTTTGCTTGGTTTGTAGAATATGTGAACATATTTTAGTTTATTATATTTTTGTGACAATAAATTTATGGATATCAAAAATTTCGTTTAGCCCGTGTCCGTTCGGGCTCGAGCCCGTTTGACCCGTGCCCGTTCGGGCTCGAGCCCATTTGGCCCATTGCCCGTTCGGGCTTAAAAATTTGTATAATATGCATTATTATTTGTATTAGTGTCATTTAATGCAGGAATTGTGTTTAAGTTTGTTGTATAATATGCTTAATAATGTGTATTTCTTATGTAAGGGGTGTTTTAATAAGTGTATTAATTATATTTATTGACTATTTAATTAATTGTATTTAATGTAGATAATTCAATTTTAAGTCATTAATTTTAAACTTTAATGGCAAAGACAAAGTGGTGCGTACATGAAGCTACTAAACTTGTACATGTCTAATTATATCTTATTTATTGTATTAAATGTCAAATTGTCTTAAATCACATGTACTTTTAGCATTGAAATGTGTAATGCTTAATTTTAAGTATTCTATTAATAGTAGTCATTCATGCTTTATAATATAGTATGATAATTACTTTAGAAAGCATCATACTTGTCCAAAAATACTTTTCTGAGCCACACATTTTTTTTTCTTAGATATGTACTCAACTTTTAATTTCGGACTTTTTGAGATACTTTGTGACATTTTTGCCTTTCAAATTACAAAAATTCAGGGGCAAAAATGTCACAAAAATACCTCAAAAAGTCTGAAATTCAAAATTTGGTATCTCAAAAAGTCCAAAATTGAATGTTCAATAGCCGTATAAGAAAAAAAATTAGTTTGATACCTAAAAGAGTAATTTTAAACAAGTATGATAACTTTTTTAAGTTATTATCCCAAATATAAATCATAGGATTCCATCGTATATATGGGCCATTAGGTGAAAAAGAAAACTTATAAGCTTTAAAATGCTCAAATGATCACAATCATACCACATGACATTTATCATATGAAACTATCAAAGAAAAACTTGTTAGATAATAAAGACCTACAAGCCTGTTGAGTTTGGTCTATTTAATTGCTAGATTTGTTTAGGTTAATCATTATTAATCTCTTGTAATTTTCATAGTGAATTAATCTGATAATATAATTTTCAATATTTTATTTTATTTCTATATGGTATCGGAACTAAAACATTGTTAAATAAAGAATGAAAAAATATTGGATTGTTCGTTTGAATGAGATCCTATTGTGGTCCACATCTTGCTGCCATTTCTTCATTGTTGGTGTGTGTGTGAGTATATATATATATATATATATATATATATATATATATATATATATATATATATATATATATATATATATATATATATATATATATAGTTAGGATCAAATAAGAAGAATAATTAAAATAAAAATGATAAGAAGGAACCACAACCACTCATTTCAGATACATCTACAAAAATAGATGCATCTTCCCTTAAAATTCTCCCTTCTATTTGAAATGTGTGGCTAGAAATCCTTCTTATTCTTCCTATTTTAGTTTTTCTTATATATATATATATATATATATATATATATATATATATATATATATATATATATATATATATATATGTATGTGTGTGTGTGTGTGTGTGTGTGTGTGTGTGTGTGTGTTAGTTTGGTTCTTTGCCTGTTTTGCATCAATAAGCAAGTTATTTGAATTGATTCCTTAAAAACATGATTGGTTACGCTTGATTGGGTCTTTTTGCCGAATGTATGCAATCGACGGGGAAAAGAAAACACAAAAAGCTAATGTGGTGAAACTTTTGGTCCTAGTATATAAATTGTTTGAATTTTTAATATTGAAAACTTGATTTTGATGGGATGGTGGCTATAATGGGTTGGTTTGACTAATAATAGATTTTGTTATTCGGTTTTGTACGGCGATCAAACGGTGTGAATTGTTTGTGTGAAATTCTGTTTTGTTTGGAAATAGGGTTTCACACATGGATTGATAAGTTATCTTTGATTTTTGGTTTTTAGAATACATGAGTTTGGATGGTTAATGTTTGGTATTCTTATTGAAATCGATATTGGCAGATATTGGTACTCAATATGGTTTCGTCGGGTTATGTTTTGGTTATCTTATGCATGTGCCTTAATCTTGATCTGCACCTGTCTAATGTTGGTTGTGTCTGGTACTGCCTAGTTGTGTGTACTGCCTCGTTTTGTATCTAGTTCGCATGATTTCATCAATGGTTCTGTCTACTTGAATATGCTTTTGTCTGCAATGTCTGCACCTATCTGTCTGAATCTACTCTGTATACATCTGTCTGTCTGAATCTACTCTCATTCATCTCCATATTGTATTGCTCTGCTCTGATTTTGGTTTTGCAATGACTTTGGTTCGTCTGTTTCAGACTGGACTCTTGTTGCCTTGTTACAGTTTAGAATGCATCAGATTGAGACTCCGTCTAGCACCGAGTTTGCACTCTAGGATACTCCGCTTTTCGTTTATTGATTTGTTTAGTTTATTTTTTGTTTGGAAAAGTTTTCACTATAGCATTGTGAGTTTGAGAGGGGATGTCAGATATAAAGGCCTACAAGCCCTTTGGGTTTGGCCCATTTAGTTGTTAGATTTTGTTTAGGTTAGTCGTTATTCAATATCTTCTAATCTTCATAGTTAGCTGAATCTAATAATATAATTTCCGGTATTTCCTCTCTCTTTACAAAACCAAATGTAACAATAAAACCAATATGATGAATGAAAACTCAATCATCACCTTCTCACTATTGACAGTTTCTTTTATTCATTTGATCACTCTTTCATTTTTTTAATCATTTTCACTAAATGAGTTTGAATAACACCAAACCCAAAAGCAGCATTAACTTTTAGCAGTGGTGGGACTCTCCTCAACCACGATAGATATCCTGGTTGTCATGTATGAAATCTTGAGTATCTAAAACTTCGTATAAACACAAAAAGTAACAATGATTATCGGCAACGAAGAAAACTATAAAAGTTAAAGAAAAACAAAATTAACAACTACGACAAATATGAGAAAATTGAAAGCGGGTGGTTAAGAAACCCATTTTTATATACTAATCTAAGTGGTGGCCAGGAACACCTGTCCAAAAATTATAGGGCCCAAACTCACCTACGTGGACTGCGTGACACATACACACACAATGGGCGGGTAAGGAAAGTGGAGAGACAAATATTTGACTGAGATCCCAAGTCAAGCAAATCTTTCAAAATTTAAATGATGATATTCTGAAAAACCAAGAAAATAGAAGATTGACGGCTTGAAAATGGCTAAGTCAAGTTTCTAGGCCCAAAGTGAATTGAATGGCTAACATCCCTAGAAAACAAATATTCATCGACATTAAATGTTCACGACATTGACTCACAGTCTCAGACTGAGCAAGCATTAAGGACCCTCTAGTCGTGGAAAAACATCTTATCAATCATAACAACAAATACATTTCAAGGATAACATATATCCATTACCATGTTCAATGAGTATAATATAGTAATGGGATAGGGAGACTTGATAGCGGATGAGAGTTTAGCCCAATAGCTAAAGCCCATACGAGCATAGCATAACCTAAAAGCTAATGGCCCAACACATTATGCCTGTTGAATCAGCTCTCCAAACAAATACTATCCAGGGTCACAACAGGTCTCGCTTGAATAATCGATCGCGAGGCAACAAGTGGCATGACACTTTGTCCTGCAAAACGTTATTCTACTATTGCCACGTGTAGACAATTCATTGGTGCAGAGGTAGTGTCGCGGGTATTTCTCTATGACATGCATATCATGCCTCGTACAAATATTCCCATAACGCCATGAGCCAAGAATATCACGCAACGAAATCATTCTTATCTCTTTACCCCACGTAGGCCTCCCTAGACTGTTGTATCATATCCATGGGTCTCACACAACCTAAAATGCATCTCTATAAATACACATGAATTTCATGAGAATGACCAAGTTCATATTCTCCACATTTTACACAAATTAAACCCTAATTGTATGTGAGCGTTACCTCAACTTTAGATAAACACTCTTATCTCGGGGCTCTTACCACTCAAGGGAAACCGGACATACGGCTAGCCTAATCTTACACCATAAACTTATACTAATCCTTGCTTTATGTACCACACGTAAAAATTTATGTTCAGTGACGTATTATATCCATAAAAACTATTAATACATGTCTTTTTTTTTTTCCTTTTTTTTTATTTATTATTTTTTTTACACAGGATGTTTGATGAATTGCTTACCCCGAATTATATTTTTAGGTTCATAAAACTAGTAGGATTGATCTAATAGGTTGTGGCTTGATGATCTTAAAGATCCTTTCAAAGTGTTAGTGTCTAGTGCGAATGTGGTTGTTCACAATATTGATTCTTGATTTCTTTAATGTAAGTTTCTTTTGATTTATCACGATCTTTATAGATCTTTATATTTTAGTGCTTTATAATAATGTCCGAAATATGGATGGCTTCACTCAAAAGGTCACAAATTGCACGTTTACAGCTATTTAGGAATTTTTAAGAAAGTTTAAGTTTAGTTTGTTGTTAACTCTATCAATTTTGAGCCACATTCATCCTAACCTTTTTTAATTTTTTTTGAAGCAGCAAATATTTTATTCATCACAAAAATCCTTTAGCGAGAAGCTATATGGATACAACTAAAAAGAAAAAACAAGCACCAGTGACCCACTTAACAGAGAGCACGATGAGGGACGCAAGAGATAATGTTAAGATATGTGTAGATATAATGTATTTTATTCATCACAAAAATCCTTTAGCGTGAAGCTATATGAAAGAAATTTGAGAAATTATGGTCGCCTGATTGGTTTGTTAATTTACGGGTTCGTGTACTTAGTATCTCATACCTCGGGGTTAGTTGGATGCACAATTTTTGAAGATCCTTGCTTGAGCGTATTTCTAGCAGGGTACCCGCGCGTTGCGGCGGCGGGTACCCTGAAGTAATTTTTTTTTGTGAATCATGTATTTTTGTTTATTATGTTTTTTTTAACAATAAATTAGGAGGTACTTGGTGGAGGGGTTAAGGGGGTGGGGAATGGGAAAATGAGTAATTAAAGGTGGTTGGTTGAAAGGAGGTAATATAATCATTACCCAGTAATGGGTAATGGACCATTATAGAATAAATTGGAGGGTAAGGTATTGATTACCCACCATAACCCATTCTTTTGCATTCCCTTTTTCTTTTCCTTACCCTTACCCTTTCCCCACTACTAGCCAGGCACACCCTTAGTGTTATATGTGTTTAGGGTTATATGAAATGACTAGAAATTAGGGTATCATGTATTTAATAAAGTTCGCCCGAGTATAACATATTAAGTATGTGGATTGGATTTTATGTCTTGGGCTTCAATAAAGTATGTGGACTTGATCAATGATTGGGCTTCTGACCCGATAATTCATTTGTTTAATGGGCTGATGGATTGCATAAACGGATTGACTTAATGGACTCTATGTATTTCAAAATTTTTTGATACATTAAGTTTTGATAATATCTTACTATATTATAAAATATTAAGGCCTACTAATAATTAAAATAGAAATATTTACCTTAAATACAATAAATAAATCATTATGTACATAAATCTATGAACGGGCAACGGACCAAATGAACTCGAGCCCGAACGGGCACAGGCCAATCGAAATTCTTGATATCCGTAAATTTATTGTTAAAAAGAACATAATAAACAAAATTACATAATTCACCAAAAAATTTACTTCAGGGTACCCGCCGCTGCAACGCACGAGTACCCTGCTAGTTTTATAAAAAGTGGCATATAACATTTGGCTAAGCTTTTGCTTTTAAACGGAGGTGCATGCTTATTTATTAAGAAAAATGATGATGTTGGTGACTTTGTGTCGCAGTTGTTATGGTAACGCTTGCTTACATAACATTTAGAGCACAACGTGTAATCTTGCCGTTTGGCTTCGCCGTTTGACTTGGCAAGCTCAACGGCGAGCCGTTGCTCGCCTTTACACCACAAGAGGCTCGCCGTTCCTCTTCGTTAGAGAACTTCCCGTGGCCACGGCGAAGGTGAAAAAGCAAATGTGGCAGGCTTTTGTGATTTTTAAACGTTGTATAACGTTTAAATTAAAACGTTCGTTTTTTTTTTTTTTTTTTTTTTTTTTTTTTTTTTTTTTTTTCCAAAACCATTACATACTATCCCTATATATATTACATATTTCACACATTTCATTCCAAAAAAACCTAACACATTTCATTCCAAAGCAAAAACAATGAGTGAATCATCTTATTCCGAAGTTAGTAACTTTTTTATTTGATAAAATAAAATTAGTATGTTTTGTTATTTTTTAGTATTTGTGAAATTAATTTAATTTATTTAATGAAATGAATAAAAAAATAAATGTGTAAGAGGTGGGGCCCTAATGGGGAAGTTGATGTTTGTTGTTTGGTGAGGAGGGTTTGTTGTGGTTAGTTGAAGTTGAGGTATTTGGTGATGTGGCAGGGTTGAGACCCAAATGGGGAGGCAAGCCTCCCCATCTACACCTTGTGCTCTTATTATCTACATTTTTAGCTAATGCGTATTAATGATGACTGTCAAACTGCACTTGATGTTACAATAAGAGTAATGGGTACCTTAACACAAGTTATTCAATAACTCAGCGCTACGTCAGCGCAACATCAGCTTTAACCTTTTCACAATAACTCATCAAAAAACACCCTTTACCTTAACTTACCTTTAACTCACTTTAACTTAATTTTTATTCAAATATTTTCAAATTCAACCCCTAAACTAAAACAAATACTTTATTCATGAAAAAAGCATAACATTCAATCTTAAAAATATATTAGAATATGTACTAAAACTTAAAAAAAAAAAAAAAAAAAAAGCGTAACACAAACCAAATACTTCATTAACTACAATAACTACAATACTTCATTAACTACAATAATAAAATTTCATTACTTTTACAAAATTTCAAAATCTATAATAAGAGCACTTACATCAGTAACTCAGGTTAAAGTTTAACACACTGTCACGTCAGTGCAATATCAGCTTTAACACTTTCATCTTAACTCACAAAAAAACACCCTCAACAATAACTCAGCTTTAACTCAAATATTTTTAAATTCAACCCTCAACTAAAACTAATATTTCATTTAATAACTAATAAAACACAACTTATATTAATACTTAAAATTTAAACACACATTAAACATAAAAGTTACTTAAAATTTAAACACAAATTAAACTTAAAACACGAAATACAGCAAACATGAAAAATAAAAATACGAATCAAGAATGAATCATCCGACACATAGCCCTCGTGACTCGAATAGGAGGCACTCGAATCGTCCTCACTCGATGGCACACGTGGAAGACCCATTTTCATCGCCATTCTGCTCGACGGTTTCTACGATCCTGTTTAGCTTTTGCTCGCGCCTCACGAGCTCTTGCCTCACTTTCTTCTTCTGTTTCAACACGTAACAATTATTACATATCTTGCTGAAACAGTTCTTCATCATTCAACCCTCTCCAAATGGGTTGGATTTCCACCGGTGGATTGTTCACCGGTTGATCGGGTTGTTGTTGGACAACCTGTGGATTGGGCACCGGTTCATTATCCGGTGTGAATAACGGAAAGATGTCTTCCAGTAGAGTGTTCACCGGTGCATTCGGAAACATGCTGGAGCTTGGGAATTGCTGGAAAAAGTCATGGTGACTTGGGAATTGCTGGGAGAAGTCACGGTGAGTTGGAAATTGTTGGGAGAAGTCACAGTGAGTTGGGAATTGTTGGGAGAAGTCTTTGCGAGACATTGTTGTGGAGATATTGATAATTTTATGTGTGTTTATATGAGTTGTGTATGTATAAAGCAGCCAGAGAATAAGCCTATATATAGTGTGAGTTGTGTTTGTGTGAAATTCAAAATTTGAATATGAATTTTAAGTTTATTCCGCCCTTCCAATTTGAATTTGAAAGGTGTTTCCATACGTTTTTGTAATTATACACACGTTTTATTTATTTATTTTGAACTTGAATTTGAATTTGAATTTTAAATACTATCCCGCCCTTCAGTTTGAATTTAAATTTTAAAAATTACCCCGCCCTCCAGTTTTAGATATTTGAATTTCTAAACACCCCTATATATAGCACACCATATCATGTTATTTTGCACACACTTCACTTTCTAAAATTTTTTACAATGGCTAATCGTTGGTCTGTTGAAGAAGAATGCTTGCTAGCAGACATTTGGCAAATCGTTCACGAATACCATCGCGAATCCGTTTTATGGAATAAGGTTACAGAAAGGTTCAACGAACAATCTGACAGACCTATTCATAACAAAAGCCAGATAACGGGTAAGTGGGCAAGACTTACATGTGAATGCGAAAAACTCAATGATATTTACTTGATTTTGCAGCCTACACGTGAGGTCAATGGTCGTCTTCTCGATGCTATGAACATTTTCAAAGAACGCTATGGTGAGCAAGGCTTCAAATACATGCACGTGTGGTTGATCTTGAAAGACAGCCCCATATGGAATAGATATAGGAATTAACGTCCGTATTTGTATTTCCGTATCATGTGTATCATTTTCCCTATGTTGTATCGTCTAACGGCTAGTTTCAACATTAATAAAATTTGTAACGGCTAGTTTCCGTTACAATATCGTTTAACGGCTAGTTCCTCTATAAATACCACTTTAACAACACTACATACTCTCACACAAATATATATACGTTTTCACATTTATATATTTATATAAATGTTTATATCGATATATAAGTTATTACGAGTTTTATTAATCGTGTAATTATAAATTAGTTCGAGTTATAAGGTACGAGTCACATGTCCGAGTCATCACTTCTCGGCTCATTGTCCAAATCCAAAAGTCAAGGCGTTTTGCCGAAGTCAATCATTGACTAGAAAGTCAACGTGACCTCGACTCACACAACCAAGAATCCAAAGTAATATAATCAACTCAATCAAAAGTAATCCATCTCCGTCACCAAGTCCAATAATCACAAATTACAACAATAAGGTCCGACTACGGCACCTTTCTAACCTATCTCCGTCATTCTAAGTATCCGTCTCACAATCGGTTCCCAATATCACTTTCGTCAACACAACTTCAAAAATAATACCACGAGTCCGAATAATCCCAACGTCAATCTCAAATATATAAATATATGAAACAATAATAATAATAACCACCAACAATATAAATCAACAAATATACTCAACAACCAAATCAAATATCACACATACGGGTCGACTTACCAAGTCAAACCCGGGTCAAAACTTCACCACAAGTCGTCTGGGTCCCACCCGAGACCTCTAAGGTCTCGGCTTGCTCCAACGAGCTAGAACCAAACCAAACGAACCCCTTGGGTCATCGAACCAAACAACCAAAAATCATCAAAATACAAGAATGGTGATCCAAACACCCTCGATACCAACAAATCAAAGACCAAGAATATCAAATGGGGCTCGTTGAACCCGGAGAGCACAAGCCAAGAGCAAGGGCTCTCGGTTGAGCCTCGATTTCACTTCCACCAACAATACCCGGATACCAAACTCGTTATTTAACTCATTTTAACAAAAACCCACTTGAATCTCACGTTTTTAATCATAAACCCAAACGAAAAAATATAATTCGTGACCCTTGGTCACGTTTTTCATCAAAATACGAGTCACAACCTTATGTGACTCGTCTTACCTTCGATTCACAAGACAAGGTGTAAGATACTTCAAAAATACAAAAGATGGTGGCGAGTTTGTGATGTTAACGAGATGAAAAAGAAAGTTTTAGGGTGCGTGTAGTAGTAGACCGTGAAGAGGGGATGATGGGGATTCTTTTCATGGTGACGGTGTGGTGAGGGGACCGGCGGTGTGGCTGTGGTGTGGCCGGAAATGGAGCGGCTAGGGTTTTTATGAAGATGATGATGATATTTGTGTTGGGAGAGAGAGAGACTAGGGATGGGTGTTTGTTTGTGTTTGTGTGTGTGTTTAAACAAAAACCGGCCTTGGGCCATTTTATCAAACTTTTTATTTTATTTATTTATTTATTTTTTACTTTGTTAATAATAATAATAATAGTAATGGTATGGGTAAATGTTTAGTCACGAAACACGAGGACCAAACCCGGAAACCTTTCAAAATAACACGACACTTTCAATTCAAACTTGTTCCCATAATAATTAAAATTCCACGATACGTTCAAATGTTATATAGACAAAACCGTAAGTCAATATTAAATCGTGTTAGGTTATATCTAGTGCCGGGGTCAACGTAGTGCCTCGAAGACGTTTTAAACAATACTCATGACATAAACTCCATATCAAAGTAATAATTTGAATTTAATTCCACATAAACTTCAAAATTGACAACCACGGTTTAAATTTCACAAATTCGTTACGAATAAAAATTCCAAATATTTAATTAAAATTAAACTTTAACGTAATGCGGGTTTTTTAAAGTCTCCCTAATTTGCCAGTTGTCACGCTATACCTTCTGTAACTTCAAATACTTGATAGTATCCTGATCTAATGTTGAGTTAATGAAGCAATTTTTGTAGAACCATATCTGCTTTTCTGGTTGGCTGCAAGAGTTTTTTACATGCAACAAACATCATGTTTTAAACTCTTTATTAGTTTACTGCTTTTTTAATAAGACGTATCCAATGTCTTACATCTTCTATTATTTTAAACAAATTTCTGGAACTAGCCCGTCATCGAACAAGTCTTAGAGCTAGTTAAATACATGTATGGACAAATATACCGGATAATTGTAAGAATTGAAGAACAAGACATATCATGGTTAGCCTAATGACGTCTCGTTGATAACCTAACCAATGACATCTCATGGATACCTAATCCACCTCATGGCTAACCTTGCCAGTTACCAACCTAAATGTTTTGAAAACATATGCACGGGAGCTATACATGGCATCATGTGTTTTCATGTGATCGTGTACCGTGTAACTATATATATACCCCAATAAACATGTAACGTCTTTTCTGATAGATGATTTTATAATTATTACTCCGTATTTTTTTAATTGATAAACAAAAAAATAATCTTTTATATAATAAAAAAATTACATCATTTTGGATTGTTTCTGAAAATTCCTTCTTATTGAAAAAAAATAGACCAATAGGAGAGCTCGATTTTGCCACGTAGGCGAAATCGAGCAACGTGATTGGTGAATAAAAAGTCAAAATTAAATTGATTTTGTTCAAACCTAATAAATTTGGTGGAGAAATTTGGTTAAGAAAAAAAAATGAATAAAAATGTAGGTGTCAAATTTATGAAAATAAAAACTTAAAAAAAGGGGAAGTAATTAATATAACTTTAGTAATTGAATTTTAAATAATTTATATAGAGTAAAGTGTAAAATTACAAGTTTTCATGTTTTTTAATAACTTTATAAAAAACACAAATAACCCCTTACACTTTATACCCCCTATACTTTATAATATTAACTTTGTTTAAAATTACATGAGTATTAGTATTAGTTTTTAGACATTCATCCATTAAAATTACAAAATTTGATAAATATGATAATTAGTTTTAAAATATGTTAAATATTTTTTTTAAACTAATGTTAGTTTTAAACTTTCATCAATTAGAATATTTTTTTAAATAAGGAAAATGTTACTATTTAAAAGTTTAATTTATGCGTACACGGGTTTAAAATACGGGTAAATTATTAGTAACGGGAATATAAATATCAAATGGTAAGCACGATACTGTGAGATGAAAATAAATATACGCGATTCTACTTATAACAACGACTCATGAAATTGTTATTTAAAATTTGTATATGGATATCAATAAACATATTTTAAAAACTTTACGGAGCATATTTTAACTTCATCAACGTTCATTATGTGCTACTAAATTAACACATTTTGTACAACATAATATCAATAGTTAAAGTTAAACAATAAAATCAGCCTCAACCTCAACATGTCTATCAATTAAAATCGTTAAACAAAGCGAATTATTAAAAAAATATTGGTTAGATAATCATTATTTATATATATACTAAAAGGCGTTTTTTGTTACTGTAGCAACAGTAACTTTGCAAGTTTCGTGTTTGCCACTTTTAGCCCCTGAGGTTAGTGACCAATTGCGAAGTTAGTCCTTAACGACCGTTAACTAACAGACGTGGATTAAATTTGCAGCAGACAAATAACTTAAGGGGCTTTTTCTGTGCAAATAATAAACATAAACAGCCCCTAACATTATTTTTTTTTCACCGTTAGTCCCTAAGGACTAACTTTGCAAAGAACGTCACGTTAAGAGACTAAAACTGAAAAATAAGTTGCTACAGTACCAAACAGTGGTTGCTACAGTGCAGCACAGTGCCGAATAGTGCCTGCACTGTAGCTAACGAATTTACACTTTCAGTCCCCCAATTATCTATAAATCGCACCGTTAGTCCCCCGTTAGCGATCTTTTGCAAATTCAGTCCTCACTAACAATTTTTTTGTTTTTTTTTTCCGATCATTTTATTTCAGTCTATCAGATCTACCAAATATAATTTGTACCAATTTGCAACACATGCAATTCACATATCAAAAATAAAAACGCAAATCTATACTAACGAAATATATATTAACAAATATATACAAACAACACCTTTTAAGACACTAATAATAACACTAATAATTTTTCCGGCGACCACAAATGTTTCCGGCACGATCACAATTTTTTCCGTCGTCTGTTACAACTTCTCCTGGCGAGAGAACGGCGGCTACAACAGCAGGAAGCGGCGGTAAGTGGCTGCAACCGGCGGCACTAACAAAAAAAAAATACCAAAAACGTTAGATCTACAAAAAAATATATATATAAATCAACAAATAAAACCAATAGATCTATAAAAAAAACTATAGATCTACGAAAAAAACTATAGATCTAAAAAAAAAACCCATCGATTTACAAAATATATATATATATATAAATTTATACCTCAAAACTTGATGTTGGAAGGTTTCGGTGGTGCGTTATTGGTGCAGTCGGGTGGTTGGGCGGTGGCGGTATGTGCAGTAAGAATAGACAGAACTAGGCCATAAAAGCAAAGAATACACCACTAATATTGAAGACGTCATTTACTTGGATCTTGAAGCCACGTTTGCCACTCTATCATGAAAGATTTGATTCCATTGAACAAATTTTTTAAACAAAATTTTTGCATCCGATGTATTTGAAGAAAAAAAATTAAGGTGAAATTTGGAGGTGAGAGAAGAAAGAAGAAAGACTGGGATAAGCTTTTTGACTTGAAGGGTTTTTTGGTCTCTTTTGTCAATATGTACACAGGCATTATAAATTCTCCACCTATAAGAAGCTATTAAAATTCTCCCTTTTGAGGCAATATGTAATTACCTATTTAATTTGCTCACTAATGCCAACCAAACACGTTTTACATGGATTTTAAAATTCAAATTCTCCCAAATTGCTCAAATATCTATGAACCAAACACGCCCTAAGTAAGCATTTTAGTAAACATTTGGGTGTGCAGACGTAGTGGTTAACATATACTACTTACAACATTCAAGTAAAAGTGAATATCAAAGTCATATAATTCATTTACATTGGCCTTTTATCAGCCATGACAAGAGCTTCTTTTTCCGATTAAGCAAAGAAAGGCAGCACACATTTATCGGAAACATAAATACGGTTGCCCCGCAGTAACGCGCGGGCAAACCCGCTCGTTTAATATAAAATGTGTTTTCCTTCAATTATACATAAAAAAAATTGCACGCATCACAATCCTAATTTGGTAACAATCACCTCCTAAATTTTAAAGAAAAAAAAAAAGGAAAAAAAAAGAAAGAAAAACTACGTAGGTAATAACCTAACTTTATTCATTGACGTGATGTTAAAAAAAAAAAAAAAAAAAAAAAAAAAAAAAAAAAAAAAAAACGTAATAGTTGGCCGTTGTAAACAAATTAAAAGTATGTACATGAGAATTATTCAGCAAAAATATATAAGTAAAAGAAATACCACAAATATAAAACACATCATAAATTGATAGTACGAGTTTGCAAAACTAAAAACATATATCACTAACAACTCATGCAAGTCAAGTATTATAATGTGATTTTTCTTGAATAATAAAATATAATTTTTAATTCAAAAACACTCTTCTAAAATAATAAGTGGGTTATAAAATATATATATATATATATATATATATATATATATA
The DNA here is from genome assembly GCA_030686995.1 of Artemisia argyi. NCBI lineage: Eukaryota > Viridiplantae > Streptophyta > Magnoliopsida > Asterales > Asteraceae > Artemisia > Artemisia argyi. The sequence continues at coordinate 278,423,267 of CM060709.1, forward strand.
TATATATATATATATATATATATATATATATATATTATATTTTATTTTTAGTCCACCAAGTAAAACCATTTGAAACCTGTTAAGTGATTCATTTCTTAATCGACAATAATACATAATTAAAACAATTATAACTAGTTTATATTATAAACGAAAACACATTTTTAAAATGCAATCGAGGAAGATTGAGAATATTGTTAGAACCAATCAAATTCTCCAATTTTACTGAAATGTGAAAATTGAGAATTACTTTTAGTATTGTCAATTGTTATATTATCTATTATTCCAGATAGCGTAGTAAACATCATCATATTTGTGGGAAACAAAAAGAATTTAACTTCGTTATGACTATGAGTCATTTCGTTTTTATAAAACGGCAAAGTCACACATTTACTCTCAAGCTCAATTTTTTAAAAGGAAATTTCATGTATAACCTTTCAAAAACTTAAAATTACATATACGTCAAACTCAAAATCAAAATTACGTACATATCCTCTTTAGCCAAAAGTTCTTTATAGATCCAATTTTTACCATAGAACCCATCAAGCAATCTTAGCCACTCATTTTTTTATCAAAATAAAAAAAATAAACTTTCACCCTTTTTTTAAAACTTAAATATTTCGCAAACCGTAAATCGTCAAGCTACAAAAAAAATACCATTGCGACGAGAATTAAATTATCTTTCTATAGACATGCATTGTTATATACTTTCGACGAACTTTTTTTTCGCCCAGAAAAATCATATATGATTCGTAAGAATCATATATGATTCGAAGAATCGAATCATATATGATTTTTTACGGATCATATATGATTTTTACGAATCATATATGATTCTTTCTGGGCGAAAAAAAAGTTCGTCGAAAGTATATAACAATGCATGTCTATAGAAAGATCATTTAATTCTCTTCGCGATGGTATTCTTTTTGTAGCTTGAAGATTTACCGTTTGCAAGATATGTTGTTTTGAAAAAAAAGGTGAAAAATATAAATGGGTGACTATGATTGGTTGATAGGTTCTATGGCATGTATGGGTTCTTCATGGATCTCAACTTATCCTCTTTAAACTTTAAATGTGTCATATATATCCAAATTACTAAATTTTATATAATCAAACCAAAAAAATACATTATTAAATGTATATTGACCATTAAACCTTCATCTTCTTAGTTACATACTAGTTATAATGACCGCGCATGCGCGGAGTTTTTTCTAATTTTTTTAATAATGTATTTTTATTTATTAAAAAACAAATAGATTAATTTTTGTTTTTCTTTTTATTATAGTTAATTTTGATTTATAATTCAAAAATTTTAATTATGTTTTATATACGTGTTAAAAGTTCATATATGGTATTTTCATAGACAGTGTCATCTTTAAGTACAAATTTATCGTTAATTTATACAATTCACTTGTCATGTATACTATAAGTTCATCAATATCACCTATAATATGCGGATCATAACTCATAAGCTTAATAAAACTCCTTACAAACGATGGCAATGCCAACCGAACATTACACTCACTGCAATGTTAAGGGCTCATCTTAGGTTCTTCAATTTTCTTATTCATTATCTAATGTTGACTGTTCACATACTAACAAATTTCTTAGAAAAATTGTTAATATTCAACTTTTGATTAATTCATTACATCATATCAAACAAAAATATCTTGTGTTACAAAGTACGCTACTCGACCAAGCTACCTAAGGAATTATTGTTTTTATATGTTATTAAAAAAAAAGTGAAATAAATATCAGTTTGGAAAGAAAATTCAAACATATAAAAATATTCAAACATCATTACCACTAAAAAGATCATTCTCATTACCACTAAAAATATTCAAACACAGCCAAAATCTGGTAGCAACAAATGCTTCCAATTGGTATCTTGAAAATAAAAGGCTCCTCACCAACTGAACCCAACTAAACTCACCTTTTGAGTTTCTTCGGCACACCCTAATCTATCGAAGCACTTTAATTGAACCTCCTTGAATAGCTTTTAAAAATATGCGGCCTTCTTACCAAATGCTTTATCATTCGTGTTTTTACCAAACAATTTCTTGCCACAATTCCTTTGTAAGCTTGTCATGCAACTTGAGGCCTTCATTTTTTTTTTTGAAAGGCAACAGGAAATATATACCAACTACTAACAAAACTATTACAACATGAAGGCATCCCAACTCCTCAATCAAGCAGATTAATGGAGATGAAACCCGGAAAAAAAACCACACTAGTTCAGGTAGATCAAAAGTAGAAAAATATAAAAACTCATGGAACCACCAGAGGCATGATCCCATAACACCACCTCGCACAAGACCAATATAAATAAATAGACACGCCCTTCACTCAGCCGAACAAAAGACAGGGCAAAAGACATGGACCACCACAGCCAATCATACCGATAAAACCACAAAACTATGACAACTAATTAGACAAAGAGCACACTTTCACACTTGTTTACTTGCAGACCTCAAATTTGCAGCCCTCATATTTGCAGCCCTCACACACATAACTGAAACTTGCAGACCTCACACATACTCCAATGATATGTGAATTAGCATAAGATATCAGCAGCTCCATGTTGGACAGATCCACAACCTTGGGGTCTCGCAATCCACTTTTCCCACTCAAATCTTATACTCTTGGACCTTCTATTTATCCACTCATATGACTTCAATTGTATATCTTGAAATAGTCTCAAAATGTTAACAGTAATCCCCCTAAATACTCGATCATTTCTGCGTTTCCATATCAAATACCCAGCAACACGTAGCACCGCATTCCATAATTTACGGGACACTTTATCAACCACAAGACCACCCGTATGTTCAAATAAATCTCTAACGGTAAACACATTAACCGAGCCCATTCCCCACCAAGCAAAAATCATCTCCCAAACACTCATTGCATCCTCACACGAAACAATACAATGCTCCACTGTTTCAATGTAATTTTCACAGCAAGGACACAAAAGAGAGTCAAGATCAATACCTTTTTTATCTAGCTCCATTCGCACCGGCAATCTCGCGATCATAGTCCTCCACATGAATACATTAACTTTTTTTGGGACAAGGTTGTTCCATGTTGTTCTATCTAGACCTGATCCCTTAGCATTCTGCCGCTCCTCTACCCATTTTGATAGTAACTTAACTGAAAAATCACCCTTCGGGTTCAAGCTCCACTTCCATGTATCACTATGATTTTGCTGTAAACTAACTTGTGATAATAAATCTTTTAGCTTCTCCACCTCGTCGAATGCCCTCCCTCTAGGTGGTCTTACCCAATCCCATTTCCAATTTCAAATCCCATCGGTCCAGCTTCCTTTTCTACCAACCGTCACCCCTTTTTCTTTCTCGAGATGAAACAACCTAGGATAACTCTCACATAGTCTCACGTCACCCATCCACTTATCAACCCAAAAGGAAATGTTTAGACCGTCTCCTAGCTGGTTAACAAAATGAGACCTAAAACCACCTTCTAAATCTTCCAGTTCAACCCCTACCCGAACGATATCAGCCCAGACACCTCCCCGTTTTAGACCACCCCTGTTCACAGTCCATCCCCCCTCACACCCATAAATGCTACATACAACCCTTCTCCAAAGAGCATCTTTCTCGACATCAAACCTCCACCACCACTTACTTAGTAAGGCTTTGTTTTTCACACTTAAAGACCCTATGTTAAGCCCCCCATCCCCATATGACGCAATGACATTTTCCCATTTAACCCACGCTAACTTTTTCCCCTCCCCAAGCCCACCCCAAAAGAAATTTTTTCGAATTCGCTCAAGGGCACTAATGACGCACGACGGGACCCGAACCATCGAAAAGTAATATAGTGGCAAACTTCCAAGAACCAATTTCACTAACGTTAATCTCCCCCCAAAAGACATCGCCTTTGCTTTCCACTCAGAAAGTCTACTTTTGAACTTTTCAATGACCACGTTCCAAGCCGACAATCTCCTCATGTCCACACCAATCGGGAGACCTAAATATGTGAATGGAAACTCACCAACACCACATCCCATAAACCGAGCCATGTTGTCTACCTCTTGCCTTTCAACACCAACCCCGTACAGCTTACTTTTTCTAAGGTTGATTTTTAAACCCGAAACTTCTTCATAACATTTAAGGATACTCATTATATTCCTTGCGTTTCGTCTACTCCATTCGCCAAAAATAATTGTATCGTCCGCATATTGAAGATGGGACACCATCACCTCATCATCTCCCACCACGACACCCTTGAAGATATCTTTTGTCACCGCTTCGTTGATAAGTGCATTCAATCCTTCTGCTGCTAAAATAAATAAAAAAGGAGACAATGGATCACCTTGCCTAACCCCTCTTTCCATTAAAAACTCTCTCGTGGGTGAACCATTGACCAAAACTGAGATCGATGCTAATTTGAGGCAAGAATTAACCCACTTGCACCATTTAGCACCGAATCCCATCTTACCCATAATCTCCAACAGGAACTCCCACTCAATACTATCATATGCCTTCTCGAAGTCTACCTTAAAAATTAAACCTTTTCGTTTCTTCATCTTCAGAAATGCCATAGTCTCATTTGCAATTAGCACACCGTCAAGCAACTCCTCATGTATACACCCGAACCAGACCCATCCCCACCATGAGAACACTTTTCCCACACCTTGAATGGCTCTAAACATAATAGTAAAGTATGAACAACATATTCTAATCCTCATGTATGCAACTCAATGCCCCGTTTTTCTAATTACCCCATACTGGTAGCCTATTTTCTCTCAATCAACACTATCAAAGAACCTGCTATTATCATCCAAATGTGATTGCCAATGCAATATTTACATGACACAAAATCAACTTTTACGCATCCTACTCTCCCCTAATTGTGCCTCTCGCCTCCCTCAACAATCTTCAATCATTCCCCACTATCAACAACCATAACACTTTTATTTCTTTCCATTTGGGGAAGTCGATGAAATCTATTACATAAACAAATTTAACGCTTTAGTCATAAATTTAACCAAGCTTAGATTCCTTGTCTAGTGGAAAAGGAAATTTAAACCTATTTAGTCATAAATAGGTCGATGCAGATCACTTGTTCTCCAACGGGTTAAACACGTAAAGTCAAGAACCTTAAGTAAAAGAAACAGGTTTAAAAGGTTCAAGGTACATTTGTACTAACTAAAATGTACAAATTTCTCAAAATTTACCTTCCCAACAGTAGTAAGAAGAGCATCCAATTGAGTTAAAACGTGAATATTCGCGATCTTTGACACCTCACCTCCAACATTTACTAAAGTCCATAACAATCATAAAACAGTCATCGCATTATCTACAACTCCTTACAACTGAAAGGTAAATATAGAAAGATAAATACCTTATTCGTTGGAGGCAATCTATATTCGTTGGAGGCAATCTATATTCAAATCTTTCATCTTTAGTTAAGGAATTAATCGAGACTCGTGAAAGTAACTCCAGGCTTGACTTTCACTAATGGAAATTCAGAAAATTGTACACTTGCCAATGGAAAATCAATTGCAGGAAACAGGCATTCGTATTCGCTGACACTTTTCCTACGATCACAAGGATAAACACCTTGACAACCAAAGAAAAACTGCTAAAGATCTACCACATATTATTCTAAACCTGCAAATCATTTGAGTTGACATGGATGATGGATGCACTAAGCACCTGTGTCAAGATCTCATATGATTATACAAATATTGTATTTAGAATGATAAAATTCAAAACTTTTATCTAGCTTAAATTAATATACTTCAACCTCTGAAAACAAACTTGTTCTTATGTTATATATACACATACCAAATGTTCTCAACAACAATAAATGTGTTATGATCAGCATAGTTTATAAGTAGTAAGAAAAAAACTCTATGATCCTAATCATATTCGCATAATAAAATATGAATATTATTACAACATCTAAGGCCGCCCCTAGCTTGTATCAAACAAGCTCAATATATTAACAAATGTAAAAACACAAATCTTCAAATTGAACGAACTTTTAACCACAACAATCAATAAATCTTCAATTAACTGCAAAACAACCAATGGATATACAAATCGAATTCGAATTTATCAGTTAACTGGAATAAAAAATAACACTAAGCAAATCGAATTAGCAGATTAATTAACTGAAAAAGGAAAAAAAATAGAAAATCGAATTAGAGTTTATATTGATTCGAGTATTACGTATTTTTTTTTTGGGTGCAAAGGTGAATTATATTAATACCAAACGCTTTACATTCGAGTATCACGTTGTTAAAACTGAATAAACACATTTGATAATTGGAAGGAAAAATCTTAGCATGATTGTTGAATTTATTCAGATAACACAAAATCGATTAAAAAGATAAAGGGAATGAAGCTTCGAGTGTAGACGTGTACTTGTGTAGGGTTATGTGTTTCGAGAGAAAGTGGGTATATGGTTTTTTTCTTTTCTTTGTGGTATGTGTTAATGCCGTTTTTTTTTCTTTTTAATCTTTAGTCCATAAGTATCAATAAATTGCCACCAAGTACATGTGTATTTGTTTACTTTTTGTTGCATCATAATTGAAAAACGAATTTTTATATATTTTTGCCAAATTAGGATATATTTAGCTTTATTTAAATTTAAATCTTTTAAAAATATAATAACAATAATTTAATTATTACCAAATAAGGAATGGTTTGATTTTTTTTGAAATGAAAAAGTCCCCACTAGAGGTTTTATTTTATTATATAAAAGATATAACCACCAAACAACAATCGAAAATATTAATATAATTTTCCACCAAGTTAATCTATACAAAAGAAAATCCAATTTTTATAAAAATAAATTTGTACAAATTTATTAATCTGATTTTTCGGACAATAGAGTTTTCTTGCATTTATAAACACTATTTTCTTGTACTTCACATTTATGTGAGAAATTATATATATATACTAAAAGGTAAGTGGTTACTGTAGCAAGCACTATGCTTGCTACAGGAACTTTTTTTTTTTTTTTTTTTTTAAGTATTAACGGTCGTTAGTTATTTAACGGCTGTTAACTAACGACCGTTATCTTTAACATTTAAAAAAAATTGCACGCACTTTGTCCTTCATCTTAGTGGTTCATTGCAAATTTAGTACTCAAATAATTTACATAAATGGTCCTTCACGTTATACATCAATTGCAAAATCAGTCATAAGTAACTAACTTCACGTTAAGTAGCTAACGGCAACAAAAGAATTCCGCAGCAACGCGCGGGTACCAAACTCGTATAATATAAAAGATTATTGATAATAATGATAAGATACATAAACGTAACATTAGAAAACGTATATTTGTAATTTATTTATGGGAAATTTTTTGAAGTATACCAGTTGCACTAGGGCACATTACTTTCTAGATCATTTTTTTTTTTTTTTTTTTTTTTTTTTTTTTTTTTTTTTTGTTAAGCCGAAACGAGACCGTTGGCAAATGCCACGTTGGCAACTAAAACCAGTAAGTGACAAGTATGACTTTACTGATTACGAGTTGATGAGTCATAGGACAACTAGTCTAGTTTGGTATAACAGTTGGGCTAGTTTGAGTTGCCCAACTTTAGTACAATCATGTCGGACACATGATGACACATGGTTAGGTAGTGCAGGTTGCCAAGGCAACCGGTCTAGTTTAAGCTCACCTAAAAAAATATCTAGAAAGTAATGACTCATAAGGCAGCTGTTCTACTTCTGGAATTTTCCCTTTATTTATTAAGATGACTAAAAAAAATTAAATTTGATATGGTGTGAACATTTCAAAATAAAATGTCATATTTCGTGATAAGAAGGTGCAACTTTTTTTTTTTGTTTATAAAATATCAAGGTTTTCAAGATCGAGATCTTACCCAGGATCATTTTCGTTTTTGTAAGATCGGGATCCTGACAACCATGTAAAATATAGTTAACTTTGTGTGACACTTTATTAACTTCTTGCGAATATGAGCTGTTATCAACCAATTTGACCTTCTATATTCATAAATATTATTTACTACCGATTCTATATTTGCGCAATTCCGTATGGATATATTACATGAAATATTTTGCCATAACTTAATCTTAACCTAAATTTTTAGCATATGTAGCGTTATTGTAACTTATAATTAAAAACATTGATCGTGAAACGTTTTAATTACAAGGTACGCGCGGATACCCTGTTAGTTATTGAAAAAAGTTAAACACGGGTTGATAGGATGTGTTATTAATTTTGTTACGATGTTTTATAAATTTTGTTATGATCTAAAACTAATAACCTGCTCAAAAAATTCTCGAAGATTTCACACTAAACTCGAATGATTTTGTGTCCAGATATAACTGAATGTTCAGATCGTTCGGATTCTAATATCTTTGGGTGTATAGGGTTCCAAATCTTTAATTATCCAAGCTAGGTTGAAGAAGGGCTTGACTTAATATCTTACAAACGCGTAGACTTTAGTGACTTACACCACCAAAGACTGTTTTGGTATGATGGGCCAATCAAGCTTCGAAGGATAAAGCCTTTTTGGAATGAGTTAGTAGATGAGCTTAAAATTGGCCTTTAGTATATACACTTCTTCTAAACTTCGTATAACTTGTTACTTTTCTTTACTTATATAAGCTAGATTTTTCGAACTCAGGGAATGACTGGAAAATATTTCATTTTGAGATTTCCTAATACTCGATTTGATCAGTGAATTGTGGAAGTGCATCATTTCACAAACTTGGCTCACTTTGTCACCAAAAAACATTTTAAGCAGGTTTTTGTTTTTCTTTTCAAAAAGTTTTCCATTTCATTGGTACTCCAAAGTACTTCAAGATGGTATTTTATATCGAATTCCGGCTTAGCCATAAACTGATGTCCAAGGAAAGGGAGTAGAAAGCCAAATACGTGGGATGAGACATTAACCGATTTATTGATTATTGGTACAATAGGTAACTTTTTCAAGCAATGTAGGGCAAATCCATCTAGTATCATTGATCATAATACTTTTTTGTTTTTGGCTAGCTTCATGAATCGTGGAAGGAAAAAGTAGTATTACTTGAATTTAACATCAGACAAACAAAAGATGAAAGCAAATTACTTGAACTAAATTCATAGGCAGCCTAATAAAAAGCAAGAATAACAAATGGTAACAAGATGTAGGAAAGCTATTTATATCATAACTTTCTTTATCACATTATTTCAGATTGTGCTTTATTTGATCAAACAAAGAACAAGCAAAATTAGTCCTGATTCATAGAATCACTACTAGTGATATTGACTTGTCTTGGTGGAGGTGGGGTTCTACTGGCGGGTTTTGGTGGACGTGTAGTGGTGTTAAAGGGTTTTGGTGGAGGCGTAGAGATCGGTTCATTACCATCATTTACGGAGGCATCACAGTAACCACGTAATATATCCCCTTCTTGCGAACTGAACCCAAGTGCTCCCATTAAATTTGGCCAACATTGCTTTTCAATTTTTTCGATGGCTCTACAACAAGCGGGTCCTAGATAAGTCTCCCCATTCATAAAGAAAAGTATGATTTCGCCAGTGCACGATTGGAGTTCTAGCAATGCTTCCCAACACCCCGGTGAACCACCATCTTCACCATCACCTTGATAGAGCTTGAGCCGCTCCACTAACGTTAATGCATCACTTGCGGTCGTGTTAGTTAACGGCCTCGGATGGACCAGCATGGACATAGTTGCAAAAATGATTGCTAGCACGATTATCATCAAAGTGTTGGCCATTATTTGATTTGCTGATTTGTGGTAATGTGGTTAGAGATTACATGAGTTGAATTTATAGGAAATGGATACGGAGGAGTTACGTATATTGGGATGCCAAAAGGGTGTAACAATGAAGAAACGTTTAATGGTATATGATGTAACAATAATTACTTGCCTGTGTTATAAATTCTGAATTAAAAAGGAAAATAAACCAACCGATAAATGTTTGTCCGTTTGTTTATCCAAACCATCAAAAGCTCTTTCATTGGTCTGCTACACAAACAAACTGAAGCGTTTCAAGATGAACAAAAGCATAACCTAATTGAGTATACTTTTGGAATATCCTGATCATATCATATATATATATGATAAGTTTAATGCTACATGCCTGTATAACGTGCCATTCATGAGCTAAACAAGATGAGATAAAAAAGTTAGCCCTCAACTTAAGTTATGTTTTGTTATTTTGTTAAGTTGGTTTTATTAATGTTGAGCTGGTTTATTACCTCACTGAAAAAACCAGCTACTACTAGGTATTTAACTATTAAATCAACTAGTAGCAACTTAACGTACATTAACAAAATCAACCCTCAGCCCTTCTCCAGAGCACAATACTAAGTAGCTGACACAAAAATCTTACCGGTTATCGCTCTCCGAAAAGGACTTCAAATCTACAAGCTGCTTTATTCCTTTGATAATCAAAATGGACAAGCGGGTAAAAAAAAATCTGTATGCCTCAACCAGTAAACACATTATAAATTACTCAATTTACAAATGCATTTATCTTCATTAATATTAGCATTTTAAAAGTTCAAATTTTGTCTTCTGTTTCTTCATTTTCATCAAGTATTTTGTGATCCACGTCATCAAACATCTGTAGTTGCCACTTCTTCAATCTCCTATATATTGTCAAATATTTTATCTCAAAACTGATGCTACAATAAGAATCATATTATGTTATCGATATTTATGCATTTGTCCATTATGATCGTGGTTTAATTTTATGCGTGTATTTAAACTTTTGGGATACTTTTAACACTTGGATGCAATTGAAAACCCAATCTTATTTCCTCAAAATAAGGATTCCAACAATATATTTAGACTTGTTGGGCTACTAAATTATACTGCCTTCGTCGTCTTAGAATGAACCTCATTGAAGTTGAGCTTAACAAGGAGTGAGCTAGCAGAATGATCTTATCATTAACTTGTTTTGACCTTATCCAAAGAACACAACTATCTACCAATGAGTTGAGATTGGCAAGAAGTAAAACACGAAAACAATAACTTAATTATATTTTAAATGCATGTTTTAAAACATAAACACGCAGGCAATTTAACATACATGTTCCAAGAAACTATCTCTAAAATCATACAACATTACATAACAATAGCACATATAATTTAGTAGAAGGATCACATTTTCACAAATGTAGTAGGCTACGTAGCTTCAAGGACGAATAGGAGGACTAAAGATGCGTGCAAACGGAGGCGTGGTAGTGGTTGAGGGGCCGGAGGGTGTGCTGATCGTTGGAAATGGGAATTTTGGAAGTGTTGGGACTAACGGTGGCAATGGTGGGAAGCTAGGTAGGCCGGCAGACGGGGTTAGTGGAGGAAGTGTTGGCAATGGTGGAAAACCAGGAAGGCCTGGCAATGACGGGGTTGGGAAACCGGGAAGGCCTGGCAATGACGGGGTTGGGAAACCGGGAAGGCCTGGTAATGACGGGGTTGGGAAACCGGGAAGGCCAGGGAAGAACAAGAGGTGGCGTGCCGCAGTGGGTTGGAGGTTGCCGGAGAAAAAGAGAGCGAAAATGAGAGACAAGATGATGAGAGTGGTGGTGGAAGCCATTTGAGAGTTGCAATGAGCTTGTTGAACAAATGGTTATATATAGAGCAATGAACTTGTTAATATACAAAGTTTATATTAAATTATCGACACCCATTCAAATTTGTTGGAGATATAAAAATTAATTTCTTAGTAACGAGTTAAGACATTTAGAGTTTTATTCTCTAGCAACATTAATTTAAGGGTTGTTTGAGGAAGCTTACTTGAAAACTTTAAAAACACTATTTCTTTTAGATGGCTTAATTTTTTTTTAGCTTACTTCGCTTTTTAGCTTACACAAGTGTTATTAGTACATAGCTTAATTTTTAGCTTACACAAGTCTCATTAGTACATTGAAAACACCTTAGCAAGTAGCTAGGGCAAAAGAGATCGAGGTTAGATTATTGTATATACAACCAAATTTTGGAGTAATGATATAAATACAAGCGGGATTCAGCCTCCTATAATTACTATCTGTAAGATCACTGTGTGGCGAGAGAGTACTTTTATTGGGTTTTGTCCGTACAATAGTTATATATAGTTTTACCGATATGGTACGTGTACTTTTGCCAATATGGTACGTGTACTTTCGGTTTTGTTTTAATAGGACCACTTTTTGACCGGATACCGGGTGCACCGGCTAGCAATGTCCCAACTTGTGACGTGGTTTTATTTTGTCCGTACAATAGCTGTCTACTTTCTCAAATGTCCCAATATGGTAAGTGTACTATTTTTCGTCACTTGTGATTTGTTTCTTTTGCAAAATAGGTCATTTGCGATTTTTTTCAATCGTTTTCATCCGTTTTTTTACGTTTTTGTACGTTTCCGTTCGTTTTCATCCATTTTTATTCCTTTTCTTCCGTTTTCATTCGTTTTTATCCGTTTTCAATCGTTTTCATCTATTTTTATCCATTTCTATCCGTTTTTTGTATTTTTTTTATCCGTTTTTATACGTTTTATTTGTTTTCATCCGTTTTCATCCGTTTTCAATTGTTTTCGTCCGTTTTTGTAAGTTTCTATATGCTTTCGTTCGCTTTCATCCATCTTCATCCATTTTCCGTTTTTATTCGTTTTCATCCATTTTCATTCGTTTTCATTCATTTTCATCCGTTTTAATACATTTTCATTCGTTTTCATTCATTTTCATCCGTTTTAATACATTTTCATTCGTTTTCAATTAATAATGAAAACGAATGAAAACAAATGAGAACGAATGAAAACGGATGAAAACGAATAAAAATGGATGAAAACGAATAAAAACAATTGAAAACGTGTAAAAACGGATGAAAACAAATGAAAACGTATTAAAACGGATGAAAACGAATAAAAACAGATGAAAAACGGATGAAAACATACAAAAATGGATATAATCGGATAAAAATGGATGAAAACAAATGAGAACGAATGAAAACAGATGAAAACGAATAAAAACGGATGAAAGCGATTGAAAACATACAAAAACGGATGAAAACAAATGAAAACGGATGAAAACATATTAAAGCGAATGAAAATAGATGAAAACGAATGAAAACGTATTAAAACGGATGAATATGGATGAAAATGGATGAAAACGAATTAAAACAGATGATAAACGGATGAAAACATACAAAAATGGATATAATCGGATAAAAATGGACAAAAACGGATGAAAACGAATGAAAATGGACAAAAAAGTAAACGTACCATATCGGGACATTTGAGAAAGTAGGTGTTTATTGTACGGATAAAACCCACGGTAATATGCTGATTGTGCATGCCACATCAGCAAAAACATTAGTAACAGGTAAAAAATTGAAAAAGTGGCCATATTAACACGAAACCGAAAGTACACGTACCATATTGGCAATAAAAAAAGTACACGTACCATATCGGTTGTACATTTTGAAAAGTATAGAGCTATTGTACGGACAAAACCCTACTTTTATTTAATCTCTAAGGTTGTTTTTCAGGAGATCTGAGTCAAACCGAACTTTGTTTCTCTCTGCATATGATCCAACATATAGTTTTAATGACTTCATAGAAGCAAATTTTCTGTGAGTTGGTCTTGAGCGTTATCCTCCCATGAGATTAAGACGATAAGACACATGGGTAGTCATCAAAGAGGCATTGGTTCTTAATCATGTTTCGCAGATTGCTTGCAATCGTACATTCGTACGCCGCATGAATAGGTGTTTGGCAAATTTAATAATTTCCGAGAATCACAAATTAGACAATGGATTAAATTCAGATGTGTTCATTACTATATATATTTTGTACTCTTTGATCATATTTGTGTATCTTATTTAAAAGTATGGTTAAATTCATCTAATAGTAAGCAATATTTTCACATGTTTATTTATTGTCATGAACTCAATAATATATCAAAATACATAAAAAAATGTATTTTTTTGTGTTGATATCATCAAACACCTATTTTTAACCCGTAAAATCCACGTCATCTGCTAGCTGGACATGCCACGTCATTTCCTGTTGAATATTAGGAGTACACTTAACTTATATTAGGGGTTTAAATGTACATTGTAATTAAGATTAGGACTAGACTATGACTAGGATTAGTTAAGCTTGCCTTGCAAGGCAAGGAAGGCCAAAGTTGTTAGTTTGGTGATGTCGGTTGGGGAGAATCCTTAACCGACTATTACATGGTTTCTTTAGCCCCTCATCTCTATAAATAGAGATCGAAGAGGGGGTGCTAGTTCTTAACATTCTTCTTCCTTGTTGTAAGCTTTATTGGTTCTAATAAAGGAGTGTTCGAGGGTAATAACGTGTGCATATATTCTTGTTGATTTCTTTGTAGTATCTCGTGTTTGCTACTTGTGCTCGGTACAACTCGCGATCTAGTTTTTTCCGCGATTGAACTTCGGGTTTGTTGTTGAGGTATTGTCCAACAAGTGGTATCAGAGCCACGATTACTGTGGTCATCGAAGTTCGAGTGCTAGTTCGTGGTTTCGAGTTAATCCGTGGTGCCAAGTTCGTTCGAGGTTCGGGTTATCGAAAGTTGCAGGTCGAGCGAGAGGTTGAAGAAGTATCGGTCGTGGTTTTCTTTGGTTTCAAGTTAGTGGACGGGTTTGCTTGTTCGAAATCGAGGGTTTAGGGTTATTCTAATAAATTTAATTTGCAAGAAGGGTTTTTAGCAACAAGGGGAATATTGCACATGGCTTGTGAGACTTGTCGGTAAAGTTGGTTAAGAAACAACTTGACAAGGTTTTTAGCAAGGTATAAGAAGAATGACTAGTTCTATAACTAGGTTTGACATGGAAAAATTCGATGGGAAGAATGACTTCGGGTTATGGTAAATAAAGATGCGTGCTTTAATGGTATAGCTAGGATGTGATACTGCATTAGAGACATTACCCGCGAACATGGAAGCAGGTGAAAAGGCTGCTTTGATGAAGAAAGCGTACAGTACCTTGATTTTATGCTTAGGAGACCGGGTTTTACGGGAAGTTACCAAGGAAACAATTGCTGCAAGAATTTGGATGAAGTTGACTAGTCATTATATGACTAAGTCCTTAGCAAACAGACTGTATCTGAAGAAGAAGCTGTACAGGTACTATATGAGTCCAGGTACAAAACTGGGTCATCATATATATGAGTTTAATAAGTTGATACTTGATTTGGCGAATATTGATATCGAGGTTGAGGATGAGGATCAGTCACGATGTTGATGGTGGTTCAGTGCAGTTAGGTGATAACAGGACATGCACTATCAGATGGACAGGAAAAGTGAAGATCCAGCTGCATGATGAATCAAGCTTTATACTGGATGATGTCAGGTATGTTCCAGGGTTAAGGAAAAGCTTAATTTCATTGGGTACTCTTGAAAAATAGGGTTATACTGTGAAGATGCAGATGGACAGAGTCAAGGCGATCAAATGTTGTCTGGTTATGATGATTGGGATCAGGAAAGAGAACTGTGTGTAACTCTTGAAGCAAAAGTGATGACTTTTTGTGTACAAAAGCATGGAGGTTCAAAACAAGTTAAATTCAAACAACTTGGTCAAAAACAAGTTAGGTTCAAAGAATTTGGTCCTGGTGTTAAAAAAGGAGTCCATGGAGTACAAGCTGATGAACGTGTTTGGTTTGAGGTAGAACTGCAGGGAGCTCAAGGGAATCGTGAAGCTGAGGATGTTCAAGTTAGTAACGATGATGTTGCAGTGACTCAAAGAAAGTTGGAGGACAAGCAACTTGAAGAAAAGACAAACAGGTACTGCTTGGTAAAGGATCAGGAAAAGCAACACCTTGGTATAAAGGTGGGGGCGGACATTACGGTAACCGAAGTACCTGGTCAAGAGGGTGCAGAGGGTAATGTTGCTGAAAAGATGAACGTAAAGGAGTCTACAGAAGCTAATCTTGAAAAATTACTGAAGTACAATGCCTGGTCGATAAGGTGGTCCCCAGTTCAAGGTTCCAGCACTAACAAAAGATGTTGAGTATTGGTTATATTTAAATGTTACTCCTAAGGTGGAAATTTTTGAATCTTAGGAGTACACTTAACATATCACTGGTACAAAAATGGCCTTTCGTCACACATGGTCGATTTCAAACGGTCACATTGTAATGTATTTACGTGACTAAATGTATGAAAATAAAATAAACAGCCACACTCGATCCGACTTGTGTGACCATTTCGAAAGATATATGTCACACATTTGTGTATTTATGTGACTAAAGGGTAGCTGGTAAGTATTTTTTGATCATTTAGTCACGTTTAATTTGAGACGTGTGACCGATACAAATTAGCTTTAAGCATTAGTCACACTACAGATATACATATGTGACAAATATATGTCACACAATTGAAGAGTATGACCAAAATAGATATATGGTCACATGAAGTAATTGTGTATGTGACTAAATTATATAGTCAAGTTTGTCACACATTATTTAAACGTGACTGCTATTCTTTGCTGAATATTTAGCCACATAGTGTTTGAAATGTGTGACAACTAAAAAGTAAGTTTGAAGCGTTAGTCACGATATGCATTTAATAGTGACAAATATATATGTCACACACTTGATGAGTGTGACCAAATGTCATATATGGTCACACTAAACCATAGAAACATAATTAAGTGTAACGAAAATTCGATACATATGGTCACGTAAGTTAATATGTGTGTCGAAAGTTTAGTGTGTGTTTGTTTGCCAAATCCAAATGTGTATAGTCACACTTAATTGAATCACGATCATGTGACTATAGGCATTACAAAAAAACATAAAAATAAAATAAATAAATAAATAAATAGTCACATTGTAACTATAGGTTTTACAATAGTCACACCATATCAGAAATGTGTATCTAAATGTTGTTTATGGCCACATTATAAGGGTACTATATTTGACCAATACATTCAAAATAGTCACATTGTGAAATATTCATGTGACTATTATTTATAGCAAAATGTGAAGTCAGTTATCATTAACATTGATATATATTAGTTACATTGAGTTTTTGGCTCTTCCATACATTTTGAAGATCTCATTATCTGAGTATCGCTTTAATTGAACAAGCTTCTAACCCTTCATATTGTTTAGATAGTACTCATAGTACTTCCTCTTTTGCTTAACTGTTGGACGACTGAGCACTTTTCTCTTCTTTCTTTGATTGAGATAAAATTTCTTCCTCTCAGCTCATAATTCCTCTTCCACATTCATCTTTTTGTTCGTGAGTGTACTCTTGCATTTCTTCTTTTATTTGTTTCATCAGTGCAATATCAACATCACCTTTAATCCTTTCTTCATCCCAAGAATCCAAGAGTGCTTTTGTTTTGGCCTTAGCTTCAGTGTGTTTCCTTCTTTGTTCAAGTACCATCTGATTCTCCTCTGCAAACAAAGCAGCCAATTTTCTTGCAGCAGCTCCATCTACTTCAAGTTGCTTGGGTTTGGGCCAGTACACAAAAGGAAGATCCTTTAAAAGATCATGCTTAGGCTGTTCAACCATAATACCTTTTCCTTTGCCCTTATAACTTGGCTCTTGTACACTCTTCTTGATTTGTTGAGTTGGTTCTCTAATCACCACACCTTTGACAGGTACTCTTGGTTGTTGTGGTGGTGGTTGTGATTGTTCTGTTGGTAGTGGTGATTGTGGGACTGCTTGTTTAAATCGTGTCTTCAATAGAATCATTGCTTCGGCCAAAGTTTCCTCATCATCACTAGCAATAGGAACATTTTCCTCAGCAGTAGTATCCTCCTTGGCAAAACACAATTCATAAGAAGATTATAACATGTTGTTTTTTCAATTTTACAAAACACAATTCATAAATTTGTAGTTTTTTAGTTTGCTAGTTTGAGAAAAGTAAGATCGGATCGGATTAGATCCTAAGATCCTATGGTCAGAATCGGGTTCCTATACGATCTTAAGCTTTCAAAGATCCTACATAAGATCCGGATCGTTTTTGCTTTGCAGTATCGTAAAATCATAAGATCCTAAGATCAGGATCGGGATCCTGACAACCATGCTCGATACATTTATAATTAACTATTTACACTTAGTACGCTTACATACAATATATATATATATATATATATATATATATATATATATATATATATATATATATATATATATATATATATATATATATATATATATATATATATATATATATATATATATATATATATGGGTTAAAATAAAAAGGGTCTTAAAATAAAAAGAATAAAAAGTCTCTGATGCACTAAATATATAACTATGATGCAGTGAATTTAAATGTGATGCAGTAACTTAATAACTGCAATGCACTAACTGTGATGTCGTAACTTTTTATAGCTGTGATACAATAACTGTGATGCACTAAAATTTATAACTGTGATGCGGTGACTTAAAAATGTGATGCAATAACTTTATAACTGTGATGCACCAAAATTCGCCTTCCTAGACTTTTTATTATAACCCTACCATATATATATATATATATATATATATATATATATATATATATATATATATATATATATATATATATATATATATATATATATATATATATATCACTTACATGCTTGAAAACTCAACAATAACTCGAGTCGAACTTTTATAAGGTTGAGCTCAACTCATTAAATAATTACCACTTCATTTGATAGGCTTGAGTTTGAATACTCCATCCCAAATTTTAACTTTTCCCCAACCCGCTTAAAATTTTCCCCAAATTTAAATTGCCCTCCACCCAAATATTTCATTGACCCGCCCATGTTTTTCAATACTCGTTCCCAATTAATATCCACAAAATCTAGATCTGGTCTTCTTCTATCTCCTCAACACTCTCCTCACCAACACCACCGCTCGCACCAACACCACACTCGCACCAAGACCACCGCTAAGGCCCGATCCAATGACATGTTTAGCGGTCCAGTCCGGCTCGGTATTCAACTCACCGGTTTGGTTGATCCTAATTACTGGCGAGGAACACTCCAACTTTGCCCTGTTCTTGATTGGTACTTTGCTTTTACATGGTTATTGAGCTACGTGGTTCAAGCTCATTGATTTTGATTTCACTAAAGCTATTTGTAATGTGTGCGGATATTAAACCGGGTTGATGATGCTGTCAATGAAGCTTTGAAACAATCTCAAGGTTCATATACCGCCTTGCTATCTTATAATGACAATATTTTTGTGAATACCTGATTACACACTTCTGATACATTCAGGCATCTTTATCTGGTGCATATCTTAGTCCTTAATTTATTAATATATCATCAGGTTGCAAAACAACTCGAAATGTCTTTCATGACATGTTACCCAGCCCGCCATTTTTATGTGGTATTATCTTTTATTATTTTTGAAAGTGCATTCACATCTGAAATGGTTTTTTATCCTTGAATTCATCTTTTAGATGTTTTTAAGCACCCATTATGCGGGGACTGATTTAAAAACTAGATTGACCATAACCAAACTGGCCAAAAGCAAATGGTACCTTGGAATCTTTACTTTTTTCTAGTTTGAAAAAAATAATCTGAAATGTATATAGCTTTGGAAGGTTGAATAAAAGTTACAAATAAAAGATGCAAAATCGATTGTAAGAAAGCCTAAAATCGGAAATAGACCAAGATCTGATTATCAAAAATATAGCTGTTTCTAATCAAGTAGTCGCGTTGGTCTATTTGATTTTTTCAGCTTATCTTTTCCATTTTTAATTGGGTGGTTGGGACAAAGTTACTTGTACCTTTTTAAACCATTCATAGAGTTTAATCTATACCTTATTTTTAATTGGGTGGTTGGGACAAAGTTACAAGATCTGATATGCATTTTATTCTTATCGTGTTTGCGCAGATAGTTGAACCAGTGGCACATCAAGCGACTCAAAACAACCAAAGCAGACAGTTGAATCAGTGGCGAGTCAAGCGACTCAAAACCACCAAAACAGATAGTTGAATCTGTGGCGAATCAAGCGACTCAAAACCACAAAAACAGCAGATATTTGAACTAGTGGCACCTAACAAACTAGATGCACCTGACAAAAGACATGGCAATAGTGTGTCTGTCAAATGTCAAGAAATAGATGCACCCGTCAACAATATATATAACCACATACTTTTTACAGAGGAAGGTTTTCTAGCATCTAATCAAGAACTTTATTCCAGTATGCTCATCTAGTTCTGTTATGTTGTGAGCTTTGACATGTTCTAGTTCTGCTCTAATCTTGATGTGGTTATTGTTGATATGCATCAGCCTACGTTTTCAAGGCTTTTATATCCAGATGATGAGATTAGATCAGTGGGAGAAAAACTTGTAAGTTTAACTGCAAATTTTATTATTATGTTCATTGTTTTGGATTAAAAGTCTTTATGATGTTGTTTGAATGACTGCTGATCATGTTTGTGTTAATATTGCTTAGATGGATTTAGTTCTGCTCATGAACTTCAAAGAAGATGTGCGAAAGTAATTACTACTGCTAGTACAAAAGTTACTACTGCTATTACAAAAGTTACGACTGCTAGTGAAAGTTGGTACTGCTCAGAGATTAAGACCGCTTGAAGTTGCTAGTTGCTTATAGAGAAGATTATAGATACTTAGAAAACTATTGTAAGCCGACTAGGACTCCTTGGTGTATAAAAGGATGTCCAATTCTATATTTGGTTAAGTTATATACATTTCAATTTTATTGTATTTGAATTTGTTTTGATATATATTTGAATTGTTTTGATATATATATTGATTTTTTAAATGTGACTAAAAGATGCATATAGTCACACTTATTAACACTTTGGTCACTGTTTGCTTAGTTCATTGTGTGACTAAATATTACAAAAGGCCACGCAAACATAAACTTTATGTGGCCATTGGATTATCAATAGTCACACAAAATACACATTTCTTCACTTTAAACAGCATATGGTCACACTTATTAACACTTTTGGCCACTGTTTGCTTAATGGTATGTGACTAAATACTCAAAACAAACATGCTTTGTATGACTAAATATTACAAAAGGCCACACAAACATAAAATTCATGTGGCCATTGGATGATCAATAGTCACACAAAATACACATTTCTTCACTTTAAACAGCATATGGTCACACTTATTAACACTTTTGGCCACTGTTTGCTTAATGGTATGTGACTAAATACCCAAAACAAACATGCTTTGTGTGACTAAATATTACAAAAGGCCACACAAACATAAAATTCATGTGGCCATTAGATGATCAATAGTCACACAAAATACACATTTCTTCACTTTAAACAACATATGGTCAAACTTATTAACACTTTTGGCCACTGTTTGCTTAATGGTATGTGACTAAATACCCAAAACAAACATGCTTTGTGTGACTAAATATTACAAAAGGTCACGCAAACATAAACCTCATGTGGCCATTGGATGATCAATAGTCACACAAAATACACATTTCTTCACTTTAAACAGCATATGGTCACACTTATTCACACTTTTGGCCACTTTGTGTTAAATTGTATGTGACTAACTCCAAAAAAATAACACCCATTGTGTGACTAAATCATCACAAACGTCACATTTATTGTATATTCATGTGGCCATTGGATTATCAATAGTCACACAAAATACACATTTACTTGAATATATCATCTCAAATGTCACATATATTATATATTTATGTGGCCAAAGGACGAACAATAGTCACTCTCAAAAAACATTCGTGTGACTATAAGGTGTTTACGGTCACTGAGAATGACTAATCCAACAAAACTTGTGTCTAATCTGTCACACATATTTGGGGTTTTGGTCACTCTTTTTCGATGAAAAAGGCCACGAAGTCAACAATGTGACCATATGCCACCTACGGTGGCGGGACCTTTAGTGACACACAACAAAAAAACTTGTGTGACTATATGTATATCGTCACACATTTTTTGCATGACCAATATAACTTTTTGTACCAGTGTATATTAGGGTTTTAAATGTACACAGTAATTAAGATTAGGACTAGACATTAGACAATAACTTGGATTAGTTAAGCTTGCCTTGCAAGGCAAGGAAGGTCAATGTTGCCGGTTTCATGGAGATATCGGTTGGGGAGAATCCTTAACCGACTATTACATGGATTCTTTATCCCCTCATCTCAATAAATAGAGATGAGGGGGTGCTAGTTCTTAACA
Source organism: Artemisia argyi (assembly GCA_030686995.1). Taxonomy (NCBI): domain Eukaryota; kingdom Viridiplantae; phylum Streptophyta; class Magnoliopsida; order Asterales; family Asteraceae; genus Artemisia; species Artemisia argyi. The sequence continues at coordinate 278,445,362 of CM060709.1, forward strand.
TTCTTCTTCCTCGTTATAAACTTTATTGGTTCTAATAAAGGAGTGTTCGAGGGTAATAACGTGTGCATATATTCTCGTCGATTTCTTTGTATTCTCTCGTGTTTGCTACTTGTGCTCGGTACAACTCGCAATCTAGTTTTTTTATGCGATTGAACTTCTGGTTTGTTGTTGAGGTATTGTCCAACATTTCCATATGGTCATCTTCCTCAATTTTTTCTGCCACGTTTTCCGGTGATGTCTCTTGTGCAACCTTGGGTCTTCCAAACATATTCAAATACATGTTTTTCTGTTTCCCCGTTTCAAAAAGATTGTTATAAGCTAGGATTTTGATGATGGTGGTTTGTTATTTGATGGTCTGGAGATAAGGGACAGTGACGTCAGACGATGGCGGTCGAAGATAGTGATGCTAGGGTGATGGTGGTGGTTTGCTATATGCAGAAGATTGGTGGTGATTGTTATAAAGTGGTTACCGATGGTGGTAGGTCCTACGGTGGTAGAAGAGATGAGGTGGTGACATAGAGGGTGGAGGCCAATGTTGATTATTATAGAATATCATGGTGGTGGCGTTGTAAAGAAGATGAGTTTGATAAAAGAAAAAAGAACAACTAAACAATGTTTACGTGTCTATCGTAGCTGGTCATGACACATCAGTAAAAGTATGATATCGAAAGGAAGGGTGTGTTTGGTAAAAGTAGCAGTAGGCAGTAGCTGTGAGCAGCTAACCGCTCACAACTTTTTAAAGACGCATTGAAAAAATGTTTATTCCTAAAAAATAGTAAAGCTCACCACTCATTTGCTAAACGAACAATAAAAATAAAAAACCAATTGTTCACCACTCATTGCCCCAAAAAAATTCAAAAAGCTCCGCACCAAACATAGCCGAAGTATTAAAAATTGCAAAATATTGTACTACCTCTGTCTCAAAATTATTGTCCACATTTCCATTTTAGGATGTCTCAAATTGATTGTCCACTTTTATTTTTAAGTAAAAACTAGAGAATATAATAAGGGAATATTCTTTGAGTAAAGCTCATTTGAGGACCAAACTTTTTTTACATACCAAGGGACTAATCTCCACCCTCCATCTTTATTTGATCTAATGATTGAGATTAATCCCAACAATTTAAAAAACCCACTTTCATCTTTTTTTTTTTTCAAATATTAATATCTTTCAAACCGTTAATCGTTAAGCGAAAAAAAATATACCGTTACGATGAGCATTTAATTATCTTTCTATAGATAGACTAATTGATATATTTTCGACAATTTTTTTCGTTTTTTTCACGTTTTTTTTCATGGCCGAAAAAATCATATATGATATTACATATCATATCATATATGATATGTAATATCATATATGATATTATATGTAATATCATATATGATTTTTTTTCGGCCACAAAAAAGAAAACGTGAAAAAAATATTTTTTTTTTCGAAAGTATATATCAAAGTGCCCGTCTATAGAAAGATAATTAAATGCCCGTCGCGATGGTGTAATTATTTTCGCTTAACGATTAACGGTTTAAGAGATATTTAAATTATAAAAAATGAGTGAAATAATAAAATGTTTTTAATCTCAACCATTGATTTTCTTTTTAGATTGATGGTGGGGATGAGTCCCTTGGTATGTAAGGAATGTTTGGTTTGTAGAATAACTCGACTCATATTCTTTTTGGGTGGTTGAAAATAAAAGTGATCTTACTTTTATTAAACTTTGTAATTATTATTTCCTGACAATAATTTTGAGACGGATGAAGGAGCATTTTTTCGGTACGAGACTACAAGTGAACATATGTAAAAATTCCTTACTTTTTATATGCACTTAACCCTTACATACATGTATATAACAGCTCAGCAAGCTTGGCCACAAAAGAACAAGAATAATTGATATTGCTCTCACGTTCTTATTTTCATTTACAACGTTTTCTATTTTTTTATACCCATCAGGTAACCTTTAAGAAGTTCATTTCTTAGAAAATAACAATATTTGTCGTTAAATAATCACACATGTTATAGTAATACCATGATCGAAATTAAATATTCATGAAAAATCACATTGCATGTTCTAAAAGCAGAGTATTAGGTTAAGATGTGATTTTATTTGTCACTTGAGCACCAACGTGGTTCCTTTAAATTCATTTAGTGTTCGAACCAAGATTGATTTTATGATATTGTTGTATTTTCGGTCAGAAAAAGTTTCGCAACTAGAGGGAATTGTTTATTTAGCTGTAACTTTTCTCTAAAGAGTTTTTTTTTTTTTTTTTTTTTGGCTAAAACTAAGACACTGAACTGAAGGTTTTTTCTTAGTTTTGGGTTTCTTTTGTTTGGATTATGGTTTTATCAGTTTTTCCATTCGCCAAGCTTTTCAACAGTTTGAACTCACTTTTGTTAATTATATTAACTGTAAACAAAATTAAACTCATTTAAGCTCAATTATAAATCTAATAACAACAAAAACAAAATAAACAATCATATTATATATAGATATAAGGTGATGTATCCACAACCACATATTTCAGATACACCTACAAAAGTGGATGCATCTTCCTTCAAATTTTCGCTCCTAATTTGAAATGTGTGGTTAGAATTACTTATTACCCTTCTTATTTTAGTTATTCTTCTTATTTGATCCCTACTCTATATATATATATATATATATATATATATATATATATATATATATATATATATATATATATATATATATATATATATAGGGAAGGGATCCAGTAAGAAGTAAATTAAAATAAGAAGTGGTAAGAAGTGACTATAACCATACATTTGAGATGCAACGACTTGAATTGCATGCATCTTTATTCATTTAGATGCAACCCCTTGAGTTTCGAAACTTATTTTGAAGTGAAAATGATTTAACTTGATTTTTATTATTTGGTCACATGTAGACGAACAAAAGAAAAGAGACGTCGTGAAATGCATCTCATATAGATATATGCATCTAATTAAAAGTTAGAAAACACATTATGATGCATCTAAGATATTAGGGATTCATCTAATTTAAGTCGGTGCATCTTGGATATGCGGTTATATGGAAAACTAGAAGGTGGGGTTTAATAGTTTTGCGTCTTTTTCGTTTATTAAAAGTTTGCTTTCAAAGAATTAATGGTAATAGTAAAAACCTTTGAAGCTAAAGTATAGATACAAAATAATTTACCTATATCACATAGATACTACTTATCTAAAGTGTTGAATAGAAATTATAATTTCATATATCTCACTTAATTATAAGTAAGTATTTATATATGTATATGTGTTTTAATAATTGTATATATTTATATTTTTTTTTGGGTAAAAGGGACGGTTCCCCGGTAAAATATATTAATGACCCAAAAGTTCCGATAAGAACAATGGAATGTGACTGATTGTATAATTAAGGTTTTAAATGTAACCTAGTTTGATCTTTATGTGAAATCAATATATGCACAACACACAATAATAATAATGTACGAGAAGTAAGTAAGTAAGCAAGTAAAGAATGAGAGATGGAAAGATCAAACCGAGAGACAAAGGATTTATAGTGGTTCGGCTACAAGGACACCTTCCTTGCCCTACTCCACTCCCTGAGCACCGAACTCGAGAGTTTTCTTCACTAAGTCAATAACCTCCCTTATGGCGGAGAAAACTGTGCACACCAAAAGCTTACACCAATTAACGACACAAAGCAAAATGTCGAGTTCTAATCGTAGCTAGAACCAATCTCACACCAAATATCACACCACAACTTCTTCACACCTTTTACTTCTTCAATACTTCTTCACACGACAAGTATCTTCACGCCTTCACAAAATACTTCACGACTTCAATGTCTTGCAACTTCACAACTTCAAAGCACCAATGTCTTCACAACTTCAAACCAATAATATCTTTGCACCTTCAAGCCACTAGAGTCTTCACAACTTTAATCTACTAGTGTCTTCTAGTCTTCTCCACTTGGAAGCTTCAATATCTTTACTACTAGTCACTATTGCAACTCTCTCCTATCTTCACTACTATCCAACACTCCTTCTTCACTTCAAGTTCGACTTCACACTTACAATAATTCTAAATTCTATAACTAAATCTAGCTAACTAATACATACACCTTATTCACCAAAATACGAAAGATCAACAAGATGAAACAAACAAACAACTTAGATAGCAAGATGATACTAAGTTGTAATACTTCTAATAGAAGTATTCTTCTCTTTGCACTTGAGAGTTGAGGCTTGAATCACTTTGAAACAATGATCAAAGTATATAAGATCAAAGGATTTTTAGAGGTTGGGGAAGGATGGTTAGATCAGAAAGTTTTTAGTGCAAAAAGCTAAGAAAAATATGTGAAATGATCCAATATTTATTGGGCCAGAAAATACTATTCTGGAGCGTATTGGTCCCCTTAATTAGGGGGCAGTCCCCTAAATGATTAAGGGGGCCGCCTAGTAAAATTAAGGGGGCCGCCCTCCTGAACGTTGTATTTTCTTGTCCTTTTGTGAGGGAAATTTTTCTGGATTAGATTTGCCATTTTTGGTTGAAAATTTTAATTCACAAATTTGTAATGAATTAAACATATTCTTTTAATTCCAAAAATATTTTACAAAAGATATAAAATGTTTTGTGACATTTTATAAATATCTAGTGATTAACAAAAGTGTTCCTTTGATCTTGTAATACATTAGACACTTTATTTATTCATACATTAAGTGATTAAATGGTAAAGATGAGTATTTACCACTAAATACTTGTTTATGTCATAATCTTTGATTTGATGAGTTTTCGTTTTGTGATTATCAAAATATAGAGATATCGAAAGATATGAGTAACGTTTTTAGTCATTTATTTATATCAACAATCTCCCCCTTTTTGAAAATTACAAAACCTAAACTCATTAAATCCAAAAATTAATTTTTAGACAAGTATTTAGTGAGTTTATATTCACTTCTCCCCCTTTTTGTAAAATCAAAAAGGTTTAAGCCAATAGAAAGGAAGCTCCCCCTTGATGTATGCTCCCCCTCGTTTGAGGGCACCAAGGGTTCGAGAATTGGAATTTTTGCAAGAAAAATATTAGAAGCACAAGCATGACACAAGCAAACACATATATCATAATACCAACAATTAATAATCATGGCAAAAGATAATAATGAACACATATTAAATCATTCGTTGATAAAAAATGATCATGTCAACCCATAATCATTGTTACAAAAGCCATAAATATAGAATACTAAGACTAAGTATAGCATCCTATTGTGCTAACAAGGAGTATCACCAAACTCTCTTGAATCCCAAAATGGTTGAAGAGTTTTATTTGAAAATGAGAAACATAAGCATATAAAATGCTTGGTGGTTTAGTGGAGATAAACTTTTGGTTGCATGGATGTTGGTGAGTTTGGAGATGTGGAACTTGTAGGTGGTGGGTTAGAGGTAGGGTTTGTTGATTGAGAGTTTTGATGTTGTTCAAGTGATGGTGATTGTTGAGATCTTGTAAGAAGATACTCAATCCAAGTGAAGTGCTCATTCAAAGCGATGGTTTGTTGTTGAAGGAAGATGCAACAAGGACAATTGTTAACATGCTTCTCAATTTGGTTGATGTTGTGTGGTGATGATGGTGAGCTTGATTGTGGTGGATCCAAATTGCGTTGAGCAAGATGTAATGCTAAAAGAGCACTAAGCTCATGAGCCTCTTTTAGCTCCTCAACGAACTTCAAGTGTTCGGAGGAAGGTGTTGGTGGTGGAACATGATAGTTGTCTTAGGTGAGGGTTTGAACATGCAACATAGGAATGGCATGTGAAGTTGTAGGATGTGGTGGTGGTACTCTTGGTGGTGGAGACATGGTTGAGCTTGGGTAGTCATGAAAACATGAAAAGGGTGGAAGAGTTTCTTCATGAGTGAGTGCTGTTTTTGTTGAATGAGCAACATGTGAAGTATTGATTGAGATGTTGGGATTGTTGTTTTGGGATTGAGCATGCTCATCATAAGAAGAAGCATTAATGAGGGTATGAATGGAAGATAGGTTGTGAGATGACTCATTAGAGTAGGTTTGAGGTTTAGTTGTTGGTTGATTTGTAACAACATCACTTGAGTTATGACAAGAATCAAGTTTCCTCCTCCAAACGGGTTTGACGGAGATTCTTGCGGTTCTTGAAATCTTTGGTTTTTGGTTGTTGGGAGATGACATGTTTGGGTGTGATGGCATTAATGATGGGAAGAGGGTATTTATAGTGTATGAGAAATGTGGTTTAGGAAGGAAAATTTGAGGGATAGTATGGGACAAAATATGTTTGTGAATTTTGGGAAGTATAGGTTAAAATGGGTCAAAAAGTGATAAAGAAAACAATATCTCCGACCATCAGATGGCCGGTCCCCTTAATTAGGGGCCGGTCCCCTTAATCATTAAGGGGGCCGCCTTATATAATTAAGGGGGCCGTCCATCTGGTGATTCCCAGAATGCCATAAATGGGTTTTTGGCAGAAAATTTTCAAAAAGGTTGTGTTTTTGGATTTGGATTCAAGTAAGTTCAACTCTTTGAGGCAATATAGGGCATGCTATTCATGAATGTAGAGAGTGATATAGGAATAATTAAATGAGGCAATTAATTTCTAATAATCATGCTATCTATTTATCAATTAAGATATGCAATTAAGGAGGCAATAAGGCACATAAGTTAAATGTGTAACTATATGAAGATGATAACATTTAGTTTAGGACAAACATATATGTGATTGTTAACAAGTAACAAATATATGGAAATGATTATATGGACTTCAAGACTTGTTACAAACAAGATCCATATGGGCAAACCATGATTCTCATGAGATGATTTGATAAAATTGTGAATGTCATTTTCAATAGAAGTGTATGACACATGTGAGAAAATCAAATGTGTTTTAAGCAAAACGTTTTTAGTTTTATTCAACAATGTTTTGAAGTAAATTCAAGTGTACATTACAATAAAACAAATTGAATTTTGTTTCATAACATGTAAAAAGAAATTTCAATCTTGTTTTTGATTAAAATAAGGTTAAAAAATTTAGTTAAGTAAATTGTTTGAAGAAAGATAATATAGATATTTAAATGATTTTCATTCAAAAAGAGAGAAGTTTTAAACATGATGTTTTGATTATGATAACAAGAAATTGCAAGTGAAGGATTTGAAATTGAAGCTTATTATGTTCAAGAGAATTAATTAAGCCAATTGTCACACATAATCATCTCTAATGACACCCAAAGAAATGAAAGAGAGATGGTACATATTTATGATCTAAATGCAATGAGATAGAAAGGAGCAAAGTAAATTATTCATGGAAACAAGATAGTCATATAGACAAAACAAGATAGACATATATATATATATATATATATATATATATATATATATATATATATATATATATATATATATATATATATATATATATGATTCTCATGAGATGATTTGATAAAATTGTGAATGTCATTTTCAATAGAAGTGTATGACACATGTGAGAAAATCAAATGTGTTTTAAGCAAAACGTTTTTAGTTTTATTCAACAATGTTTTGAAGTAAATTCAAGTGTGCATTACAATAAAACAAATTGAATTTTGTTTCATAACATGTAAAAAGAAATTTCAATCTTGTTTTTGATTAAAACAAGGTTAAAAAATTTAGTTAAGTAAATTGTTTGAAGAAAGATAATATAGATATTTAAATGATTTTCATTCAAAAAGAGAGAAGTTTTAAACATGATGTTTTGATTATGATAACAAGAAATTGCAAGTGAAGGATTTGAAATTGAAGCTTATTATGTTCAAGAGAATCAATTAAGCCAATTGTCACACATAATCATCTCTAATGACACCCAAAGAAATGAAAGAGAGATGGTACATATTTATGATCTAAATGCAATGAGATAGAAAGGAGCAAAGTAAATTATTCATGGAAACAAGATAGTCATGTAGACAAAACAAGATAGACATATATATATATATATATATATATATATATATATATATATATATATGTATGCAACAAACATCATAATATCAAGTTACAAACAAGTCACAATTATAATACATCTATTTATGCAACTAGTAAGATCATATAGCTTAAGTGGAAAGCATTCTACTATAGATCATAGAGGATTAAGAAAAATGATAATAGACTAAACAACAAGAAGATTAATAATGCTAATATCATATATGCATATATTAGTATTAATGATCTAAAAGCATGGCAACTTATAAGTTAAATCATATTCACATACTAATTAAGGCATTCTAAAATATAATGTAATATTGGCAAGCTTATGAAAAGAAAACTTATCTCAGGTCCAGCTTTTCTTTAAGAGTGGGCATGAGGGAAATGGAAGAAATCTTAAAAGTTTGTCCAAAACATGTCGAAGTAGCCAAGTAACATTCCAACGCAATAGAAATCAAGGGAGCTAGATGCGAGATGCTTAATTGATCACACCAATCATCACAAGTTGTGAAGGCTAAAAAAAAATTGTGCTTTAGAGGCTTCATCTTGAACTAGTAATGGACACACCATGATACCAATACTCCAAGAGTGAAGAACAGAATGCCGAGACAAGAAGATTCCCGCAACGACATCATAGGCGAAACATTTGCAGAATGTGAAACAACGTGATAGAAACCAATAGCCGTCAAAGGTAATAGAGCGAGATGACTAAATCAACACGTAATAGACTCTTCATTCGTTAATTACCTAAACATGATAAAAAGGCTTGGTACCCAGATTCTCATGGGTCCTAGTTGGTTAGATGAGAACATCCATTGCATTTGAATGCACATGGTGAGGATGTCGTCGATAAGTACAAGAATTCATCAATAGTTTATTTCAATTAACAAACAATGACTTTCTTGAGTAGAGTAACAAATAATGAGTGTTAATAGTATTAGTTCTAAATTTATTCACTAGGTTTAACAAATTTTATTTGTTTTGATACATTTTTTGAAGGATTATTTACAATAAATCCTAAGCCGGTTTTATCATAAAATGACTTTTGAATGTTGAGAAGATATTTTAAAGATTTAGAACTATTTTCGAATTTTGCCAATGTTTTTGCTTTTTCATTTTCCATTTTAATTTCATGTTTGTAGTCTTGACATTTTTTACATTCAAGATCAATTTCAATATTACTTTCGAGTCTAGACATTTTATCTTCTAAAATTATTTCTTTTTCAAAGTTGTTTTCAGCGGATTTTGAAGATTCATTTTTAAAAATAATTTTTGAGTCAATGTTGCAAAAATGTTTGAAGTTGTTTTCCATTTTTGAAAATTCTAATATAAATTGATCATAGCAAAAATTTTTGGTTTTGGATTGTACCTTATTTGTAGTTGTACATTCTTCACATGCTATACGGTGATCAATTCCATTGTCCATGTCGCTCTATGTTTTGTTTGTAGTTTTGCTTGAATCTAGAATCATGTAGTCCTTGCCATCAATACTTGTGTTCACATTTTTTTGAATATTCTCATAAGCCGTATTATCATCGTCTTCTTTGCACTTGTTGCACCATGATTTATTCACGTTCTTTCTTCGGATTTGGCTCATGTATTCTTCGTTATAGATACCTTCACTGATCACATTTGAACTAGTAGTACATGTGTTTGTTTCAACTAAATATTTATTTACTAAATTTTCTAGATTAACTATTTCTTGTGCAATATCAAGTTTATCATCTTTGATTTTACATTTCTCTTGGTGAAACTTTAAAAGACATTTCCAAATATCATTTGCCGTTTTACAACGAAATAATCTTTCATATTTAACTTTTGGTAGAGTTTTGAAAATAAGTAATTTGGCATTAGTGTTTTTATCAATTTTGGTTTGAAGATTTTTATATTGATTTTCAAAATCCATTTTGGTTGGTTTAAGATCACCAATTGAAATGATACGCCAAAGATCAAGATCTATTGATTTCACATAATTTTCAAATTTATTTTTCCATTCAAAAAAATGATCATTTTCAAATAATGGTGGTTGTTGTGTAAATTCCCCTTCTAAATATTTTTCAAATTCCATAGATCGTTACAAGATTTAAAATACAATCTATTTTAAAAATCTTGCTAGACGTGGCTCTTGATACCAATTGTGAAAAACTAGAAGGGGGGGGGGGAGTTTAATAGTTTTGCGTCTTTTTCGTTTAATAAAAGTTTGCTTTCAAAGAATTAATGGTAATAGTAAAAACCTTTGAAGCTAAAGTATAGATTCAAAATAATTTACCTATATCACATAGATACTACTTATCTAAAGTGTTGAATAGAAATTATAATTTCATATATCTCACTTAATTATTAGGAAGTATTTATATATGTATATGTGTTTTAATAATTGTATATACTTATATTTTACTAGTGTATAATTAAGGTTATAAATGGAACCTAGTTTGATCTTTATGTGAAATAAATATATGCACAACACACAATAATAATAATGTACGAGAAGTAAGTAAGCTAGTAAAGAATGAGAGATGGAAAGATCAAACCGAGAGACAAAGGATTTATAGTGGTTCGGCTACAAGGACACCTTCCTTGCCCTACTCCACTCCCCGAGCACCGAACTCGAGAGTTTTCTTCACTAAGTCAATAACCTCCCTTATGGCGGAGAAAACCGTACACACCAAAAGCTTACACCAATTAACGACACAAAGCAAAATGTCGAGTTCTAATCGTAGCTAGAACCAATCTCACACCAAATATCACACCACAACTTCTTCACACCTTTTACTTCTTCAATACTTCTTCACACCACAAGTATCTTCACGCCTTCACAAAATACTTCACGACTTCAATGTCTTGCAACTTCACAACTTCAAAGCACATGTCTTCACAACTTCAAACCAATAATATCTTTGCACCTTCAAGCCACTAGAGTCTTCACAACTTTAATCTACTAGTGTCTTCTAGTCTTCTCCACTTGGAAGCTTCAATATCTTTACTACTAGTCACTATTGCAACTCTCTCCTATCTTCACTACTATCCAACACTCCTTCTTCACTTCAAGTTCCACTTTACACTTACAATAATTCTAAATTCTATAACTAAATCTATCTAACTAATACATACACCTTATTTACCAAAATATGAAAGATCAACAAGATGAAACAAACAAACAACTTAGATAGCAAGATGATACTAAGTTGTAATACTTCTAATAGAAGTATTCTTCTCTTTGCACTTGAGAGTTGAGGCTTGAATCACTTTGAAACAAAGATCAAAGTATATAAGATCAAAGGATTTCTAGAGGATGGAGAAGGATGGTTAGATCAGAAAGTTTTTAGTGCAAAAAGGTAAAAAAAATATATGAAATGATCCAATATTTATAGGGCCAGAAAATACTGTTCTGGAGCGTGCCGGTCCCCTTAATTAGGGGGCGGTCCCCTTAATGATTAAGGGGGCCGCCTAGTAAATTTAAGGGGGCCGCCCTCCTGAACGTTGTATTTTCTTGTCCTTTTGTGAGGGAAATTTTTCTGGATTAGATTTGCCATTTTTGGTCGAAAATTTGAATTCACAAATTTGTAATGAATTAAACATATTCTTTTACTTCCAAAAATGTTTTACAAAAGATATAAAATGTTTTGTGACATTTTATAAATATCTAGTGATTAACAAAAGTGTTCTTTTGATCTTGTAATACATTAGACACTTTGTTTATTCATACCTTAAGTGATTAAATGGTAAAGATGAGTATTTACCACTAAATACTTGTTTATGTTATAATCTTTGATTTGATGAGTTTTCGTTTTGTGATTATCAAAACATAAAGATATCGAAAGATATGAATAACGTTTTTAGTCATTTATTTATATCAACGGGTTATATTACTTCTTATCACTTCTTATTTTAAAATTACTTCTTATCTGATCCTAACTCTCTCTCTCTCTCTCTCTCTCTATATATATATATATATATATATATATATATATATATATATATATATATATATATATATATACACACACATATATATATATATATACACACACACACACACATATATACTAGTTTTCGAAGCCCGCCCGATGGGCGGGCATGACTTGTAATTTTACGTTTTAATTTAATCATGTACATATATTAGTGATATTTTATAGTTATTTCTTACTTGTTCAATCGACGTATGGACATGACTTGTATTTTTAATTTAATGTTGTAAGGATATTAGTTATTTTTTATAGTTATTTTTTTTGTATTTGCCGTTATTCATAAGTTATGACTTGTAATTTTGTGTTTTAATTTAATCATGTACGTATATAGTTATTTTGAATGTATTCGCCCAACATGTGGAGATAAATTGTGTTTTGAATTTAATGTTGTAAGGATATTTGTGATATTTTATTGTTAATATTTATTTGTTTGTCGTTATGCATAAGTGACATCGTAGTTGGAAAACCAATCTACGAACTGTATTTTTACATTTTAATTTAACCATGTACGAATATCATTGATCTTTTATAGTTATTTGTTATGTATTGATAAAGAGACATGCATATAAGTAGTTTAATGCATATATACATTAATTTTTTTCGAGCGTTATTTAATATTTTATTTTAATCATGTTATTTCGATAGTAATATTTCACGGAAATTAATTTGTATATACAATGACTCCCATTTATCTGTATTAACCCATTAACTTAACTACCCTACACACCCATTTTTCAACATCTATGTAGAAAACTAGAAGGGGGGGGGGGGTTGAATAGTTTTACGTCTTTTTAATTTTATGAAAACTTAGTTGTTTAAAACAAAACTTCGTTTCTAGTTTATGTGAGATCAATACATGTATGCTTATAAGTACTTATATCTACGCAAGTAAATAATAACAATATGGATGAGTATGACTTATAAGAATTAATATCTACGCAAGTAAACAATAACAATATAGACAAGTATTTTTACGTCCCTTTTTATTTATGAAAACTTAGTTTAGTTTTAAAGTCTTGTTTACACTTAAAACTCTGATTCGATCTTATGTGAACTCAAGTCTTGAATAATATGAACAACTATATTGAGGTATGAAAAGTAATAACGATGTAAGCTAAGTATGTAAAATCAACACATGCATAATATAGACAATTATAGCTATATACGAGATGTAAGTAAGTAAGCTAAGTAATAAGTTAGAGTTGGAAAGATCTAACCGCGAGACAAAGGATTTATAGTGGTTCAGCTACAAGGACACCTTCCCTGCCCTACTCCACTCCCCGAGTCACCTACTCGAGAGTTGTCTTCACTATGTCAACAAGCTCCCTTATAGCGGAGAAAACCTTACACAACTTTTGCTTACACCAATTAATGACTCTAAGCTAAATGTCGAGTTCTAATTTTAGCTAGAACCAATCTCACACCACTACACAACTTAGCACGACTTCTACACAACTTGTACACTCCACAACTACTACACACCATCACTACTTCACTGCTTCTTGCTCTACACAACTCTACTTCTTCTTCACTACCTCTACTCACAACTAACACACCTAGATCTATCTAATTACAAGCCTTCTACACCTTTACAAGTAATATACACAACTACTAGACAATATATACAAATGCACAATACTTCTTAACTTGATTGTTGAAGGAGTATTATTCTTTTGCACTTAGAGAGATGAGGGAATGAAAAGATTGGATCACTTGAAACAAGGATTAATAATCTTATGATCAAAGGGTTTTAGAAGGATGTTTAGAGAGAATTTGATCTGAAAATTTTCGTGCAAAAGGTGGTAAAAATACCAGGTTTGAGGTGGTATTTATAAGAAAAATTTTCTGATAGAATCTGACAGGGGAGCGTGGCCGACCCCTTTAATTGTGTGTCGGCCCCCTTAAAATTAAGGGGGCCGCCCCTTCTAATTAAGAGGGCCTCTCAGACGAAAATTGCAGTTTTCTTGTCTTTTTCTGGGGAAAATTTATTTGGTGAAAAGCTAACTGATTTTGGTTAAGAATTTGAATTCATATATTTATTATGAATTAAACATTTTTATTTAATTACCAAAAGTGTTTTTCTAAATATATAAAATGTTTATACCATTTTATATAATTTGTATTTATTAAATAAACCTTCCTTTGATCATAAAATGTATTAGGCAATTGTTTATTCATACCTTAAGTGATTAAGTTGGATGTAATGATATTTTGTCACTAAATACTTGTTTACGTAATGATTTTATGTTTAATGATTTTACATTTTGTGATCGTCAAAACGTAGAGATATCGAAAAATATTAATAACATTTTTACGCATTATTTATATCAACAATCTAAGTATTTTTTTAAGGTAAGAGTAATTATATAAGGATGGCCTTGTATATGTTCGTCATTAGTTCAATGCCCTCCTGTGAAACAATGACCTTAATCCCTTAAAAACAAATTGTTCAATTTTGTGTAACTACTTTAATTGTGGTTAGATCCTTATAGTAAAAATAATAACAACACTATTCAAATAGAGCTGCCTAATCAACACTGTTCAGGGACATAATTACAAATTTGGGAAAGAACTATTTTTTAACAATTTCTAATATTGCAGTTGGTTGAGTATAATAAAATTATGAATGTACAACATGCTAGTTTATAATCTAACCTCGCATTGCTGTTGTCCATAAGAGGTTAGTTTATTTTCTTGATTGTAGAGAATGTCTTCAAGATCGCTAAGCAAGTTCTCAGCTTCCGATGCAATACCCTTGAAAAATGGGAACATCAAACAAATCTAAGTGAAGTGTAACGTGCCAATATAAGTGTCTAAATTCATAGGATCAAAACTATGATATGTATACCTCCCCATGAGCAGAGGAATGTTCGGAGACTTGAGAATTCAAATGCCCAAATGTTGACTATGAATTCCTATAAATCTCATGAGCTATATCAAGCTTTAATACCCGAACAGTACACTGTTTGTAGCTTCTCGAAAGCAGTTCAAAGTTCTTCAGTAGCCTACACTCCCTACAAAGTACATTATATATTCATTTTTTCATGCCTTATAGCCAATTTATAATGCTCTAAGGTGGTAACTTCAACCCCTCTACATACACATGAGTTGATTTGGCATTACCGGTAAAACAAAAAACTACTTTAAAAGGAATAGAGTAAATTGGGTCGAAGGTCGATTAAAGTGCCCAAATTATTCATAGTAATAGATTGATATTGAAAAATATGACTAATGTAATCAAATATTAACTAACTATTTACATAAGTGTCAACAATTTTGGACAAAAAGTATAACCGGCTCAACCCAACCTGTTTCAAAAAGGTACCGAAGAATACCTGTTTTACCCGTTAGCCATCTAGCCCATTTCTCATCTTAAGTTCGCTGGCTAAACTATATACCTAGGCCTTGTGGATACAAAGGATCGAATATCTTCCTCCATGCCCTTCAGTAGTTACAAAACCTGCTATAGTCTTATGCAAGGTGACAAGTTCTTTGGTTAAGTGATACTGGAATTACTGGACAAGAATTTTCTTTTCTTTTCTTTTCTTTTTTTATCTTCAATTCTGTCCTTGCACTCTGTATCAGTGAGCATAATGAAAAAAATAATAATTAATTACCAATTATTGTACCTTGCACAAAAAGATATTTATTATTCGATATCCGTACCAATCTTGGTTAAAAGGAAAAAAAAATCAAAAAAATCGTTTTCATGATCTATTGTTAGGCTATTAGTTTACCGTTGGATAATTTTTAGAGAAAGCTAATTATAATTTTGATGGTGTCAGTTAATGGAAAAATACTTTTAAGCACATCGATTTCATTTATTTCTGTTATGGTATTTGTTTACGTTTGTAAAATTTTAAGAGAAAGTTATTTCAAGAACATGCAAGTGGTGTTGACCATTATTAATTATCAAAACAATTTGAGGAAAAGCAATTTACAATTGTAAATTTGTTAATGTTTTTTACTTTTTAGTTTAAAATAAGTTGTCTATTTATATACTTCTTAAGATATTATTGTCACTTTGTCCCAGAATATGAGTATAGTTTGACATTTTGTATGCAACTTTGTTCTTAAATATTTTTGCTATGTAATATATAATAGTTGTTTCAAAAAATATATATGGATCGACTTTTAAATATATTTTCATTTATGTAATTTTGATCAAATATTATATAATATAAACAATAATATTTAAGGTAAAAGTTGGGTGTACTCAACTAACAAAGTATTTTCATAACTTGCCATCTCGTCAAACAAAAAAGATATAAACGTACCAATTTCTATATTGAATGCATTAACAATAAAAATAAATGAACGTTAACAATGAAAATAAATGAACGTTAAGATTTATAGAACAATTAAAATATACAAAGTAAATTAATGTAAATTATCTTTAAAGTTTAAACTCAATGTGACATTGCGCACGTCTGATGAGTACTCTATTGCATGCAATTTACTCTAAATAAATCTCCGTAAGCAATCCCACACACCTCGTAGGCTATATAAATAGTGTCGTGAAAACACATAGGGATGCTTGTGTGCCCAATTTAACCCGTCTGGTCTTTTTTCTTCACAATAATACAACTACACCTCTCGATGTCCACCAGAAAAAACCTACACAACAAAGAAGATCATAGACAATAAAATCTTACATTCAAATGTTACTAAGAGGGCATTCCGGTCTCCTTATTTAAGTGCATATCAGCTTAAGATATGTGCGTATGTGTGTCCTAGTAAAACTTTAAACTCATTATCTACTTATTTTAGAGCAACTAAAAACTCAAAATAAGTAGTCTACATACTTACGGAGTATTTTTAAAATGGATAAGCAACTTAGTTTTTGAACCGGCGCTCGTCCAGGAAACAATTCTTTTTTTTTTCTCATATCATGGACTGAGAACAGGGTGGTACATAGCTAAATATAAGTAAAATTGACTCGATGGAAGAATGACATAACTACAATAAACCGGAATTTTCTCTACTGTTACCTCACTCCATTGTTATCTATTATCACTTTGTTCCAAGTAGTTGGTACTTACAGCTCAAGTTGTAGTCACAAATTCGTGTACTGAATTGCATTATAAAGTTAAAACCGAATATAATGAATGAACAACACCTTCAGATATATTTATTATCTAACAATTTTGTCTCTTATTTTTGTCATTCAAATAATATCTCTCCAACAAATTGTCTTTTAACTTTTCATTCCTAAATTACAACATGTTCTAATCATTTTAAAAAATTATGTTAAAACAACTTTCAAGTCAAGGCACTTACTTTTATACATGAAGAATAAGCGCAACTGATGAGTGTGCAAATCCTCATCATTTTTATCGTATCTGAACTGCCAAAACATCCAAAAACACTCAAAAATGCATCAAAATACTGAAATTATCTCAAAAGTGTGTTTTATATGTTTTAGATGCAAAACGTTTAAAAACAAATGAAAAAACGAAAAAAGTTTGCACAATTGGCAGTTTCAGTCCCTCAAGTTTCAAATATTGACAAAACTAGTCCCTGATGTTTTAAAACGAAAGAAAAGTCAACCCAAGGTTTTATAAAGTCAAAAGTTATCAAATTTAATCCTTGGGTAAAAAGTTTGAGAAAATTACACCTTTAGTCCATGCAGTTTCAAAAAGTACAATTTGGTCCCTAGAGTTTCAATAATTGACAGATTTGGTCCCTGGTGGGATATTTTTGAAAGGAAAATCATTTTTTTATCCTTAGAAAATCAAAATGTAGCAAAAATGATCCTTGGATAAAAGTTTTTACAAAATGACAAAAATGACCCCTAAACTTTCACATTTTACAATTTTGGTCCTCGGGGTTTCAAATTTTGGAAATTTGTAATTTTGGTCTTTCTATTAAATTATTAATCATATGTGGTAAAATGGTTTTTATGATAACCTTAAAATTATGCCACAACAGGTCCCTTTACTTTTGCTAAATTACAAAAATGGTCCTTATGATTTATCATGCTTACCAAATGGACCCTTTTGATAACTAATCCAAATCCAAAACCAAACAATAAGTCTGATCCAGCAACACCTTAGCCCAATCACCCAAACAGCCCACCACCACTAAAAGCCTTACCCCGTTTTTTTTAATATACCCCTCGTTGACCCCCAAAAGTCAAACAAACAACAATTCATCCCCCCCCCACTTGTTAGCAGCCTGCAACACCCAAACCCACACTCAACCCTCACCTCTGCTACTAATCCCATTCCATGTCCCCCCCCCAACTCTCCTAATACCTCCAAAACCAAATCATTTACACCAATCTCACAAGCAAACCAAACCTGCCAAATACCATTTTTCCCGCCAAACATAAATTCAAGGGCCAGGATCAAATTGAAGCATCTAAGGGACCAGAATTAAAGTGGGAATGAGAGAGAAGCACTTGGGAGCCCATATAAATGAAGAAAAAAAAGAGAAGAAGAAGCTAAGTAGTTAGTGGAGAGTAGTGTAGTAGCAGTTAGCAAGTTTTAGCTTTCAATTTAATTTAGTTTAAATCAATGTAATTTCTCACTATTAAGTTTGTACTCTTCTGTTTCAGTAGTATAATAACTTTTAAGTTTATGCAATTCAATTTTTTTACATAAGCCTTTACAGTTAAATTTTCATGTTCAAAAAGTTAAAGTCTCAATTATGATGGACTGAATTCCATAAGCTTCACAAGCTTAATTATTGTTTACTGAGGTTCATCTTAACTTTCAATAGTTTTTGTAAGCTTATAGGAGTTGTAACAGATACATGTTCAAATAATTTCTCCAAAGTCAATGAAAGTCAAAGTTAAGTCCTACATGGTACTATGCTAATTCAGAAGGGTATTTATGAATGATTTTGATTTGAGCAGTTGTTAATAAGCTCAGATAAGCTGTGTGTTTTTGCTTTAAGGTAACATTCTCAAATTCTCCTTTATTTTGCAAATTGTAGTCATTTTTAGTTAGATAACTTATAGCTTATTCAAGTTTGTATTAGCCTGTCTATTTAGCTTAAATGTAGTTAATATGGTTTAAGTAATCAGTTTAGTTCATTAGCTTAGCCTAAATCAATCCTAATCATCAAAAATCTCAAATCAGTTTCACATTAGGGGGTGTTTGGATTAACATTGTCCAAGTAGTTTAGAGGCTATATTGTTAGTTACTTCTGTCCTTGCATATTACACTCGGTTAGGATTAGTTAAAACAAGTCTCAATTCCAAGTTATACACACCCAAAGTCAAAATCACCTCCTTTGGCTCCCAACAGTCCACTGTTGGACTGTTGTAATTCCAAACCCACCATGTAGGCTTAGGATTATGTAATTTAACTTCTCTCAGTCTCATTATACCATAATACACTCATATCAGTCCTTATATTAGGTTTAAAGTTCAAGAAAGTCAATATAGCAAAGTTTTTACAAAAGTCAAAGTGTGCTCATTTCAGATTTTCTCCAAATTTGCAAGATTTAAATAGAATTGTATGTTAGGATTCATGGTTTGAAACTTGTTGAGATTTGTAGACTACCATCCCATCTTCAAGATCCCACATCCCTTCTATTTTTGTGATTTATTTGGTGGGCCCCACAACCCTCAAAAGAGGGCTGCAGGGCAACAAGCTGCCCTGCTGCAGCAGACCCAATCCCACCACCACCACTTGGTGGTGGTTTTCCAGCCACCATGGTGTTCCCCAGGCCACCACTTTTGTTTTTCCCAACCCCCTCCTAGTAGAGATCATGGTTTGACCAATGGGTTGACCTAGGACCCAGTGGACCCCACCTAAATCAGGCCATACATCTTGTCCCAGTTTCTGTATTTACATAAGGTTCAAAGAGCTTATTTTGTGCTTATAGCTTATTCTGAGGTTCAATTGTGCTTCTTTCTGCTTAAACATGTTCACATAAGCTATTTGGATCAGAATTTAGCATAGTGGGTTCCACTCATTGCCATTTAAGCTCATTTCACCACTTGGTCAAACAAAGTCAACTGTCACAACCTATTAGCTTATTCTGGCATATTTTTGATTTTCATAAAAGTTGTTTTTGTAAAAGTTTGTTGTTTTTAGTTGTAAAATAAGTTTGTAAAAGAAAAAAAAATCAATTTAAAATTAAGTGATGGTTTCTATTTAATGTAATTTAATTTTAATTTTCATTTTCAAATTTTAAATAAGTACTTAGCCTTTTTATATTTTTATTAAATTCCTCAT
This sequence comes from Artemisia argyi, assembly GCA_030686995.1. Taxonomy (NCBI): domain Eukaryota; kingdom Viridiplantae; phylum Streptophyta; class Magnoliopsida; order Asterales; family Asteraceae; genus Artemisia; species Artemisia argyi. The sequence goes on from CM060709.1 coordinate 278,465,472, forward strand.
ATATTAAAGTAGTTATAATATATTTTTTTAGATTTTTATCTTTTCATTTAGTATTTATTAGAATTAATCTTAGTTTTATTAGTTATTAATTAATAATTAGTTTAAAATAGCATAATTAGTTTTTATTAGGTAAAACATAGTTTTTATATTTTTTATAGCTTTTATATGTTATAAAATAATTTTAGAAATTTTATTAGAATTTTTACTGTTCATTTAGTAATTTTCTTAATTTAAAATAGTTAATTAGATAATTAGTAATTAATTAGTAATTAATTAAAAGAAAAAGCACAAAAAGACAAAAATACTTATTTTTATTTTTAAAAACTTATTTTTAGTTATTTTATAATTTTAGAAATTTTATTTTCACCTTTTTAGTATTTAATCAATATTGTATTATATTTAAGTTGTTTAAATATTAATAATTAGTAATAATTAGTATTTAATTAATATTAAATAATTAATTAGGGTTAAAATTTATTTTAATTTTCTAAAAATTTTATTTTACCCTTAGGTTTGTAAAAAAGTCATTTTCACCCCCTGGGTGTTTTCAGATTTCAGTTTTTACGTTTTATTTCGTACGTTTACGTTTTATTTAAACGTAACGTACGCGTTTTTAGGTTTAAATCGTTTCTGGTTTTTCCTACTTTCCTGTCTTATTCATATAGCTTATTTAAGCTATCTCATTGTACAAATCAGTAGTGTAATCAATCACAAACCCCTTTCCATCCAAACTCACCCGATCACGAAACCGTTTTAATACCATCCACACCTCGTCGGGACATAACGACCCGGGGAAACCGTATATTCCGCGGAGCATTGGTTTTAGACGTTTGACCTTGTTGACCATTCCCTGGTCAGTTTAGGTTGACCGTTTGGGGCCAATCAAATTTTGGCGCCGCTGCCGGGGAGGTTGTGTGCGTATCTAAACGGTTTTTCTGATTAGTGTCTTTGGAATTCGTTCCATTGTACATTTATCCATCCTTTGTTCATACTTTCTTATTTTCAAAACAAAACCCGTTCCCAAAAACTTTTTAAACTCAGTTTTCAACGAACACAAAAAAAACACAAAAACATTTTCTTTCTCATTTGTACAAAATGATTTCCAAAAACACCAAAAATATCCTTCTTCACCCTCCTACCCTTTTGATTCTCATTTCCTCACCCTCTATACACATTTGATTCTTTCTATGTCTCACCCACACCTTCTGGTTTGCCATTGGTGTGATAATCCTTATAATGGTGGCAATTGCCCCAGCTGTGGCATGATAGGATCAGGAAACAGGTCTGTCTATAACCAGAATCCCTATTCCTACCATGACACGACTGATTCATTCCGTCAGTTACCACACCATCAGTCTCAGCAGTTTTACTGTTGTGAGTACTGTGGTGGTTCACACTACAGTTCCGATTGTCAATCGGGAAATACGCTTGTCTATGAGCAGTTTCCTGGTAACAATTATAACTCTAGCACTTATCACCCACAGCCACATCAGTTTCACTGTTGTGATTACTGTGGAGGTCCACACTCTAGCTCGGATTGTCAAACAAGGAATCCATTTCCTTGTAACAATTACGACTATTCGTTTTCAGACCCACCTCCACAGTACGATATGATTCACACAACTCCTCAAGAAACCGAGCAAGACCTTTTACTAAAGGCTCTTGATATTTTAAAAGAACTTAAGGAGGAGTTGGCTACTTCATCGTTTCAAAGCTCTCGTAAGAAATCCATGGCATAATTGCTTGCTGAAGAACGAGATGCTAGAAACGAATTAAGCATGGAAGAATTACTTGTCTTAGAACAAGCAGCTAAAACACGTGCCATATTTCGCAATGCTGCTCTTCTCGACGATGATGATGATGATGTTACCCTTGATATTTCTCAATTTTGTGAGGGTTCATCAAGTTCATTTGTTGTGATTCCTTCCTCGGATAATCAGGGAGAAAAGACTATGATAGAATTACTAGCAGAAGAACAAATGAAATTTATAAAACCCCTGTATGCTAGTCCTTCTCAACTCCCTCATTCTGTTATCACACCCGAAGTTCACACTCACTCTCTGAACATGGGGGATGAGCATCTTAGCACTGTTCCTAATAAGGAATCGGACGAATTAATAAAGTCTAGTGTTGAGATCCTTGTCCCAATCCCGAGAGAGTCACATGGAACTTTGGATCATGTATGTGATATTCCTTCACCCATTGAGTGTCCTAAAGATCAATTTGAGACTCTCTCAAATTTTAGCAATGATTGTATATCTTATGGAGACATCGAGTATGTTGAGGCATCAGTTCCACAAATTGATGTTGATCATCTTCTTGAGGAGTTCGCTGATGAACTTACTCACATCGATCCACTTTCCTTGGAAAGTGATGATGGTCTCCTTGACTTTGAAGCCGATCTGGGAGAAATTGAAAATCTCCTATATCATGATCCGTCACTCACTTCTTATCCCGACAGTCCAATAGAGAATGATAATCACTTTGTTCCCGAAACATTCAATACTACTCTCACCAATCCTCTATTTGAATTTGATTCTGAATTCACTTTGATTTCTGATAATCCACTCTTTGATATTCAGAATGAGGATTGTGATGAGTCTATTCCGGAACATGAATTCACAGATTCACATCTTGTGAATAATTCTCTTCATGAGGAGTTCTCCGGTGAACTCACTCATCATGTCATGACTCCTCCGGAGTTTGATAGCCCGGGGGGAGAGGCTCTCAATTATGAGAATTTGCAGATTCCCACCCACCCTCCCGGGATGTTTACGAGCTTACCCTTTGAAATCCAAACTCAGGCTAATGAGCCTCCTCTTGAGGAAGAAAATCAACTCATGATTTTTATCATGATTTTCTTCCTTTTCTTCACCTATAAGGTGACTTCTCTTGTTCTTCACTCCTTCGGGAGTGAGGACACCATCTTTGATCCCGGCATTTTCATTTATCATTATCTTGAGCCGGATACTTATCTCATCGGTGTGGAACTTTCACGTGCTTCAAATGTTTGTCCAAACATCTTGAATGAAAGTCCGATTGAGATTGTTTCTTCCACATCATGCTTCCCCAAGGACAATTGAATTCGGGGTCGAGTCAAGCTAGCGACTCGGTAAACAAAAACAGTAGCATGCTTATAAGGTTTTCACCCTAAGTGTGGGGGAGTCCCCCATGCTATGATTACAGAAGTGAAAATACAAAATGGTGTTTTCCACGCTTAGCTTGTAATGTTGCCCGTTTACGTTCAAAATGTCGGCATAATAGCCGGGATATTGAATATTGAGGACAATATTCCTCCTAAGTGCGGGGGGGGGGGGGGGGGGGGGGGGTATTCGCTATTCTAGCGAATTTTATCACATTTTACTATATAATACCCCCGTTTTAGCCAAAATTTCAAAAATTTCAAAATTTTTTCACTGGTGCTTCAAAATTTTTGTGGTAATCAGTCCGCCTTGTCTAATCGACAAAAGGGATTGGCTAGTCCAGGAGCAAACGGCTCTTGGTAAAGACATCTCAAATCCGTTTACGGCTTGCAATTTGCCCAAAATTGTATGGTTCATCAACTCCCCAAAAACAAATGAGTTGGCTAGCCCGCAAGATTATGGCTTGTGGTAAAGGCCGTGGAAAATCCATAATTGGTAATCAGCTCACCAAGATGTTGACTATTCCATCAAGAGCTGGCTAGTCCAGGAGCAAACGGCTCTTGGTAAAGACTAATCAAATCCGTTGACAGCTGGTGGTTTGCTCAAAATCACACGGTTATCAGGTGTGCCACAGTTCTTACACCTGGCTACTCCAGAAGTGATGGCTTTTGGTAAAGAGCTTCAAATCCATCAAGTTTTTCTCAAAAGATTGCTAGGGACTAGCAATAGTTTAGTGTGGGGGATTGATGAGTGTGCAAATACTCATCATTTTTATCGTATCTGAACTGCCAAAACATCCAAAAACACTCAAAAATGCATCAAAATACTGAAATTATCTCAAAAGTGTGTTTTATATGTTTTAGATGCAAAACGTTTAAAAACAAATGAAAAAACGAACAAAGTTTGCACAATTGGCAGTTTCAGTCCCTCAAGTTTCAAATATTGACAAAACTAGTCCCTGACGTTTTAAAACGAAAGAAAAGTCAACCCAAGGTTTTATAAAGTCAAAAGTTATCAAATTTAATCCTTGGGTAAAAAGTTTGAGAAAATTACACCTTTAGTCCCTGCAGTTTCAAAAAGTACAATTTGGTCCCTAGAGTTTCAATAATTGACAGATTTGGTCCCTGGTGGGATATTTTTGAAAGGAAAATCATTTTTTTATCCTTAGAAAATCAAAATGTGGCAAAAATGATCCTTGGATAAAAGTTTTTACAAAATGACAAAAATGACCCTTAGACTTTCACATTTTGCAGTTTTGGTCCTCGGGGTTTCAAATTTTGGAAATTTGTAATTTTGGTCTTTCTATTAATCATATGTGGTAAAATGGTTTTTATGATAACCTTAAAATTATGCCACAACAGGTCCTTTTACTTTTGCTAAATTACAAAAATGGTCCTTGTGATTTATCATGCTTACCAAATGGACCCTTTTGATAACTAATCCAAATCCAAAACCAAACAATAAGTCTGATCCAGCAACACCTTAGCCCAATCACCTAAACAGCCCACCACCACTAAAAGCCTTACCCCGTTTTTTTTAATATACCCCTCGTTGACCCCCAAAAGTCAAACAAACAACAATTCATCCCCCCCCACTTGTTAGCAGCCTGCAACACCCAAACCCACACTCAACCCTCACCTCTGCTACTAATCCCATTCCATGTCCCCCCCCCAACTCTCCTAATACCTCCAAAACCAAATCATTTACACCAATCTCACAAGCAAACCAAACCTGCCAAATACCATTTTCCCGCCAAACACAAATTCAAGGGCCAGGGTCAAATTGAAGCATCTAAGAGACCAGAATTAAAGTGGGAATGAGAGAGAAGCACTTGGGAGCCCATATAAATGAAGAAAAAAAAGAGAAGAAGAAGCTAAGTGGTTAGTGGAGAGTAGTGTAGTTGCAGTTAGCAAGTTTTAGCTTTCAATTTAATTTAGTTTAAATCAATGTAATTTCTCACTATTAAGTTTGTACTATTCTGTTTCAGTAGTATAATAACTTTTAAGTTTATGCAATTCAATTTTTTTACATAAGCCTTTACAGTTAAATTTTCATGTTCAAAAAGTTAAAGTCTCAATTATGATGGACTGAATTCCATAAGCTTCACAAGCTTAATTATTGTTTACTGAGGTTCATTTTAACTTTCAATAGTTTTTGTAAGCTTATAGGAGTTGTAACAGATACATGTTCAAATAATTTCTCCAATGTCAATGAAAGTCAAAGTTAAGTCCTACATGGTACTATGCTAATTCAGAAGGGTATTTATGAATGATTTTGGTTTGAGCAGTTGTTAATAAGCTCAGATAAGCTGTGTGTTTTTGCTTTAAGGTAACATTCTCAAATTCTCCTTTATTTTGCAAATTGTAGTCATTTTTAGTTAGATAACTTATAGCTTATTCAAGTTTGTATTAGCCTGTCTATTTAGCTTAAATGTAGTTAATATGGTTTAAGTAATCAGTTTAGTTCATTAGCTTAGCCTAAATCAATCCTAATCATCAAAAATCTCAAATCAGTTTCACATTAGGGGGTGTTTGGATTAACACTGTCCAAGTAGTTTAGAGGCTATATTGTTAGTTACTTCTGTCCTTGCATATTACACTAGGTTAGGATTAGTTAAAACAAGTCTCAATTCCAAGTTATACACACCCAAAGTCAAAATCACCTCCTTTGGCTCCCAACAGTCCACTGTTGGACTGTTGTAATTCCAAACCCACCATGTAGGCTTAGGATTATGTAATTTAACTTCTCTCAGTCTCATTATACCATAATACACTCATATCAGTCCTTAGATTAGGTTTAAAGTTCAAGAAAGTCAATATAGCAAAGTTTTTACAAAAGTCAAAGTGTGCTCATTTCAGATTTTCTCCAAATTTGCAAGATTTAAATAGAATTGTATGTTAGGATTCATGGTTTGAAACTTGTTGAGATTTGTAGACTACCATCCCATCTTCAAGATCCCACATCCCTTCTATTTTTGTGATTTATTTGGTGGGCCCCACAACCCTCAAAAGAGGGCTGCAGGGCAACAAGCTGCCCTGCTGCAGCAGACCCAATCCCACCACCACCACTTGGTGGTGGTTTTCCAGCCACCATGGTGTTCCCCAGGCCACCACTTTTGTTTTTCCCAACCCCCTCCTAGTAGAGATCATGGTTTGACCAATGGGTTGACCTAGGGCCCAGTGGACCCCACCTAAATCAGGCCATACATCTTGTCCCAGTTTCTGTATTTACATAAGGTTCAAAGAGCTTATTTTGTGCTTATAGCTTATTCTGAGGTTCAATTGTGCTTCTTTCTGCTTAAACATGTTCACATAAGCTATTTGGATCAGAATTTAGCATAGTGGGTCCCACTCATTGCCATTTAAGCTCATTTCACCACTTGGTCAAACAAAGTCAACTGTCACAACCTATTAGCTTATTCTGGCTTATTTTTGATTTTCATAAAAGTTGTTTTTGTAAAAGTTTGTTGTTTTTAGTTGTAAAATAAGTTTGTTAAAGAAAAAAAAAATCAATTTAAAATTAAGTGATGGTTTCTATTTAATGTAATTTAATTTTAATTTTCATTTTTAAATTTTAAATAAGTACTTAGTCTTTTTATATTTTTATTAAATTCCTCATATATTAAAGTAGTTATAATATATTTTTTTAGATTTTTATCTTTTCATTTAGTATTTATTAGAATTAATCTTAGTTTTATTAATTATTAATTAATAATTAGTTTAAAATAGCATAATTAGTTTTTATTAGGTAAAACCTAGTTTTTATATTTTTTTATAGCTTTTATATGTTATAAAATAATTTTAGAAATTTTATTAGAATTTTTACTGTTCATTTAGTAATTTTTCTTAATTTAAAATAGTTAATTAGATAATTAGTAATTAATTAGTAATTAATTAATAGAAAAAGCACAAAAAGACAAAAATACTTATTTTTATTTTTAAAAACTTATTTTTAGTTATTTTATAAGTTTAGAAATTTTATTTTCACCTTTTTAGTATTTAATCAATATTGTATTATATTTAAGTTGTTTAAATATTAATAATTAGTAATAATTAGTATTTAATTAATATTAAATAATTAATTAGGGTTAAAATTTATTTTAATTTTCTAAAAATTTTCTTTTACCCTTAGGTTTGTAAAAACGTCATTTTCACCCCCTGGGTGTTTTCAGATTTCAGTTTTTACGTTTTATTTCGTACGTTTACGTTTTATTTAAACGTAACGTACGCGTTTTTAGGTTTAAATCATTTCTGGTTTTTCCTACTTTCCCGTCTTATTCATATAGCTTATTTAAGCTATCTCATTGTACAAATCAGTAGTGTAATCAATCACAAACCCCTTTCCACCCAAACTCACCCGATCACGAAACCGTTTTAATACCATCTGTTGGGATCATAGTTTTCACTATTTTATCAAGTCTCGGTCATTTGTAATAATGTTAGGTTGCTTAACTATTATTTACTTTCATTTACTAAATGTATTAAGTTTACTAGGCTTAAGGTATGTAACCCATGGGCCTCAAAGCCCACGAAATGATGAAAGGAAGGAGAGGGAGTGTTGCCCTAGCTCCTCCCTTATAAATAGAAACCTTATGTTACATTTTATTTTGTTGGTTAATTGATTACCTTAGTGAAACTCTTGCACTCTCACCTTTCATATTGTCTCTTAATCAACCACCTCTCATTCTCATCTTATTTCTTTATCAATCATACTTGTGTTTACATAAATGGTGACCTAACAAGTGGTATCATTCGCCTACTAGAAGTTTGAAGTATGTTTCTTTGTTTAACGTGGGGTTAGGTGCTTAGTTCTTCATCTTTTTGCATTTTTTCTTTGTTTCTTTCACTCAAATCTTGAAGCTTGGACAAGTTTCAAGGTTGATATAGTGATTTGAAGCTTAGTTGTTGCATAAAGTTATGATTTTTAAGGTTTTATAGCTTCTTTGATATTGGTAAACTAGTTTTTGGTAGCTACATCTTATAAAGTTAAGGTTTTCTTAGTATTGGTGAAGTTATTTGATCAAAAGTACCTTATTTCTAAGCATTTTTTCATCAAAAAGTCATTATTTTGGATGAACAGTACGTTTTACGCGTAAAGTGGTCGAAAAAAGTACTATTTCCAGCTGTCTACAGTGTTTTTTGGTCGGTTTACGCATAAGTCTAGGCCAAAACCCTTTTCTTACGCGTAAAATTGGTCTAAACCCTTTTCTTACGCGTAAAATAGGCCAAAACCCTTTTCTTACGCGTTAAATAGTCAAAACCCTGTTTTTATGCATAACTTGAAAGTCTACGCGTTAAATCCTACGCGTTAAATCCTACGCCTAAGTTTCTACGCATAAGTCAGATCTTACGCGTAAAATCTAATCTTACGCGTAAGTTTCAGAGTCTACGCATAAGCTTCATCAACGGTCTTCTCTTTGTGCTACGGTGACTCAGTACTTCCCTAGCTTGGATAAGTTAGTGGAATACTTCGACTACGGATATCTTTCAAGCTTGGATAAGTTTGAAAGATTTGTTTGGTCTTTGAACCTTACGCATAAAATCTTACGCATAACTTTATAGTTTACGCATAAGATCAATCTTACGCGTAACATTCAAGTCTACGCATAAGTTTCATTATTACGCGTAAGATTCCAACTTACCCCAGGGATTTTTGATCTTTACCAAAGGTACGTGCATTTCAATCTTCTACAAAGATCCATCATTCACACAAGTCTCTTTCTATAATCTTCTTTCATATTTAAAAAAAAAAAAAAAAAAAAAAAAAAAAATTAATTTTTACTGGAAACTAAACTTTCAATTTTTACGCGAAATTCAAATTTTGGTATAACGGTGAAAATTTTGGCCCAAAATTCAAATTTTTAGGCCAAAATTCAAATTTTTTCGGTAAAATTTGGCGGCAAAATTTTTCAAACTCAAATTTTTTCTGTAACCTTAGAATTGCTTTTGATAGTGATTTTCAAAATTTTGGAAAAGAAAATTTTTCAAATTATTTTGGAGGGAAAACCAGAAATCACTATTTCGACCTTGAGTGTGACATTTTGTTTGATTATTTCGATTACGTCGCAACAATCAAGGGGGAGAGAAATGTCATCAAAAATGTCTCAATCACATTCATCCAACTACCTTCCTCATGAAAATTCTCATCAGCAACAGTCATCAGCAATAGGACATTCTTCCAACTACCTTCCTCATGAATATTCTCATCAGCAACAGTCATCAGCAACAGGACCTTCTTCCAACTACCTTCCTCACCAATATTCTCATCAGCAACAGTATCATCAACAACAAAGTCACAGCACCCTCATTCGTCATGTTTTGCTCTTTGGCAATGAATCAAGGCCTCCGATGTTGCTACCAGGAACGTATACTGTTTGGAAACGGAGATTTCTACAATGGCTCACAGATCGTCCTGCTGCAGATCTCATGCTTAAATCCATTCAAGTTGGTCCATACAAAATGATATTTCTTGTTGACTCAACAGGGATTATCAGAATACAAACTGATGAAGATTTGAATGCAACTGAACTTGCTCAGTACGATGCTGACCAACAGGCTGTATGGTTCATAACAGTGGCACTTCCCAACTCAATTTACATGTATATGGACTTTCAAGCTAGTGCGTATGAAATGTGGAAATATCTTGAAGCTATGCATCGTATAGAAGAACTTCATCACTTCAGAATGAAGCAAATTCTTGAATCTTGCTTAAGCATGAATCCACTGAAGACCATTCTCCCTGCTTCACCAACTCCAGCTGTTGACCATGGATCCTTAATTCACACTCCAAATGGTCTCTTCTTCAATCCTCCGAATGCACCTGAGCCTTTCTTCATTCCACAGTACCATCATGCAACACTACATAATTATGTGCAATCTCTTCTGCAAAATCTAGTGAAGCTTAGTCAAGTATCTTCTAAGAAAGGCAATGGCGCTATGACTTCAACTTCTGAATGCTTAAACATAATGAAAGATTCTGATGCTGAAGAAGATCTTATCGAACCAAGCATGGCATTTATGGCATATACTGAAAATATTGCAGATGAGGAAGCTCAAGATTATGATTCAACTCCACTCTTTAACGATAATGTTGAATACGATGCCACACTTAGTCAAATGGAAGTTGAAGGGGGTAATCTCAATGCTATTTTGCAAAGTGTCATGGCAGATATTCCATCTGATGATGAATATGCAGATTTGGAATCCAATACAGCAGACTTGGAAGCCGATACAGCAGATGTGATGTTAATGGCAAACATGCAGGAATCTCACATGAATAATACAAGCCCAGAGTATGATTCTGATGATTCTGAAGATCCTTTTGTGAAATTTAACCAAGAGAAACGCCTGACATCTTTAAGATTACTTTATTCACACCTTAAGCTTCTCTCAAACAAAGACTTAGCAGAAACTCGTTCCGAGTATGGATTCAAATGGGTATTTCCAGACCTGTTTGGAGAAATAGTTGATATTTTCACTACTACAATGTTCGACAACGTGAATCAACTTGAAAAGCAACTTGAAACTGAAGAATTTCACGAGAGTGAATCCAATGCCGCCTTCAGAGTACTCAAGAAACAGTTTCAACATTTCATCAATTATGATTGTGAAGTGGTAAGCGAGTATTTTTTAGAGTACACTCGAATTGAGGCTCAAACCTTCAAAGATATATTGCTCCAACACCTGGATGCTATTGAAAAGTCAATTGTTGAAAGAGTACTTCATAGACTTGAGTGTGACAAAAGGAGGAAGTTGCAGATTCAAAAAGAGGTTATTCATAAAGTTGATGCATTGGAAGCTAATTTGGTTTTCATGGATAGCAATGGGACAGAATCAGAAGTGCAGGATGACAACAGCAGATTGGGGAATGATACAGATGCAGATTGTGCAGAGATCAGACCCTTCTATGACTCAGAGCCCAACTTTGACAAAGGACAGATGGATGAGGAAGATGTCATACCCATCTATGACAAAGAACCGAACTTTGACAAAGAGCAAATGGTTGAGGTACAATCTACTGTTGATCATATTATGCCTGCAAATGAGATACAACAATCTGAGCAACCTAACTTCAGTGTTGAAGGAGAGGTTGACCAGAATGTTGTTCAATGTCCTGACAAATATTCTCAGTCTGAGTCCTTACCTGATAATCTAATGACTGAAACATAAAACCAAACTCTTGAGTCTGAAAACATTCTTCTCAAAAAGACCATTGCCCAGTTTCATAAAGATTTTTCAAAACTGGAGGCACATTGCATCTCACTGGAACTCAAATTGCAAAACGAATCTCTAAATTCGGGCAACAATGGTCAATCTTTGAAAGAACAAAGTAAACGTGTGGATACATTAGTTAAAGAAAATGAGCTTTTAAAAGGTCAAATTCAAGCAAAGGTGTTTGCACATGCTGCATTGCAAAACAAATTAAGAAAACTGACTGGCCAGAGTGTGGATACTAAGTTTGCAAAACCATCAATCTTGGGGAAACCGCCTTCTCAAACATTCAGAAAACAAGCAGTGGTTAGACAACCAACTGCATTTAAATCTGAACGACCTAAATCTTCAAAATCTCGGTTTGCCTCCCGAGTTGTTGAGAATAACAATTTGACAAAACCAGTCACTCCACATTCTTGGCCTAAGGTAAATGCATCTGTGTCTGCTAAATCTCAACACGTGATTATACCTGGCTCATCTAGGATTAGTTCAACAACAGTGTCTAAAATGAGCATTAAAAGTAAAGATTCTTATGACACATTTGACATGTACAAGAACTATGATCTAGAAAAGGCTAGGAAAAAGGCGCTACTTCAAAAGGATGGAATTCTGGGTTCAAAACCTCATGTGATGTCTTCCACTGTAGTACAGAACACTGCTAGTAGTAGCAAACCAAAACCTAGGAGTACTCTACAAACTAATAGGAATTGGCTAGCTTCTAAGAGTAGTTGCGTAAATAATCATGATGTTTGTGCTTTAGAAAATCTTCAAAAAGGAAATTCACTTGAAAAGGCTCAATCGACTAAGACAAACAAACCCGTTGAACCAAATGTCATAAGTCAGAAACCTAAGAAGTGGATCAATATAGGACATAGGTTTTCTCAACGAAGTGATGCTCCCATATTTCATTCCACTGCATCTAAAAGGAAAACATCTCCTAGATCTAACATTAGGTGGGTACCTACAGGTAGAATTTTCAAATCGATTGGTCTTAGGTGGATTCCTACAGGAAAGATTTTAGACATTTGCACCAAAACTAATGTGAACTCCACTATATCTACCCCTGAGACAAGAAGGAAAACCGTCGGAATTGTGAGTTCGAGTGTCAAGAAGATAATTGACTCTACATCTTTATGCTTCTAACATCTGGAACCCAGTTTCTCTTGGGGATCCGTGTTCTCTGTTTTTCTTGTCTCTTCTTTCTTTCTTTGCAGATATAACAGGAATAGCTTCGGAACAAATCAGTTTCGGACCCGAGCTTAATGTTATGGTTTCTGAGCACAACAGCTTAGGACCCGCATCTAACCGTTCAAAAGCACATCAGCTATGGCTTCTGAGCACAACAGCTTTGGACCCGCATTCAACCGTCTAAACTTTCCGATTTCTTCGGCTGAACGATTGTCTCTCACCTGGAAAGAAGTGGAAACCATGTTTGCTCCATTATTTGATGATACGATTGTCAACCGTCCCTCTGAGGTCTCACCAATTTCCGCTGCACATCTTGATCACCATCAAGTACCTGATTCACCTCAAATAAACAACAACAACAACTGTTGAGAGAGACGGCCCTCCAATTTCATCTCCAACAACGGCAAAACAAATCGTTTCCAACTCACGATAGTCAGCTGAAGACTCAATGCCTAAATCAGTTCCACAAACCGCAGAGCATGACCCAGAGGCGTTCTTTAAGCGTTCTTTAATCCGTTTGCACCGGCTCAACTCATACCTGACATTACTGAGTCATCTACATGCAATTTGGATCCTGCTCACATTCGAGATAATTACCTCCATCAAGGTTTGTTGATTTAATTCACCAAAATGGTATGTGATGTTTGACTCCAGATGATTTGCAAAATTTTCTTAAAACCTAAGAAGAGTCAAACATCAAAGTCTTTCTGTAAATATTTTTTTACAAAAAGAATCTTCCTTCTTTGTGTACAAACTTCAAATCTTCAAAACTATGTTCCTCCATTTAAACAAATTTTGCTTTTCTCTGTCAAAATGGAACACGTTTTGAGGGGGAGAAAACTTTTCACAATATCATGAAGTTTGCACACCTCATCATAATTCTTCAAGGATAAAATGTTTCTTCATCATTCGGATTAAGAACTCATTTTTCAAAAAATTTCTATGATCTCTCGAATTAAAATGTACAAAAAGGTTTCACAAAATATGCTAATTCGAGGGGGAGAAAGGAAATTCTTTCTGCAATGATTCCAAGTTAACCTTGTTTGGACTTCAAATGGTAAAGTTATTAACCTTTAATGAGTAAAGATTCACAAATGTCTTAAACTTAGGTAAAAGGATCTTGCATGGAAAATAAAACGGGCTCTAATCAACGTTTTCACAAATGTTCTCAAAAGTTTCACACATAATTATTCAGGCTTACAATTTCTTTTATCCTCGATTGTTTCCATAATTGTGAGTTTCTAATTTCTTCATTATTGTTGTCTAATCATTACCTAAATGTTTCAAGTGTTTTCAACAGTCAAAAGGGCATAATCAGAAACTAGGGTTATCAATCAGGGCTTTAATTTCTTATGTGTTTAGTCTAAATTAACTAGTTTATATAACTTTAGAGAACACTAAAGAATGCTCGATTGGTGTACTTGCTTGATTAGGAACAACATAGGTTTAGAATCATGTGATTTAGGGTTTAAGATGTTGATGTCTTTGCTATTACTAGGGCATTTGTTTGTTCAATATTCCTGCATTTTGATGCTAACATGTGTGCATAGACTCAAATCATAACCCCAAACCATAATCATAATTGGAAAATTTCGAGTGAAAGGATGAGTTAATCTGTGATCTTGTGTGTTTATTAGAGAATTCTGAGCATTTTTGGAAGATTTGGAATGAGTTTTTGATTCATCCGCATACTTGTTTATGCCTGATGCATTTTCTCTGTGTGCAAGTACATGTCATCCCATTGAAAGTCAAAACTTCAACAATTGTCAAAATGTTTCTCACGGAACATACTTTGAGGACAAAGGGTTAAATGTATTAAAAGGCTAAAACTGGTAAAAGGATTCAAAATGGTGAGAAACAAATTTTTTCCAAACTCTACACTCTCGTTTTACTCCGGTAAAGCAAGTGTGAAGACCAAAGCAAAGTTGTTCTAAACTTTTCAAATTTTTCAAAATCTGGAATGCTTTGGCTACGATAAAAGAATGACTCGGATTTGGGCATCCCTAATACCGGAAGTTTTCCATTCATCACAGAAACAAATCTTCAAAAAGAACCCATGAGGTTCAACTTTAGATGGAAATCTTTTTCAGATTTTAAAACTCAAAAGAGAGACTCCGGGTCTCAAAAAAAAAAAAAATTTTTCAACAGTAAAAGAGTTTTGAATTTCAAGCATTCTTTGTTGTATAATACTTGATTGTGTTTTCTAAAACCTTGAGCAGAGTTGTCTCACGAATTTTCAAAAAGTATTTTATAATACGATTCAAAATTCTGCTCAAGAAGACTTTCTCTCGAATAACATTCATTATTTGAGGGGGAGTATTTTTGTTTAAAGAAAACTAATTTTGTATTAAAACAACGACTTGTGCACACATTTCAGTGTACAACTCGGTTTTCAAAGAAAGGAAAGTGCCTTGCTAAACCATTTCTTAAAACCAAACGTGCACTTACCCTAAAAACAAGAAGCAAGTTCTCACGCAAAGTTTATCTAAAGCTTCTTAATCTTGAGCAAAATTCATTCAAATCTTTTCAAAAGGTTTTTCAAAACTTTTCAAAAATTTTTCTCAAGATTTTTTCTAACCTTTACTCCCCAATTCGCTTCAAAAGTTTAAAATTCTCAAAACATATGCGAGTTTTTGAGGGGGAGTATTACCAAAACAAAATGTTTTGTCAAAATCATGCTCAATGGCTTGTGTACACATTACAGTGTACAACCCGTTCTTGTATTGAAAGGACCCTGAGGTACGCTTCAGTGCGTCAATTCTTACATAAGGAGCGAAGGCTTCTTACTTTTGAGTAGAGTTAATCAAACCTTTCTGATTTTCATAACTCTGCTCAAAAGACAAGTATTTCACCTCAATGAGTATTCACTTGTTGAGGGGGAGCACTTGGAAAATTCATCGTTTGAAAAACCAAAAAGTTCTTGTTGATATCTCCCCGTAAATCTCAAAAAGCATATTTTAATCAAAAGTTTATCAAAAACAACATCTAATATGCTATTTTTGAGGGGGAGAAAAGCGAAAGTGATTAAAATATGAAAGTTAAATGTTGCTTAAAAGCTTAAAAGTCAAATCTCATGCGAGCTAGACTCAGATTCACCCAGGAATTGACGAGGCAATAAATGTCAGTAATATCGAAAAGACTTATCCTCGACGGGTAATAACATCAAGTTAGATACTAGAGCTAGTCGTCACCTAAAAGCTGACAATGTATCTCTTTAACTAGCCACGTAAGCGTGTCTCGAAAAGGATTTGTCTTAGTAGAAATGTACCGTTTCGAGAAACTTTCTGTCGACTTGACCAGGCCGGGTAATAACTTCAAGCTAGTTTAACTAGTGATGTAAGCGTGTCTCGAATCGGTCTTGTTCACGGAAAGTGGATCAATTCTAAATGATTGCTCCTCCCGCATGTGCAAATTTATTAAAACACTTATGAGCACATGTGCAGGGGGAGCCCTTCAAAAGTGTACACATAAACTCTCAAAGTGTTAAACAAAATGTTTGATAATCACAAACACTTTGAGAGATTTTCAATCAAAGGTTTCTTGGCTACTGTCGGATAATCATGGAGTTATAAGTTGATTAAGATAGGAAATTCAGTCCTATGATCCGCCAGAGCCGGAGGGATCTACCCAAGGACATCACCAATAGTTAGAATTAGAAGTCCTTAGGTATGATACGATAAAAGGAGAAAAGAATGAAAGGGAAAGAAGGAGTTGAAGAATTAAAAAGAAAAGTAAAGAAAAGGGTGAAAAGAAATAGCCCTCCAGATGATCAACCTTAGGGCAGACACCGGGTTCAACTCATATGCTACTGGTTGTTACTAAGGTGACACCGGTATTGAAGATAAAGTCGTCATGGACCCAGTGACGCACTGCACTAAACCTTCTAACCACTCAAGTTCTCTTAAAAGGACTTGTTTCATTCTCACGGGGAACCCGCGTAACCTATCGACCTATCTCTTAGAGACGGTTGATATTGAAGCAGGAGACACCTCCCCAGTCTCCGCATAGGAAACCTAGGTGTGCACTTATAGAGTCTAGAGCCATGAGATACATCAAAGATCTCTTAGGAACACTTAGTATTTCTGCAACTGGTGTTCTACATCAATGGGCATCAGTTGTAAACTATCGAGTCCTTCGCAGATCTTAGCAATCTGCCGAGAACGTTTATGAGAGAATTTACATAAGTATTTCTCAATGATTGAACGGAAATCCTGCCAGGGTCAACATCAAACAGCCCTGACAGCAGGTCACTTCGGTAACTCCTTGCGGGTTACGCTTAGTGTTTGCGGTGGTTTCTTAGCGGTCTACAGTCGTGGAGTGATCCCCAGCGACTCACCCAGTCATTGAGCTACTTAGTAGGTCTTGTAAGCTCCCTCGGGAGTATCTGACATGGGAACGGCCTTGATAAGGGTTAGAAGGAGTCTTCACACTGTGCTGTTGACGATCTCTAGCTCCTTATCTGTAAGTACCGGATGTTTTATTGCTAACTATTTACATGCAGGGTTACATCATCTCCATGGCGACAGATTCCACATGCTCATACATGCATCTTGAAGTCATCAAAAGCTCCCTCAAAGATCAAAGCAACACAAAGTTCAAAGAAAGATTCTACGCCAAAAAGAAGAATCTACAAAATATAAAGACTAAAGATCTTAAGTGAAAGAAAGGGACTACGTGCATGTATAAGTCAGAATTCAAAGATGTATGAGCATGTTGGAATGGCCGACGACCACCACAGACGCAGAAGTGATGCATGGCAGATAACTTCATAAGATGATCACCACCTCATCAACAAAGATCAAAGAACAATGAACGATTTTGAAGACGTCTAAAGCCTTGAAAGTCAAAGATTAAGATGAAGACGTCAAGCAACCGTGATGACCGACCCTTAGGGGGAGATTGTTGGGATCATACTTTAATATTTAGTCAAGTCTCGGTCATTACATTTTGTAATAAGATGATCACAACTACATCAACTAAGAACAAAGAACGATGAATGATTTAGAAGACGTCTAGAGCTTTGAATGTCAAAGATCAAGACGAAGACGTCAAGTAACCTTGATGACCGACCCTTAGGGGGAGATTGTTGGGATCATAGTTTTCACTATTTTATCAAGTCTCGGTCATTTGTAATAATGTTAGGTTGCTTAACTATTATTTACTTTCATTTACTAAATGTATTAAGTTTACTAGGCTTAAGGTATGTAACCCATGGGCCTCAAAGCCCACGAAATGATGAAAGGAAGGAGAGGGAGTGTTGCCCTAGCTCCTCCCTTATAAATAGAAACCTTATGTTACATTTTATTTTGTTGGTTAATTGATTACCTTAGTGAAACTCTTGCACTCTCACCTTTCATATTGTCTCTTAATCAACCACCTCTCATTCTCATCCTATTTCTTTATCAATCATACTTGTGTTTACATAAATGGTGACCTAACACCATCCACACCTCGTCGGGACATAACGACCCGGGGAAACCTTATATTCCGCGGAGCATTGGTTTTAGACGGTTGATCTTGTTGACCATTCCCTGGTCAGTTTTGGTTGACCGTTTGGGGCCAATCAGCAACTGCTCGAGATCCTTGGTCATCTTCCAGGATTCAACAGTGCCAATAGATGCTACTTCTTCTCGATTGGAAACATAGAAACAAACAAATTAGCAAACAATATATGTTATAGACCACGGTGAATACTAAAAACAAAAAGAACTAACCACAAGTGGACGCAGCAGTAGAAATTAAATGTACAAAGGAGCAACGGAAATGGATGAACCACCATGAAGTGTGTGAATAACCGACAACCCCCTACTGGTTGCTTGTAAGGTGCATGCACGTTTAGTACCCCAAGTACCCGTGTTCACAAAATTGGTCTCCATACCGCTGGGTGGAGCAAATTGACTATGTGAGGGACAACCAATTTTAGCCTTTCCCTTTTCGGTGACAGAAAGCTCGTGACAATGGGACATACTTGTGAAAAAACATTGTAACATTGACGCAGGTGCATGAATAGTTATTCCTGCATATCAGTTCCAAGAATAGGATTGTGAACGTTTAATAGGCCAGTGTCCACGAAAGGTATGGCAGCAACGTTGGAGTATTCAAACATGCATGGGTTAACCGGGACTAGACCTTTTTCAACAGCCAATGAGTGAGGTGCATGGGACATGTTATTGGCAACAGGTGTATGCTCATCGTTACCCAAAGGATTAGGTAAAAGCACAGATATAAAAGCATGTAACAATTGAATTCAAAATTTTTGTAATGGTTTGTAAATGCTACTTGCTCAGCCAATCTAGATAACTCCACGTTTTTGCAAAACTTGGCCACTGCACAAAAATGTTGAGTCATGTTGGCCAGGAAATCCAGCACAAACATACATGTATATTTCTCCACCTGTTTTGTACGTGTCCATTTGCACGTGAGCCCATACCAGGTTCCTAAATAATGACGTTCTTAAGTTTTGCTTGAAAGCAATTCAATCTGATCCGCAACACGTTCTGCGAACACAAACAAAAATTAACAAGCATCATCCTTTCTAAGCATAAAATAGGAAAAAGAGGGCTACTTGAGCAGACCATACCATATCAAGGTTAAACCTTTGTATTGAACCATGGACTTGGGGTGCCATAAACACATCAGCATGCAAAAATACCAATCAGGACTTAAAAATTTACATAAACCAAGTAATTCTATAAGTAGGCATGATTGTTAGAAATCCATGTTTTGTAAATCAACATAATTTTCAACCTTAGTCCTGTTTGAAAAAGAAGACAATTCATATAATATAAAGGAGGACATTAAGAGTTAGAAAAATACCAGATAAACATCATCTCCTGTGGACAACAGTTTCATTATCCTAGTCTTGCATGATGTGCGTATCTTCTAGAACGATGAGAACCATTTTTTTTCCAATTTTAACCAGTAAAATATTGTATGTTTGATTCTGAATCATGTTGAAAATTTACTTGAAAACAAATGCGCTTATTTTTAGTCATCATGATTGGCTCCAAACGGTCAACCTAAATTGACCAGGTGATGGTCAACAAGGTCAAACTGCCTAAGAGTCAATGCTCCGCGGAATATAGTGGTTTCCTTGGGTCGTTATGTCCCGACGAGGTGTGGATGGTATAAAAACGGGTTTGTGATCGGGTGAATTTGAATGGGAAGTAACCAGATAATGATTTGGTTTTGATTACGCTAATGGAAATGAGCTAAATTAAGGTTATGAATAATTGCGGGAAACTAGGGAAGCTAAAAACGTAATTGAAAGTAAAACGCGCGTTTAAGTCAAAATAAACGCGAGTGCGCGAAATAAAAAGTGAAATTTATGCTACGCTAACCCTACGGACATGAAAATTACATTTCTACGATCCTAATGATAAAAGAAAATTTAAAAAAAAAAAGAAAAATATTTTTTTTGAGTTTTTATTTAATTATTATTAATTAATTACTAATTAAACTAAAATTAATTATTAAAAATATTAAACTAATTTGGAAAAATATGAAAAATTTTATGAAACTACTTTATACTAACAGAAGTCTAAGAAAAATATGAAAAGTCCCACAAACTTATTAATAAGCTGTGGGATAAGCTAAAAGGCTTATATAAGCTAAAAGGAGCAAGATGTATTCAAATAATAAAAAGAGTAAGAAGTGAATGATTAAAGACCCTAGGGCAGTTGGTGTTTGTGTGATGTTGCGTTTCTGTGTGTTGGCCATGTCCCAGGTTCGATTCCCATAAACCCACCTTTTTGCAAAACATTTTCTTTTTATTTTTTTCTTTTTGCAAAATATCTATACAACAAAGATAACCAACTTTTGAAAAGACAAACTAAATGGAACTTTGAAACTAAGCTCAGTAAGAGCTTATGAGCTTCACAGTTGAGCTTTTCAACCAAAAAGTGATTTTTAAACTTTGAAAAAGCTATCCAATAAGCTAAAAACTAAGTACTTAAAGTGGAAATAGCTAAAAACTACTGAGACATGATAAAATGAATTAAAATAAGCAATCAAGCTCACTGATAAGCATAAATAAGCAGAGACAAGCATATAAAATAAGCAAATCCACACCGTCCCGAATTACGGCACCTCATAAGCCAACCCAAAAAAATTCTAAAAAATAAAATAAAAATAACCAAAACTATATAATCTACTACATAAGCTACAAACCAAATTTCAGCTAAAAAGGACTTATAACGAAGAAATGAAAAATAAAAAACATTTTCTGCAGTAAAAAATGACTTTTTGCAGCCCGAAAAAGGGCTATTTACCCTAGTAAAAAAAATCTAAAAAATAAAATAAAAATACCACTAAGTACACAATATATAAGAGTACATTATCCTAGAATTTTATCAAATTTGGTTGAAAATTGAAGATATGAAAATTCAAAAACTACTTTTGCTGTTTGGAACTTTTTGACTTTTTTTTTTAATTTTGAACTCTAGTTTGACTTTGGTGAGATTTGAATGACTCCTAGTTACTGAAAATGATGCATTAAATTAAAATGAGACTAAAATAAGCTGTTATATCTACTTATGCAATGATATGAATGAGCATGAAACTTAAAAACCTAACAGTGAAGGAAAACATGAGATTGATTGTTGATTTTGACTTTTCTAGTAAAGACCTTTGAATTTTATGGTGAATCTTACCTAAATGGACCTATGTGAGACTGTCTCAACTAAAAACAACAACAATTACAACCTATAACATTGCTAAATCAGCAAATCCAAACACACCCTTAACTTGTATGCCTTGTGTTTTTTCAAAGCAAAGGGGAGAATTTTGAAGAAAACTTGATCAATCTAGTATGAAATGAGTTTGTAAACATATAAGAAGCAAATTTCAAACACCAATAAGCACTTTACAATAAGTAATCTTAATAAGCTATTTGAGCTAGAATGTGACAGTGAATTGATGATAAGATGCAAACAATTACCAAACCACAGGAATTGAACTAAACTTTATCTAATAAGCAAATGGAAACAAGAATAAGCTAAAACAAACAGTAAATAAGCATTGAATAAGATAAAGCTGCAGTAACTTGCAAAAATTTTAAAAATGGAAATCTTACAATATGCCTTTGCATTAAACAAGAGATCCCAAACTATTTCTCAGCTGACCTAATGCTTCCCATGAAGCTACTAAACCATGAGAATCCAAATTCCATAGGCTCTTTTGCTTCCTTCTTCAATGAAACTGATTTTTTATTTTTCACTTATTTAATTGTTATTTTTAAGTATTTTTAGTAGAACTAAATGTAACTGGTTTTTAAAGTTTAGGAAACTTATAAAAGCTTATAGATGACTTAATTTGAGCTTGTGAAACACTGAAACAACTTTTAACAATAATCAAGTAAAAATGTCAATTTTAGTTGAAAATTGTAAATCTGAATTTAATGAAAAAAAACTTGGAATTGCTATTGAATTAAGTTGAAATTACAATAGAAAGATTGATTACAACTGGTCTTAGCTAAGAATTACAAATGAAAACTAAGATTACACTAAAACGACACTAATCCTAATCTAATTAATCTAATACTTCTCTCTGCTCCTTTCTTTTCTTCTTATAGAAGACTTTTTAGGCTTCCACTTGTGTCTTGAGCAAATCCCACTTGATCCTAGCCCTTGGATTGGTCCAATGAATCCTAGCCATCAAATTGGTTTTTTGGCGGGAAGTTTGGGTACTAGTCAATTTGGCAGATAGTGTGTGTTTGGGAGGTGAGTTTTGTTGTTTTGTTGTTGTTTTGAGGTGAGTAGGAGGGGGTGGAATATTGAGTGTAGTAGGGTGCAGGGTATGGGGATGTCTGGTCATATCAGGAACAAGTGGGAGGGAGGATGATGGTGGTCAACCTGGGGTTTGACTGGGGATATATTAAAATGGGGTAGGGATATGGGCTTGGGTGGATTTTATTATTTGTGGGCTTGGAAGGTGGGCTGGTGATGCTTGTGTTTGGAAATATTAAAAGGGTCCATTTGGTTTAGATAATAGCAACAAGGACTAAACATGTAATTTCTGATTTTGCAAGGGGGCTGAATTGTAACTTTCCCAAGTTATCAAAAAGGGTCAAACTTGCCATATTGCATTTCCCCAAGGACCTTGATTGCTTGTTTTCCAAAATTAAACCACCAGGGGTTATTTCTGCCAAATGTGAAAGTTAAGGGACCAAAATTGCCATTTTGTGAAAACTTTTATCCAAGGATCAATATTGAATATTTTTAAATTTCCAAGGACTAAAAATGGTTTTTTCATCCAAAACTATTTCACCAGGGACCAAATATGCCAAAATCAGAAACTCCAGGGACCAAAACTGTAAATTCTCAAAACTTTTCAGATTTTTCACCAAAGGACTAAATATGACAACTTATGATTTTAAAAAGACCTTTGGTGATAATTTTCCATATTTTGAATGACCAGGGACTAATTTTGTAATTTTATAAAAGTTGAGGGACTGAAACTGCCAATTTTGCAAACTTTCTACGTTTTTCATCTGTTTTTGCTCATTTTGCATTTAAAACATATAAAACACAATTTTGAAATATTTTTAGTATTTTGATGCATTTCTGAGTGTTTTTGTATGTTTTGCAGTTCAGATTTGACCAAAAATGATGAGTGTTTGAGCACTCATCACATCACAACAGCACCTATTGATACTAATATAAATATGCAATGAATACTAATAAATATTGTTTTATCGATTATAGATCCTGATGATACTTGTAGTATTTGGAAGTGCATCTTTTTAACCTGATTTCGTGAATGACTATTGAAATCCAACCGCAGCCAAAACATATTTTCATTTTATAAATGAGCTAAACGTTACAGCAAAAACACTCAATACTTGAATAGTTCACATACTTAATATTGAAGACAGCAAATCATCATCATTCATAATAGATTTTCCAGTTACATTAGTGGCGAATAAACTTGAGGATTCAACTAAACTCATACTTTGGTCGGTGAGTGAGCTTTCTGTGTAACTACGTTTTTGTCCTGAAAACATATAATCTTTTTTCTGCTGGTGTATTTTCTGGTACCATCTCTTTTGGTATATCAAAAATTCCTAGAGGTAAAGATAGCAGTTTCTCATGGGCAAGAAAGTCAGTAGTGTAACTGTTCATGTTATCTACTTGAACCTCCCTTGCAGTTGAAATTCATTATGCTCACCAATGTTAGTAAGTTGACCTTGTGCTGTCTCTTATTTTGATAATTATGTTTATAATACTATGACTATTTGATATGTATGAGCGCCATTGTCTTAATATACATATGGAGAACATAAAGTTATATAATATGATGAACCTTACCTTTATCTGTTCAAACAGGCTCATCATCATCTACAAAAAAGAAAATTTAGTTATTGAAGGAAGCTTAAGGAACCTGGTTGTTAAACCACATGCAAGGTACTAAAACATTTAATACCTTCATGTGGTCAAAGTGGTTGATTACTTCCTGCAAAAATGAGATAATATAAAGATATGTCTAGATTAAAAAGGCAAGCAGCATGTGAATAGTAGACCTACCATTGACTCTCCACTGGTTCCGTTTGCAAGAGCTTCAAGGACTCTAATCCTTGACTTGTATTTTTCCTCATGAGTTTCGAAAAGATTGTTTTGTTGCATTCAGAAGCAAATACAATTGTCAAAGAGAAAGAGTCAATGGAAAAAAACTTGTTATAAATCTTACAGTTAGTAGATTTTCAGCTTGAGTAGAAATACGCCTTTCAATCTCCTGCACCACTTTCCTCATTAGGCAAGCAACACACTGGAATACAATACAATAACAAAAAGTTAACCATGTAGTGGAAACAACTTCGACCCATTTATTTATCCATGAGTCAGTTTGGGTTGTGATTTATCTCAATTAGATTAAACAGGTCAAATAAAAAATTTAGCTAAAACTAAAACAGCTAAAATCGACCAGACATGTCTAACAGGTTGGAAGTCTCCTTCTGTTGCATACGACCTCCTAAATCAATTGCAAGATTAACTAAATTTTTTCAGAAAAAAAAGTTGCCTGGTTAGTCTAACCTAGCCCATTTCAACCATACTAAAAAATGACCCATATTCAACCCTATCCCATATTGACCCCAAGTATCATACATGAGGTATTTCACCATTTTTCCTGCTGATGCTTTCATCTAAAATCCCATTTACCATGCTAAGAAGCGACTGTCTGGGGGCAATCTATTAAAAAAGAAATTTGAAAAATTATAAAGTGAAAAATGCAAAAAAGAATACATACTGAAATAATTCAGGCAATTTCACAAGCGCTAAGGTAATCATATCTAAACTGTTTGATTTCATCAATTCTGTGATTTTTTATGCAGGAAGATCGGAATAGCCACTACCATGTTTCATCTGAAACACTTCATGGAATTTATGTCCAGCATGATCCGTATATGCACTTGTTTGCACCAATAATAACATCGGATTTTATATTGGTATGAAGCATATTGTATTGCGGTATAGAATCTATTCCTAAGAATCTCCATGAATTAGTTGTATGCAGTCGGTTCGTCTTGCTCTCAAAGACTGAAACAACACCTTCAGTTTTTGTGACAAACATCATATCATTATACCTTTTTCGTCTTCAGTGTCCGCTTCTACATCATACCTTGCACTTGTGGGCTGACTCTAACATTAAAAACTTGCCGCTAAGATGATACTAAAGGCGGAGGCATATCAACATTTGCCCACCATTTTTACTATCCACCCAAAACCGCATTCAGTGTTACAGCCTGCACCACTGATTCACAAACAGCAATAACACAATAGGCATATATTAGGAAGCTTCATTCTTATTATTCTCATGCATGCGTATAAACGGAAAAGTGTTTTTTAACATCTTACCTTGCACTTGTGGGCTGACTCTAACATTAAAAACTCGCCGCTAAAGTCGAGCACTTTTGGACCCGGTATACATCGTGCAACCATTAAAAAAACAACATAAAAGTCATCAGACAAATTGGTTGATTTAACTACAAAAACCCAAAATTACAATATAATAATTTGTATCCTGCTCATAATTATCACAAACAATGATTTAGTTGTGCACATGATAAAAAATGGATACAGGGTTGATGTTGTAACATGTACCTGATCCTTTAATAGAGTAGTTTACAAAGATTCTTCAGCGGCCTGCTGTGGTGAAGCTTCGCTCTGCTGAGCTGCAGCAATACTAATTTGTGCCGCTTTGAAACTTATGGCAGATAGTTTTGTAGCCTGGGCAGACCTATCAACGACAACGCAACATCACAGAAAAAACCATACACACCTAATATTAAGAAAACACAGCCAATACAATAGTGGAAAAGATGCAATCATGTACCTTGATTCATAACACGACTCCAGTATCTACGATCATCAAAATCAAAATGTATCATTGATGAGTGCTCAAACACTCATCATTTTTGGTCTAATCTGAATTGCAAAACATACAAAAACACTCAGAAATGCATCAAATTACTAAAAATATTTCAAAATCGTGTTTGATATGTTTTAGATGCAAAATGAGCAAAAACAGATGAAAAACGTACAAAGTTTGCAAAATTGGCAGTTTCAGTCCCCCAACTTTCATAAAATTACAAAACTAGTCCCTGGATATTCAAAATATGGAAAATTATCACCAAAGGTCCTTTTGAAATCATAAAATGTCATATTTAGTCCTTTGGTGAAAAATTAGAAAAGTTTTGGAAATTTACAGTTTGGTCCCTGGAGTTTCAGATTTTGGCAGATTTAGTCCCTGGTGGGATAATTTTGAATGAAAAATCATTTTTAGTCCTTGGAAGTTCAAAAATGTTCAAATTTGGTCCTTGGATAAAAGTTTTTCACTATTTTACAAAAATGACCCCTAAACTTTCACATTTTGCAATTTTGGTCCTCGGGGTTTCAAATTTTGGAAATTTGTAATTTTGGTCTTGGTGTTAATCACATGTGGCAAATTAAGGTCCTTATGGGTATTTTCAGAGAATTACAAAATCAGTCCCTACGTTTCATTAAATTACAAAATTGGTCCTTGTGGTTTCTTGCTAACATAACAAACGGACCCTTGACATTTATTTACCCAACAAACAATAACCCACTACCCCATTTAATCCAACCCAACTTCTAAACCCTTTACCCAAGCCCACCACAGCCGGCCCATCCCCAAAATAAAACCCATTCCCTTTTAGATAATAAACCCGGTCAACCAAGGTTTGACTCACCCTCACCCCTTCACGTGATACCCATCCCCTACCCCTGCTATCTCTAGCCCTGCAACACAAACACAATCATCACTTCCCACCCCCTTCCTCTGCTACTCCATTCCAACACTTCACCCAAATTCACTTTCCACACAACACTCCAAGTACTACCCCCTGGCAGACCTCAACTTGCAAAACCTTTTTCCCGCCAAAAAGTTACCAACGGCCAAGATTGAATCTTTCTCATCCTAGGGCCCAAAAATGAAGTGGGAAAAGTGCTAGGACCTCTCCTCAGTCTATAAGTCAAGAAAAAGAGAGAAGAAAGAGTGGTTAGATAATGTAGTGTAGTATAGTTTAATTTTGATTTTTCAAGTCATTTTTAAGTTAGCAATCTCAATTCTCTTGTAATTTTATTTTCAGTAAGATTAAACCTCCATTGTAATTCAGGTTTCAAGTGTTAATGCAAATTAAATTTTCTTTTAAACCTCTTTTCTCAAATTACTATTAAATTTCATTCAATAGCTAAAAAGTTCTACAAGCTTTCATTTACTGATTAATTAAGTTCATTCAGTAGCTTGAAGTAAGATTTGGATTTAGCTTATGCTTAAATTGGTTAAAGAGTTTGGTCAACAGAAAGTCAACTGAGAAGCTTATTGAATAAGCTCAGCTTATTGTTGGAGTTAAGGCAGCTAGTTGGGCTCTGTTCATTCCTCATTTAAAATCTCAGTTTACTTTAATTTGGTTAGCTTCTATTTCACAATCTGTCATACTATTGATTTTGATCTTCTGTGAGTATCTGTGTTTCTGCTTGTGTTGGTGTTTGAACCTGTTATTCTGAGTAGATTTAGGTTTGTTCATTCATTAATAGTCAGCTTTAGCAAGTTTGGATTAGTATTACTTGGATTTAAGAGGAATTAGAATAAGACAGTCACCATTAGGGAGTGTTTGGTTCTGTCAGGTTTAGTGTATTTTTGTTGATCTCTAGTTATTCTTTCTGCTTAGGTACACTATAATAGGTTCATTATAGTCATATTAATCATTTACTTGGTCACTTAAACACACAAAAGTCAAATTTCCATTGTTATTCCCCTAGCAGTTTCACTGTTGAATATGTAGGATCCAATTCCACCCAAATCAGTGCATAGGGTATTGTTTTAGCTGGGTTTGCTTTTGTTTTAGCTTAGTACCTTCTTTTCAGTCAATTAAGATCATCAGAAATTCATAAAAGTCAAAATATGTGGTTTTCACAAAAAGTCAAATTTGTAGGATCCTAGATTTTTTCTAAACTTGCAAGAATTCTTTAGATTTATATAATGTGATTCAGGCCCTGATCTTTTGGTATGTTATAATATGCCATCTCAACTCTTGATCCCCTCCCTTGTTTTATTTATGTGAATTTTGTACTGAGCCCCACAAGCCCTCAAACAGGGCTCATCACCCCCACTGCTTTCTGTCTCAGTACAGCTGCAGCAGCAGTATCTCCACTGTCCAGTTTTCTGTGGGTCTCACAGAGGTGCACAGTGGGCCCCACAGGCTGAAACTTGGTCCCCAAGTGTTTCACCCAGCTGTCTTTCCATTCCTTGCATGTACTTGATCCATAGAAGCATTGAACCATGTTTGTTTGAGTTGCAAAAGTGGGCAGTCAACTGTCTATTTGACAGTTGACCCATAGCACCCAGTTGACCCATTTTCCATGTACCATAACTTGTACATTTGTGATCCTTTTTCCCTGATCTTTGTAGTTTTAGAAACCCCCTAGGTTGGTTTGTGAGTTCCACTCTTTGTTGGTCCATTAGTGCTTGTTATCCTAGCTTATTTGGGACCTCATTTGGTCCCTTTTGACTGCTGATGCAACATCAGCTCATGAGCTTGTTTGATTCTTGCAATGCATTGGATTTTAGCTGTGTAATTGTTGATGTTGAGATGTTTTCATATGACTGAGAATGTGTTTAGCTTATTTGTGCTTTTGTTCCAGCGTATGAGCTTATTTGTTAGCTTTGAGCTTGTACCAAAACTCATTTTCATTTAAACACCACCACTGTTAGATCTTTAGCCTTGCACAAGCTTCAATTTAGCTTTTCAATAAAATTTCTTTCACAAAAGTTGTTTAGTTTTTAGGTTAAAGTGTTTTTGCAAAAGAAAAAATGAAAAAAAAAATAGTTTGTAAAATTTGTCATGAGTGAGATTCGACCCTGAGACCTCGGGGGTTGACTGGTCAACGCCATTCATAACACGTGCACCAACTGGGCCAAATGATTCTTGGTGTTTATTTCTTTCTCACTTATTTATATAGTACATAATCTCATTGTAGCCTAATAAGCTCTCACAGCTTATTTTCCAGCTTATTTGTAATCTTTTTAGCATTTTTATATTTTTCCCAGTATTGTAATAGTAATAAGTATTTTTATAAAAAATTTCATATTTATTACTGTTCATTTACTATTTATTTTCATTTAAATTAGTATAATTAGTATTTAAATAGATTTTAATTAATAATAAATAATTAAAAAGTCAAAAAATAATTTTCTTTTTTCTAAAATTTTCTTTTATCGTTAGGTTCGTAAAAATTTAATTTTTATGTCCGTAGGATTAGCGTAGCTCCTGTTTCACGTTTTATTTTGCGCCTCGCGTTTATTTTAAATTAACTTTCGCGTTTTAAATTTAGAATACGTTTTAGGGTTCCCTAGTTTCCTATTATCATTCCCATAAGATTTTAAGTAGTTTTTAAAGTTTTATTTTTATTCCTTGTTTGTGTTGATGTTTTAGTTGCGTTAATTTTACTTTTCGTACTGATACGTGTCAATTATAGTATAATAATATTCCGAGGAAATACCGGTTAAAGTAATTCCCGGGTCGTTCTTCCCAACGAAGGCTCAAATGGAAAATTTGAATTATCGGCTTGGGAAACGTGTAGTGAAAGTGAGTGGTGAAAGAGTGATAGAGTGAAAATAGCAATCAAGGAATTCAAATATTCACAAACAATGATAAAGCATGCAAAGATTATAAGCTAACTATGCACCGAATTTAAAAACGTAAAAACGGAAACGCAACCGTAAAAATTAAAATGTAACGTTTTACGAAAAATGACCCTACGAACTTGGAAATATTTTCTAAAAATTAAAAACTAATAAAAAGAATTTTAAGAAAAAGAAAAATATTTTTTAGACTTTTTATTTATTTTCTAGAATTAATTTTGTATTTATTGAATTAAAGTGAATTAAAAATAGAGAAAATTAGAAAAACAAATTGAAAAATTGAAAATTAAATTCTAAAAATTCTAAAATATTATAAAAGAAATTTAAAAATTATTTTTGTATTTTTCAGAACCTTTTTGTATTTTTTTATTGATTTTTGGAATTTAAAAACTATTTAAAAATTGAAAATAATCAAAAGAAATTATTAAAAATAGTAAAAATAGTCAGAAAAATCTGGAAAAATTCCAGAAAGTCAAAAATATTAAAAAGAACTTAAAATAAAATTTTGAAGAAAAATTGAAAAGCTGGACTGCTTATTCAAGTAAAACTGCTTATCACAAGTGCTTAATAATAAGCACTTGTGATAAAAACTTATGAAACTGAAAATACAAGCTTATGATGATGAATTAAGCTTAGATTATGCAACAAATGAACAGAAATAATCTCAAAATTTACACAGAAACTCAGAAATTATGCAAAAAGCTAAGGTACAAGCTTAATAAGCTATGCACAATAAGCAAAAGCTAACACAGAAGCTATAAGACTAAACATAAAGCTATTCAAACTCAGAATGATCACAAATGATGAGTTGCAACACAGAAACAAGCTCAGAATATGACAAGCATACCATATGATCTTACACAAAATTCAGCTTTAAACGATGGACTATAAGAACAAATTAAGCTGATGAAATAAGCTAATTCACAGAAACAAGCTGTGAATACCACTACTCTACCAACAAGAGAACACAACTCAACCAGAAACTAGGATCTCTGAGCATCATAACCTACAAGAATCAGTCCATGAACACTGGTACACATATGTGGTGCAGGGGAATAAATGACTGATCAGACAACTAACAAACCAGATTTGAATAAGCTAATAAGCTTTAAATTTGAAAATACTTTTTGAAATTGATTTTTATACTTCCAAACTTCTGAAATCCACAATCTAAATGAATTTCCTTATGCAAATTTATGCTACAGCTGCTCACAAAGTAGAGACCAATAACTGATGTAAAAATTAGTTTTGACTTTTTTTTTTTTTACTTTTGAAAAACTTTGACTAATTTAAACTAAGCTTGATCCTAAATGACTTGCAGTTATGTAATAAGCTAATATTAATCTAATTTAACCAATTGAAATAATTATGCAACTACTTGTGTGATTATGCAAGCTTAAGGCCTAACATACAATGCAAAATTGAAATTGAAAAGTGAAATAGACCAATGCTAATGTAACCAACTGTATTATGACCTAAACCTCTTATATTATACCTAAGTGAACTAAATGTGACAACTCAACAATAATAGCACAGTTTAAGCAACACAATAGTGATCAATCCAAACACCCCTGCAACTACTGAATTTATTATAAATCCTAAATTAACACTTCAGTTATCTATACTACTAATCTAATTAGCTTCCAAAATCACAACTAAAGCTGAATCAGTTAACAGCTATAACCAGATTCCCACAACAATTAGTACACAGATCCACAAACTAGACAACTACTGAGTCAAATACAGATCAAGCAATTCAATTAAAAATAGAAAACAATCAACCAAAAACTCACTATATAGACAAATATGAATGAAATATCAAACTAGCTATTCTATAATGATGCAATACACTATTACTAGCAATTAATAAACTATATAAGCTGAAATTAACAACTGGTGAACAACTAAAATCATATAACAAGCAGATTTGTTAACTATTTCTAACTACTATTGCAGAGATTAAATGAAATGAATTACACTTACAACCTAATACCCCCTCAGCCAAACAGAGGGGGTTTCACTTTGCTTGCCTGTCTTTTGACAGGCTGAGTACTTCCAAATCCTACTCAAGTTGTCCAATTCACCATCATACACCACACAATCTCAGCAACAATTAAGGTATTCAACTTCTGATTTCAATCAATCATCTGACCTTTATTTCCTTACTCAGACTCAACCATTTCACTATTAGCTAGCAAGCTAAAGTGGAATGCATGAAAAAAAATAAACTCTATGATGAGCTTTATTACTATTTATATATATTTTTTTATTTTTTTATTTTTTTATTTAATTTTATGATTTTTATATTTATTTTTATTTTTTATATGAAATTGAATATAAAACTATATATACGAGTAACAAGTTGAAATATGATTTAGCATAAATGAAAACAGATATAAGCTAAATTCAAATGATTATGAACTATATAAAAGCAGAGTTAAATGAAAATAAGCAATGATAAAAACAGAAATAAGCTGAGATTAATGAAAAGTAAACTTGAATTTTATTAAAAAAAAAAAAAAACTATCTATTACAAACACTAGTTCTAGTTACAATTTAGCAGCATAACATTGCCTAAAAACTACTTACAAATGAGTGAAATAAGACACCTATTTATAGATGAGTAAGAGGCTTGGGTGATCAAATGCCAAGCTGGCAATCCGCGTCAAAATTGTGCTTCTTTGATTCAATGTGAGCCCTAAGATCAGACTTGTGCTTCTTTGATTCAATTTGAGCCATAGGATGATGATCCGTGATGTGGCTTGACCACTCAAATAGCCACACCTGTCCAATCCACGCTTGTACCCTCTCTTTCCGTGTCAGATAGGTGTCAGCATCTTCTAGAAGCTATCCCAATGATTGGAATGACGTGCCATGGCCAATGGTAGTCTAACACGTGGTCTTGATAGATCCTTCTTCATTCTCTGTCATGTGCTTGAGTCACGTGGTGTTCTAGAAGGTAATTTATTAGGCTTAATTGATGGTTGGGAAGGTTGGTTTGAGCCAATTGGTTCAATTGTGGAGCTAGGGTTCATGTGGGGATTCTGGGTTTGGAATTTGGGGATGAACTAGTGGCGCGTTTGGTGTGTTTGTTTATTTATTTAATGTTAACTGAAAATAAAAGTGGGCTCGGGTCAAAGTTTAATAGGATTGGGCTTAAGGGTTTATTTGTGGACTTGGACTACACAAGAGTGGAAATGGACTGGACTATGCAATTTGGACCAAGGCTTGTTGAAATTTCAGCTATTGTATAATAAAAATCACAAGGACCACTTATGTAATTACTCAAACTTCAAGGGTAAAATCTGCCAATCTCCAAAATAATATTCCAGGAACTTTTTCTTGCCAAATTTGAGAAGATGAAGGACTAAAATTGAATTTTGGATCCCAAGCATTGACTATTTGACCGTCTTTTACTCTCATGCTCGTTTTTCCGGTTTTCTGGTGATTTTTCGTCAATTTCTGATTCATCCGTACCTGCATATCACAATCACAAAAACACACGTTTTCTTGGCGATTATTAGCTTAAATAGTCATTTTGGGTTGATGTTTGGCCAGAAAATGGTGAGTAAATAAGTACTCACCACGTACGTCATTTGCAACTCGCGTTTTATTTAAATAACTTTTGCGTTTTTTTAAATTTAGGTTACTAAAAGTAGTTTGTAAAATAAGAAAAACCAAAAACATAAATAAAGTGATAGCTTCTATTTAAGCCGTTTGGCTTATTTTTTTTTTGCTTACGTATAAACAATTTCTGATTTTAAGTTTTCAGTTTAAGTTTTAAGTTAACTAGGTTTCACGTAATTGTTAATATAGTTTGTTTAAATCGTTTTCACTCATATTTCCTTAGTGTAATCATTCAAAACCTTTATTACCCTTTTCCTGTCCAAATTCACCCGATCACAAACCCGTTTTTATACCATCCACACCTCGTCGGGACATAACGACCCGGGGAAACACTATACTTCCACGGAGCATTGACTCTGAGCAGTTTGACCTTGTTGACCATCCCTGGTCAATTTAGGTTGACCGTTTGGAGCCAATCAAATTTTGGCGCCGCTGCCGGGGAGGTTGTGTGCGTATCTAAATGGTTTTTCTGATTAGTGTCTTTGGAATTCGTTCCATTGTACATTTATCCATCCTTTGTTCATATTTTCCCATTATCAAAACAAAACCGTTCCCGAAAACATTTTAAATCAAGTTTTCAACGAACACAAAAAAAACACAAAAAACATTTTCTTTATCATTTGTACAAAATGTATTTCCAAAAACCCAAAAATAATCATCTTTACCCTCCTACCCTTTTGATTCTTCATTCCTTACCCTCTATACACATTTGATTCTTTCTATGTCTCATCCACACTTTCTGATTTGCCAGTGGTGTGGTAATCCTTATAATGGTGGCAATTGCCCCAGTTGTGGCATGGTTGAGTCGGGAAACGGGTCTGTCTATAACCAAGATCCCTATTCCTATCATGACACCACTGATTCATTCCACCAGCTACCACACCATCAGTCTCAGCAGTTTTACTGTTGTGAGTACTGTGGTGGTTCACACTACAGTTCTGATTGTCAATCAGGAAACACGCTTGTCTATGAGCAGTTTCCTGATAACAATTTAGACTTTAACACATACGACTCACAGCCTCAACAGTTTTACTGTTGTGATTACTGTGGAGGTCCACACTTCAGCTCAGATTGTCAAACGGGAAATCCATATCCTTGTGACAATTTTGACACACCTTATTACGACCAACCTCCACAGTACGATATGAATCAAGCACTTCTTCCAGAAATGCAAAATATGATGAAAATCGTTGATGAGCTTAATGGTTTAGTTCAAGACTTTGCCCAAAGACACACTCATCAAAAATCCATGGAAGAATTGCTTGCTGAAGAGCAGGCTGCTAGAATAAATTCCCAAGATACATATGAAAAATCTGTGAGGGAATCCATTGCAAGAGAAAAAGCAGCCAAGTCTAGCTCTTTGTTCCGTTTTATCCCTGATGACAGTGATGATGAGGATACACTTGATATCCTTCAATTCTATAAAGATTCATCAAGGTCATCAGCTGATATCCCTGCAGTTGAGATTCCATCTCAGACAACTGCTATCACACCCAAGGTTCCCACTCACTCTTTGATCATGGGGGACGAGCATCTTGACACTGTTCCTGAAAAGGAATCGGACGAATTCATAAAGTCTAGTGTTGAGAACCTTGTTCCAATCCCGAGAGAGTCACAGGGAACTCTTGAGCATATGTGTGATATTCCTTCCCCTCTTGAGTGTCCTAAAGATCAATTTGAGACTTTCTTAGATTTTAGCGATGATTGTATATCTTATGGAGACATCGAGTATGTTGAGGCATCAGTTCCACAAACTGATGCTGATCATCTTCTTGAGGAGTTCGCTGATGAACTTGCTCACATCAATCCACTTTCATTGGAAAGTGATGATGGTCTCCTCGATTTTCAAGCCGATCTGGGAGAAATTGAAAGTCTCCTATAGCATGATCCGTCACTCACTTCTTATCCCGACAATCCAATAGAGAATGCTAATCTCTTTGTTCCCGAAACATTCAATACGACTCTTACCAATCCTCTATTTGAATTCGAATCTGAATTCACTATGATTTCTAACAATCCAATCTTTGACGAGGATTGTGATGAGTCCACAATGGAACATGAGTTCACAGATTCACATCTTGTGAATGATTCTCTTCATGAGGAGTTCTCCGGTGAACTCACTCATCATATCATGACTCATCTAGAGTTTGATAGCCCGGGGGGAGATGCTCTCAATTATGAGAATTTGCAAATTCCCACCCACCCTCCCGGGATATTTTTGAGCTTAACCCTTGAAATCCAAATTCAGGCTAATGAGCCTGATCTCGAGGAAGAATATCAAATCATGATTTTCATCATGGTTTTCTTCCTTTTCTTCACCTATAAGGTGACTTCCTCTCTTCTTCACTCCTTCGGGAGTGAGGACACCATCTTTGATCCCGGCATTTTCATGTATCATTATCTTGAGCCGAATACTTATCTCATCGGTGTGGAACTTTCACGTGCTTCAAATGTTTGTCCAAACATCTTGAATGAAAGTCCGATTGAGATTGTTTCTTCCACATCATGCTTCCCCAAGGACAAATGAATTCGGGGTCGAGTCACGCTAGCGACTCGGTAAACAAAAACAGAGCATGCTTATAGGGTTTTCACCCTAAGTGTGGGGGAGTCCCCCATGCTATGATTACAAAAGTGAAAAACAAAATGGTGTTTTCCACGCTTAGCTTGTAATGTTGCCCTTTTACGTTCAAAATGTCGGCATAATAGTCGGGATTTTGAATATTGAGGACAATATTCATCCTAAGTGTGGGGGGGTATTCGCTATTCTAGCGAATTTTATCACATTTTACTATATAATACCCCCGTTTTAGCCAAAATTTCAAAAATTTTTAAAATTTTTCACTGGTGCTTCAAAATTTTTGGTAATCAGTCCGCCTTGTCTAACCGACAAAAGGGATTGGCTAGTCCAGGAGCAAACGGCTCTTGGTAAAGACATCTCAAATCCGTTTATGGCTTGCAATTTGCCCAAAATTGTATGGTTCCTCAACTCCCCAAAAACAAATGAGTTGGCTAGCCCGCAAGATTATCGCTTGTGGTAAAGGTCGTGGAAAATCCATAATTGGTAATCAGCTCACCAAGATGTTGACTATTCCATCAAGAGCTGGCTAGTCCAGAAGCCAACGGCTTTTGGTAAAGACTAATCAAATCCGTTGACAGCTGGTGGTTTGCACAAAATCACACGGTTATCAGGTGTGCCACAGTTCTTACACCTGGCTACTCCAGAAGTGATGGCTTTTGGTAAAGAGTTTTTCAAATCCATCAAGTTTTCAAAACAGTATTGCTAGGGACTAGCAATAGTTTAGTGTGGGGGATTGATGAGTGCTCAAACACTCATCATTTTTTGTCTAATCTGAACTGCAAAACATACAAAAACACTCAGAAATGCATCAAAATACTAAAAATATTTCAAAATCGTGTTTGATATGTTTTAGATGCAAAATGAGCAAAAACAGATGAAAAACGTACAAAGTTTGCAAAATTGGCAGTTTCAGTCCCCCAACTTTCATAAAATTACAAAACTAGTCCCTGGATATTCAAAATATGGAAAATTATCACCAAAGGTTCTTTTGAAATCATAAAATGTCATATTTAGTCCTTTGGTGAAAAATTAGAAAAGTTTTGGAAATTTACAGTTTGGTCCCTGGAGTTTCAGATTTTGGCAGATTTAGTCCCTGGTGGGATAATTTTGAATGAAAAATCATTTTTAGTCCTTGGAAGTTCAAAAATGTTCAAATTTGGTCATTGGATAAAAGTTTTTCACTATTTGAC
Organism: Artemisia argyi; assembly: GCA_030686995.1. NCBI lineage: Eukaryota > Viridiplantae > Streptophyta > Magnoliopsida > Asterales > Asteraceae > Artemisia > Artemisia argyi. Next base: position 278,502,568 of record CM060709.1, read on the forward strand.
AAAAATGACCCCTAAACTTTCACATTTTGCAATTTTGGTCCTCGGGGTTTCAAATTTTGGAAATTTGTAATTTTGGTCTTGGTGTTAATCACATGTGGCAAATTAAGGTCCTTATGGGTATTTTCAGAGAATTACAAAATCAGTCCCTACGTTTCATTAAATTACAAAATTGGTCCTTGTGGTTTCTTGCTAACATAACAAACGGACCCTTGACATTTATTTACCCAACAAACAATAACCCACTACCCCATTTAATCCAACCCAACTTCTAAACCCTTTACCCAAGCCCACCACAGCCGGCCCATCCCCAAAATAAAACCCATTCCCTTTCAGATAATAAACCCGGTCAACCAAGGTTTGACTCACCCTCACCCCTTCACGTGATACCCATCCCCTACCCCTGCTATCCCTAGCCCTGCAACACAAACACAATCATCACTTCCCACCCCTTCCTCTGCTACTCCATTCCAACACTTCACCCAAATTCACTTTCCACACAACACTCCAAGTACTACCCCCTGGCAGACCTCAACTTGCAAAACCTTTTTCCCGCCAAAAAGTTACCAACGGCCAAGATTGAATCTTTCTCATCCTAGGGCCCAAAAATGAAGTGGGAAAAGTGCTAGGACCTCTCCTCAGTCTATAAGTCAAGAAAATGAGAGAAGAAAGAGTGGTTAGATAATGTAGTGTAGTATAGTTTAATTTTGATTTTTCAAGTCATTTTTAAGTTAGCAATCTCAATTCCCTTGTAATTTTATTTTCAGTATGATTAAACCTCCATTGTAATTCAGGTTTCAAGTGTTAATGCAAATTAAGTTTTCTTTTAAACCTCTTTTCTCAAATTACTATTAAATTTCATTCAATAGCTAAAAAGTTCTACAAGCTTTCATTTACTGATTAATTAAGTTCATTCAGTAGCTTGAAGTAAGATTTGGATTTAGCTTATGCTTAAATTGGTTAAAGAGTTTGGTCAACAGAAAGTCAACTGAGAAGCTTATTGAATAAGCTCAGCTTATTGTTGGAGTTAAGGCAGCTTAAGGGAGCTAGTTGGGCTCTGTTCATTCCTCATTTAAAATCTCAGTTTACTTTAATTTGGTTAGCTTCTGTTTCACAATCTGTCATACTATTGATTTTGATCTTCTGTGAGTATCTGTGTTTCTGCTTGTGTTGGTGTTTGAACCTGTTATTCTGAGTAGATTTAGGTTTGTTCATTCATTAATAGTCAGCTTTAGCAAGTTTGGATTAGTATTACTTGGATTTAAGAGGAATTAGAATAAGACAGTCACCATTAGGGAGTGTTTGGTTCTGTCAGGTTTAGTGTATTTTTGTTGATCTCTAGTTATTCTTTCTGCTTAGGTACACTATAATAGGTTCATTATAGTCATATTAGTCATTTACTTGGTCACTTAAACACACAAAAGTCAAATTTCCATTGTTATTCCCCTAGCAGTTTCACTGTTGAATATGTAGGATCCAATTCCACCCAAATCAGTGCATAGGGTATTGTTTTAGCTGGGTTTGCTTTTGTTTTAGCTTAGTACCTTCTTTTCAGTCAATTAAGATCATCAGAAACTCATAAAAGTCAAAATATGTGGTTTTCACAAAAAGTCAAATTTGTAGGATCCTAGATTTTTTCTAAACTTGCAAGAATTCTTTAGATTTATATAATGTGATTCAGGCCCTGATCTTTTGGTATGTTATAATATGCCATCTCAACTCTTGATCCCCTCCCTTGTTTTATTTTTGTGAATTTTGTACTGAGTCCCACAAGCCCTCAAACAGGGCTCATCACCCCCACTGCTTTCTGTCTCAGTACAGCTGCAGCAGCAGTATCTCCACTGTCCAGTTTTCTGTGGGTCTCACAGAGGTGCACAGTGGGCCCCACAGGCTGAAACTTGGTCCCCAAGTGTTTTACCCAGCTGTCTTTCCATTCCTTGCATGTACTTGATCCATAGAAGCATTGAACCATGTTTGTTTGAGTTGCAAAAGTGGGCAGTCAACTGTCTATTTGACAGTTGACCCATAGCACCCAGTTGACCCATTTTCCATGTAACATAACTTGTACATTTGTGATCCTTTTTCCCTGATCTTTGTAGTTTTAGAAACCCCCTAGGTTGGTTTGTGAGTTCCACTCTTTGTTGGTCCATTAGTGCTTGTTATCCTAGCTTATTTGAGACCTCATTTGGTCCCTTTTGACTGCTGATGCAACATCAGCTCATGAGCTTGTTTGATTCTTGCAATGCATTGGATTTTAGCTGTGTAATTGTTGATGTTGAGATGTTTTCATATGACTGAGAATGTGTTTAGCTTATTTATGCTTTTGTTCCAGCTTATGAGCTTATTTGTTAGCTTTGAGCTTGTACCAAAACTCATTTTCATTTAAACACCACCACTGTTAGATCTTTAGCCTTGCACAAGCTTCAATTTAGCTTTTCAATAAAATTTCTTTCACAAAAGTTGTTTAGTTTTTAGGTTAAAGTGTTTTTGCAAAAGAAAAAATGAAAAAAAAAAATAGTTTGTAAAATTTGTCATGAGTGAGATTCGACCCTGAGACCTCTGGGGTTGACTGGTCAACGCCATTCATAACACGTGCACCAACTGGGCCAAATGATTCTTGGTGTTTATTTCTTTCTCACTTATTTATATAGTACATAATCTCATTGTAGCCTAATAAGCTCTCACAGCTTATTTTCCAGCTTATTTGTAATCTTTTTAGCATTTTTATATTTTTCCCAGTATTGTAATAGTAATAAGTATTTTTATAAAAAATTTCATATTTATTACTGTTCATTTACTATTTATTTTCATTTAAATTAGTATAATTAGTATTTAAATAGATTTTAATTAATAATAAATAATTAAAAGTCAAAAAATAAGTTTCTTTTTTCTAAAATTTTCTTTTATCGTTAGGTTCGTAAAAATTTAATTTTTATGTCCGTAGGATTAGCGTAGCTCCCGTTTCACGTTTTATTTTGCGCCTCACGTTTATTTTAAATTAACTTTCGCGTTTTAAATTTAGAATACGTTTTAGGGTTCCCTAGTTTCCTATTATCATTCCCATAAGATTTTAAGTAGTTTTTAAAGTTTTATTTTTATTCCTTGTTTGTGTTGATGTTTTAGTTGCGTTAATTTTACTTTTCGTACGTCATTTGCAACTCGCGTTTTATTTAAATAACTTTTGCGTTTTTTTAAATTTAGGTTACTAAAAGTAGTTTGTAAAATAAGAAAAACCAAAAACATAAATAAAGTGATAGCTTCTATTTAAGCCGTTTGGCTTATTTTTTTTGCTTACGTATAAGCAATTTCTGATTTTAAGTTTTCAGTTTAAGTTTTAAGTTAACTAGGTTTCACGTAATTGTTAATATAGTTTGTTTAAATTGTTTTCACTCATATTTCCTTAGTGTAATCATTCAAAACCTTTATTACCCTTTTCCTGTCCAAATTCACCCGATCACAAACCCGTTTTTATACCATCCACACCTCGTCGGGACATAACGACCCGGGGAAACACTATACTTCCACGGAGCATTGACTCTGAGCAGTTTGACCTTGTTGACCATCCCTGGTCAATTTAGGTTGACCGTTTGGAGCCAATCAATCATAGTTCACATATGTAACATTTATTAAACAATTAGTTCACATATGTGAAAAACTTGATTAAACAATTTGTTCACATATGTAACATTAAGGCACAAAGATGAGAATACAATCATTAAAACATGTGGTCATGTGAAAGCATACCTCGTTAAAACATATCCATAACCACCACAACAGATATACCATTGTATTAAACATGTGGTCATGTGAAAGCATACCTCGTTAAAAAAATTATTTAATGTAATTCATTAACAAAGCTTGATAAATTATAATTAACCAAATTAAGGAAACAATGTGTTATGAATATCGATTTGTAAATGCAAATGACGTAATATAACATAGGAGCCCCAACAGAGATATTGTAGCTAGGTATGATTTATAATGGAAAAAAGTTGAAAAACGCATATACAAACCTGAAGTATGTATGCAAATGCTTCTTCAAGAGCCATTCTCAACCCTCCTTTTCCAAGGCCAAGCCTTTGTTGTAGGACTCGGAGATATGAGATAGAGAGTAGACCTTCTTTGCATTTCTTTTCGAGCACGTGGGTAGCTTCTACTGCTCGTATCATTTGTTTACGATTCTCTTTTTCCCAGTCAAATAACGTGTCGTTGGTATAGCTTATGCCACATAGAGCATCTCTCCTGTGAAAACACCCACTTCCAATATATAGACAACCTACAGGGAGTCCAAAACCTCCGATCTCCACATTTGTTAAATAATAAACTAATTTAGTCATCGAATCAAAGAATACAAATGCCATCCTAGATCAAAGGTTACTGATGTTGCTTTCTATTGTTATATGCCGATCCTTGCCTAACCTCTTTATGTGATGTAGCCTCCATATTAGGATTTTCAGATGGTCCAACAACACTACTAATGAGTGTGTAAATACTCATCATTTTTATCGTATCTAAACTGCCAAAACATCCAAAAACACCCAAATACGCATCAAAATAAACAATTTATCCCAAAAGTGTGTTTTATATGTCTTAGACGCAAAATGTTTAAAAACAAATGAAAAACGAACAAAGTTTGCACAATTGGCAGTTTCAGTCCCTCAAGTTTCAAAAAATTGACAAAACTAGTCCCTGGAAATTTAAAACAAAAGAAAAGTCAACCCAAGGCATGGAAAATTCAAAAATTATAAAAAATGATCCTTGGGTAAAAAAAGGTTTGAGAAAATTACACATTTGGTCCCTCAAAATCCAAAATTGGCATAAAAGGTCCCTGGAGTTCCAGAAAATGACAGATTTGGTCCCTGGCGGGATATTTTTGAAAGGAAAATCATTTTTTGCCCTTGGGAAATCAAAATTTATCAAAGTAAGTCCCTGGGTGAAAGTTTTGTGGAAATTACATGTTTGGTCCCTGGACTTTTGAAAAATGACACAATTGGTCCCCGGGAATGTTCAAAATGGAAATTTATTATTTTGTGTCCATGTACTAATGAGTTGTGGCAGGAATTACCCTTATTACTACTTGGGATGTTTGTACAATTCAGCCCCTCAATTTCAATTTATTACAAAAATAGTCCTTGTGATTAATAGTTAAACAAAACGGATCCCTTTGTATTACAATAAACCAACCAAACCAATCCAAAATCTGATCCAAGCCCACCACCTTATAACTCCCCGAATCCAGCCCACTCCAACACTCAGCCCACTCCACACCCCGTCCATTTTAATACCTCCAAACTTTGACCTCCCCAACTTCGGTCAAATCTCCACATCACCCCCTACCTCCTAGCCTGCAACCCCCCAGCACCATCATCACAAACCCACTCCCTTCCTCTGCAACACTCCAAACCCTCCCCCTTGCATCCCATTCCAAACACAAACCTCCAAAACCCACTCCCTGGCTTCAATTATTCAAGAAAATGCCAAAAGCAATTTGGGCGCGAAAACATTTAAACGGCCAGGATTAAAATTCATCATCCAAGGGTGCACATGAGAGCTGGGAAAGAGACAAAGGAAGCTTAGAACCCTAAGTGGAGCTATAAAAAGAAGCTGAGAAGCAGTGGAATTGGTGTGAGATTTTTTAGTGTAATTTAGCTAATTTCAAGTATTGTAATATCATTTTAAGACCTCAAGTTGTAATTCATCTCCTTTTATTAATATAAGTTCTGAGTTCATCAATTCACTTTCAAATTTGTTACTTGAATTTCAATTCCATTAGCAGAAAAAAAAAATATATATATATTAAATAAAAAAAATAAATAAAAAATAAAAAAAAGAAGACATGAAGAAGGTGTTGAGGAGCAGGTTTAGAACCCCATGGGGGGTGTTAGGAGTGTGTTGTGATTGAATTTGGGACCACTGGTTAAGCAGGACCCTTTGTGAGCTTAATTCTCTTTCATTTTCAATATAAGTTAACTGTTCATTAGCTTATTTGATTATTAGTGTGTTTATTGCTTATCTCTTACTGCTTATTTAGTTTTTTTATTAATGTTATGCTTATTTTGTAGTATGGGCAGTACTTGTTTTTGTTGTGAGTTAATCTTGTTACACTAGCTTATATATGCTTGTTATGTTCATTAGGTTGTTTTGTGGATTAGGCTTGAATATCTGCACCTCTATCAGTTTGTTTCATCATATTCTAAGCCTATTGTGTGATGTAATGGATTAAAAATAGTTGTTGCTTCACAAATCTTCAAAACAGGTTTTTGTAGGGGTGTTTGGTTTTGCTGTATCTGTGTTGTTCTAGTGTGACATTGTTGTTATTCTTTGTTGCTGCATGTTCCTTTAGTGTACCATAGGTCATTCAAACCATTAAGTCAGTAGTCTATTAGTTAATAAGTCAAAATTATTTTCAATCTCACTCTTGTACTTAACTGTTAGGATTTTGATTACCATAGTCATTCATTTTAGCTTTAAATCCGTTAACATAGCCTAGGATAGTTGCATATTAGCTTATTACATCTACTTAAGTCATTTAGGATCATTTATAATCCATTTTAGTCAAACTTGAGCTGAAACATTAAAAGTCAAAAGGAGTTAACTGTTAAAATGGGTTGATTTTCCAGATCAAATGTAGGCTTCATCATAGAGTGGAAATACAAAATTCTTGTTGAATTGTGTTATTTGGTGATTTGAGTATCTGAATCAAGAGAAAATTTGAATTTTGAAGTTCATTAGTTAGCTTATAAATAAGCTCAAAGTCACCTGATTGGTCTACTGCTTGCCCTGTGCCATCTGTTTGGACCCATTTTCTCATAACCACATCTTACTCATTAATTGGCCAATTTTCTTGAAAATTGGTGATTTGTGTAGCCTGATACTATGTTTTGTTGGTTGTGCTTTGTGTTTGGTTTTAATTGCTTATCTGGACTGCTTATTTCACTCTTTTAATTGCCTCTTGAACCACAATCTTAATCAGCTCTTCAGTATATGCTTAGCTTATTGATTTCATGATTCTGTGTGATGATTGTTGTTAGGATTGTTTTGTTTAGCTCATTTATATTATTTTAAGTTTGTGTACACTTGAGCTCACGCTGGTTTATGCTTATGTGCTTAGTTTGCTAACTGCTTATTTCATAATCTCACTTGTACTTTTGCTGTCTGACCCATTTTCCCAAGGTCACAATAAGTTCAATCCTTGATCTTTGTGCTTGTTTTTGGGTGTTTTGAGTAGCCCTTGTGGCTAGGTTGTGGTGCATGCTCTTGTTTTTCAATTAATTGCTTATCTTGCTACTTTGTTCTGCTTATTCAATTTGCCTCATCATCACTTGAACACTGAAGTCAGTGTAGGATGCCAAGATTGATAAGCTCCCTCAGAGCTTATTAGTGGGCTTAATCTTGTGAATTTGAGCTTTTTGAGAAGCTCATCTGTCATACTTTAAGGTTCCAGTGGTTACTTGCATTTCCAAGCTTACTAGATAAGCTTGCTTTATGCTTATTGTTTGTCCCATTTGCCAAATACACTGAGCACTCAGTGTATTTTAGGCCTTTTCAAAAGCCCCTCATAAGCTCACCTGTGGGTCCTCCAAGGTGAGCTTGGACTTTTTGAAAAGCCCTTCCACCCAGCTTGCTAGTTCCAGCTCATTTTCAGGCTTATCAGCTTGTTCTCTAAGCTGAATTTAGGCTTGTAAAAAGTTGCAGCCTTGCTGAATCTGTGGCCATTTGGGTTTGCTTATTTGCTCTTGTGGCTTATTCAGCTTTTGATTCTTGTTGTTTCTACTTCATATCAGTCCACATAAGTTGTTTACAACTTATTTTCCTGCTTGTGTTCATTGGATTGCTTATTGTGAGCATTAATCCTCATTTAGAAGCCAAAAGCCAACTGTTTGGCTTATTTAGACTCACACAGCTTATTTCCAACTTCCACACAACTTGTTTTCACAAAAGTCCCATATTTTTAGTATTATATTAGTTCCATAAAAGAAAAATCACAAAATCATCAACTTTTAGAAAGTGATGGCTTCTATTTAAGCCATTTTGGCTTATTTTCTGCTTATTTATAAGCAATTTTCATTTTTAAATTTTTATTAGGCTTCTTTTTAGTTAAAATAAATTTAGTAATTTTTCCAGATTTTTCCTAGTTCATTTGGTATTTTTAGTAATTAATTTTAGTTTAAAATAATTAAATAATTAGTTTTAATTAATATTAAATAATTAAAAAGTAGAAAAAGTAGGTTTTCTGTTTTAAAAATAGTTTTATAATATTTTAGATTTTTCTAAATTTAATTTTCATTTTTCTAGTTAATTTTCATAATTAATTAATAATTAGTTTAATTTAGTTAATTAAAAAGTAATTAGAAATTAGTAATTAATTAACAGTAATAAATTAAATAGTGTAAAAATTATTTTTCTTTTTCTAAAAATTTTCTTAAGTCATTAGGATCATAAAAATATAATTTTCACGTTCGTAGGACTTTATTTGCTCTCGTTTCACTTTTATTTTTGCGCCTTCGCGTTATTTTTTTAATTCAAACGTGCGTTTTTAGGTTAACTTGCGTTTCTAGATAATCTGATCATCAGTAATTGTTTCAATAGTGTTTATAAGTTATTTTCAATCATAATCCCGTAGTATAATCACTCAAAACAAATTTCTGATCCTCCTTGATGAGTGCTCAAACACTCATCATTTTTGGTCTAATCTGAACTGCAAAACATACAAAAACACTCAGAAATGCATTAAAATACCAAAAATATTTCAAAATTGTGTTTTATATGTTTTAGATGCAAAATGAGCAAAAACAAACGAAAAACGCACAAAGTTTGCAAAATTGGCAGTTTCAGTCCCTCAACTTTCATAAAATTACAAAACTAGTCCCTGGATGTTCAAAAAATGGAAAATTATCACCAAAGGTCATTTTGAAATCATAAAATGTCATATTTAGTCCTTTGGTGAAAAATTGGAAAGTTTTGGAAATTTACGAAATTAGTCCCTGGAGTTTCAACCTTTTGAAGATTTGAAGAAGATTAAGGGGTTATAAAGGAGATTTAGGAGTATTTTGGGTTATTTATGAGCTATGGATGGGGTTTTTAGTTTAGTGTTCTTATCATCGTCGTCATACTTAAACCATATCCGGTGCTCTCTCATCCTTTTCTTTACCTTCTTTTTACTATGTTAATTGCTATGTTTCGTTTAATTAGTTTTGTCATGTTTATTATTATTTTTTTTTTATTATGTCTCTTAGTTTTATTTAGGATGTTAGAGTAGATTTATTGATATACTTGTTTGGTGATGGGTTGATTTGAGGTTGTAATTAATTAGTGATTTGGAGAGGATTATTATGAGTTAAGTTAACACTTTTGATTCAAATGATAATTCGGCCCAAAAACATTGTTTTAAATAGTTATGAAATTTATTTTAACTAAAACCACAGCGCCAAAAGTTGATTGATGCCAAAACCACCTAACTTATATTGACCAAGGAATGGTCAACAAAGTCAAATAGCCTAGATCAATGCTCCGCGGAAGAATAAGGTTTCCCCGGGTCGTTATGTCCCGACGAGGTGTGGATGGTATTAAAACGGGTTTGTGATCGGGTGAATTTGGACAGGAAAGGGTATAAGTGAGTTGTGATGATTATACTACTGGAATATGAAAGATAATAGCTTAAATACACTATTTTAACAATACTGGAAAGTCAGGAAAACCAGAAACATTTAAAACTTAAAACGCGTACGTTCACGTTTAAATAAAACGTAAGCGTACAAAATAAAAAGTAAAAACTGAAATCTGAAAACACCCAGGGGGTGAAAATGACTTTTTTACAAACCTAAGGGTAAAAGAAAATTTTTAGAAAATTAAAATAACTTTTAACCCTAATTAATTATTTAATATTAATTAAATACTAATTATTACTAATCATTAATAATTAAAATACTTAAATACAATACAATATTATTTAAACACTAGAAAAATGAAAATAAAATTTCTAAAATTATAAAATAACTAAAAATAAGTTTTAAAATTAAAAATAAGTGTTTTTGTCTTTTTTTTATTTTTATATTAATTAATTACTAATTAACTAATTAAACTATTTTAAATTAAGAAAAATACTAAATGAACAGTAAAAATTCTAATAAAATTTCTAAAATTATTTTATAACATATAAAAGCTAGAAAAAATATAAAAACAAGGTTTTACTTAATAAAAACTAATTATGCTATTTAAAACTAATTATTAATTAATAATTAATAAAACTAAAATTAATTCTAATAAATACTAAAAGATAAAATAAAAATCTGAGAAAATTAACATAATTACTTTAATATAATAGAAAATTAATAAAAATATAAAAATGACAAGTACTTAATTAAAATCTAAAAATGAAAAATAAAATTTAAATAAAATTAAATAGAAACTATCACTTAAAATTACATTTGATTTTCTGGATTTTCTTTTTAGAAACTTGATTTATAACTAAAAACAAGAACTTTTTATAAAAACAAGATTTTTAGAACTTAATAATAAGTTGGAATAAGCCAATAAGTTGATACAGTTGACTTAGTTTGACCAAGGTGAGAAATAAGCTAAAATGGCATTAGGTAGGACCCACTATGGTAAAATCTGGTACAAACAACTTATAAGTACTTGTTTAAGCAGAAATAAGCCAAAAATTGCCACAAGATAAGCAATAAGCTAGCAAATAAGCAAATTGAACCTTGTGTAAATACAGAAACTGGGACAGATATTGGGGGCTAAACTAGGTGGGTCCCAGAGGTATCTAGGTCAACCCAATGGTCAATAGATGATCCCTACTAGGAGGGGGGTTGAAAGGTGCAAGGTGGATGAGCTGGGGCCCACTGGGTTGGTCAGAAAACCACCACCAAGTGGTGGTGGTGGTGGGCTGTGTACTGCTGAGACGCTATTCTAGCGAATTTTATCACATTTTACTATATAATACCCTCGTTTTTGCCAAAAATTCAAAAATTTTAAAATTTTTTCACTGGTGCTTCAAAATTTTTGTGGTAATCAGTCCGCCTTGTCTAACCGACAAAAGGGATTGGCTAGTCCAGGAGCAAACGGCTCTTGGTAAAGACATCTCAAATCCGTTTACGGCTTGCAATTTGCCCAAAATTGTATGGTTCCTCAACTCCCCGAAAACAAATGAGTTGGCTAGCCCACAAGATTATGGCTTGTGGTAAAGGCCGTGGAAAATCCATAATTGATAATCAGCTCACCAAGATGTTGACTATTCCATCAAGAGCTGGCTAGTCCAGAAGCAAACGGCTTTTGGTAAAGACTACTCAAATCCGTTGACAGCTGGTGGTTTGCTCAAAATCACACGGTTATCAGGTGTGCCACAGTTCTTACACCTGGCTACTCCAGAAGTGATGGCTTTTGGTAAAGAGTTTAAAATCCATCAAGTTTTCAAAACAGTATTGCTAGGGACTAGCAATAGTTTAGTGTGGGGGATTGATGAGTGCTCAAACACTCATCATTTTTGGTCTAATCTGAACTGCAAAACATACAAAAACACTCAGAAATGCATTAAAATACCAAAAATATTTCAAAATTGTGTTTTATATGTTTTAGATGCAAAATGAGCAAAAACAAACGAAAAACGCACAAAGTTTGCAAAATTGGCAATTTCAGTCCCTCAACTTTCATAAAATTACAAAACTAGTCCCTGGATGTTCAAAAAATGGAAAATTATCACCAAAGGTCATTTTGAAATCATAAAATGTCATATTTAGTCCTTTGGTGAAAAATTGGAAAGTTTTGGAAATTTACGAAATTAGTCCCTGGAGTTTCAAACTTTGGCAGATTTGGTCCCTGGTGGGATAATTTTAAAAGAAAAATCATTTTGGGTCCTTGGGAAGTTACAAAAGTTATTTTTAGTCCTTGGTGTGAAGTTTTGAGAAAATTGCATATTGGTCCCTTAAACTTTCACATTTTGCAAAAATGGTCCTCGGGGTTTAAAATCTTGGAAAATATTAATTTTTGGTCTTATAATATTCAAATGTTATCAAAGTTACCCCTGGTGGATATTTTCAGAAAATCACATTTTCAGCCCTCATGATTTCTGAAATTACAACTTAGGTCCTTGTGATATTACTAATTAACCAATTGGACCCTTACCTTTTTTAAACCAAATAATCCAAACCAAACCACCCCTCATGGCCTGGTCCAAAAAGCAAACAACCTCAGCCCACCCAAAACTTAAAACCCTTAGCCCAATCACCCAAACAGCCCACCACCACTAAAAACCTTACCCCGTTTTTTTAATATACCCCTCGTTGACCCTCAAAAGTCAAACAAACAACAATTCATCCCCCCCACTTGTTAGCAGCCTGTAACACCCAAACCCACACTCAACCCCCTCCTCTTCTCAGCAAAACCCACTCCATGTTCCCTTCCAAACCACTAACCTCCAAGAGACATTTAATGCTCCCTAATTTGCTCCAAGTTTCCCCAACTGCCAAATCTTTTTTTTTTCCGCCAAACACAATTTAAACGGCCTAGATTAATGGAAGCAATCCTACGGCTCAGAAGTTGGTGGGAAAATCTTTGTGGACCTCCAGGGTGTATAAAAGAAAGAAAAAAAGATGAAGAAAGTAGCTAGTTTTTATTTTTTATAGTTTTAGTGTAGTAATGTAGTGGTAGTTAATTTTCAAGCTCAAGTGTATCATTTAGCCTTAATTTGTAATTTCAAGTCTTTTCAGTGTAGTTTGAACCTAATTCAAGCAACAATTTCATTCCTTTTAATTAATTTTAGTTTATGTTTACTTTCTTAAAAATCTCATTTCCATTTCAAAAGTGTTTAAAAGTTGTTAATGTCTGTTTCCTTGGACTCATTCAAGCTTACTTATAAGTTTTTTTTAAGATTAGAAAGCATTTAGATCAGTTTCCATCCAAGTTACCAAAAATACTCAAAAATAGCAAAAATAGCTATTAAATAAAAAATTCATTGTGAAGGATGATTGAAGCAAAGGATCTGGATTACTTTAGATTATATATGGTTTAGAAGCTATGGGGAAGCTGTAGGTATTGTGTTTGGTCCTTTGGTCACCTGTTTCTCATTTGATCACGCATTGTAAGTCAATTTCTAGGTTTCTGTATTCTACTATAGAAATAGTTAGTTTGTGTTTGTCTCTGCTAATTTACTTTACTTCTTAGTTTATTATTCATATGTTAGTTTAGATATCCTAGTTGTGTTTGGTGTTCATTAAATTTTTAGTTAACTGTTAGACTAATTCAGTTTTACCTAAGTTAAGGGTACTAACTGTGTACTACGTAGTGGTGAATGTAAATTGTTCATTATATGTTTAATATCCTGTTTCAAACTAATTTGTTCAAAGTTTGCCCCAAAAATCCTTGTTGCTTAGGAAAACCCTTGACAGTTAGCTATTAAAGGGGTGTTTGGTTTGGGTAACTTCTACATGATATGGTTTTCACTTTGCTTGTTTATCTGCATTTGTAGTTTCCTTAGGTCATAGTAGAGTTAAAAAAGTCCATTAACTTGCATCTCAAACACCAATAGTCAAAATCACTGATTACCCATTTTCATTTGTTAACTGTTGGATTTTGGGATGCCTTGATTGCTCATTTCAGTTCTTATTTGGTTGGTATAACTTATTTTAGCCTCCACTCAGTTTATTTCATCTTATTCAATTAGTAAAGTAGGATTAAAGTTCACTTAAGTCAATTTTCAAGTTTTACTCAAAAAGTCAAAAGTTCACTATCTCAGTTTTTTCCAAATTGGTAAGATTTCTTGTGATTTATGTGTTAGGTCTCATGCCCTGAGCTTTTGATATGTTATAATACCCCAGCTCATCTTTATAGTCTCACCATTTTCATATTTTTAGAAATTTTCTTTTGGGCCCCACAAAGCCACAAAGTGACCTGCAGGGCTGTGTACTGCTCTGTCTCAGCAGATACACCACCACCACCACCACTTGGTGGTGGTTTTCTGACCAACCCAGTGGGCCCCAGCTCATCCACCTTGCACCTTTCAACCCGCCTCCTAGTAGGGATCATCTATTGACCATTGGGTAGACCTAGATACCTCTGGGACCCACCTAGTTTAGCCCCCAATATCTGTCCCAGTTTCTGTATTTACACAAGGTTCAATTTGCTTATTTGCTAGCTTATTGCTTATCTTGTGGCGATTTTTGGCTTATTTCTGCTTAAACAAGTTCTTATAAGTTGTTTGTACCAGATTTTACCATAGTGGGTCCTACTAATGCCATTTTAGCTTATTTCTCACCTTGGTCAAACTAAGTCAACTGTATCAACTTATTGGCTTATTCCAGCTTATTATTAAGTTCTAAAAATCTTGTTTTTACAAAAAGTTCTTGTTTTTAGTTATAAATCAAGTTTCTAAAAAGAAAATCCAGAAAATCAAATGTAATTTTAAGTGATAGTTTCTATTTAATTTTATTTAAATTTTATTTTTCATTTTTAGATTTTAATTAAGTACTTGTCATTTTTATATTTTTATTAATTTTCTCTTATATTAAAGTAATTATGTTAATTTTCTCAGATTTTTATTTTATCTTTTAGTATTTATTAGAATTAATTTTAGTTTTATTAATTATTAATTAATAATTAGTTTTAAATAGCATAATTAGTTTTTATTAAGTAAAACCTTGTTTTTATATTTTTTCTAGCTTTTATATGTTATAAAATAATTTTAGAAATTTTATTAGAATTTTACTGTTCATTTAGTATTTTTCTTAATTTAAAATAGTTTAATTAGTTAATTAGTAATTAATTAGTAATTAATTAATATAAAAATCACAAAAAGACAAAAACACTTATTTTTAATTTTAAAACTTATTTTTAGTTATTTTATAATTTTAGAAATTTTATTTTCATTTTTCTAGTGTTTAAATAATATTGTATTGTATTTAAGTATTTTAATTATTAATAATTAGTAATAATTAGTATTTAATTAATATTAAATAATTAATTAGGGTTAAAAGTTATTTTAATTTTCTAAAAATTTTCTTTTACCCTTAGGTTTGTAAAAAAGTTATTTTCACCCCCTGGGTGTTTTAAGATTTCAGTTTTTACTTTTTATTTTGTACGCTTACGTTTTATTTAAACGTGAACGTACGCGTTTTAAGTTTTAAATGTTTCTGGTTTTCCTGACTTTCCAGTATTGTTAATATAATGTATTTAAGCTATTATCTTTCATATTCCAGTAGTATAATCATCACAACTCACTTATACCCTTTCCTGTCCAAATTCACCCGATCACAAACCCGTTTTAATACCATCTACACCTCGTCGGGACATAACGACCCGGGGAAACCTTATACTTCCGCGGAGCATTGATCTAGGCTATTTGACTTTGTTGACCATTCCTTGGTCAATATAAGTTAGGTGGTTTTGGCATCAATCACTCCTGTTAAATCACCCGATCACTTTAAACGTTTTTGAATACAATTGCTTACCTCGCTGGGACATAACGACCCGGGAATACACTTTACTCCTTGGTTAGTTGGTTTTAGACGTTTGACTAGGTTGACCATTACCTGGGAAACTTAGTTGACCGTTTAGGACCAATCAAAATTTGGCGCCGCTGCCGGGGAGGTAGCTGCGTGTTTAAAACGTTTCTTTGAGATTAGTGATTTTTCATTCGTCACTGTATAAACCCACCACCTTTTTGTAAATTCAAATCATAAACAAAAACATCATTAACACTTTTCCTAAAGTGTTAACAACACAAAAAAAAATCCAAAACAAACAAAACATATCGTTACATTTTCTATATCGCGTTTCTTTAAGGTGATTCTTAAAGAGATACGATTTTGGTAAACGAATCGATACCAAGAATATTGTCCAAAAGTTTTTAACCCATACATAAAAACCCAAAAACATTCGTCTTTTCTTGTGAATAATAAACTACATAAAAACAAACCGTCGCAAATCAAGGCAGAACACCTACCAACTGGGGTGTGGACATAATAAGTTCCCAAACTAAAGATTTAAAACTTGCCTTTGTATCCTTGTGAGTGGTGTACCTTTCTTAACGAAGCCATTCACTTGTGATTATTGGTTTAAGTTCACTGTTGATTTGCCTCGATCTTGTTTTGTTGAAATTTTGTGTTAGTGCATGCGCACTCGTTCACAATCGAAACGAAATCGTCAACTTAAAAATGTAACTGAGTTACGTCCTATTGTTGAGGATCCAGTTCCGAGAATGGACGGTAATCCTAATGACCCACCCATCATAGATGATGCAGCTCCTGATCTCCGAACGATGGAGGAGTTGTGTCAACCCACAATGCTCGGAAGAGGGGGCCCCATTGCCCCTCTTAACATTGCTGCCACTGATTTTGGAGTCAAACATCACATGATTCAACAAGTCTAGAATTCGTGTCAATTTCATGGCTTACCGGGTGATGATGCAAACAAGCATCTTGATAAATTTCTTACCATCACCCAAAGCATGAAGCAGAATGGTGTCTCCGATGATGCCCTTCGTCTATCTCTTTTCCCCTATTCTCTCACCCATCATGCCACTGCATGGTTTGATCGACTTCCTAAGAACTCAATTCACACTTTCAAAGAAATGGTGACTAAATTTTTAGCCAAATACTTTCCACCATCCATGGTTTCTAAGTTACGAAATGACATTAGTAACTTTCGTCAGCATCCCGAAGAGTCTCTATTTGAGGCATGGGAACGCTATAAGCTCTCAATTGATCGGTGTCCTAACCATAACATGTTACTCGTTACCCAAATAGATACTTTCTATAATGGGTTGACCTTGAGACACCGTGATATTCTCAATGCTGCTGCTGGTGGGACCTTTATGAAAAGGCGCCCCGAAGAGTGCTATGATCTCATTGAGAACATGACTGCCCATCATAATTTCTGGGATTCCTCAGCTGAGAGGGAAGAGTCATGTAAGTCTGTCACTCCAGCATCTTCTGAAATAGCGATCCTCACTAAAAAGATGGATGATTTCGCTACGGCTATGTTGAGGATGAACCAAAGTATCCAAAATCAACAAGTCCAAACGCAACAAGCCAAAGCCGTTAGTCAAAGTTGTGAAACTTGTGGAGGTCCACATGCTTATTCCGAGTGTCCAACCACTAGTGGCTACCCTCATGAGGACGTATATGCTGCTCAAGGTTCCTATAACTCGGGAGGTAATAACTACCAACCGCAAGGGGACCGCAATCTTTTAAGCTATCGTTCTAACAATTTCCTTGGACCTCCCGGATTCAATCAAAACCCTAATGTCCCAAACCGTAACCAGAACCAAAATCAGAATCGAACAAACCAAGGTTACCAAAACCAAGGAAATGTCAATCAAACCCAAAACCAAGGTTTCCATCATAACCAAAACCAAGGTTTCCAAAATCATGGAAACTACAATCGAAACCAAGGTC
The DNA here is from genome assembly GCA_030686995.1 of Artemisia argyi. NCBI lineage: Eukaryota > Viridiplantae > Streptophyta > Magnoliopsida > Asterales > Asteraceae > Artemisia > Artemisia argyi. The sequence goes on from CM060709.1 coordinate 278,519,961, forward strand.
AAAACAACTATCAGGTAAACAATTCTCATGGACATGGCAACCAACATCAGGGAAACTTTCAAAACCACGGTTCTAATCATAATAACCGGGCTCAAAATTTTCCCAATCAAAATCAAGCCATCACTACAACTACTCATAATTACCCTAACCAAGCTCCTCCTAACAATATTCAAGCAATTGTTCCAACAGGTCCTTCACATGAGGAGTTGTTGAGACAATTCATGAAATCTCAGGAGGAAATGAATAGGGTGATGATAACTCAGATCGCTGACCTTGTTAAGAAGTCTTTAAATGATCGACCCTCGGGCTCAGGTAATACTCTACCTAGCAACACGATCGCTAATCCGAGGGGCGATGTTAAAGCGATCACAACGAGAAGTGATGTTTCCTATGATGGACCCAAAGCTCATACTACCTCTTCTTCTCCTCCCAAGGTAGTAGAGAATGAGCCTGAGGTGACAAAGGACAAGGTGCAATTTACTAGTACACGAAGTACCGCACACGTCCACCCTCAGGTTGTACCAGAAACCGTACCAGAACCAGGAGTTGTGCTTGAACCACCAACAACTCCTGAAGAGAACCCTAAATCCAAACCTTCACTACCATATCCATCTCGGTTACAAGACCAAAAGCTCCGCGAAAAAGCAAATCATCAAATGGAAAAGTTCTTTCAAATTTTCTGAGATATTCATTTTGATATCAGCTTTGCGGATGCTCTCCTTTTGATGCCTAAATTTGCATCGACAATCAAGAATCTGTTGAACAATAAAGAGAAGCTATTTGAAATGGCACGAACTCCACTCAATGAGAACTGCTCTGCGGTTCTTTTGAAACAGCTTCCTGAGAAGCTAGGAGATTCGGGAAAATTCCTCATTCCATGTGTTTTCCCCGGAATGGTTGAGTGCTTCGCCTTGGCCGATCTAGGTGCAAGCATCAACTTGATGCCTTATTCCATATGGAAAAAGCTTTCTCTTCCGGAACTCACCACCACCTGCATGACTCTTGAGCTTGCAGACCGCTCAACATCTCGTCCCCTCGGCATTGCCGAGGATGTATTTGTAAAGGTGGGGAACTTCCACTTTCTGGCAGATTTTGTGGTTGTCGATTTCGATGCTGACCCACGAGTTCCTCTCATTCTTGGGAGAGGATTCTTAAGGACAGGTCGTGCGTTAATCGATTTGCACAAAGAGGAAATAACTCTTCGTGTTGGTAATGAAGCAGTAACGTTTAACCTCGATCAAACTTCGAGGTACTCCTCTAATTATGACGCTGAAACGGTTAACCGAATTGATGTCATTGATGTTGCGTCTGAGGAGTACTCTCAAGAACTTCTTGGTTACTTACCGAGTGGCAGTCCCACTCCATCTACTGAGCCTATCATATCCGACTCTTCCCCTTCTCTCACTCCTTTTGAGGGAAGTGACTTCCATTTGGAAGAGGTCGAGGCTTTTCTCGCCCAAGATAGTTCAATTTCGGGAGAATTTGATGAGAACTATCTTGATCCTGAGGGGGATATTCTTTTACTAGAAAAATTGTTAAACGAAGATCCATCTCCCCCTCTTCCTCCAAAAATACTTCATAAAGAGGAAGTCAAAAATGTTGAAATAACTGATGACTTGCCTGTGGTTGAACTTAAGGACTTGCCGCCTCACCTTGAGTATGCATTTCTGGAGGGTGATGATAAATTACCCGTCATAATTGCTAAAAATTTAAGTGTTGAGGAAAAGGCTGCTCTCATAAAGGTTTTGAAGTCGCATAAACAAGCAATTGCTTGGAGACTCTCCGACATCAAGGGCATTGACCCTGAATTTTGTACTCACAAGATTTTAATGGAGGATGACTTCAGACCAGCAGTCCAACACCAAAGAAGGGTGAATCCAAAAATTCATGAGGTCATTAAACAAGAAGTTTTAAAACTTCTTGATGCCGGATTGATTTACCCTATCTCGGACAGTCCTTGGGTTAGCCCAATACATTGTGTTCCAAAAAAGGGTGGCATTACTGTTGTCACAAATGAGGAAAATGAGTTGATTCCAACTCGATTGGTTACGGGTTGGCGTGTATGCATTGACTATCGCAAGTTAAATGACGCCACCCGCAAAGATCATTTTCCTCTGCCCTTTATGGATCAGATGCTCGAGAGATTAGCGCGGAATGAGTACTATTGCTTCCTCGATGGTTTTTCGGGTTACTTTCAGATTCCCATTGATCCGCAAAGTTATGTCTATAAACGTATGCCATTTGGTTTATGTAATGCTCCGGGCACGTTTCAACGATGTATGATGTCCATATTTTCCGACATGATCGGGAAAACTATGGAGGTCTTCATGGACGATTTTTTGGTCATTGGGGATTCGTTTCAATCATGTCTCTCCCATTTAGACAACATGCTCAAACGTTGTGAAGACACAAAGTTATGTCTAAATTGGGAGAAGAGTCACTTTATGGTCAAAGAGGGCATTGTCCTCGGCCATAAGATTTCAAAGAATGGGATTGAGGTTGACAAAGCCAAAATTGATGTCATTACAAAATTACCTCATCCCACTACCGTTAAAGGTATTAGGAGCTTTTTGGGTCATGCCGGTTTTTACCGTAGGTTTATTCAAGATTTTTCTAAAATTGCCCGGCCTATGACCCATCTCCTCGAAAAGGATGCTCCTTTTATCTTCTCGCCTGAGTGCGTAGAAGCTTTTGAAACTCTAAAGAAAAAGCTTACTGAGGCACCTATTCTTGTTGCCCCCGATTGGGACTTGCCCTTTGAACTTATGTGTGATGCTAGCGATTATGCTATAGGGGCAGTCTTGGGGCAACGCAGGTCTAAACACTTTCAGCCTATACACTATGCAAGCAAAACGATGACTGAGGCTCAAAGTCATTACACCACCACTGAAAAAGAATTATTAGCTGTGGTGCATGCCTTTGAGAAATTCCGGTCATATTTGATCTTGACCAAAAGCATAGTGTATACGGATCACTCGGCTTTGAAGTACCTTTTTGCAAAACAAGATGCAAAGCCGAGACTACTTCGTTGGGTTCTCCTCCTGCAAGAATTTGATATCATTATTCGTGATAAAAAAGGAGCTGAGAACCTAGCTGCTGATCATCTCTCCCGTTTGGAAAACCCCCATCAAGATGTCTCCGAAAAAAGGGAAATTAATGAAACTTCCCCCTTGAGACACTCAATGCGGTTGCCTTTCGTGGAGATTCTGTTACCCCATGGTTTGCCGATTTTGCAAACTACCTTGCGGGTAACTTCATTGTGAAAGGGATGTCGTCCCAACAAAAGAACAAGTTCTTTAAAGATGTGAAACATTATTTCTGGGACGACCCCTACTTGTTCAAAATATGTGCGGATCAAGTCATCCGGCGGTGTGTATATGGTCAAGAAGCCACTGAAATTCTTAAGGCTTGCCATGATGGTCCCATGGGGGGGCACCACAATCCAAATTACACCGCCAAAAAGGTGTTTGATTCCGGTTTCTTTTGGCCCTCGATTTACAAGGATGCCCAAGAATTAGTCAAATCCTGTGACGCGTGTCAACGTCACGGGAATATTTCACAAAAGAATGAAATGCCACAAAATGCAATACAAGTTTGTGAAATATTTGACGTATGGGGCATTGACTTTATGGGGCCATTTCCGTCATCTCATGGAAACAAATACATACTCGTGGCTGTTGACTATTTGTCAAAATGGGTTGAAGCGAAAGCTTTACCCACTAATGATGCCCGAGTAGTCGTGAAATTTTTGAAAGCTCTCTTTGCTCGATTTGGAACTCCACGTGCTATAATTAGTGATCGTGGTACGCATTTTTGCAATGACAAATTCGATAAAGTCATGCAAAAGTATGGTGTAACTCACCGTCTTTCTACTACGTACCACCCTCAAACAAGTGGACAAGTAGAAGTTTCCAATCGAGGCATAAAGAGGATATTGGAAAGAACCGTTGGTGAAAATCGTGCATCTTGGTCGGATAAATTAGATGATGCACTTTGGGCTTTCTGTACGGCTTACAAAACACCCATTGGGTGTACGCCTTACAAACTTGTGTACGGGAAAGCGTGCCATCTTCCGGTCGAGCTTGAGCATAAAGCCTATTGGGCTCTCATGCATGCAAATTTTGACCTCAAAACTGCGGGTGATCATTGAAAAGTTCAACTCAATGAATTAAATGAACTCCGTGATCAAGCTTACGAGAACTCTTTGATCTACAAGGAAAAGACAAAGAAGATACATGACTCCAAAATCAAAAACCGCATTTTCAACGTTGGTGATCGAGTCCTTCTTTTCAACTCTAGACTCAAGATCTTCTCGGGAAAGCTCAAAACCCAATGGACTGGTCCATTCACTATCGTTAAGGTTTATCCTTATGGCACCGTCGAGTTATCTCAAAATGACGGCCCCAATTTCAAAGTGAATGGACATCGTTTAAAGCACTACTTTGGAGAGGACATACCATCCATGGTTGTCCCGGATCTCCAAACTTTCCCCAAGGATAATTGAATTCGGGGATTGAGTCAAGCTAGCGACTCGATGAACAAAAATTAGCAACATATATGGGTTTTCACCCGTATTTCTGACTTCTTTCTACTTTCTACCACCCTAGTGTGGGGGAATGGCCAACCCCCCGCTATTTGAAATGTATATAATTCAAAAAAAAAAATGTGATTGTATGTACAGTTAAATAAAGTGAAAAATACAAAACAATATTTCCACAGTTAGCTTCGAATATTATCTTTTTACGTTCATAAGTTCGGCATAATAGCCGGGACTTTGAATATTGAGGACAATATTCATTTCTAAGTGTGGGGGAGAAATTCTAGCGAATTTTATCGCAAAATACTTTCAAGTACCCCCATTTTGGCCCAAAATTTTCAAAAATTTTTCACTTTATTTCAAAATTTTTGTGGTAATCAGTCCGCCGTGTCTAAACAACAAAAGGGATTGGCTAATCCAGGAGCAAATGGCTCTTGGTAAAGATATCTCAAATCCGTTTACGGCTTGCAATTTGCCCAAATTTGTATGGTTCCTCAAATCCCCAAAAACAAATGAGTTGGCTAGCCCGCAAGATTATGGCTTGTGGTAAAGGCCGTGGAAAGACCATAATTGGTAATCAGCTCACCAAGATGTTGACTATTCCATCAAGAGTTGGCTAGTCCAGAAGCAAACGGCTTTTGGTAAAGACTAATCAAATCCGTTAACAGCTGGTAGTTTGCTCAAAATCACACGGTTATCAGGTGTGCCACAGTTCTTACACCTGGCTACTCCAGAAGTGATGGCTTTTGGTAAAGAGTTTAAAATCCATCAAGTTTTTCTCAAAAGATTGCTAGGGACTAGCAATAGTTTAGTGTGGGGGATTGATGAGTGTGTAAATACTCATTATTTTTATCGTATCTGAACTGCCAAAACATCCAAAAACACCCAAATACGCATCAAAATACACAATTTATCCCAAAAGTGTGTTTTATATGTCTTAGATGCAAAATGTTTAAAAACAAATGAAAAATGAACAAAGTTTACACAATTGGCAGTTTCAGTCCCTCAAGTTTCAAAAAATTGACAAAACTAGTCCTTGGAAGTTTAAAACGAAAAAAAAGTCAACCCAAGGCATGGAAAAGTAAAAAATTATAAAAAATGATCCTTGTGTAAAAAAAAGTTTGAGAAAATTACACATTTGGTCCCTTAAAATCCAAAATTGGCATAAAAGGTCCCTAGAGTTCCAGAAAATGACAGATTTGGTCCCTGGTGGGATATTTTTGAAAGGAAAATCATTTTTTGCCCTTGGGAAATCAAAAGTTATCAAAGTAGGTCCCTGGGTGAAAGTTTTGTGGAAATTACATGTTTGGTCCCTGGACTTTTGAAAAATTACACAATTGGTCCCCGAGAATTTTCAAAATGGAAATTTATTATTTTGTGTCCATGTACTAATGAGTTGTGGCAGGAATTACCCTTATTACTACTTGGGATGTTTGTACAATTCAGCCCCTCAATTTCAGTTTATTACAAAAATGGTCCTTGTGATTAATAGTTAAACCAAACGGATCCCTTTGTATTACAATAAACCCACCAAACCAATCCAAAATCTGATCCAAGCCCACCACCTTATAACTCCCCCAATCCAGCCCACTCCAACACTCAGCCCACTCCACACCCCGTCCATTTTAATACCTCCAAACTTTGACCTCCCCAACTTCGGTCAAATCTCCACATCACCCCCTACCTCCTAGCCTGCAACCCCCCAGCACCATCATCACAAACCCACTCCCTTCCTCTGCAACACTCCAAACCCTCCCCCTTGCATCCCATTCCAAACACAAACCTCCAAAACCCACTCCCTGGCTTCAATTATTCAAGAAAACGCCAAAAGCAATTTGGGCGCGAAAACATTTAAACGGCCAGGATTAAAATTCATCATCCAAGGGTGCACATGAGAGCTGGTAAAGAGACAAAGGAAGCTTAGAACCCTAAGTGGAGCTATAAAAAGAAGCTGAGAAGCAGTGGAATTGGTTTGAGATTTTTTAGTGTAATTTAGCTAATTTCAAGTATTGTAATATCATTTTAAGACCTCAAGTTGTAATTCATTTCCTTTTATTAATATAAGTTCTGAGTTCATCAATTCACTTTCAAATTTGTTACTTGAATTTCAATTCCATTAGCAGAAAATACAAAATATATATATATATATATATATATATATATATATATATATATATATATATATATATATATATATATATATATATATATATATATATATATATATATATATATATATTAAATAAAAAAAATAAAAAATAAAAAGAAAGAAGACATGAAGAAGGTGCTGAGGAGCAGGTTTAGAACCCCATGGGGGGTGTTAAGAGTGTGTTGTGATTGAATTTGGGACCAGTGGTTAAGCAGGACCCTTTGTGAGCTTAATTCTCTTTCATTTTCAATATAAGTTAACTGTTCATTAGCTTATTTGATTATTAGTGTGTTTATTACTTATCTCTTACTGCTTATTTAGTTTTTTTTTTTTTTTTTTTTTTATTATTATTATTAATGTTATGCTTATTTTGTAGTATAGGCAGTACTTGTTTTAGTTGTGAGTTAATCTTGTTACACTAGCTTATCTATGCTTGTTATGTTCATTAGGTTGTTTTGTGGATTAGGCTTGAATATCTGCACCTCTACCAGTTTGTTTCATCATATTATAAGCCTATTGTGTGATGTAATGGATTAAAAATAGTTGTTGCTTCACAAATCTTCAAAACAGGTTTTTATAGGGGTGTTTGGTTTTGCTGTATCTGTGTTGTTCTAGTGTGACATTGTTGTTATTCTTTGTTGCTGCATGTTCCTTTAGTGTACCATAGGTCATTCAAACCATTAAGTCAGTAGTCTATTAGTTAATAAGTCAAAATTATTTTCAATCTCACTCTTGTACTTAACTGTTAGGATTTTGATTACCATAGTCATTCATTTTAGCTTTAAATCTGTTAACATAGCCTAGGATAGTTGCATATTAGCTTATTACATCTACTTAAGTCATTTAGGATCATTTATAATCCATTTTAGTCAAACTTGTGCTGAAACATTAAAAGTCAAAAGGAGTTAACTGTTAAAATGGGTTGATTTTCCAGATCAAATGTAGGCTTCATCATAGAGTGGAAATACAAAATTCTTGTTGGATTGTGTTATTTGGTGGTTTGAGTATCTGAATCAAGAGAAAATTTTAATTTTGAAGTTCATTAGTTAGCTTATAAATAAGCTCAAAGTCACCTGATTGGTCTACTGCTTGCACTGTGCCATCTGTTTGGACCCATTTTCTCATAACCACATCTTACTCATTAATTGGCCAATTTTCTTGAAAATTGGTGATTTGTGTAGCCTGATACTCTGTTTTGTTGGTTGTGCTTTGTGTTTGGTTTTAATTGCTTATCTGGACTGCTTATTTCACTCTTTTAATTGCCTCTTGAACCACAATCTTAATCAGCTCTTCAGTATATGCTTAGCTTATTGATTTCATGATTCTGTGTGATGATTGTTGTTAGGATTGTTTTCTTTAGCTCATTTATGTTATTTTAAGTTTGTGTACAGTTGAGCTCACGCTGGTTTATGCTTATGTGCTTAGTTTGCTAACTGCTTATTTCATAATCACACTTGTACTTTTGCTGTCTGACCCATTTTCCCAAGGTCACAATAAGTTCAATCCTTGAGCTTTGTGCCTGTTTTTGGGTGTTTTGAGTAGCCCTTGTGGCTAGGTTGTGGTGCATGCTCGTGTTTTTCAATTAATTGCTTATCTTGCTACTTTGTTCTGCTTATTCAATTTGCCTCATCATCACCTGAACACAGAAGTCAGTGTAGGATGCCAAGATTGATAAGCTCCCTCAGAGCTTATTAGTGGGCTTAATCTTGTGAATTTGAGCTTTTTGAGAAGCTCATCCGTCATACTTTAAGGTTCCAGTGGTTACTTACAGTTCCAAGCTTACTAGATAAGCTTGCTTTATGCTTATTGTTTGTCCCATTTGCCAAATACACTGAGCACTCAGTGTATTTCAGGCCTTTTCAAAAGCCCCTCATAAGCTCACCTGTGGGTCCCCCAAGGTGAGCTTGGACTTTTTGAAAAGCCCTTCCACCCAGCTTGCTAGTTCCAGCTCATTTTCAGGCTTATCAGCTTATTCTCTAAGCTGAATTTAGGCTTGTAAAAAGTTGCAGCCTTGCTGAATCTGTGGCCATTTGGGTTTGCTTATTTGCTCTTGTGGCTTATTCAGCTTTTGATTCTTGTTGTTTCTACTTCATATCAGTCCACATAAGTTGTTTACAACTTATTTTCCTGCTTGTGTTCATTGGATTGCTTATTGTGAGCATTAATCCTCATTTATAAGCCAAAAGCCAACTGTTTGGCTTATTTGGACTCACACAACTTATTTCCAACTTCCACACAACTTGTTTTCACAAAAGTCCCATATTTTTAGTAGTATTTTAGTTCCATAAAAGAAAAATCACAAAATCATCAACTTTTAGAAAGTGATAGCTTCTATTTAAGCCATTTTGGCTTATTTTCTGCTTATTTATAAGCAATTTTCATTTTTAAATTTTTATTAGGCTTCTTTTTAGTTAAAATAAATTTAGTAATTTTTCCAGATTTTTCCTAGTTCATTTGGTATTTTTAGTAATTAATTTTAGTTTAAAATAATTAAATAATTAGTTTTAATTAATATTAAATAATTAAAAAGTAGAAAAAGTAGGTTTTCTGTTTTAAAAATAGTTTTATAATATTTTAGATTTTTCTAAATTTAATTTTCATTTTTCTAGTTAATTTTCATAATTAATTAATAATTAGTTTAATTTAGTTAATTAAAAAGTAATTAGAAATTAGTAATTAATTAATAGTAATTAATTAAATAGTGTAAAAATTATTTTTCTTTTTCTAAAAATTTTCTTAAGTCATTAGGATCATAAAAATATAATTTTCACGTTCGTAGGACTTTATTTGCTCTCGTTTCACTTTTATTTTTGCGCGTTCGCGTTATTTTTTTAATTCAAACGCGTGTTTTTAGGTTAACTTGTGTTTCTAGATAATCTGATCATCAATAATTGTTTCAATAGTGTTTATAAGTTATTTTCAATCATAATCCCGTAGTATAATCACTCAAAACAAATTTCTGATCCTCCTGTTAAATCACCCGATCACTTTAAACGTTTTTGAATACAATTGCTTACCTCGCTGGGACATAACGACCCGGGAATACACTGTACTCCTTGGTTAGTTGGTTTTAGACGTTTGACTAGGTTGACCATTACCTGGGAAACTTAGTTGACCGTTTAGGACCAATCAACTACTCGAACCTTGAATTCCATAAGATAATGTTTGTCTAACCATATTTTGCCTTTTTATAGTGAGACGAACTGAAGCACCTTTTATAGGCGTGTTAGCATTCTGATATTATTTTTGAGAAACCACTTGTTTCTCTCAATTGGTTTCCAGTTCTCAAGAGCACTGTGTTAAAGCACTTCTTTACACTTCACACGTACATGTGCTATTACGCATGCATTCAATATATAGTGTTATTTAGGTATATCACTTGATTCAACGTAGTATTAGATTTTTGTCCAGGATCTTCACATTTCGTAAAACTGTGTATGTGGCAATCATAAATACATTTTGAATAGTAATATAGCCTTAATGATAATATTGTAAATAGCAATATAGTTCCATGAATTATAGATACAGGTTAGGCAACTCTTGACCCAATAAACCTATATTCGGCATGTATCCTTTCAGTAATTTTTAGCTCTATCCATTAGAAATAGGGAAAAACACAACCGGGACATACACATCAGGAAAAACAGAATATGATAAAATTAAAAGTGTGCAGTAAAAGCATTACTGCTTGTAAGTGAGCCTCGATAAACCTAAGGTTGTGAATTAAATGCTTCAAGAATATTAGTGGAACTTACTCGTAAAGTAAAGCATCATCCTCATCAATAAAGAGAAGCAAGCCCCTCTTCGACTTTTTAGACCCATCGTCATGAATTTTAGTAACAGCTTGCGCACCAAGTGGAGCTACATCTCCTCCTGTCATCATTGCATAATCCAAACCCTACAAAACACATATGTAACACCCCCAAAATTTGGTACAGCGTAAGACTCATCAAGCTTTCGGGGTGTTACGGGGATTGGTATCCAACACAAGTCATAAAAGAACGAGATAAAGTAAACATAAGTAAAACACAACCACACGGGGTTTAAAAGTTTACATTCATCCCAAATTTTATCCAAAGTAAGGCCCAAAAGAAATAAAAGTAGGTCCACAAATACATATCAGAGTTTTAGAAAAATAGATCCTTTAACCGCATTGCCGAACCAAGCCTCCAATCCAAGCATCCAAAGTCATTACTTAATTACCTGAGAAAACGTGCTAAAAGTCAGCTTTCGCTGGTGAGATCATAGGTTTATATTCATAATTCAATCAAGTGGACATATACGCAAAACGCTTGCTAGCTAAACTAGGCCTCAATTCACAACGCAAAAATCCTATAGGTGCACACTATAGTCCAACCACATAATCCTCAAATAAATCATTCTCATCACGTTTCTCACCCCAAGTATTGAAAACAAAGTTCAAGAGTAAAAGTGGGGCTATGACTCACCTCAAGTCCAGAAATCAGCAGAAAGAATTCGGTAGAAGTAAGATGTATCACAACTCAAAGACAGCAACTACGGACTTGGCACTTCCTAACAATATAAACTCTTTTCAGGATCATTTACTCAAAATCAAATATTCCCAATCCCGAACGTATTCCATTTTACTTTCCAAAAATCCATTTCTCGTATCATTTTCGTATTAGTTTGGAGTTTGGCATTTGGTATCCATGCGGGTGGAGGGTCGACGCAATTCAAAATCAAGAAATCACAACCAAAAGAAGTAATAATAACAATCTACGGGTCTAATATTAGTTTAATATATCATTTAAATAAAACATCGAAGTTTACCAAATCCGTCGACTTGGTATTCCCCCATACCTTATTTACTTAATATATTATTCCAAGCTTATACCCAAAACCTAAATCACATAGCACGTAGAATGCTATATGGTATATATCTAAATGTAAGAAGTTCCCTAAATATATCGTCAAACTTACCAAATTCGTCAATTTGATAAACCTCACGTAATATTTAGTAACTCATAAATTCCGTACATATACCACAACCTATGGGCGTCGTAGGATACAATACCCATTAATATACTCATTTTATATAACTAAATAGGTCCTATTTAATCCGTCGATCAAATAAGTTACTTAGTTATAGAAAATGGATGTATTAATGTCACATATCCGTGACAAGCACGAAAGTCACTCAATGATTAATATGGCTCCACTTGGACTCAAGTGACCACGATCCCGTATATCCCGTATCCAACGTTATAAATTTTATCGGCATTTTTAGTTGCTTACTCATAATAACATTCCCAACATTTATTACATTATTTTTATAGTATAATATGCATCGTCACGTTATTATAATATTACTCGTGATCGTTTTATTTTTAATATACGCACTTGTATAAATATATATACGTTTTCACGTATATATATTTATATAAACGTTTATATTATTAATAATATTATTACGAGATTTATTATTAATTTTGATTAATTAATATCGAGTTATATAAGATGGTCACATGTCCGAGTCATCACTCTCGACTCATTGTCCAAGTCCAAGTGTTACGGCGTTTTGCCGAAATCAACCATTGACTAGAGAGTCAACGTGACTTCGACACGCACAACCAAAGTCCAAGTAATAATAACTAATCATAACCAAGTAATCCATCTTCGTCAATCAAGTCCCAAATCACGTGCTACAACAATAGGGTCCAATATGGCACCCGACTAACCTATCTCCGTCATACTAATTAACCGCCTCATAATCGGTTCCAAATACCCTTCGACAACAACTCCAAAATCAACCATATGTAAATCATTGTCGAGACCACGAAGGGTCTTGACCCAACGAAAGCATTCGACCAAAACAAGATATCACAACAATAATAAAACAACAACATGAACCACAACAAGAAAACATCAAGTTACACCAATTCCGGGTTGGTTTACCAAGCCAAAACCCGAGCCAAGTGACCCACTTGGGTCTCGGCACAACAAGGAATCACAAGAATCGACACCAAGGCCACTTGGGTCACGACCCAAACTCACTTGGAGCGTACCAAGGATGTCCCAACCGGACCCTTGGGGTCGCGACATACAAGAACAACAACATCAAAAGGTCATCAAATCCAAGCCAAATCCACACTCCAAATATCAAACTCTCGCTAACAATATTATGAGGTCAAAACCATCAAAAAAAATAACCCACAAGGCTCGAACCCATCATTGAGCCGTGAGCCACGGCTCACGTTTCCCACTTGACCCACACAAGAATACCAAACCCGGATACCAAAACACTTTTTATAACAAAAATATTGTTTCCCCATCATTTTTAGTCAAGATTTCATCAAAACCCATTAAAGAAAATCATGTACCCATGATTTGGGTGACACATCGAGACACACGAGTTGGAACTCGTGGTCACTCACCTTCAAAACGACTCCAAGAATACGTTTCTTCAAAACCCCAACAAGAAATGATGAAAATGATGGTGTTTAGGTGGCAGTGGTGGTGAAATCGAGGTGTTAGAGTGGTTTATATCGCGCATGAGTTATACCAAATGAAAGGTCTTGATGAGATGGTTAAGATGGTGGTGATAGTTTGTTTGTGGAGGTGGGGGTGGAGCGGCAGTAGGGGCAGCGGCGTGAGGTGGCTAGGGTTTGGTGAAGTGGATGATAATATTGAAAGAGAGAGAGAGAGATATAAAGGTTGTGTTTGTTTGTGTTTTTGAGAACCAGGGACACAAGGACCAAATTTGTAGTCACACTTTTCTTTTTATTTTCTTCCTTTCTTTCTTTTTAAATAACAATAATAGTAAAATAGTGTAGGGGATAAATGGCTAGTTATATAAACACAATGACCAAACCCGAAAACCTTTTAAAATATCTCGACATTCACAAACCGAGCTCGTTCCCAATATTTAAAATTCCACGATACGTTCCATAAATATATAAACCAAACCGTGAATTTAAAACATTTAAATTTGTTAGGTTATCCTAGTGCCGGAGTCAACGTAGTGCCAAATGAAAATTTCAAAATAAATCACCACATATATTCCATATCAAATTAATAATTCCAATTCAAATTCCATAGAAACCATGAATTTCAAAACCACGGTTCAAAGTTAACAAATTTATCGCGAATACACTTTCAAATATTCCAAAAATCATTAAATTTAAAGTAATGCTGGTTTTTAAATAGCTCCCTAATTTGCCAATTGTCAAATTATATGAACATGATATAAGCCAATTTACACAAGTATAAAACATGTGTAAAACTAAGATTATTGAGCATGTGGCATGCTTAGCTAATAAAAATGCAGCACTACGGTCATGAGGCTAGACTAATGACATCGACATCATGAAGTTATAACGTATTTGTATATACAATATACATAAGTAAAATTTTGAGATAACAAAAAGAATTTATTAGAGATACATTCATAATTAAAACCATTCAGTTAAATACCTACCTTGAAGAACATCTTCCTTGTAATCCTCCATATCATCATCATCAGATCTACGAAATTTCAATTGAATAATGAAATTGTAACCACTACGAATCACGTCAGATCTTTGTTCTGATAAAATTAAAGATATACCTTATCTAACATGCCCACAAAAGCCTCAATGAGAATGTCTATAATGGTAACTATTTAGCTATTTCAATTCAAATTCATTGTAAATAATTTAATGTTTCCAATAGTCATAAAATTTATTTTTATCATGTAATCTGTGTTCATTTATGAAGGTGAAACTGAATGTTTCCTTGCTAAAAGATATTACTGACAACGTTGACTTCTGTTTCAACCTAGCTAAAGAAGAGTTTGTAATCCTTCTTCCGGGTAATGAGCACATAGATAATAGATTAGAACACTTACGATACACAAACTAATTTTTAAAATAACCTTACATATCTTTTCTGTTTTGCAGTACTTATGGTGGGTCTCAAAATCTGGGTTCGTATCTCTTTTGCTGTAGAGTCATCTTCCCAAGAAGAAGCTCTTGAAAGATTCATGTTATTTTATAAAAAACACTCCCATTAACATAAGGTTCGAAAGGATTTAGTATAATTCAAGTGACCAATAACTAACATGACTGTGAACCAAATAACATGATAGTTAACCAATGTTTGCACTTCATGTGATTCTCCTAATTATGTGGACATAACGTAAATGTCCTTGGCTTCTAAGTGTTTATAATCCAAAATATGAAAATATCAATAATAAATTAGCCCATTATATTAATTCAGGGTGCTATTGCCACAGCGTTATATATGCATAAAAAGGTTACCGACTTCTGGATAAGCAGCAGAACGTGAGTCGGCGCATTCCCCAGTATCATGTAATCCTCTATCCGTCTAAGGAACTGCTACTTGAGAACCCATGACGCCAGCAGAAGTACTTTCAACCATAGCACAAAACAACTAAAAACCATAAAAAAACATGTCATAAACATACAAACGTCTAAATTTTTAATCCAAAATACTATCCTAGACAGAGAATAAAACATAAAGAAACTTTGGTTATCGAAAAATAATGATCATACCATCAGCCGCAAACTCCTGAATATCGTCCAATTTTCCTTTATTAGGGTTAGGGTTTTGAGAATGAACATGTGTGAATGACATTTTTTTTACGTAGGTTTATATGTTTGATAAGGGCATTGAGATCAATTTAAGCATGTCATTATTGTTTTCAATTGTCTATCATAAAATCTTGCGTGGTCCAATGGTTGAAGAAATTGTGTGTGGATGCCAAGACCTAGGTTCAAATTCTGCAAGTGACAAATTTTTTAAAATCCAAATTTAATCTTGTTAAATGGCTTAGTTAAATTTCGAAATATAATTTAAAAAAAATTAATAAATATTGCTTACATGGACAGAATGTGATGACATGACTGATAATGAATTACTGGGCAATGAGGTGGCATATTCTTCAAATACCTCCTGTTATATATATATATATATATATATATATATATATATATATATATATATATATATATATATATATATATATATATATATATATAGAGGATAAAGTTAAAATAAAAAGACAAATATCCGTAAAAATAATAAAAATAATTTTTTTTCAAAAATTCTCGAAAAATTCCAAAACAATTTCACAAGATCGGGTATGTTGGTGCATAAAACTTTTGTGAAAGAAGTTTTTCTAATTTTGAGTTTTTATACGTTTTTTTAATGCACAAAAAACGAATTTTAATGCTCAAAATATTCAACTTGTTTTAGTTAGATGCGGAATGTTATTTTGTTGAAAAAAGTCTGTTAGCCTTAAAGTTTTGTTATATTCGAGAATTGCATTAGTCTTTAACTACAAGGACCAGTCTTGCCATTAGTGTAAAGATTACCTTGTATTCTTTGTATAAATACCCCTCCTAGCCCCAACTAGGAGGGTGGATGTCTCATTTTGTATCTTAGGTGTGTGTGTTTTTCCTCCTTCTCTCTAAAATACACACACATCTTCCCTTCCATTCTTATTAATAATACCATGTCTTTCCTTTACTTTGAGCTTCCCCGACCCCCCGAACCACATGAATCATTAATATTATCGGTCCTACAAGTGGTATCAATCGCATAACAATGATTTAGGAGGGTTTTGAGTTTGTGTGTTTCGTTTTTTTTTAAGCTTAATATCACGTTTTTTTTAGAAAAGTTTTTACTTTTCTTGTTTTTCTTGGTTTTTACCACTTTTTTGATTACAAACTAGTGTTATAAACCTTTTCTAACAAGAAAGTTTCAACCTTTTTGAAAATTTCAAGCTAAAAATTCGATTTGATTTTTGTACTTGTTTTCTAGATCTCGAAAAAGTTTCATAAAAATCATCAAGTTTTGAACTTTCTTCAAGTTTTGGTGTTTTTTAGCCTAGAAGTACAAGAATCTTGGATTGCATAAGTCATTTGGGTGTGCTTTAAGCTTATTCTAAAAACTGTCATATTTTCGAAATCCCAACCATAATTTCGAAATTTCACTTTGACAAGTTTTCGAGAACACAAGAAAAGGCTCCGTTCGTGCTCACCGTTGGATACTCGGTATTTTCTCTCTTGTATAAGAAAGAAATTACTTCGACTTTCGGGCTAAATTTCGAAATTGTATAATTTCGAAATTTCTTGTGAAACTGGGTTTTCGAAAAAAAATCACAAGTTTTTCGAGAACTTTGCAAATATTTTCGAAAATCTCATATTTTCGATAAATAGCAAACTTTTCGAGAACCTTAACTTAGTTTTCGAAAATCTTTTCATTTTCGAGAACTTCAGAGTTTATCGAGAATTTTCAATTTTTTTGAGAACTTCAGAGATTTTTGAGAACATCAGAATTTATCGAGAACTTTAGATATTATCGAGATCTTGGGATTTATCGAGAATACAACATTTTCGAGAACTTTTGGTTGACTTTTGACGACTGAACTTCAAACGGCCATAACTTTTTAACCGTAACTCCATTTTCGACGAATCAGCTGTCAAAACGACCGTGAGACCGAGAAGAAGGACACGTTGAAAGATCTAAAAGCCAAGCTTCGAGGCCCAAATCCACTCTGAACGGAAGTTATTGAGGTTTTAAGGTTTTAGATCGTATTTTTCACCACAAAAACCTGCTTTATCTTCACCAAACCCTACTCCTATTTCGTTAGAACGATCCTACAATCAACTTTATCCTAAAAAAAAAAAAAAAAAAAAAAAAAAAAAAAAAAAAAAAAAATCAAATTTGAGTAAATTTTATTTTTTACAGGAAACTAAACGTTCAATTTTTACGCGAAATTCAAATTCTGGTATAACGGTGAAAATTTTGGCCCAAAATTCAAATTTTTAGGTCAATTCAAATTTTTCCGGTGAAATTTGGCGTCAAAATTTTTTGAAACTCAAATTTTTCTGTAACCTTAGAATTGCATTTCTAGGTGTTTTCAAAATTCTGGGAAAGAAAAATTTTCAAAATTATATTTCGGAAGGAAACGTAGATCTCACTCGAAAACATTCAAAATGCCTTTTCTAAACAATTTCTTTCCAACGATGGACATGGAACCTCTTGTTCAATTCTTTGCTCCATATCCTAAGACTGACAAGCCGATTACTGAGACTGTGCAACTATGGAATGAGACTGAGAAGCCGTTAACTGATACTGAACAAGACGTTGATGAAAATGAGCTTCCAGAGTACGTAAAATATCTTGACCTGAGATTTCCATTCACACTCGTTGAGCATATGAAGCGACCACCATTGAGTGTAAAGGCACAAAATGGTAAAGAATCATGTGAACATAAGTCAGATGAACCTGAAAACGCAGAACCTTCATATGACTCCGACACACCAAAAGAGAAGTTGACAATGCAAGTTGAGACTGTTGAACCTAGTTACGATCACTTTGCAACAACTGATACGGAACTTCCAAAACCAACCTTTTCCCCAGATTCTAAGAATGTGAAGCAGAAGCAGTTGGAAGAGAAACTTGCCTACAAGGCTAGGTTTGATGAAGCAATGTTGAGACAAAAGCAGCAAGCACTTGAGGTTCTAGCTGAAATGTTTCCAACTGACTTTACTCGGAATCAAGGTATACTGGCAAATGAACATGTTATTGGGAATCAACATAGATATGCTACGAGTACACAGACGGGGATTCAGATAAGGGAATATGTTGGGTTTATCGACATCTTCTCACGGGCTGATATGATTAATGACAAAGTGCTTCCAGTTAATGCTTCACGTACACATTATTATGCTGATTCCGATAAATTGTAACCATCAGGGGAGAGAAATGTGTACATCGAGGATGCACAACAAGTTCGCGTGACCGGGTTTAATGAGTTATGAAATGAATTGTGTCAGAAATTGGTTGATTCTATATCCTTATCTTCTCAACTTTTTCTACGTACTTCTACCTTATCCACCTTCACCAATTTCGGGCTACAAATTCAAGATGATCAGTGTTTTAACTTGTTACTTTGGTGTTATCATTTCATGTGTACGTTACGGGATGATTTGTTATATGTAAGATAACTGGAATGCATTTGGTGAGATGAAGATGTTGATATTCTGTTCCCCCGAATCGACAATCTTGAAGAAGGTCAAGTCTACAGTCTGTTCTACATTTTCCGCTGCATGTTAGAAGACTAAAGACGGTTTGCATTTAATTATCAAAAGACTTCTTCAGAATCAGGGCATTCATCAGAAAGGTTGTCAGTTTGGGGGAGAGCACTAATTAGGGGAGAGTGATTAGTCATAATTAATCCCTAATTAGATTTGCTCACATTGTTCTTCTGCAGGTAAAGAGATGGCAGCTGAGAAGATTCAGGAAGCTGAATGAAGCAATGAAGTTTGAAGATCACTCTCGGAGATGCTGCACCTATGTTTTGTATTTAATTTTACTTGTAGGGAACATTGTAAGCAATTCCCATATAACATCACTTTGGGGAGAGATTGTTAGCCTTAAAGTTTTGTTATATTCGGGAATTGCATTAGTCTTTAACTACAAGGACTAGTCTTGCCATTAGTGTAAAGATTACCTTGTATTCTTTGTATAAATACCCCTCCTAGCCCCAACTAGGAGGGTGGTGGTCTCATTTTGTATCTTAGGTGTGTGTGTGTTTTTCCTCCTTCTCTCTAAAATACACACACATCTTCCCTTCCATTCTTATTAAAAATACACACACCCCCCGAACCATATGAATCATTAATATTATCGGTCCTACAAAGTCAAAAGAAGTTGAGTCCAAAAACGAATTTTTGATGAAAAAAAAAAACGAGTTAATGCACAAACGTATTTTTTTATACTTTTTTTTTGATAAAGTATCCACTTTTAGATAAACTTCTTTTAGAACTTTTCATGCACCAATATACCCGATCTTGTGAAATTTTTTTGGAATTTTTCGAGAACCTTTTTTAAAAGAAAATATTTTTATTCTTTTTACGGATATTTGTCTTTTTATTTGATCTTTACCTTATATATATATATATATATATATATATATATATATATATATATATATATATATATATATATATATATATACACACACACACACACACATATATATAACCCTTTTAGTACTCTATAATCCTCTATACTCTCTAATAAAATATAGTTTTTCTACCTCCCTCTTCAACAATTTCTTCCAAGTATACTAAGAGCATGTGCAGTGGTAACGTGGGAGGCAGCGTTAGGGGGTGAATAACGCACGTTAACGTGCGTTAGTTGATGCATCTATCGGCGTTAAGGGTGCGTTAATGCGAGGCGTTAACCCCTTAATGCCACGTTAAGGCTTATTTTGCTAAAAAAAAAAATTTTTGGACACTTTTCACCCCTATGAACTTTTATATACTTTGAACTAAAGATATTGGAAATTACAAAAGACCCCCTTATTTCTGAAACTAGCTGTTAGATAATTTTATTAGAGAAACTAGCCATTAAGCCTTTTATTCAAACTTAAACTTAAACTGACATAACATCGTACTACATCATACAACACCATAAACTAGCCGTTAACCTCCCATACGGAAATACTTAACATAAACCAACACACGATATAGGAATAGAAAGGCCATTAATTCGTATATCTGTTCCAGTTGACGTTGTCCTTCAAAACCAACAACACTTGAAAATATTTGAAATCTTTCCCACCATTGCGTTCTTTGTAAACGTTCGTTGCATCTTCAAGACGAACATCTGGCTCACGTGTAGGCTGCAAATTGAAGTAAATTTCATGAAATTTTTGGCAATCACAGTTCATTCTTGCCCACTTACTCGTTAGCTGGTTTTTTCTACGAAAATGACCGTCTGATTGTCATTAAATTTTTGTGTTACGACTTGCCAAAAAGGTCCTTCACTGGCATGGAATTCGTGAACGTTTTGCCACATCTCGGCTAGCCAGCTTTCTTCTTCAATAGACCAACGATTTGTCATTGTGAATTTCTTTAGAAAGTGAAGTGTCTGCAAAATTGTATGATAATGTATGCTATATATTGGAGTGTATAAACATTTAAAATTCAAAATTCAAAAACCTGAGCGGGATAAATTGAAATTTCAAATTCAAATAAAAAGGTAGTTAAACTTTTAAATTTTAAATTCAAATACATGGGCGGGATTGTTTAAACCGTTTAAAATTCAAAAGTGGGTGGGCGGGATTTTATTTGAATTTCAAGTTCAAATCAATGGACGGGATTTATGAGCTTATTTAACACCCATTCACAGCTAATTATTGGTCACACCCATTTACACATAATTCTCATACAGATCATACATAATTCACAAACAATTCTCTAAAAATAATGTCTCATAACAATACTCCAGATACCGACTCAGTTTACAACACCCCACCCGAAGATCTTTTCCCGGTTTTCCCATACGACAATGAACCACAAAACAATCAACCACAAGATTTGTTTCCCGTATTCGAATATGACAATCCACCACAGAACACTCCACCGGAGTTTCTTTTCCCACCGGTAAACAATCCACCAGCAAACAATCCACCCCACTACAATCCACCGGCAAACCTTCCACGTGCATTGACTGATGAAGAACTGTTCTTGCAAGATATGCAAGAACTGTTACGTGTTGAAGCAGAGGAAGCACGTGATGACGTGAAGCAAGGGAGCGTGAGGAGTACTTAAGAGCGAGACAGGCTCGGAGAGACCGTCGTTGTGAATGGCGAATAGAAAATGGACTAGACCCTGTGCCAACGAGTGAGGACGATTCGAGTGCTTCGAGTCACGAGGGCTATGTGTCGGATGATTTGTTTTATTGATTCATAGTTTTATGTTTAGTTATCGTAGCTTTATGTTTAATTATCGTAGGTTTATGTTTAATTATCGTATTTTATGTTTCATGTTTGCTGTAGTTTCTTGTAATTTGTTTAATGTATGTTTAAATTTTAAGTATTAATATAAGTTGTGTTTTATTAGTTATTTAAATGAAATATTAGTTTTAGTTGAGGGTTGAATTTGAAAATAGTTGAGTTAAAGCTGAGTTAAGTTGAGTTATTATTGTGGGTGTTTTTTTGTGAGTTAAAGTTAAAGTGTTAAAGCTGATGTGGCGCTGACGTAATGATGAGTTAAGTTATAACTCACGTTATTGATGTGGATGCTCTAAAGCCTCTGTGACACATGTACATACTTTTGAATAAAAACATTTGAAAAATCAGCGTGAATAATGGTGTTGATTTTAGAAGCATTTTCGGTCAACCGTGAAACAATTGTTACATTCCAAATGAGATATGATATAACTTTGGCAAGCATAATTATTTCATCAGCGTGAACAAGAAATTTTTCATCTTAATATGTTATATTTAAAAATTGGAATGATTGATAGTGTAAGGTCCTTAAAAGACATTCTGCTTTTTATTAATACTAGATGAGTATCCGTGCATAGCAACAGGATTTTATAGCGACAGATAATTTATTGATAAAAAAAGTTTATAGGTTATAAACGAAAAATAATAAAAGTTTGAAGATTTGAGAATTAAACATAATGTTTTGAAACCCGGTCGACCCGGGTGGTTCAACTGGTTGAACCGTTCCGGTCGAAAAACAGGTTTGAAGCGTCACAGGTCAACCCGGTTTGTGTTTTAATTGGTTATATTTAATTTGATAGATATATTTTTAATTAGTTGTACAATGTGAATATATCATTTTACTTTTAAGTAATGGATAATGTTTTGAAACCCGGTTCGACCCGGTTGGCTCAACCGGTTGAACCGTTCCGGTCGAAAAATGGGTCGATTTAAACCGAGTCAACTTGCTAGGTTGGGTCAAAAACGGGTCAAATCAAACTAGGTCAACCCGCCGGATTTGAAACGTCCCGGGTCAACCCGATGTGTGTTTGAATTGGTTGTATTTAATTTGGTAGATATGCTTTAATTTGGTTGTACAATGTGAATAAATAATTGTACTTTTAGGTATTAGGGTGTTTTAATAAGAGTATTAATTATATTTCACTTTCTCTCTTATTTGACAATTGTTGAAAACTCAACATTTCACTTTTGACCATTTTTCTATTATAAGTAGTATAGATTAGTTTGTTACGACATTTTTTCTTGCAAGTAACATTGACGTTTGGTGCTATATAAGAGGCGTTTTATTTTACAAACTCAAAAACACTCACATACCAATGGACCAATCAGAAGCCTCCATTTAAAAAAACATAAAAAACACGGAGGGACATTTTTGCCAACTCACCAAACTTACCCCACCAACCCCACCCCCTACCTCTCACTTTACATACATAAGATATCATAAAAAACCAACTTTCTCTCTCTAACCATCATCAAAAACCACCATAACAAATAAAAAATAACCACTTTTTAACCGTTTAAATCATCAATAAAATACAAAATTGGAAGAATCATCGAGTGCACAAGCAGATCCACAAAAAAACCGATTCAAAATGAACCTACTGAATCTCGGGATGAAGGTATGATGCTTCTGACTAATTATTTAGTTGTTTTATTGGTTGTGTTTTTTAGTGTTTACATTTGGTTGAGTTTCTGAGTAAAAAACTTTGTATACATGAATGCACACCAAGTGTTTGATGAAATGTGTGACTGAAAAGTATCACCAGTGATATTTGAAGTTGAACTGTATACGTGTGTATCGCTAGTGATATTTGAAGTTGAACAGTATATGTGTATTATCACTAGTGATATTTGTATTTGACTTAACCGTGCAAATCACATAAAGCACACAGAAAATGAAACAATCGTCATCTAAAACAACGAATACTTTAGTTTTTACTGTTATAGAATCATTATTAGTGTGCTTTACTAGTTAATTTTCGATAATTTGTGATGTTGTGATGATTTAAGTGATAATATGAGAGATTAAAAGTTAGGTTTAACATAACAAAAGATATGTTGTGGTGCTTTTGTTTGATTTGTGATAGATTTGTATGTTTAATGATTGTGCATGTTTTAAAAGGTTTTACCGCGGTATTTGAAAATAATATTGACTGGTAATGTATTACATGTGATATAAAAGTTGAATTATTGTTGATTGGAAGAATATCTATTGTGATAACAAATAGTTATTTGTTTGACATATGATACTGAAAACAAATGAACTATTCGTACACTAAAGAAAGCACATCTCCACAACCAAATTGAAGAAGCTCAAACACTTGTGATATCACAAGTTCCTCCATCACCACAATTGATTCAACAAATAGAAGAAAGCTGACACACATGTGATATCACTTGTGACATCACTTGATATCACCTGTGATATCACAGGTGGTATCACATGTGATATGTGATCACATGTGATATCAAAAGTTCCCCCGAAAGCATCTGGGAATAAAATGAAGGTGTTTGTTGATGAACCAATGAAGAGGACGATTGTTGAAGAACAAAACTAAATAAAATAAGTTGATGAAAACAGTTGCGTTGTTATGTTTTAATCTATACGGTTATAAATAAATGTGTATAGTTGACAAGTTGGAAGTCAATAGTGGGTATTTAGTTTGACTGAATCATGTTATTTGTCACAAGAGATTCAAACTCACAGAAATAGGCCATAGTGAGCAATTGTTTAATCCATCTTGATTTGCGAATATTTGTTTCATAAAGTTTTGAGTGGTATTTAGTTTAATATGGTAATATGAAAAGTGAAAAGTGTCATACCTGTAGTATCACCAGTAATATTTGAAGTTGAACTGTACATGTGTATTATCACTAGTGGTATTTGTATTATCACTTGTGAAATTTTGTATATTTTATAGGTTTTTTGTTTACTTGTAAGCTTTATTTTACTAGTGCTATTGACTTATTGAGTAAACCTAACAATTCAGAAAAATAAATAAATAAATAAATAAAATAATAGTATCACAAATGATATACAAGTCCAGGATAAAATTAGCGATGCTATTAAATAAACCTAACAATCAAGTAAAAAGTCAATCAATCAACAAACTAATACTTCAATTGCAGCGACTGACAAACCGCCTCCACTTTCAACTACGCCGTCGCCCCATTGACATTTGAAACTTTTCCCTTGTTTGGACAAGTATGTCTATTATGATCAATTATATTACAAATATTACAACCATTCTTTTGGTTCTTACTTTTTTTAATAGCTTTCTCGCGTCCACCCTTAATATGGTCATTCTTATGTCCTTTATCTCTCTTAGGTTGTCTACAAAAGAAGTCCAGTATCATAGACAGCTTATCAGTAATTTTAACAATAAGAAACAAATTATCAAATATATCACTGGTGATACTACACATATATCAAGTATATCACTGGTGATACTACACATATATCAAACATATCACTGGTGATACTACACATATATCAAGCATATCACTAGTGATATTACACATATACCATCAGTAAAAACATTTATTGTGTTTGTCTATTACAGTGAAAGGCACAAAAACTATCTTGTATATAAAAAGTACAAAATTAATACCTTCGTGTAAAATCTAATAATGATCTTCATTACATACTCAGCATTAAACTCGGAAATAACACAAAAAATGCCAAGAACTCCAAAAGATTTTTTGGTAGCCGTGCAAGCATTTAAATAGAGCACCACAGAAAAGACTTCAAAACACTGTAAGCTACACCTTAATTAATAAATAATAAGCAATATTACACTATAATTAATAACTTATCAGTAACTTATACTCACAGCTTATCCTTACAAACATATATTTTCATCCTCATCAAAATGTGAAAAAATTTATATAAGAAAATTAAACATCTTAACATAAACAACTTATAAATAAACAGACTAACAAGTATCATTGGTAATACTAAACGTATATCACTAGTGATACTAAACCAGCTTATAATCATCAACTTCAAATATCACTGGTGATACTAAACGTATGATACAGAGCAGATTCAAAATCAAAATTAGACACAAAAACAACATTCAAATGCAGTTAAAAACATAAATTCAACTAACAACTTAATTAATAAGCAAAATTACAAAAACAGATAACAAAATTATCATATATTTTTCACTCACACATTTTATCAAACACTTGATGTGCAACTTGATCACAAGGAATGTTAAACAACTTGATCCACATAATTAACAAATGATTCAACAACACTATCAACAGCAAGAATATCCATCAAATCAGCTTCTGAAAAAAAGGTTCATTCAAATCAAAAGAATATATAAAAAAAAAGATGATAATGATCGGGAGGTGATTATGAGATGATGAGCGGAATGGTGACTGGAACAGTGATGGTGATGGTGATCGGAACGATGGTGTAGCGGTGGTAACTGATTATGGAGGGAAAGGTAACAGATTATGGAGGGAAGTCGATTGGGAGAAAACACACAGTTTGTGTGTGAAAAAAAGAGCGAATGGAAAAAAATAAATAAAATAGAACTTTATATAGGTGGGGTAAATTAGATTTAAGTGATTAAATCTTAGATTAATCTAGGCCATTAGATCAAAAAAGATGAAAAGTGGGGATTTGTCCATTGGTACGCATCAAAAAAAGGGTATGCATTTGTATTTTCCTCCTAAAAATGATTGGTGCTTCGTTTTTATTATGTTGTTAATAACTTAAGGTCCTTAAAAGATATTGTGCTTTTTATTAATATTAGGCAATTACCCGTGAATAATATCGAGATTTTTAGCGGCAAATAGCTGTAAGTGCGATATTGTGCTTAAGTGTTTTATATAACTGATGACGTATAGTTTATATATGGGCCACGAGCCAAAATGATAAACATTACTCGGCCCAAACCCACCACGAGTGGGCTATCATAACGAATGACTTGGGCCATAATAATAATGGCTTGGGCTCACGAAGCCCAAAGCCCAACCAAATTAACCGGGCATGCGATAAGGATCTTCTATTCATGGAATAGATATCCTTACCCCGGATAAGCACTACGCGTGTGAAGAGTAAGGAGCAAGAAACCTACACAGTTTCAGCCCTTATATAAGGAATGATATATCCTCATTCAAAGGTACGATTCACAAACCCTAACTCTTAACGAGAACCCTAAATCGATTACTTACTCTCACGTCGGAGTCTAATCGTGGGAGACAATCCCATAATAAGCCTAACGGTGTTGTTTATTTTCTTAGTGCGCAGGTTACAAGTACTAAGAAAGCGAATTGGTACAAGAGCAAGAGCCCATAATCAGGAACGCCCAACTTTTGTATCAACAAGTGGCGCCATCCGTGGGACCCAACTAAGAACTAAAGACTAGAATGACAAAGAATAAGAATTCAAGCCAGCGGACTCCGCAGTCGGAAAAACGTGACCATCAGAGGAAGAATCAACAAGAGCCGACCTCTAGACAGGTCGCTGGGACAACCAGCGCACCTGGTCACCAAGAGGTGGGAACAACACAACCTCTTCCAGAGGTAGAACTACCAGTAAGGACTACCCAGATCACCCCAGTGGTCCCAAGCGCTGAGGAACTTTAGCGCGCTCTCTTCACCACTCCTCACCAAACCGTGCCCACAGTGAACAACACTGTGCCACCAGATGCGCCTAACCGAGATAGGGTGCCTAATACCGAGACAGGCATTCTTGCGACAATCGAAGGCGCGCCCAATCTCACTTTGGGAAAATTTGTATCCCAAAACTATGAAACCTTGACTGCCCTCATGCAGGAAGAAGCAAGGAGAAGGGCAAGTACGAGCCTACAAGCTCGATTGAATTTTGGTCCTGAACGCGAAACATCACCACTGCGCCACCCACGAGGAAGACGCGCAGAACATACCACTATCCATGATAGGCTGGGTACGATATCTGATTCACAATGCTCAGAAGATAGTGAGAGGTGCACTAATGTCCACTCAAGACTTGGTAGTCGGGGAGTACAAGACCGATTAGGACCTCAACATTCGCCAAGCCAAAGATCCTCTAAACCTGGAAGTAAGAGGATCCAAGACAGATTGGGGAGAAGAAGATCCCCAAGTAGAGATCCCACAAGCTTTTCTTCTGAAAGAAGTCGGCGCAAGCGCCGAAGAAGAGACTACTCTTCCTCCAGTGACTCCTCAGATAATGAGGAGAGAGAGACAGGACACTGGAAGTCAAGAAGGAGGCGTCGCGATGAAGAGAACGAAGATATGTCTCTTCCATGGCATCGCCAGAAAGTTGATGCATTTACACGGCGCATCAGCGATTACTCAGACCGCAAACGCAGACGCATGCCCACTGATTCGCCTCAAACAGTCAGATAATTATTGGTCAACCACTTGTGAATGGTCAACTATAATAGTCAAACAGCTGAGGCAAATGCTTCCGTGGAATACAGTGTTTCCCCGGGTCGTAATGTCCCAACGAGGTTGTGATGGTATTAAAAATGAAACTGTGATCGAGTGAATGTGAACAGGGATATGAATAAGTGTGTGTGTGATTACACTAAGGTTTTATAACTTAAATAAACTATTTAGAACGATTACGTAAAACCTAGATATCTAAAACGTATAAACGTACACCAATTTAAAATCAGACGCGACTGCGTACTGAGAAAAAGGTGAGTTTTAAGAAAAATAAACTATAGGGGTTAAAAATGAAAATTCTATAAACTTAAACTTAAAATAAAATAAAATTAAAAAGAAAACTATTTTTTAGATTATTTTATTATTTATTATTAATTATTTAATTAAAAACTATTTAACTATTTAATTAAAACTAATTTAATTAAAACTAAAAATGATAAATACTACAAATTAAACTAAAAACTTACAAAAATAATTTCTAAAACTTAAAATGAACTTGAAGAAAGTATAAAAAATAAAAATAAATGTTTTTGTCTTTTTATAGATTTTCTATTAATTAAAAACTATTTATATTAATTAAACTAATTAAACTATTTTAAATTACAAATAATATTAAACTAACTTAGAAAATTATGAAAAAGTTTATAAAACTATATTATAACTTATAAAAGCTATAAAAAATATAAAAACTAGGTGTTGCTATATAAAAATTAATTATGCTATTTATAACTTACTTATTAATTAATTATTAATAAAACTATTATTAATTTTAATAAATACTAAATTACAAAATAAAAATCTGAGAAAATTATTAAAAATACTTTAACCTAAGAGGAAATTAATAAAAATATAAAAACACAACTTTCTTAATTAAAATCTAAAAATGAAAATTAAAATTAAATTAAATTAAATAGAAACTATCACTTATTTTTATGTTGGTTTTTCTGGATTTTTCTTTTACAAAACTAAATTATACTTAAAAGTAAACAACTTTAATAAAAACAACTTTTTTATAAGCTACTAATAAACACTGTGGAAGCTTATTGTTACCGCAGTTGACTTTTGTTGACTGAAAAGGCAAATTAGCTCAAATGAGCTTATGTGGGACCCACCTTGGTTTATTCAGATCTAAATAAGATAGTTGGACTAGTCAAAGCTTAATTTGGTCAAATAAGCTCAGTAGATAAGCTGATAAGCCAAAATAAGCTAATCCAAAACTTAATTTCAACACAGAATGGGGACAAGGTTTATAGCTTATTTCAAGTGGGGTCCACTGAGTTTCAGGTCAAACAAAAGGTCAATCCTAAGAGTCTACTAGGAGGGGGTTGAAAGATGCTAAGTTTGACAAGTGGGGCCCACTGAGGTGGCCACAAATCACCACCAAAGTGGTGGTGATGGTTGTGTATCTGGTGTGCAGGGGAGATGTTCTCCCTGCAGTTGTGTATGAGCACAAGTGGGGCCCAGCAGAAAATTCACAAAAATATAAGCTAAGTAGGATTTGAAAGTTGAGGTGGTAGAGTGCTAAACCTAAAAAGCTCAAAGCTTAAATCCTATTACAAAAATCTACAAAATCCCTTGAAGTTTTGTAAAAACCTGAGAGATTCAATTTTGACTTTTAACCAAAACTTGTAACTTTGACTATTTTGAGTTTCTAGCTTAATTTAGTGACTGAATATGAAGTAATAAGATGAAATGAGACTAAATTAAGCTTAAGCTACAACTTATTAGCTAATGGGTGGGTTTATGAGGCTAATATCCTTGACAGTTAACTGTCAAGGGGTATGAAGTTGGATTTTGACTTTTAGAGCTACAAATGAAAAGGTAATGACTGAGTTTGTTTTATTACTACTAGAGTACACTACATATGCAAGTAAATCAGTAATCAAACAACAAGAACATTAAGTAAAGACCTAATCCAAACACTCCTTATCTGATATGCAGTTGAGATTTTAAAAGCATTCAAGTGATTTAGCCTATAAAACTGATTTCAAATGTTATAGCATGATTACTTAAGATCATTGAAGCATAAAACAGCACCAACAACAACATAATGCATATGAATCACACCTATGTCATTTTGACTGTGAATGTGAAAAACTGATCAACCAAAGATTTCCATGAACAAGCTATATATTTTAAGCAATAATATTATTAATACATGCAAAATAAACATAAAAGAACACAATTAAGAAGTTAATATTTAATCTACAGTACAACTGCCAAAATATTGAGATAATGGCTTACAATGGGAATAGACTGAAAAACCAAGAACCAGGAACTCTGTCACATCCTATGGCTCCCCAATGAGCTTCTAAACCAGAACCAACTTCCTAATTAACCCTGCTCAGCTTTCAATCTTCATTCCATTTGATTTTTTATTTATGAACTATTTCTTTTTGTATTTTTGATTATTTTTTTTATCTTGACTAAAACTGAGTTAAACCTATTCTAAAGCTTTGAAATCTTTTAAAAACTTATAAGTAAACTTAAATAAACTTAAAGCAACAGGTTTAAACAAGTTTGAACAAGATTAAGTAGATTTGTCAAATTTACTTAAAATTGCTAAAATTGACATTAATAAAGGAGACTTGTAATTGATACTTGAAATTACTTGAGTTACACTGATAATGAAGAAAACATACTGTTTAAACTAAATATAACAACTGATAACTGATTTGAAATTAACTAAACTAGGCTAATCTATTTTTAACTACTACTAATCTAATAATTGTTCTCTGCTCCTTCTTCTTTCTTATATAAGCTTCAAAAAGGTTCCAGGGGGTCCCACTGAGCTTGTCCCACTTCACTTGAGCCATTAGATTGCTCCAATTAATCCTATCCGTTGAACCAATTTTTGGCGGGAAAATTTGTTGGAACCAATTGGGGACTGTGAGGGTTTTTAATGGTTGATTTTGGAGGTGGAGGGGACAGGGGATAGGTTTAGTAAGCATAGGTGGTGGAGTTGGAGTGTTGGTATGGTTTTGCAGGCCCAAGTGGTGGAAGTGGATGTAGGTATGCCACGTGGTATCGCCTGGGGCAAACCCAGGGAGTGGGTTTTGGTTTTGGTGATGACAGGGAGTGAAGGAGGTGGTGAGGTGGTGAAGCAAGTGGTGAAGGTGGAGTAGTAGCAGGGTGAGGTGGAGAGGAGGTTAAAGATAGAGGGTGGTCAACGCGGGTCAAACCCGTTATATATTTATTAAGGGTGAGTGGGCTGTTTTGTTTGGGCCTGGGTAAGGGACTGGACCAGGTTTAGATTGGATTTGGAAATTGGATTTTAATAATACAAAAGGGTCCATAAGGTTTAAGTAATATTTCAAGGACCAATTTTGTAAAAACCTGAATTTAAGGGACTGAAAGTGTAAGTTTTCCAAAGTTATCCAAGGGGTGTATTTTGTCACTAGTGAATAGTACAAGGGCAATAAAGGTAAATTTCCATGTTTTGAATACCCAAGGACTATATTTGCCAATTTGGAAAGTTTAGGGACTAAATGTGTAATTTCTTCAAAACTTTCATCCAGGGACAAATAGTGACAATTATGAATCCCCTAGGACCCTTAATGATAATTTTCCCATTTTGAACACCCGGGGACTAAAACTGTCAAGTTTGAAACTTTGAGGGACCTGTTTTGCCAAACTGTGAAACTTCAGGGACCAATCATGCAATTTCTCCAAACTTTTCACCCAAGGACCATTCCTGCCATAAAAGATTAGTATAAGGACCAAAATTGATTTTCTCAAAGTTTTTACATCCTAGGGACCATTTATGTCAATTTGCAAAGTACAGGGACTAAACTTGTAATTTTGTGAAACTTTGCACCAAAGGACAGAATATGTAACTTTATGATTAAAAAGGACCTTTGATGACTTTTTCATGTTTTTAGAATAACCAGGGACTAGTTTTGACAATTTTTGAAACTTGAGGGACTGAAACTGCCAATTATGCAAACTTTGTACGTTTTTCATCTGTTTTTGCATATTTTGCATTTGAAACATATAAAACACACTTCTAAGATATTTTAAGTATTATAATGTATATTTGATTGTTTTTGGATGTTTTGGCAGTTCAGATTGGTATAAAATGATGAGTATTTAGACACTCATCAATCCCCCACACTAAACTATTGCTAGTCCCTAGCAATCTATTGAGAAAAACTTAATGGATTTGAAAAACTCTTTACCAAAAGCCATCACTTCTGGAGTAGCCAGGTGTAAGAACTGTGGCACACCTGATAACCGTGTGATTTTGAGCAAACCACCAGCTGTCAACGGATTTGATTAGTCTTTACCAAAAGCCGTTTGCTTATGGACTAGCCAACTCTTGATGGAATAGTCAACATCTTGGTGAGCTGATTACCAATTATGGGTTTTCCACGGCTTTTACCACAAGCCATAATCTTGCGGGCTAGCCAACTCATTCGCTTTATGGGATATGGGGAGTTGAGGAACCATACAATTTTGGGCAAATTGCAAGCCATCAACGGGTTTGAGATGTCTTTACCAAGATACGTTTGCTCCTGGACTAGTCAATCCATTTGTCATTTAGACTTTGGCGGACTGATTACCACAAAAATTTTGAAGCTCAAGTGAAAATTTTTTAAATTTTTGCCAAAAACGGGGGTACTAGAAGATATAATGTGATAAAATTCGCTAGAATTTCCCCCCACACTTAGAATTGAATATTGTCCTCAATATTCAAAGTCCCGGCTATTATGCTGACATTTTGAACGTAAAAGGGCAACATTACAAGCTAAGCGTGGAAAACACCATTTTGTTTTTCACTTCATTTGTAATCATAGCATGGGGGACTCCCCCACACTTAGGGTGAAAACCCTATAAGCATGCTACTGTTTTTGTTACCGAGTCGCTAGCTTGACTCGACCCCGAATTCATTTGTCCATGGGGAAGCATGATGTGGAAGAAACAATCTCCATCGGACTTTCATTCAAGATGTTTGGATAAACATTTGAAGCACGTGAAAGTTCCATACCGATGAGATATACACACACCGGCTCAAAATTTATAAATGAGAATGTCGGGGTCAAAGATAGAGTCTTCATTCCCGAGGGAGTGAAGAAGAGGAGAAATCACCTGGTAGGTGAAGGAAAGAAGAGAGATCTGAATAGCAATTAAGATAAGAACTTCCTCCTCATGAAATGCATATTCAAGTGGAGGAGGCAAGCCCTTAAGCTTGATCTCAGGAAATTTATCAGTTTCCTCAACTGATTTGATTTCCTCATTATGAAGTTGTTTGGGTGGAAGAGGAGGAGATGGATCTTTGTTTAAAAAACTTTCTAGAAAAAGAATGTCCCCCTCAGGATCAAGATAGTTTTCATCAACTTCATACGAAGTTGAACTATCTGGGGCAAGGAAAGCTTCGACCTCATCCAGATCAGCTTTGAGATCGAAGAGATCATCATTACTTCCTGATGGAAGTGAATCAATGTGAGTATGTTTATCAGTGAACTCCTCAAGAAGGAGGTCAGTATCAGAATGAGGAAGTGAAACCTCAACATACTCAATGTCTCCATAAGATAAACAATCATCACTGGAATCAGAGACATTCTCAAATTGATCATTTGGATTATTAAGGGTGAAAGGAATATCACACACTTGATCAGAAATTCCCTGTGACTCTCTCGGGATTTGGACAAGGATCTCAACACTAGACTTTATTAATTCGTCCGATTCCTTATTAGGAACAGTGCTAAGATGCTCATCCCCCATGTTTAGAGAGTGAGTGTGAACTTCGGGTGTGATAACAACAGACTGAGGGAGTTGAGAAGGACTAGTAGTCATGGATTTTATAAGTTCCATTCGTTCATTTGCTAGTAACTTCTCTGTAATCTTTTCTCCCTGATTTTCCATGGAAGGAATCACAACTGATGAACTCGATGAATCTTTTTGAATGATAACAATGTCATCATCATCATCACTGTCATCATCGTCATCACAAAGAGCAGCATAGCGAAGATTGGTACGTATTTTGGCCGCTCTTTGCTCAGCAAGTAATTCTTCCATGCTTTTTCCAGAATCACGTTCTTCAGCAAGTAATTATGCGATAGATTTATCACGAGAATTTTGAATGAGAGGAAACTGTGGGGGCGTGGATGTGTCAAAACCAGAAGGTTGACATTGATCATCATTGTGAGGACCCCCACAATATACACAAGAAGAACTTGGATCATGGCAAGGAAAAATATTAGCCAACTCTTCCTTAAGATCTTTGAGTTTCTCAAGAACCTCTATATAAGGGTCTTGCTGGATATGAGGAGTTGCTTGAATCATTTGGTACTGTGGAGGTGGGTCTTGAAACGAATAGTCATAATTGTTACAAGGAAATGGATTCCTTGATTGACAATCAGAGCTAAAATGTGGACCTCCACAGTAATCACAATAGTTGAACTGATGTGGCTGTGAGTCATAATTGTTATTAGGAAATTGCTCATAGACAAGCGTGTTTCCTGATTGACAATCAGAACTGTAGTGTGAACCACCACAGTACTCACAACAGTAAAACTGCTGAGTCTCATGGTGTGGAAGCTGGTGGAATGAATCAGTCATGTCAGGGTAGGAATAGGGATTCTGGTTATAGACAGACCCGTTTCCTGACTCTACCATGCCACAACTGGGGCAGTTACCACCATTATAAGAACTACCACACCATTGACAGACAAGAGGGTGGGAATAAGACATAGAAAGAATCAAAGGGTTTAGGGGGTGAGAAATGAAGAATCAAATAGGTAGGAGGGTAAAGATGGATATTTTTGGTGTTTTTGAAATTTTTTGTAGTACTAATAATATGGAAAATATTTTTTGGTTTTTTGTGTTCGTTGAAAACTGATTTAAAATGTTTTCGAGAATAGTTTTGGTTTTTTATATGATAATAATATGAACAAAGGTGGATAAATATACAATGAGCGTGTATTCAGGTTCACTAATACGCAAAATCGTTTAGAATAAGCGCACAACCTCCCCGGCAACGGCGCCAAATTTTGATTCGCCTCAAACAGTCAGATAATTATTGGTCAACCACTTGTGAATGGTCAATTATAATAGTCAAACAGCTGAGGCAAATGCTTCCGTGGAATACAGTGTTTCCCCGGGTCGTAATGTCCCAACGAGGTTGTGATGGTATTAAAAACAAATCTGTGATCGAGTGAATGTGAACAGGGATATGAATAAGTGTGTGTGTGATTACACTAAGGTTTTATAACTTAAATAAATTATTTAGAACGATTACGTAAAACCTAGATATCTAAAACGTATAAACGTACACCAATTTAAAATCAGACGCGACTGCGTACTTAGAAAAATGTGAGTTTTAAGAAAAATAAACTATAGGGGTTAAAAATGAAAATTCTATAACTTAAACTTAAAATAAAATTAAATTAAAAAGAAAACTATTTTTTAGATTATTTTATTATTTATTATTAATTATTTAATTAAAAACTATTTAACTATTTAATTAAAACTAATTTAATTAAAACTAAAAATGATAAATACTACAAATTAAACTAAAAACTTACAAAAATAATTTCTAAAACTTAAAATGAACTTGAAGAAAGTATAAAAAATAAAAATAAATGTTTTTGTCTTTTTATAGATTTTCTATTAATTAAAAACTATTTATATTAATTAAACTAATTAAACTATTTTAAATTACAAATAATATTAAACTAACTTAGAAAATTATGAAAAAGTTTATAAAACTATATTATAACTTATAAAAGCTATAAAAAATATAAAAACTAGGTGTTGCTATATAAAAATTAATTATGCTATTTATAACTTACTTATTAATTAATTATTAATAAAACTATTATTTTAATAAATACTAAATTACAAAATAAAAATCTGAGAAAATTATTAAAAATACTTTAACCTAAGAGGAAATTAATAAAAATATAAAAACACAACTTTCTTAATTAAAATCTAAAAATGAAAATTAAAATTAAATTAAATTAAATAGAAACTATCACTTATTTTTATGTTGGTTTTTCTGGATTTTTCTTTTACAAAACTAAATTATACTTAAAAGTAAACAACTTTAATAAAAACAACTTTTTTATAAGCTACTAATAAGCACTGTGGAAGCTTATTGCTACCACAGTTGACTTTTGTTGACTGAAAAGGCAAATAAGCTCAAATGAGCTTATGTGGGACTCACCTTGGTTTATTCTGATCTAAATAAGTTAGTTGGACTAGTCAAAGCTCAATTTGGTCAAATAAGCTTAGTAGATAAGCTGATAAACCAAAATAAGCTAATCCAAAACTTAATTTCAACACAGAATGGGGACAAGGTTTATGGCTTATTTCAAGTGGGGTCCACTGAGTTTCAGGTCAAACAAAAGGTCAATCCTAAGAGTCTACTAGGGGGGGTTGAAAGATGCTAAGTTTGACAGGTGAGGCCCACTGAGGTGGCCACAAATCACCACCAAAGTGGTGGTGATGGTTGTGTATCTGGTGTGCAGGGGAGATGTTCTCCCTGCAGTTGTGTTTGAGCACAAGTGGGGCCCAGCAGAAAATTCATAAAAATATAAGCTAAGTAGGATTTCAAAGTTGAGGTGGTAGAGTGCTAAACCTAAAAATCTCAAAGCTTAAATCCTACTACAAAAATCTATAAAATTCCTTGAAGTTTTGTAAAAACCTGGGAGATTCAATTTTGACTTTTAACCAAAACTTGTAACTTTGACTATTTTTAGTTTCTAGCTTAATTTAGTGACTGAATATGAAGTAATAAGATGAAATGAGACTAAATTAAGCTTAAGCTACAACTTATTAGCTAATGGGTGGGTTTATGAGGCTAATATCCTTGACAGTTAACTGTCAAGGGGTATGAAGTTGGATTTTGACTTTTAGAGCTACAAATGAAAAGGTAATGACTGAGTTTGTTTTATTACTACTAGAGTACACTACATATGCAAGTAAATCAGTAATCAAACAACAAGAACATGAAGTAAAGACCTAATCCAAACACTGAGTTAAACCTATTCTAAAGCTTTGAAATCTTTTAAAAACTTATAAGTAAACTTAAATAAACTTAAAGCAACAGGTTTGAACAAGTTTGAACAAGATTAAGTAGATTTGTCAAATTTACTTAAAATTGCTAAAATTGACATTAATAAAGGAGACTTGTAATTGATACTTGAAATTACTTGAGTTACACTGATAATGAAGAAAACATACTGTTTAAACTAAATATAACAACTGATAACTGATTTGAAATTAACTAAACTAAGCTAATCTATTTTTAACTACTACTAATCTAATAATTGTTCTCTGCTCCTTCTTCTTTCTTATATAAGCTTCAAAAAGGTTCTAGGGGGTCCCACTGAGCTTGTCCCACTTCACTTGAGCCATTAGATTGCTCCAATTAATCCTATCCGTTGAACCAATTTTTGGCGGGAAAATTTGTTGGAACCAATTGGGGACTGTGAGGGTTTTTAATGGTTGATTTTGGAGGTGGAGGGGACAGGGGATAGGTTTAGTAAGCATAGGTGGTGGAGTTGGAGTGTTGGTATGGTTTTGCAGGCCCAAGTGGTGGAAGTGGATGTAGGTATGCCACGTGGTATCGCCTGGGGCAAACCCAGGGAGTGGGTTTTGGTTTTGGTGATGACAGGGAGTGAAGGAGGTGGTGAGGTGGTGAAGCAAGTGGTGAAGGTGGAGTAGTAGCAGGGTGAGGTGGAGAGGAGGTTGAAGATGGAGGGTGGTCAACGCGGGTCAAACCCGTTTTATATTTATTAAGGGTGAGTGGGCTGTTTTGTTTGGGCCTGGGTAAGGGACTGGACCAGGTTTAGATTGGATTTGGAAATTGGATTTTAATAATACAAAAGGGTCCATAAGGTTTAAGTAATATTTCAAGGACCAATTTTGTAAAAACCTGAATTTAAGGGACTGAAAGTGTAAGTTTTCCAAAGTTATCCAAGGGGTGTATTTTGTCACTAGTGAATAGTACAAGGGCAATAAAGGTAAATTTCCATGTTTTGAATACCCAAGGACTATATTTGCCAATTTAGAAAGTTTAGGGACTAAATGTGTAATTTCTTCAAAACTTTCATCCAGGGACAAATAGTGACAATTATGAATCCCCTAGGACCCTTAATGATAATTTTCCCATTTTGAACACCCGGGGACTAAAACTGTCAAGTTTGAAACTTTGAGGGACCTGTTTTGCCAAACTGTGAAACTTCATGGACCAATCATGCAATTTCTCCAAACTTTTCACCCAAGGACCATTCCTGCCATAAAAGATTAGTATAAGGACCAAAATTGATTTTCTCAAAGTTTTTACATCCTAGGGACCATTTATGTCAATTTGCAAAGTACAGGGACTAAACTTGTAATTTTGTGAAACTTTGCACCAAAGGACTAAATATGTAACTTTATGATTAAAAAGGACCTTTGATGACTTTTTCATGTTTTTAGAATAACCAGGGACTAGTTTTGACAATTTTTGAAACTTGAGGGACTGAAACTGCCAATTATGCAAACTTTGTACGTTTTTCATCTGTTTTTGCATATTTTGCATTTGAAACATATAAAACACACTTCTAAGATATTTTAAGTATTATGATGTATATTTAAGTGTTTTTGGATGTTTTGGCAGTTCAGATTGGTATAAAATGATGAGTATTTAGACACTCATCACCCACTAACGTGAAAACATATGATGGAACAGGCGATCCGGATGATCACCTAAAAGTTTTCGAATCAGCCTCCACTATCGAAAACTGGTCACAGCCAGTGTGGTGCCACATGTTCAATTCTACGTTAGTAGGGAACGCGCGCACATGGTTTAGTAAACTCCAACGTAGGAACATCGGTGGGTTCGAGGAATTACGGAAAGCATTCCGTCTCAACTTCACTCAGCGAAAGAAGTGTGCTAAAAATCCTGTTGAGCTAGCAAGAGTGAAACAGCGCCAAGGAGAATCAACCAGCGCTTTCATGGAACGCTTCAAGGATGAGTGCATACAAGTTAAAGCATGTCCTGAAATCCTAAAAATTTCAGGGTTCATGAATGGAATTAATAACCCAGAACTCATCCGAAAGCTAAATGACAAAGTTCCACAAACTTTTGATGAGCTAACAAAGCGCACTAGATCCTTTATACAAGGAGAGGCAGCCGCTGCGGACAGCAAAAAGGGTTATTCGAACTATAGGCAGCAAGAGCAGCCTCGGAGACAATCCAATAATCAGAATAACAACCGCAGCAGGAATTACCGCAATGGAAGGGACGATGACAAATATACCCCTCTTACAAAAACCCCAAGGGAAATATTTGTAACAGAGGGCGCAAACTTCCCAAAACTGCCACCAATGCGCACTGCAGAGGAAAAGCGCATAGGAAACGGATACTGCGAGTACCATGGTCAAAAAGGCCATACAACTAATGAGTGCGTCCAGCTAAAACAACTAATTGAAAAGTTAGTAAGAGAAGGCAGAATGGACCACCTTGTAAAAAACATTAAAGAAGGGAAAGACAAACAAAGGGGCGGAGGTAAGAAAGAGCCCCCCAAAGAAAAAGCTGACACCATATACATGATACAATCATGGCAGCGCAAGATAAAGCAAAAGGTCAGCCAGAAAATTTCCCCCGAGAAAGAGATATCTTTCCCTACTCTTGCTGCGGACAACGCAGTGGTGGAACCTCTGACTATTGAAATACATACGGGAGGACATGATATCCACCGCATGTACATTGACGGAGGAGCATCTGCAGACATCTTGTATGACCATTGTTTCAAGAGACTGCGACCTGAAATCCAAAATAAATTGATACCAGCAACAACGTCATTGACTGGATTCACAGGAGAAAAGATTTGGCCCATGGGGCAGCTACGCTTGTTGGTGGTCGTAGGAGATGAACAACACTCAACCGCAACATGGATAAACTTCATGGTAATAAAGTCTCCCTCACCATACAATGGTATCATTGGGAGACCTGGAATATCATCCATGCGCGCTGTACCATCCACAACGCACGGAATGCTTAAGTTTCCAGTGAAAGGAGGAGTTGTCACCCTCTATAACACAACAATACCACCAAGAGAATGCAATGTGGTAACAACTGAAGTAGAAACTATTCCAGAACAGCGCGCAGAAAAAACACCAAACCTGAAAGTCGCTATTCATCCCGATTACCCGGAACAACAAGTTTCAATTGGTGGATCTTTATCTGACAAAGGCAAAACAGTCGTAAGCGCACTCTTGCAGAAGAACCTGGACATCTTCGCGTGGGAACCAAAGCACATGACAGGAGTGCCACGCTCTATCACAGAGCATAAGCTACAAATCCGACAAGGATATCCCCGAATACGACAAAAGAAGCGCGGCCAGGCCCCAGATCGCGCAAAGGCTATTCTGGAAGAAGTACACAAGCTTGTAGACGCAGGTATCATGCGCGAAGTGTACTACCACGACTGGCTCTCTAACCTAGTTATGGTGAAGAAGAGCGACGGCAGTTGGAGAATGTGCGTGGACTTCACGGACCTCAACAAAGCATGTCCACAGGACTGCTACCCACTGCCAGAAATAGACTGGAAAGTAAAATCCCTGTGCGGATACCCTTTCAAATGCTTCCGAGACGCATACAAAGGGTATCATCAAATTCAGATGGCAGTTGAAGATGAAGAAAAAACAGCTTTCCACACCAGTCAAGGAGTGTACTGCTACACAAAAATGCCTTTTGGCTTAAAAAATGCAGGCGCGACATACCAACGGCTGGTGGACACAGCTTTCGAAAAACAAGTAGGCCACAACTTGGAAGTCTACGTTGACGACCTTGTCATCAAAAGCCACACAGAGGATGAGTTGGTGCGTGACATAGAGGAAACGTTCAGAACATTGGGACGAATAAATATGAAATTAAATCCTAAGAAGTGCACCTTTGGCGCAACCGAAGGTATGTTCCTCGGATATTTAATAGAACCCGATGGAATCAAGCCTTGTCCTGAAAAAACAAAGGCTGTTATTGATCTTCCCTCACCGCGCACACTCAAGGAAGTCCAGTCATTGAATGGAAAATTAGCAGGGTTAAACCGTTTCTTATCAAAGTCAGCAGACAAATCCCTTCCCCTCTTTAAAACACTCACGAAGTGCACCAAAAAGGGAGATTTTCGCTGGACCGAAGAAGCGGAGGAAGCTTTCCAACAACTAAAACACCATCTGGCATCTCTTCCCAAACTTGTCGCACCGCGACTAGGGGAAGAGCTAATCATGTACTTATCGGTAACCCATGGAGCAGTTAGCGCAGTACTATTGACAGATAGGAATTCCATCCAGACACCCATATACTTTGTAAGCAAAGCCCTGAAGAAGACAGAGACTAACTACAGCGCTATGGAAAAGCTGGTCTTAGCCCTCGTGTTCGCAGTCAAAAGGTTGCGCAGATACTTTCAAGCGCATCCAATAGCTGTAATCACTGATCAGCCAATAAAACAAGTTATCTCCAAACCTGACGTATCAGGACGCTTACAGAAGTGGAGTGTACTGTTAAGTGAATATAACATCTCATATAGACCGCGCACTACAATCAAAGGACAAATCTTAGTCGATTTCATTGTGGAGAAGCCAGATAATGACAGTCCAACACCTGCAACCAAAATAGATCTACAGGAACCCTGTATTCTGTTCACAGATGGCTCTTCATGCGTAGATGGATCAGGCGCGGGCCTTATTCTTACAAATCCAGAAGGTATGGAATTCACCTACGCGCTGCGCTTCGAATTCACAGCCACAAACAATGAGGCAGAATACGAAGCCCTGCTAGCCGGACTACGCATCGCAATCCAAATGGGTGTACTCAACCTAAAAGCGAATGTAGATTCTCGGCTAGTCGCTAACCATGTGCTAGGTGAATATGAAGCCAAGGATGAACACATGATCCAATACCTAGAAAAGACCAAGGCTTTAATCAAAAACTTTGACAGGTTCACGATAAAACAGGTACCCAGAGGAGATAACAGGAAAGCGGATGCGCTCAGCAAAGTCGCATCCACAAGCTTCGCGCACCTATCAAAACAGGTATTGGTAGAAACCCTAAAAAACAAGTCAATCTTGGAAATGGAGATATCCACAGTGATAGAAGAACAAGACCCTACATGGATGACGCCTATCATTGAATTCATCAGCAAGGGAATCCTACCACAAGATAATAAGGACGCTCGAAGAGTGCGGTGCACAGCGCAACGGTTTGAACTACGAGACAACATACTCTATCGACGCTCTTTTTTACAACCCTGGCTCAGATGTGTTGGACCTCTCCAAGCAGACTACGTACTCAGAGAAATCCACGCTGGATCATGCAGTATACACTCAGGGCCGCGATCGGTGGTGGCAAGCGCTCTAAGGGCAGGGTATTATTGGCCAACTATGCATCGCGACGCGCGCAATCTGATAAAGAAATGCAACAATTGTCAAGTACATATGCCAATCCCGCGCCGACCACAACAAGAGCTAACACCTATCACCTCACCATGGCCATTTTATAAATGGGGCATTGACATCGCAGGACCCTTCCCCGTAGCAGCAGGAGGAGTAAAGTTCCTCATCGTAGCCATAGAGTACTTTACAAAGTGGATTGAAGCAAAGGCGGTGGTGAGCATCACAGGAAACCAAGTCAAACGCTTTGTCTGGGACAACATTGTCTGTCGCTTCAGACTACCAGGAGAGATTATATCAGACAACGGAAAACAATTCTGTGATAACCCATTCAAAGATTGGTGCGCACAATTAAACATCACACAACACTTTGCTTCAGTAAAGCACCCACAAACCAATGGTCTAGTTGAGCGCGCAAACCGTAGCCTAGGTGAAGGAATAAAAGCGCGTCTCGACAGACATAAAGGACGATGGGTGGATGAGCTCTCGCATGTCTAATGGGCACATCGCACAACAATCAAAACTAGTACTGGCGACACGCCATTCTCCCTAGTCTATGGAACAGAAGCCGTCATACCAACTGTGATAGGAATGCCAACTATACGCACAGCAGAGGTCAACGTCACAACAAACGACGAGGAACGGCGCATGGACTTAGACTTACTGGAAGAAAGGCGTGAACGCGCAGCTATACGCGAAGCAGAGGCTAAGGCAAAAATGAAGAAGTATTATGATGCAAAGGTCAAACACACTTCATTCAGACCAGGAGACTTTGTTTACCGCACCAATGATATGAGCCACGCAGAAGACACAGGCAAGCTCGGACCAAAATGGGAAGGACCTTACGAGGTCACAGACGTGCTTGGCAACGGCGCGTACAGATTGCGCGACATGGAAGGTCACGACCTATCGCGCACTTGGAACATCTGCAACCTCAAAAGATGTTACTTTTAAGCTACGGCCACCACACAGACACCTTTGCATCCTACGAGATGCCCAATAAGTGTTTGCTTTTCTTTACTTTCCCAGGAATTGTATTTTTCTTTTTTTAAAAACTTGCAAGTATCAATAAAATGTTATGGTTTCTAGCTAACTCCATAGCGTACTTCACTTTATTACATACATACTTATATATGTCAATATTGTTATCTTATATTTTTTGCCTA
The DNA here is from genome assembly GCA_030686995.1 of Artemisia argyi. Taxonomy (NCBI): domain Eukaryota; kingdom Viridiplantae; phylum Streptophyta; class Magnoliopsida; order Asterales; family Asteraceae; genus Artemisia; species Artemisia argyi. The sequence continues at coordinate 278,563,367 of CM060709.1, forward strand.
CATGACGTGCATGCACCAATTAAAGACCCACGAAGGCATAAAGGATGAGTTAACCTACTAATTCACTCGTTGAGTAAGAGGGTTGCAAACCCATCAACATTGGATCACGCATCCTTGCTAAGCGCCTTACTTTCGAGACGTCGAAGTAAGTCTCACATGCGCATCTCACGACGGGTGCGCAAATATTAAGTACACCGTACAAGCTTAGCAAATAATGAGCCAAGACACTTGGTCAAATAATAAAACTTAGCAAACATTGCAAGTACATTTCTTAAGTGACACACTTATATAACAAAAAAAATATCTTATTACAAGGAAAGATAGTATTTACATGATAAATATACAAGCAACCTATATGCTATGGCGATGCTCAGGGCTCTCCTCTGGAGCAGCAGAACTCCCCGCCTCCTGGAGCTTCCTCAGAGTCAAAGCGTCCTTAGGAGATACGGTAGGGACACTTACGGGCACACCATTAGACCTGGGGATGTGTGCAGCGCCCACGCCACATAATACTGCCTTGCCCTTGATCCCCTTTTTCAGAGCAGCCCTTTGTTCGTGACGCTCCAAAACCTCTTTTAAGGAGATTTCCTTTTCAAGAGCGAAGGGGTTAAGGATGTCACGAGGCTGCGCAAACACCGGAATCTGCAGCTGCGACATATTAGGCTTCAGAAAATAATCTGATTGCCCCTCCGCATTCTCCCCAAGATGGCGCTCCAACGTCAACCCCGCCATCAGTACATCTATGGGGTTGTCTTGGTCGCGCTCCAACCTCCCAATATGCGGCAGCTCAAGGACCTTTAATCCTGCCATAGCCTGCATCAGCTCGTCGTAGGCAGCTGCATTATAACCAGGGACCTCTGCTAAGTCCTTGGCCAGCAACTTAACCTCGTGGAGATCCTCCATAGCCTGCGACCTACCCCGCGTCATCGCACAATGCACCACCTTCCCAAAAGCGTCCAAAACCTCTTGGGACTCCAGCGTGCCCATAGCTGCCAAGCGCAGCCCGTGGCTAATCAACCACCTACATCCACAAAAACTTGTGTTAACAAACAGCACAACAACAAAAAATTATTATAAAGGAGAGTATAAAAACGATACCTGCGCTCGGCAATGGTCGACATCAAATGAGGATATAGTTCCTCATCATATTCGATGCTCAGGCCACGCAGCTTGTCCTCCTGCGCTTGTATGATCTTCATCATATCCTCCTTAAACTTGGTAATATTAGCAAAATGCTCCACCTTCTTCTCCTCCAAGAAGCGCACAGCCCAAGTCAGGTCGGACTTATAGTGATGAAGCTCCCCACGCGCCTTCTCCACCTCAGCCAAGGCAGATAGCTTCTCATGGGTGATCATTTCAGTATACACCCGTGAGACCTCCAACTCCACCTGCACATCAGCCAACTGCGCACGGAGCCTCGCTAGCTCCTCATCCTTCTGGGCGAGAGTACTGCTCTCCCCAACATACTTCTCCTTCAATTGAGACACCAGCTCAGCCTGGCGCGCAGCAGTCGCAGCCAACTCATCCATCAACTGCTGCGCCCTCTACCCTCATCAACTTTGGCTTTCCCCTCCTTGTTTTCATTCTGTGGAGAGGAAACCACGTCCACGAAGACCCCTTCATTCTTCGCGGCATCATCCCTACAAGACATAAAAGAATGCAGTTAGTATTGCGACAAGTAATATACAAGAAATTTGATATAGACGCAGACACTTACAGAAAGGGAGAAGCCTCAGCAACCTTCTTATCCGCACCAGAAGTGGATGTCTCCTCTGCATCCCCAATGAGGTAGCGACGTCTCTTATTGGGGCCACTGGTTCCAGCTTCTCCCTTGCGCTTAATATTGCTCGCCACCTCCTCCTTCAGCACCTCCTCGGGCTTCAGGATCTCAATGCTGTCAGATGACTCAGCACGCGCCTCCTCTGGCGCCACCTCCACATCTGGAGCCACGCTCTGAACGGGCGCCACTTGGAGCGGCGGCGTGTTCTCAGGGACAACCTCGGGTAGCACAGTCACACGACCCTCAGTTGCCTCCAGCAGGGGCTGCTCACCCTCCCTCAAAGGGCGCACCCTATCGTCACCTGCTTCGGCTTATCCAGCTTTACAAAGGCGAACAGATCCATCTCTGCGCACATAAACAAAAACAAGATAGACAAAAGGGTTAGATATTAAAAGTGCGCATACGAAAAAAACTTACGAAACTTGAAGAAGAAGGGACGAACACCCACCCCGGCCATCCTCACTTACGAAAGTGGGCACCTCGTCAGCAGCGCCGAAATAATTGCGACTCAACCCCATATGCACCAAAAACTCCTCCGGATAAGGGTTAATGGCTAGGCGGTTGGCATCAAGAGTCTGCGCATCAGCCAGTCTATAGGAACCGGGTGCGGGGCGCCCATCCCTTGGCAACGTATCCTGAGTATAAAACACGTAGGGCGATGGAAAGACTACATCATCAACCCAGAAAAAATGCTCCCTCCAATGTCTGAGGGAGTCTACTTTCTCAGTGTAACACTGAAGCGCCCCCGGGTGCTTCGCAAAAGATACCCACCCATTTGACCACGTCGTGTGGTAAAAGAAGCGGAACAGGGATATGGTTGGTTCTATCGCAAGTAAACGGCAGTATACTTCAAAATTCGACACCTTAGCCGCACCTATACAGTGCAGCTGTGAGATGTGGAGGCGATAGCGGTTGAGCAAAGCGCTCAGAAAAATAGAAATTGGCACGCGATAATTCGCGTACTCAAAAAATTTAGTGTATAAACCGATTTTCCCTTCGGGGAAATCAGCTATACACGCGTCTACATCTGGAGCCTCTGGACCCACGTCCAAAGGGATAAAATAGTCGGATGAAAACTCAGTGACATCATCCACCATCATCGCAGAGCGAAAGTCTCCTAATTGAGCAACCATTTTCATTTATTTACTAGTAAAACGCACCTACAGAAATGCTTAAAGTTAGCTTTTGAGAAAATGAAAATGGTGAGTGTGGGTTTTACTGTGTGTAATTGCAAAAGGGGGGGCGGTAACTATTATATAGGGAAGAAGAAAACCCTAGATTATCCCCACGTGGATCCCACTCACAAAAACGTGTGGCTAGAAACGAACCGGTACATGCACTTTTTCCTGATTCACGAGGTCTACGTGGACACCACCCCCATTTTTCGAGGTATCTTTTTTGAGATATTCTTGACTAGGTGCATTGCACTCTCAAAATGGGCGGCAATGTTTCAATAATCTCCTGCCACGCTTACCGCTGTTAATATTAGTCTAGCGTCCGCGGCTACGAGCCACGCACACTAGACTGGGGGGACATGATGACGTATAGTTTATATATGGGCCACGAGCCCAAATGATAAACATTACTCGGCCCAAACCCACCACGAGTGGGCTATCATAACGAATGACTTGGTCCATAAGAATAACGGCTTGGGCTCACGAAGCCCAAAGCCCAACCAAATTAACCGGGCATGCGATAAGGATCTTCTATTCATGGAATAAATATCCTTACCCCGGATAAGCACTACGCGTGCGAAGAGTAAGGAGCAAGAAACCTACACGGTTTCAGCCCCTATATAAGGAATGATATATCCTCATTCAAAGGTACGATTCACAAACCCTAACTCTTAACGAGAACCCTAAATCGATTACTTACTCTCACGCCGGAGTCTAATCGTGGGAGACAATCCCACGATAAGCCTAACGGTGTTGTTTATTTTCTTAGTGCGCAAGTTACAAGTACTAAGAAAGTGAATTGGTACAAGAGCAAGAGCCCATAATCAGGAACGCCCAACTTTTGTATCAACAATAACGTTTATACATAAATCTATATCTATATCTATATCTAAATCTATATATATATATATATATATATATATATATATATATATATATATATATATATATATATATATATATATATATATATACTCTTTAATAACATAGAGTTTTTCTACCTTCTTTTTCATCAATTTTTTCCAAATATACTAAAGCCTGACATTGTGACACGTGCACACCATAGTTTTGAATAAGAACATTTGAAAAATCAGCGTGAATAATGGTTTTGATTTTAGAAATTTTCGGTCAACCGGTTTTGACTGAAAGGATTGTTACATTCCAATTGAGATGTGATATATCTTTGGCAAGCATAACTAGTGCAATAATCGTGCGTTGCCCGGATATAACGATTGAATAATTTAGAATGGAAAAAAAAATTATAAAACTGTTGTTTGTATATTTTATATATAAAAAGAAAAAAATAATCTAAAAGTGCATAATCATTCTTATTTAATGATAATTATTAAATCTAAAACATACCAAAGTAGATAAACCACAAGCTCATAGTTTTTAGACCTTTTCATGCCATATAGTTTTTTGACCTTTTATAAATCTTTTCGAGGTTTATGAATAAGTTTGTCCATAGTAAAAATAAGCTTATAATTTGAGAAGATTTATAAATTAATGATGTTTTACCCTTTTATAGGTTTATCAAAATGTATGCCTCTAAAAAAACATTGTGCTTTTTATTAATATCAGGTTGTTACGACATTTTCTCTTGCAAGTAACACTGACGTTTGGTGCTCTAACATGAATGGTGCTTCATTTACATTATGTTGTTAAACTTTAACTGTTTATTAGATTGTAATTGTACTTTTGGCAAGATAATATTATCGTGAAAGATACTGTACTAACTCTACTTGCTTTATGGGATTAAGTTCGGGGATCAAGTTTGAGTGGTTAGTAGAAGAAAGGATTAATATATTACCTCTACAACACATCACAGAGTTATAGCATTCGCTAAAAGCGTTAATGGTAGGAGTGCTTATTTCAGCCAGCGATAAACTAATGAGTCAAAAAGGCAAAACTAAGTAGATTTTTTTTTTTTTTTTATTTAAGATCAAGTGAAAATTTGTTATTTGAATGACGCCCTTCTTGTGGGACTATGAGACTCTTGCATAAATTACTTAGAATATGTGTTTGGCTATATATATATGTTTGTTTTATACAAATTTAAAATTTTATATTTTCAACTGCATATTCTTATGTGCTTATATCTAATAGCTAATTGCAAATCATTTTATCTATCTTTTTCCCTTTTTTAAAATACCTGTGAATTTCATGTAATTCATGATTCTTTTAGCTAGTTAGTCTATATTACTATGTCCGTGTTGTATTTATGTTTTAGTTTGTTCTAAAGTTTTCTATTTTTTATATTCTTAAAAGTAAAATTAAAATCGCTTGAATTTACCATACCACTAGCATGTTATTCATCGTTATTTGTGAAATTAGTATCAAGTTAACTAGCACTAACATCAAGGGCGGTACCACAATGGAGGCAGTGTGGGCAGCTGCCCCCACAAAGTTTACTCGAGTAATATCGATTGATCAGATATTTGGGTAAATAGTATAACTGTGAAAATTTATCCAATAGCATCACAGTCAAGTGGTTAAGGAAATTTGCATTTTCGTTGAGATATAATGTTCGATTCTTGTGCTGTTCTATAGATTTTTGTGAATTTTTGGTATCCAACCTTATTAGTTTTGCTTCAACTCTTTGTGTTAATATCGATAAGAAAAAGTAGTGTGTGCTAAATATTGTGCACATCATCATCAATTCTTAGTTTGGTTCTCGCACACAAACAAAAAACCGAAAAATTCACTTTCATTAGAAGTAAAATCGATTTTATTATAGTAACAAAGGGCAAGTTAATGACATGACCCAACTGAGACTTACTTTTAACTTTTGCCACATCTTTAAAGTTTAACTGGTACCGCCCCTGACTAATATTAAGAAGAATAAACAAATAAGTCATAAACAAACTGATAATTGACTGCGCTTGTATGATTGCATCATGCATGTAAAACCTAAGTGAAATGTCTTTTGGTATATTCTCTAGGAAAAAAAAGTCTTAATTTAGGCCTAAGCCAATTACCTCTAAAAACATACACGACTAAACATATATTGACAAGTTTCCTGCTTGTAGCCTAACATGTTATAATTCGAAGAAAGGAGTATTTTTATGTGTATATCATATTCTATATTCCCGCGTCTGAACAACATTTGAACAAAAAGTACTAAGATACCATAATGGAGTATATATAAACTAGCTGGTCGAGCGACACTATGATCGTGACGGTATGTGAATCCTGTGAATATATTATATATATATGCGATCGACCTTAATTAAAAGATCTTGTGTTGGCTCGATGATTGGAATTGCCAAATATCAACATATGATCTTCAGAGTAAACTTAACAGTTAAAACTGCGTAGTAATATATAAACGGAGTGGGAATAAAAAGAATTTGTTGCACTAATGAATGCTAGACATATTAATACACAAGTACGTACTTAATGCACTAGAGTTACATGCATATGATCTTCAGAGTAAAGCAGCCTCTATCGTAGGCATAATATTCCGTTAAGTTGGTCTTGAAGCGTATTGTTATATTTGTACTTGGTTGTTCTTTTATTTTCCGGCCCTTTTTAGTTTATACACAAAAAACTAAGTGTAACTATCTAACCATCTTCAAGGAAAGGATTATTAAACGCTAGCTTGTAAATTCTTATGACTTTTTTTCTTCTTTTTGTATACATGAAGCTGTAAACTACGTATAAGATCAATAATATGAAAATTCCATATATTTATTTCAAAACTAAATAAATAAGACAAACATGCACGTAGAAATTAAAGGTTTATAACATACCACAAACAACTTTATTACATCAAACAAGCCAAGAACATAACATATGATCGATCAGCCGGCCTGAAGCCATACATATTCAATTCAATTACTACGTAATTAAGTATGAAAAATAATACGATATATATATCATAACATATGATCGCAAGTGCATGCAACCTAGCCACATTCAAGGACGTGTGGCTCCAATAGCGGGAGGAGTGAAGATACCACCGAACGGTGGAGTGGTGGGGAAGTTCGGAAATGTCGGGGTTCCGGGTGATGGGGTAAGTTGAGGTGGGAATGATGGGAGTGGTATTGAGGGTGTTGGGAATGTGTTAGGGGAACTACCGAACGGTGGAGTGGTGGGGAAGTTGGGAAATGTCGGGGTTCCTGGTGATGGGGTAAGTTGAGGAGGGAAGGATGGGAGTGGTAATGAGGGTGTTGGCAGTGGCGCAGCTTCTAAGGGGCCGGGGGGGGGGGGCGCCCGACCCCCCGAAATTTTTTTTGCGATGTAGGGGGTATATAGTTTTCGTGTAGAAAAATTTCGGTATATTCGGTTTCGCCCCCCCGAAAATTTCGGTATACCTGAAATATAGCCTTAGGAAAAAAAAAATTTAGATCCCGACCCCCCACTTAAAAATTCCAAGCTTCGCCACTGGGTGTTGGGAATGTGTTAGGGGAATTAGGGACGCCAGGAAAGCCAGGGATTGTCAAGAGACGGCGGCCCATGGTGGCTTGGAGGTTGCTCGAGACAACAAGGGCTGCAAAGAGAGAAAAGATGATGAGCTTGGTTGAAGCCATTTTTGTGAGTTTGTTTAGGTTTGGAGTTGGGATGAGTGAAGGAAGAACGTTTTGGGGGTTATATTTATAGAGAGGATGTAGATTTAGGTATCTCTATTGGGTTTGAATTAGACTGAACAAAAAATTCCAAAAATCTTAAGTAACCGAGTTGAAAAACAAAAAAGACGTCTCGTTTGTGTATAAACGACCCATATGTGCACTTAATACAAATTGGTTCATGTTTTTAATAAGTGTAGGCGTGTAGCCAACAACGTTTCTTTCGACTAGTTGTATCAGTAGTTCAGTACGTTTGTGAATAAGATACTCTTCGACAATGTGGTTAACACAATTTGACAAATTTCTGAATTATATTTTGTCAAATGATCAAAGTTTGCCAAAGAAGATGTTTTGAAAATTCAAAAATAGCAAAAAAAGTAACTATATTGTCGCTATTATCATATATGATAAACACAAAATTATATTAATGTTTAATAGAAATGTTATTCTAAATTATGAATATGAAATATTTAAGAAGACTAACATGTTATTTTTAAATTCTATAAGAACTGATCCATAATTTTATTCTCTTTCTAGTTTGTTGTTTGAAATAATTAGGCCAATATCGGATTTAATTTTAACATCGTATGATCAAAATCTGAATATTATATGTTTTTTTGTGTCGTTTCTAAACTTTATTTTATTCTTATGTAGCATAACTATTATCCATTCATAAATCTAACATGTCATTTGTTTGCATGATATCACAAAACAATCGCTTATATAAACATATTTCTTTTATTAATAATAACAAAACTACTATTTCACGGGTTTCAATTTAATCACATGAATTTCACAGTTCAATAAATTTGATATAAAAATTGTGAGGCCTTTATAATTTAAAGGTACTGTCATATAATACACCTCGCACATTTTCGTATCTCCGTAATTAACTTAGCTGTTGTGGATGTCAACTGAAAGCTCGTTACATGGTTCATGGTAATATAAACTGTATGTTATTGTTTGACTAGTATTCCTTTAGCAAATTGTCATGGGGCTATATAACCAATCACAATAACCTTGGTCTTGTGGCATTGCAACTTTTTATGGGATCATTTAAGAATTGAAGTTTTGTCAAAGAAGACTTGACGACCCCAAGCATACGGTGGGTCACCCCAAGCATACGGTATGGTTGGTGATAAATTAGACTTGCTTTCAATTTTATAGATTATATATAAGTGTTCTAATGGTAATAAGTTCTTCAATCAAATGGTTGTGGGTTTAAGTTTTACTTAGAGCATGTGTTTAAATGTTATGAGATAGTTGAAATTGCCAGGAGAAAAATAAAATAAAATAAATAAACCTTGAAGGAAATGTTTTAATGGAGGAAGCAACTATACTTGTGTTAGACATTTGACATACAATAGTATAGCGTATAACCATGGTAATATATGTGGTATCATTTTTAGTAGTATTTAAATATTTGATTGTAAGGTTTGAGCGTAACCTTTTTTACATCTACGTGAGTCAGAGAGCAAACATCGTATCCCTAGTTTAGTCGCATGCAATTCATACACATTTGTAAAGAAGTATTGTGTTTTTTAGCATTGTTATTAGGTAAAGGGGGCCCTAGTGGGATATGATTAAAACCAATAATCAATAGTAGCAGTTAGTAGTAGTTGTTAGCAGTTGCTGTATTTTTTATAAAAGCTTTTGATAGCGTAGTTATAGTTGTAATTATGTACAGCTTCTGTTTCACTTTATTTCTGTTTTATTTTTGTTTTGTGTGAATATGATTTTTTTACAGTGTGGTGAAAATTTGTTGCTGTTAGAGTTGGAATTGTAATTTTTTAGTGGAATTTGTTGAAAGTTAATGATATTTTAGGACTGATGACGTCATCATAATCTTTATCTTTGTGTTTCGTGAGTAAAAATTTTTACAGCATGGTGAAAATTTGTTACCGTTACAGTTGGATTGGTTAATTTTTTTTATTGTGGTGATATTTTTATTTTAGGCTGATGATGTCAGCAAACATTACATTTATATCTGTTTTGTGATATCACACCAACATCAAAGTTGCTTATTTTATAGCATACACCATCTTCAATGAGTATAGTAACAAATGTTACTTATAAACTCACTTTGTGATTTGTTTATTTATGAACAAATTATATAGCTTAAAATGTAACTGGAATGTGATATATCAATTACCTTGCATTATAGTCATACCGTTACTTCTTTTGGATTGTATGAGTTCTTTTATATTGCTAAACTGAGTTTTTATATTCTACAGATGTTTATACCCGAGATAATTGAGCACATGCATATTAAAAGTTTGACACTAAAAATTAACTATTCACAGTAAAAAGTAAATTTAGACTAATAAAATCAAAATTAAGTGAAGCTATATATATACCGATGAAGATTTTGATGACGTCATTAGGCTGAACACCTTCATCTGTATATTTATAAAATAAGTAACATTTGTTATTATATAGTTTTTAAACCCGTGCACACATGAGTTATTATTTTGGTGTGATATCACTTAAAAAGACAAAACAGTTAAAACATTTAAATATATAAATATTGTCTTGAGTAAATTGCATTTTTGGTCCTCGTAGTTTGGCCAAATTGCATGTTTGATCCCTATGTATTCGAAAATGCAGCGGTAATCCCCATTCTGAACTTTGGATTGCAAATTCAGTCCCCATTTTTTCTAATTTTTTAAATAAATTATTTTTATTTATTAAAAAACAAATAATTTAATTTTGTTTATTAGAGCAAAATAGCACAAAAGTACCCAACTTAATTGTCATTTTCAATCAATGTTTTCTTTCTTGCATTATTTTTTTAAATATTTAACGATCATCCGTTAATTTTTTTTTAAAATGGTAAAAACCGGGTCGAACCGTGTTTCAAAACATTGTTTAATCCTCAAATCCTCAAAATTTTACTATTTTTCGTTTATAACGCTTTAACTTTTTTTATCACTAAAACTATTTGTCGCTATAAAATCCACTCGTCTAGTTTTATAAAGATTGTTTGGAAGATGATGATACAGAGTGATAAGGTCTTGTTTGTCAATGGTGATTGCCTAAATTACCTTGCCGCCATCCTGTTAATCACCACTCATAGATTGAGTTTCCATTTCAATTTCTTAAACAAAAACATATAGGAAAGCTTTTGGTAATGCTATTATGTTGTTAATTATATTGTGGTCCTATACTCTATCGGGTTATTGTAAGTTCAAAGTGTTGCAACTATTAGAAAGCGAACAATAAAGTTGACCATTATGATTTTGTTGGCTCTAAAGCAAATAGCATATGGTTTTTAATGTGAATAATACGCTGTGAACTATGGTGATCATATACATATATTATAAGTGACCAACTCATAAAGTGAAGATGTATATAATGCTACAAATACTATTTTAGTATTTTTTGAGAGCTTATACTTTGAACTAATCTTGTATTGTTTCAAGTAAACAGCTACATCATGTAACCACCATCCATGGATTTATAAATATCGTTCAAAAAAGTCTTTTTGGTGAAAGGTGATGCACGTATAAATTTTTAAAGCTCAAAACTGATAAAAGACTAAATAAAAGCTACTACATTAGTACATCCGAGCAAATAAATCAAGTAACCCATAGATGCAATGTGAAACATAATCAGCGAATGTTAATGCTAAATGTATTCATACAGATGATCAAAAATCAAAACTATACACAGAAGTTGTTTTATAAAATATAGATCAAAACATTGATGAGTTGACATCTATCAATACTCACCACTAACTTCTACACTTGAGGGAGTCGAGGGCATAAAGGATGTACCATTAACCATCAAGTTCCCTTCAGTTCTCCAATTCCATCCTTTCCATTCATCGTCATTCGATTCCATTCTTTTTGTCACCTACAGTCCTATAAATACACATTTTTAAGTAAATGTATGCTCACACCAATGGCATACAACTAACATTCATTATAATCATTGTTTACGACATTGAAATACCCATGGCGGCATCTCAGCATTCTCTCCAAGAGTCCTTTTGTGAAGTCATTGAAACCTATGCAAGCTATCTCTATGAGTATTGTAACATTATAGAACATAAATTTAAGGTTATACATCTTAGAGAGCTTACCTGCATTCCAGCATTGGCTAAGAAGTCATCCGAATGACCCAACAACATGACCTTATCATATTCAGTAAAATAGAAATTGGTTACCGTCATGGCTGTGGACCCCTCCGTGATGTCCACCAATCCATCTGTGAACCTGGCAAAAGATCCACAAATTCCGTACCCCTTATAGTCAGTCCATTACCGTCCAGTTTTCCTCTTCCCACATTGTCTAGTACAGTGACTTACTAATGGTAAAATATTGTAGAGTACTTAAAACAGGATAAATGTGAAAGTACGGAACTAATAAAGTCATTTATCTTTTCTTAAATCAAGCGGGTATTATAATCAATTACCGTTCGAAGGTACCTTAAAATCAGAAAGAATTTAGACAGAATATAAACCATAAACATCTAAAAAGAATGAACCAGTCAAATCTGTCAAAGCTTCATAAGTAGCCTAAGATAAGAGAGATCAAATACCCATGAAACACAAATCTTAAAAAGCAACTTAACTTCTTCTAATATAACTAACTGATGTTATAATTTACGAATAGCTCATTATAATAATAAGGCAAACAAACCTAGTTATTGAATGGCAAATCTGAGAGGATATGAGGGTATGATGGAGATATTAGATTTTCTTTGGCTATGGTGTGTAAAGATGGTTAGCAGGGTATGGGAGACTCAAGTTGGAGCAGACCAAATGATCCAATATGCAAGGATAGATGTATGGAAGGTTTCTAAAGTCTTCAAGTAGTGCCTAACTATTTATGACTTAGATGGCATTTTTGGAGATCATTAGCAGTAATTTAAGACTTCTTTTTGTATAATAGGAAGATTTAAGTTTTCATATACACCGTTCAGTTGGTAGTTTTCAACTTGAAACAAAGGGTAAATTGGATAGATTAAGATAATTCATTCTGCACTAAAAGTCAAAGGAAAACCTTTGCAAAAATTAACCTTTTCATTACATAAGAATATACTATAAAAGTATTACATGATGCTACTGCATATATAAAAACAACCTTGCTCTCAACTTATACATTGAAGACAGAGATATCAAGATAAACATGTGAAAGAGTATTAAAGATTAATGTTCACAAATTGATAGCTCTAAGTCATATATACTGCATTCAAATAACTCAAATCTTTTACTTTTGAGCTTAAATTTGTTGCTAATGATTGACAAAGATGCTAAGTTCTTAAAGTGTTCAAGGATATTCATTATTACATTGAAAGCACAACACTATAGGTACAAAACCATGTACCAAGATCCTAAATTCCTAATGATGTGTGAAATGAAACGCAATTGCTAAAAAATCAAAAGGTCAAAATCGAATTTCTTTGTTTACAGTATACTACTATAGGGGTTGTTCAGAATTACTTATTAGTTATTACAACTCTTGTGTAATAGTGTTTGGATCATTTCTTTTCAAGAACACATAATAATCAAATAAGCTATTGATCGAATGTTGGAATATTCTGCATGTTTATATTTTCGAGTTAAACTACTTATTCAGCTCGCAATACTTATTTCACATTACAATATGTTAATACTTATAACTTATAAGCAGTTTTCTTTTTTCCAAACACTTGGGGGTGTCTAGGATTATTTACTTCAAACTGCTTAGTTGTCTCATAATAAAGAAATTGACAGTTTTACCCAATCATTCACACTACTTTTCATCCTAATCTAAAAACACCCTTAACTAATTTACACTTTTGTGATGTATTCAATACTACATAATGCCTATCAATAAACTAAACAACGCCAGAATCTACAATCGGACCACATTTGATACAAATTTACAAAATTCAAATATTCCAATAATATTAATCATACCTTTCCATCTTAACCACCCTCAAATTAACCAAAAGAAGTTTCTCGTTCGCAGTCCTCTGTCTCCTTATCCCATTTCAACATTTGCGGTATGTTAACTCCTTCCCAAATTTCTTTGACCTAGATGATATCTTTATAAACATATTAAGTTAAATAGATGTTACAAAGGGACAATGCATGTTGTACAAATGCAATCAAAGACGATGTATTCGGTATTAATAGTGACTCTCTGCTGATTTTTCTAACTTCACGGAACCTCAACAAAGGGTGAAATAAATGCCTTGTGCAACGTGCGTCAAACATAATATCTATTGTCTTTACAACCAACACATCTAAAGAAGGTTTTTTTTTTTTTTTTTTTTTTTTTTTTTTTTTTTTTTTTTTTTAATGAAAGGGGACAAAGTAGCAGCAAAGTTATTCTAACCTGGGTACAATAGACGAAAGACGTGAGCAGATAGATGGAAATATGAAACAATTAAACATTTTCTATAGATGTAGGTAAATTGTTTGATTCTTTTAGCTTGTGGTTACAATTGACGAAAAATGTGAGCCAGATAGATGGAAATTTATGGATTGCAGCACCCATAGTAAATTCTAGTCTTACAACATATCAAAATACAACTACTTTCATCCAAGCAAATATAAGATCCTCTGTATGAAAGATTCTAAGTTACCTAACAGCTGGGGTAAAATATCTTTAAAGAAATTCGAAAGCTTTAACATTTCAATGAAAAAAATAGCTACTTTACATACGATTGCATCGACTAATGCAAAGCGGCATCGATATTTGCTCAACTGTAACCAACAGTAACACCTTTTGTTCAGATTCAACAACCATTCCCTGCATATAAAATGTAGTAACACTTCCGGTATATACACTGCATTGCCCTTTTGTCAAATTGTACTCTTACCAACATTCACACCCCATATACTTTTACACATTGATATATAGACAATACTTACATTGCAAACTGCCCGAAGAAAGCCATTGTGACTTTTTTCTTAGTATGCAACATCAATTTTTTGTCGTGCCTAATTGATGCACAATCATATCATCATTTAACCCATTTGTAATAACTCTTACTTGATAAGGGTTGCATACATGACCTTTTTTCGCCCATGGCATCTTAAGTTTTCCTTTCTAGAATACTCAATTGACCACGTTGTGTGTTCACAATTTATGTTACCTGTAACACAAACAATGCAAGTAACAAAAAATATTAATTTCACCTACACACTCAGACCTAAAAAAACCTACCCATCAACAATGTTTATAGGACATGATGTCTTTTATTAAAAATAATAATAAAAAAAAATAAATTAAAAAAAAAAAACCCTACAGTTAAATTTAAAGTGTTGATACATAGTGAATTGTATAGATACCTTGAAACGGCTGCTTTACCTTGAGACGAAAAACATGAACTTTTAGCCCGTTCAAGACAAACTGGGACATGAATATATATTTTTAACCAAAATAGTATCAAGAGTGTAGAGTTGTCATTAGTTTAAATTGTCCAATTAGATCAATCTGTATTAGTATTGTCCAATACTAATAGATTTAAGTCCTGATTAGCAAGTGATGTGTTTTTTTTTGCATAAATTTCTAACTAATAGCAATACGACCAAACCAAATGCTAAAAACATACATACCTATGCTAATGTTGGGGCTGGACCTTGGGAACAAACGAAGAGAAATTTTCTCTCATTATGCTAACATATTCAAATCCCCTTTCCTGCATTCCACCAAATGACAATCTTCCTGCATTCCACCAAAAAATTAAGCATGACAGATTATCTTTTATTTCTCATTAGCAAGGCAAAAAATTGACTAAAATAAATAGAAAGTATTTACAACAATAATAGGGCAGCCACACATAGGACAATCCCCCATGACGCAGCCTTACATCTAAAACAACTTAGAAAAGGCTACAAAGAATAATACTCCACAAACACCTCACATATATGTTCAGATATATGTAGTACATGTACATTAACAATCAAAAGAAACGCTATCCTTAAATGATGCCTTCACCAGACACACAGCCAAACACCCTAGATAGACAGTAACAACAAATACTGAAGCTTATATTAGCTCTGCACACTCCACCAACACATAACGTAGCACCTGAAAAGCCAACATGTTCCAAGATACATACCCTCCATTGAACTGCACCTATACAAATTCTGTATTCATTTTTCACATCGACGATTTTTGTTCTTTAAACTCCTACAAATCCATTTAAATGACCTCAACTGAGTTCCATGGAAAAGTCTCATAACAGATTATCCAGTTAATAAAACAAATTCTTCGCGATCCAGTAATGTATAAACACATACTATATTTTGCACATTTACCTGCTATTTAAGCAACCGCTTAAAGTTGGTATATGAGAGCAGTTTACAGACTAATGTGACACTACCAATTAAGATAACCCAAACAAAGAAAAAGGATGTTGATGGGTCGGCATAACCAAACCCCACCCATTCATACGCAATTCATCATTTCGACCCATATTCCAACCCGTCTAAACCTAACATTTCACTACCTTTTAAGAGGATTACACACACCCTATTATAGTGTTTTCAAGCAATTTTGACTCATACATTTCAAGATACGATAGACAAAAGTGTAATATTTTATGCTATAGAAACAAATTCAGAGGAAAAACAATGAAGACCTACCTTTTGATATAACTGTATTAGATTAACTGGAATGACGCAAGTTCTGCAAAACAACGTTTTATAACGCAAAGGCAATGGTACAAACAACCAAAAAAGAGCATAATACCAACAGGTGGTTGAGAGTAATGTGAGCATAATACCGAAAGCGTGCTAATCACTATGTTGTGCAGAGCTGACATTTCAGCATGATACATTTTAGTTGCAGCCACACTATATACATTGCTGAAATTTGCAGCACTAAACTTAGTACCAATGCTCCTACTGCAGAAACCAAACACCCCTTATGACAGATTCTGTAGTAGAACTAAACTCAGTACCATAAACACAGATAAAATTAGCACAACAAAAAACAATCATCTTTTTTTAATCGATTATCAGAACTCGGAATTGGTTTCAGTCTATAAACAAATAGACGAACATAACTATATATAACTAAAAATGATATAGAAAGGCTAAAACTTATGTATGTTCATCTTGACCAACCTACTGTCAACAAATTACAAAATATAGAACTTTATTTTTGTTAGTGTGATTTGCATCAAACCTTACTAACACCAGTTGTAACCAAAAAAGGCCCACTTCAATTCCTAAAGTCAAATCTTTAGGTATTTATTCTCAAATCAATGCATTCAAAACAAAAAAGTACTTGTTAATAAAAAAACGCAAGCAGCTAAACTATGTCGTGAAACTCGAATTAAAATTACAAAGATTTCGATCATCTGCTTATAAAATTTATGAAAAACACAACACAAAATTAAGGAAAAAAAAGAGGAAACTACCTTGGACTCGATGGAACTAATTCAAATAAAATCATGGTTCGTTGCTTAATACCTTGGATTCATCTTGAATAAAATTCACAATCACCGAATAAGAAATCGAAGTACATCAACTGAGTTAGGGTTAGGGTTTTCTTAAAGGGGTTGGGGTACAGGGTGTGTGGGTTTTGGGGTATTATAAGTTTGGTTTTAACCCCTATATTATTGTAGATTTACCCCACCTTTTTAAAGTTTTACTTTTTCATATTTTTGACACATATAATTTTGTACCCACTTTTCACTTAAAAACGAATTTAGAGCTTTTTTTTGCCAAACCTGGAAAATTTTAAGTTTTTTTAATCCAAATTCTTTTAAATAAAAAATAATAATAATTTAATTATTACTTAATAAGGTATGATTTGATTTTTTTGAAATGAAAAAGTCCCCACCACGGGTTTTATTTTATTAGGAAAAAGATTCTATATTCCCGCGTCTAAACAACATTTGAACAAAAAGTACTAAGATACCATAATGGAGTATATATAAACTAGCTGGTCGAGCCACACTATGATCGTGACGGTATGTGAATCCTGTGAATATATTATATATATATGCGATCGACCTTAATTAAAAGATCTTGTGTTGGCTCGATGATTGGAATTGCCAAATATCAACATATGATCTTCAGAGTAAACTTAACAGTTAAAACTGCGTAGTAATATATAAACGGAGTGGGAATAAAAAGAATTTGTTGCACTAATGAATGCTAGACATATTAATACACAAGTACGTACTTAATGCACTAGAGTTACATGCATATGATCTTCAGAGTAAAGCAGCCTCTATTGTAGGCATAATATTCCGTTAAGTTGGTCTTGAAGTGTATTGTTATATTTGTACTTGGTTGTTCTTTTATTTTCCGGCCCTTTTTAATTTATACACAAAAAACTAAGTGTAACTATCTAACCATCTTCAAGGAAAGGATTATTAAACGCTAGCTTGTAAATTCTTATTACTTTTTTTCTTCTTTATGTATACATGAAGCTGTAAACTACGTATAAGATCAATAATATGAAAATTCCATATATTTATTTCAAAACTAAATAAATAAGACAAACATGCACGTAGAAATTAAAGGTTTATAACATACCACAAACAACTTTATTACATCAAACAAGCCAAGAACATAACATATGATCGATCAGCCGGCCTGAAGCCATACATATTCAATTCAATTACTACGTAATTAAGTATGAAAAATAATACGATATATATATCATAACATATGATCGCAAGTGCATGCAACCTAGCCACATTCAAGGACGTGTGGCTCCAATAGCGGGAGGAGTGAAGATACCACCGAACGGTGGAGTGGTGGGGAAGTTCGGAAATGTCGGGGTTCCGGGTGATGGGGTAAGTTGAGGTGGGAATGATGGGAGTGGTATTGAGGGTGTTGGGAATGTGTTAGGGGAAGGTCGGGGTTCCTGGTGATGGGGTAAGTTGAGGAGGGAATGATGGGAGTGGTAATGAGGGTGTTGGGAATGTGTTAGGGGAATTAGGGATGCCAGGAAAGCCAGGGATTGTCAAGAGACGGCGGCCCATGGTGGCTTGGAGGTTGCTCGTGTAACACCCCAACCCGATAAGGGTAGAAGTATTACATTACAGTGACATATCAGAACAAACACAAGCATATGATTCATACATACAAAGAAATTCAGGGTTTACAAATGAAAAATCTGAAACTACAAGGTTGCAAAAATAAATACTAAGTCTAATAAAGTGAAACTTCTTCTAATCGTCTCTAGTCCAGCGTAACTATCAAAGCATAGTCTTCTAAGTCCAATCACACTCTCTTCCCATAACCCAGCTTCCTACTAAACCTGCCGCAGGAAAAGGAAATGCGGCTGAGCTTAAAAAGCTCAGTGAACAGATATATAAACAAAGTAATGATAATGAAACAGAACTGAAATATAGTGCATTGGGGAAATAGAATAAGGAATAGATAAAAGAGTAATAAAATATAAAGAAGAAAGGATAGTCATCTACCACGAGCCCAGAAACATATCATATCACATAAGCCGTCAATACCATAATTCTTCATAATCATATAGAGGGGAGTCCTCTCAGATAATCAGATAATATGAGGGGTGTCCCCATTCTTCAAATGGGTGGAGTAGCGAACTCCCAGAAATTGTGAAAGGCATGTATAGCACACAGTACCAGTCACCAGACATATATCATAATCATAATCATAGTTAAATCCACTAAACAGAACAGATCTAGGATGCATCCATACGCCCCCGCAGAAAATCATAGTGGCCATAACAAATCATATCATAAAGCGCGCATATCATATATCAGAAAGGGGACGGTGTAGCCAAATCACTAGGGCCACACACTAGTCATGCCAGTGGTGCATCACAGACACGCCTATGGTACCTCCATAGGTAGGGAAACAGAAATGGCTCGGGTATCAAACTAAGAGTCAGGTCTCATATCATACAAAAGGTCATATAGCAAAGGTGTATCTCAGAATCATATCAAAGGTTCATAATAGCAGTTCATAACAAAGGGTTCATATCAGAAATAGTATTCAAGGTCCAATCAGAGTTTATCAGGTCAAGGTTCATATTCAAAAATCAATTCATGGTTCAGTTCAAAAGTCCGTTTCAAAAGTTTCTATTAAAAGTCCAATTTAAATAATCTTTTAAAACAGTTTTCATAAAAATAGTCTTTCAAAATATAGTGTTCATGAAAGTTAAATAACCTTTCTTTTAAAAAGAAATTTAGCATCATTTATAAACATCTTTTCAAATCGGTTCTTCTCAAAACATTTCCATGGTATCATTAAGAAGGTTTTCATAGCATAGGTTCATAACGGAGGTCATATCAAGTGGGATCAACAGAGAAGGTTCAAGTAAAGAGGATCATAGCAATGGCATCAATTCGGGAACTAACGGATCAGAATATGAAAGAGATCATGAGAAACCTTTTGAGAAAGGTCAGAATATCTGTACCTCAATCGTCATCGAAATCATAACATACGTAAGCATATGGAAACACTCCTTCTTCAACGAATCTACATGAATTAATGATTGGCTTATTATTAATAACTTATTCAATTCAGATTTCTCATTTTAGTCGGCTTTCCAGTTTTAGTAACTTTCCATTTAAAGTGACTTTCCACTTTTAGCAGGTTTCCATAAATAGTAAGTTTCCACTTTTAGAAAGTTTCCATAATTAGAAAGTTGAGTCATTATTAATGGAATCAAAGTATCTTTTAACATATTTACACATTTGGTCCTTAGGGTTTCACAACTTTACACTTATACCCTTACATTCCAAAATTACACTTTAAACCTTTTAGTCTTCATAGTTACACATTAAACCCTTAACTTATCCATTTTACACCATGATCACTTATTTTATCATATAATACGAATGGATACTCAAGTATTCATAATTTACACATTAAGTCCCTCAAGTTATCAAAGTTACATATTTAACCTTTTAATTTACAATTTCAACTTTTAATTATCTATAATTACATATTAAGCCATTAAATTACCAAATTAGCACAAAACCCCCTGAATATATTTTATTACTCAAATCAGTCCCAAGTTTCCAGAAATTACACTTTTAGTCCCTCTACTTTAATTAATTAAAATCGCACCAATTAAATACAATTAACTCATTTCTTGTAATATTTACACTTAGAACCCTCAAGTTATATTTTTCCCATATTCCTACTGATATATATGATCTTACAAAAATATCCCAGATGTTTCAAAGTTGGCAAAACACACCCTTGTACTTTATTTTCCAATCGAATTTATTTTAAAGTTACCAAAACCAAACCCTAATTTCATAAAATCATTATGCCATCATTATACAATCATTACTCAATCATTATTATGCATTAATTACCAGATCCAAACATAAAAACCCTAACCCTAATTCAATTTAGGGTTTCTTTTATTTTCTTCATTGTTTTCTTAATTAGCCGATTTATAAAATAAATCACAACACGAGATTTAAGCTTCTATAATTCAAACCCATATTTTTATGAGATCATAATTAATATATGAAGTTCATAAAAATTATCATTCATATCCAGAAAATTCATATACAATGATATAGAGTTTTGTTGCATTTTTAGGGTTTAATTCACCAAAACGTTATAGAGCATGCATGGATCGATTAGAACATTTTATTTGGTGTTAATAAGGTATAAGGGACCTGAGAAAAATACCAAATCAAGGATGGAACGTGTAGAGAGGGCTGTACGAATTATAGCACACGCGTAGAGCCAAAACGATCCAAAAATCACCACGACTTCACCAATGATCTTCCAACCTTGAAACCAATTTTCGTGGGTCTTATATGATGTAAGGAACATCAGAAAAATAAGAAATCATTTTTATAGAGGTCGTATGAAACATAACGAATTTACCTTTGTTCTAGGGCTCGACACAAAGAAAACAATGCTACGATCGTGTAAGGCTTCAACAATTCGAATGAGATTTTTATTGGCTTCTTAGGATGATGATAACTCACAGAAAAATGCTTAGGAGTGTTGTGTGAGTCGAATGGAGGCTGTGGAAATTTTTGTGTGTGTAAATATTGGATCGGTATTAGGGTTTTGAAATAGAAAAGGTAGGGATTTGTTTTTAATATGAAGAAAACGTGTGGGGAGGGGAAAAAGACCAGGAATTTCGTGATTTATGGTTGGGAGAATATTCATGAAGATTATCTTCCATTTTTAGATAATGTATCTCTTTGATTTCCAATAAATCAAAATAAATTCACTTATCATTTAATCGGCCAATATAAGGGTATTTTGGTAATTTTACCACACATATAAATGTTAAATAAGATTGTTAAAATTATTTGGGATCATAACTTGTGCATTGTTTGAAGTTTGGGAATTATTTGGATACTTTATAAGCCTTAAATAAATTTTTAAACTTGTAGGGGTAATTTGGTCTTTTCACATGCTTTAGTATTTTAGGTGTTACAACTTCTTCCCCTCTAAAAAAAATTTTCGTCCTCGAAAATTGAAGTCGCAAACGAAGTCGTAGCAAATCGAAAAAAAATTGTCACAACATTCTCACGCCCGGGGAGGTTCTTCAGACCAAGTAGTTTCTCATGACTCGTAATTATTGTCAGAATAGTTTCAGATTTCTCAGAAAGGCATATCATACTGAATTTGAATCAAAAGGATAATGTACCAAACATAACGGATGATAATCGAATTCTCTAGGAAGAGGTATAAAAATACATAGGATTTTCATCGAATTGATTAGGCGAATCAGATGGGAATACATTGATTTGTAGCAAACATGGGGTGATATAAGGTTTAACTCTTCAGCTTCTCAGATAGTCTCGGCTTTTAGATAACCTTCCAAAGGTATTCTCATAAACGAACAGATCTCGTTTCCTCAAAGTCCACAATCACATATTTTACTCATGGCAGATCATAATGAACAACTTCAACGAATGCGAAACGTATACGGGCAGAAAGCATATGGTTAGATATCATCAACGGCAGAAATTTCATAATGGAACCTAAGATTCTTATCCGAAGTTGCAAGATCAGCAAAACACGTGTCGAGAGTCCAAACGTATCGAATCGTATATCATGGTCAGCAGATCAAACGTATAGGTAGAATGAACCTAAAGTCTCACTATATCGCGGATAGTCGCCAACGGAAAGAAATCCAAGGCTTCTATAATGCACTCCTCAAGATATCCTATGCCCACAACAAGTGCACTTTATATGACGTTAGTATTATCACGTTGATCAGACGTCATAATACTAGCCTCACATAACATGCCCTCATGGTGGTCATCCTCTATCTCAAGTCGTGAGTCAAAACCACTTATCTTAATCCACCTAGTACTTCTACAGCCTCAAAGGTCACCAGAATCAAACAACATAACTAAGAGAACGAAATTACTCGAAGAGTAACAGAAATCCAGGAATGTCATTCAAAATTAAGGTACGTCATCAATAGCGTCAATCCTTTACAGCATCATCTCGTTTAAACACAATGTCCGCTTCAGAATCCGTCCACTCAAATACGAATTTCAAAATTTCTTACAAGTTGGGGTAGTCTGTTTACTCTTGTCCATCTTACCTCATGATTAAAATAATTTAAAACTCGAGTCGGGTTCCTCCGGTCTTCAGCAGCTCCTCTTGGTAGTGTGGCATCGTAGCGGCAGTCTCTAACGCGATCACGGTGCATCCCTCCATCCGCAGGTCTGCTTCTGCTCTCAATTCATCTTAGTACAACTAGAATGAATAGAGAAACAAGACTGCGTGTCTTCGACAGGTCTTCTAACATAGCTCCAGGTTTTAGGGTACATGATGTTGTTGTCTACTCCAGGTTGTGTGTTGAATGGTTCGTCTTCTTTGGTCTGGTTGTTTTGGTGCCCAAACTGAAATCTTCACGTGTTGCGTGATGCATGATTGAGCACTATCCTAGTTCCTCACTTCTTCTTGTATGCTTCTTCCATGGTAATGCTTGTCGCAACCATCTTCTACTACTCTTCCACCAGGTTTCTAACTCCGATAACGGTCTTCAATCTCACCAATAATCTCTATGTTCTTCTTTCGTTTTAGAACACAACACAGTGTCATACTATGACAATTTGTCCAAAACACGCGAAAACATGATTATTCTAGCCAACACCATTGGCATCATTCAAACTCATAAATGTGATAACGAGTGCAAAGGCAGCTTCAGAAATCATCTCAGGGAATTTTCACATCGCCTTCTTTCTTCTTCAAGAACTGATATACTTCACAAAGGTTACTCTCGGTTAGTTAACCCCCTTCTTAGAAGTTCTTGTGGTTGCTTCTTCAGTCCTTCAAATCTAAAATGATGCAATCAAATGCGGGGTTCAAAGGAAAAACAAATTAATCATTGATACGCGGAAACAGATAATGATTACTGATAGTGGTACGTTTAAATTCACGATAGTCGATACGTCATCGCATACTTCTCTCGTTCTTCTTCATAAACAAACAAGAGTATCCAAAGAGAATCACAAAGGGTTAACAAAAATCATATTCCATCAGCTCCTTCAATCTCTCAACTTCTATGGCACCATGGTTTCTTCAACCGGGATCAGTTCACTGCCCACTCTACTTCTTAAGCAGGAAGGAGTACCAAAAGGTTCATCAGAGCATACCGGAAGATCTTCGTACAACAAAATATTTCCCAATAGCCGAACTTTCTAAGGGTTGATAATAATGGTTTTCAGGGAAACTTGATAATCACATGAGTTCGGAGTTGGTGTTTCCATAGTGATAGGAATTTTAGCAGATGTAGAGAGTCATCATAATTGAATAGGGTGAAGCAGATTTTTAAGGTCAATTTCAGATATGGTAGTCTATGGTATCTTCACGAATAGCCATTCAGTCCAAAAGACCGTACAATCAGACATCTCAAAGTCAAAGGATTCATAAAGTGAATACAGTCGTCAAATCATACAGATAGTTCATATATCAGAGTCAAGTACATGGTTCAACAAAAATGTTGGGATGGATAAACGAACAGTTCAATGTGTGGGAATTTCGTTTAGCTTCTTAGCATAAGTAGCAGGTAGGATGTGTATCATTGGTAATACGAATATTGTATAATCGTCAATTGTGAGAGGTACAGAATCTCAGTTATCAGCATCATCATGCTTAGTTAACAAATCCATATAGAGATAGTATTTACATCATACCCTTCCAAAGGAAACGGTTGGCAGAACAAGGTTCATCATTCAAAGAGAGGAAACAAAACTTCTCATATTCGTGGTTCATAATTACCAAAATTCTCATAGGAGTAATAATGGATCATACAGAGTTAAGTAGTATCGGATGATACATTCATACCCAGCATGAGTAATGAATTTACAGAATGTGTCGAACACATTGTGGTTGAATGACCTACGATGTGGCCGAAAAGGTGTCAAACAGCTTATCAACCAAATCGGAGGCGGAGATCAAAATCTGAAGGTGAAACTTAAATGTGTAAGGTATCCAGGTAGCCTTCCGAGGTATTCCAAACTTACTTGGTTACTAAGCTTAAGTTGCAAAACTTCTAACTTCTGAAACAAAGGTCCTTATAAGGCTTATCTAAGAGCAAAGGCACGATCAGAGTGATACGGAAACAAATGATACTTACATAAATGTCTTAGTCTACCCATTCCTCACTGGTAATAACTTAGGTTCCTATGGGGAATCCTAATGTAAAGTTTCAAAGGTTGTCTTATGAGCGCCTACAGTGGAAACTTAGGGGTCCAAACTTCACAGGTCAAGGGTAAATGTATTACGAATCGCAGCCTGGTCTCTGATACCATAATTGTAACACCCCAACCCGATAAGGGTAGAAGTATTACATTACAGTGACATATCAGAACAAACACAAGCATATGATTCATACATACAAAGAAATTCAGGGTTTACAAATGAAAAATCTGAAACTACAAGGTTGCAAAAATAAATACTAAGTCTAATAAAGTGAAACTTCTTCTAATCGTCTCTAGTCCAGCGTAACTATCAAAGCATAGTCTTCTAAGTCCAATCACACTCTCTTCCCATAACCCAGCTTCCTACTAAACCTGCCGCAGGAAAAGGAAATGCGGCTGAGCTTAAAAAGCTCAGTGAACAGATATATAAACAAAGTAATGATAATGAAACAGAACTGAAATATAGTGCATTGGGGAAATAGAATAAGGAATAGATAAAAGAGTAATAAAATATAAAGAAGAAAGGATAGTCATCTACCACGAGCCCAGAAACATATCATATCACATAAGCCGTCAATACCATAATTCTTCATAATCATATAGAGGGGAGTCCTCTCAGATAATCAGATAATATGAGGGGTGTCCCCATTCTTCAAATGGGTGGAGTAGCGAACTCCCAGAAATTGTGAAAGGCATGTATAGCACACAGTACCAGTCACCAGACATATATCATAATCATAATCATAGTTAAATCCACTAAACAGAACAGATCTAGGATGCATCCATACGCCCCCGCAGAAAATCATAGTGGCCATAACAAATCATATCATAAAGCGCGCATATCATATATCAGAAAGGGGACGGTGTAGCCAAATCACTAGGGCCACACACTAGTCATGCCAGTGGTGCATCACAGACACGCCTATGGTACCTCCATAGGTAGGGAAACAGAAATGGCTCGGGTATCAAACTAAGAGTCAGGTCTCATATCATACAAAAGGTCATATAGCAAAGGTGTATCTCAGAATCATATCAAAGGTTCATAATAGCAGTTCATAACAAAGGGTTCATATCAGAAATAGTATTCAAGGTCCAATCAGAGTTTATCAGGTCAAGGTTCATATTCAAAAATCAATTCATGGTTCAGTTCAAAAGTCCGTTTCAAAAGTTTCTATTAAAAGTCCAATTTAAATAATCTTTTAAAACAGTTTTCATAAAAATAGTCTTTCAAAATATAGTGTTCATGAAAGTTAAATAACCTTTCTTTTAAAAAGAAATTTAGCATCATTTATAAACATCTTTTCAAATCGGTTCTTCTCAAAACATTTCCATGGTATCATTAAGAAGGTTTTCATAGCATAGGTTCATAACGGAGGTCATATCAAGTGGGATCAACAGAGAAGGTTCAAGTAAAGAGGATCATAGCAATGGCATCAATTCGGGAACTAACGGATCAGAATATGAAAGAGATCATGAGAAACCTTTTGAGAAAGGTCAGAATATCTGTACCTCAATCGTCATCGAAATCATAACATACGTAAGCATATGGAAACACTCCTTCTTCAACGAATCTACATGAATTAATGATTGGCTTATTATTAATAACTTATTCAATTCAGATTTCTCATTTTAGTCGGCTTTCCAGTTTTAGTAACTTTCCATTTAAAGTGACTTTCCACTTTTAGCAGGTTTCCATAAATAGTAAGTTTCCACTTTTAGAAAGTTTCCATAATTAGAAAGTTGAGTCATTATTAATGGAATCAAAGTATCTTTTAACATATTTACACATTTGGTCCTTAGGGTTTCACAACTTTACACTTATACCCTTACATTCCAAAATTACACTTTAAACCTTTTAGTCTTCATAGTTACACATTAAACCCTTAACTTATCCATTTTACACCATGATCACTTATTTTATCATATAATACGAATGGATACTCAAGTATTCATAATTTACACATTAAGTCCCTCAAGTTATCAAAGTTACATATTTAACCTTTTAATTTACAATTTCAACTTTTAATTATCTATAATTACATATTAAGCCATTAAATTACCAAATTAGCACAAAACCCCCTGAATATATTTTATTACTCAAATCAGTCCCAAGTTTCCAGAAATTACACTTTTAGTCCCTCTACTTTAATTAATTACAATCGCACCAATTAAATACAATTAACTCATTTCTTGTAATATTTACACTTAGAACCCTCAAGTTATATTTTTCCCATATTCCTACTGATATATATGATCTTACAAAAATATCCCAGATGTTTCAAAGTTGGCAAAACACACCCTTGTACTTTATTTTCCAATCGAATTTATTTTAAAGTTACCAAAACCAAACCCTAATTTCATAAAATCATTATGCCATCATTATACAATCATTACTCAATCATTATTATGCATTAATTACCAGATCCAAACATAAAAACCCTAACCCTAATTCAATTTAGGGTTTCTTTTATTTTCTTCATTGTTTTCTTAATTAGCCGATTTATAAAATAAATCACAACACGAGATTTAAGCTTCTATAATTCAAACCCATATTTTTATGAGATCATAATTAATATATGAAGTTCATAAAAATTATCATTCATATCCAGAAAATTCATATACAATGATATAGAGTTTTGTTGCATTTTTAGGGTTTAATTCACCAAAACGTTATAGAGCATGCATGGATCGATTAGAACATTTTATTTGGTGTTAATAAGGTATAAGGGACCTGAGAAAAATACCAAATCAAGGATGGAACGTGTAGAGAGGGCTGTACGAATTATAGCACACGCGTAGAGCCAAAACGATCCAAAAATCACCACGACTTCACCAATGATCTTCCAACCTTGAAACCAATTTTCGTGGGTCTTATATGATGTAAGGAACATCAGAAAAATAAGAAATCATTTTTATAGAGGTCGTATGAAACATAACGAATTTACCTTTGTTCTAGGGCTCGACACAAAGAAAACAATGCTACGATCGTGTAAGGCTTCAACAATTCGAATGAGATTTTTATTGGCTTCTTAGGATGATGATAACTCACAGAAAAATGCTTAGGAGTGTTGTGTGAGTCGAATGGAGGCTGTGGAAATTTTTGTGTGTGTAAATATTGGATCGGTATTAGGGTTTTGAAATAGAAAAGGTAGGGATTTGTTTTTAATATGAAGAAAACGTGTGGGGAGGGGAAAAAGACCAGGAATTTCGTGATTTATGGTTGGGAGAATATTCATGAAGATTATCTTCCATTTTTAGATAATGTATCTCTTTGATTTCCAATAAATCAAAATTAATTCACTTATCATTTAATCGGCCAATATAAGGGTATTTTGGTAATTTTACCACACATATAAATGTTAAATAAGATTGTTAAAATTATTTGGGATCATAACTTGTGCATTGTTTGAAGTTTGGGAATTATTTGGATACTTTATAAGCCTTAAATAAATTTTTAAACTTGTAGGGGTAATTTGGTCTTTTCACATGCTTTAGTATTTTAGGTGTTACAGCTCGAGACAACAAGGGCTGCAAAGAGAGAAAAGATGATGAGCTTGGTTGAAGCCATTTTTGTGAGTTTGTTTAGGTTTGGAGTTGGGATGAGTGAAGGAAGAACGTTTTGGGGGTTATATTTATAGAGAGGATGTAGATTTAGGTATCTCTATTGGGTTTGAATTAGACTGAACAAAAAATTCCAAAAATCTTAAGTAACCGAGTTGAAAAACAAAAAAGACGTCTCGTTTGTGTATAAACGACCCATATGTGCACTTAATACAAATTGGTTCATGTTTTTAATAAGTGTAGGCGTGTAGCCAACAACGTTTCTTTCGACTAGTTGTATCAGTAGTTCAGTACATTTGTGAATAAGATACTCTTCGACAATGTGGTTAACACAATTTGACAAATTTCTGAATTATATTTTGTCAAATGATCAAAGTTTGCCAAAGAAGATGTTTTGAAAATTCAAAAATAGCACAAAAAGTAACTATATTGTCGCTATTATCATATATGATAAACACAAAATTATATTAATGTTTAATAGAAATGTTATTCTAAATTATGAATATGAAATATTTAAGAAGACTAACATGTTATTTTTAAATTCTATAAGAACTGATCCATAATTTTATTCTCTTTCTAGTTTGTTGTTTGAAATAATTAGGCCAATATCGGATTTAATCTTAACATCGTATGATCAAAATCTGAATATTATATGTTTTTTTGTGTCGTTTCTAAACTTTATTTTATTCTTATGTAGCATAACTATTATCCATTCATAAATCTAACATGTCATTTGTTTGCATGATATCACAAAACAATCGCTTATATAAACATATTTCTTTTATTAATAATAACAAAACTACTATTTCACGGGTTTCAATTTAATCACATGAATTTCACGGTTCAATAAATTTGATATAAAAATTGTGAGGCCTTTATAATTTAAAGGTACTGTCAGATAATACACCTCGCACATTTTCGTATCTCCGTAATTAACTTAGCTGTTGTGGATGTCAACTGAAAGCTCGTTACATGGTTCATGGTATATAAACTGTATGTTATTGTTTGACTAGTATTCCTTTAGCATATTGTCATGGGGCTATATAACCAATCACAATAACCTTGGTCTTGTGGCATTGCAACTTTTTATGGGATCATTTAAGAATTGAAGTTTTGTCAAAGAAGACTTGACGACCCCAAGCATACGGTGGGTCACCCCAAGCATACGGTATGGTAGGTGATAAATTAGACTTGCTTTCAATTTTATAGATTATATATAAGTGTTCTAATGGTAATAAGCTCTTCAATCAAATGGTTGTGGGTTTAAGTCTTACTTAGAGCATGTGTTTAAATGTTATGAGATAGTTGAAATTGCCAGGAGAAAAATAAAATAAAATAAATAAACCTTGAAGGAAATGTTTTAATGGAGGAAGCAACTATACTTGTGTTAGACATTTGACATACAATAGTATAGCGTATAACCATGGTAAGGCTACTTGCAGTAAGGGGATTCAATCCTTTTACTTTTGCCTGTCACATTAGCTTTCTCTCTCCAGCGACCTACACTACAAGAACTCAAGCCTTTAGCGACGGATTTAGCGACGGTTTTTTTCATTGCGTCAGAATTTGTGTCGGGTAGGTACCTGTCGGTGTTAAAACGTCGCAGATTATGCGTCACTCCAAACTATGTCGCAAAAAATTAGCGTCATCACTATCGACAAACAAGTTTGTCGCTCGTAGCGACTGGAAATGATGTCGCAAAAAGCATTGCGATGGATTTTCACTTGCTTCATGGAGTCGCTAGTTGTCGCAAGTTCTGTCCCAAAAATCTATATCCATCGCTATTCTAGTCGCTAACTATATTGCTTTTTCTCATTAGACGTCGCTTGAAGTCGCAAAAAAAACCCATCAAATGTCGCAAATCCAGTCTCTGCTGTCGCAAAACTTTCTATGTTGAACATGCTAGGTTCTATATTGCACTACATGTCTCTCTATTTAGCCCCAACAATTCACAAATGAAACATAATGATTCAATAAAGTATATTGTATATTAAACAATGATACGTTCCAAGTCATACATAAAGACACTAAAAGGTGTCGTATAAACCAATATTGTAAACCTGCTATTTCAACAAAAGTGTTAAGAAACTGAACTAAACCAAACAATGTCAAATATTGTAAATCTGCTAATTGTCACTTTAACAACCAAAGAGAGAAAACCTGCTGCTACTTGCCACTTTAACCAGAGCGCAAACCTCCTACTACTTGTCACTTTAACCAATGAGTGTAAACCTGCTACTTGTTATCTACTACATGTTATCAGCATTGCCACTTTAACCAAATAGTCTAAGCAGCAGGTTGTCGGCGTTGAAGCAGATCTAGAACCTTTTGAGTAGCACCCTGAATTATCTTTATATCGTTCTCTAGCAAATTCTGAGATTCAAAAATATGGTCAAGCTTCTGCGAGTGTGCTTCTTGTGTTGCTTTCATACGCTCCTGCTCAGCTTTAAGAAGATCATTTTCAATCTTTTGGCACTCCAACATCTCTCGTAGCTGAACTAATTCATGGTTTTGTGAAGTTTGCCCGATGGAATCAACAATATGATCAAAAATATATCTATCGAACCCTGATGGAAGACCATAGAACTTCCCTTTCTTTGAACCAACATGTTCTGCCCATCTAATGTATGTATTTGCTATGTTTCCTGATTGCTTATCGAGAGAGTCCTCTGCTCCATACTTTGCCATGTATTGTTCCTATTATTAATAAAAAGTATGACACATTTAGCAAATGTGAAGTAAAACTTGCTTATTCAGAAACCAACAATTTTCTCAAGAAGTAAAAAAAACAACTTACCCAGGTTTCTTTTGCCTCATTGTCGACAAAAGTCTTCTTGTCTTTCTTCACGTGAGTCCGAAAAAAAAGTTCTGCAGCAGTTGGATCCCTTCCTAGTTCTTTTTGCTATAATCATAAAACAACAAAAATAGTACCCTGCTGTTAGCAGCATAATCGATTAAGCACATAAATACTACAATTTCAATTATCTAACCAACAAATACTACACTGATAACATCAACAACCATATTCCCAAAACATAGAACAGAGAACATTAAATGTGTGCCAAATTAGTGGTACAATATTATAAAATCTATTGAAAAAGGAATCAACGGGTTCTGGTGTCAACACCTAACATAATGATAGTAGATGCTATATTTTATCACTTTTTTCCAGGCATTTGCAGAAGTAACCATAAGAGTAGATTACAGGTAATTCCTACAATAAGCATCTACATTTTCTCACTTTTTGTTGCACTTTCCATGACAGTTAAGGAATGTGAGTATGCCTTTGGACAAATGATAGGTTCAAAACTGCTTCAGTAGTAAAGTGTTTGAAATAAGTAACATGGTAAAGAAAAATTACACACCAATCTCCTTCTGTGCTCAGGGATCGAGACTGAACCGGCAACATGCAAACGCTTATTAGATTGTCTGGCAGCTCTCCCTCTTTCAGATTTTGCTATAAAACCCGGTGATTCCCAAATTGTCCACAGTTCTTCCCAAATAGCTTGATTCATGAAAGGTGGTTTTTGCGCACGACCTTTGATCCTTACCCTAGTCATGAAGTCTCGAAGGCTTCTTGATCCAAGGTAGTTAAACAAAGTTTGAACCTTTTGGTTAATTGTTGCATCCCAAGTGTATTTCTCCTACACATGATTATAAACTTATGATTTGAAAAATATCTCAGTAACAAAAGAACGCAAGGATTCCAAACCAAACCAACTGATATTGCTATCTATCCGTTTGTTTCAAGTTATGTCATTTCATTTAACTTAATACATACAATACAGCTCATAATACACTATCAAACCATGTTTCCTACTGCTATACACCTGCACTTATTTACATAGTTAAAACCATTTTCCCTATTGTATCACATGCCACTGTAAATTGTGAGCCAGCCGCATCAATAACCATGTTACGAGCTAAATTCACAGCTTTAGCATGATTAGGTAATTCCCGATTGATCCTTTTAGAAGGTTTCTCACCATGCTTGTCCCATACATAGTAATTTGGGATAAATCCATACCTATACAAATCGTACTTAGCATCCTCTATACCTTTCCACCACAGGTTTTTACAGCTGTTACATGGGCATTGGACTGTGCCATCAACGAAACCTTTAGACCGAGCAAAACTATCTGCCTGTTTTATGAACTCCTCAATTCCATCATAAAACTCACTAGTGTCGATTTTATACATCCATTCACGGTTGAATGTCATTTTTTCTGCACTTCAGCAATTGTCAAACAACAATACAGAAAAAACAATAATAATCAAAATACATTATTTGAAAGACTTACAAAAAGATACGGAGTAATACCTAAAGACTTACAACATTTGAAATACAATATTTGAAAGACTTACAAAAAGATGATACCTAAAGATGACTATTTTGCTATCAACTACGTACTGGCAATGCATGGTGGCTAGCTTATTAAAGTTATAGTCAACATTTAAATATTGAAAAAGACTACCCACTAATAAAAAAACATATATAACATATATATTAATTCATTCTTTCATTCTAATTTTGTTACAGTTGATCAAATACAATTATTTACTTTTCATATCAATCAGTCGATGTCTTGACGTCTCATATCTTCGTATCGAAATAACATCTATCTGGTGGTGTCAACTAACAGGTAAATACTTTTCATCATATGTCTTACATATGTTATTGACTTTTTTTTTCCCTTAAACTATAAGTCAGGAGATGAAATCTAAAAAAAATCGCAAGTAGCTAATATATTTAAGCTATGTCTTACATATGTTATTGACTTTTATTCAAGGCCTTAGAATAATAGTATTTGTCAATCCCATACGCTTTTGGCCCATACGCTTACTGCCCATTAGCTACTTTGTGGATTATAAACTACTCCAGGTCTAAGTCAGGAGTGGGTCAAACTCCTTTGAGTATATCGGTACTAGTAGTTAGCTACCAAATAAAATAAACATCGCGTTGCAGCTTACTGATATACCAAGTACATCAAAGAGACACAATGAACTTCCATGAAAATGGTAGTGGCCAGTGGCGGAGCCAGGAAAGTTGTATATAGAAGGCACTTATATGGTAGTTCTCAGTGTGCAAACGTGATGCCACATAATGACTGCCAAGCAATCCAGCATAGCTCAGATAACAGACAGCATAATCACCACAATTCCACCTAAACCGATTTCAACTAAATTCCAGCACAGCTAAGTTACTTTCTCTATACAAACTCTAGCTTAAAAGTTATCGATCTTAGACAACCCTGTACCAAAAACCAATTGCTCTATACATAACATCTCAAGAAAACTAAAGTACAAAGAAAACTAAAGCACTGAACATAACATTTTTTTAAGCATGCCCCTGAAGAACACCACCAAACACTAATTAGTATAACAATACATCATAAGATTACTATCTCTTTCATAGAATTTGTCACAGTTAATAATAGCAAAATAACAGCTCCAAAAACTACAATACCAAGAACTATTATATATATGCATATATATGCAGTTACATGCCATAGCATTCATTGTCTTAAGTGTAGACTCCGAGCATGACTAGGTCCGTAAATCCTGAGTTACTTGTTTTTTATTTTGTCATTTTACAGTCCTATAGTACATTGTTAGTCCATTCATTTAACGTACGATTTACTCAGCACATATATCGTGTTGGTTGCTCAAGCATCAATTCTCTACCAACATTATAGTATTACACTACATTTAGCGTGATTAAATTATTACATATTCTGCATAACCCCTACTACAGCAACTCAATCACATTCACTAAATCACATATAAATCCTATCCTAACGTCATTACGCTACATTTTGCGTGATTAAATTACTACATATTCTGCATAACAGCTTCTACAGCAACCAATCACATCGCTAAATCACGTATATATCCTATCCTAACGTCATTAGGCTACAACTTTGTGAGTAAATTACTACATGTTGTACATAACAACTTCTACAACAACTCAATCACATCCACCAAATCACATATAAATCCTAATCTCACGTCATTAGGTTACATTTTATATGAGTAAATTACTACATATTGTAAGCAACAAGAAGCCAATGTGTCTGTGAACTAACTCTATCACATCCACTAAATCACGTAATACTATCCTATAGGAAGCTGTTGCGTCTCGATTACATCCGCTAAATCACATAAATTCTATTAGGCTATGTTTTTTGTTAGTAAATTCATACACATTGTACAGAATATAGCTAAATAACGTATAAATCCTATCATATCCTGTCTTCATTACGCTACGTTTTTCGTAAGTGAATTACTACTACTACTACACATATTCTATAACATAACTTATAAAAGAACATTTGGTCGAACACTTGTTTTACACTCTACACATACAGTTCAATACGTTTTCAGCAGAAAAAATACACGATACTAGTGAGACAATTCATCAAACACTTCGTCTACACTCACAGTTCAATATGTTTTCAGCGAAAAAATACACGAAACTAGTGAACATTTCGTCGAACAGTTAATCTACACTTCATAAATTTCAGTTAAGCATGAATTATCAATGATCATAAATAAGCTAACACATAAATAAGTTAAAATCAAATATCGATTCCATATACTTAAACATCATAAATAAGCTAACACAGTTGATTAATCAAATACTCGATTAAACATCATAAATAATCTAACACTCGATTAAAGAATCAAACACTCGATTAAATATGGTGACCTGAGCTGAGATGAGAGAGAGTGGTGTTCGATTCACAGATGAGCTGAGATGAGAGAAGATTATATTAAAATTGGGAATCGTACGTATACATGAGATGAGAGAAGATAATCGATTTATACCTGAGCTGAGATGAGAAGGTGATTGGGGAGGGAGTGAGTGTTTTGGGGATTTTTTATTTGTTTTCAAATATATGGAGAAAATGTGTATTATATGGTAATTTTTTTTTTTTTTTTTTTTTTTAATGCTTTTGTGTCTAAAAAGTAAAAAATATATGGTAAGAGTAATTTATTGATAAAACCGAAATAACTATGAAAAAAAATGACTAAATTTGAGACATCATATAACTATGAAGCCAACCAGCGACGTATTTTGCGACACACACATAAAAGACGTTATTCCAGCGACATGTATTGCGATGAAAGCAAGGAAGGCGGTAAATCTGCGACTTCTATTGCGACTTTCAAACATGCCACTCTGGATAGCGACAATCATTGCGACATGCATTGCGACATTATTAACCTTGAGAATAGGTCGCGACATGTCTTGCGACATCTATCGACGGCCATGACGCTAAAGGTGTCGCTCTGATGTCGGAAATTTGCTACTTTTTAGTGTCCATCGCTGTTTCTGTCGCTATTCCACTAAGTTCTAGTAGTGCTACGGGCGATTGGATGCCCCAGTAAGACGACCTACACTACAAAATAATACCCCACAAAATACCTCTTTTAATTACACACACACAAAAAAAAAGGGGGACGATTGTCGATCGGCTACACGACCCATTTGGGTTTTTTTCGTCTGACAACCGAATCGTGGCAATAAGGACGATCAAATGTAATTGATCACTTTAATCGATCGTGGTCTGCTTCTGCATGCAGCCTAATATATGTGGTATCATTTTTAGTAGTATTTAAATATTTGATTGTAAGGTTTGAGCGTAACCTTTTTTATAGGGAAGTGATTTGCACACTCCTAAAAGTGATTGGCACACTCAAATTTTGAGTGTGTTCACATTTATACCCTCACATTGTTTGGACTTATTCATATCCTGTAAGGGTATAAATGTCAACACACTCACATTTTGAGTGTGCCAATCATTTTTGGAAGTGTGCAAATCACCTCCCTTTTTTATATCTACGTGAGTCAGAGAGCAAACATCGTATCCCTAGTTTAGTCGCATGCAATTCATACACATTTGTATAGAAGTATTGTGTTTTTTAGCATTGTTATTAGGTAAAGGGGGCCCTAGTGGGATATGATTAAAACCAATAATTAATAGTAGCAGTTAGTAGTAGTTGTTAGCAGTTGCTGTATTTTTTATAAAAGCATTTGATAGCGTAATTATAGTTGTAATTATAATGTGTAAAAAACTTGTAAACGTCCAACACTCCTAAATGTTATTTTATGGAGTGTTGAAAAAGAAGTATTCTGATAAAATAGATAAATTTACTCGTTGTTTATTAAATGAATATTAAAAATTACAACGTTCAATACTCACAGCTCTTAAATACTTTTAAATGCTATTAGCTAAACACACCCTTAGATTGATCTATTATTAGGCTTTGGGCGCTTTGGTCACATATACATAAAGTTTAGATACAAATTTCTTCAGATTTTGACTTGCCCTTCCCTCTATATGGAAAAGAAGTATATTAAAGAAATACGAATAAAGAAATGAGATCAAAACACCCTTTGAATATAAATATAAGGGTGGGGGAGTGCTCCACTCAACCCATTTCCCTTCGCTCACTCACAACCAATCCCATTCCGCCACATCATCTCCCACTTTTTTCTTCACTCACTCTTCACTCACTTCATTTTTGGAGGCGGCACCTTCACTCACCCTTCACTCACTTTTTTTTTTTTTTTTTTTTTTTTTTTTTAAATTCTATTAAAATTTATTTTAAAACTAAAATTTCATTAAAATAAATAAACATTACATAATAATATTAAAAAACATAAAATAACATTACATAATACTAAAAAACTAAACTTCATCGGCTTCATCGTCCACCTCGAGGAATGGTAATTGTTTAGCGTGAATATGCTCCATAAGATCAAATCGGAGACGAAAATGTGTGTTCTCATTTCGTATCTCGTCTAAGGCTTCGTCGTCAAACACCGGTTCGATCGGAGGATCCCGAATATGAACGGGGGATATTGCGTTACCAGATTCATGTAGAATCATGTTGTGCAATATCACACATGTATAAACCATTTTACTAATTCTGGCTACTGTGTACGGCCGTAAGGGTCGTCTCAGTACACCCCATCTTTGCTTGAGAACACCAAATGCCCGTTCAACATCCTTTCGAGCCGACTCTTGTAGTTTTTTGAACTTTCTCTCTTGCGGGTCGGTAGGAAATTTGAACGCTTTAACAAAAGTAGACCATGAAGGATATATGCCATCACAAAGATAGTAGCCACGCTTGTATGTATGGCCATTCACAACAAATGGGCACTTAGGTGCCGTACCATTACGCTCGGTGAGGAATAGCGGAGATTGCATCACAACATTAATATCATTGTTTGAACTCGGCGGTCCAAAGAACGCGTGCCATATCCACAAATCTTGAGACGCCACTGCCTCCATCATAATTGTGGGGTATCGATGATCACCCCTTTTATATTGACCCCTCAATTCGATTGGACAATTCCTCCAATCGAAATGTGTGCAATCTAGGCTACCGATCATACCCGGAATGTGATGTCGAGCTTCGTGTGCTTCATACAAACATGCAATATCATGGCTTGTTGGCCTACGTAGGTAATCTCGACTGTATATCTGAATAATAGCATCACAAAAAAATTGAAGGCTTTCACGTGACGTTCTTTTAGCCATTTGTAAATATTCGTCAAACTCATCTGGTGGATTACCGGTTGCGAGTTGATTAACGGCAGACGCACATTTTTGTATGGCTGTGAAACTTTTTTTTTGTCTAGCATCATAACCTTCCTGAAAATACTCGAATCTAGCCTCAATAGCATGTGTGATTTTCAAAAATAAACTTTTAGGCATACGATACCTATCTTCAAACACTTGCTCGTTGTATCTTGGTTCTTCACAAAAATAATCACGATGCAATCTTTCTGCAGCGCTGACCCGATCACGTTTCACTGACGTACGTGTCGACCTTGCCGTATCTTCCTCTTCATCTGCGTCAATCGCGTTTGCAAAAAACTCGAGACTACTATCGTTAGACCACTCAAACGGCTCGTCTAACAATAGCGTCGACCCAATTCTTCTAGGCTCCATTTTTTTTTTTTTTTTTTTTTTTTTTTTTTTTTTTTGTATCCGTGAGTTTTTTTTTTTTTTATATGGGTGTATGTTTTTTTTTTTTTTTTTTTGCTTGTTCTTCCTCTTGTTCTTCTCACGTATTTAAAGCAAACAAAAAAGAGCCGTTTAAGGCATACGCTCCTCCTCCAACGTCTATTTTCTCCTCTCCCCGCATGCGTGAACATTCCCCGATTTTCACCTCCCCGTGCGGGGTTCCCCGCGAGACGGCGGTGTTCCCGTGCGGGGGTTCACCTTCCCCGCTTCCTCCCCGCATGCACTCCCTCTCCTCTAAAGGGGGCCCTAGTGGGATAAGATTAAAACCAATAATCAATAGTAGCAGTTAGTCTCATGTTCACAACTCACAACGAGAATTGCGGAAAAATAATTGAAGTTCAAAATTGTACGTGTTGAAAAACTATACGAGTACTCGAGTAGTATAGTTTGGAGATTGGACAAGTCTTTCTATATAAAAGTGTATTTTTCAATACATGTAAATAAAAATGGAAATTGGGTATCTCACTTTTCACGTTTTCTAAATTTGTGTATCGTATTAATTTTTTTTTTAAATAATAAGATCTCATGTGTTTGGTAGGCACTTTTAAGCTTTTTCGAAGATGTAAAATTTTCTTTTATTATACAAAAATAATATCTTTCAATAGTTTTATTTGAATGCATTAACTTTAAATTTTTATTTTAAACAAGTCCTCCTTCCGTCCTAAAATTATTGTCCAGTTTAAATTTTCAAAGTTAAATTGGTTCAACTTTGACCATAAATATATATTTTTTATTATATAATACATTATGAAAAATTATACTATTGAAAAGTACACTTAAAACCCAATACATTTATATATTTTGCATCAAATATTATATAACACCCACAAAAATATTTAAGGTCAAAGTTGAAAAAGAAAGACTAAAAAAGTTAATACTGGACAATAAATTTGAGACGGAGGGAGTAGTTTCTAAATAAAAAACTAGTTCTTGAAGCTTTTAAAATATTTTGAGGCTGTTAAAAAATAAAATTACCGATATACCCTCTTCTTTCCAATAACCCTAATTTGTTTTTCTTCCTCAAGCAGTAAACTTCTTCATCTCTCACACGTAAGTTTACATCTCTATATGCAATATTTTCTAACATAATAAAAGGTTTATATGTGTTAAAGTTTTCTATGTGTTGAAGTATTAGGATTGCGATATGTGATATACGTTTTATGATTCTAATAAAACCCGCGAAACAAATACCGACAATGTCTCTCAAGATACATCTAATGAGAGAAATGGGAATAATATTACTATATCAATATGGAATGCACGTCGTCAATGACTATTACAAGTATGTTGTCTTGAAGCACTACGATTATTATTACTCCCTCCGTCCCATATTAAATGTCATGTATTGACTTTTCAAGCATTTCTTTTTCAAGTTTGACCTCAAATATTTTTGCTTGTGTTATATATTATTTGATAAAAATTATATGTAGTAAAAATACATTTAAAACTCAATTTATTCATATATTTTGCATCAAGTATTCTATTATATAACAAAAATATTTAAGGTCAAAGTTAAGAAAGAAAAACTTCAAAGTGTCAAACTACACATTTAATATGGGACGGAGTGAGTAATATAATGAGTTTCGTTGTGAATGATATGAAGAACAAGAACAACAAAGATATAGAGAATTTATTTATTCATCTCACATTGGATGGATATTTATAATTACAAGATGAAGTATTCTCTGAGATACAATCTTCTATTAATATACAAAGATATACTCACAACATTAGATTATATGGACATCCATTTCATATATATATACTAGCTTAGAGACCCGTTGACACCGGGTAATTTTTTAAAGAAATAGAGAAATGAGATGATAAAAAAAGTAATAACGTAAATTTGTTCCATTTAAAATATGAAACAAAGAATGATATAATGCGTCCATTATAAGATAAGAAATTGCTTATGTTACAATTACACTAAGAAACATCCAAGCTTGGGGTCTTAAAAATTGATTGTCTTGAGTAGCAAAAGATGTGTGTGAGCACCTATCGATTTACAACCCAATGTCCATGCCGTGCACACCTAATAGTTCATATTTGATATGAGTAAATGCATGTTGTCACTGATAATATATTACAATTGAGAATATGAGAAAAAAAAGAGACGTGTGTATTTTACATACCTTTTGAAGTTTTGATCATAGACCTTCTAATATTTCTCTATACACGACATTTGTTGAAGTTTTGATCATAAACCAACTTTAGAAAATGATTGCCCTTGTCTTTTGTTGATCGTCATGGCAAAATATACAGGGATATGAGAGAAACATTTTTGTAAGAAATTATATGTGCGAATAAAATAAGAGTATTTTTGTAAGAAATTATATGTGTGAAAAAACCAACTTTAGAATTGCGGGAAATTTTAAAGAAATATTTTTGTAACAAATTATATGTGTGAAAACAGGTTTCGTCAATAACTATTAAAATACAGAACATGCATATATCGTCGTGTTCAACAGGTAGATAGTCTTGAATGCGAAAAGTATGTGGTCGTCATCAAACATTCAGTAACCCATTCTTATTTCGTAAACACCTAACAGTTTGAGAAGAAAAAAAGTAAGCGAAAAAATGAAGTTAACAATGAGAAATTATATGTGTGAAAAAACCAACTTTAGAATTGCGGGAAATTTTAAAGAAATATTTTTGTAACAAATTATATGTGTGAAAACAGGTTTCGTCAATAACTATTAAAATACAGAACATGCATATATCGTCGTGTTCAACAGGTAGATAGTCTTGAATGCGAAAAGTATGTGGTCGTCATCAAACATTCAGTAACCCATTCTTATTTCGTAAACACCTAACAGTTTGAGAAGAAAAAAAGTAAGCGAAAAAATGAAGTTAACAATGAGATTATATGTAAATTTAAGAAATTGTATCAATGTGTCCACTTATACATCAAATCACAGTACCCTTCTTATCGGTATAGTCCTCTTATGTGTCCATCTATAATCGGATTTTGACTCAGTTTAGCTGATCATAAATTTATAGGTATGGCTCGATTAGCATCGCCAACGAAACAATTTTATTCAAAGCGTATTAATTTTCAAGTGATTTTCATGTTGACGTACTATCTTTACCTAATTGCCCATGGCTCACCTGGTCTTTGATATGATGGCAATCATCGTATCACCTAATAGTAATTCGGTATATTTTGTTAATTGTGATGATATTGAGAAATGCTTATCCAAATATTAGCCTATGATGTTTGTGATGTAGTTGGAACTCAGATGTTAAAAAAAAAAAAAAAAAAAAAAAAAAAAAAAAAAAAAAAAAAAAAAAAAACCTGCAACTTACAAATATGAGGATTTAAAATGCATATTGGCTATGATCTTGGTTGGCTAATTGTCAATTGAGAGCGCACAACATCGACTATGCCAATTGGCGTTCACAAACTTGCTCTTAGTAATGATGACATCCCAATGTTTAGTCCAGGTTGATCCTTAGCCAAATGGGCCTCAATTATTTACTCAAATATAACATAGACCAATTGATTACAATGGTTTTAGTTGAAAGGATGGTGGGAATATGTTTAGTGAAATGTATCAACTGTGATTCAGATATAATAAATTAATTTTGCATATAGATTTCTGAATATCATAGGTAAGGAGATGCCTTACCTACATATTACATTTCTCACAGTAAAAGTTTATTTCAATTTACATATTTCAGTTTTTAATATCGATTTTGGACAAAACACTCAATTGGTAAACGTTGCTAAAGTTACCTAAATGCTTACAATGTTGTAAGTTTCACCTTTCATGCAATAAAGTTATCCCAATTGGAATCTGTGCAAAAAAAAAAAAAAAAAAAAAAAAAAAAAAAAAAAAGGCCTTCTTACAGCAAGTATTTATTTATTTGAAGAGAGTCTTACTTCCTAAACCCCCATTTTTTAGCTTTTATTTGCACACAAATCAACAAA
The DNA here is from genome assembly GCA_030686995.1 of Artemisia argyi. Lineage (NCBI taxonomy): Eukaryota > Viridiplantae > Streptophyta > Magnoliopsida > Asterales > Asteraceae > Artemisia > Artemisia argyi. The sequence goes on from CM060709.1 coordinate 278,606,005, forward strand.
GATACAAAAACGGCTATCAATAAAGTGTTTCTTTGTAGGACTCAGTTAATTTCGCAAAATGTGCACACAATACTATTGGTGGGAAAGTTAACAAAATCAAGTTAAAATTAGACGTGCCAATTTACACAACTGCAAAATGAATGGGTCAATGTGGATAATATTTTATATCTCTAACGGGTTAAATTTCACCATTCTAATGAAAACAATAGGAGTCGAGCTTAGTAAACTGCAAACTAAATCGTATTTTAAGACAAATTCTAAATAAATAATTGGTTAAAAAAAATACACAAAATCAAAGTTAAGAAAACAATCATCATAAACTTTCCAAGATAATAATATAACTGATCGGCTCCAAACGGTCAACCTAAATTGACCAGGTGATGGTCAGCAAGGTCAAACTGCTCAGAATCAATCTCCGTGGAAGTATAAGGTTTTCCCGGGTCGTTAAAGTCCCAGCGAGATTGAAATGGTGTTATTTGAAATCGTTTAGGAGTGATTGGCACTGAGGACAGTAGCCCATATGATGTGGAATTGATTTTGCTACTGTTATGTTAGTATTTGTACACAGATATAATATTCACAAAAATCAGATATACAGGTATATGCACAAATTCACAATTAAGATCACGTAACAGACAGGAAAAGTTGGATTTGGTAAATTACAAACTACAGGGGGTGCTTTTGAAACTTTTGAAACTTAAAATTAAAAGAAAATTGAAAATGAAAATGAAATTATAAAAATGATTATTTTATTATTTAAATATTATTTAATTAATAAAACTAATTAAAATCTAATTTAAATCTAATTTTAATTAACTTAAAATTACAAGGATTACAAATTAAACTAAAAATTTGCAAAAACAATTTCTAAACTTAAAATAGAACTTGAAGAAAGTATAAAAAATAAAAATAAATATTTTTGTCTTTTTATGGATTTTTTTATTAATTAAAAACTATTTAACTTAATTAAACTAATTTAAATTACAATTAATACTAAATTAACTTAGAAAATTATAAGAAAATTAATAAAATTACTTCACCATCACAGGAATCCTACAAAATTATAAAAACTTCTAAAAATTATGTTTAAGGCTAATCCACTAATTATTTACCTTTTAATTAACTTAAATCTAATTTAAATAATTAAAATAAGAAAAATGGAAAATGAACAGTAGAAACCAAAAATATATTTTCTGAAAGTCTAATATACTATATTAGAACTAGGAAAAATATAAAAACTAGGTTTTGCTTTATAAAAACTAAATATGCTATTTAATACTTAATATTAATTAGTAATTAAGAAAACTAATATTAAATCTAATAATTATTAAATGACAAAATAAAAATCTAGAAAAATTACTGAAATTATTTTAATATAAAAAGTAATTAATAAAAATATAAAAATACAAAGTGCTTAATAAAAATCTAAAAATGAAAATTAAAAGATAAATTGAATTAAATAGAAACTATCACTTAATTTAAATTTGTTTTTTTTAGATTTTTTTCTTTTACAAAACTATTTTACAACTAAAAACTAACAACTTTAATGAAAACAACTTTTTTATAAGTTAATAATAAGCACTATGCACCCCCTTTTACTTAAGCAGTTGACTTATGTTGATTGATCAAGCAATTAAGCACAAATGACTATAGGTGGGGCCCACAATGGTGAAACTTGATACAAATAAGCTAAACTAACTCAAATAAGCCAGAAACAACAAGCAGTGATCACAAATAAGCTAATAAGATCCCAATAAGCACTTTGCAAACTGAACTTGAACACAGACTTTGGTGACAAATCCAGGTGGGGTCCACTAGGATCTAGGTCAAACAATTGGTCAATACTTGATCCCTGGTAGGAGGGGGGTTGGGAGAACTCAAGTATGAGGTGTGGGACCCACTGGGTTAACCACAAATGACCACCAAAGATGGTGGGGTGAGTTGAGTCTGCTGAAGCAGGGCACTCAGCTTGCCCTGCAGGTTTTTCCAAGGGTGTTTTGGTCCACAAGAAAAAATCACAAAAATCTAAAAACCATGGAAATCACAAGTTCAGCTGGTAAACTAAATACCCAAGCAATTTCAAACCTCAGATCCAAGCACAAAATTCAATTTAATTCTTGTAACTTTTGCAAAAATCTGAAAGGCGCAATTTGACTTTTTGAGGAAAACACAAGATTTGACTTATTTGAATTTCTACTAACTCCTACTGATTAAAGATTAAGTTATAGACTATATCTAAGCTATATTATTATAAACTAACAACCTATTTAGCTAATGTGATGGATTGAGACACCAAAACATTTCACAGTTAACTGTGAGGAGAAAATTTTAATGATTTTGACTTTTAACTGTTGGAACCTAAGATTTTATGACTTAAGTAACAAATGTGGCTTTAATGTAGACTACTGAAACAAGGAACAAGGTTTTAAAACACCCACTACTCTCAGAACTATGCAATGCCAAACACCCCTTTGTAGGGAATCTGTTTTGTATTTTCAAAGCAAATAGTTACTAGGGTTTAAGAGCTTGATTCACAGCTTCTATTTATGATTATTTAAACTTATTAAAGCACTTAAAGACAGATAATCAACTACAAATGCACAAGTTTTAACACTTAACTAGTTTGATAGTGAAATCTAAGATCTTAAGTAACTATGTATTCTAACAAGCAGGTTATGAATATTAAGCTAAAAATTACTTAAACAACAATTAAATAACACAAGCAAACACAGAATGGCAATAAACAAGCAAGCAACCAGAAGCTAATATTTTTAGGGGAAAATTAAATTGAGCAAATGCTTACTAACCACTCCTAGCATGAACAAGGAGTTTTCCACAGTTGCCTATCTTTAGATAGGCCAAATCCAATCCCAATCTTGCCTTTCAACACCTCTTGATACCTGAAGATACTCAAAAGCAAATACAGTTGACCATGGTTGACTTTTTTAGCTTTTTGATTATTTTCTACTAACACTGGTTTTTAAGGTCTCTAAAAGCTTCAATAAGCTTTATGGAACTTAAGTGTGCCTATCTCAGTCCATGGTTCTTGCTTCAAGTTACAATTAAGCTTATTGAGAATTTTAGAAAATTAAGTAAATTGCAAAAACATGAAACAGAACTGAAACTTATAATTTTATAACTTCAAAAGTTTAAGAGTACAACTAAACATCTACTATAATGCTTTAATTAAGAAAATTACAACTGATTATGAAATCTAAACTTAATTCGATACTAAATTTGCTAAAATAAACTACACACTATTTTCCTTGCTTCCTTCTTCCTTTTATAGCCCATGATTAGGGTTTTCTCACTCTTCTGATCATTTCCCATCACAATTTGAAGCCATTGGATCACTGCAACCCTTTAATCAATCGACACGTGTTTTGGCGGGAAATCTTTGTTTTGCAAATTGTGTCTGATACAAACAAGGGGGTGGTGCATTAAATGCTTGAGGTGAGGGTGTTTTGTAGTGGTTTGGGTGGTGGATGTGATGGGGTGGTGGACTGGTGGTGATGGGATGGCCAAGTGGGGGAGGTAAAGTTGTGGGGGTGATGGTGTTTGACCACGTTTGACCGAGGGGGTCAAACTATGACCCGGTGTTATTATTTTGGGTGGGCTGGTTTGCATGGGCCTAGGATAAGGGATGGGATTGGGCTTTGGGAGTTTATGTATTGAATTGGTTTTGGTTTATTTGGTGGGTAATAGTTTTAAGGGTCCGGTTTGGTTAATGATTTCACAAGGACTAATTTTGCAATTTTGGTAAAGTGTAGGGACTAGATTTGGCATGTTTCTAAAGTATTTCATGGGGTTGAATATGCCAAGTGATGAATAGTATGAGGCCCTGGAATGATTTTTCCATTTTAAATGCTCCAGGAACTAAAACAGCCAAACTTGCAAACTTCAGGGACTAATTGTGTAATTTCACCAAACTTTTCCACCAAGGACCAATCCTGCCATAAAAGGTTAGTGCAAGGACAAAATTTGTTTTTTTTCAAAGTTTTTAATATCCCAGGGACCATTTTTGACAATTTTCAAAGTTTAGGGACTAAACTTGACATTTTGTGAAACTTGGCACCAAAGGACTAATTATGTCACTTTTTGATTTAAAAGGACCTTTGGTGACTTTTTCAAGTTTTTAGAACAAATAGGGACTAGATTTGACAACTTTTGAAAGTTGAGGGACTGAAACTGCCAATTTTGCAAACTTTGTGCGTTTTTCATCTGTTTTTGATATTTTTGCATTTGAAACATGTAAAACACTTTCCTGGGATATTTTCACTATTTTGATTCAATACTGAGTGTTTTTAGATGTTTTGGCAGCTCAAAAAAGGTAAAAATGATGAGTATTTACACACTCATCAATCCCCCACACTAAAACATTGCCAGTCCCTAGCAATCTTTTGAGAAAAACCTGATGGATTTGAAAATCTCTTTACCAAAAGCCATCACTTCTGGAGTAGCCAGGTGTAAGAACTGTGGCATACCTGATAACCGTGTGATTTTGAGCAAACCAACAGCTGTCAACGGATTTGATTAGTCTTTACCAAAAGCCGTTTGCTTCTGGACTAGCCAGCATCTTGAGGGACTAAGTCAACATCTTGGTGAGCTGATTACCAATTATGGATTTTCCACGGCCTTTACCACAAGCCATAACCTTGTGGGCTAGCCAACTCATTCGCTTTATGGGATATGGGGAGTTGAGGAACCATACAATTTTTGGCAAATTGCAAGCCATCAACGGGTTTGAGATGTCTTTACCAAGAGCCATTTGCTCCTGGACTAGCCAATCCATTTGTCATTTAGACTTTGGCGGACTGATTACCACAAAATTTTTGAAATAAAGAGAAATTTTTTTTTAAAATTTAGGCCTAAAAATGGGGGTACTTTAGAAAGTTTTGTGATAAAATTCGTTAGAATTCCCCCCCCCCCCCCCCCCCCCCCCCCCGCTACACTAGAATTGAATATTGTCCTCAATATTCAAAGTCCCGGCTATTATGCTGAATCTCTGAACGGAAAAAAGCTAATATTCAAATCTAACTGTGGAAATATTGATTTTATTTTTCACTTTATTTATCTGTACATATAAACATTTTTCATTTTTTTCATTATTTTTTTATTATTTTTTTTAACTGAAACTTATATACATATTTACTTTTTAAAAGGTGGGGGACGGCCACTCCTCCGCACTAGGGTGGTAGAAAGTAGAAAGAAGTCAGAAATACGGGTGAAAACCCATATATGTTGCTAATTTTTGTTCACCGAGTCACTAGCTTGACTCGATCCCTGAATTCATTGGTCTATGGGGAAAGTTTGGAGATCAGGGACAACCATGGGTGGTATGTCCTCTCCAAAATAATGTTTCAAACGATGACCATTCACTTTGAGGTTGGAACCTTCGGGTTGAGATAACTCAACAGTCCCGTATGGATATACTTTAGCAATAGTGAATGGTCCAGTCCATCGGGTTTTTAATTTCCCCGAGAAGATCTTTAACCTTGAGTTGGAAAGAAGGACTCTATCACCGATGTTGAAAACGCGGTTCTTAATCTTAGAGTCGTGAATCTTCTTTGTCTTTTCTTTGTAGATCAAAGAGTTCTCGTAGGCTTGATCACGAAGTTCGTTTAATTCATTGAGTTGAACCTTACGGTGATCACCCGCTTTATGAAGGTCATAGTTAGCATGTTTCAAGGCCCAGTAGGCTTTGTGCTCGAGCTCGATCAGTAAATGACACACCTTCCCGTATACAAGCTTGTATGGAGTACACCCGATGGGTGTTTTGTAAGTTGTACGGAAGGCCCAGAGTGCATCATCTAGTTTATCCGACCAGGTAGCATGGTTTTCACCTACTGTCCTCTCAAGAATCCGTTTTATACCACGGTTGGAAACCTCCACCTGCCCACTTGTTTGTGGGTGATAAGCGGTAGAAAGACGATGAGTAACACCGTACTTAAGCATGACTTTTGCGAATTGATCATTGCAAAAGTGAGTACCCGCGATCACTAATGATGGCACGTGGAGTTCCAAAACGAGCAAAGAGGGATTTCAAGAATTTCACAACAACTCGGGCATCATTAGTGGGTAAAGCCTTAGCCTCAACCCGTTTTGACAAATAGTCAACAGCCACGAGAATATACTTGTTTCCACGAGAAGATGGGAATGGCCCCATAAAATCAATGCCCCAGACGTCAAAGATTTCACAAACTTGAATGGCATTTTGTGGCATTTCGTTCTTTTGTGAAATATTACCGTGACGCTGACAAGCATCACAAGCTTTGACTAACTCGTGGGCATCCTTATAGATCGTGGGCCAATAGAAACCAGAATCAAACACCTTTTTGGCGATGTAGTTAGGACTATGGTGGCCCCCGGTGGGTCCAGCATGGCAAGCCTTGAGTCAGCGGCTTCTTGTCCGTATACACATCGCCTGATGACTTGATCGGCACAGATTTTGAAGAGATAGGGGTCGTCCCAGAAGTAATGTCTAACATCTTTGAAGAATTTGTTCTTCTGTTGGGACGTCATCCCCTTCACGATGAAGTTACCCGCATGGTAATTTGCAAAGTCGGCAAAGCATGGGGTAGTAGAGTCACCACGAAAAGCAACCGCACTGAGTGTCTCGAGAGGGAATGTTTCATTTATTTCTTGTTTCTCGGATACATCTTGATGAGGGTTTTCTAATCGTGAGAGATGATCAGCAGCAAGGTTCTCGGCTCCTTTTTTTATCACGGATAATGATATCAAATTCTTGGAGGAGGAGAACCCAACAGAGAAGCCTCGGCTTTGCATCTTGCTTTGCAAATACGTACTTCAAAGCCGAGTGATCCGTATACACTACGCATTTAGTCAGGATTAAGTATGGCCGGAATTTCTCAAAGGCATACACCACAGCTAGGAGTTCTTTTTTAGTGGTGGTGTAATGACTCTGGGCCTCGGTCATAGTTTTGCTTGCGTAGTGTATAGGCTGAAAGTATTTTGCTTTACGTTTCCCCAAGACCGCACCTATGGCAAAATCACTAGCATCGCACATAAGCTTAAATGGTAGGTCCCAATCGGGGGCAACAAGAATCGGTGCCTCGGTAAGCTTTTTCTTTAATGTTTCAAAAGCTTCGATGCACTCAAGAGAGAAGATGAAAGGAGCATCCTTCTCGAGGAGATGGGTCATAGGCCAGGCAATCTTAGAGAAATCTTGGATAAACCTACAGTAGAAGCCGGCATGACCCAAAAAGCTCCTAACACCTTTAACGGTGGTGGGATGAGGTAATTTAGTAATGACATCGATTTTGGCTTTGTCAACCTCAATCCCGTTTTTTGAAATTTTATGGCCGAGGACAATGCCCTCTTTAACCATAAAGTGACTCTTCTCCCAGTTGAGACTTAAATTCGTTTCTTTGCAACGTTTAAGCATCTGTTCCAAGTGGGAGAGACAGGTCTGGAATGAATCCCCGATGACTGAAAAGTCATCCATGAATACCTCCATGGTTTTCCCGATCATGTCGGAAAAGATAGACATCATGCACCTCTGGAACGTGCCTGGTGCATTACATAAGCCGAAAGGCGTACGTCTGTAAGCAAAAGTTCCGTAGGGGCATGTGAAGGTAGTCTTCTCTTGATCCTGGGGATCAATGGGGATTTGGAAGTAACCCGAAAAACCATCGAGAAAGCAGTAGTATTCATTCCCCGCAAGTCTTTCAAGCATCTGGTCCATAAAAGGGAGAGGAAAATGGTCTTTATGGGTGGCTTCATTCAACTTTCGATAGTCAATACATACTCGCCAACCCGTGACCAAACGAGTTGGAATCAACTCGTTATCCTCGTTGGTGACAACGGTAATGCCACCCTTTTTAGGAACGCAATGAATTGGGCTAACCCAAGGACTGTCAGATATAGGGTAAATCAATCCCGCATCAAGAAGTTTAAGAACCTCTTGTTTGATAACTTCGTGGATTTTTGGATTTACCCTTCTTTGTTGTTGCACTGCTGGCTTAAAGTCATCCTCCATTAAGATTTTATGAGTACAAAAGTTCGGGCTTATGCCCTTAATGTCGGAGAGTTTCCAAGTGATTGCTTGTTTGTGTGACTTAAGAACCTTTAGGAGTGCTGCCTTTTCCTCATCTTTTAAGTCTTTAGCAATAATGACGGGCAATTTATCATCACCCTCCAGGAATGCATATTCTAGATGAGGAGGCAAGTCCTTGAGCTCAACCTCGAGAAAGTCTTCAGTTATTTCAACATTTTTGACTTCTGCTTTATGAAGTATTTTTGGAGTCGGAGAGGGTGAAGGATCGTCATTTAACAATCTTTCAAGGAGAAGAATGTCCCCCTCCGGGTCAAGATAGTTTTCATCAACCCCATCTGGGATTAAACTATCCTGAGCAAGAAAAGCCTCGAGCTCTTCCAGAAGGAAGTCACCTCCCTCAAACGGAGTGAGGGAAGGGGAAGAGTCAGAAACGATAGGATCAGAAGAAGAAGTGGTACTGCCACTTGCTGAGAAACCAAGGACTTCTTGAGAAGACTCCTCAGACGCAACATCGATGATGTCAATTCGGCTAACCATTTCAGCGTCATAGTTGGAGGAGTATCTTGAAGTCTGATCAAGATTGAATGTGATGGCTTCACCATCAACACGTAGAGTGATTTCTTCTTCGAATACATCGATTAAAGCACGACCCGTTCTTAAGAATCATCTCCCGAGAATGAGAGGAACTCGTGGGTCAGCATCGAAATCAACAATCATGAAATCTGCCAGAAAATGGAACTTTCCTACTTTCACGAAGATATCTTCGGAAATGCCGAGAGGACGGGATATAGTACGGTCTGCAAGCTCGAGTGTCATGCAGGTCGGAGTGAGAGCAGGAAGTGAGAGTCTTTTCCAGACTGTGTAAGGCATCAGGTTAATGCTTACGCCAAGATCGGCCAAGGCAAAGCATTCAACCATCCCCGGGAAAACACAAGGAATGAGAAATTTCCCGGGATCTCCAAGCTTTTTAGGAAGCTTTTTCAAGAGCACTACTGAGCAATGCTCATTAAGAGGAGTTTTTGCCATCTCACAGAGTTTTTCTTTGTTGCTTATCAGATTTTTGATTGTTGAGGCAAATTTAGGCATGAGAAGAAGAGCATCCGCGAAGCTAATATCAAAGTGTAATTCTTGGAAAATTTGATAAAATTTTTCCATCTGATGGTTAGCTTTTTCGCAGTTCTTTTGATCATTCAAACGTAAAGGATATGGAATTGAAGGCTTAGGATCATTCTTTGGAATTTCATCAGAACTCACAGGGGGATCAAATACAACTTTCGACTTATGAGTCGGGACCGGGACAACTTGAGGGTGGATGTTGTTGATACCTCCGTTATTAGTAGTAAGTACCTTGTCCGTGGTAACCTCAGGCTCACATTCCACTACCTTAGGAGGAGAAGAAGAGGTAGAGGGAATCGAGGATCCATTGTATGATACCCCACTTCGGGTGGTGATCGCTTTGACATCGCCCCTCGGGTTAGCGATCGTGTTGCTCGGTAGTGTACCCGGGCCCGAGGGTCGATCATTTAAAGACTTCTGAAGCTCAGAGATCTTGCTGATCAATAACTGATTCGTTTCCTCTTGTGCTTTCATGAATTGTTTTAGCACTTCATCGGAGGAAGACGAGGGTGGAACAACGTTTTGAGGAGGATTTTGAACACTGTTGTTTTGAAAATTCCCTTGATTTTGATTGTTGTTACCCTGAAAATTGTTTCTCTGATTGAAATTACCCTGATTGTAATTCCCTTGATTTTGGTTTCTTTGAAAATTTCCTTGAAAACCTTGGTTTTGATTGCCATTTTGAAAATTGTTTTGATTAAACTGACCTTGATTTTGGTTCGGGTTTTGGAAATTTGAGTTTTGACCTTGGTTAAAATTCTGATTCGAGTTACGATTTTGATTTTGGTTAAAACCGGGGGGTCCGAGAAAATTGTTGGAACGATAGCTTAAGAGATTACGGTCCCCTTGCGGTTGGTAAGAATTACCCCCCGTGTTGTAGGAACCGTGAGCAGCATAAACGTTCTCTTGAGGAAAGCCAGCAGTAGTTGGACACTCAGAATAAAGATGTGGGCTCCCCCACAAGTTTCACAACTTCGGGCCACGGCTTTCACTTGTTGATTTTGAACCTGATTTTGCATCGTTTGGTTCATTCTCAACACAGCCGTAGAAATATCATCCATTTTTTTGGTAAGAGCAATTATTTCAGGAGATGATGATGAAGGAGTAACTGAATGACATGACTCATCCCTCTCCGCAGAGGAATCTCAAAAGTTATGGTGGGCAATCATGTTTTCAATCAAGTCATAGCACTCTTCGGGACGCCTTTTCATAAAGGTCCCACCAGCAGCAGCATTGAGAATATCCCGATGCCTCAATGTTAGACCATTATAGAAGGTATCTATGATGGTAACTTGCAACATATTGTGATTAGGGCACCGATCAATAGCTAGCTTATAACGTTCCCAAGCCTCAAAAAGAGACTCATCGGGACGTTGCCGGAAGTTGCTGATATCATTTCGTAACTTGGTAACCATGGAAGGTGGAAAATATTTTGCTAAAAAATTGGTTACCATTTCATCAAAGGTACGAATAGAATTTCTTGGAAGTCGGTCAAACCATGCAGTGGCATGATGAGTGAGAGAATAGGGGAAGAGGTGCAGCCGGAGGGCATCATCGGTGACACCATGATGTTTCATGCTTTGGGTGACCGTAAGATATTTGTCAAGATGCTTGTTAGCATCGTCACCTGGTAATCCGTGAAATTGACACGAATTCTAGACTTGTTGGATCATGTGGTGCTTGAGGCCAAAGTCTGTAGCCTCAATAGTGAGTGATGCAATAGGCCCACCCCGCCCTTGCATGGTAGGCTGGCACAACTCCTCCATCGTTCGGAGATCGGGAGCTGGCACATCCCTGGGAGGGTCAGGGGGTGGTAATGGTGGTGGTGGCATATCGGCCATTTTGGTTTTTGGTTCTTGTGTATCAGAACGTAGCTCGGGTACGTTTTTCTGAAGTTTACGTTTTGTTTGTGACCAAGTGCGCATGCACTAAAAACAATTTTTCAAAACAAGATCGAGGCAAAACCACAGTGAACTTAAACCAATTATCACAAGTGAATGGCTTCTTTAAAAAAGGTACACCACTCACAAGGATATAAAGGCAAGTTTTAATCTTAAGTTTGGGAACTTATTATGTCCACACCCCCAGTTGGTAGGTGTTCAGCCTTGGTTTGCGGTGGTAAGATTTTATGTATTTATTAATTTGAAAAACTGCTTTAGGCTTATGGGTGTGTGTGCAGAAAACTTGGGAAATATTTTTGGAACTGATTCGTTAACCGAAATCGTTCTTTTTAAGATTACTCGCAGGCTGGCGGGAGGAAGTAAATAGGTTTCCTCTTCAGTTCGCAATTTAATGTCAGAACTTACCTTAAACCAACTGTTTCAGGTTGTAATCTTAAAGAAAACGAAGTAATTTAACTTCACAGTTTGTTTTGTTGTTTTTGATTTTTTTTCCTTGTGTTTTTAACACTTTAAGAAAAGTGTTAATGAACTTTTTGATATGATTATATTTTTACAAAAACTTTTTACAAATTTGTGTGAAATTTGTACAGAGAGGGTTTTGAAAACCACTAAACTTAAAATGATTTTTTAAAGCACGCAACAACCTCCCCGGCAGCGGCGCCAAAATTTGATCGGCTCCAAACGGTCAACCTAAATTGATCAGGTGATGGTCAGCAAGGTCAAACTGCTCAGAATCAATCTCCGTGGAAGTATAAGGTTTCCCCGGGTCGTTAAAGTCCCAACGAGATTGAAATGGTGTTATTTGAAATCGTTTAGGAGTGAGTGGCACTGAGGACAGTAGCCCAGATGATGTGGAATTGATTTTGCTACTGTTATTTTGGTATTTTTACACAGATATAATATTCACAAAAATCAGATATACAGGTATATACACAAATTCACAATTAAGATCACGTAACAGACAGGAAAAGTTAGATTTGGTAAATTACAAACTACAGGGGGTGCTTTTGAAACTTTTGAAACTTAAAATTAAAAGAAAATTGAAAATGAAATTATAAAATTGATTATTTTATTATTTAAATATTATTTAATTAATAAAACTAATTAAAATCTAATTAAAATCTAATTTTAATTATCTAAAAATTACAAGGATTACAAATTAAACTAAAAATTTGCAAAAACAATTTCTAAACTTAAAATAGAACTTGAAGAAAGTATAAAAAATAAAAATAAATATTTTTGTCTTTTTATGGATTTTTTTATTAATTAAAAACTATTTAACTTAATTAAACTAATTAAACTAATTTAAATTACAATTAATACTAAATTAACTTAGAAAATTATAAGAAAATTTGTAAAATTACTTAACCATCACAGGAATCCTACAAAATTATAAAAACTTCTAAAAATTATGTTTAAGGCTAATCCAATAATTATTTACCTTTTTAATTAACTTAAATCTAATTTAAATAATTTAAATAAGAAAAATGGAAAATGAACAGTAGAAACCAAAAATATATTTTCTGAAAGTCTAATATACTATATTAGAACTAGGAAAAATATAAAAACTAGGTTTTGCGTTATAAAAACTAAATATGCTATTTAATACTTAATATTAATTAATTATTAAGAAAATTAATATTAAATCTAATAATTATTAAATGACAAAATAAAAATCTAGAAAAATTACTGAAATTACTTTAATATAAAAATTAATTGATAAAAATATAAAAATACAAAGTGCTTAATAAAAATCTAAAAATGAAAATTAAAAGATAAATTGAATTAAATAGAAACTATCACTTAATTTAAATTTGTTTTTTCTGGATTTTTTTCTTTTACATAACTATTTTATACCTAAAAACTAACAACTTTAATGAAAACAACTTTTTTATAAGTTAAAAATAAACACTATGCACCCCCTTTTACTTAAGCAGTTGACTTATGTTGACTGATCAAGCAATTAAGCACAAATGACTATAGGTGGGGCCCACAATGGTGAAACTTGATACAAATAAGCTAAACTAACTCAAATAAGCCAGAAACAACAAGCAGTGATCAAAAATAAGCTGATAAGATCCCAATAAGCACTTTGCAAACTGAACCTGAACACAGACTTTGGTGACAAATCCAGGTGGGGTCCACTAGGATCTAGGTCAAACAATTGGTCAATACTTGATCCCTGGTAGGAGGGGGTTGGGAGAACTCAAGTATGAGGTGTGGGACCCACTGGGTTAACCACAAATGACCACCAAAGATGGTGGGGGTGAGTTGAGTCTGCTGAAGCAGGGCACTCAGCTTGCCCTGCAGGTTTGTTCCAAGGGTATTTTGGTCCACAAGAAAAAATCACAAAAATCTAAAAACCATGGAAATCACAAGTTCAGCTGGTAAACTAAATACCCAAGCAATTTCAAACCTCAGATCCAAGCACAAAATTCAATTTAATTCTTGTAACTTTTGCAAATATCTGAAAGGTGCAATTTGACTTTTTGAGGAAAACACAAGATTTGACTTATTTGAAGCCTTCTTCCTGACGTCGTTACTCTATATCATCTGACATCATCTGGTTGAATCCTGACGCCGTCATGTGTAAACTTACTCTAGGCCGTCATGTGTAATCCGACCCTGACGGCCTTGGTGACGCCGTCAGGTCAAATTTCCTTGAAATAGTTTTGGGCCGTCATATGTATTTTCCATATCCACCTCTTTTGCCAAGCTTGACGCCGTCACTTGTAGAGCCTTGATGCCGTTAGGTACTGTTCCCAGCAAGGATTTTGAGACTTTGTCGTTTTCTTTACTTTTATGCTCCAAAAATGTCCAAAATGCTCCTTTTACAGATTTCTCTCCAAAAGTACCTAAAATGACAAAAGGAATGATTTAGGGCAATATTTGATCAAATAATCTCGAATTAGGGCTTAAATGACCCCCTAAAAGTGGAACACTTTTCACTTCATCAGCTTTGCTAGTATTAAAATACGTACTGGTACGTAATTTTATTTTTAGTCTTAGATGGATATTTGTGGGTTATCCTCCTGGTACTCGGCTTGCAATTCCTCTTATGTACCGTTGAGTTAATTATGAGGTTTCTCACCCTTTTGTTATAAGGAATAACATGTTTGGGTCATGCCCTTTGTGTGCATGTCTTACTCAAGTATGTGCATACGTTTGTAAAGTAAGTATTGAAAAACTTGTAATGTTAAAAATGGTGAAGGTAGCTAGGCTTCACCTTCTTTATTAAAATTGTTGAAGATAATACAAATTATAAAGTATTCTTTACAAATGTCTATGATGGACTCCACCGGAATGGTGCTCCATAATCTATCACTAAAACATACTTAGACCGTTGTTTTGCGGTTGCGGATATGAATTTTCGTCTTTGCTTTTGTTTATATCTTTGTCTTTGGCTTGCATTTCTGCTTGTGAATTAGCATGCTTTATACGCTTCCAGTCTTATCCGTAGTCTTCTTATGTTTTAGGTCTTACGGGTGTTGGCACGTGTTTGTGTTTTAATACTTGGTTGGTTATATTCGTAGTCCGGAGACTTTTCTTGGTCTTTTCCTTGTTGATCTTGTGTAGCTTCCCTTTATGCCACTCTGTGAATGGGCAGTTCTATCCCTGTGGCTTAAGACCAGTGGTTGCTTTCTCAGTTAGTTATTCGTCACCATGATGTAGGAGATTTTGGTAGCTTTTCCACTCGACTCATGGTTTTCTTTCCAACCGTTATCCCAGCTGTGAGCTTGCTCCTCTCGTTATTGCTTGCAAGCTATATATAAACTGAGGATTAGAAGTTCATCGACTCCATCCTTGGTTGATTGACGTTATAGGGTGAAGCCTTTTGATATTTGGTTGTCCATTTTCATGATGGAGCATCCTTTGTTTACGCTTTGGTGTACTTCCCTAAGGACGTACATGTATCCGCATTCTATCCCTCCCGTCAGTGGATCCCGATGAATCGTTCTTCCCCTTTATGCTTACCCGCCAGGTGGAACGATGCCCGTGTTTTCCCGCCATTAACCAGGTGTTTAATGGAAATCCTAGCTCGGAGCTAGGCCATTGCTGTCAGCGCGATCCCAATTATACATTTGGGTCTATGCTATCGGTATACCTGTTTTGTGTCCGTGGCACTTGGTCTCTTTTCCAAATGACGGTTGTTCGGGTTGGTCGGTGTGCACTTATGTGGGGGAAGGTCAGACCTCTTCTTTATGCAAGTGCGGTATGATTGCTTCCGCATTTCTCGAGGGAAGAGATGGAGATCGATTCGATGGGAACTTAGATGAATGGGATTTGAGGAGTCTTGTGGTTTGATGTTATTAGTCGTCATTTATGAGCGACTAAGTTTCATTAGTAGTCATTTAAGAACGCATTTGGGTTCTGGAACCGCTTTTCATTTTTGGTGTCGGTTATCGACTTTAGCGTTGCGCCTTGATTATCCATGAATTTGTATGTGAGGATCGTGATTATGTTCTGTTAGTGAATTATGACTGTTGCCTCTTGTAGGCATCGCTGTGTTATAAGGGTTTGGTAACACCTTTATTTTTCTTGGGGAAAATTGCTTTGGGGATTTTGTATGTGATGGTGGTTTTGATTTTTTTTGGTTGATTGTTTCACCTTTGGATCGCTATTTATAGCAGATAAATTTTTAGCATTTCTTCTTTCGCATTTATAGCCTGCAGGTGCGTTTGCAGGCTTTTTTTATCTAGGGTTTTTTAGGTCTAACGAAAAGTACGTAGTTTCATCATTCTGATTCCTTGGGAAGGAGCATATATTTATGATTCCCAGATTTTCCCTATTTGGACCGTCTCGCCGTCTATCCTTAGGTCAGTGCTGGTTTTCAAAAGCTAGCAGATAGTTGCTCGTTCCTTTTAGTTATCTGCAGGGGATTGTCAGCGTGATTTTTCTCTTTACCCTGCGGAAGGGATTTTTTTTATTGTTGGATCGGGGGTTATGACTGTTGACACGGGTAGTGTGGGAACAAGTAATTCTGATGCCGTTATTGTTGTTGCGGTCTACTCGTTTTCGGGGGTAACAACTCTAGTGGTAACGGCTTAGGACATTTGTTCGTCTTTAACGCGGAGTTCCTTTTTTTCTTTTTTTTAGCGTGTCTTTATTGGATCGGGGAAGATGCCGCATGTTTTCTTGTGTCCTTGCACCCTTCATTTGCTGTGTGGGAGTCATCTACATTACTCTAGATTTCTAGTTTCTTCATCCTCTCTGTGGTAGGATATGGTTGTTTTCACCATTTCCTCTACGGCTTCTGGAATGCTCTTGTGTAAGTACTTTACCAATAGTGGATTGGATACTTTATTCATAAATTTCGCAATCTTTACAGCATCTGATCAGGAACCTTTTTTTGAAGTCTTCTAGCGACTTATCTTTCCTTTGCTTAGCACAATTGGTTTTATTATTTTTTCTTTTGTGTCTTTCCAATTTTTAGAAGGTTTTCAAAAACGCATCCCTCAGGTCGCGGTAACTGCTTTTGGACTTCTGGGGAATGTTTTCTAACCAGACCCTGGCGGTTCCTGTGATTGTGAACTGGAACATACGGCATTGGGTAGCCATATCCCAGTTATGTGCCCATGCTGCTGACTGGAACACCATGGCATGGTCTTAAGGGTCCTGGCTTCCGTCAAATAATTGGACATTGTCCGGCATGCGGATCTTTTTTGACAGTTTTGTATTGCGGTTGCTGTCCATGAACGAGTCTATCTCTTTAGGCATCTATGGCTGCTTTTGGTTATCTTCCTCAGCATCCATTTTTCCGGCCTCCATTTGATTGCTTGCCCTAGGGATGAGCATTTTGACCCGAATCCCGGAACCGAACCGGTACCGTACCGAAATGGTACCGTTCCCGATATACGGTACGGTACCGGGACTAAGAAATAAGGTGAAAAAAAATCGGGACCACTAATTCGGTACGGGACCGGTACCAAATTGGGAAATTCCCAAATAAAAACGGGAATAACCCGATTTCCCGGTACCGGTACCGGTATCCGAATCCCGTTCGGTACGGTACCGGTACCACTATTTATGCTCGGGAAAAATTCGGTACGGGACCGGTACCGTGCTCATCCCTAGCATGCCCCATCGTGTTTTGCATGAATGAAATACTCTTTCCTATTTTGAGGTCTTTTGCGGTAGTCCTTAGCTTCCGCTGTTTATCTGCAGCTTTTTTGTTTGCAATAGCTTCCGGGTTCCTTTTTGGGACTTTTTTCTTGATGTGACTTTGGTCGTTTGCCCTCTAGATCTTCACTTTTTAGCAGAACTTGGGGTTTTTCGGCCCTTCTTTTTCAACCGGTGCTTTTTCTTTGTTTAGCTGCTTTATATTCGGCTTGTTGTGAAGTCTCCGCAGAGTCTGGTTGAGTTTGTGCTCCTTCAAGTTTTTCTCGCGGCACCTTTGTTTGATGAGCTTTCTTACTCTGGTCGGTCAGTAGCTGGTGGTCATGACCGCCGTTGGGCTCCCTGGGGGCCGTATCGAGGATCAGCTTGCCTTGACCTTTCAGCGTTTCGTTTTTCCCATCATCTTCCGCATGCACAGGTGTTGACGTGGGGTTGATGTTTCTAGATCGTTTGCTCGTGGTAAGTATTTTCTGGAACGCAGTTATGTGCTGGGTCCTACGGATGGCGCAAACTTGTTAGTGCAAAAAGTGTGAATGGATTGGGATTGGGCTTAGTCCGTTATGGGCCGTGCTTGATGGATCGTCCGCTGTGTGGTTTATGCACTGATCCAAGTAGTAGGTTGAATTCCCTACACAAACAAAGGTAAAACGTTAGCCTTATTGTGGGGACGGACCTCACGATTAAGCTCTGGCGTGAGAGTAAGTACTCATATTGTCAGAGAAAAAAATGTGTATGGGGATGTGTGAGAGTCATACCTCATAAATGTGATTTGGGGTTGCCTTTTATAGGTGGACAAAATACTAGGGTTTTCTAATATTTCGTGTATCTTTGTAATGGCATGTATGGGACCCTTGTCGGGCAAGGATCCACAGCTTAATCGAAGTTATAGACACGAGTCATCATCCGGACCGGGGGCCGGTCCGTAAGCTTACCTCATAAGTGCTGCTTAGATGGTCTGCGCCCGTTGTGGAAGATCCGGACCATGCCCTGCTCGTGGCTTGGGTCTTGGTGACATCTGGATACTTGTTTTGTTGGTTCGGGGCCCAATTGTGTTATTATACAGTCCAGGCCCAGTAAGCCTGCTATCCGTATTATACATCATCAGCATCCAACATCATCATAGAAACGTTAAGACAAAAACAATGATTAAGTTAGTATAAAATCAAGTGAGTGTAAAATAATAATACACTTAAATTTTATACAAGTATTTCTAAATTAATAATAACAAGACACACTCTTATTGCACATTGGGCTTCGGCCCAATGTATACCAAACATCCTATAATGGGTTGGGCTTATGAGCCCAAAGATACACGAACTCTTAGATTGTTATCAGGCTTATGAACCCATTATGCAAAACAAAACTCACTTTTCAGCTATTGGGTTTTGGCCCATATGAAATCCAAACATATATGCAACATAGAAACACAGATTTAGCTTTATGAGAAATGAAGTCACTTTATAAAAATGTTTTACTAGCAGGACTCGACCCTTCTCTCGACCAAGTTATCAAGTCAAAATGACCACCACTTGGTGGTGTTTCTTTATGGACTGAAGCAAACCCTGCTTGGGTTCGCTTAGCCACAACCAGAACTACAACGAGTGCACCCCACGGTGGTGTCTTGTTACCAAGCCTAACCGCTCACGCGTGAGATCCGGTTCGCACAACAATAACTATAACTTAAAATCATCGCAAACCGTAACTCATAATCAAAACCCAACTTCAAAACAAAAACATAATAAGATTGCCACCTAGATCATAACTATTGTTTCACAAATAATAATCAATACCCATTCGTATATTAACAACAAAGAAGTCAAGCCGTGACTTGGGTCAAAATGAACTACGACAACAGCAGTAAAGCCAAGGCATTTAAAATGCAAATTCAAATCCAAAACTCGCAAGCAACCACAAAATGATTAACATGGACAAGACTGTGACTCACGACAAGTCACAACTCAAACCCTAAACGGTTCGAAGCAAAATAACGACAACAGCAAGGAAGAAACAAGGAGTTATAATATTACATCAACACCAAAAGTAACTTAGTAAATCCCGAGTCAACCCAACTCACACACTAAGTTGACTCGGTAAAAATAACAAACAAACACCCTCTTTAAGTTTATAAAACATGTTTTATTTAGTTTCAATCACGAAATTCATTTAAGTTTTATTAATTACGATTTAAGGTTTACTTAAAATAAATAAATAGAAATGAAAAGGGGAGTGGGGTGACCTTACCAAACAAGAGAGAGAAGAGGGGAGAAGCGGCAGTTTGTGGTGGCGGAGTGTGGTGGTCACGGCGGTGGTAGCAGCGACGATGGCGGCTTCAAACCCTAGCAACAAAAATCCCTTACACGAACTCTACTAATCCCGATTTACCCTTCCTTGACCGGTCCTACGCTTGCACGCTGATGACGTATAGTACGGATAGCAGGCCTACTGGGCCTAGACTATCTCACACAAATTGAGCTCCGGCCCAACAAGCATAAATAGGCTCTGGCCCAATAAGCCAAAACGGGCTCCGACCCTGAAAGCAAAACCAGGCTCCGGCCTAATAAGCCAAACAAGGCTAAAAGCCCATGTCACGAGCATGGCATAGTCCAGACAAACTAGGACACATACAAGCGACACTCCCAAAGTACGTACGTGGATCGGACCCCGATCCAAAAACCTATCCGCATCCACAAACGTCAATTAAGCTCCGGACCCTTGCCCGACAAGGGTGGTCCCACTTCGGCCACTGCAGCAAGACGCGAAATATTAGGAAACCCTAATATTTTCACTATCTATAAAAGGAAGCCTTAATTCACATTCTCGAGGTAATGACTTTCTCACTCATCACAACTCTGACAATTCTCTGACAAACATGAGTACTTAGTCTCACACCGGAGCTTACTCGTGTGGTTCGTCCCCACGGTAAGGCTAACTTTTTACGTTCATTTGTGCATGATACTTCATCCTCTACTTAGATTAGTGCATAAGCCCATGGCGGACAGCCCACCAAGGACGGCCCGCACCTAACTAAACCCAATTCTATATTATCCACACTTTTTGCACTAACAAGTTGGCGCCATCCGTGGGACACAGTGCATAACTGCGTTCTTGAAAAATACTCGCCACGAGCAACCGCTTCGGCAACGCTCAAAAATCATAGAATATTAAACTCGGCACCATTTTTGTTCAATAAGATACCAAAGTGACAGAAAAAAAAAAAAAAAAAAAAAAAAAAAAAAAAAAAAAAAAAAAAAGATTTCTTTAAAAATAGGAAGACTTTGGAACAATTAGAAAATTACAAAAATTCCCTGCAATAACATCCGCCTCGCGGAAGATGAAGGAGAATGGAAGAAAATTCAAAGGTCAAAGGAAAACGACGTTGGGTACAACCCTCCGGGGGCCTAACGACGATCACGGCCAATGGTCATCTACGGACTCGAGTGAGAAAGCTCATCCGCCAACAATACCGCAAGGGAAACCCGAGGAAACCCAAATCCACCCAGACACTGAAATGACCCCGTGTCAGATCCAGAACAGAATATCCCCGCGAAAGAAAGGTAAGGAGCAACTAACATCGGGAAGAGGGAAAAATCTGAAGAAAAGAGGCCTCACGTTTACATGTGCGCATTGCGAAAAGAACAACTATAAAAATCTTCAAGAAGTATGGGCCTCTTCTGGAGAAAGCACCAACTCAAATAATGACAAAAAAGTTTGCAACACTGACAGTGGGGGAAGTGACCGGATACAGTCATACATACCGGAAGAAAATAACCCATTCACGGAAGAAATCCGCGATACAAAACTATTCAGAAAGGTCCACATGCCGGACAACGTGCAGCCTTACGATGGAAGCGAGTACCCCGTAGATCACGTCAGAGTGTTTCAAACAACGGCAAGGGTATACGACTGGGACTTGGCGACTCAATGCCACATGTTCAAGAACTCGCTTATAGGCTCGGCCAGGGTATGGTTCGAACACCTCCCCCAAGAGTCAATCAGTAGTTTCCACGAGCCAAGAGACGCGTTCTTGGAGTCCTTACTCAATATGAAAAGGCACAGAGACTGAGATAAAAAAAAAGTCCGCTGCGCCAAAAGAGAAGGGAATGAAACTATAGAAGATTTCATAAGAAGGTTCTTAGCCGAAAGACGTAGAGCAAAGAAAATGCCGGAGGCCACAAAAATTACCAAATTCATGAAAAAAGTGTCAAGCCCAGGACTAATAAAGTTCCTACACATGGAAGACCCAAAATCTATCGAAGAAATGACAAAAATAGCCAAAGCCTACTGCATGGGGGAAGAAGCAGTCAGAAACCTGAGGAAGCGGGTACAACCCCGACACATAAAGACATGGTTATAGCGGATCACACAACATTGTCCACGGGACAACAAACACGTACTATAAAACTGGCCATTATCTGGCATCCGCCTAGTGACAGGACAAAGATGCGACATCCCCATAACCAAACAAACAATATGCACATTAACTCCGGCTGCAAATGGTGAAAAGCGTCCGGATAACCATGCGATCCGGAATCCCAAAGGAAGGTTCCAAGTTAATCAAGCAACCCTGTGACTCGACAAGCGGAGAAAGTAACCGAGAGCACCAATTCATCCTCCTTTCCAAGGCATTGACGTGACCCAACTGTTGACTCAGTTTCATAACTGACAAGCCGAAAAAACGTCCCAGCCACAAGTCTAGGAACGTGGCTAGGGGACATGGAAATTCGCGCAGAAAACGCTTGAAATGCCCCAACCATTCGCTATAAATAGCGACCAAAAATGGAAAAGCAAAAGCTACAAGAAACATTTAAAAAACATAAAAATAGCGGCACACCGCCATAGGTTGTTGCCAAATAATGACTCGTGGCCCACCCCAACAGGACGTCCAAGGCCAAGATTTGAAAAGCCTAAGAAGACATTTGACTCCGGTCGTGTTCTTAAGTTACTACTAATAAAAACAACCGCTCCTCAGGAGCGGCTGAGTAAACCCCACACCCATGAATACCCTTCTGTCTGAACGCTCTTTTGACCAAGACTACAAGCCCCAAATGACTCTTGTGTCAAAAGATGTCTCTGAACACTCAACTTCTGCCCTACCAACATAGCCATGCCTAAAGCCACCGGTTTAAGCCACAAAAGCTCGGAGCATAACTTCTTGCTCTCAAGAAGTATAGCACCATCCGGAGCCTAGTGACGATCAGGGTTCTCGTTAAATAATCACTAAAATACCCTGGAAGGCTGGTTACACATGGACACAAGAAGGAAGAATAAGTCCACGGACGGAGTAGAAGCAGAAGGTAAAATGGGAAGAGGGAGTGCGGGCAAAATTGAGCAAAACATTCCCGATAGCCAAGAATACGTAGCCCGACAAACAATGATTAAACACTTCATTGTTGCTGACTACGAGCGGATATGTAGCTCACATTCATAGGCAAGCACACAGCTCCCACCTACCAGAGCATCCCCGACCCGCTCTAGAAGCATAAAATCTATATGGGAACCGGCTTGGTCAGCTCGTTAAAAATATAAATGCGGAAAAAAGGTCAAGCACCACTAAAAACGTACTCAAGTCCGCAGGGAGCTACAAGATGCGCACAAAACAAGATGCATGGCACGGAGGATTTCCAACAACGGAAGGAAAATGACAGCAAAATGTAAACTACGAAATTCCAACATAAAGTCATGAGGAGTAAGCAGCTCCCTAAGGCATGAGGCAAACAATCCAAGCCGAAACTCGGGTTCCGCAGAAGACGAAGCCCATGTTCCGCAAAAATATAAAAGATGACGCTCAGGCCCCGCAAAAATGTAAAAGCCGGAAAAATCCGCAACATGTTCTAGTTACAAGAAAAACAATAATAAATACTAGAACTTACAACTACTTTTACTTGTATTATTCTGATCTTTTAACAAAATAAAAGCGGAGACTAGCTATCTCCGCCAAGCTTAATTACTCTTTCAAATATTCTTTTATTTGTCCAACTAGAAACACATGTTATTCCATATAACAAAAAAGTGAGTAAGATGCGCACACAAAGGGCACGTCCCAAAAAACGTTATTCCGTATAACTAAAAGGGTGTGGAACCTCATAACCAAACCGCAGGTACGTAAGAGGGATTGCAAACCCAGTACCGGGAGGATAACCCACAAGTATCCAATTAAGACTAAAAATAAACTATATATCCGAATGTATTTTAATACTAGCAAAGCACAAAAATGATCAAGTGCAAACAAAGACGCACGAAAGTTAGACGTAATTTTAACTCAAATAAAGACGTTCATAGAAGTTGAACCATGAGAAATCATGACAAATACAACAACGAAGAACGCATAATACCTAATAAGGTAAAATATCACATACAAACATGTTTAAAAACTAAAAAAACTTAGTTCTAATTACATCAAAGCCACTCTAAAAGACCACATACAGTCGCGGCGCAAAACAAACTATCGTAAGTCACCATGCCCCGGCATGGATGGATCATCATTCTCAAGATAGCCTTGCATTGAAGAAAGAAAACCACTGCTACCCGATACATCAAAATCATCCATTGACAAGTTAGGAGTAGGAACCGGAACGGTCGACTCCGTAACCCGGTTGACTGGTTGATCCCAAGGGATAGAATCTAAGTCGAATAAAAACTCAGCAGCGGTAGACTTCACTAAGGAAGTAAAGATATTGCCAACAACTAGCTGACTGGCAGAAAAAGAGCTCTTGGCCTTTTCCCCCCTCTCACGGACAAGATCCAAGGCAGAAGATAAGGCAGTCTCGCTAGCTGCCGAACCACCCACTGCTCCACGCAAAGGGATGGTAAGCTGCCCAACAAACAGTTGCAACCCGACCATACCAAGCTGCTTCGAAAGCTGATCATCAAGAAAAAGCAAGGATATAATACTCCCAATGGAAGAATCCTTATGAGATGACAAGCTAGACAGCAAAGGAAAATCAAGACTCCGGAAGGCAGCATAAGTAGAGTCATAATCATCCTTGGTAGAAGGCCTATAGGCATCAAAATCTGATAGCTCTGTACCACACTTGTCATGCTCAATACCGGCAACCAAACCTTCCTGCGCTCCATACAGGTACGAGCAAGAATACAACGCCTTCAAGGATCCGGAATGTTGGGATATAAAATATGAAAGTACTTCTGGATGTCAAAGTACTGCTGCATGAAGAAAAAGTCAAAGTACTGCTGAAGGAAAAAGTCAAAGTACTGCTGTTATTGAAGAATGTTTAAAGTACTTCGAAGAAAACAAGGACTGATGTGCAATATTAGATAAGGATTAATGTGTAATATTGAACGAGTATTCTAGAATTAGTTAGGGATAATGACTTGTCATTCAAGGATTATATGTTGCAAACCGACTTAAGGTTATCTATATAAAGAGCCTTAAGAGGTATTAGTCGATACAAGTTTTAGAGAAGTTATCATAAGTTTTAGAGTCGATCAAAGTTAATAGTTAGGGATTGTTAGTGAATCTGTGTAACAAAGCAGGTTCAAAGTTTGGTTAATATAAAAGTTCTTCTTAAGCTTTGTGTTAGTAGATTCCGCAAACTTTACAAGGTAAAACAGTGTTTTAGTATTAATAGTGTTGAGTTTACTCAATATTGTTAAACCTTTACAAGCTACAAAGTAGTTTGGTCAGAGTATATCGATCCAACAAGTGGTATCAGAGCTTGTGTTGGAAACTCTGATTAAGAAGACAAACCTTTAAACCTTTAAACCGATTTCACTACAAACCCTTCAAGATGTCGACTGAAGTTGCACCTGCTCCCTCAATCATTGTTGTTAGAATCCCTATTGTTAAGAAGGGAGAATACAATCTATGGGCCATGAAGATGAGGCAGTACATTGCCATCACAGACCATGCACTGTGGGATGTGATTGTCAATGGTAACATGCAAATTGATGAACCAGTAGAGGTACCTGGACAACCAACACCACCAAAACCTACTGTACCTGCTGCTACCAAAAGAAATCAAGACAAAGCTCTCAACATACTGCTTTTTGCTATTCCTGATGGTCACCTATTAAAGTTTCATGATGCCAAGGATGCCAAACAACTATGGGCTGCAATAAAGAAGAAGTTTGGAGGTAATGATGCTTCCAAGAAGATGCATAGGAATTTGCTGAAGCAACGATTTGAAACTTTCACTGTTGGTGAAAGAGAAGGTCTTGATTCTACTTATGAAAGATTTCAACATCTTCTGAGTATGTTAGAACTATATGATGCTGAGGCATCAGTTGAAGATGCTAATTTGAAGTTCTTAAGAAGTTTGCCATCAGCATGGCATGTTGTTGCTACTATGATCAGAGGACAATCAGGGCTGGATACTATGGACTTTGATGATCTTTACAACAATCTGAAGGTGTATGAGCATGAGATGAATGGTACTACAGGTTCAAGCACACATCAGAACATTACTTTTGTCTCTTCTGAAAAAGAAGCAGTACTTCTAACAAAGGTACTGCTTATCCTGTTCAAAGTACTGTGACTGAAACACAGGTTCCATGCACAACAATGGTCACCACCAATTCATCACAATCACTAACCCCCACCTCAGATGAAGTTCTATGTTCATTCTTTGCTCAACAAGCATCTCTACCTATCACCTATCAAGAAGATGTATTGCAAATAGATGATGATGCTTTGGAAGAAATTGATATCAGATGGCAAGTTGCCATGCTCACTGCAAGGATCAAGAAGTATGTGAACAAGACAGGCAAAGGCATCAATTTCAGAGCTAAACAAGGAATAACTTTTGACAAGTCCAAGATTGAGTGTTTCAACTGTCTAAGGACTGGTCACTTTGCAAGGGAATGCAAATTTACAAAGTTTCAAGCAAACAAGATGATTGAACCACCCAAGCCTGAGAGAAAAGAGATTCCAATTACTGAACCAAAACCAAAAGCTTTGGTTGCTCAAGAGAATCTGTCAGAGATTGATTGGTCCAATGAGTTTGATGATGAACCTGTAACCTATTCAATGGTTGCATTGGAAGACTGGAGCACAACATTTGATGAAGAGCCTGGATATGTTGCTTTGGAGTCAAGAGATGGTCTAGGAAGCTTTGATTGGAGCATGGAGTTTGAAGAAGCACCTGTTCAGCTTGCTATGGTAGCTGCTTCACCAAGTTCATCCACTAACTATGAGGTATGCTCTAAGTATAATGATATGTATCAAAATTTACTTAGTGAATATGTAGCTGAAAGAGATAAATTTCAAAAGGCTATAGCTGAGATAACTGGTTATCAATTGACTTTAGAGTCATTGGAAGCCAAAATCATTACACATGAAAACAATGAAGTAGCATGGCTTGAAACATATAAACAACAGGAGTACCTAGTTAAGTTAAGTGAATGGAAACTAGGATGTAAGGTGTCTGAACTAGAGAAAGTGACTGCTGAAAGGGATAAGTTGTTAGAAAAACTTGATGTATGGAATGAGGCTGGTGTGTCACATGTTCAATTTGTTGAAAAGCAAAGAACATCTAATATCAAAAAAGGTCTAGGTTATGATAATGATAGCAATGAAGGCATTCCATTTATGGGCAAGGAACTAAATCTTTCAATAGATACCTCCACTAGTGATGAAGAGTTCATAAGTCTAGATGAAAACACTTCTAGTGATGAGGAATCCCCTAGTCCAACACCTCCTGAATTTAAGAAAGAAAAGGGATATAATGCAGTTCCTCACCCCCCAGGTAGCTTTCAACCACCTAGAAAAGATGTTGACTGTTATGGTGTAGACAATCTAGAGTTTAGGAAAAAGCTTAAAAGTAAATTTAATTCTGAAACTTTAGAAAAGTCTGTTGAAGCACCTAAGGTAGAAGAGACCAAGTTTTCAAAACAAGCAGTACCTCCAAACACCTTTCGAAGTACTGCTGATCACTCAGCAGTACCTCAAAGAAAATTCTTTCAAAATACTGCTAACTTTAGAAACACTTATGGAAGGGGATTTGGGGATATTGGTCCAAAGGTCTGTTATGTTTGTTATAGTCCTCATCATTTGATTAAAGACTATGATTATCGTTCAGAATACCTAAGTAAATATCCAAAGACCAGAACTGCACAACCAAGACATAGGGAGAATAAGCCAAGGGACAACAAACCAGTTTGGAATTATACAAATAGGGTTAACCATAGTAATTTCTCAAAAGACTATAGGTACCCTCATTAGAAAAGGTCATACTCCAAACCCTCAGTACCTTCACAAAGTACTCATAAAAAGTTCCCTAACCAAGATGTCTCTAGCAACCAGTCAAATGTAAGATCTAGGAGGTACAATCATTACAACCCTAGAAGGCCTTACAACACAAGAAAAGATGCTAGAACACAGAACCCAACTCCTAAAGTTACAACTAAATGGGTTAAGAAAGAAAGTACTGCTGGGGTATAACCGGTACTTTCAGAGGTTAAGGGTGAAAAAGGGAAAATTGATCTTGAAAAACCAACTATTTTGGAAACAAAAACCTTAATTCTTGATCATGCTTTCAAAGACAGTGGTGATTACATACTCAAAAATTTTGAGTATGTCACTCCACAAAGGGAACACAAGTCAGTAATGGCTTGGGTTCCTAAAAATAACTAACCTTTTTCATGTGAATGCAGGGCAACCCAGAGGAGGAGCTTAAAGATCATCTTATTGTAGATAGTGGTTGCTCTGGCAGTATGACAGGAGAAAAGGAGCTCTTGTCAGATTTCAAAGCTTATTTTGGAGGAAAAGTTGCATTTGGGAATGATCCTGATGGAGGAAGAATAACTGGCAAAGGAACTATCAAGGCAAGAAACATTGATTTTGAAGATGTTAGATATGTAAAGGAGCTCAAATTCAATCTTTTGTCAGTCTCTCAGATTTGTGATAAGAAGTACCCTGCGTTATTCTTTGACACAGAATGTCTTATACTTTCTCCTGATTTCAAGTTAGAAGATAGAAACTTGGTGTTACTGAGAGCACCAAGAACTAATGATGTGTACAGCATAGACTTAAAGAATATAAATTCTGCTGAAAGAACAACATGTTTGATTGCAAGAGCAACTATGGAAGAAGCACATCAATGGCACAGAAGATTGGGGCATGTCAATTTTAAGAACATCAATAAGCTGGTCAGAGGTAATTTAGTTAGAGGTTTACCTTCTAAAACATTCAAAAATGATCACTCATGTCTTGCTTGTAAGAAGGGTAAACAACACAAGGATTCTTGTAAGAAGATTGATGAGAAAACCATTAGAGAGCCTTTAGAATTGCTGCATATGGATCTGTTTGGACCTGTTTCAGTTGTTAGTCTGAACAAGAAGAAGTACTGCTTGGTTGTAACAAATGACTGTAGCAGATTTAGCTGGGTCTTTTTTTTTATGCTTTAAAGATGAAACTTTTGATGCTATTCATGACCTTATAATAGCACTTGAAAATCAGTTAAGACTCAAGGTTAGAGGCATTAGATGTGATAATGGGACTGAGTTCAAGAATCAGCTAATGGATAAATTTTGTGCCAAGAAAGGAATTAAAAGAAAGTTCAGTATTGCTAGAACTCCTCAGCAAAATGGAGTTGCAGAAAGAAAGAATAGAACTCTTATAGAAGCAGCAAGGACAATGCTTGCAGACTCTCAACTACCTGTTCCATTCTGGGCTGAGGCTGTAAGTGCTGCTTGTTATGTGTTGAATAGAGTATCAGTGACTAAATCTCAAATGAAGACACCTTATGAGTTACTCATGGGAAAGAAGCCAAGCATCAAATTTATGAAACCTTTTGGATGTCCTCTAACCATCTTAAACACTGCTGATAATTTGGGCAAATTTGATGGGAAGTCAGATGAAGGATATTTATTGGGATATTGTACTAATAGCAAAGGATTCAGAGTGTACAACAGGGCTACCAAAAAGGTTCAAGAATGTCTTCATGTTGATTTTCTGGAAGAACAAGAGAATTCTAAAAGTAAAGGTCCTGATTGGATATTTGATCTTGATTTAATGTCTTCATCAATGAATTATGTACCTGTAAGGGAAGAAAATCAAGCTGCTCCCACTGAAGAAGAAGCACAGTACATTGTTCATGATGTTAATTTAAGATCTGAAGATGAGCCAAAAGATAATGCCAATGATGAGAAGAAGAGTACTTCTGAGCCTCAAGGTACTGCTAAACCTAACAGTACTGTTGATCCTCAAAGTACTGTTCCACCACAAATCCCAGTATCTGCAGAAGATCAAGCCATTCAAGATGAACTTTCTAGGATGCTTTTTCAAGAAACAATGGCTAAGTCGTATGAAGATGAACAAAGGAGAGCTTATGAAGCAGAAAAGAAGAAGGCAAAAGAAACAGCCAGTACTTTACCCCAAAGTACTGCTAATCCTTTTGAAAGTACTTTTCAACCTTTAGATAGTTCAAATTGGATAAATACTGATGCTGTTAATGATTCTAATATGCCTGACTTAGAAGATACTGATGATCCAAACACAATTAATTTAGAAGACACTGATGATGAATTGGATCAAGAAGGCATTTTCTCAGATTCTAATGAAGATCCTGATATAACTAATTTGGAAGATAATCTTGAAGTCTCACAAACTCCTACTCTCAGAATACACAAAACTCATCCTTTTACCAACATAATTGGACCCTCAGCTTCAGGGGTGCTCACAAGGACTAAGGCTAAGAATATATCTCAACAACATACTTCTTTACTTAGTTTTATCTACAAGCAAAATAGGGTGAATCACAAGGATCAGAAGTTATGTTTATTTGCTTGTTTTCTATCTCAGGAAGAGCCCAAGAATATCAAACAAGCATTAGCCAAGGAAAGTTGGGTGGAAGCTATGCAAGAAGAACTCCTACAGTTTAAACTTCAAGAAGTTTGGGTATTATGTGATTTACCTGATGGTAAGAAACTTATTGGAACTAAATGGGTCTTTAGAGTAAAAAGAGACGAAAGAGGGAATGTTATTAAGAACAAGGCAAGGTTAGTGGCTCAAGGATATAGACAGGAAGAAGGAGTAGACTATGATGAAGTTTTTGCTCCTGTGGCAAGGCTTGAAGCCATCAGGCTATTTTTGGCTTTTGCATCCTATATGGGATTTCCTGTATATCAAATGGATGTTAAAAGTGCTTTTCTATATGGTAAAATCACAGAAGAAGTTTATGTCAAACAGCCTCCTGGTTTTGAAGACCCTGCACATCCAAACAAAGTCTACAAGGTAATCAAGGCTCTGTATGGCCTTCATCAAGCTCCAAGAGCATGGTATGAAAGACTTTCCAATTTTCTACTACAACATGGTTACAGAAGAGGAGCTATTGACAAGACTTTGTTTATCAAGAAAGATAAGAAGGATATCATGCTTGTCCAAGTGTATGTAGATGATATTATTTTTAGTGCTACTAAGCAATCTATGGTGAAGGAATTTAAAGATCTTATGCAGAAAGAGTTTCAGATGAGTTCAATGGGAGAATTAACATTCTTCTTGGGACTTCAAGTGCAACAGTCAAGCAATGGAATATATATTTGTCAAGATAAGTATGTTGCAGATATTCTTAAGAGATTCACTTTCACAACTGTTAGGCCTACATCTACACCAGTGGATACTAACAAACCTTTGGGAAAAGATGAAGATGGAGAAGATGTTGATGTCACATTATACAGGTCTATGATTGGATGTCTCATGTATTTAACTGCATCAAGACCTGATATAACTTTTGCTGTAAGTTTATGTGCAAGACATCAAGTTAATCCAAAGGTATCTCACTTAAATGCTGTCAAGAGGATTTTCAGGTATCTTAGGCAACAACCTAAGCTAGGCTTATGGTATCCTAGAGATTCACCTTTTCATCTCCAAGCTTTCTCAGACAGTGACTATGCTGGAGATAACTATGACAGAAGATCCACAACTGGAGGATGCCAGTACCTTGGAAGCAGATTAGTGTCATGGCAATGTAAGAAGCAAACAATTGCAGCAACTTCTTCCACTGAAGCAGAGTATGTAGCTGCTGCAAGTTGTTGTGCACAAGTACTTTGGTTGCAGAATCAGCTTTTTGGTTGTCAGTATTGGCACGATTAATATGTAAGCTATTTTTTAGGGAAGGCATAGGTAGTTATTAGTTATTAATTATTTGAGGGGAGGCTACATGTATCATTCAAAAGAAACAAGTTTATTCATCATTCAAACATTGAAGTTACAACCACCATTCAGAAGATTCTTACATCATCATTGTTATCAAGATACAGACTCAGACACAGAAAAGACAAGACAAACCAAACAAACAACTACCACAGACTACCACCAAGCTCCACATACCTACTCCATTAGCCTTTTACCCTTGCCCTCATAGTCATGCTTTCCTCTTTGAGCAGTTTTTCTCTTGTCATCAAAAGAAGCCTGCTTTCTTGGGCAAGCTAAGCCAAGAACCTGTTTAGGAGGTCTCTCTTTCCTTGGAGCAGGCCACTTCATGTTCTGAATTGCTGATTCCAGGGCTTGAGTCAAAGCTTATGGAAGCTCATTAGCCAAAGATGAGCCAGGGACAGCTTTCTTCTTATTGGGCTTTTTGTTGGTAGTACTACCTGCATCAGTAATGGTAGAGTTTGCAGCACTTATTGTTGAGGAAGATTCTTGGAGTCCCATCCATTGAACATGAGGAGGAAAATAGTCTAACCATCCTGGATCTTCAAACACAGAATCAGAGTAGTAACTTATCTCTGAATCTGTGGTGCCCTCTGAGTCTGAAGAGATGTTCACAATTGGAATGTGATTCATTGTGCTTGTTAGTTTTTGTGTTATGCTAAAGAAAGATATGGTGATTACAAAGTGTTGATGGTAAAGTTGCTTTTATAAGCAAACTAAAGGTAAAAGGGCATTTAATGAAGTGTATTGATGTTCACTTACCAGGGTAGCTTTGAGATTTAATATGGGGAGATAGTCATTAAGCATGGTTGACTTTCAGAGATATTTTGGTCAAATGGTCAACATTCAAAAAAAAATTTGGAAAAGTACTTTGGTCAACATACTTTGTGAGATTATAACGAAAGGTACTGCTCCATATTATATGGAACGTACTGCTTGGTGTTATTAAAGGGTATGCTGATGTAACACCTAAAATCCGAGAACATATGAAAAGACCAAAATACCCCTACAAGTTTAAAATTTAATTAAAAGTTTATAAAGTCTCCAAATAAATCCCAAACTCCTGACAATGCATAAGTTATGATCCAAAATAATTTTAACAACTTTATTTAACATTCATAAAAGTGGTAAAATTACCAAAATACCCTCACAAGGGCCGAATAAACCAAACTTGATTTTATTATGATTTAAATTGGTTTAAAAAGGATAACTATTGGATAATTAAGGAAGTATATCACCATGAATAATTGGGCTAACCTAAATCACGAAATTTCTGGTCCAAACCCCAACCCACCCTATGTCCTTTTCGTTTTGAGCCCATAACCGGCCCTCTTGGCCAAGCCCATGGTCCCCTTATCCTCCCTAATATTCGGCAATATTTTCAGCCCACACACACCTCCTTCATTATTTTGGAACCGAGTTATATAATTTGAGATGTGCTCTACACGATTTTAGGGGATAAGAACAAATCAAGTTTATATATATTAGAAGCTTGAAAGGAAATAATATATTGCCCCTAATCAAATCTCCACAAATCTCGGTTAAATCATTTTTATTTCCATTTTGACTCAACCGAATACCTCTAAATGGAACAATATACAGAAAACTAAAAACAAAATAAACCCTATACAATACATCAACCGAATGTTATCTCTTTCTGTGGTGCTAAAACTAGTTCGAAACCATGAAATAAAGGAAGTACGCTGATGGGTCTTTTTAGTGAAGGCTTCTCGAACGTGGATCACTTTTCAGTTCGATGGAGGTGGGCACGGCAGTTTGGATGTGGGGTTATGGTTTTATATTCGAGAGTAGGATTTTGGTCTCGGTGTGGTATTGATTCTTGGTGCCTCGTCTCGTTGCCTTCTTTTCGATCGTCAAGAGGGTAAAAACACATCGATCCTTATTCTTTTTCCTTTCTGTTGATCACATTCAAAACACATAAACCATGTCACCTAAAACTATAAGAAGCGGCTGAATATATGTGTGTTTATATGAGCGAAACATGTCACATGAAATCATAACCATCATCACATAAATAAACATATGTAACCTATCTAATCGACTAAAATAATGTGTTATGTATTCTTATGGTTAAACGATTGATTTGAGTGTGTATATTCGACCTAAACTTGTATTCATTTTTAACATATACGAATTTAATAAGAGATGGAACATGCTTGATTATTTTGGTTCGGTTAATACAAAAACTAGAAAGATATCACGACTTGATCTTGTTCATTCGAAAGGAATTATAAAGGTTTTATGACTTGATGTTTTCTTTCAAAAAGGTTTTGAGAAATAACGAGAAGTACATGCTTGTTGTCGTTATTGATTTCGAATCGCATAATGTTTATAAAGAGGGTGTCGCGGGTTTATTTTTGGTCGCGAGGTATATGTTGTGGCTTGTGACGTCTCGCGAGTTGTTTCGAGGTCGTGGTTAACAACCCTTTGTCGACCCTAGTTTCAACATAAAACGCATCTTAATAACCTGGTCAATCGAGTGTGTAACGGGATTAAAACAACTAAGAAGCCCAGCTTGGAAATACATAATTCTATGTCATAAAGTTTACATGAAGATGATAAACATGTCACCGAATCCGTTTATGTTTCGAAGTGCTAGACCATGTCATGTTAAACTATAAACGTAACTTATATGATCACAAAGAAACTTGGAACAATTAATATCGAGTACGAATCGATTTCGGTCATGTTACGGTAATAGAATCAAACGAAAGAGATGATTTGAATGCATGCATGAAATACGTATTTGAGAAATCTATAGTTAGCATAATCTTGTATTATTTCACATTAGACCCTACACTATACTAAAATGGCATATAAAGCATTAAACTCAGATATTTGTAATAGTAAACCATTAAGTTAACCTATTATTAATTGTAAACCCCCAAGTTTGGCTAATTAATGGATTTTACCCTAAACTTAATAATTATGGAAAGTTACTAATTTTGAAAACTCACTAAATATAGGAAGTTACTATATATGGAAAGTTACTAAAAATGGAAAGCCGGCTAAAATGAGAAGTCTAATTTAAAACAAGTTATTAATAATAAGATGATCATATATTCGTGTAGATTCGCTGAAGATGGAGTTTGCTTCTGATCTTATTGTTTCTGTTATGTGTGCACTTGCGGTTTAAGGTACAGATATTCTGACCTTTCTCAAAAGGTTTCTCATGATCTCTTTCATATTCTGATCCGTTAGTTCCCGAATTGATGCCATTGCTATGATCCCCTTTACTTGAACCTTCTCTGTTGATCCCACTTGATATGACCTCCGTTATGAACCTATGCTATGAAAACCTTCTTAATGATACCATGGAAATGTTTTGAGAAGAACTGATTTGAAAAGATGTTTATAAATGATGCTAAATTTCTTTTTAAAAGAAAGGTTATTTAACTTTCATGAACCCTATATTTTGAAAGACCATTTTTATGAAAACTGTTTTAAAAGATTATTTAAATTGGACTTTTAATAGAAATTTTTGAAACGGACTTTTGAACTGAACCATGAATTGATTTTTGAATATGAACCTTGACCTGATGAACTCTGAATGGACCTTGACTATTATTTTTGAATGATTTTGAGATGACTTTGAGATAAACCTTTGCTATATGACCTTTTGCATGACTTTGAGACCTGACTCTTAGTTTGATACCCGAGCCATTTATGTTTCCCTACCTATGGAGGTACCATAGGCATGTCTGTGATGCACCACTGGCATGACTCATGTGTGGGTGAGTGATTTCTCACGCCGTCCCTTTTATGATTATCTGCCGGCTATTATGACTTTGAGTATATGACTTTGAGATTGACTTTGAGTAAGGGGCGTATGGATTGCAATCCTAGATCTGATCTGTTTAGTGGATTTAACTATGACTTTGAGTTGACTTTGAGGTGACTGGTGCTGTGTGCAATACACGCCTTTCACAATTTCTGGGAGCTAGCTACTCCACTATTATGATACATGAGGACACCCCTCATATTATCTGGTTGCCTGAGAGGTATCCCCTCTGATTGTGAGAATTATGACTTTGAGATTTATGACTTTGAGTTTCTGGGCTCGTGGTAGATGACTATCCTTTCTTCTTTATATTCTATCACTCTTTTATCTATTCCTTATTCTATTTCCCCAATGCACTACGTTTCAGTTCTGTTTCATTATCATTGCTTTGTATATGTATCTGTTCACTGGGCTTTTTAAGCTCAGCCGCATTTCCTTTTCCTGCGGCAGGTTTTAGTAGGAAGCTGGGTTATGGGAAGAGAGTGTGATTGGACTTAGAAGACTATGCTTTGGACTAGAGACGATTAGATGAAGTTTCACTTTATTAGACATAGTATTTATTTCTTGTAACCTTGTAGTATCAGATTTTCATTTGTAACCCTGAATTTCTTTGTATGTATGAATCATATGCTTGTGTTTGTTCTGATATGTCACTGTAATGTAATACTTCTACCCTTATCGGGTTGGGGTGTTACAATTATGGTATCAGAGACCAGGCTGCGATTCGTAATACATTTACCCTTGACCTGTGAAGTTTGGACCCCTAAGTTTCCACTGTAGGCGCTCATAAGACAACCTTTGAAACTTTACATTAGGATTCCCCATAGGAACCCAAGTTATTACCGGTGAGGAATGGGTAGACTAAGACATTTATGTAAGTATCATTTGCTTCCGTATCACTCTGATCGTGCCTTTGCTCTTAGATAAGCCTTATAAGGACCTTTGTTTCAGAAGTTAGAAGTTTTGCAACTTAAGCTTAGTAACCAAGTAAGTTTGGAATACCTCGGGAGGCTACCTAGATACCTTACACATTTAAGTTTCACTTTCAGATTTTGATCTCCGCCTCCGATTTGTTTGATAAGCTGTTTGACACCTTTTTGGACCATATCGTAGGTCATTCAACCGCAATGTGTTCGACACATTCTGTGAATTCATTACTTATGATGAGTATGAATGTATCATCCGATACTACTTAACTCTGTATGATCCATTATTACTCCTATGAGAATTTTGGTAATTATGAACCACGAATATAAGACGTTTTGTTTCCTCTCTTTGAATGATGAACCTTGTTCTGCCAACCATTTCCTTTGGAAGGGTATGATGTAAATACTATCTCTATATGGATTTGTTAACTAAGCATGATGATGCTGATGACTGAGATTCTGTAACTCTCATGATTGACAATTATACGATGTTCGTATTACCAATGATACACATCCTACCTGATACTATTGCTAAGAAGCTAAACGAAATTCCCACACATTGAACTGTTCGTTTATCCATCCCAACATTTTGTTGAACCATGTACTTGACTCTAATATATGAACTATCTGTATGATTTGACGACTGTATTCACTCTATGAATCCTTTGACTTTGAGATGTCTGATTGTACGGTCTTTTGGACTGAATGGCTATTCGTGAAGATACCATAGACTACCGTATCTGAAATGTGACCTTAAAAATCTGCTTCACCCTATTCCATTATGATGACTCTCTACATCGGCTAAAATTTCTGTCACTATGGAAACACCTACCCCAAACTCATGTGATTACCAAGTTGTCCTGAAAACCATTATTATCAACCCTTGGAAAGTTCTACTATTGGGAAATATTTTGTCATACGAAGATTTTCCGGTATTCTCTGATGAACCTTTTAGTACTCCTTCCTGCTTAAGAAGTAGAGTAGACATTGAACTGATATCAGTGAAGAAACCATGGTGCCATAGAAGTTGAGAGATTGAAGGAGCTGATGGAATATGATTTTTAACCTTGGTGATTCTCTTTAGATGCTCTTGTTTGTTTATAAAGAAGAACGAGAGAAGTATGCGATGACGTATCGACTATCGTGAACTTAAACGTACCACTATCACTAATCATTATCTGTTTCCGCGTATCAATAATTAATTTGGTCTTCCTTTGAAACTCCGCGTCTGAATTGCATCATTTTAGATTTGAAGGACTGGAGAAGCAACCACAAAAACTTCTAAGAAGGGGGTTAACTAACCGAGAGTAACCTTTGGGAAGTATATCAGTTCTTGAAGAAGAAAGAAGGCGATGTGAAAATTCCCTGAGATGATTTCTGAAGCTGCCTTTGCACTCGTTATCACATTTATGAGTTTGAATGATGCCAATGGTGTTGGCTAGAATAATCATGTTTTCGCGTGTTTAGGACAAATTGTCATAGTATGACATTGTGTTGTGTTCTAAAACGAAAGAAGAACATAGAGATTAATTGGTGAGACGACCCTTTGTTCTGGAAGAGAAATTTGATTGACGTTCAGAAAGCATAATAGACAACACTACCCTGTATAATGTAAAGACAGAGCTTTCACAAGAAGGACCAAGATCGAAGATCGTTATCGGAGCTAGAAACTTGGTGGAAGAGTCGTAGAAGATGGTTGCGACAAGCATTACCATGGAAGAAGCATACAAGAAGAAGTGAGGAACTAGGATAGTGCTCAAATCATGCATCACGCAACACGTGAAGATTTCAGTTTGGGCATCAAGACAACCAGACCAAAGAAGACGAACCATTCAACACACAACCTGGAGTCGACAACAACATCATGTACCTTAAAACCTGGAGCCATGACAGAAGACCTGTCGAAGATACGCAGTCTTGTTTCTCTATTCATTTTAGTTGTACTAAGATGAATTGAGAGCAGAAGCAGACCTGCGGATGGAGGGATGCACAGTGATCGTGTCAGAGACTACCGTTACGATACCACACTACCAAGAGGAGCTGCTGAAGACCGGAGGAACCAGACTCGAGTTTAAATTCTTTCAATCATGAGGTAAGACGGACAAGAGTAAACAGACTATCCCAGCTTGGAAGATATTTTGAAATTTGTATTTGAATGGACGGATTTTGAAGCGGACATTGTGTTTAGACGAGATGATTCTGTAAAGGATTGACGCTATTGATGACGTACCTTAATTTTGAATGACATTCTCGGATCTCCGTTACTCTTCGAGTAATTTCGTTCTCTTAGTTATGTTGTTTGATTTTGGTGACCTCTGAGACTATAGGTGGACTAGGCGGATTCAACTAAGTTTGTGTGTTCACGACTTGAGATAAAGTATGACCATCATGAGGGCATATGTATATGATGCCAGTATTATGACGCCTGGCCAACGTGATAATACTTATATCATATAACGTGCACTTATGGTGGGCATGTGATATTTCGAGGAGTGCCTTAGAAGCTTTAGAATTCTGGCATCTGATCAAGATCATCTGAGTTTAGTGAGACTGTAGGTTCATTCTACCTATACGTTTGATATGCTGTCCTTGTTATACGATTCGATACGTTTGGACTCTCGACACGTGTTTTGCTAATCTTTGCAACTTCTGATAAGGATCTTAGGTTCCATTATGAAATTTCTGCCGTTGACGATATCTAACGATATGCTTTCTGTCCATATACGATTCGCATTCGTGAAGTTGTTCATTATGATCTGCTATGAGTAAAGTATGTGATTGCGGACTTTGAGGAAATGAGACCTGTTTGTTTATGAGAATACCTTTGGAAGGTTATCTAAAAGCCGTGACTATTTGAGAAGCTGAAGAGTTAAACCGTATATCACCCCATGTTTGCTACAATTCAATGTATTCTCATCTGATTCGCCTAACCAATTCGATGAAAATCCTATGTATTTTATACCTCTTCCTGGAGAATTCGTTTATCATCCGTTATGTTTGGTACATTATCCTTTTGATTCAAATTCAATATGATATGCCCTTCTGAGGAATCTGAAACTACTTTGACAATAATTACGAGTCATGAGAAACTATTTGGTCTGAAGATCTTTTTGGAAGAACCTTCCCGGGCGTGAAAATGTTTGTGACGACTGTTGCGGTTTGCTACGACTTCGTCTAACTTTGCGACTTCAAATTTCGAGGACGAAATTTTTCTTTTTAGAGGGGAAGAAGTTGTAACACCTAAAATCCGAGAACATATGAAAAGACCAAAATACCCCTACAAGTTTAAAATTTAATTAAAAGTTTATAAAGTCTCCAAATAAATCCCAAACTCCTGACAATGCATAAGTTATGATCCAAAATAATTTTAACAACTTTATTTAACATTCATAAAAGTGGTAAAATTACCAAAATACCCTCACAAGGGCCGAATAAACCAAACTTGATTTTATTATGATTTAAATTGGTTTAAAAAAGATAACTATTGGATAATTAAGGAAGTATATCACCATGAATAATTGGGCTAACCTAAATCACGAAATTTCTGGTCCAAACCCCAACCCACCCTATGTCCTTTTCGTTTTGAGCCCATAACCGGCCCTCTTGGCCAAGCCCATGGTCCCCTTATCCTCCCTAATATTCGGCAATATTTTCAGCCCACACACACCTCCTTCATTATTTTGGAACCGAGTTATATAATTTGAGATGTGCTCTACACGATTTTAGGGGATAAGAACAAATCAAGTTTATATATATTAGAAGCTTGAAAGGAAATAATATATTGCCCCTAATCAAATCTCCACAAATCTCGGTTAAATCATTTTTATTTCCATTTTGACTCAACCGAATACCTCTAAATGGAACAATATACAGAAAACTAAAAACAAAATAAACCCTATACAATACATCAACCGAATGTTATCTCTGTCTGTGGTGCTAAAACTGGTTCGAAACCATGAAATAAAGGAAGTACGCTGATGGGTCTTTTTAGTGAAGGCTTCTCGAACGTGGATCACTTTTCAGTTCGATGGAGGTGGGCACGGCAGTTTGGATGTGGGGTTATGGTTTTATATTCGAGAGTAGGATTTTGGTCTCGGTGTGGTATTGATTCTTGGTGCCTCGTCTCGTTGCCTTCTTTTCGATCGTCAAGAGGGTAAAAACACATCGATCCTTATTCTTTTTCCTTTCTGTTGATCACATTCAAAACACATAAACCATGTCACCTAAAACTATAAGAAGTGGCTGAATATATGTGTGTTTATATGAGCGAAACATGTCACATGAAATCATAACCATCATCACATAAATAAACATATGTAACCTATCTAATCGACTAAAATAATGTGTTATGTATTCTTATGGTTAAACGATTGATTTGAGTGTGTATATTCGACCTAAACTTGTATTCATTTTTAACATATACGAATTTAATAAGAGATGGAACATGCTTGAATATTTTGGTTCGGTTAATACAAAAACTAGAAAGATATCACGACTTGATCTTGTTCATTCGAAAGGAATTATAAAGGTTTTATGACTTGATGTTTTCTTTCAAAAAGGTTTTGAGAAATAACGAGAAGTACATGCTTGTTGTCGTTATTGATTTCGAATCGCATAATGTTTATAAAGAGGGTGTCGCGGGTTTATTTTTGGTCGCGAGGTAATTGTTGTGGCTTGTGACGTCTCGCGAGTTGTTTCGAGGTCGTGGTTAACAACCCTTTGTCGACCCTAGTTTCAACATAAAACGCATCTTAATAACCTGGTCAATCGAGTGTGTAACGGGATTAAAACAACTAAGAAGCCCAGCTTGGAAATACATAATTCTATGTCATAAAGTTTACATGAAGATGATAAACATGTCACCGAATCCGTTTATGTTTCGAAGTGCTAGACCATGTCACGTTAAACTATAAACGTAACTTATATGATCACAAAGAAACTTGGAACAATTAATATCGAGTACGAATCGATTTCGGTCATGTTACGGTAATAGAATCAAACGAAAGAGATGATTTGAATGCATGCATGAAATACGTATTTGAGAAATCTATAGTTAGCATAATCTTGTATTATTTCACATTAGACCCTACACTATACTAAAATGGCATATAAAGCATTAAACTCAGATATTTGTAATAGTAAACCATTAAGTTAACCTATTATTAATTGTAAACCCCCAAGTTTGGCTAATTAATGGATTTTACCCTAAACTTAATAATTATGGAAAGTTACTAATTTTGAAAACTCACTAAATATAGGAAGTTACTATATATGGAAAGTTACTAAAAATGGAAAGCCGGCTAAAATGAGAAGTCTAATTTAAAACAAGTTATTAATAATAAGATGATCATATATTCGTGTAGATTCGCTGAAGATGGAGTTTGCTTCTGATCTTATTGTTTCTGTTATGTGTGCACTTGCGGTTTAAGGTACAGATATTCTGACCTTTCTCAAAAGGTTTCTCATGATCTCTTTCATATTCTGATCCGTTAGTTCCCGAATTGATGCCATTGCTATGATCCCCTTTACTTGAACCTTCTCTGTTGATCCCACTTGATATGACCTCCGTTATGAACCTATGCTATGAAAACCTTCTTAATGATACCATGGAAATGTTTTGAGAAGAACTGATTTGAAAAGATGTTTATAAATGATGCTAAATTTCTTTTTAAAAGAAAGGTTATTTAACTTTCATGAACCCTATATTTTGAAAGACCATTTTTATGAAAACTGTTTTAAAAGATTATTTAAATTGGACTTTTAATAGAAATTTTTGAAACGGACTTTTGAACTGAACCATGAATTGATTTTTGAATATGAACCTTGACCTGATGAACTCTGAATGGACCTTGACTATTATTTCTGAATGATTTTGAGATGACTTTGAGATAAACCTTTGCTATATGACCTTTTGCATGACTTTGAGACCTGACTCTTAGTTTGATACCCGAGCCATTTATGTTTCCCTACCTATGGAGGTACCATAGGCATGTCTGTGATGCACCACTGGCATGACTCATGTGTGGGTGAGTGATTTCTCACGCCGTCCCTTTTATGATTATCTGCCGGCTATTATGACTTTGAGTATATGACTTTGAGATTGACTTTGAGTAAGGGGCGTATGGATTGCAATCCTAGATCTGATCTGTTTAGTGGATTTAACTATGACTTTGAGTTGACT
The DNA here is from genome assembly GCA_030686995.1 of Artemisia argyi. Classification (NCBI taxonomy): domain Eukaryota; kingdom Viridiplantae; phylum Streptophyta; class Magnoliopsida; order Asterales; family Asteraceae; genus Artemisia; species Artemisia argyi. Next base: position 278,648,172 of record CM060709.1, read on the forward strand.
TTGAGGTGACTGGTGCTGTGTGCAATACACGCCTTTCACAATTTCTGGGAGCTAGCTACTCCACTATTATGATACATGAGGACACCCCTCATATTATCTGGTTGCCTGAGAGGTATCCCCTCTGATTGTGAGAATTATGACTTTGAGATTTATGACTTTGAGTTTCTGGGCTCGTGGTAGATGACTATCCTTTCTTCTTTATATTCTATCACTCTTTTATCTATTCCTTATTCTATTTCCCCAATGCACTACGTTTCAGTTCTGTTTCATTATCATTGCTTTGTATATGTATCTGTTCACTGGGCTTTTTAAGCTCAGCCGCATTTCCTTTTCCTGCGGCAGGTTTTAGTAGGAAGCTGGGTTATGGGAAGAGAGTGTGATTGGACTTAGAAGACTATGCTTTGGACTAGAGACGATTAGATGAAGTTTCACTTTATTAGACATAGTATTTATTTCTTGTAACCTTGTAGTATCAGATTTTCATTTGTAACCCTGAATTTCTTTGTATGTATGAATCATATGCTTGTGTTTGTTCTGATATGTCACTGTAATGTAATACTTCTACCCTTATCGGGTTGGGATGTTACAGCTGACGTGTCAGATACTGTTCCAACGGTCAGATTTGCGCCTAACAAACTTTCGAAAGATATGGGGATATTTACTTTTAAAAATAACGGTAAATCATTAATTCACCGTGATTTTTTTGTATCTTACCCTTATATAAAACCTCATATCTTTTCCTTTTATTCACCTTATTCACCTTTCTTGTTATTTAAACTCATACCTACTTTGCATCGATCATCACTTTTCTCACTCTAACCCTAATCACCATGGCAAATCGACGCACCAACACCAAACATAACATGATAGCAAACCTTGAGAAAACCCAAGATAACCTTGACTTTCATGGTATTATTGACTTTCTTACTGGAACCAACATCTGTTACTCAATCCTAGTCAACCCAGAGATTATTGGACCTTGGATTCAAGCTTTTTGGGATACAGCAAGGTCACAGGTTGAAGATGGAGAGGATATTATTACTGCTACAGTTGCTGGGAGGGCTATTTGTGTCACAGAAGCTTCAATCAGAGAGGCTCTGTTATTTGATGATGAAAGAGGCTCTGTTTTGTTTGGAAAGCAAGAGATTTGGAACACACTCAGAGACATTGGGTATGAAGGTCCTTTGACTAAGCTTACTTTTCAGAAGGCTATGGTTAGTCCTCATTGGAAATTTCTTATTCATGTTTTGCTTCATTGTTTGAGTTCCAAAAGTACTGCTTGGGATCAGTTTAGTCATTCCATAGCTTCTGCTTTTGTTGGTCTTATTACAAATCAACCTTTCAATTTCTCATACATGATCCTTGAAGGTATGCTTACTCATATTAAGGCTGGAAAACCTTTTCTTATGTATCCTAGATTTGTTCAGTTGTTTTTGGAAAATCCACTAGATGGGATACCTAAACCTCAGGATTATGTACCTACCATTAGGATGCCACCTAAAGTGTTCACTTTTATGTCTCATAAGGGAGTTAATTTTTCGGGTAGGAATACACCTCTTAATGCTTATATGTTAAAGGTAGCTCAAGCTATTAGGGATGAAGAAGACAATAGTGTTTCTGCACATTCTAATAATGATGATCAACCTGATTCTGCTGAGCATTCTGCTTCAGTAAATACCACTAAACCACCTATTGTTTCCCATCAGCATGTTGTTTCAAGTGAAAGGACTCCCTCAGTGTCAGCTTCCTTGGATACATTTGTTTCTGTTCAAGGTACTTTTCCACAAAGTACTGATTCTAAAGGTACTGCTTCAGAAGATTCACAAGTACCTACTCCCAATGATTATACTTCCACAAGTGGGCTTCAAACACCTGGGGGAGATGAGGGAATTCAAGGTGCTGAGAGTACTTCTGATTTGGCTAAGGAATTGGAGAAGATGAAGACAACTGTTAATGCTCAAGCTAAAGAAATCAAGAAGCTAAGAAATAATTTCAGAAGGTTGAAGAAATTTGTTTGGCCTCTTGTTCAGAATTTTAGGCTTTTTGTGAAAGAAAAGAAGGAGTCTCAGAAGCAGAAGTCCAAATCTTCAAAGAAGACTTCTAAATCTAAGAGGAAGCATAAAAGGTCATCATTTACCAAATTGGGGAGGAATCAAGAAAAGAATTTGGATAAAGATGATGCTGAAGTTCAATATTCAAAAGATGCTCATTTGTGGCAATATCCAGAAAGTCCAAAGACTCTTGTACCAGAAAGATTTATTAAAGAGGATATGAATATTGCACAAGAAGATAAGAATATTACACAAGAGAAAGAGAATGAGCAAAAAGATACTGAGCAAGAAGATGATGAGCAATAAAATGTTAAGCAGGATGTAAATGCACAGAACATTCAAAGTGATGATGTTCAAAGTACTGCTGCAGAAAACATAAGTCTGCAAGGTACTGCTGAGCAAAGTACTTTTTCCAGAAATATTGATGAAAGTGAAGTCACTGCAGCTGGACCTTCTACAATGAATTATGCATATGAAGCTGGTCCTTCTACTTTTTTACAACAAGAAGAAGCAAGAGTACATACTGCAAGTGATGATGAAACAATTGCTCAAGTTATGATGAATTTGAGGAGACCTACTGGAGGAATACATATTTCTGAGCCTGCACAAAAAGATGTTGAAAGTACTTCTGAATCTGAAGAGTTGGGTCCTAAAGATAAAGGGAAAAGGATAATGGTTCAGAAAGATACTAAGAAGAAGAAGAAGAAATTTTCTCTTGCACAAATTAGAGAGTTAGAGATTGCAGAAGATTTAGAGCTTGCTAGAAAGCAACAATCTGAATATGATGCTGAGTATTTGGAAGAAGTCAGTAGGCCAATTACAAAGAAGCCAATGACTAAAGCTCAGGAAAGGAACTCGATGATACAGTTCTTAAGAAAGAAGGGATACAAGAATTTACATAAACAAAGGTATCCAGAAATAAAAGCTCTGTGGGATAAAGTACAAAAAGATATCAGAAAGGAAGTAGATAGCTTTGTGCCCATGGAAGTTGATAGAAAGAAGAAATTAGAAGATATTAGAAAGGAACAAGCTGAGGAAAGAAGATTGAAAAGAAAGAAAGCACTTCAAGATGATCAACTGTCAAAAAGGCTGAAGATGATTTATGAAGACACAGTTGATGAACTTAGAAATTATTTCAGAGTTGTAGATTTTGAGAATAAGAAGATTGAAGATTCTGGAAAGAAGTCCAAGATAATCTCATTTTCTGTGGTTGAATCAAAAGAAGGGAATTATTTTATGATCCACAGAGAAGATGAAAGCTTCATAACATTCAATGTGTTATGGGATGTGTTGCATTGTATTACAAGGGCAGATTTGTATGACTTATATGTGCAAGTGCAAACATACTATGCAGAGATTGAAGCTTCAGAAGTGGGATTAATTTTGCTTGGAGACTTAATTACCATCTGGGAAACTGAAGAAACAAGTGTTGATCCTCTGTGGAATGATCAAGAGAATTGGGAAATAACAAGATGGAGATTTTTTGAGTCATCAGGAGTTCATACACTAGAGATGGAAGATGGTACCATGATTCATATGCTGGCTGAGAGGAGATATCCATTGATCAGAGAAATTATGCTCAGAATGCTGGATCATGGAATGGAACTTGAAGATGAATCTGAAGTAGCTTTGGATGTTATCAAGCTATTTATCATATGGGTCAAGTCTGAAGAGTAATATTGCATAATACTGGTATGATTTGTTTTTTTAAAATAAAGTGCTTTTCAAAGTACTGCAAAAAACAAACAGTACTTTAACAAAGTACTGCTTGTTGATATAAACCAGTATAAGTCCTTTAAAATAAAAATAAAATGTTTTGATGTTTAAATGAAAAGTAAAAGAATTTGAATAGTAACACATGGTGTTAGTACTTATACTGCACAACAAATGGTAATCAACTCACCATGTTTAACAGACAATAAAGAGTTTGACTCATCATAAGGGTACGGGTTCTGATGTAATAATCAAATCCGTTGATGGTTGATAGTTTACCAAAAACTATATGGTTATCAACTCACCATACTCCAAGTGATTAAGAGTTGGCTAGTCCAAAGCAAACGGCTATTGGTAAAGACTAATCAAATCCGTTGATAGCTGATGATTTGCTAAAAATCATAATTTTCAATGATTCACCTCTCACAGGAATTAACACACCTGGAAGTGATGAGAATAGTATGAAACTTTTAAGATTTGATGATCTTTGTACCAAAATGTTGCTGAGTTGCTGAGAAGATATAGTGAAAGACAAGATGCCGATGAAGAATACTTTGACACATGACAGATAGAAGACAAAGAAATAAAGAAACAATCTCTCTGAATGATTAAAGATTTGAAGATTAAAGATAACAAAGAAACTTGAAATCAAGCAAGTGGAGTTCAAGTTAGGGGAGGATTGTTGGGATATAAAATATCAAAGTACTTCTGGATGTCAAAGTACTGCTGCATGAAGAAAAAGTCAAAGTACTGCTGAAGGAAAAAGTCAAAGTGCTGCTGTTATTGAAGAATGTTTAAAGTACTTCGAAGAAAACAAGGACTGATGTGCAATATTAGGTAAGGATTAATGTGTAATATTGAACGAATATTCTAGAATTAGTTAGGGATAATGACTTGTCGTTCAAGGATTATATGTTGTAAACCGACTTAAGGTTATCTATATAAAGAGCCTTAAGAGGTATTAGTCGATACAAGTTTTAGAGAAGTTATCATAAGTTTTAGAGTCGATCAAAGTTAATAGTTAGGGATTGTTAGTGAATCTGTGTAACAAAGCAGGTTCAAAGTTTGGTTAATGTAAAAGTTCTTCTTAAGCTTTGTGTTAGTAGATTCCGCATACTTTACAAGGTAAAACAGTGTTTCAATATTAATAGTGTTGAGTTTACTCAATATTGTTAAACCTTTACAAGCTACAAAGTAGTTTGGTCAGAGTATATCGATCCAACACGGAATACTTCGGAGAATGAAGACACTTGGCTAAAAACAACCTCAAGCCATATGACAATATCCACCGATGGCTGGCCACAACTGTAAGAAAGCCAGGGTGCAACTCCTTGTTAACACTAACGGCCACCTCGGCAAGACGGGATTCTAGAGTAATCAACTTCTCACTGATGCTCCTCAAATAGACATCCTGCATCTTCATGCATTCCTCCCTCACCTTGGCCCGCAGTGTTTGCATCTAAAAAAGGAAAAAGGGAAGGAAATACACATTAGAAGAATAAAGGGAGATTGGAAAAGAAACGATCAACAACGATAAAGCAAATAACTGATGACGAAGACTCTCATTTAAGTGATACGAATCAGCAAGAGAGGTGTTCAGACTAGCAATCTCCAAGTCTTTATTCACAATGGAAGATTGAAGTTCCGTTAGATTTGCATCTACGGAAGCACGCCCCTTTTCAAGAGCGAAAGATTGCTCAAATAAAGAAGAGTGGAGCTCGGCCGCACGCTTTGAAGATTGCTCCATTAAATACAACAACCCAACCACATGAGCAACTTCTACAGACTTTAACAAAGAGCAAAGACGCTCCACTTCTGCAACTGTGTCCGTTGACAACAAGGCTTCCAATTTCAACCTTTCATTCTCTTAATCTTTGGCATGCAGCAACGCATCCTTCTGATCTCAAACAACGGAAAACTTGCGCTCTTTAAGAAGAAGACGCTCCACCCGGTACCGTAACACACTGCAAAAAGTAGTTTGACGGGCAGTGTTCACGTTAAATTCTGATAAAAATCGGTCAGATGCCACAGAGCAATGTTTTACTATTATTAACATTCAAATATTTCTTCGTAATCGCTGTTAAAATCATCTTCATACCGTTTAGACACCTTTTTTAAATTTTTTATGTATTTTTTTATTAGATGAGGTGAAAAACTTCATGCAACGAATGGCGCGAAGGACTTTAACATTGGGATTCCTTCCATGGGACAGACTGTAAGCAGGACAAGTAAGTTGAAAAGAATAGATTTGGTTAGATGAACTGCTTTAACAGATTGAGTAATGGATAAAAACGGGTTGGGATTAAAATTGTCCATGTAATATGTTTGCAACTTAACCTTTGTGTCATCAAGTTAAGGGGGTGTTTAGGTTAGCTAATTTAATCAGGTTATGGGCCTATTTGATTTTGTAAAACCAGATAAGCTCACTTTCTAGACCAAACATGCAGCTCAGGGTGCTCTGGTAAGGGGTCAAAACTGACTTGGGTGCGAACGAGTCAGGTCATGATGACCGAAAACATTTTTAGAACATATTTAGGATTATAGTCAGTTTCATTGTAATATACATAACTGTTTCTGTATACTACAACTATAGAAATATTTGAAGTGAATTGCGTAGTAATGTAGTTATCATTTGTTTTTTATATGTTGTGGACCCAAAATTTTGAATTCTTTTTAGTTTATTTGGATAGTGGTCCACTTTCCTATCAGTTGGCCACGGGATTCGGCAGTCGACAGTTGGGTGGTTACAAATGTACAAAAACATCTATCATGGTTGACGACCAAATTTTCTTTATAAACCGATCAAGGAGGTCATATCCATTCAAAGTAGACTTTCAGCAACCATCAGTCGGGCTATCCCGTCTAACCCAGTTGATCTTTCTAATTTTTAGCCAATTTTTTCTTTCATTTTACTCATACGGCATTCTTGATGGTTGTATATGGTTCAGAGTTTTCTAATTACTACGTAGTAATTTACTTAACAATCCGGTTTTTTAGGTCAACTGAGGAGGGTGCAGATGTAAATGAAGATGATGGTAGCTGCACTTATGGGAGTACCTACACAAGGTCAGGTCTTATATTAGAAAACTAATACTCTCGATCTAAGTAGCCTGTTATATTGAATGATACTTTTTCATTTGGCGGATTTATTTTCTATAGTCATTATAGTTACATGTTTTGCTGATTCTAAAATTAGTGACAAAAAATAATGCCAATGATGCTAAAGAAACTGAAGCTGTCATGTAGGAGATTAAAGACATTTGATTTTTCTATTACCATGTTTTTTCAATGTAAATCGCACATGAACGACCCACATACAGTGTCACACAATAGGCACTATTTAGCCAAAAAACAACTATAGGATTTGCTCCATGAAGTGCTCTGAAAAAAGTCGTGTCTGCGAAAAGCGGTCATATCTGACGTGAATACTAGCATATATGCAATTACACTGGGTGGAACCTTAGAGCTGACCTTTTTTTTACCCATTTCTTAAGATGTTAAAATATGTAACACTCCGAAAATTTTGGAACACAACGGAAGTCTTATTCGGGGTAATTACGTATTGAATCACAGTCAAACTCATAGGAACATAGTTCAAAAGATGGATTTTATATCATTCAATGAAAACTCAAATATTCAGAGTTACAAAACATTTTCATAAAGAAAATGCTGCCAAAAGAGATGGTGAGTTTAAAAAGAATGATAAGTTATTTAAAAGAAAAGGGAGGTCTTGTGCCCTTTTTGCCAGCTCCGTGCCATCATGCCGCTAATTTCTTGAGATAAACATGCTAAAAAGTCAACACAAAGGTTAAGAGAATCCATAGTAGTTTAAGTTAAGTAGTTTTTTGAACACAAGTCAACCGGTGAAACAACATGCTCTCATATTAGCTTGGTAATAAATATGCATAAAAATAATATATACATATGATATTGCTCCTAAGGTTTCACGAAACGCAAGCCTTGACAGTCATGTATGTAATCACCAACACCACGAAGGATGTAGCTGACAAAGGGGCCCTCAAGGGAAACTACGCTAGATTCCCCAAAAGTACGAATATAGCTAACCTCCTCACAACAATCTGAATTGCCTTAGGTGGGTTGCCGGTCCCAATAGATCTATTAACTATATTTCGCGCTTACTCGCAAGTGATTAAGGTTCGTGAAAGAGGGACTTTTAGCGTAAGGTAACATAGGCAATACCAGGAAAATAATCGCATACTAAAAATACTTGTGTTCGGTTTACGCGTGTATCTCCCCACGGGGTTTAGAAAACAATTTAAAAAGGTTGGACTATGAACTCACCTCGGTAATGTATACTTTAGCTAGTGCTCAAGTGAAAACTATAAACGGTTATGAATAGCAGTGAATAGCTTCCGACTCGCAACCTAAATTAATGTGATATATATATATATATATATATATATATATAGGGGATGGTTAATGTGAGATCAAACTTAAAGTTATAAAAATAAGATCTAGTCTAAACAATCACATAAACCATTTTATAAATAACTATATTGGCAATAATAAACAAAAAATAAAGTATTAATACGAATTAACATTTTAGCAACTAATAACCAACTGGTACATGAGTTTGGATTAGTGATACACAACTATAAATTTACATGTCGAATCAAAGTGTATAACCTTAACCTGATACATTACATGTCGAATCAAAGTGTATCACCTAGGTTTCGTCAATTTAAAAAAGAAAACCATCGGAACTTTAACAATTTTAGTTGCACTCAATAAAAAATTTAATTTTATTTTAACAAGTGTGTCACTTGTCAGATTTTAGTTGGATCTTATTTTTACAACTTTAAGATTGATCTTATTTGATCTAGATTATATATATATATATATATATATATATATATATATATATATATATATATATATATATATATATATATTATCGGGACTCGGATACGAGGTGTGAATGATGTATGATATTCCTCGAGTATAGTGATGTCGTATTTATAAGTTTTAAAATGTCTCAAGTTTAAGAAAGAATAACTTATTATAATAAGTATGGTTATCATACGTATAACGTTATTGGATTATAAAAATATTTAATTTAAATATTTTTAGTTATAGTTTATAAGTTTATTAATATATTTTTTTGTAAAAACGAAATATTTTAAGTAAGTATAAAGTAAAATGATATACTTTTAAAATTTATTAGGTTATGACAAGTTCAACTTTTATTTATGTCGAAAGTTACACTTTTAACCTTTTTGTTAAAATAATTACATTTTTAGTCCAAAAATAGTATTTTTACACTTTTTTACTTTAAGCTTCAAGTATTTACAGTTTCTACCCTTTTACTTTATTCAAAAATATCATTTTCAGTTTCGGTCCACTAATTTCACAATTTTTACACTTTTGACCCCTTAACGAAATATTTTGCAAAAATAGTCCAAAGTTAAGTTTTTGAAAAACTAACTTTTATTTTTTTATAAAAGTCGACACTTTAGTTAACAAAAATCAGTTTTTACGATCAAAAACATTTCGAAGTTTCCTTTATATTTCTACCAAAATTTTTGTTAGGAAAACTCTGGTGGTCTCGTTAACCCAGTTTGGGCCTAATTGTTTCTTTAGTTTTCATAGAAAACATGTCGAATGTGCTTAGCTTTGGTTCATTTTAACGTAGCTATTAATCTCGAAAATTATGCATGTAAAAGTATTTTGGTTTAGCTTGGTTCAAGGTGACAAGACATCGAAAAATATATACAAGGTGTACGTATAAATTTGAAAAGACGAGGGCTTCCCTTAAGTGTGTGTTCAGAGTTTTGACATGTTCTAGTTTCTAGGTTTTTACATGTTAAGTTTAATATAATGTGAAGTGTATGCATGCTATGTCGAAAATAAAAGACGAAAGAAAAGAAACCAGGTCAAGAATCTTATAACACCAAAATGGGTGGTGAAGGTGTCGAGAGGCGTGATACGTGAAGTGAGCAATACCTTGAGAAACTCTATATGAAATTGTTAAACCTCGCTCGTAAAATATACCCCACGTTCGATAATATAACCCAATGACGCTATATGACCCAAAATCTTCTTGTGTGAATCCCTTTCACTCGATAGGGAATAAGTGATGGAGTAAAGAAATATGTGTTTGTGACTTGTGAGATAAAGTTTTGAGTTTGGTGAGGGTGAGGGTGAATAGTAAAGGTATTTATAGGAGAAGATGAGTGAGATCTTGTGCATATCGTGTGAAATGTGTATAGTGTGTCTTTGATGTGTCAATTGAATGGGAACAAAAGAGTCAAAAGCTTGATGCTTAGTCTTGTCGAGTATAGGAAAATTATGAGGGCTATGATTCTAGTTTGATTTTTGTTTATGTGTAGGACCAAGGTTTAGGGAGGACACATTTGATCATAAGTACCCTTAATTTGAATAAACTAAGAAAAAGATGGGAGGTAAGATTCCTTGTTTGAGGTTAATGAAACACTAGATCCTTTGTGTAATATGTTTTTAGAAAAAAAATGGAATAGAGTTCATGTGATTAGGTTTAGTAGCTAGGGTGGCTCAATGTTGGGTCTTGGTTGTTCTTCCACGCAAAGAAGAAAAAGAGAAAGAGTTTTGTGGCTTTGTGTCGTGTGATATGGTAGCAAGAAGAAGACTAGGAAGTGACAAGTGAGAGTTGGAGTTTGTCTTGATGTTGGGTCGACAAGGAAAAAGAAAGAAAGAAAGAAATGTAATGGAACTAGTAATAGTGTGGAGGTGTCGAGTGTATATCAAGGAGGGTGTAATGAAACGAGTCGGGTTTTAGAAGTGGTGTCAAGTTCGAGTCGAGGCAGAGGCAGCATGATCTTGCAAAACTTGAAACTCAAGGTTTTTGAAAACTTATATTTTGTGACTTGGGCCTTTGGTTTCGATCCAGTAAGAAAAAAAAGGAAATAAAGATGGGCTAGTGCTCGATCCAATAAGAAAAGGAAAAGAGAAAGAGTGTTGGGCTTGTGAGTGGTGTCTCGACCCAGTCCAAAATAAATAAAAAATAATGCGTTGTGCATGGGCTAGTGGGTATCGGGACCCAAGTAGAAGTAATAGAATAAATGATCAAATATTTCAGGTAAATAATATGTCGGGGTTTACCCAGACATAGAATACGAAAAATATCTCGGTGGTACTTGTATATATATATATATATATATATATATATATATATATATATATATATATATATATATATATATATATATATATCTCACTAGGTCGGTATTAGGTTCTGTTTCGCAAGTGGGAGCTATTCAGGTCACATCTAGTTTCTCGGTAATTTGAATAGTGATCAACGCACGTCTCGGAAGTAAAACAATAGTTCATAGCAAAGAAAACTTTAAATTGGCCCGCAAAAATAGCCAAGTAATCAGTTATATGGAAAATCGTTCTGTGATGAGCATTACTAAATGACATGGGATTCTACGAGGTATTACAAAATATTTGTAAACAAAGTGCATCGAGTGGTTCAATATGTTTAGATAGTTAAAATGCATTTATCTGGTAAACAATTTCAAATTTATATCATGGGCTCCATATCTTATTCTTGTTGTAATACATATCAGTTTAGTTAAGTGCCTAAATTCTATTTTATCTAGCTAAAACATCATGTCGGTTGCAGGTAACATTTCATGGAACAGTTGGACATACATGAGTGAAAAATATGCGGCTTGGTCTAGGCATTATAACTTTGCAGGTGTTAAAAGGACTCCCTCAATTGCAAGAAAAAGAGCAATAAAAGAGTAGTAGATTTGGAAATGATGGTGGGCAACTACACAACAAAAATCAAATTTTCCAAACGGCTCATTTTTGGTTAAATTGTTTCAGTGTGGAGTTTGCAGAATGAGCACTATCCGATTTCATGTTATATACAGAGTATTGCCAAAATATCTTATCGTTTCTTGGAGGAAGAGTTCTCGGACAATGAATCTACTCATGCTATATTTGACATATTATTAGTTTGTGTCCATTGTATTCATTCACTTATTATTTATACCAGTTGGATATTTATTTTACATGATCTGATGTTATATACAATTTGGATTCTTAGTCCCCTACTTTGTTTCATCTCATTTGTTTAAAGTGCTACTAGCAACATGATGTTACAAGTTGGACATACATGAGTGAAAAAACCGCCGCAACGCATTTTATTGTCGAGTACAATCAAGTACTTAGCATTAACATTTTGGTCACGACAAGTTTATGAACAGGGTTAATTAAATTTAAAGGATGCAATTGATTGAAGCGGGTTTAGGCTAGAAATTATGATGATAAATATGAAGATCGACATGAAATTTAGATGCGATTGCTTGAGCTCCACCTAAACTATATCAACTTTGTATGTGTATACCTAAACATATCAATAAAATGGCCACACCGCAGCATCGCGCGGACTAATTTGCTCGTTCTTAAATAAACATAGAATTGAAGTATTAAATTGAAAAGTATTACCTCATGGCTAAAAATGACTCATATCTTCAACATGGAAATTATGTTCGTCCCATTACCTATATTTATTTAGAAACACTTCATGCGTGAAAAATCTTTTTGTTGAGACAATTCGTGCTGATAACATGTTGTGAATGAGAAGAAGAACAAGAACAACAAAGATATAGAGAATTTGTTTATTCATCTAATATTGAAGGGATAGTTATCATTACAAGATAGAGTATTCTCCAAGATACAATCTGCTATTAAATACAAAGATATACTCACAATATTAGATGATATGGACATCCATTTCATATATATATATATATATATATATATATATATATATATATATATATTTAAAATAAGTTTATTATTTTAAGTTTTACATTTATTTTAAATTATAGATGTACTTTTGTATCATTTTGCATCTTATAATTGCAGTTACCAATTAATTTATCAATTTTTATTGAAAAAGAAAATACAACTTGCAGTTTATGTTAATATCTTGCAGTTTACAGCTTATCACTTACAGCTAGTTTTGCCAAAAATACCCGTTGATTACCCTTGATGCAACTGGTTTTGCTATATTTTCTAGATGATAACTATTCTTTTAGTACTAAAAAGCAAGGCTGTAAAGATCGCGAGTAAACTTGTATGATCGTCGATCTTAGGTGCTCACTAGCTAAAATCGTGTAAGATCATATGTAGTGTAGGATCATGAGTAAGATAGTGGAATCGAACGTAAATTCGTAAGATCGCTAGTCGATCCGAGTTTACCTAAACCCATATCTATTTTTTTTTTCTATCTTTTAGCTCATTCATTTGTGCTTAAGCTCAAAAATAAAAGTGATAAGTATTCGACAGTTGGTTTTCTTATTAAATTACAATGTTGCAAAAATCGTGAGTCGGTAGTGAGGCGGTTGACCACCCTGTAGCGTGTAATAGCCGATTACAAGGCCGATTACCTTGTAATTGCCGATTACAAAGACGATTACCTTGTAAAAATCAACAAGGTGGAAGGCCGTATACCTTGTAATCGCCGATTACAAGGCTGCCTAAGCAGATTTTTGCAACATTGTTAAATTATATACAGTTATACACTTTTGCATCAAATAAGAAATCCAATATAAAATATTGAAGTCTACTCCATCACTCGAATCAAACACCTTGGAGCAGGTAACTGATTTTTGTTCTTGAAATTTTTAATATACATTTTTTTTGTCAGAGTTTAGACTTAGCACTTAATTGATTTTGTTCTTGATAGACTTACCTTCAAGAATTTTTTTCTTATTTCTTGATTATTGGTTACCCGCTAAAAATAATAATAATAATAATAATAATAATAATAATAATAATAATAATAATAATAATAATAATAATAATAATAATAATAATAAAGAAAAAAAGAAAAGAAAAGAAAGGGTTGTTACCTTCATTTTGAACTTTAGAACTATAATTTAGAGTAAATAGCAGAAATAGTCCATGTGGTTTGCTCAGATTGCACATTTAGTCCCTGGTCTTTCGAAAGCGCAAGCGGCCTCTCTGTGGGGAAATGTTGGTTACGTTTCTGTCCCAGATTTTAACCGGCATTAAGTAGTTTCCGTTAGCAATTACATGTTAGCCCTTTTGGCCAATGAGCGTTGCTTCGTTCATCCTTTCAACTAACGACCGTTTATAGTTTTCAATTTAAGGTTTATTTAAAGTTTTTTGAATTTTTTTAAAAATATATATGTTTTTATTCATTTTTATATACGGTTTTATATGCATTTTTGTATATGTCTCTATATATACATTTTTATATACGTTTTTGTGAAAAACTAGAATGGGGGGTTAAATAGTTTTTCCTCTTTTTCAATTATAAAAGCTTTGTTTTTAAAAGACTAGATTCAAGTTTATTCAATTTGTATGTTTTAAAAACCTTTGATTATAGTTTAGTATAAAAACACCAATATTATCTATTACTCCGATGTTCTTTTAGAATGGTTATTAGGAAATTTGTTTTATGAATGGAACTTAGTTTGATCTTTATGTGAAATCAATGTATGCACAACACAAGCTATTATAACTATATACGAAACGTAAATAAGTAAGTAAGCAACAAGTGAGAGATGGAAAGATCAAACCGAGAGACAAAGAATTTATAGTGGTTCGGCTACAAGGACATCTTCCTTGCCCTACTCCACTGCCCGAGCACCAAACTCGAGAGTTTTCTTCACTAAGTCAACGAGCTCCCTTATGGCGGAGAAAACCTTACACACCTTAGCTTACACCAAATTAACGACACAAAGCTAAATGTCAGGTTCTAATTGTAGCTAGAACCAATCTCACAACTTCAATCACACCACAACTTCTTCACACCTTCTTCTCTTCTTCACAACTCTTGCTTCTTCACTACTTGATGTCTTATATCTTTTGCTTACTTCACAACTTCTATCTTATCACTACTTCAAGGCTACTATGTCTTCACTACTTCAAGGCTTCTAAGTCTTCACTACCAACTACTACTTCTATACACTTCTACTTATTTACTTCTAGTACAACTTCACGCTTTCAACTAATCTTGTTCCTATTTCTAAATCGAGCTAACGAATGTACACACCTTATACACCAATCAATGAATAATTTACAAGTTGAAATGAACTAACAACTTAGGTAGCAAGAAGATACTAAGTTGTAATACTTCTAATCTTGATTAATAGAAGTATTCTTCTCTTTACACTTGAGTGTTGAAGCTTGAATCACTTTGGAAACAAAATCTTATGATTACATGATCAAAGAATTGATTTAGAGTGATTTGGACAGAAAGTTTTTGTGCAAAAAGGTGAAAAAAAATCCAGAAATAGTCCAGTATTTTGAGAGGAGAAAAAATTGTGAAGGAGCGTGGGTGGTACCCTTAATTAGGGGCCAGTCCCCTTAATAATTAAGGGGGGCACCTAGTAAATTAAGGCGGCCACCCACTATATCCGTTGGGTATTTTTGTCCTTTTCTGGGGAAGGTTTTCCTGGAGAAAATTTGCCCTTTTTGGTTGGAAATTTGAAATCATATATTTATGGTTTAATTAAACAATTTTATTTAATACCAATAATAATTTTCTAAAAGATATAAAATGTTTATGTCGTTTTATAAAAATTCTAGTGATTAAGAAAATGTTTCTTTGATCATATAACGCATTAGTCGCTTTGTTTATTCATACCTTAAGTGATTAGGTTGTTGTAATGAACATTTATGACTAAACACTTGTTTATGTCATAATCTCTAGTTTAATGAGTTTACATTTTGTGATTATCAAAACATAGAGATATCAAAAAATATGAATAACATTTTTAGGCATTATTTATATTAACAATCTCCCCATTTTTGATGATTACAAAACCTAAACTCATGAAATCCAAAAATTAATATTTAGACAAGTATTTAGTGAGTTTATATTCACTTCTCCCCCTTTTTGTAGAATCAAAAAGGTTTAAGCCAACAAATTTGATGTGTGAATAATTACGGAAATGAAAGCTCCCCTTGATGTGTGCTCCCCCTCGTTTGAGGGCACCAAGGGATCGAGCTATGGAATTCTTGCAAGAAAAATATTAGAAGCACAAGTATATATATAGCATAATAGCAACTAATGATAAGTATGGCAAAGGAATATTAGGAATACATATTAAAACATTCATTAATTCAAAATGATTATGCCAAACACATAACCACTGTTACATCATTCATAATAATAGAATTCTAAACCAAGTAGAACATCCTATTTTGCCAAGAGAGAGTCTCATCGAACTTGCTTGTATCCCAAAAGCTTGAGGTATTTTATTTGAAAAATGAAAAACATAAGCATATAGTATGCTTAGGCGAGAGTGGTTGAGTGGGGATCATGTTGATGGCTCAATAGAGGTATATTTTTGGTTTCATGGATGTTGGTGAATTTGGTGGTAAAGAGCTTGGAGGTGGTGATTTTGGAGTTGAGTTTGTTGGTTGAGGGTTTAGATGTTGTTCAGGTGATGGTGTTGGTTGAGATCTAGTGAGAAGACACTCAATCCAAGTAAAGTGCTCATTCAATGCAATGGTTTGTTTTTGGAGAAAGATGCAACAAGGACAATTGTTGACATGTTTCTCGATTTGATTTGGTTGTGAGGTGATGAAGGTGAGCTAGATAGAGGTGGATCCAAATTACGTTGTGCAAGATGTAGGGTAAGAAGAGCACTAAGCTCATGGGCTTCCTTTAATTCCTCAACGAACTTCAAGTGTTCGGAGGAAGATGATGGCGGTGGAGTATGGTTGTTATCTTGAGTGAAGGTTTCAACATGTAACATAGGAATAGCATGTGAAGTTGTAGGAGGAGGTGGTGGCACTCTAGGTGGTGGAGACATATTTGAGCTTGGGAAATCATGAAAGCATGATGAATGTATGGATGAAAGGAATGCTTCATGAGTGGATGGTGTTTTGGATGTTGCATTTGTAGACTGAGCAATATGTGGAGTGTTGACAATGAGGTTAGGGTTGTTGTTTTGGGATTGTGCATGCTCATCATATGAAGGAGCATTAGTGGAAGCAAGAATGGATGATTGGTTGTGGCTGTGAGATGGGTCATTTGTGTGAGTAAAATTCGAATTTGCATAAACTGAAATGGAACTTTAATTATAAAGCATGTTATTCAAAAGGATTAAGTAAATAAGTAATTTTTAATTAGCATGCAACCTACTCATTAAGCAATTAAATCATATAGACTAGGAAAAATTAAAACATGCTAAGCATATATTCAACTATATGAATATGAAGATTAATGAGCTAGTTCAAACATCCTGATGAGTGCCCATGTGCAACAAAAGGGAAGTTATGATTGCATGGACTTCAAGACTAGTTACAAACAAGATCCAAATAGGCAAACCATGATCCTCTTAATTTGATTAGATATTCTTATAAGTATAGATGAAAAATATGTGATTACCATTCATGATTATCAAAATAAAAAAATAATAATAAAAAAAACGTTTTAACATTATTCAACAGTGTTTGAAAATAGGTTTGTACATAGATTTTAATAGAATAGATTGTACATAGGTTTGTACATAGATTATAAGTGGGTTACTACTATTTTTAAACTTGTCAAGTTTGAAAATTTCATCTTAAAGTTTTTCATTTTCATTATTAACCTCTATGCATGTTTTACATTCTATAAAAACTTCTTTTCCTTTTTTCAAATGTTGTAGTCTAATTTTTAATTCGAGTACTTCATTTTCTAATAGATTATTAATATGTCTTAGTGACTTATTTTTACCTATAACCTTTTGACATAATTTGCATAACCTATTATATTCACTATCTAGGTCTTTTTTGTCTAATGATAAATTTTCATCACTAAAGTATTCGGTTTCGGAACGTACCTCGCTTGATGTCTTAGCCATAAGACATTTCTCCTCATTTGTGATTTCTTTCTCATCGTCATCGCTATCACTCCAAGCTCCTCCAACAAACGCCTTTTGATTTTGATTTCTTGACATCATTGGACATTTTCTGATGAGATGATTTGGATCACCACATTTGAAGCACTTCCTGTCACTTTTGCCATTTTTGTCATCTTTATTTCTTTGATTTGCTTTCCTTTCATCATGCGGTTGTCTAACGAATCTTCCTCGCCTTTTGAAGAATTTCTTGAAGTCTCTTACGGCCATCGCATATTCTTCGTCATCACTTTCGGAGGTTGAGCTATCCTCGTTACTAGATTCCTTCCTAGCTTTCAACGCAATTGACTTGTTTTGCTCTCTTTTTCCATTGACCATCTCGGAGTCTTTCTTTATTATTGCTTCGTAGACTTTCAGGTTGCCGATCAACTCATCAAGTTGAAGAGTTGACAAGTTCTTCGATTCTTCAATCGCCGTAACTTTAGCTCGCCATTTTGGATGAAGAGCCCTAAGAAATTTCCTAACAAAATTCTTACTAGAAAAATTCTCATCAAGTGCTTTTAAACTTGTGATGATAGTGTTAAACCTAGCAAAAGCATTATCTATTGATTCCTCCTCCGAAATCGTAAATTGTTCATATTGTTGAACAAGAAGATCTATTTTGTTATTTTTAACTTGACTATTACCTTGGTGAGTGATTAGTAAAGAATCCCAAATTTCTTTTGCGGTTTTACACATAAAAATTCTTTCATATTCTTTGCGTGGTAACGCATTATAAATAACCATTTTAGGCTCATTATTTTTTGCTAGTTTCTTTTTCAAATCATCATTTTGTTTTTCAAAATATACAATTTCATCCATTTTAGTTTCAAAATTATATTGAATAGGGGAAAATCACCAAAGGTAATGACATGCCAAAGATCAAGATCTTTTGATTTCACATAAGTTTTGAATCTATTTTTCCAATAAAGAAAACCATCACTTTCAAATAGTGGTGGACTTTGCATAGATTGCCCTTCTAAATATTTTTCCGATTCCATAGATCGATACAAGTTTTAAAATACAGTATATTTTAAAAATCTTGTTTAACGTAGCTCTGATACCAATTGTGGAAAACTAGAAGGGGGGTTGAATAGTTTTACGTCTTTTTAATTTTATTATGAAAACTTAGTTTAGTTTTAAAACCTTGTTTGCTTTTAAAACTTTGATTCAATCTTATGTGAACTCAAATTTTGAACAATATGAACAACTATATCTAAGTATGAACAATAATAATATAAGCTAAGTATGTGAAATCAACACATGCGCAATATAAACGATTATAGCTATATACGAGAAATAAGTAAGTAATCGTTTATTTTATAATCCTTAGTTATATTTTGTATGAAAACTTTACTTGATCGAAATGATCAATTATATGTATGTTACCTTTTTAGTTTGATTGTAAAAACTTTATTTTGTGAATGAAACTTTCGTTTGATCTTTAAGTAAAATCAATACTAGCACTATATGAAAAAATATATATATATATATATACGTCTACGTCTATAAAAGTAATAACGATATAAGCAAGATAATAAGTAAGATATGGAAAGATCTAACAACGAGACAAAGGATTTATAGTGGTTCGGCTACAAGGACACCTTCCTTGCCCTACTCCACTCCTCGAGTCACCTACTCGAGAGTTTTCTTCACTACGTCAACAAGCTCCCTTATGGCGGAGAAAACCTTACACACCAATATACACACCACAACTTCGTCACAACTTATTCACACCTTCTACACAACTTCTTCATACCTAGTCACTACTTAATCACAACACTACTTCTTCACACCTAGTCACTAATTAATCACAACACTACGTCTTCACACCTATCTATCTTCACAACTATCTACTTCACAACAATCTTATTCACAATTATCTACTTCCCAACTTCTCTACTTCACAACTATCTACTACACACTCACTCTATCTACACACCTTGCTAATCTATCTTCTATCAAATATTCACAACTAGTTACACAAAGAAATAGATATAATGGATGATGCTCTAACAACTTGGATGTAGAGGTCACAACAAGTTGTAATACTTCTTCTCTTGAAGGATTGGAGTATTCTTCTCTTGCACTTGAAAGGTAGAGATTTGGATCACTTTCAAACAAAGATTTATGTATGTATGATCAAAGGATTTTAGAGAATAGAAATGAGATCTAGAATAGAAAGTTTTGGGGTGCAAAAGGTGAGAAAATTCTGTGGGATGAACCAATATTTATAAGGGGAAAAATGTTGTTTAGAAGCATGGCCGGTCCTCTTAATTGGGTGTCGGTCCCCTTAATAATTAAGGTGACCACCTAATATAATTAAGGGGGCCGCCTAATAAAAAAATATTTTTTCTTCAGATTTTTTGTCTTTTTGTGGGGAAGGTTTTTCCTGAAGAATATAGCCGTTTTTTGGGTTAAAATTTGAATTCAAACTATTTATTTTGAATAAAACATTTCTTATAAATACAAAATTGTTTTGTATAAGTTTAAAAATGTTTGTCCCACTTTAATAAAATGTAAGGTTTGTAAAAATAAAAATTCTTTTGATCATAAAATGCATTAGACACTTTGTTTATTCATACCTTAAGTGATATGGATGCTAAAGCAAATATTTACGACTAAATACTTGTTTACGTCATAATTTGTAGTTCAATGAGTTTACGTTTTGTGATTATCAAAACATAGAGAGATCGATATATGTTAATAATGTTTTTAAGCATTATTTATATCAACAGGTTTTTGGCAGAAAATTTTTGAAAATGTTGTGTTTTTAGGTTTGGTTTCAAGCAAGTCCAACTCTTTGAGGCAATATAGGATATACTAGTCAGGTATATAAAGCAAGTTATTCAAAAGGATTAAGTAAATAAGTAATTTTTAATTAGCATGCAACCTACTCATTAAGCAATTAAATCATATAGACTAGGAAACAATAAAACATGCTAAGCATATATTCAACTATATGAATATGAAGATTAATGAGCTAGTTCAAACATCTTGATGAGTGCCCATATGCAACAAAAGGGAAGTTATGATTGCATGGACTTCAAGGCTAGTTACAAACAAGATCCAAATAAGCAAACCATGATCCTTTTAATTTGATTAGATATTCTTATAAGTATAGATGAAAAATATGTGATCACCATTCATGATTAAAAAAAAAAAAAAAAAAAAAAAAAGACGTTTTAACATTATTCAACAGTGTTTGAAAATAGGTTTGTACATAGATTTTAATAGAATAGATTGGGGTTTACTTCAAAATGTTTTGATGAATGAAAGGTAAAGAGAACTTTCCCGATCTTTGATTTTGATTAAACCAAAATTATGAGTATCATAATGAAGCATGTTATTGAAAAGTGAGATAGTCATTTGAAAAATTATTTTTCCAAAATGTGAGATTCTTGCATATTTTTAGATTTTTGACAACAAATATCATTAATCATGGATTTCAAAAGGTGTTTGTTAAAATTCTCAAGAGAGTTGGTTAAGCCTATTGTCACATGCAACCCTTTTTCTTCATAACATATGATCATAAGAAAGTAATGATATATTGGTATATGTTTGATGCAAGAGTGTTGAAAGAAACATATCTTAACATCTATAGCTACTTAATTTTTGCACACTTATTTAACATTACATTACATTCTATAAAGGCTTATCTTAGTCCTAGGTTGTATTATGATATATCTACTTTAGCTTCTATGTGGATTATTCATTCTTATAACTAAAATCTCTACTAGTTGACATAGGGGATTTCCATATTCAATAATGAGTTCAAGAGTGAACAATTAATTTAATTGTCTAGAGGATCAACTAAGAGGAGTCATATACATCATAAGCAAATATAACTAATAACATAAGAGCAAGGCAACCTACAACACAAAACATATCATAGAAACTAATTATAGCATAGTCAAGTACAATATAACTACTCGCAAATTTTAAAAAGAAAACTTACCTCATGTTCAGCTTCACTTTATGAGTAGGCTTGTGAATGTTGGTTAGCTCTTAAATAATAACCAAAATATGAAAGCGTAGCAGAGAAATCATCTAACGCCATTTAAGTCCAAGGTGGCTTAATCCAAATCATGTCATATATAGGAATTGATTGATGCCACATCCAAAATTCATATAACATCTTTAGTAGTGTCATTCTCGTCTTCATTTCAGTCACTCCATGTATCTTTGATGAGTACCATTTGATTATGACACTTTGATGGTTTTGAGCATATATTGATTAGATGACTTGAATGTCTTCATTGGAGGTACTTCCCTTTACATGAACCATGTTTGTCATACACGTTTGTGTTTGATTCCTTCATCTTGAGGTTGTCTAACAATTCATCTTCATTATGTAATGGAATTCTAGACGTCTTTTTTGATTAACACTTGTCATTATAGTATCCCTTTACATTTGATAATCTTGAAGTACTTGTTACAACTACTTCGAAGACTTCTCAAAATCAATGATCAAATAGTGGAAAATTGTTCATCAACTCCTTTAATAGCCGCCACAACATCATTTGCTAATCATGTGATGTGTTGAGTATGATTCAAAATAGTATGATTCACTTGTCTTCATGTGTTTATTACCTAATGATTGGCTCCAAACGGTCAACTTAAACTGACCAGGGAATGGTCAACAAAGTCAGACAGCCTAGAGTCAATGCTTCGCGGAATATAGTGTTTCCCCGGGTCGTTATGTCCCGACGATGTGTGATGGTTAACAAACGGGTTTGTGATCGGGTGAATCTGGACGGGAAAGGGTTGAGATTGATTACACTACTGATTTATACAATGAAATAGCTTAAATAAGCTATATGAATAAGACAGGAAAGTTGGAAAAACCAGAAAAGTTTAAAACCTAAAAACGCGTACGTTCACGTTTTAAATAACGTAAGCGTACAAAATAAAAAGTGAAAACTGAAATCTGAAAACCCCCAGGGGTGAAAATGACACTTTTACAAACTTAAAATGCAAAGAAAATTTAAAATGAAAATGAAATTATAAAAATGATTATTTTAATATTTAAATACTATTTAATTAATTAAAACTATTTAAAAAGTAAATTAAACCTAATTTAAAAAAACTAAAAATGATAAACACTACAAATTAAACTAAAAACTTGCAAAAATAATTTCTAAAACTTAAAATGAACTTGAAGAAAGTATAAAAATTAAAAATAAATACTTTTGTCTTTTTATGAGTTTTCTATTAATTAATTACTATTTAATTATTAAACACCTAATTAAACTATTTTAAATTAAGAAAAATAAAAATGAACAGTAAAAATTCTAGAAAAATTTCTAAAAATGTTTTACATTATATAAAAGCTAGGAAAAATTTAAAAACTAGGTCATACTTAATAAAAACTAAGTATGCTATTTAAAACTTAATTATAAATTAATAATTAATAAAACTAATATTAATTCTAATAAATACTAAATGATAAAATAAAAATCTGAGAAAATTATTATAAATACTTTAATATAAGAGGAATTTAAGAAAAATATAAAATAGCTAAGTACTTAATAAAAATCTAAAAATGAAAAATAAAATTTAAATTACATTAAATAGAAACTATCACTTAAAAATAAATTGGTTTTTCTTGGTTTTTCTTTTACAAACTTATTTAAATACTAAAAATAAAAAACTTTTACAAACACAACTTTTTTAGATATCAGAAATAAGAACTAAGAGTGCTTATTAGCTTAACAGTTGACTTTGGTCAACTGTTGGAGCTTTTAAGCTTAAAAATAAGCCACAAGAGGCCCACAAGGTATAATTCAGATGTGAATAGGTTTGGTGAACTAAAATAAGCTAGAAAAATCAAGAAAACAGCACTGAATAAGCTAAGGAATTGATTAAGCTAATCCAATTTCCAAACACCCACCTCAGATATGGGACAAGGTTGAGGGTAGTCTAGGGGGCTAACTAGGAGGATTGGGGGCACAAACTTGGTTGCAATGGAGAGCCCCCCACCTAGGGAGTTCAAAGAACCAAAATTTGAACCCTGAGGTCCACTACGGAGGTCAGAAAACCACCACTAAATGTGGTGGTGGTGGTGGTGGTGGTGGTTCTGCTGTGCAGGGGAGCAGACAGCCCTGCAGCCCTCTTTGGAGGGTTGTGGGGCCCAGGGAAAAAATCACAAAAATGAAAGGATTATAGAACAATGAAGATGAGGTGGGAGGCTGTAATTAGGTACAAGTTTCACCTCCTGAAGGCAAACACAAAAATCTACAAAAATCTTGCAATTATTGGAAAAATATGAAAGATGCACATTTGACATTTTGCTTGGACTAGTTAATTTGACTTATATGAACTTGTGATGATTCTAATGGACTGATAGAGTTGTATTAAGCTAGAATTAGTTCAAATTAACCTACATAAACAGCTTATGCACAGATATGGGTGGTTGTGGGTCTCAAATCCCAACAGTGGACTGATGTGATAATCAATGGATCAATTTTGACTTTTGATGAGAAAATGACCAAAGTGATGTTCAAATTAACCTTATGTGAGTCTAATGATAGTGAACCATAACACCCTCACTCCTAATATCAACAATAACTCATCACAACAACTTGTTCCAAACACCCCTAATGAAACTGAAAATTGGATTTTAGGAAGCAAGAGTGATACAGAGATTACAAAACAGATTCCTGATAACTAAATATGATCAATAAGCCTTAAATAAGCTCAGAAACATAACCTAAAACCACAAACACTTAAATGTCTACCTAATGCTAATTTAAGTAGTTAACATGTATTAGAAGTTGAAACATAAGTGAACTTACAAGGACCTGCTCAACAGTGGTACAAGACAACTTATTACACAACCCTATGCTCCCATGAGCTCTAACCCATTGCATCCACAGGTTCTGCTTCTCTTCTTCTTTCTTTTTCTATTATTTTTGATTTTACACTATTTTTATTTATTTTTGGTTTTATTGAACTAGGTTCATTCAAATGATTTAAAAGCTTTAGGAAGCTGACAAATAAGCTCAAGTAAGCTTAAACAACTAATGAAAAGTACTTTTCATCAACTCAGAATTGTTTTGAGGTTTTCAAATAAAGTGCATAATCTGAATTAAAGAAACAGAAGATTGATTGATTAACTAAAAGAGGTTCAATTACACTTGGGAATGATAAAAATACACTTAAAAACTTAAACTTACACTAAAAATGGAAAAAAATTAGAACGACATTAAAACTAATCTACAACTAAAAACTAAAATAACTACTACATCTTTGTCCTTCTTTTTTGACTTTTATAGGTCCTAGAGGACTTCCTTGACTTTCCCACACCTCTGTGAGCCATTGGATGCTTCAATTTAATCCCACCCTTTGATTTCTTATTTGGCGGGAAAATTGTATTTTGCAATTGGGTGGGGGTAGGTTTTGGCAGGTGAAGTATTAATGGAGGAGGGGGAATTGTAGTGGTGTGGTTGAGGGTTTTGTGGAGTTTGGAGAGGAGGGGGGAGACAATGGTGAGGGAAACCAGGGAAGTGGGGGAGATGGTGGGGATGGTGAACAGTGGTACGGGGTGTTGGTGTTTGACTGTGTTGACCGGGGGTGAGTTATTAGTATGGGATTGGGCTTGGTGGGCTAAGGGGGGTTTGTTTTGGATCAGGTTTAGATATTGGATTAGGATTAGGTTGTTGGTTTGGGTTGTAGTAATAAAAAGGGTCCACTTGGTTTGTAACTTAGAAAAATACCACAAGGACCAAAGTTGTAATAAACCCAAACATGAGGGGCTGATCATGTAATTTCCTAAAAATATCCATAAGGACCTTAATTGGCAAGTTTGAATATTAAAAGGACCCAAATTAATATTTTTCAAAATAAAACACCCGGGGACCTTTTTTGCAAATTTCCAAACTCCGGGGACTGAAATTGCCATTTCACCAATCTTTCATTCCAAGGACTATTTTTGACACATTTTGATTTTCCAAGGACAAAATTTGATTTTCCTTTCAAAAATATCCCACCAGGGACCAAATCTGTCAATTACTGAAACTCCAGAGACCAAACTGTAAATTTCCAAAACTTTCCAATTTTTCACCAAAGGACTGAATATAACAATTTATGATTTCAAAATGACCTTTGGTGACTTTTCTTTCCAAATAAGTGCTCAGGGACTATTTTTGCCAATTTTTGAAAGTTGGGGGACTGAAACTGCCAATTTTGCAAACTTTGTACGTTTTTCATCTATTTTTGCTCATTTTGCATCTAAAACATATAAAACACGATTTTGAAATATTTTCAGTAATTTGATGCATTTCTGAGTGTTTTTGTATGTTTTGTAGTTCAGATTTGACAAAAAATGATGAGTGTTTGAGCACTCATCAATCCCCCACACTAAAATATTGCTAGTCCCTAGCAATAACTGTTTTGAAAACTTGATGGATTTTAAACTCTTTACCAAAAGCCATCACTTCTGGAGTAGCCAGGTGTGAGAACTGTGGTACACCTGATAACCGTGTGATTTTGAGCAAACCACCAGCTGTCAACGGATTTGATTAGTCTTTACCAAAAGCCGTTTGCTTCTGGACTAGCCAACTCTTGATGGACAAAGTCAACATCTTGGTGAGCTGATTACCAATTATGGATTTTCCACTGCCTTTACCACAAGCCATAATCTTGCGGGATAGCCAACTCATTCGCTTTATGGGATATGGCGAGTTGAGGTACCATACAATTTTGGGCAAATTGCAAGCCATAAACGGATTTGATATGTCTTTACCAAGAGCCGTTTGCTCCTGGACTAGCCAATCCCATTTGTCGGTTTAGACAAGGCGGACTGATTACCACAAAAATTTTGAACTCAAGTGAAAAAATTTTGAAAATTTTTTGAAATTTTGGCTAAAAACGGGAGTATAAGATAGTAAAATGTGATAAAATTCGCTAGAATAGCGAAATACCCCCCCACACTTAGCATGAATATTGTCCTAAATATTCAAAGTCCCGGCTATTATGCCGACATTTTGAATGTAAAAGGGCAACATTACAAGCTAAGCGTGGAAAACACCATTTTGTTTTTCACTTCATTTGTAACCACAGTGGGGTAACTCCCCCACACTTAGGGTGAAAACCCTATAAGCATGCTACTGTTTTTGTTTACCGAGTCGCTAGCTTGACTCGACCCCGAATTCATTTGTCCTTGGGGAAGCATGATGTGGAAGAAACAATCTCAATCGGACTTTTATTCAAGATGTTTGGACAAACATATGAAGCACGTGAAAGTTCCACACCGATGACATAAGTATCCGGCTCAAGATAATAATGCATGAAAATGCCGGGATCAAAGATGGTGTCTTCATTCCCGAAGGAGTGAAGAAGAGAGGAAGGCACCTCGAGAGCAGGCTCATTAGCCTAAATTTGGATTTCAAAGGTTAAGCTCAAAAACATCCTGGGAGGGTGGGTGGGAATTTGCAAATTCTCAAGATTGAGTGCATCTCCCCCCGGGTTATCAAACTCTGGAGGAGTCATGATAAGGTGATCAATGATGGGCTCAGAAGGTATTTCATTAACGTCACTGATGTCTCCATAAGATAAAGAATTTTCATCAGTAGGTGAATCACTAAGCCCGGTATTGAGATAAGAATTGAGTGATGGATCATCATTCAATAAGCTTTCAAGGAAAAGAATATCCCCCTCAGAATCAAGATACTTATCATCAACTTCATACAAAGTTGAACTATCTAGAGCAAGGAATGCTTCTACTTCTTCCATATCATCTTTGAAATCAAAGAGATCATCATCACATCCCGATGGAAGTGGATTGGTGTGAGTGAGTTCATCGGCGAACTCCTCGAGAAGAAAGTCAATATTAGAGTGGGGAAGGGATGCATCAACAATCATCACTGGAATCAGAGACAATCTCAATTTAATCATTTGGATTATTAGGGTGAGAAGGAATATCACACACTTGATCAAAAGTCCCCTGTGACTCTCTCGGGATTGGGACAAGGATCTCAACACTAGACTTTATTAATTCGTCTGATTCCTTATCAGGAACAGTGCTAAGATGCTCATCCCCCATGTTTAAAGAGTGAGTGTGAACTTCGGGTGTGATAACAACAGACTGAGGGAGATGAAAGGAGCTAGCATTCATGGATTGTACGAGTTCCATTTGATCTTCTGCTAGTAATTTCCCCGTCTCATTATTTTCTCCCTGATTTCCAATGGGAGGAATCACAAATAATGAATTTGAGGAACCCTTATAAAATTGAAGGATATCAAGGGTGTCCTCATTATCACTATCATCATCACAGTCAAGAAGAGCAGCTTGACAAAATTTGGCACGTGTTATAGCTGCTTGTTCTAAGACTAGTAATTCTTCCATTCTCAATTCGTTTCTAGCCTCTCGTTCTTCAGCAAGTAATTCTGCCATAGATTTCTCACGAGAGTCTCGAAACGGTGTAGTAACCAACTCCTCCTTAAGTTCTTTCAATATATCAAGAGCCTTTAGTAAAAGGTCTTGCTCAGTATCATGAGGAGTTGTGTGAATCATCTGGTACTGTGGAGGTGGGTCTGAAACCGAATAGTCGTAATTGTTACAAGGAAATGGATTCCTTGTTTGACAATCCGAGCTAGAGTGTGGACCTCCACAGTAATCACACAGTAAAACTGATGTGGCTATGGGTTGTATGTGCTAGAATTACAATTGCTATCAGGAGACTGCTCATAGACAAGCGTGTTTCCCGATTGACAATCATAACTGTAGTGTGAACCACCACAGTACTCACAACAGTAAAACTGTTGAGTCTCATGGTGTGGTAACTGATGGAATGAATCAGTCGTGTCATGGTAGGAATAGGGATTCTGGTTATAGACAGACCCGTTTCCTGACTCTACCATGCCACAACTGGGGCAATTGCCACCATTATGAAGATTACCACACCACTGGCAAATCAGAAGGTGTGAATGAGACATAGAAAGAATCAAAGGTTTACAGAAAGGTAGGGATGAAGAATCAAAGATGTGAGAGGGTAAAGGAGAATGTTTTTGGATTTTTGGAAAGACATTTTGTACAAAAGAAAATGTTTTTGTGTTTTTGTATTCGTTGAAAACTGAGTTTAAAAAGTTTTCGTGAATGGTTTTGTTTTGATAATAAGAAAATATGAACAAATGATGGATAAATGTACAATGGAACGAATTCCAAAATCACTAATCAGAAAAACCGTTTAGAAAACGCACACAACCTCCCTGGCAGCAGCGCCAAATTTTGATTGGCTCCAAACGGTCAACTTAAACTGACCAGGGAAAGTTCAACAAAGTCAGACAGCCTAGAGTCAATGCTCCGCGAAATATAGTGCTTCCCCGGGTCGTTATGTCCCGACGAGGTGTGATGGTTAACAAACGGGTTTGTGATCGGGTGAATCTGGACGGGAAAGGGTTGAGATTGATTACACTACTGATTTATACAATGAAATAGCTTAAATAAGCTATATGAATAAGACATGAAAGTTGGAAAAACCAGAAACGTTTAAAACCTAAAAACGCGTACGTTCACGTTTTAAATAACGTAAGCGTACAAAATAAAAAGTGAAAACTGAAATCTGGAAACCCCCAGGGGTGAAAATGACACTTTTACAAACTTAAAATGCAAAGAAAATTTAAAATGAAAATGAAATTATAAAAATGATTATTTTAATATTTAAATACTATTTAATTAATTAAAACTATTTAAAAAGTAAATTAAACCTAATTTAAATAAACTAAAAATGATAAACACTACAAATTAAACTAAAAACTTGCAAAAATAATTTCTAAAACTTAAAATGAACTTGAAGAAAGTATAAAAATTAAAAATAAATATTTTTGTCTTTTTATGAGTTTTCTATTAATTAATTACTATTTAATAATTAAATACCTAATTAAACTATTTTAAATTAAGAAAAATAGAAAATGAACAGTAAAAATTCTAGAAAAATTTCTAAAAATGTTTTACATTATATAAAAGCTAGGAAAAATATAAAAACTAGGTCTTACTTAATAAAAACTAAGTATGCTATTTAAAACTTAATTATTAATTAATAATTAATAAAATTAATATTAGTTCTAATAAATACTAAATGATAAAATAAAAATCTGAGAAAATTATTATAAATACTTTAATATAATAGGAATTTAATAAAAATATAAAATAGCTAAGTACTTAATAAAAATCTAAAAATGAAAAATAAAATTTAAATTACATTAAATAGAAACTATCACTTAAAAATAAATTGGTTTTTCTTGGTTTTTCTTTTACAAACTTATTTAAATACTAAAAATAGAAAACTTTTACAAACACAACTTTTTTAGATATCAGAAATAAGTACTAAGAGTGCTTATTAGCTTAACAGTTGACTTTGGTCAACTGTTGGAGCTTTTAAGCTTAAAAATAAGCCACAAGAGGCCCACAAGGTATAATTGAGATGTGAATAGGTTTGGTGAACTAAAATAAGCTAGAAAAATCAAGAAAACAGCATTGAATAAGCTGAGGAATTGATTAAGCTAATCCAATTTCCAAACACCCACCTCAGATATGGGACAAGGTTGAGGGCAGTCTAGGGGGCTCACTAGGAGGATTGGGGGCACAAACTTTGTTGCAATGGAGAGCCCCCCACTTAGGGAGTTCAAAGAACCAAAAGTTGAACCCCGGGGTCCACTATGGAGGTCAGAAAACACCACCAAATGTGGTGGTGGTGGTGGTGGTTCTGCTGTGCAGGGGAGCAGACAGCCCTGCAGCCCTCTTTAGAGGGTTGTGGGGCCCAGGGAAAAAATCACAAAAATGAAAGGATTATAGGACAATGGAGATGAGGTGGGAGGCTGTAATTAGGGACAAGTTTCACCTCCTGAAGGCAAACACAAAAATCTACAAAAATCTTGCAATTATTGGAAAAATATGAAAGATGCACATTTGACTTTTTGCTTGAACTAGTTAATTTGACTTATATGAACTTGTGATGATTCTAATGGACTGATAGAGTTGTATTAAGCTAGAATTAGTTCAAATTAACCTACATAAATAGCTTATGCACAGATATGGGTAGTTGTGGGTCTCAAATCCCAACAGTGGACTGATGTGATAATCAATGGATCAATTTTGACTTTTGATGAGAAAATGACCAAAGTGATGTTCAAATTAACCTTATGTGAGTCTAATGACAGTGAACCATAACACCCTCACTCCTAATATCAACAATAACTCATCACAACAACTTGTTCCAAACACTCCTAATGAAACTGAAAATTGGATTTTAGGAAGCAAGAGTGATACAGAGATTACAAAACAGATTCCTGATAACTAAATATGATCAATAAGCCTTAAAAAAGCTCAGAAACATAACATAAAACCACAAACACTTAAATATCTACCTAATGCTAATTTAAGCAGTTAACATGTATTGGAAGTTGAAACAGAAGTGAACTTACAAGGACCTGCTCAACAGTGGTACAAGACAACTTATTACACAACCCTATGCTCCCATGAGCTCTAACCCATTGCATCCACAGGTTCTGCTTCTCTTCTTCTTTCTTTTTCTATTATTTTTGATTTTACACTATTTTTATTTATTTTTGGTTTTATTGAACTAGGCTCATTCAAATGATTTAAAAGCTTTAGGAAGCTGACAAATAAGCTCAAGTAAGCTTAAAAAACTAATGAAAAGTACTTTTCATCAACTCAGAATTGTTTTGAGGTTTTCAAATAAAGTGCATAATCTGAACTAAAGAAACAGAAGATTGATTGATTAACTAAAAGAGGTTCAATTACACTTGGGAATGATAAAAATACACTTAAAAACTTAAACTTACACTAAAAATGGAAAAATTTAGAACGACATTAAAACTAATCTACAACTAAAAACTAAAATAACTACTACATCTCTGTCCTTCTTTTTTGACTTTTATAGGTCCTGGAGGACTTCCTTGACTTTCCCACACCTCTGTGAGCCATTGGATGCTTCAATTTAATCCCACCCTTTGATTTCTTATTTGGCGGGAAAATTGTATTTTGCAATTGGGTGGGGGTAGGTTTTGGCAGGTGAAGTATTAATGGAGGAGGGGGAATTGTAGTGGTGTGGTTGAGGGTTTTGTGGAGTTTGGAGAGGAGGGGGAGACAATGGTGAGGGAAACCAGGGAAGTGGGGGAGATGGTGGGGATGGTGAACAGTGGTACGGGGTGTTGGTGTTTGACTGTGTTGACCGGGGGTGAGTTATTAGTATGGGATTGGGCTTGGTGGGCTAAGGGGGTTTGTTTTGGATCAGGTTTAGATATTGGATTAGGATTAGGTTGTTGGTTTGGGTTGTAGTAATAAAAAGGGTCCACTTGGTTTGTAACTTAGAAAAATACCACAAGGACCAAAGTTGTAATAAACCCAAACATGAGGGGCTGATCATGTAATTTTATGAAAATATCCATAAGGACCTTAATTGGAAAGTTTGAATATTAAAAGGACCCAAATTAATATTTTTCAAAATAAATCACCCGGGGACCTTTTTTGCAAATTTCTAAACTCCGGGGACTGAAATTGCCATTTCACCAATCTTTCATTCCAAGGACTATTTTTGACACATTTTGATTTTCCAATGACAAAATTTGATTTTCCTTTCAAAAATATCCCACCAGGGACCAAATCTGTCAATTACTGAAACTCCAGGGACCAAACTGTAAATTTCCAAAACTCTCCAATTTTTCACCAAAGGACTAAATATAACAATTTATGATTTCAAAATGACCTTTGGCGACTTTTCTTTCCAAATAAGTGCTCAGGGACTATTTTTGCCAATTTTTGAAAGTTGGGGGACTGAAACTGCCGATTTTGCAAACTTTGTACGTTTTTCATCTGTTTTTGCTCATTTTGCATCTAAAACATATAAAACACGATTTTGAAATATTTTCAGTAATTTGATGCATTTCTGAGTGTTTTTGTATGTTTTGCAGTTCAGATTTGACCAAAAATGATGAGCGTTTGAGCACTCATCACCTAATCATATAAAACAACTTGGTACCCAGATTCTCATGGGTCCGAGATGGTTAGTTGAGTACATCCATTGCATTTGAATACATATGGTAAGGATGTCGCCAAGGGGTACAAGAATTCATTAATAGTTTGTCTTAACGAACAAACAATGACTTTCTTGACTTATATAATTAATAATAGATGTAAATAATGTTAATTCTAAATTTCTCTACTAGGTTTTTACAAATTTTATTTGCCTTAATTTACTTGTTAAAGGATCATTTGCATTAAATCCTAAGCCGGTTTTATCATCAAATGACTTTTGAATATTAAGTAAGTATTTTAAAGATTTGGAACTATTTTCAAATTTAGCTTATACTTTTGCTTTTTCATTTTCCTTTCTAATTTCTTGTTTGTAGTCTTGACATTTTTTACATTAAAGATCAATTTCAATATTACTTTCAATACTAGACATTTTATCTTCTAAAATTATTTCTTTTTAAAAATTACTTTCAACGGATGTTAAAGATTCATTTTTAAAAATGATTTTTGGGTCTATGTTGCAAAAATGTTTGAAGTTGTTTTCTAATTTTAAAAACTCTAATATAAATTGATCATAGCAAAAGTGTTTGGTTTCGGATTGTACCTCATTTGTAGCTTTATTTGCTTCACAATCTTCACATACCATACGATGATCCTTTCAATCGTCCATGTCGCTCCATGTTTCATTTATAAGTTCACTTAGGTCTTAGCGCATGTTGTCCTCGCCATCAATACTTGTAGTTTCATCTATGTGAATATCTTCACAAGCTATATTTTGATCATCTTCTTCGTCCGCGTCGCTCCATGATTTATTTACAATCTTTCTTCGGATTTGGCTCATGTATTCTTCGTCATTGATACCTTCAATGACCACATTTGAACTAGTAGCACTTGTATTTATTTCAACTAAATGTTTATCTATCAAATTTTCTAGAGTGACTAATTCTTGTGCGACATCAAGTTTATCATCTTTGGCTTTACATTTTCCTTGGTGAAAGTTTAAAAGACATTTCCAAACATCACTTGCAGCTTTACAAAAGAATACTCTTTCGTATTCAACTCTTGGTAGGAGTTTATAAATCATTAATTTAGCTTTAGTATTTTTATCAATCTTTGTTTGAAGATGATTACATTGATTTTCAAAATCCGTTTTAGTTGGTTGAAGATCACCAATTGAAATGATATGCCAAAGATCAAGAGATTTCACATAGTTTTCAAATTTGTTTTTCCATTCAAGAAAATGATCATTTTCAAATAATGGTGGTCGTTGTGTAGATTCCCCTTCTAAATATTTTTCAAATTTCATAGATCGTTACAAGTTTTAAAATACAATATATTTTAAAAATCTTGCTTGACGTGGCTCTTGATACAAATTGTGGAAAACTAGAAGGGGGGTTGATAGTTTTTCCTCTTTTTCAATTATAAAAACTTTGTTTTTAAAAGACTAGATTCAAGTTTATTGAATTTGTATGTTTGAAAGACTTTTGATTATTGTTTAGTATGAAAACACCAATATTATCTATTACTCCAATGTTCTTTTAGAATGGTTATTAGAAAATTTGTTTTATGAATGGAACTTAGTTTGATCTTTATCTGAAATCAATGTATGCACAACACAAGTTATTATAACTATATACGAAACGTAAATAACTAAGTAAGCAAAAAGTGAGAGATGGAAAGATCAAACCGAGAGACAAAGAATTTATAGTGGTTCAACTACAAGGACATCTTCCTTGCCCTACTCCACTTCCCGAGAACCAAACACGAGAGTTTTCTTCACTAAGTCAACGAGCTCCCTTATGTCAGAGAAAACCTTACACCCCTTAGCTTACACCAAATTAACGACACAAAGCTAAATGTCGGGTTCTAATCGTAGCTAGAACCATCTCACAACTTCAATCACACCACAACTTCTTCACACCTTTTCACACCTTTTTTCTCTTCTTCACAACTCTTGCTTCTTCACTACTTGATGTCTTCTATCTTTTCCCTACTTCACAACTTTTATCTTATCACTACTTCAAGGCTTCTATGTCTTCACTACTTCAAGGCTTCTAAGTCTTCACTACCAACTCCTACTTCTATACACTTCTACTTATTTGCTTCTCGTACAACTTCACGCTTTCAACTAATCTAGTTCCTATGTCTAAATCGAGCTAACCAATATACACACCTTATACACCAATCAATGAATAATTTACAAGTTGAAATGAACTAACAACTTAGGTAGCAAGATGATACTAAGTTCTAATACTTCTAGTCTTAATTAATAAAAGTATTCTTCTCTTTGCACTTGAGTGTTGAAGCTTGAATCACTTGAAGAAAAAAAAAGCTTATGATTATATGATCAAAGAATTGATTTAGAGTGATTTGGACAGAAAGTTTATGTGCAAAAAGGTGAGGAAAAATTCAGGAATAGTACAGTATTTATAGGGGAGAAAATATTGTGCAGGAGCGTGGCCGGTCCTCTTAATAATTAAGGGGGCCGCCTAGTAAATTAAGGGGGCCACCCACTATATCTGTTGGGTATTTTTGTCTTTTTATGGGGAAAGTTTTTCTGGAGAAAATTTACCTTTTTGGTTGGAAATTTGAAATCATATATTTATGGTTTAATTAAACAATTTTATTTAATACCAAAAATGATTTTCTAAAATGTATAAAATGTTTATGTCATTTTATAAAAATTCTAATGATTAAGAAAATGTTCCTTTGATCATATAATGCATTAGTCACTTTGTTTATTCATACATTAAGAGATTAGGTTGTTGAAATGAACATTTATGACTAAACACTTGTTTATGTCATAATATCTAGTTTAATGAGTTTACATTTTGTGATTATCAAAATATAGAGATATCGAAAACTATGAATAACATTTTCAGGCATTATTTATATCAACAGTTTTTGTATACATTCTTATATACTTTTTATGAATATGTTTTTATATACATTATTTTACACATTTTTATATACATTTTTTATACTTTTTATATCTGTTTTCATATGCTTTTTTATACGTTTTTATGTACGTATTCATAAAAAAAAAACATGTATGTTATTATATACATTTTTATATATGTTTTTATATACGTTTTATCCATGTTCATATATACGTTTTTTTATACACTCTTGTATACTTTTTTTTTACTTTTTATATATGTTGTTATAGACTTTTTATATGGCTTTTTAGAAATGTTTTTGTATATGTTTTAATATACTTTTTATATTATATGTTTTTGTATGCTTTTATATAAGTTTTTATATACTCATTTATAGAAACACATATGCGTTTATATATATATATTTTTATACACGTTTTTGTATACGCTTTATATACGTTTTTGTATACGTTTATACATATACAAAAACGTGTATAAAAACCTAAACACAAACGTATAAAAAATGTATATAAAAGCGTTTATAAAAACGTATATAAACACGTATAAAAAGTATATAAGAACGTGTATAAAAATGTATATAATAACATACATGTTTTTATAAATACGTATATAAAAACATATAAAAGCGTACAAAAACTTATATAAAAAGTATAAAAAAAACGTATAAAATAACGTGTATAGAAACATATAAAATGTATATAAGAACATATATATATATAAAGTATATAAGAATATATACAAAAACGTATACATAGACATATACAAAAATGCATATAAAAATGTATATAAAAGCGTATAAAAACGTATACATTTTTATAAAAAAATATATATAAAAATTCAATAAACCTTAAATTTAAAATTATAAACTTTCGTTAGTTTAAAGGATGAATGATGCAACGATGGTTGGCCAAAGGGACTAACATGAAACTGTTAACGGAAACTACTTAACGCCAATTAACAACAGGGACCAAAACGGAACCAAGATTTCCCCATAGGGAGGCGCCTGCACTTTCGAAAAACCAGGGACTAGACATGCAATCTGAGCAAACCACGGAGACCATTTCTGCAATTTACTCTATAATTTATAGTTGTTAACTTTCGTGATTACAAATCAAACAATTATAGTTGTTAACTTTTAGATTATAGCATATTTGTATACATGATAATGTTATATTTTACAAGTTAATGGGTCTCAACTCTCAAGTGTGATCATGTATACAAATATACAAGTATCAAAATCATTATTTTATGAACTTACGAAGTATTCACTTAATGTGCCTATTATGTGTCTACAGGTTTCGATTTATTTTTTTATTGCCATGACGAAAATGAAGTTAATACACAACTCCATATAATAGATTAATCGGTGAGGGTTTATGTATGAATCTTTTGGTATTATAGCTCGTATGTATTGAGACGTTTATTACTCATGTTATGTAATCTTATTCAGCTAAATCGCTAATGTAACGATTTAAACTTGACTTTTTTGTGTTTTACTATTACTTTGGACTTTGGTGTTTGAAATTTCAACTTTGACATTACTTTTCAAGAGGATATTATATGAATTTATCTTTGATTTTGAGTAGAAATGTAAAACAGTTCGACTCCTTTATCTTTTGTTTATAAAACATGACAAATTGATGTGATCTTACGATATCAATCTTACAAAGAAAAAAAGATCTCAGATGAGATATCGATCTTGACAGCCTTGCTAAAAGGTAATGTTTTGACTTTGTTTCAATTTATCAAAATTTATGATAATTTTGAAGATATATTTTATAATTTAATAACGTTGAATAAATCAAGATGTTTTAAAAACTAGTAACTTTATTGATTACTTGTTTTTGAATTAATCCTTGCTATTATTTTTGAACATTTTTGTAGCATTAAGAACAGGGCCGTCCAGTGATATTTAGTGACCCTGTGCCGTATGTATAAATCGGGCCCCTGTTAGGCTATACCATACAAAGAAAAAACTACTTTAATATGTAAAGGATTGCTAATCAAAATTGGAAAATCAATTCTAAGTATATGTACACATAAAAAAAACTGGTTATGTTGGTTAGATCTATGTAGTGAGAAGTGGAATATCTCAAATCTTCAAAAATTGAGTAATTTAATTATAGTGTATGTAAGACCGAATCCTATTACTATGTAAGTAATCGCAAATTTAGTCTCACATCTAACTCATGCCTAGTTATGCTTTTAAACAAAGCAAAATGTTTTTTAGTGGGCCTTTCTCCTAAATTTAAATATAGCTGTACAAAACTACAAGTATTAATTGGAGGCCCCCATGAATTGTTGGGCCCTGTGCCAGTTCCCTTGTTGCACAGGCCGGGCCTAATTAAGAACATCTAACTTAACAAGCTTTCTGCCATTTGAATAATTGATTTTGATAACCATTGCGCACTTGATAGAGGTTAAAGTGTAGTTAAACACAAACTTTATTAATTAATCAAAAAATGTATTAAATAAACATTAAATAAATTTGTAAATTATTATATTTGAACATGATTTTTATTAAATAAATTAAAATATTTCTTTTATAAACAAATTAACTCATGTCCACTGGGTAAAGGTTAGCAAAATAAGTAAAACAATGATAAATCAAAACAATTTTTAATTAACTTTACAAATGCATAAAATTAAAAAGTCCACAGCGAAGCGCGGATCAACTCACACCGTTTACTATACAAGCAGTCAAGTACATACGTAGTTAATTAATGCAATAGAGAAACATTTTGTAGGCATAAAACATAATATTGCTTTAAGCTGCTCTTGAAGTGTATTGTTATATTACGAGTACTTGGTAGTTTTTTCCGATTTTTGAAGCCTTTTTTAGTTTATACACAAAACATTAAGTGTAACTAGCAATCATATGTAAGGCTGCCGACAATAAGGACCGAGACCGACTCGGTCGGCGTCGGTCGTCTCAGTCGGCGTTGTTGTGGAGAGTCGGTCGCCGGTCAACAAAAAACCCAAATGGGTCGTGGTCACGATCGACGGTCGCCAAAGTGTGTACATTTTTTTTCTTTTTTTCTTTTTAAAATGTTTAGAATAGAAGGAGTTTGGTGTGTGTATTTAGTGTGTGTGTTTGGATTTTTGGAGAAGATGATGTGTGTGTGTATATATATATATATATATATATATATATATATATATATATATGTGTGTGTGTGTGTGTGTGTGTGTGTTTTTAATTGGTAGTGTTTTAGGCTTGTTGTGAGCATGTGACGTTAAATTGACTTTTTTTTTTTAGATATTATTTGTAAAAAAAAGGGAAAAAAATATTGAACTTGGTCGCTCTTACTGGGCACTGAATCGCCTGCAGGTAGCTGGAGAGAGAAAGCTGACGTGACAGAGAAAAGGAGAGGATTGACCCTCCTTATTGTGTCTAGCCTAACTGCCTAAGTATCTAAATATGTAAGTATCTAAGTATCTAACCATCTTCAAGGAAAGGATTATTAAACGCTAGCTTGTAAATCCTTATTACGAGTACTTTTTTTATTCTTTATGTATACATGAAGCTGTAAACTACGTATAAGATCAATAGTATGAAAATTCATTATATTTAACTCAAAGCTAAATAAATTAGTATAAGACAAACATGCACGTAGAAATTGAAGGTTTATAACATACAACAAACAAGTTTATTACATCAAACATCATAACATATGATCCATCAGCCGGCCTGAAGCCATACATATTTAATTCAATTACTACGTAAGTATGAAAAATAATACGATACATATATCATAACATATGATCACAAGTGCATGCAACCTAGCCACATTCACGGACGTGTGGCTCCAATTGCAGGAGGAGTGAAGATACCACCGAACTGTGGAGTGGTGGGGAAGTTGGGAAATGTCGGGGTTCCGGTTGCTGGGGTAAGTTGAGGAGGGAATGATGGGAGCGGTAATGAGGGTGTTGCGAATGTGTTAGGGGAATTAGGGACGCCAGGAAAGCCAGGGATTGTCAAGAGACGGCGGCCCATGGTGGCTTGGAGGTTGCTCGAGACAACAAGGGCTGCAAAGAGAGAAAAGATGATGAGCTTGGTTGAAGCCATTTTGGTGAGTTTGTTTTGAGTTTAGAGTTGGGATGAGTGAAGGAAGAATGCTTGGGGGGGTTGTATTTATAGAGGGTGTAGATTTAGGTAACAAGGAGTTCGCTGTTTGGGTTTGAATTTGGTTGAACCAAAACATTCCAAAAATCTAGAGTAACCGATTAAAAATATATATATATATATATATATATATATATATATATATATATATATATATATATATATATATATATATATATATATATATATAAAAAAAAAAAAAAAGCAGCCCGCTCACACATACTGTTATTTTTTCTATTTTTTGACTTTTGACAAAGTTGCCCTCAACCTCTATCCAAAATTGCCCTCAACCAGCTTTGAATTCACCATAAAAACCTACTTATAATAATAATCTAAACATATAAATGGCAATTAATTTTTGGAAGGAAAACAACGACATGAAAACTCATGCCATTTCTTCTTATGATAAGAAGTCATTTTTGTGACTTAGAAGTTACTTTTATGACTTTGAATGCTCTATATCTTTCGTTTCTAAATTTTAAAGACGCCTTTGTAGTTAGAAAATAACTAGACATTCAATTTGCAATAGGTTCGTTCTTAGGCTACTTACGCTAAGGGGATTCAATCCCCTTACTTTTCTCTGCCACGTCAGCTTTCTCTCTCTAGCGACTTGTAGACGATTCAGTGCCCCAGTAAGGGCGATCTAGTTCAGGGTTTTTTTTTTTTTTTTTTTTTTTTTTTTTTTTTTTTTTTTTTACAAACTTAATAATTAAAACATTAATTTCATTAATAAAAATAAAACCGTACATAGATTGAAAACATAAACTTAAACTTCAATTATAATCCTAGCTTCAGTTGTAGTTCGGGTG
Source organism: Artemisia argyi (assembly GCA_030686995.1). NCBI lineage: Eukaryota > Viridiplantae > Streptophyta > Magnoliopsida > Asterales > Asteraceae > Artemisia > Artemisia argyi. The sequence goes on from CM060709.1 coordinate 278,688,637, forward strand.
ATCCCAAGTCTGAGAGTTGTCGGAGTGGTAACCGTCGTCGTAAGGATCAAAGCTCGCCAACCTCTCTTCTTCTAACTGAGCTTCCAACCTGCTCAGTTCCCGCTCCTTCTCAGAGTTCCAGCCATCATCATCTGCTGCCACATTTTCCTCAAAACTTACCTGAAAATTATCCAGACGAGGCAGATGTTGTTGTTGCTCAACAACTCTTTGTGCAGATGAACTTGATGCACCTTGCACAAATTGTTGTTGTTGTTGTTGTTGTTGTTGTTCAACCATAGCAACTTTCATATTTTCTTCAAAGCTCCAACGAATCTTGTTTGTTTTTTGGGCATGTATCTGACTCACACAGTCACGCAATGCCTCAACAACGGCATGATCTTTACGAAATTCATCGTATAAAAACTGGTCGATCACATATTTTCTGTCGTCAGAAATGTGATCGCAACCTGTGTAGCGTGTTCTCATTCGTTGTTTGAGAGCATTTGCCAGCTCAAACCTGCTAATAACTTCGAAAATAGCTTCTTGACGAGCCGTGTCGTCTTTCTCAGCTTGGTTTTTGACCCAATTTTGAAATTCTTCGACAGTATGAGGCAGTTTATTACACGTCATTTTGAATTGCAATATGTGTGAGATTTTGTGAATTTAAGTGTGTAAAATATGTTGTGTTAATGTGGTATTTATAGTGTGTTAAATTTAAAAAAAAAATTTTTTGAATGTAACGGCTACTAGGCTTTTTTTTTTTTTTTTTTTTTTTTTTTTTGAATCCAACAAATATAGAAAGACATTCGATCGCATGCACGACCGGTTGGTTTTTTTTTTGTTGCTCGACCGACTCTCCACAGCAAAGGGATCGATTGAGGATCGATCGAATAAGTCGATCCCGTGCTCTTCTGTGGGCAGCCTTAATATAAGTTATTTTTCTTCTTGTTCCAACCTCTTATTTACATTCCTTCTTATGTGCACGGCTTTTCTAAACTAGGGTGGTTTGCTTTTAATCGAACACCATTTTTTCTTTACAGACATTGGCCTCTTACCACATTGTTAATTACCTTGAATTAGGGTAGTTTACTTTTAGCAAACCCGACCCGACCTGTTTCAATTTACGCTAAAAAATATATAATCTTCTTATTTTACCTTTACTTATCGCTCATTGCCCCTTGTGATAAAACTTCATGGCTCTGCCGCTGCTCCCCTCTGAGGTTATCCCTGATGGCCACTTGATCTAGAGTCTAGACCATATGGTTAGTAGTTCAGTACATGTGAGTAAGATACTCTTCGATGAAGTGGTTAACATATATTTTGTCAAATGAAAGTTTGGCGCCATAGAAAATTGTTTTGAAAGTTCAAAAATAGCAAAAAGAAAACTATCCTGTCGCTTAGATTAACCTAATTCGGTATATCACTGTGTCTATGTTTTCATCTTAATTTCAACGTTTTAAAAGAAGCATCTTATCGTTAGAATATTTTTTTATTACTACGAAATAAGATTTTTAACAGTGTCTAGCTTTTTATTTTTCTTTTACCACCCAATGTTAATATAAAATTGTAAAAGAAGATGTGTATAAATACTCGATTGCGAACATGATGTTATTTTCTATGTTTTGGAGAACAATCATGATACTATTTAAATAGTATTTTTTCAAAAGTTTTGCTAACGAATGTTCTTGATATTGTTGTTAACAACTTATTTTTGAAATTTAAGTTTAAACAATAAGATCGGGATTCTACTTAGAATCGATTTCGTCTTTGCAAGATCAAGAACGTAAGATCGAATTGAGATCTTAAGATCTTACCATATTGTCATTTTCCTAATAGTGTTTGTAATATTATATAAATCTATAAATTAGTATATATCATAAACACAAAATTATAAAAATGTTTCGTATAAATGTTGTTCAAATTATGATTATAAAATGTTTAAGAAGATTAACATATTGCTTTTTAAATTCTACAAAACACAATCCATAAATTTGTAGTTTTTTAGCTTATGTTTCGAGAAAATTAAGATCGGATCAGATTAGATATTAAGATCTTATGCGCAAGATCGAGATTTTATAAGATCTTAAGCTTTCAAATATCATATTTAAGATTCGGATCATTTTTATTTTGCATCATAAGATCCTAAGATCAGGATCAAAATCCTAACAACCATGATCTATACAACGTTCAAACAAAACTATCAACAAAAACAAATCGATTCTTTACTTTTCTTAAACCCAAATATAATGCACCAAACTTCATTGGTTAATTTAGCAAAAAGTGCCAAAGTCAATTGATATATTGTCATTGTTTTAGCAAAAATTTAAAAGATCTGTTGTTGACAACTAAACCCACATAAAGAGAAAATTAACCAATTTCGCATAGTATTTTTTTCAAGGGAAATTTGCATTTATGAAACCGTGTACCACTTATTTCCATTGCTACTTACATAAAGATCATAGGGTAGGGATCCAGTAAGAATAAAAACTAAAATAAGAAGAATAAGAAGAAATTCTAGCCACACATTTCAAATAAGGGAGAGATTTTTAAGAGGAGATGTATCTATTTTAATAGGTGCATCTGAAATGTGTGGTTGTGATTTCTTCTTATCTTTCTTATTTTATTTTTTCTTTTTATTTGATCCTAACTCAAGATCATATTGCTAAACTATGACTCAATTTCCTTAGTTGTGAATATAAATTGTCTGTGTTACCTTTTTTTGCAAAGAGAAAATTCACCTCTTTCATGAACTCTTTTTTCTTATAGAACCCTTTCTTTCATCTAAAGAACTACATTCTTCCTCTTACGAACCCCTTTTTTCCCTATTACGAACCCATGTGAACCAACTGCAACCCCTCATAACAATTGGGAACCCTTTGCGAACTTTTCTCTATTCATTCTTCTATTTTTATTTTATTTTTAACTAGGCGAGTTCCCGTGCATAGCAACGGAATTCCTAGCGGCAGATAATTAACGATTTGTGATATTGTGGTGAGTGTTTTGTGTAAAGTTCAAAATAGAACGTGAACCGATCAGAATATAATTGCAAACGGTTGTACTACACGATAACTAAAGTATATAAAAAATTATTAACATCTATCAAACAACATATAAAAACATTTAATAAAATTGAAAGTAAAACATTACATCATTTATGAAATAAAAACTAACAACACATGTTACTCTTCGCATAAAACTTCTTGATAAACGACATTCGAGGTGTATATTCCTGCTTGACGGAACTCTTTGACTGGATTAACCAATACCTTTGTTGTTCTAAGGGGAATCCCTCTAGACAATGCCACATAAAGCTGGCCTTGGGAGAAAACAGAGTCAGGCAAATAGACACCCACATTTGGAATTGTTTGGCCTTGAGCTTTATTAATAGTCATCGCAAAGCTAAGGCGAATAGGGAATTGTGTTCTCTTTAGTTTGAAAGGGAACATGTCTTCTTCAGATGGAGCAAGAGGAATTCTTGGCAACAATGGTGCAGCTACATAGGGGCGCGCGCGGGGGGGGGGGGGGGGGGGGGCGCTCGACCCCCCAAATTTTTTTTTTGCGATGTACGGGGTATATAGTTTTCGTGTAGAAACATTTCGGTATATTCAGTTTCGACCCCCCAAAATTTCAGTATACCTGAAAAATAGCCTTTGGAAAAAAAATTTAGATCCCGACCCCCCACTGAAAATTTTCTAGCTTCGCCACTGCTTGGCAAGAGCACTCTAACTCCAGCGTGTTGCCCCGACAGCAAGCTCGGCGTTGATGACATTAGGGTCAAAACGTTTACATATCAACCTCGTGTCATTACATAATCCATTTTCCGGATCGAGATTCCTTAAAAGAATAATCGGGCATCTTATTTTCAAACGCAAGCAATGAAGGGGCAACCCGCAAGCAACGAGATTCTATAGCGACAGATAGTTTATTGATAAAAAAAAGTTTATAGGTTATACGAAAAATAAAAAAAGTTTGAAGATTTGGGAATTAAACATAATGTTTGGAAACCCGGTTCGACCCGGGTGGTTCAACTGGTTGAACCGTTCCGGTCGGAAAACGGGTTTGAAGCGTCCCGAGTCAACCCGGTTTGTGTTTTAATTGGTTGTATTTAATTTGGTAGATATGTTTTTAATTGGTTGTACAATGTGAATAAATCATTGTACTTTTAAGTAATGGATAATTTTTTGAAACCCGGTTCGACACGGGTGGTTCAACCGGTTGAACCGTTCCGGTCAAAAAGTAGGTCGATTTAAACCGGGTCAACTTGCTAGGTTGGGTCGAAAACGGGTCAAATTAAACTGGGTCAACCCGCCGGGTTTGAAGCGTCTCTGGTCAACCCGATTTGTCTTTGAATTGGTTGTATTTAAACCGGGTCAACTTGCTAGGTTGAGTCGAAAACGGGTCAAATTAAGTTGGGTCAACCCGCCGGGTTTGAAGCGTCCCGGGTCAACCCGATTTGTGTTTGAATTGGTTGTATTTAATTTGGTAGATATGCTTTAATTTGGTTGTACAATGTGAATAAGTAATTATACTTTTAAGTATTGGGGTGTTTTAATAAGAGAATTAATTACATTCCACATTGACCATTTTTACATTATATGTAGTATAGATAACCCACTTACTTTCAACATAATTCTTTTTTCACTTTTACTTTTTCATTCATTTTATAAACATTAATATATATATAATACACGATTTGAAACGACGCCGTGTCGCTTTTTGGGCTATTCGCACTTTTTTTGGGCCAATTTTTTGGCCCACTTCTGATCCAGCACCACTGGTCTGTAATCGGTTGCTTTGCTCCACTCCGATTATATGATAAGAAGGAGAGGTTCCAGATGATTCTCAAACTCACCACACGCATACCATAATATTTTGGGGCTTTTGGTTTACCTGGGTTATTGCTTGTTTACAACATTAAGATCCAAATAAATTTTGTTAGCACTTATTAATTGATATTACTATATTATAATTTGAGTCATTGTAACATGTGACGACTAAGTTGTTGGTTCATGCGATTGTTATGTTTGTTAAAAAGATATAAGATGGATAAAAAAAAACATGGATGCAAAATAAGACTTAGGATCAAATGAGAAACAAACTACAACCACAAATATTATATGCACTCATAAAAAATATATGCATCTTCTATTATTTTTTTTTTCTTATTTAAAATATGTGGCTATAATTTTTTCTCACTCTTCTCATTTTATTAATTCTTCTCACTAGATCCATACTCTGCAAAATAAAATGAAAAGATGATGAATAGTGAATCCGTCATATGTTTTATCAGTTTTGTCTATGATATTGTACATATTTTTGCAATGCATTTCGAAGATAAGTAGAGGGATACGATTGAAAAGGAATATACTTGGAAATAAAAAGTGTACCACCATGTTCTCAAGTTGATGAAAATGGGTGAAAGGAAGTGAAAGTGATGAAATGTAAAAATGCTTATGTTCTCAAGTTTTTTTAAAGGAAAGTGAAAGGAGTTGAGTAAAAGTGGAAGGATTTTGCCTTTAAAACTTTCACCCTACTTTTGAGATGAAACACCACTTTACTTCATTTCTATTTCTTTACTTCACTTTCACTTTCTTCTTTATTATTATTATTATTATTATTATTATTATTATTATTTTAGAACACAGTGGTACATGTTGGTGGCAGAGGCAGAGAGTGTCATAAAGGTATTCTTGGTATTAAGAAAAATAACTTCTAGATTTGGCAATATAAAACATATGTGAATCAACTTAAAAATTAGTGGCATCTTAAGCAGGGCCGTCATTAAGGGTGTGCAAGGTGAGTGACCGCTTAGGGTCCTAAAATTTTTAAGAGCCCCAAAAATTTTCCCGCTAATAGTTATATGCATGCGTACACATATTTTCCACAAATAAAATAGTATTTAGATGAAAAACATCTTAAATGAGTAATATATTAGAACTATTAGATAATTAATTGCATTATCTTATAAACGATGACACTTTACATATAACATTTCTTCTCAAAAGACCTTATTTTGTAATTTTGTCCAATGCCCTCAAAAATTTCTAAAATTCATCGGGACGGGTCTGATCTTAAGTCATAGAAATGCATATTTCCCATTTCCGATCTCCAACCAAGCGTTATATGTAATTACCTGCACATTTACAAAATATAATATAAGTTTTGTGCTGACCAATTAGCTTAGGTTATTATAAAAACTCAGCACTCCTGGCAAGGAATAAGGATGGACAACACAAGTGTTCTTTTTCTAGTTACTTGCCTTTCAAATGCTACAAAAAGTTATTCTAGTGTATAAAGTTTACTGCAACGTGTACTTATATTAACTAAAGGCAAAATAAATGTGGACGATAAAGTATATAATGTTGTTGGCTGTTGAGTTCTTTAGGTCTAATTACTGCAACTACTACATATAATGTGAACTTCATTACAACTTAACCAAATTTTGCTACTTTTTAAAGCATAGGTAGTGTACAATAATTCAACTTAATAGATCGGTGTAAAACTAACTATTGCCCTCTTTTTCCGACATATCTTTATGTATTGCTTCTTCCATCGGCTATTAACTATATAGTACATTTGGCCATTTGGTTCTCAAGCTCTAACATGTTTATTATTTTTATGAAAAAACAATTTTTTTAGTTCAAACGTACATAGTCTAAAATTAACATTAGTTATCATAAGATCCATATGTTACTGTTACATATGTTTAAGCAAAGAATGTGGAGCTGCGATCGGTTACAAAGTTTTCAAATTTACAAAGTCTAAAAAGTCATACAAATTCTTACACGTGTCTACCATCTTATCTCCCTCTTTTTCTATTAAATATTCGGTCAAAGGGCATTGTGGTAATTTGACATGTTTTTTAAAATTTCACCTCATATTTCAAACGCAAATATCTTTCAAACGATAAACTTTTACGAAAAACCGATTTCACCATAATTTTCAAGTTTAATCCTCTTTAATTTGGTATAAATCTTTTTAATTTTTTTGAAACTTTTTTTTTTTTGACATATTTATTGGGTCATTGTTTTCTTGAAAATTTTAGCATTTTCGGCTCTAATTTTGTCTAGTTTAAAGACCGAATTTTGCAAAACTTAAAACACGAAAGTTGTAGCTTCTTGGCCATTCTTTACCCAGAAATTTGAATCACTCAAATCTAATATGATATGAGTGAGATATCGTATCTTAAAGATGACATTTTACTCATATTTGTTGCACACAACGTGTTTGATGAAATGTTTAGCTTAGATTTTTAGTCTTAAAATCGAGTTAAATGCACTAATTTTTGTACAACAATGCACCTTTAGTTATTTTATTAATGTAAGATTCAAAAAGTTTTATTTTTTCTTTTTTTTTTTTTTTTTTTTGTTATTTCTTAATTGATGAACCTTATTAACTGATTTTAAAAAAAGACATTTTGTTCATCAGTTACTTTGGTTGAACTATATTAACTGATGAACTTATTAACTGATGAACCTTATTAACTGATTTTTAAAAAAGACATATCGCGCGTTAAAGAGCCTTATTAACTGATGAACCTTATTAACTGATAAACTTATTAAATCAGTTAATAAGGTTCATCAGCCTTATTAACTGGTTGAACTATTTTAACTGATGAACTTATTAAATCAGTTAATAAGGTTCATCAGTTAAAAAAAAAAAAAAAAAAAAAAAACTTTTTGAATCTTACATTAATAAAATGACAAAAGGTGCATTGTTGTACAAAAATTAGTGAATTTAACTCGATTTTAAGACTAAAATCTAAGCTAAACATTTTATCAAACATGTTGTGTGCAACAAATATGAGTAAAACGTCATCTTTAACATACGATATCTCACTCATATCATATTGGATTTGATTGATTCAAATTTCTGGGTAAAGAATAGCCAAGAAGCTACGACTTTCATGTTTTAAATTTTTCACGATTCGGCATTTATGATGGTACAAAATAAGGTCGAAAATACCCAAAAAATAAAGAAAATTAACACCCATTTCGTATGTAAAAAAAAGTTTCGAAATTTTTAACAAAATTTATACCAAATTAAAGAGGATTAAATTTTAAAAATTATGGTGAAATCGGTTTTTTCTAAAAGTTTGTCGTTTAATAGATATGTGCGTTTAAAATTTGAGGTGGAAAAAGAAAAAACAAGTAATTTTACTATTTTGCTCATATCCAGATTTTTTAAATAAAATAAATGAGTGACACGTGGCAGCACCAAATTTCTTTTTACGCTTTGCAAACTTTGGGTACTTTGCAAAGGATCCGGCATCAAAGAATGTGACCATCGAGAGTTTTTAAATAACTCTAGCTTCAATGTAAGTGTTGTAGAACAAGGATTACATATTAACGATTATTCACCATAAACTCAATGACTGATTAATTGCCGACTACACAATACAAAGTCAAAACTCGATCAAAATGGGTCAAAACGCAGTCAAAACTTGAGGTTAACTCGAATGAACTTGGTAAAATCCGGTTTGAAGTATTTGAGTGATTGTGTTAATGTTTCTAAACATATTTCTATTGTCCTACTAATGTCCTATCAACATGTCATACATATAATTTCGTAATTTATATATATATATATAAAAAAATAATAAATAAATAAATAAATAAATAAAATCTATCCGATTAATCATGCCTATGTTGATTACTAGCTAGCTATAAGGTATAGTCGACTGTTCGAGTAACGCCTTAGCGATTTTTGCAACATTGTTCAATGTACTGGTCTACTTTCTAATGGTAAAACAATCAAATGAGTCCGAGCCTTCGAGGCTCAAAATGGTTACTAGATTTGGTAAAAATTATGTTTATTGTCTGCTCAGTAGTTCGCTTTTTTGAACTTCGAACCACCCATTTCAAATTTCCAATTAATAAATGGTTAAGGCCCAATTAAAGAAAAGCGAAGATAAGGCCAGTCTTTCACAAAGCCCAAGAACAGGTTAAAGACTAAACAGAAGAAGAGTATTTTCTCTCTTCATTTCAAAAACAATGTAAGGAATTAAATATTCCATAGATTTAATAGATTTGATGATCATAAACAAAGAGAATGAAACATGAAGAATACTGAAATGATAAGCAAAAGATACTGAAGCAGAACAAGATTCTGCTGATGGTTTCTGCTGATGAGTAAAATGATTCTGCTGATGATGCGTTTCTGCTGAAGAGCCTGCTGAAGAAGGATTCTGCTGATGGATTCTGCTGCTAGTATAAATGAAACTGCTGCTGATCAGTGAGTCATACTACTGAATGGATAAGAGAAGATATTATGTGCATAAAAGTCAAGTATATCTTTTAGATAATATCTTTCATTAGTCATCAAATTAAACACTCCAAGTGAGTTGTAAACATAGATACGCATGTATCTTAGATGACTTGACATCCTAGTCATAAGCTAGATAGTAGATAAAAGCGGTGGTGAGTGCATGATTCACAGTGAAACAAAGTGAACGTCACCTCCAAGGTGCTTCGTACTTAGAAATTACAATAACACCAAGTGTGTTAAAATGTAAAGCACCTAAAAGAGTGTGTGTGGGAACATCAGACGAGGGGTCTGATGAACATTAGACATGGGGTCTGATGTTGTTAGGTTTGTTTAGCCTCAAGGATATTTGATCCCTGTTAGATGTAAACCGTGTTATACTTGATCACATAGCATTGGGGCTAGTTGGAATAACAAATGGAAAAGTTGGCAAAACCTTGTTGTGATAGTATTGTTTCTTTCATAGAATATTCCGTCAATATTATCATTGTGCTCGTAATAGCCAAATTCCTAGATCAAAGGCTTAACAGCCTTGAGCCCATAAACGATCACAAAAGCTTATTAAATACTCAAAGGATATTTAGAATAAGCTTTTCACAAACAATATTCACTTTTTCATTTCGTTATTGTAAAATAAATGTACATTTTCATATTTTAAACATTGAGAATGACTGTAAAAAAAATAAAGATATTTCATTAAACCAAATGTGTTTTCATGCTTTTTAAAAGTGAATATTTATTTTGCGATCGAGAGAGGAGAGTATATCCTTATATGATTTGTGGAGCAACATGTTTTAAAAGATAACAAATATCAATATCATCATATTTAATGGATTTTGATCATAAGCTATTTATTCTTGTGATTTTTTGATCATAAGCTATTTAATGGACTGGTTGCGAAATATCAAAAAATCACAATGTTAAGCAAATTTATGATTTTCGTATTAAGCGAATACTAGCAGGTACTCGCGCAATACGACGGAGGGTACCAGGTGACTATATTTTATGGCAATGTGATGCTATGCGACCATACTTTTTTTAACAATTAATTTTCAAATAATAATAAATTTAGTTAAGACAGCAGTATAATTACAAGTAATTACAAGGTTATGTGATTATTAACGCGTTGTTGCGCAGTGACAAGAAGGCGGATACTGGGTGCATGACGATGTAGGAGGTCGTGGTGGTCGATATTAAAGGTTGCGTGATCACATACTTGTGCATATCATTTATAACGTAAAACTTTTTGATGCGTTTAACAATGTATGTAGTTTAACACAACAAACTTAAGACAAAAAAAATTACAAAATGTACCAAAATTTTGGCATAATTAAGCATTGACCAAAATGTACCAAAATTTTTAGCCCAAAATTAAACAAAATTTTCGGTCCCGCATTTTTACTACCATTTTCGAATAAGGCCCATATTTCGTTTAGTAACACACCATGGCCCAATATATACTAATTTTGGATAAACTAACCCAACTATAACACCGAACCTAAAATATATGGTACCCTAATCTCGCTCTCTCTTCAAACATACGCAGCCACACATACATTTCTTATCTTCTCACTAAAATACTAAAAAAAAAAAAAAAAAAAAAAAAAAAAAAAAAAAACTTCTTTCTTTCTTCCGGTAACTGAACAACAAAAAAAACACAAACTTACTATTTCTTTTTTTTTTTTTTCTTTTCTTACCGAAAGAAAGGAATAAATTAAATAGATTTGTGTATAAAACGAATTTAAATTAAAAAAATAAGAGAAGGAAGAGTGCATTTTTTTTTTTTTTTTTTTGTGGAGTGATAATCGATCGAGACCACGATCAATATGTTTTGCTTCGAAAGGATCTATGAAGCGTTTCTTTTATTTATTGTTTTTCGGAACAAATATGTGATTGATAAAAGAAAGCTAAGATCTCGTTAAGAACCTTTTTTTTTTTTTTTTTTTTCTAACTGATTTGTGATTGGTCTTGATTATTACTAGTAGTTTGGAAGTTTAATGTTTTGAAAGCTTAATTAGATTGTACGTTGTGGTTAAATAGTTGTATATTTTGGTGAAATGTGTGTTTTCAATAATATATTAATGAGTTAATTTCATAAATCGTCCTTGTGATTTGTCGAGTTTAACGAAAATGGTCCATTGCAAGAAGATTTAATGGATTATTTCCCTGTGGTTTTGACCCGTATCGGGTTTGGTCCTTTGACCACTTTTTCTGTTAGTTTAACCGTCAAGGATTGAGGAAATGACATTAATACCCTCATATGTTTAAGCGTGAGGTCCTTTGGTTGGCCTCGTATCACAGATTAAGTCATTATGGTTCTTTTTATTTCCATAATTTTTTTTTTGTCCGAATTTTCAGAAAAAAATAATTGACAAAAGTTTTAAAACTTTGTTGGTAGATTTTTTATTTTATTTTATTTTATTTTTTTCAATTTTTGAATACTTTTTTATGGATTTTTTTTTATAAAATTTTTTGACAAAAAAATTATTTACTAGATTTTTGTTAGATTTCTTGGCATGGTTTTTTTGCAAGATTTTGTTTTTAATTTTATAAAAAATTTTGACGGATTTTTTTTTATTCAGCAGAAAGTATTAAAAAAATTCAAAATTTTTATATAAATGTCAATTTTTTTTCAAAAAAAATTAAAAACTATATATATTCTGCGAAAAAGATTAAAAAATATGTCAAAGCTTTTTTGTCAAAAAATTATTAAAAAAAATCTGGCAAAATTTTTTCATAGAATTATTAATTTTTTTAAATTGTCATAATTTTTTAAAATTTTTTTGACAATTTTTTTTTCTTGAAATTTTTTGAATACTTTTTAATGGACTTTATTATTTATTTATTTATTTAATTTCTTGACAAAAAAGATTTTTAAAAAATATTTTCTAAATTTATGTCAAAAAATTTAGCCATATTTTTTTCCCTAAATCTTTTGACAAAAAAAGCTATGACATAATTTTTAAACTTGTTTTTAAATATTTTTCGCATAATATATATATATATATATAATTTTTGACATTTTTTTTAATTTTTCTGACAAAAAAGTTGACATTTATATAAAAAAATTTTGATTTTTTTTAATCTTTTTTGTAGAACAAAAATATTCCGTAAAAAATTTTATAAAATTAAAAAAAAATCTTGTAAGAAAATAAATAAAAATAATTAACGCATGGACCAGATCCGTGATATCCAACAAACCATAGGGACCATTTATGAAACACATTTCAGTGTATTTATGTCATTTCTGTCCCACTTGACGGTCAACAGACTGAGTGAGTGGTCAAGGGACCAAACCCGATACGGGTCAAAACCACAGGGAGATGATCCGTTAAAAATTCTTGCGATGGATCATTTTCATTAAACCCAACAAACTACATGGACGATTTATGAAATTAGCTCTATATTAATTGTACGTGTTAATACTGTTTTTTCGTTTTATTTATGCTTTAAATAATTGTATTTGTACATTGTGCTTAGGTAGTTATATATATTAGTGATGGGGTGTTTTAATTTATGTATTAATTATATGTAAGAAATAGTGTTTTATTAGTTTGATTTGTGCTTTACATACTTGTATATTATGTTTTATGACTTGTATATGCTTAAAATCTATTTTAGGAAATCTAATAAGTAGGAGGTAAGTGTTTTCCTTATATTATAATGCAGTATAGATATGTCCGCAAGTCTTAAGAATTTATGGTTATTTTAGTGCATTTGATGAAAAATAGATTTTAGCTGCTAGCGTGATGGTTCTTGCAAGTGTAAAAAACTATTCGTTTAAGTTTATCTTTTTAAACATAAGACATGGTAATTTGAATTCGTGACTTTGGGTATAATAGTGATATCTTTTCAAGTAATACACCACTGGGGCATTGGTCCAGTGGGTGGGGCTTTCATTCTTGAGTCAAAAGACTCGGGTTCGAATCACTTCCTTTGCACTTTGCTTTCAGATAGGTATCCATTTTCGCAAAACCTATGGGCTCACTGAAGAGACTTTGTGGATAAGAGCTAAAGAGTCCGTGAGTCTCGGCTCACTCCAGTTGGTACCCCACTAGCCCAGAAGAGTTGCCCGAAGCTATTTCTTTTAGGGTGGATAATGGCTGATGCCAAAAGGCACCCAAGGTCAGGTGTCCTCGACAATCTACGCTTTTTTTGTGGATCTTTTCAAGCAATACACCAAGAAGTCAAAAAGAGAAAGTATAAAGTTGAAAAGATAAATTTTAAAAAGTAAAAGTTTGGTAATTAATATTAGAATAAGTTTATATTTACATAAGGTTGAATATAAACTAAATGGATAACAAAAAAATTAGATAATTGTTCATTTAGTTGTTCTGGGTAGCTTTCTTTTTTTTATTACTATTATTATTTTTTAAATATTTGTTTTGCTATTAAAATACAAACTTTTCAAAATTGATCTTCGTGTGTAATTTGTTAATGTACAATGAGTATTTTACCTTTGGATGTTAACAGAGTGGTTAAAAAATGTATGGGTAGAATGATATTAAAAAAAAAAAAAAAAAAAAAAAAAATGTCGATATTTGAAAGATTTTTGTTTTAATAGGAAGAAAAAAAATGTTACACAAAACAACAAAAATTGACACGTTAGATAACTCTTTTTGTAAATTATCCCTAAAGTAAAAGATTAGAAAAATAAATAAAGTGTTTAAATTGTAAATTTGATTTCTATCTACTCTAATATTTTTGATAATTATTAAGGGAAGATTTGTGTCCAGTTTCCTTTTAGTTAACTGTCAAGTTAAGATGTTTTTTTTTTTTTTTTTTCATATTTTTGGGTCTTTATTGTAGAAATTTTTAAAATGAAGGAGCGCAAAATACATTTGATATAGAAAATTGTCCTAAAACATAAATAAAACGTTACACTCCCGCGAAAAACCCGTTCAACTGTTCATTCCAAAAAAAATGTCCCGTTCAAATATTCCACTCCATCCTCTTTATTTTGAGGAACATTATTGACGTGTTTATATGTGTAAAGCTTTAATCTATCAACATTCTTATTATTTTGTTTTGAGAAAATTGTTTAGAGATCGTAAATGGATGAAGAATACGATGTGATAGTTCTTGGTACCGGATTAAAAGAATGCATTCTCAGCGGTCTCCTATCGGTCGATGGCCTTAAAGTAATTCCTCATATTTCTGTTTCTTTTTACTAATCGACATTTAATATATGGTGGTATTTGAGTCTGCGTTTTTACGGTGGTTATGTGATATCTAATGATAAAACTAGATGGATAATGAATGAGTAATAGGCCAAAATCATATGTGATACAATCTTCTATTAGATATGTTGTTTGGAATTTAATTGTCATATCGTTGGTTGTTTCTTGTTTGAGCATTTGGCCAATTCTAATTATCAAAGGGGCTAATCCATATAATGACACGAAAGGACATCCTTGTGATAAAATGAGATGCAAAATTTGGGTAGTATTTGTTTTTATTAATTGTTTGATGATTAGTGGCTTGTATAATTTCGGATTTTCTGAAACCGGATCAGATGCATAATCTTTTTACGAAAATATCGAAACTGGCTATGGTGGAAATCATAGATGTTTTACTGTGCAATAGTTACTGGGTCGAGATTTGTTGGAAATCCTAAACTTTGACGATTGTAAAAGTGTTATAGTTTCTTTGTGATATGATAACGTGATTGTTAAAATATGAGGAGCTAGCTTATAATACAACAACAACAACATATATGATAGCATTAGCATATACATATATGGTGAGATCAGTATGCTTTCTACTTCTTTTCATGGTGTAATTCTTATAAGGATGAAGACATAGCGAAAAAAAGAGAGTTTTTACTCTTCAGGAAGCCAATTTGATTTCTATCTACATGTGCTGTCCAGATTTTTTATATCAAAATATTTTTTAAACTGGTGTAATATCAATCGTCAACATAAGAGAGAATATAACTGCGATAACACATTTGACACCAATAGTCAATTAGTTAGACGAGTACTTAAATCTCCCCTCAAATTATGATGCACGTTCCTTGGCTCCTTGCTAATAATTAAGTTTTATCAACCGTTGTTGGCAAGCTAGTTTGGCACAGATGAACCATGTACCATATGTGTTAGAAGCTAACAGTTTTTTCCCGTTGTCTTTAAAAGTGCCTTTGATATGCACATTATGAGTATTAGTGGTATGTGAGTTAAGAGTTGTCATCGAGTAGCCAAAACAGATAGAAAGAAATCACCTTCTTCTTTGTTTATGGAAAACTAAAAAAGGGGAGATCTTTTAGCAATAGGGGTTGTAACATTTGCTGAACAATGTATTAAACTTAGTAGGAGTCATTGTCGTAGTAGCGATATTGATTTAGTTTCACATATTTAATTCATAAAAATAGTTGTGACCAAAACTCAAATTATCTTCTGTTCTCTGTAGTATTCAATTGGATAATCATTTTAACAGGTACTTCACATGGATAGAAATGACCATTATGGAGGAGAATCAAGCTCCCTCATTTTAAATCAGGTAACATGTGTATAATATAATTAAGATCTTTCATACACGCTCTTAAAAAGTCATACAATTTTTACACTTTTTTCTCACTGATAGTGCTTAGTACGTATTCAGTGAGTCTTTCAGTGGTGAAAGCAAAACAAGTTTCAAAAATATTGAGATTTTTATTTACTAATGATTTGGTTGTAATGGCAACCATTATATGATCGCTTATCTTTTGTTCCTTAACTGGTTATAGCTCTGGAAGCGTTTTAAAGGAGATGAAGATGCTCCTGAAAGTCTGGGCAAAAGCAAGGAATATAATGTTGATATGATTCCGAAGGTACATCCATAAGTGCAATACTTTCTTTATGTTTCTTTTTTACTAATTAAGAGATTATGAATTTTGAAATATATGTGATTATTTTGAGCTTTTATGTATTTCGGTAGTTCATGATGGCAAATGGTCTTTTGGTCCGTGCTTTGATCCACACGGATGTTACGAAGTATCTTAATTTCAAGGCTGTAGATGGTAGCTTTGTGTACAACAAAGGGAAGGTACGGTGCCTACAAAGTTTCTCTTCACAATTTATTAGTAGGATTTCAGACTTATATGATAATCGTATGAATTGGTGTCCAGATCTACAAAGTTCCTGCAACTGACGTTGAAGCGCTGAAATCTACACTTATGGGTTTGTTTGAAAAGAGGCGAGCACGCAAATTCTTTATATATGTCCAAGACTTCGAGGAAAATGACCCTAAATCTCATGAAGGCTTAGATTTGAACACAATTCCTGCAAAAGAGCTCATTGGGTACACATCTTTTCCTCATTATCGATTGTCAGTTAAGACTGTTAATATACATTCTACTCTTTCTCTTGGTGCAGGAAATATGGTCTTGAAGATGATACGATTGATTTTATTGGTCATGCACTGGCACTCTATACTAGCGATAGTTATTTAGAAATGCCAGCAATAGATTTTGTGAAGAAAATCAGGGTGCGCTTATGTTTATCTATATTTTTACTTTAATTTCCTCTATGATATTCTTTTAGAATTACACACTCATAATGTAGTATTCTTAATTCTTTGTTTATAGGACATATTCATGATCTATTAAATTAATTTTTTATCAGTGTTGATAATCACAAACATCATCTCGTTATTAATTAATTTGGTTTTTGCAACCTTAAAGCTTTATGCAGAATCCTTGGCACGTTTTGAATCAGGATCACCTTACATCTACCCAATGTATGGTCTTGGAGAATTGCCACAGGTTGGTCCTCATATCTTAGTTTCATGCAAATTTTCGTAAGTTTGCTTTGGTACATGTATTGAGAGTGGGGGTTGTACAGGCATTTGCTCGATTAAGTGCAGTTTATGGGGGGACTTACATGCTTAACAAGCCAGAGTGCAAGGTATATTATCATTCCCGTTACCTCTGTATAATTATCTAACTTTTGGATTGTGTTAGTAACATTTAGAACATGTGGCTTAAAATTCGTTCTGTTCAGTTTTAAGTATCAGATTCATGGAATTACAGGTAGAATTCGATGAAAGTGGGAAAGTGATTGGTGTCACTTCTGAAGGAGAAACTGCGAAATGCAAAAAAGTTGTATGTGATCCATCATATGTACCCGATAAGGTAATTAACCGTAGTATAGCTGAATTATGGTAGTAATAATCTCAATATTTGTATTCCCCAGAAAATGGCTTAATACAGGTTAACTATATTGATAACGGGTCAAATGGGTGAAATAGGTTACATTAACTACAAAGGGTCCAAACTCCAAACTTCCAAAGTCTCTTAAAGTGTACTGAAATGTTTACATATTCAAATGCTTACGACATCGTAAACTGAAGTATTGATTATTTATTAAAAAAATATATATATTAAAATGTTATCGGTGGCAGTCAACTTGACAGACACGTTTTGACCCGAACCTATTTTGACATGTTAATATGTTATCCAACCCTGCCTGATCCGGCCTTTGTAGATTAGCTCTATGAAAATTCATTTTTGGATTCAACTGTTTAAGTCAGAGTCGATATGTGAAACAGGTCAACAAGGTCGGGAAAGTTGCTCGAGCCATATGTATAATGAGTCATCCCATCCCAGATACCAATGATTGTCACTCTTGCCAAGTGATTCTTCCACAGAAGCAACTTGATCGTAAATCAGATATGTATGTTTGATATGATGAACTTATCTTTAACTCTATGCATCTTTTACAATTACTGCCATTCATTAGTTAATAGTACACTACGGTTAAATGAAGGGTCTAATATAATTACTGATCTTGTATCACTTCAGGTATCTATTTTGTTGTTCTTATGCACACAGTGTGGCTCCACAAGGCAAGTTTATTGCTTTTGTCACAACAGAGGCCGAGACTGACGACCCTGAGAGTGAATTAAAGCCTGGTGTAGATCTTCTGGGACCCGTGGATGAGATCTTCTATGAAACTTATGACAGATATGAGCCCACAAATGATGCTGAAGCTGACAGCTGCTTCATATCAACTGTAAGTAGTCCTGTACTTAATAGCATGTATTGATTTTTAAGATGGTAAAGCCCATTTTATGCATGGGTGAATTTGGTTTCTTTTTTTTCTGAAAAACGGTTCAAAGAAAAGAAAATTAACTTATATACAAAAAGGTCAAATGGTTGAGTTGAAAGTCGCCCAAAGTCAAATTTTAATGCATACAAAGATTCATGTGTAGATTACATTAAAATACTGTTTCTTAATCAAAATTAATGCGTGTATAAATATTGGAATTTATGCATCCATTAACTTTTTTGGCAAATACTAGTGCTTCAATTAAATTGGTATATTTTGCAGAGTTATGATGCGACGACTCACTTTGAGACCACAATGAAGGATGTTCTCGCCATGTACACCAAAATAACTGGAAAGGTTTGCTTTTATACATCCACCTTAACTAAGAAACGTTTTTCTGGTAGACTATTTTCATCACCGTGTTGTGGGGGAGTTTGGATTGAATGGAATCTGATTATTGCGAACTTAAGTAGTAGTACTCATTTTTCAATGCTCGAGTAAAACTTCTGCTTTTGATCAAATAATCGGTTTATGATAGTGAGCATAGACGCCGCAAATAAACTAATTATCCAGTTATGAAAGTATAAGTCCCATTTCACATGTCATATGTAGATAACAAAAATGTAAATGCTAGTGACTTTTTATCTTAAGTTCCATAAACAATCACAACCGTGACACTAAAATCTAACTGGTTACTACTTTAAAACAGCATAGGCACATCCAAGCACTATCTTTTACGACTCAGTTTCATTTGCAGCTATTCTCACGTAATCCTATTTTAAACGCACATATAAACACCCCTTATGACAGAATACAAGATCTATTGGAGTCAAACATGATTATATGCATATGACAAAGGATGCATATGAAAATGATGCTTTAAGCCTATTGATCATAGTTGCAATTCCTCACTGTAAAAACCATCCAAATTCCTTTGTGTAAGATGACCCCCTTTCCTTTGACCAACGGGTCCTCAAACCAACTTGTCCTTCCTTTCTATTTCTCGGTAAGCGGTTCCTTGAAAGCTTAAGGCACTTTCGTGCTCTCATCGCGTGTCTCTAAGTAATGTGCTTTCGTATTGTTTTGCTTAAAGCAGTTCCAAGCCACTTAGATATGTTCGATTTTTAAGCATTCTAATACATGATTTTCTTTGTGCTCACGAAGGAACTTGACCTTACTGTGGACCTGAGCGCTGCAAGTGCTGGTGCTGTTGCCGCTGAAGAATAAGTTTGTTACATAACAACTTCTCGGCTACTGAGCACCATTTTTTGGAGAGCTTTCTTTAAGAATTACAATGCGGTTACAATATGCTATTAGTTATTCGTTTGAAAATATTACTTGATGATCTATACATCATGCTATTGTTCCATTATGAGATCACAAGAAAATAATGGTTCTAAAATAGTACTAATAATGCCTTGTTCCCCGTATGTTACCTTTTGGACTATCTTTTTTTATTACTCATTTAGTGCCAAGCATTTTCCACGTACTTAGACGAAAATGACCATGTGTAGGAGCATCAAGTGTTTTCAAATCCATATACTGGTCTAGTGTTTTAATTCAAGTCCGGTCAGGAATAATGGTTGTTAACTTGGTGAGTATTGAGTTTGTCGTTCAAAAAAATATAGAAGATGCACTGTGTCGAGATTGGTTCAAGCCCGCATCAAATTCATCTAAGGGCTGGTTTGGTTTGTGGGTTTTGAATACCAAATTCATCTAAGGGCTGATTAGGATTTTAAATAACAAATTAGTGGGTTTTGTAAAAGTAGTGGAAAGGTTTGGAGTTTGATAAATTTTCATGTTTTTTAGTGGGCTCCACTTACAATTCCACTATCATTTATCTCAATATTTATTTTTAATAATAACATTTTTTATTACAAAATTATTATATAAAATAATTAATACTATTAAATATTATTTTCTCTATCATACATCAAATCATAATCTATAACTTTACATTCAAATCCAAATTCTAATTTAAATCCATCTACAAACCAAACGGGCCCTAAACTTTATACTATAAACTATTAAACTAGAATAAATATGGGATGGGTTAAAATCACGGGGCTATTTGGTTAGATTAACCCTCTCTACAACTAGTAAACTAGTTTATATATTTTTTTTGTCTTTTTCCCTATTTTGTTGTTTAGCGTTTTTTTTTAAAGTAATGTTTTGTATATATTTGTATAAAGTAAATGTATTGTATATGTATAATATTTTGTATATTTGTGTTTAATAATGTTTTGTATATGTATAATATTTTGTATAATTATTTTGTTTGTATAATAGCACGTTAAATATTACCACGTTAAATAACTGCAACAAAAACTGTTATTATTAAATTAAACGACAACGTTATACATATTATTTAAAAACAACAACATCTACGACATATGAAGATTATTCATCTCATTTAAAAGATCATGGAGCCGGGCACTTGACTGACAAGCGTGATCCTCAGGATTCCTTGTCATTTCTAACTCAATTTCCAGCGCCTTTATTCTTGCCTTCAACAACTTGTTCTCATTTTTTGTAGCAACGCAGTTTGAGCAATGCGTTGAAGAAGAGGGTTGATTAAAGTGCTCTGCTTCAAATTCATCTTTCCACGCGAAGTATCGACACCCATAGTCTTTTGTACCTGGCTGTTACATGTTAAGAAAATAATAAGAAATGTATTTTTAAGAAACAAATTATTTACATAACTAAGCAAACGTATGATTATTTACCACTGAAAGAGGACATGCATAAAACAGTCGCCCACGACTGCCATTTTGCCAGGATTTCCGTTCTACAATAAATCTTCTATTACATCGGCACCAGAAAGGATTTCTTTGGCTCATCTGACCAAAGAATTTGCATAATAATTTACATTAGCAATCAATAATGTTTAAACGATGTTTCAAACAATTAACATTTAAATGATTTACATTTAAATAATCATTTACAACATTTTCAAACAATTTACATTTAAATAAATGAATAATCATTTACAACATTTACAAAATACATCGATGATTATATATTGTATCCCATTCGTTTGCAAGTGGCTGTTTGAACCACCTCCATTGTGGGTGGTAATGTGGTAGTGGAGAATCTCTGTCTATATTGAGACAAATGTAATGAGCACCACTGTTCTCCCCCACACGCGCAATCATAATGGGGTCAATTTCATGTGATAAGTTTGGAGCAGAAAATAGGGGTAAACATGTGAACCAACCATGACGGTCTATATATACAAGAGGTCGGCGAATAGCTGAAGCGATGACCAGACCGTTATGTGGCATCGTCATCCAGTAATCTTCAGGCGCTGGTCCATTAAACTAGTTTAATGTATCACGAAGGTGGTAAAAGTCTTCTTCCCCCCACATACTCACATAAGTTACACTATGTCTTTGTAACTCTTCCATTAACATGTATCTAGCATCGGCCCACCTATTTTGGTCATGCACAATCCAATGGGCAATGCACCGAAACCCACAATTTCCGTCACCCTCCACATTATTTATACTTATTACCTGTGAACGGAAAATCTCTGGAATGCAATCAATAAAATCCTCGCTATCCTTATCTCCAACGTAAAATCTGTGTCTTATTTTTTGACCCGTGTACGAACTATGTCTCGCAGGTTCTTTGGCGTGTTTCGGGACTTTCGTGGATCTTGAATTTGTGCTTCTTCGGTGATTCATGGTTGGCACATCATTCAAGTCATTCAAGTCCGGGACTTCATTCAAGTCTGGAACTTCATTCAAGTCTGGAACTTCATTCAAGTCCGGAACTTGTGTAGCCTTGCCCTTTTTGTCCTTTGCGCTCGGACGTTCACGGGTATTTTTTTGAATAGCTGGTTCACGTGTGTCAGCAGATTCAGGTTGGAATATATCTTTTAACTTCGTTAACATATTCTTCTTGACAAACGATGTTGATTTGCTAAAAATATTCTTGAATTGTCGCATGCCATCGTTAAACGAAGTATTGTCATCATCATCATCAACAACAACACCACCATCATCATCGTTAAACGAAGAGCCATCTTTATCCGGGGGCCTATTGATAACAGGCCACGGAACAGATAGGGTTCTCCAAAAAATATCAACTCGTTCCAGTGGAATGGGTAATCCTGAATTCAATTAAAGTGACTTGTATAAATTACTGATATTAATGTGGAAAACAACTTGATAGTTATAAATTTAATATACTTACCATGAATAACATAGATTTGCATCTCGTGAAAGCATGGTAGTCCGTATATTGCCCGATTCTTATGGCTACAGTCTTCTGGGGCGATCAACAGGTGGAGTTCTTTGTGCATGAGGTTCAAAGCATGTTTAGAAACTTTATACGTTAATTCGTGAAATAGTGGTACATCACACTTAATTAGTTTCTCGTTCATGCTTCTATTGAAAGTCTCTTTTATCGCATCTTCTTGCGTAATGAGAATCTTATCGACCGACCTCAACAACCTGTCTAATTTGGATTGTGGTGAGTTAGCTTTCACTTGTGCAATCTGCTTTGTTATTGTTGTGATATTGATTGTGGTGAAGTAGCTTTCATCACTTGTGCAATCTGATTCTTTGTGAGCCTTGTTTATAATGGAGCCTTTACTGTTCGTACTTTTACTTTCTTGTGAGTAATTGCAGGATTCTTTACTGCAGGAATCTTTACTGTTGGTACTTTTACTTTGATTCTTTGCTGTTGGTACTGGGAGACTTGTGGGCAAACCCTACCAATTATTGGTACTTGGTTTGGGTGCAATATGTGCACATTTGGGTGCAATTTGTGTGCAATCTGTGCACTTGTGGTACTTTGCTTTGAATCTTTGCTGTTTGTACTGTGAGACTTGTGGGCAAACCCTGCCAATTATTGGTACTTGGTTTGGGTGCAATATGTGCACATTTGGGTGCAATTTGTGTGCAATCTGTGCACTTGGGGGCAAATATGTGCACTTGGGTGCAATCTGAGCACTTGCATAATTATCTGTTTCACTTGTGTGCAATATTTGCACTTGCATACTTATCTGTTTCAAAAAAGGCGATGACGAATGGTTTTCTAAAAACCGAAAGGCATGTCAAAGTGATATTTTATCACTTTGCAACCTTTATATCCGAGCCAAACACTTGTAGATATTTTATCACTGTGCAATCTGCTTTGTGCTTATGCACTTGGACAAAAAAATTCTAAATCGGCGATGATGATTATCTTAATCTGAGCCTATTGTGTGCTAAATACTTGTGTAATACTGCTTGTGTAATAATGTATATGTGCTTATGCACTTGGACAAAAAAATTGGCGATGATGATTGTGTAAATCTGAGCCTGTATCTGCTTAGCCTTAATCTGAGCTTGTGTAATACTCTGCATATGTGCATGCACTTGGAACAAAATATGGACAAAGGTTGTATAGTAACATGACTTCAAAAAAAAAAATGAACAAAAAGTTAAAAACATAGACAAAGAAAAAAAAACAACAAACAAAAAAAAAAAAAAAAAAAAAAAAAACTGCATCTTTTATATAATAAAATAAAATCCCTATTGAAATTTTGCATTTCAAAAAAATTAATTCATACATGATTTAGTAATAATTTTATTAAAAAAAAATTATTTTCTTATTAGGTAATATTTTATATTTATCCATAACACAAGTAGAAGATAAATACAAAAAATATAGATAAGATATTTAAAAAAAAATATTATTTATTTTATATTTATCTACAACACAAGTAGAAGATAAATACAAAAGATATAGATAAGATGCAATTAACAATAAGATTAAAATTTTAAAATAATTACTTCAAAAAATTCAATAAAAAACCCGCGCGTGCGCGGGCATTATAACTAGTACATACTACATGAACAATACCCTACCCATAGGGAGGGTTTGCAAAAGGGGTAGTAGACCCGTTCTTATAGGGGTCCCCATAAATATATGTTTGTACAGTTCGTACTTACGAATTTAAATTTTGTACCGGTTTTTATTTGGATTAATCAAAGTCAACAGCATGACTATAAATTGAGTCGTGTTTTCATATTTCCACGTAGACTTTGATTATTGCAACCCAAAGATATAATAATCAAGTTTTATGGTATTTAAAAATGGAATTTTAGTTATGATTTGTGATTATTTAAGGTTCAAAATAATCAAACATGAAAAAAGAAAAAGAAAACATAAAGGAAAACATAAAGATACCACTTTAGTAACGGTGTGTATGTTTCATTAAGATGTTACTACCATATCTTACTGTTAAAAAGTAATTATAAAGTCTGAATCTGAATAAAATAATGTTGTTTGTTTTTTTATAATTTATATTAAACCATATCAATACAATAAATAAATAACTTATATAAACATGAAACAAAACACTTTTATAAATTTAATACAATATAAATCATTAAATAAGAGGCGAGTTTACCATCACATCTTAGGTAAGGGGGATAACCTCTTATCGCGTCTAATTGGAAAGAACAAAAACAAACAACTTTTGTCTCTTACCTTAGCTATGTTTTTAATTTTTAGTGTTCGCTTGACAAAAGAGCGGTGAGCTTTGCTATTTTTTAGAAAATCTATTTTTTCCAAGCCGTGAGCGGTGAGCAATGAGTTGCGGCTACAACTCACAGCTCACTGCTACTGCTCACAACTAATTTTGCCAAACATAGACCTTATCTGACCGATAAATGGTAAGAAGCGATAAGAGCTTTTCTTAGAAAAACAAACGCACGCTTAGGTAAATAATTCTACAACATTTATCATTAGAAAAACAAACAAACGCTTAGGTAAATAATTCTACAACATTTATCATTGGTAAATAAAGTTATCGTAACATTACTTTTATTTATTTATTTATTTTTATTATTATTTTTTTAATCTTAACAGCCTCTTAATGATTCTTAACAAACCAAACCTCTTAATAGGTCAGACGTTTTTCGTTCAGACCGTTTAACTTTTTTTCCCATACAGACGCAGTCAGATGCAGTTAAATCTTAATAGTCTAGACTTGATAGGGGTGTCTTAATGCCTCTTGTTGACATAACATTACCAAAAAAAATAAAATAAAAATAAAAATAGTACGAGCAAGTAAATGGCACAAAACCTTACTTTAACAAGATTTTCGATTCAGATTCAGGCATTTACATCTCAAATTATGATTTAGATGTGCGATTCAGATTCAGCATCAAAGCCTGTGAATAAACAGTATCTGATTGGTAAATGGTAAGAAGCGATAAGAGCTTTTTTTAGAAAAACAAACACACACTAAAGTAAATAATTCTACAACATTTATCATTGGTAAATAAAGTTATCGTAACATTATTATTATTATTATTATTATTATTATTATTATTATTGTTATTATTATTATTAATATTAATCTTAACAGCCTCTTAATACTTCTTAACAAACCAAACCTCTTAATCGGTTAGCCGTTTTTCGTTCAGGCCGTTTTTTTCCCTGTTCAGACGCAGTCGGAGGCAGTTACATCTTAATGGTGTAGACTTGATAGGGGTGTCTTAATGCCTCTTGTTGACAATTAAAAAAAAAAAAAAAAAAAAAAAAAAAAAAAAAAAAAAAAATAGTACGAGCAAGTAAATGACACAAAACCTTACTTTAACATGATTTTTTATTCAGATTTAGACATTTACTTCTCAAATTCAGATTTAGATTCAAAGCCTTTGAATAAACAAACAGCAACTTTCTCTCACAAATAATACACTTTTCATTCTTAGAACATCTCTAACTTTCTCAACAAAATTATGATCGGATAATTCGAGTCATTACAATAAATTATAGTAAAAATAAACTTGTTAACCACTGCCCTAAGGGTTGTTATTAGCAAAACCCAACTTTATTTACCAATGACTTTAGAATTTACTCTTAAGTTTATTAATAACTAGAAGTTTGAATGACTCAGGCTATGTTTGGCACACAAGATTGTCGAGAGATTATGCTTATTTTTAAAAAAAATGAGTTATTTAAAAAATAATCTTTTTTTGACAGATTTAACTTATAAAAGATGTTAAAAAAAAATAATCATTCGTAATCTCTTAAAACCAAATGTTACTTTATGTACCTTATAAAAATAATCTCTTTTTATAATCTTCAGCATCATCTCAACACATTTACTTTCGCCAAATATACCATTAATAACACAGCCGTTCGGATTTTATGACCGCTAAGAGCAAAATAAAACAAAAAACCTCTAATAAAAACTTAATTCAAAATTCGAAATCACCAACAATCTTAACTAATTACTAGCAGGGTACCCGCGCAATGCAGCGGCGGGTACCCTGTGATTAAATTTTGTGGCGAGCAAATGTTTTCTCTCCTACAAACTACATGCGGCCTTTTAGGCATAATAAAACGATCGATATCTATTTTATTTTATCTTATCTTTCAAGAAAACCCATCTTTTTTTACAATATATCATCCAATACAACCATTAACAACTCTTGGTCCAAGTTTGGTCTACATGAGCCATGAAACTATACCAGTCCACAATAAGTTAAAAGGCCCATTTGTTAACATTAATGATAAGAAGTATATAACTTTACACCAGCCACTAACACATTTCTTCCTCCCACATATTCAACCCTATTTGTCCTCTTATTATACGTAGCCACCACCCAAAATTTATCCCTTGATTTTACACAAAAAGTCAAAAACTAATCATTGTTCTTTTTTCTTCAATCAGTGACCAAACCACAAACACCTTCTTTTACACCAATCTTACACCACATCGGCACATCGATCACGAAACATAAGCACAAATATGAACACGAAACTTCTTGTCTTCTCTAAACGGCTACAATATCTCTAAATGAGGTCTCGGGTAGGTTTGTATTGTTTTGCTTCCACATTGTTTGACCGAAAGAAAGTAAAGGATGAAACAGATTGGTTTTGTTCTTTCTATATGTTTCGAATACAAAAATGAAGCCTTGCTTCAAAAGGATCGATGATGGGTTATATAAAACTTGTAAATCTTTAAAGATTTGAGAACAAGTTTATAATCTGAGATCGTGTTTTCTATTTCAGTTTAAGTTTATAATCTGAGATCGTGTAAATCTTCAAAAGGATCGATGATGGGTTGTTTGATCGTGTTTGATGGATCTCCGTAGATGGATTTCAGATTTTTGTTTTGAAAGCTTAAATAGATTGTACATTGTGGCTAAATAATTGTATATTTTAGTGAGGGGGTAAATTAAATTGTGTATTAATTGACCACTTTAATGTTGTAAGTCTGAAAATTACACTATGCTTATTTTATTGTACACTATGCTTATTTTGTTGTAAGTCTGAAAATTGTGTGCATTAAAATGTTGTAAACCATGCTTAATTTCTTGTAAGTCTGAAAATTTTGGAGAGAGAGTCATCCCTCTATTATATGTAGTATAGATAAAGGGTGTATGGTCAATTAGTCAATGGGTGAAAAACTGAACTTTTAATAATACCAAAACTGCCCTTGTCCATTCATTAAATACACACACTCACCTCAAAAACATCCCTGATCCATACCCTGCTCTCTCTCTCTAAAAAGTAAAAACACACACACATACAAATATTCACTGCTCTCTCTCTCTCAAAAAATCTCCATCAACCACAACCTCACCACCACCATACCCATCTGCCGCCACCAACTGCCGCCACCACCTGCCAACCGCCGCCACCACAGCCTCCAACCGACGCACTACCCATCAATTTTTAAGGTATTTTGGTAGATCTATACATTTTTTTTCGTATATATATTTACTTTTTTTTTCATAGATCCATACATTTTTTTGTAGATCTATTGATTTTATTTGTAAATCTATAATTTTTTTTCATAGATTTTTAGTTTTTCTAATAGATCCATACGTTTTTTAGATCTAACGTATTTTTTATTTGTGTCAGAATGGGTTTCAATAATTATGTGTTTTTAATTTGTGTAAGATTTGATCAACAGAATGGTATTAATATTTTTTGATCAACAATTATGTGTTTTTTTATTTGTAAATCTATTGATTCATACGTTTTTTAGATCTAACGTATTTTTTATTTTATTTTATTTGTAGTGCCTCCGATTGCAGCCGCTGCCGGAAAAGCTACCATAGTCGCCGGAAAAAATTTGGGAATGCCGCTTGGGAGAGGGTCAGTGGGTTTATGACAATGTTGGAATTTGAACATTTGTCTCCCCATATTCGGTTTAGTTGTTCCACTTGTGTAGCTGCGTAAAAGTAAATACAAACAAAATGTATGAGAGAGAGAGAAATCGATGTTACGTTAATGACTTTACTGCTTCTTTTCTTTACACTAAAATGGTAATATCAAACAGATAAAAGTCAACATTATTGCTTTGCAGTTTGAATAGAGTTTTTGCCATGGAACTAGGCTTTTTTTGAAGGCTATGATTTCTTAATAATTAAACCAAATTTACAAAATTAAGACCAGTTTTTTAAGTCAAAACTAATTAGTTGTATAAGTTTCATTCAACCGAGTTTACAAATATTACTACTGTAATAAATTTGACAAGTTTTTGCTATATTAGAAGTGTAACAAACTAAAACGAAACCCAAACCCGCAAACAAGAACAAATCAGTCATGAATTATCTTTCGTCATAGGTTTACGCATCATAACGCAATTAGATTTGTATATTGCAGAGTACATTTGATACTTATTATAAAGGCATAAAAGATTTGACCAATGAAACCAACCAACAATAAGGAGAAGACATACTTTTTTCGAAATGGTATAGTATCATAAAGAAAGTGATAAATCAATTATATGACCATTATTGAACATTTCCAATAAATGCCTAGCTAGCTAACATGCGCAGTCTGCTAAATTTCTAATGCTACCTTTCACCGAAATATGCATATTTTCGAAGCAAACGCATGTTCCCAAAAGTGGTTATTGGGAAGCTAAATATTATTGGGAACTTAAAATTGTACCTAGGTCTACAAAAGAAAATTTAAAATTTTAAATTTACCAATTAAAAGCATGCATCGAAATTAAAATATGATAATGGTTGGTCTTCTAGCATGCATCGAAATTAAATTTCTAACATTTAAATATCATGCATCGATTGTCCCCCACTAGCCCCTACTTCTAGCCCCACCTAGCCCCACTGCCACCTTTTTTTTTTGTCCCCCACTAGCCCCTACTTCTAACCCCACATTTTTTTTAAAATTAAAATCTGATAATGGTTGGTCAAAATATGCGGCCACATTTTTTGCCTTTTTTTTTTTTTTTTTTTTTTTTTTTTTTTTTTGTAATAAATGTTAAAAAAGTTTTCTAAAAAAAGTATTTTGTTAAAAATAATAAAAGTTAAAATTTTTTTGTAAAAAAAATAAAAGTTGTAAATTTTTAATATAATTTTGTAATTTTTTTTGTAACAATCAAGTGCCCGGCTCCATGATCTTTTAAATGATTTGAATAAAAGTTGAAATTTTTAATATAATTTTGTAATTTAAAAAAAAAAAAAAAAGTTGTAATTTTTTTTTTTTTTTTTTTTTTTTTTTTTTTTTTTGTAATAAATGTTATAAAAGTTTTTAAAAAAAAGTATTTTGTTAAAAATAATAAAAGTTGAAATTTTTTTGTAAAAAAAATAAAAGTTGTAAATTTTTAATATAATTTTGTAATTTTTTTTGTAACAATCAAGTGCCCGGCTTCATGATCTTTTAAATGATTTGAATAAAAGTTGAAATTTTTAATATAATTTTGTAATTTAAAAAAAAAAAAAAAACAAGTTGTATTTTTTTTTTTTTTTTTTTTTTTTTTTTTTGTAATAAATGTTATAAAAGTTTTTTAAAAAAAGTATTTTGTTAAAAATAATAAAAGTTGAAATTTTTTTGTAAAAAAAATAAAAGTTGTAAATTTTTAATATAATTTTGTAATTTTTTTTGTAACAATCAAGTGCCCGACTCCATGATCTTTTAAATGATTTGAATAAAAGTTGAAATTTTTAATATAATTTTGTAATTTAAAAAAAAAAAAAAAGTTGTAATTTTTTTTTTTTTTTTTTTTTTTTTTTTTTTTTGTAATAAATGTTATAAAAGTTTTTAAAAAAAAGTATTTTGTTAAAAATAATAAAAGTTGAAATTTTTTTGTAAAAAAAATAAAAGTTGTAAATTTTTAATATAATTTTGTAATTTTTTTTGTAACAGCCAAGTGCCCGGCTCCATGATCTTTTAAATGATTTAAATCACAAACATACACCTCTGCCGCTAATCGCGGATACTTTTAGAAAAAAACGTATACATGAAAAATATTTTATCGCCACAAAATTAGTCACCGGAATTTAATTCATGTAGCCCTTTTCCTGGGATGAGTTCACGGGATGTAATGGTCATATATGTTGCAAGTACACAATGCTCCCGCGGCAACGTGCGGGAGAACCACTCATTCAAACTATAAAAGTACTATGATTAAGCTATGATTAGACAATATATTACAACTTTTTTTATTATTGTTTTAGTTTATTTTGATATTTTCATGTTCATGTTAAACATTACACGAAACACTTATCACAATATCGCAACTATAAATGTTTTTATATGTTGTTTGATAGATGTTAAGAATTTTTCTTAGACTTTATTTATCGTGTAGTACAACCGTTTGCAATTACATTATGATATGTTCACGTTCTATTTTGAACGCTACACAAAACACTCACCACAATATCACAAATCGTTAATTATCTGCCGCTAGGAACCGTTGCTATGCACGGGTATTCGTCTAGTATTTATAGATAAAGATACACAAAATCTTTTTATAACAACATCACCCTCCAATAAAATAACTAAACATTGACGCGGCACGAAAAACAAAATGTTAACTACATATAAAACCGATCAAAGTTTCTTCAATGCGACAGTAGAAAGTTTCCGTTATACTCTTCTCCATTCTCCACCGCAATAACAATAACAATAATAAATTAATCATAACCAAACCCTAACCCTAAAATTAAACCAAAAAAAAAATGGGAACACTATTATCCACTAAAAAATTCGATACTTTTGTATTCGATGAATCCGCTGAAGAAGAAGAAAATACTACTCGTTGGAAATCACTATCTCTTAAGAAAAAATCTAAATCCAAATTAACTCATCCCGTTGTTAATAATTATGATTTTTTGAAAGCCTGTACGTATTTTATTTCGTTACGCTTTCATTTTTTGTTTATTGTGTCTATATTATGATTAATTTGTGTTAGTGTAAGTTATTTTGGAATGTATGATGGTTTTGGTGATCGTGATTATCGGCCGAAAAAATTCGGTATCGAATGAGGCCTATTTTGATTGATTGATCTAATACTGAATTATTTGTTATATAAGTTAGTTTTTGTGATGCGAGTTACGGTTTATATGATGATTAATTTGTGTTAGTTAAAGTTATTTTGAAATGTATGATAGTTTTGGTGATCGTGATTATACGTTTGGAAAATAGTCGGTATCGAATGAGGCCTATTGGTGATGTGAATTACGGTTTGTTTGATGATTAATTAGTGTTAGTTTGATTAGTTGTAAAATGAAGAGATTTTGGTTGAGGCGTGTTGTTAGAACATGATATACGTGTGTAGTTCTGTTAGATGTGTGACAGTTTTTCGTGATCATGATTAGAGGTGGAAAATTAGTCGATTAGAGAATTAGTTGATACTTCCGGTGTTAATAATGATATTGTAGGCGTTTTTTGTTTTTTTTTGCTTTGCTCTCAAAAATGATTGATTTGGTAGTAACGATTTCATTTCGCCTATAGTTGCAGGAGGAAGTGTTTCTAAAGGAAAGAAAGTTAGGAATGAAACAGTAATTGTTGATGACGTTGATGATACAGTGAAAGAAAGAATCGTTCGGTCCGACACTGCCGTACAATCCAGTTCCTCGAATCACAATTTAAAGGATTTATCTAAATCCAAGTGTCATGATCCCTGCACATCTTATGCTCAAGAAAGCAGAAATGCATCTAGTACCCAAAAAGCTGCAACTGACACGAAGGAACCAGACCGTAGTCAGAAGTTTCGCTTGACTGATGTACTGAATCTCACTCGTTTTTTTTTTTTTTTTTTTTGAATGACCTGTACTACGTGTATAGAACAACCTAACCGTTATTTAATTTAATTTTTGTTACAGAGTGAGCTCGTTTCTATAATCTCAGATGATGAAGATGATAATTTATCAAGGATGTCTTCCAATGATCTCGCAGAGGCGGCAGGTTCTGTATATATATATTTTTTGACTCATATTAATAGTATCGTGTATGATATTTGGAAAACAAAGTGTGTTTAAATATTGGTGATTGCGACCACTTCAGGTTCATCAGGAAATCCGATCCCTTGGCAAGACGAGATTTCTTCTCATGAGATGGTAAGTGAACTTAAAATTTTATGAAGGCTGTCGTAGTAGGATCTGCCGATCTGGTAACACATTGTTGACACCCGAATTCCAAATATATATCTACAAACCAAACACGAAATGACACTGTAATTGAAATACAAACATGTGGTCTGCATGCATTTCATTCCAATCCTCCTAAAAGATTTTCTTTCGGCATTTACACTCCCTTTTAAAGTAAAAACCTGGATGGAAATGCCACCTAAGTGGTATATGGACTAACACGCTTTTAAAATCAGCCTTATAGGTTATGTTGATCTATAGATCAATTTAGAAGTTTTAAATTTGCTTGTACTCATGCCAGAGAATGCGAGAAACACATAACAAATCAGCATTTTGATATTTCACAAAATTATAGGTCCATAAGTTTCATATAGGGTTTTATTGTGGTCCTTTGCAGTATATAGTCCATGTAGGCTTCTTTAAAATGGAAATAATTGTTTTGGTTCCAAATTTGCAGGGACCAAGTGTTGTTGTTTACCCGGAGCCCGTTACATATGGAGGAAACTGTTACCAGCAAGCAACGCTTTTATTCTTCTGCAGTTTCGGCAGGCTTTATGCTTCAGAGAAAGCAGGGGGGGTGGAATCTCTTATACTTGAATGGAAGACTGTGGATATTATTAGTATCGAGTCACGGTGGTCGGACACTGTGAGTTAAATATTCTAATTTGTGGTAGTATTTAAGTTTGTTTTTCTTTTTTTATGAGTTTTTTGTGAAATTTTTAGTTTCTCAATTTTCTCTTCAGCCAGAA
Source organism: Artemisia argyi (assembly GCA_030686995.1). Classification (NCBI taxonomy): domain Eukaryota; kingdom Viridiplantae; phylum Streptophyta; class Magnoliopsida; order Asterales; family Asteraceae; genus Artemisia; species Artemisia argyi. The sequence goes on from CM060709.1 coordinate 278,722,006, forward strand.
ACAGCTAATATCTGCCTTCGTATCAAGTCGGAGCATCAAAAAGTAGTCACCAGTGGTCAAAATTCAGGTATTGTCATGTGGAGTATTAAGTTTAAGCTTTGTATATGTTCTTAATGCCTTATTTATTTACTATCTTTGAAGGAAGTACGCTAATAAATCAGCATATTCATGGTAAAAAATCATGAAGTATTTTTTTTTGTCTCGCATCTTGCTTATCAAGCTTAAAGGTTATGATGGAATTTGAGATGTATTGGTATTGAAGTCTTATCTTAGATCGCTGTACTTATCCCTTAATATAAATTTTAAGTTTCACCTTTTTGCTATTGTATATCCTTGTGCCATGTTAATTCTTTTTCTGACAGTGTAGAGATTGATGACTTATTTTCTTGATTATTGTGTTTGCTTATATTTTTGAGCTTTAACAATGAGGTGTCTTATATTATGCAAACCTTGTTAAGCATCTGATTTTACCTGTCTTGTAATGCACGTGTGTGACCACCCTCGATGGAACATGTTAAGTTCGTACCAATGCATATATGATTAAATATAGTAGCTGGATTTAACTTGCTTTTAGTTCAATCTTGCAGGCATCTTGGAGGTTGAATTTTCTGTCTTTGACCTTGATTGGGTTTCTATTCAAGATAAGATCAAATCATTAGATGCTCAGTATATAGAAAAGTGGGATGTTGATCTTGAGTGAGTTCTTTGCCACCCTTGTATGCTGCACTTGTTTATAAATGCTCAGTATTAAATCACTAATTGCTCTTTTTAACCTTGCATGACATGGCATTAAGCCATATTTCTTCAGTCTTCTCTGAAAGTTGACTTTTATGTTTCTGTTATACAGTTCATACGAGTCGTTTGAAGGTATAACATATTTGGAAGGAGAATGTGATTCTATATCCATTTCTAAGAGAGACTTTCAGCTGTTGCAGCCGGAGAAGTTTATCAATGATACCATTGTTGATTTCTATGTTGAGTGAGTTTTTTTGGCATTAACCTTATGGTTGCAAATTTGGGAAGGTTGGGCAACAGTTCCGGGTTAGAATTGGTAATCTTTAATATGGGACAAAAGGGCTCGGGTTGACTGGCGAGTTAATTGGAGCATTTTGGTGTAGATGTTATGCAAATGTTATTATAATATTAATCTATTTTATTGTTAATAAAGAGATCTAAATGTTGTTAGCATCTAAATATGCTTTGGGTCGAAACTTTCACCCGTTTCTATATTTAATAAAAGAGTTAATTGCATTTTTGGTCCCTGTGGTTTGGCCAAATTGCAGTTTTGGTCCCCAAAACTTTGAAAGTGCAGTGATAGTCCCCATTTTGAAGTTTGGATTGCATTTTTGGTCCCCGATTTGTGTGAAATGACCAAATTACCCTTGCTTCTTCTGAAGAAGACAAAGGGTATTTTAGTCATTTAACTTTATCCAGGGACCAAAAATGCAATCCAAAATTCAAAATGAGGACTATCGCTGCACTTTAAAAGTTTTGGGGACCAAAACTGCAATTTGGCCCATAGTCACATGGAACGCTGACTCGGCCGCGTTCCACGTTCCGGATCGTTCGTACCCAAACGCGGTACGATCGCGATCCGGATCGCTCGGAATCGCGTTCCGGATCGTTATTTTCGGCGTTCCCAAACATCAACAATCGCCGTACCAAAGTCTACTGGTTCGGCGTACCAAAACAAATCGGTACAGCGTACCAAAATGAATTGGTACAGCGTACCTAAACGAATTGGTACAAAAAACCAACTTTTAACCAATAATTACTCAACTAATTTAATTTTATTCACTTATATTAACATCCCAAACAATCTTTTGATTATTAATATATCATATGGATATTTAGCTTATACTTATCATAATGTAGAATTTTAATATTATTATTAATATGGTACATTATACCGAATTGGGTACATCGTACCAAACTTTATGGTACAACGAACCAAAGCGTACCGTAGCGTTCCGAAATGAGCCTACCCCCCGTCGTACCATATTTTAGGGACCTAGCGTTTCCCGTTCCCGTTTCCCGTTCCCGTACCGAAGCGACCCGCGTTTCATGTGACTATGATTTGGCCAAACCACAGGGTCCAAAAATGCAATTAACAATTAACTCTTAATAAAATTTATGACATGTTTAATGCAAATTTAACGCAAATGAACCCATTGTTAAGTAAATGGGCTGAATTTGACACCTCTGTTATCTAGGTGAGTACTAGATTTGGAATTTTAAATTGCAATGTTGGCTTTACTGGCAGACACCTGAAGAAGATCAAACCGGCGGATGCACGAGTTCATTTCTTCAATTGTTTTTTCTTCAGAAAGCTGGCAGATTTTGATGAAAATCGATCACCATCTATTGATGCCAAGGGAGCTTTTCAACGAGTTCGTAAGTGGACGAAGAAATTGAACATTTTTCAAATGGATTACATTTTTATTCCTGTAAACTTCAGGTGAGATATTACCAGCATTCAATTATGTATTCATCCTTATGCTCTCTTATTAGAACCATAAATATATGTGAGGCAGGTTGCATTGGAGTCTGATTGTTATTTGTCATCCTGGGGAAGTAGTGCATTTCGCAGGTATCGTTTTTATCTGATTGTAAACTTCTGTTTATTTGGGATATTTGGCCCTTTTTGTTAATATGATTGTCGCTATTGTAGATGATGAACTGGCAAGTTCACTAAAAGTGCCATGCATTTTGCACCTGGATTCTATTAAAGGAAGTCACAGAGGTCTTGAAAAGTGTATCAGATGGTAAGCTACTTGGAGTCTCTGCACGGGTTTTGTAGTTAATTGAGAGAATTTAGCTTCACGCAACTTTTTTTTCTTATGCTTTAATTACTTTTATAGGCCATGAAACTTAAGTATGCCCCCTTCCAAATTCCAAGCTAATTGCCATTACTGTATTAATAATAACAATTTCCATAACAGATTCTTCCTAAGGTAAAACAAAGAAAAAGAAAGGGGGGGAATTCCATATATACCCAAATGTGCTTCCCGGAACTGACAGAAACTCTGAAATTCCTTTTTACAAAATACAGCAAACTTCTAAGAACAATTGAATAAACTTTTTAGGCCTCGAATTGACAATCTTTGTTTAGAGCACAAACGGAAAATTAGTATCAAGAATGAGCTCAACGCATTATTTTTTTTTTTTCTTTCAATATTGACAATCTTTTTCTTACCCTTTTATTGCGAAGATCTAGGAGGCAGAAAAATAGAATGTGTTGAGCTCATTCTTGATGCTAATGACGTGGATAATATGGAAACATTTTGGTTCTTCAGATATTTGTTGTCCCTAGAAATGGCCATAGATGTGTTAGGGCTAATCATTAAATGATTGTAAAAATATATTTTTTAAAACTAAAACTAGAATATGATGAAAACCATAATCTCACTCACATGTGAATTTTGGACTAAGTAATAAATAAAGATCCCTGGAAATGGCCTAGTATAGGTAGTGTGGATGGCTCTTACACTTCTAGTTCTTCTATACACAAGCGTTTTTGGGAACTTAAGATTCACTTGTCCAACCTTGGATTTTACCAAGGATTTTTTTTTTTTTTTTTTTTTTTTTTTTTTTTTTTTTTTTTTTTTTTTTTTTTTTGCCACTTATATAGCCATGCTTTTGTAATAGTTATATTAGTCATTTTCAACTATCATAATCTATAACTGGCTTCATGTAGTTATTTTAATTTATTTTTTATTTTAGTATCTGTTTACGTACAACATTATGGCCTTTGCTCTTTTTTTTTTGGTTTTGATAATAACAACGATAACCCTACAGCTACCTGTGGGAAGAGTGGAAAGAGAGGAACAATGATGCAGCAGAAGATATTTTTACAAAATTCATGAATTTGCGGTTTCTGCGTGTTGAGGTACTAACTATATGTCATATGTCAAATAAAAGAACCATATTCATGCATCAGATGAATCAAATTCAATAATATTGAAAAATCAGATTGTTATACATGTTGTGTCAACTGAATACTATAGAAAATAGAGGAATTGTCTATATAAAGGGTCATATTGTTAAAAGGGAATTTCTGTTATTGTGTACTGTAATTTACAAGTGTTTTTGACATGTATGGTATACTTAGGCTCTGCATCTTCGTCATGGTAAATCTTTTTCTCAGTCGTTTCAAGTCTGTTTTGGTCAATATAAACAGTTATTGTATTTATGACCTATCTTTAATTTTATATACAGGCACCCCAACAACAGAACTCGTATGATTGTGCACTATTCATGCTGCATTACATGGAACTGTTTGTTAAACAGGCTCCCATCTACTTCAGCCCGTTGAACAACTTTGTAAGTCTATATGATCTATTTTATTTCTTACTGCATTTCTAAATGTTCAGATGCATACTAATTACTCCATATTTAGTTGCATGTGCTATGTAAATGTTAAATTAAAGCCATCTCTCTTAATGGTTACAGTTTTAAATGCCCTTTGTCCAACCATAGATGATCAAAATTGATGAGAAATAGCAGATACTTTTTTATTCAATTTTCTCCATGTTCATCATTTTCTTGTTAAAGCCAACTACTTCAATTATTTGAAATTTGATAAATTCATATGTTTACAACGAATGCTAATAACAAATATCCCTCTTCTCAGATTAATAAAGATTGGTTCTATCCTATAGAAGCTTCTTTGAAACGTGCTCGTATCAAGAGAATGATCTTTGAACTTGCTAAAACTAATGTTCAACATGGCTCATCACCGGGATGCAGTGGCAATTTATCTTATGAGCTGAAGGATGAGGATGATGATGAAGCTGATGTAGAGATTCTTCTTGAAACGTGCAACACAAAGGAAGCCAATTGTGAAAATCCATCAGGAGATGATGCATCAATAATGGTAGAGCCTTTAAGAAGTGAACCTATGAATGATGATGACATGGACATAAATTATATGGATAGCAATATCAATGAAGAAGGTGTTCAATCCCACCGCGAAGAGTTTTCTGGCTCAGGGGATAATGAGCAGGATCTTTTACAGATGGTTCTGTATGATCCTTCTATTGATGTCTCACCAATAAGGGTATGGTTATCTTTTTTGTAAATACAGATATCTAAGTTTCTTCAAGATTCGATACCTCATGCAAATGAAGTTTGTTTTCATACTCTCTAATTTGTTTAGAGGGTTATACATGGATTTAGTGCAAAACTGAATGTTGAAATTGAGAAGACAGAAATTTAGTCTCCATTGAAGTTACTTACTAAGGTGGCAAGTTGGGCAGGTTAGATAAAGGGTGAAAAGGGGTAATATTTAGTATGGGTTGACCCAAACTACTCTGTTTCTAGAATTGTTTATACTTTGGACAACATTTGATCTGTTCGACCGGCTTTACCCATTTTCTTTTTAACAAAGTTCCTTGGTTTTTTCACGGTTGACCCATTAGGGATAAAAACTTAACCTAAAACGACCCATTCATAAATGGGTTGAAATTACTAATGGTATTATATACTTGAATAGTACTCTTAACACATAGTGATATTTACTTCCTTGCTTGCACTACTGACTGTATCTGCACTCTCGGCTTGTTATTGTTTTCTCTAAACAGGAAATTGATGAGACAAAACACATAGAAGACATTGACGAGCAAGAAGGTGTAACCAGACCTCCTGAGACTAACAACATAGACCCTATTGTGACTTGCATTAATAAATCACTGAATTCATTACAACTAAGGGAAAATGCAACACCGTCAGGGGACGATGATGTACATGAAGCTCTTATGCTGGAAGATACAGACGACGGGTCAGATGATGATGTGCGTGAAACATGTGTTCTTGACGACAACGATTCTGATGATGAAGCTCAATTTCTGCTTGGAATTGGCCCATCCTTTCAAAAACCTACTACTTCAATTACGAAAGATAATCGTTCCAATTTGGCGGTTTCAAAAAGAGGGTTGCCTGTAGTTTCTCCAGCACCAAAGAGATTAAAGCAATGGTTTGTCCAGTCACCATGATCTTCATGTGAATACTTTGGGGCATTTTATTATTTGGATTTTGGTTATCGGAAGGATTATGCAGAGAGAAGCCAAGAATCTCCTTTTTGTTGAAATATCCAGGTAACTATACAACTGTGATCATATACTTTGGGGCATCACTTTAGGTACTGATGTCTTGAATTCATTTCATCGAGTGGTGGGGAAAACAATTTCTAGTTGAAAACCAAAGGTGTAGGTTTAATCATAAATCTTCTAATATGTAGATAGTCACCATGGATACTGACATGTATAGTTTAGTTGTATTATTTTTGCTTTAACATATCTTTTAAGGTCATATGCCTTTATTATCTTGTGGTTTGGCAAATATGGTTTTAGAGAGGTAGAAGTTTGTCTGCCTTTCGATCTCAAGATCAGTAACACTTTGGTTCCAGTCTAACCAAATTAACATATGCTTGGTTTTCTCGTCATGTAATTTAGAAAACATGCTTACACTTGCCATATGATCTTCATATGGTCATGTCTAACCAAATTATGCCTCTTTCATCTCCTAAGAATAGGGAAAATGCCTAACAGTCGGAGTGCTAGGTATTCAAAATGTTATTGGTAAGTAGGGGTGGAAACAAGCCGAGCCTGCCAGAGCTCGAGCTCGGCTTGTTTATATATATAAAGCTCGAGCTCGTTTTGAGCCTCATATTTTGAGCTCGAGCTCGACTAACTTATATAACATGTTGAATGAAATAAAGCTCGAAAGCTCGTTAATAACACTAAGCTCGAGCTCGTTTATTTTTCTAAGCTCGTATATGTATAGAAAATATATATACGAATATAGTTTTAGGGCTCGTTTAGGCTTGCGAGCCTAATCGAGCTTTATATATAAAGGTTGGGCTCGATCTCTATTATTAAACGAGCCTAAACTTAGGCTCGAACTTGGGCTCGAGCTCGTTTAGGCTCGGCTCGTTCGAGCTTTTTACAGATCCGATCCCGAGCTTTTCACAAACGGCTCGGCTCGTTTCCACACTTACGTAGTAAGCATTTGTCTTATAACATTCTTACGATGCACTATCAAAAAAACATCTCTTGTATAACACAAGTTAAAGGTTTTGATACCTATAGCTTTTATTTATTTTACATTAAAAAGACTAAATAACGAGTTGTTACCACTATGCTGGTTATTTATTTATTTTACGTTAAGAAAAACCCAAGCCATAATGCGAAGATGTGGTGCGCACTGGCGCCGCCATCAATGGCGCAGCTACATAGGGACCGTGGGGGGGAAGGGGGCGCCCGACCTCCCGAAATTTTTTTTGCGATGTAGGGGGTATATAGTTTTCGTGTAGAAAAATTTCGGTATATTCAGTTTCGACCCTCAAAATTTCGGTATTACTCAAAAAATAGCCTTAGAAAAAAAATTTAGATCCTGACCCCCCACTAAAAATTTTCTAGCTTCGCCACTGGCCCCATAGGACGAAAAGCACTATAAATGGGCCTTATAAGAGTGTGTGTCTACCTTTCAAACAAAACAAAGTTTAATGTGTGTTTCATTTAGGGTTCGACATTGCTTAATTCTGCTTTCTCTACTTCAAAAAATTTCATTGTGCTTAAAAGAGTGTTAGATTACATATCATTATGCTTAGGGTGTGTTTGGTAAAAGTAGTAAGGAGCAGTAGCTGTGAGCAGTGGATTGTGAGCAGTGGTCACCAGTGTTCTGAAAGGTTCAAGGCGCACTAAGGCGCAAAGAGAGGGGGGGGGGGGGGGGGGGAGGGGCAAAGAGCCTCAAGTCGAGGCGTAGTCCAAGGCACGAGATTCATGAATGTGAAGCGCACTAAAAACATTAAGTATTTTATAACATATATGACCATTTATGTAGCTTAAATAACACAAAATAACATTAAAATACTTGAGGCATACTTGGTAGGGGGTTATAGGGGGTGAGGAATGAGAAAGATAATAAAAAAATATGTTTGGTAGAGCATAATACAATGACCCATTACCCAATAGTGGGTAATGGACGATTACCCAATAAATTGGGGGGATTGATTTTCTTTACCTTTCCCTTTCCCCACCATTATCTTACCATTTCCCTTTCACGAGTTTGAACCAAGCAAACCCTTAATGCATGACACAAATTGCCATTATAAATATTAAAATGGATCAGTTGTCACTTCTAAAATAGATCAACTCTTTGGCTCGATGACCTATATAAAGATTAAAATCTATATCAGACTAAATATGCTTGTGTCCTACACTTGTAGCTTACATCTAACAAAGCTCACAATTTAACCCAAAATATCAAGCAAACAACATATTAATATTCCATGCACAATGCTATATTTTTATGATAATATGTCGTAAAGAAAATACTTAATGAAACAAAGTAACTTCTTAAAGAGAATTTCAATCAATAATCAATAAAATAAACATAAAATTAATTCAAATTTACAAATCATACAAATACTTACCCTATGACTTAAAATGCCCATGTATCTTATCTTAATATTAAAAAAAAAAAAAAAAAAAAAAAAAAAAAAAAGTTACATCTCCTAGGCGCAAAAAACCCAAGGCGCGCGCTTTTTATGGGATTCATGCATGTAATTAGCCTCGATCTGAAAAAAGCACAAAGGCTAGAGCCTTGCGCCTAGGCATGCCTTAGGCGCGATTTTGACAACTATGGTGGCCACAGCTCACCGCTCACAGCTTCTTAAAGAAGCATTGGAAAAATGAGATTTCCTAAAAAATAGCAAGGCTCACCGCTCATTTGCCAAACGAACAATAAAAATAATAAAGCTTATTGCTCATCGCCTCAAAAAGCTCCGCACCAAACATAGCCTTAATTATGCTTTTTGTCTTCTTTACAAACCATCACAACCACCTCCGGCCGCCAACACCACCACCACCACCGATCAAACCCCGCAAACCCAATTTCACTAAAATCACACAAATTACTAATAGAACCCTATTTGATACCTTGTAAAATAACTATATAGTTTTATTGATTGGATCACTTACATATAAAAAAGCATGCGTATTTATACTAAAGATGATAAGCAACCAAACCCTAAACATAATGGACCCAAACCACTATTGATTTTGGGTCAACTAACCTATCTAACATATCTAACTTCAATTTTAAAAGCCATATTTTTAACAAAATCACTCATATTCAAAATCCCCAACTTTAACAAAATCACTCAAATTTGAAATCAAATTACCTGCACATTATCTATTTTCAATTAAAAACTTAAATTGATACTTGTCTTCAATCTAAAACCTCAAACCCACAATATGACTAGTGAATATGCTAATTGCAATAACCCAAACTGAAACTTATAAAGAAGGGGACGAGTGGAGATGGTAACTGCAATAAAATTTTCACATTATCTTTTATTTAGTTTCATTAGAAATCAGATTTTCTATTATTTATTTACTATACACGTGTCAATATTTTCTATTGTCAAAAAAGTGTTAAGTGTATACTCCCTCCGTCAAATTATAGTCCACGTTTTTTTTTTTTTTTTTTTTTTTTTTTTTTTTTTGGGATGTCCCGATTTAATTATTCATTACTAAATATAGATATGAAAGTTTGATTGAGTTTACAATATTATCCTTATATAGAATTATTATTACAAACTTCAAAAAATACATTAATTAACTAGTTAAGGGTAAAATTGTCATTCTGACACACACCTACATATCTGTGTATGATTTAAAAAATTTAGACTATAATATTACTTGCATCTTTAGGTGCGTTTTTAATCTCATATAATTCAAATTGATTTTTATGTGTTTGTTTTAACTGGAATTTATGGTGCTTGGTCGGAGTTGAGATGTAGAAGATGAAGATGAAAAAAATGACCAAATTATCTTTAAAGATGTTGTATAATAAGTTTTTTTAAGTAAAGAAAACAAAATAAGTTGTAAATGTGAGTATATAAAGTATTTATAACTTTTATCCTTTAATTAATAATTAAGTAAGTCAAACTATATTAACCATAAAATCCTTCCAAGTTTCAATATTTGTTGTGAAAAATTTCAAAAGAACTATATAAGTTTCAATATTTGTTGTGAAAAATTTCAAAAGAACTATATTGAAGGTAATAGAACACTCATCCCTTATTATAACTAAAACAGATTGATGTACAACTAACTTATGCACATTTGAATATAAAAATTTCAATACAATTAAACTTTAATAAAACTACAAGTGGTTTTTATAATAAAAAATTAGAGTGATTTAATTGAAACAAAACTCAAACTAGATTAGTATTTGATGATTTTCAATATATATATATATATATATATATATATATATATATATATATATATATATATAAATGTTCATATCTTTTGGAGTATTGGCAACGTCATACCCGGCTACCCGCTAACTATATACACTTCTAGAGCCGGCAATTTAAGACTCATAAATTTAAGACCCGTGAATGTACTAAGTTGGGTAAATAGTTAATATGTGATGGATTTCGTTATAATATTCGAGATTGGTGCAATGAGTATTGATGCAAACCTCGATTGTTAACAATTAGGATAAATTGCAAAAATGGTCATTCACGTTTCATGAAATTGCAAAAATGGGACCGAGACAAAAAGTAGCGCAAAAAAGACACCAACGTTTCGAATTTTTGCAAAATCGCCACCGAGAGTCATTTTCCGTTAACTTTCCCGTTAAGTGCCATGTCACTAGGGGTAGTATCGTCATTTTATTGCTTTAATGATTAATATGTCCACGTGTATTGATTCAGGGACTATATTTGCAATTTAGATTTGATCTTTTATTTTACTTCACCACTACCACCACCCTTTACCAACACCACCACCCTCTACCACCACACAATCACCACCATCAAATCCCTTTTTCTTAAAAATAAAATTAAATGCACCATCAAACCCAGATTTTTATGAATTTTAACATTCAAAAACATTGATTCACTTTAGGTATAAATTATTAAATACAGAAAAATTAAGGGTGTAGTATCTAGCAACCATATATTACAAACATACATAAACATCTAATGAGAAAGCAGAGAGAGTTTGTGAAAGATTATTTCATTCATTGAAAAATGAGGGTTACAACAGTTTATATACACAATAGTCTTGCCGGGAAAAACTCTAACAGACTTTTAAAAGAGTTGACCCGTGTTGACTTTTCTATCTAAGCTAAGAATCAACTAAGCTACACTACTCCTCTGTACAATCTACTTATTTACATAGCATTACAAGTTACAAGACATTTGTGGTGGTGTAAGTAGTTGCATGAAGTCAGTGAAGAGATGAGCCTCTTTGATCCTTTGAGAGACTATTGAATAAGTATCAGGGCCAACATGCAGTACTTTGTGCATGCTGTCACCATACGTCTTCTTTAAAATAGGTATTGCCGTATGAACATCAAACGTGCAACTAGAGTCTGAAAATGTTCAAAGTATTCAAGTTAGCCTTTATCCCAAATCTAACCTATCTACTATCTCGTAGTTAATATATTCGTCAAACATATAATAAAGAGTCAATCTGTGTGATTAGATCAATTCCTAACCTTCAAGCTTGCTAAATGCTTTAAGGTCTGATCCACCTGCATTAAAAAACCATCTGGTAAGTCAGATACAAGAGGTGATACGCATAATTGCATACACATAGTATCATGATTTGAGATTAGTACAAACCCGAGCCTTTATAAACATAGCCAATCACAAGGACAAGGACTGTTCCCTGAATTATATAAAAAGAGTCGAATCAACTACTGCATTTAATAAAGAGATACTGTCCAAATATGGGAAATTTTGAACTTACTAGTAAGACGAGCACGACATATAATAGGGGCAAGTTTCGTGTTTTACAATTTCAGTGGTTCAGACCAAAAAAGGGTGAAAATCGGGTTTTAATTCCAGATCAGCAAGTTATTTGCAGAAAATTTCAGCATGTAACGACCCCTTTGACTGCATAAAATTAAGCATGTAACGACCCATTTAAGTGCAGATTTTTTAAGTAACAAAACGCACCCCAAGTTGGGGTTGTTTTGCAGCCAACAAACGCCCGCTGTTGGGGCTGTTTACAGCTAACAAACGCACCCTTTTGGTGCAGAAAAATCAACAGCAAACACATGCTATTTGGGCAGAAAATAGGCGGACAAACACAGTTGTTGGGGCTGTTATGAGCAGATGTGAAAGCTCCATTCGAGCTGTAAACAATAGAATCAAACACTCCCGTTGGAGCTGGTGTTGGACAAAAATAAGCAAACCCATACGCACCCTTGGCAGGCTGTGGTGGGTCGCAACAAAACTAAGCGCACCCTATGTTGGGTCGTGGTGTGGGTCGAAGCAACAAAGCCAGACGCACCCTACGTGATGTCTAGTTGAACCGAAGCAAGAACAAGCACCCCTTGGGTGTGGGCTGCGATAGCAGGTAAACAAACACCCCTTTAGGTGGTTTGACACAACAGCACACAACCACATCGACAACCCTCTTGGGTGTGGTCAGACCGGGAGTCAAAACCAAGCACCCTCGTGGGTGGTGGTTGAGCCGAGACACGCAGCAAGGACCACCCTTGTGGTCTTGTTATCCGAAACATAAGCTCACCAAATAAGCTACAATATGCTAAAGTGAAATCTAAACCCCAATCTGTGACCCATATTGGTCTTATGCTTGACCCTAGGTCGAATCAAACACAAACACCACCTTAACGATTTTTAGCCACACGAAATCTTTAATCACCTCACGAATTATTAACAAACGTTTTTAATCTTAAGAAGCATAATATTATACATCATAAGTTTATTAAATTATGTTTTAAGGCTCAATCATTTAAACCTTAAAAAACCCAAATGAGATCTTCTCTAAAAAAATCAAATCTAAATCACAAAATTTACATTTCACATAGTTCAAACACATACAAAATTAACGAGTCAATAAAGAAAAATCAACAGTCAAGTGACGTAAAAAAATAGTTAAAAGAGATTAACCATGGTCGCCGGAGATCGATCGGAGATAATCAAAGGTGATTCTAGAGAGATAAAGCTGAAGGATTTGTAGAGAGAGAGAGATGCAAAAAGACTTTTCAGGAGATGATAAAAGAATTAAAGAAAACAGTGGATAGATTTGGAACAGTGAAATGACGATAATGCCCCCTGTGACATGGCACTTAACGGGAAAGTTAACGGAAAATGCCTCTCGGTGGCGATTTTGCAAAAATTCGGAACGTTGGTGTCTTTTTTGCGCTACTTTTTGTCTCGGTCCCATTTTTGCAATTTCGTGGAACGTGAAGGACCATTTTTGCAATTTACCCTAACAATTATCTAACAGATTTAGGACAAGTCAATGGAAAGTAAGATGTTTCTTATCATTTTTTTTTTATTTGAAATAAATTCTTTTTGTGTAAAAACGGTCGGATCAACCCGACCAAAACCCATCTGATCGGGACCCATTTCAACTCTTGCTCTCGAATGCCTCGTTTTACCAATCGATTTGCTAAGATTACATTCCTACAATAATATCTATGAGCTTTAAGTATACTCTTCATCAACAGTAGGCTACATGAGGTCTCTTAAGGAGCTTTGAGGAGGTTGTTTCCATGAGGTCTCAAGTTCGAGCCACACTGAGTTTTCCTTCTAGGTAAGAATCTGTGTTGGACTCTGCCCACTCAGATGCGTCCAGTCTCTGACTCGCTAAATGATAATATTGTACTAACTTGCCGTTAAAAAAAAAAAAAAAAAAAAAAAAAAAAAAAAAAAAAAAAAAAGTCTACTTGAACAAACCTAAAACAACGCCTTTGAATTTTTGTTTAGAACAAATTACAAATTTAGCCATTCAACTAATTTAGCATTACATTTTAACACCTCTTGACCTTAGTAAAACAATGATTTTAGCATCTAAAATTATTAAATTTTTATTTTAACATTCCACAAACCTGATTAAATTTATATCCCTACAATCTAATATGGGCATCATGTAAATTTTATATCCGTACTTCATGAAATAATGTTTTTTTTAAACCCGCCGCAATGCGTGGAAGTTGAAAAACTCGTTTTATGTAATTTATACTTGGGAGAAATGTGGAAGTATGAAACTAAAGGGACCTGAACTCGGTGTTTCCTCAATCTAAATAGATCAATCTGGATTATGCTCTATGCAATGTTATTTCTACGGTGAGTTCCACTCTGTTAGAAAATAAAATTAAAAAAAAAAAAAAAAAAAAAAAAAAAAAAAAAAAAAATGATGATTGATGAAGACCCAAATAAACGGCTTAGGATTCCTTAGTTATGACTTATTAAAATTGTTTGGTTATTGAAAGGTTTTTAGATGTCCAAAAAAATTTTTTTGAAGAGCTAAAGAAAAAAGCAATTTTAATCAAGTTAAATGTCTTCATAGTAATTACAAATATAGGAACAAAAATATTCTAGTTTGTGCAACCGTGACATTTGTTTAAAAAAATTAAATTATTCCCTAAAATAGAATTATTTTTAAAGAAAACAAAGTTAATCATGTTAATTATAGAAAAAAAATGTAAACTAACATTTAAACATGGTAATTTAAGTTTATTAATTGTATTTAATAAATGTCGTGTGGCAGAAGTTAGGGGGTGGCAATGGCAAGGTCATAGAGGCTAGGGATCGGATGCCGATCGGCATCAACCATAACCACCTCTCCGGCATCAACGAAAAGGCATGGTCCAAGACCATCCTATGCCGAATCGGCATGCACAAAGACCAAGCAATTTTGGGAAGTTGGGCATTTAATACATTGAGCCATTTAATACATTGAACCATTGCCACTAAAAATTGAAACAAAGTCATGGTGAATTATAAAATGTGTTGTTGTCATGTGATTAGTTGAACATGTTTTTGCCACTTACTTTTTGCATCACCATTGCCACCCTTTAGAAAAAGCCATTTAACATACCGAATAACTCGTGAAATGTAAGTTGCGCATCTTTTATTTAAATGTGTCATTTCCATTGTTTGGCAGGAAATAATCAACAGTTATTACATAACGTTATTACGTAGTACATTATTTGTTAATGCATCAAATCATCTGTGTAGTTTTTGCATAATTTTTGTCAACCAGACCGAACAAAACCGAAAAGGATACCTGAACCTGGAGACAGGACAGAAAATTTGATTTTTCAAAAAATCCTGGAACAAGAACTTGTTACCATGAATGAGAACCAAATTGTCTATCTGGTCTCATCTTGGTTGTCTGGTTTTGTCGGTCCGGAACGCCTTTTGCACACCTCTTATACATATCCAGTGACACATTCTATGAAGATTTGTATATTTGCATTCAAGATTTCAGATTCTAAAAAATTGCCAATCGTTAGAAAGAATGACATACGGAACACAAACATATCCTACCCTGTTACACATTCTATGAAGGTTCTCAACTCGACAAGACTTGCAATTGGTCTAAATGAATGACATGCGAGCACACTATACTAAGCAATCATTATAACAATAGTGCCTACTTGTTCAAATCAACCAGTGGAGACCTTGCATCATCAGTCTCACCCTTACCCTTCTGCAACAGAAAAACTGGTAAATTCACAACATCCTCTTTAGCATCAGAATCCTGCAACATGTTCTCCAGCATTCCTGTCAATTCTACATCCTGGCAATATTCATTCATACGTTCAGATGCTATTTCCATTTGCATTAGCCAATCATCCCTTTGTAATAATAGCTTCTTAACATCTTCATGTAAAGCTCGGGACTGAACCTCAAGATTCTTCACTTGATTTTCCAAGCATGTTCTCTCAGCTTCAAACTGTTGCTTCAAATGTTCGCTATCTAATTTGTTGATTTGCAGCAAAGCGCTTAGCTTCTCAACATCTTCACGTAAATCTTGGTTTTGAGCCTCGAGATTCTTCACTTGATTATCCAAACACGTATTCTTATCTTCAAACTGTTTATTCAAATGTTCAGAGTCTAATTTATGTACTTGCAGCGAAGCTTGTAGCTTCTCAACATCTTCATGTAAAGCTAGGTTGTTAGCCTCAAGATTCTTGAGCTGGTTCTTCAAACACATCTTCTCATCTTCAAACTGTTCCTGCAAATATTCAGAGTCTGATTTGTTGATTTGCAGCAAAGCACTTAGCTTCTCAATGTCTTCATGTAAAACTTGGTTTTGAGCCTCGAGATTCTTCACTTGATTCTCCAAGCACGTTTTCTCATCTTCAAACCGCTCCTTCAAATGTCCGGAGTCTAATTTGCTATTTTGCAGCAAAGCTTCTAGCTTCTCAACGTCTTCATGTAAAGCTCGGTTTTGAACCTCAAGTGTTTTCACTTGAGTCTCCAAACACGTATTCTTATCTTCAAACTGTAGTTTCAAAAGTTCAGTCTCTAATTTCTGTACTTGCAGCTTCTCAACGTCTTCATGTAAAGCTCTGTTGTTAGCCTCAAGATTCTTGAGTTGGTTCTTCAAACACGTCTTCTCATCTTCAAACTGTTCCTGCAAATGTTCAGAGTCCGATTTGTTGATTTGCAGCAAGGCTTTTAGCTTCTCAAAATCCTCATTTAAACCTCGGTTTTGAACCTCCAGACCCTTCACTAAATTCTCCAAACACGTTTTCTCTTCTTTAAACCGCTCCTTCAAATTTTCGGTGTCTGATTTGTTGGTTTGCAGCATCGCTTCTAGCTTCTCAATATCCTCGTTTAAAGCTCGGGTTTGAACCTCATGATTCTTCAGTTGGTTCTCCAAACACACTTTCTCATCTTCAAACCGTTCCTTCAAATGTTCGGTGTCTAATTTGCTGGTTTGCAGCATCGATTCTAGCTTCTCAACGTCTTGATGTAAAGTTCGATTTTGAAACTCAAGACTCTTCACTTGATTCTCCAAACACGTTTTCTCATCTTCAAACTGTTTCTTCAAATGTTCAGTGTCTAATTTGTAATTCTGCAGCAAAGCTTCTAGCTTCCCAATGTCGTCATGTAAAGCTCGGTTTTGAACCTCAAGATTCTTCATTAATTTATTCAAACAAGTTTTCTCATCTTCAAACTGTTCCTTCAAATGTCGGGTTTCTATTTTGTTGGTTTGGAGCAAGGCTTCTAGTTCTTCCACATTTTGCGCGGACTGCAACAAGGATTTGTCTTTGACCTTAACCTTCTCACATAAGTCAGAAACTTCTTTTTCCAGTTTGTGTAAAGCCGCATTTATAACATCAATCTCAGTCTGTTTTTCTTCAGACAACATTAGAGCATTAGCCGCCTCTTTCATAAGTTCTTCTATTTTCTGGTTTTTATCTTCTATAACCTGTAAAAGGCTCGTTTTCTCTTGCTCAGAAACAACAAGCAGATTGTTTATGCTACTTTCTTTATCTTCAATAACCTTGAGATACTTTTCTTTATCCTGATTTTGTGCTTCTATCGTCTTTGCTCTTTTGGTAACCAACGCTTCTAGCAACCCAAGTTGTCGCTGCAAATCAGCAACCTTATCGTTTTGCTCGTTTGCTTTAGATACAAGGATTTGATTCTCAATCTTACATGCTTCCAGGTTTGTTGCAAGTTGCATATTCTGGCTTTCAGCAAACAATTTCCCTTTTTCTAACTCAGCAAATTTTTGTGATAAATCATCTAAATATTCCAATACCCGATTTTTTTCTTCCAGCAAGATTTGATTTTCAGACAATTCAGCATGCTTGTTCTTATGGGCATGTAGTTTTTCTTCCATAACATCAAATGACTCAACTCTTTTCATCAATGATGCCACTTCCTCACATTTTTTACTGAGATGCGCTTTTACTTCAGAAAGCAGAGTGTTCTTGTTCTTCAATTCCTCTGATAGATGAAGGATCATCACTTCGTTTTCTTTGTTCCGTGACTCCATATTGGATAAAGCTACCGAAAATTCAGATTTCAACACGAGGGCTAGTGAAGATATTTCTTCATTGTGAACTTCAGACAAGCAATGGCAAGATTCCACCTCATTTTGCAGGTGCTTAACTTGTACACTCTGAACTTCAAGTTTCGACGCGTACTCATTTATCTCGCTTCTCATATTCTCCAACTCAGATTTCCACTCGACTTCTTTTTGTTTCAAATTCTGACCACACTTCTTATGCACTTGTTCCAAACCATGATATTTCTTTTGAAGCTTCTTCAACGAGCCCATATCTCCACACTTACTAATTTGAGATTCCTGAAATTCTTTAAGAGACGACAGCAGATCCTTATTCTCTTGTTCCAGATGCGACATTTTGTACCCCAATTCTTTCAAAACAGAATCTTTCGTGACCAAAGCATCTCTTAATTCCGCAACCTCTTCATCCCTCTTATGTGACAACTTCTCAATAGTCGCCTTTGCTTCATGATACTCTGATGAAATATCCTCAAAACGTGACTTGTACTCAGCGATCTCAACTTCCAACAGTTTTCTGTTGCTTTCTTCATGTGCTAAAGCTTGGTTGCATATCCTCAACTGTGTCTGAAGGTTTTCAGATATTCTGATTTGAGAATCAAGACTCGTCTGAAGTGAACTGATCTCCTCCAACAGCAATGATTTCTCTTTCTCCCATTCTGCTTTACTAAATTTGAAATTATCTTGAAGCCGTCGATGCGCTTCTTCGAGATGTTGAAACTGTTCGTTTTTCCACTTTAACTGATCTTGAACATCTCTATACTTCTCCTCCAGTGTACTTATCACCTCATCGCGCTGCGTCACGTCCTTAGTTATCTGTGATTTGTCATCCATTTCCAGTAGTTTCTTATCTTTCAGCGATATAATCCTCTTGAGGTCTTCAATCTCCGTGTTACTAGATTCAACTTTCAACTTCAAAGACTGAGAAGTTGTCGTTGCTTCATCTAAAGCCAATACAAGCTCTTTGTTATCGCCCTCCAACTTTTGAACTTTTTCACCATATTCCAACCGAACCTTTTCAATTACAGAATTAAGGTGCTTAACAGACATTTCTTTTTCTTGAAAACTTGATTTGAGCTCGTTATGGAGTTGACTTAACGTAGATAACTCCTCAGACTTTGTACTCAGTTCCTGGGCTTGCTTTTCGGATTGCATCTTTGCTTCTTGAAACTTAGTCATCAATTCGTTTTGAGATCTTTTCAAGCTATTGCATAGATCCGTCTTGGTACGAACTTCTTCCTCAAGCAGTTCCTTTTGTGATCTAACTTCGTCTAATGCTTCGTGAACGTCCATTCTTTTTACATCTGTCATTGTGTATTTGTGTGTGTATTTCAGATAGCAACCTGAGAAATGAAATAGCTAATTGCTTAACTCATTGAATCCCCAACAAACCAATATATTAAATTAAAAAAAGAAAAAAAAAAAAAAAAAAAAAAAAAAAAAAAAAAAAAAAAAACAGAAACCGATGAAAAATAGTTCAAAAGTCTATTACAAGAACAGCTCACTCCTAGTTACTTCTTAAACTCGCAAAAATGGTAAAATCAATACAACACAGAGAGAGAGAGAGAGATGGCATTCAATGAGCTCGTTAAATCTCGCTCATCCACAAAACTAACTCTATATCGCTTATTTAACTCTAAATATCTGAATAGCTACATATTACAACCTGAGAAATGAAATAACTCGCTAATTAATTTATTAATAGTCTAAAAGTCTACTTTGTGGAATACACAATTTCTTTCAAGTAACCGGAATCGCAATCATGTCACATTTAATTCATAAATTTCCATAACAATACACGAACAGCTTTCCGTTACCTCACAGATTTTTTACTACCTTCAAATATCTACAGACCACATAAAACCTAGTTTTACTTGCATATAATAAAATCAAACCAAATTTGTTGGCCTAGTGGTAAGACACTACACATTTGGGGGTTAGGCCGTGTACATCTGAGTCAAAGACTCGCAACTTGAAGAGATAAATTAAGTATAATGAAACCCTAGAAACATGCGGTTAGTATAAATAAGGGAATGAGTCGTTACCGTATTCGATACGAAGAAGAAGATGATAAAGCTAATTTGTAAACAGAATTTGAAGATGGAAGTTTGAATTGGAAACTGACATTTTTGGGGGTTTCTTTTTTTGTTGTGAAATGATTTGAAATATGCCCGCCCGCCTTCAGATCCAAATATATGCATTAAATATTAAATATGTTTTTGGCAAAATAGATATTTAGAGTATGTAGCTATTCATTTAGAACATCTTCATCATGTTCGTTCGTTTAATTTAACCAAACAAATAAACAGACACGAACGCTTAAATTAACGAATTTCTTGTTCATTTCATTCATTAAGATACTAAACGAACATAAACATAGCAAACAAAAAAAATCAACCAAAACTTTCATATTCGCAATGGATCCGAATGAAAATAACCAAGAAGAAAGGAGTTTATCCGATATTGATGATAAAATTGACATGGAGTTTATGATAGTCGCGTTCGAATATCATCAACATTTTGAACAACAAGAAGCAGCAACAGAAGCTCGACAACGCATCCCGCATACACGCATCCACCGTGAGTTTGAGGTTGCCGAGGAACGTTTGCGTAGCGACTACCTTTATCAACGGTGTAAGTATTCGCACCGAAATTTTCGCAGAAGGTTTCGTATGCGCCGGAAACTATTTCTAGAAATAGTTGAAGGTATTCAGTCTTATTATTCCGATCCTCTTTCAGATTATCTTAAATTCATGGACAAAGGACCCGATGCTACAGGTCGACAAAGTATTAGTACACTTATGAGGTGTATAGCTGCCATACGCCAATTGGCATACGGCAACGCACCCGATGCACTTGATGAGTATTTGCAAATGGGTGAGCGTACTGCACGTGAATGTCTTGATAATTTTAACAAGTGCGTTATAAACTTGTTTATGCCGGAATTTCTAAGAAAACCAACATGGTCCGACGTTCAGGCTATTAATGAAAAACATGAGCGTAAACATGGTTTTCCGGGCATGCTTGGCAGCATTGATTGCATGCATTAGGAGTGGAAAAATTGTCCGGTTGCGTGGCAAGGGCAATATGGT
The DNA here is from genome assembly GCA_030686995.1 of Artemisia argyi. Lineage (NCBI taxonomy): Eukaryota > Viridiplantae > Streptophyta > Magnoliopsida > Asterales > Asteraceae > Artemisia > Artemisia argyi. The sequence continues at coordinate 278,742,923 of CM060709.1, forward strand.
AGCGGTTTTAAAAAATACCCCACCATAATGCTTGAAGTTGTTGCTTCACAAGATTTATGGATTTGACATGCATTTTTTGGGATGGCGGGGGCGAATAACGATATCAATGTTTTAGATAACTCTCTGTTATTCGACGACATCCTTGCTAACGAAGCCCCAAGAGCACCGTATATGATCAATGGACATCGGTATGAACGGGGTTATTACTTAGCTGACGGAATTTACCCGCGGTGGTCAACTTTCGTCAAGTCCTTCTCGGCAACCACTGACGACAAACATGCTTACTTTAAAAGGAGGCAAGAAAGTGCACCAAAGGATGTCGAACATGCTTTTGAGGTACTTCAAGGACGTTGGGGTATACTACGACAACCAATACGTGTACCGGAAGTTGTCAAGTTACAAAAAATAATGTATACTTGCATAATTTTGCATAACATGATCTTAAAAGATCAAAATTTTGCATTACGTGAGTATACGGAAATTTGGGTGGATCCGACACCACGGTTTAGCCGAGACAGGTGGATCGACATATGTGAAGGCCAACGTCGCATACATAGAGAAATACACGACCTAGATATGCATACTCAACTCCAACAAGACCTTATGGAGCATGTTTGGCGAAAACATCTTCAATGTCAAAATGAAGAAGAAGGTTCCGAGAACGATGAATAAGTGTTTGTAATATTTATGTTTTTAAATTTTATATGTTTCGTAAAGTAATATTTATGTTTTAATTCCGTATTGTAATATGTTTAAGAATTTATGTTATGGTTTTAAATAAATGAAGTATTTGTTAAAGTTTTAGGTTGAAATTGAAAATAATTGAGGTGAAGGTGAGTTAAGGTGAGTTATACTACCATGGTGGAAAGTGAAGAGTTAAGGTTAGGGTTATTGTACATAGATGTTACTAAAGTTTGCGTTTGTGTTGTCCTAAGGTAATAAAGTTTCAAAGTTTTCATCCAGATTACTCAACTTAATTTGACCGGTTAAATTTGTTACTCTGTTTTGGGTAACCTAGAGTTACCGGTGAAAATCCTACGTGGCATGCATTTTTTGTCATCCAGGTTACCCAACTTCTTGCGACTTGTTATATTTGTCATCCAAGTTATATTTATGTTAATTTGACCATTTTTATATATTTTCATACGTTTTAATCCGCTTTTATACATTTTCATACGTTTTTATCCGTTGTAGTCCATTTTCATACGTTTTCATATGTTTTCATCTGTTTTTATCTAATTTTATACATTTTTGTCTATTTCTGTATCGATTTTGACTCCTTTTTTGTCTGAATCATCAAAAGTGTAAAACACAAAAGTTGTCTGAAATGATGTTTTACATCAAGACTCGCGATATTTTAATAGATGAAAACGATAAAATATAAGAAAATGGATGAATCGATTTTAAATCACGATTTTAAATCCAAAATGATGTATCGATATTAAATCACGATTTTTATCCATTTTTATACATATTATATGTATAAAAATGGATGAAAACAATAAAAGATAAGAAAAACAGATGAAACATGTAATAATAGATGAAAACGAATAAAAGTCTATGAACACGGATAAAAACATATGAAAACGTGAGAAAAACAGATAAAAACATGAGAAAATGGATGAAAACGTATAAAAACGGACGAAAACTGATAAAAACCTATGAAAACATGAGAAAAACGGATGAAACAGACGAAAAAGGATTAAAATGTAAGAATAGTCAATGGGGACTAACGATGCAAATATTTTAACTCAATGAGGACTAACGATGCAAATAGTTAAATTTACGATATAAAAAATTTTGGACTAAATTCGTGATACCCCACAAACTACAGGGACCTAACATGTCAATGTTTGAAAATTGAAATGCCAACAACAGGTTGCCCACCGTGGGAGTGACCTGAGTGTACTGTTTTAAAAGGTTCAGTAACACATAAAACAAACCCGTGATGTTGAGTAACCTGGATGACAACTTTGAAACTTTATTACCTTAGGACAACACAAACGCAAACTTTAGTAACATCTTTGTCTAATAACCCTTAAGGTTAAAAGGTTAAAGCTGATATGGCGCTGACGTGGCAGTGAGTTATAACTTAAGTCGCCGTCAACTTACCCCATGCTCTTATGAAGAACAACATCATGTTATGTTGAAAAAAAAATAGAACCTCAAAGTTCTAATATGGTCTTTTAAAAAAAAAAAAAAAAAAAAAAAAAAAAAAAAAAAAAAAAAAACTCATTTTATGACTGAATAAAAAAAATATCATAACCTCAAGTTATGAGTGTATAAAAAATATATATGTATAATTAGAACCTCAAGTTCTAATATGTCTTTTTTATAGAGATCAAAATCATAATCTTATGTTATGTTGAAAAAGAATATTGGAACATCAAGTTCCAATTTGATTTATGTAGATTACTAAGTTTTATTGTTATTGTCATCAATCTTATAATAATGTATTGCATTTGTTTATGTCTTATTTATTTAGGGCCCGTTTGGTTGAGGTTTTGGATTGGGTTTGTCCTTGACAAGACGTTAGTCAATCATTTGGTTCAAGATTTCACTTTAGCATCTAGGAATCATATAAAAAAACTTCTACTGTTTCAATTCTTCGGTCCAACTACTGGTTTTCTGACATAGGCGGGACCAGATTAACTTTCTCTCTACATACTTTTTCTTTTTATATTATAAAGTAATAAAATCAATTTTTAATACTTTTATTAATTATTAAAATAATATTTTATAATTTAATTATTTATTTTATTTTTCTCTCTCCTCATTTAATTAAAACCTATACTTAAATCTAAGGGTGTGTTTGGTATGTGGTGTTCAAGGACTTTAGGCTGATAGCCACTTAAAATAAATTGTTTGGTATCTTCAGTTTAGATTAACGCGCCTCCATGAGCCCCATTTTTTTAATTCCCTTGACTTTCTTGGGTTTTTTCTCTCTACATGTATAAAACATATTTTTTTTGGTTTTCAAAAAATCCCAGCCACACATGCAACAGATTGTTTATATCATTTCTATTTTTTTATTCAAAAGTAACATATTCTTATCTAATTAATTTATATAATATATATATTTTTAAAATAATAATTAAATTTCTCTCTCTTTATCTACTTTCAAACATTTCCCAAATCCAAATCTAAATCTAATCCCACTTACAAACCAAACGCACCCTAATTTATTTCAAACCTTTCCTAAATCCAAATCCAATTCCAATCCCACTTACAAACCAAACGGGCCCTTACTTTAGCGTCACACATAGTTGTATAAATTTGATTAAAAAAAATACGTTGTATACTATCTTAATTATAATTAATGTGTAGCAGTGGATACATCTAACAATTCATATAGTTTATGTATTACGGTACAGATTCACATATAGTGTATGCCAATAAAGCTTTAACATAAATATTAGATATATTGAAATTGACTTCGTACATTGCTAATAAATTAATGTGGATCAAATCCTTCTTATGAAATTATATATGTGTTACTGTCGTATATCTTGTTTATTATATAAAGGTAACACTGTTTTTTTTACTTGTGACCTATGTGTTTATTGACACTGTTTACATATATGAAAAATCTTAATATGGTGATATGTATAATGTTTGCTAAATGATACACTTGTCTTTTTATGTAGTTAAAAAAATGTCAAATTCAAAACTTTCGAATATCGATTTTGCTGTTCTTGACATTTCTGGAAAAGACTATCTCCCTTGGACTCTTGATGCTGAGATCCATTTAACTGCAAAATAATTGGGAGAAATGATCCAAACTAGAAATACGGCCTCTGCACAAGCACGTGCCAAAGCCATGATATTCCTGCGTCATCATCTTCATGAGGACCTAAAAAAGAAATATATAACGGTGAAAGACCCGTTAATATTATGGCAAAGTTTAAAGGAAATGTTTGATCATCAAAAACAAGTAATCCTTCCTAAAGCTCGCTATGACTGGATGCACCTCAGGTTGCAAGGTTTTAAAAGTGTCAGCGAGTACAATTCCGAAATGTTTAGCATCACATCTATACTAACATTGTGCGGAGAAAAGATTACTGAAGAAGACATGCTAGAGAAAACTTTCTCCACTTTTCATGCTTCAAATATGCTTGATGTGTGGGGTTTGCACCAGGCTTTACCTCTCGAGGGATCTCGAGAAACTTACAACCCCCACCATGCAGTGTACCTGATCGATGTAGTATAGTATAATGACAAGTACCGGGGGATTGATCGTTCAGCTAGGAATAGTGTCGCTAGGATTAGAAAACCTAAAGACTAGGTCTAGAGATGAGAGATGATTCTTTTTGTATTCTTATATTTTTATGAAAGCAGGTAAAAATCTCGGGTTTTGAAGGAGTTGGCGGAATTAGTTGCTAGTCAACTAACCCAATATTAAGATGCAATCAAAATAAAATACTAGAAATGAAAATAAACTATATTAAACTAAAGTTGTGAGCAATATGTGGGAGAATTGTGTTTACTTAGATTTCACTACTCCCTAGATATCTTTTACACGTTAATTACTTGTTATAGTTGCGTGGATGACGGATTGTATTCCTTAATACCATTCATGGGGTGGCGTACTTACTTCCCCAATCCTATGAGCGCCTACTTCACTCCTATGTCGAGCCGGCTAAGAAGCTCCTAACATGGGATCATTAGAATTTACTCATGCATTAAATACAACCAATAAAACCTAGTACACATCGGTTCATGTTTCCTAAGACGTTCAAGCATGTTACACAATGGAGATCTGTCAGTTTTCTTAAGCCTAACATTGAAATCATTCATCCAATACAACCATAAACAAGTAATCAACACATAATTAACATCTAGGTTTCATTAGATCTAAGCAAACACAAGATAGATCTAGCCTAGCATGTTGAAATCAAGACAAGTAAAAGATATATTCAAACAACACATAGACATATTGAATGAATTAAGAGAAGACTTATCTCAATTGAACATGAAAGGATTCAAGGGGTGAAAACCCTTGAAAACACTGTAAAATATGACCTAGGGTTTACAAAGTTCGGCCCTAGTTTTCTCCTCACAAGTTCCTCTTTAATGAATGAAAAATAGAAAACTATATATAGAGTTTGATAGGTGACGACGTCAAGAACAAATGTCTAACGCCGTCATCTTGCCGCAAAATAGTTCCTCGGACTGCCTAGATCTGGGTCTGACGCCGTCATGTATTCCCCTTGTGCAGGCCGTCACCAATTTTACTCTTGACGCCCTTGTTGTGACGCCGTCAGGTTTGCACTGGGTCGTCATGGAATTTACTCTTGACGCCGTCATGGTTTTCCTCTTGACGCCGTCAGGTACTGTTCTCAGCATGGAAAATTAAGTCTTTGCCGTTTTCTTCACTTTTATGCTCCAAAAACGTCCAAATTGCTTCCTTTTTCCAGATTTCACTCCCAAAGTACCTAAAATCACAAAAGGAACGATTTAGGGTAATATTTGATCAAATAAATTCAATTCCGGTATTAAATGACCCCCTAAAAGTGGTTCATTTTTCGCCTCATCATATACCCTTACACTTGAGATTTGCTTGTCCTCAAGCAAATGCGCTTTTATTCTAATCAAAATACAAGTTAGGGGTCATTTAACACTAATATAAAAGTAATTACAACAAATAATCATTCCACTAAAGACCAATAGACAAGCACGGAGGTCATATGCTAGCACCTCACAAATAGTGTTTAGATACTCACATCTCTCGGGTGTAATAAAGTATAAATTACAATATGGAAACGGAAAATATCTCTCACTACCTGTCATTGCAAAATAGATTACCATAGGCTTGGGAAAGGATCAAACCTCCACCACATGGCGTAAGCACCTAGGATAAACTATCAAAGAGGTCTTTTAAAGGGTTGTAACGTTAGGTGTAGGGATATATAATACACGGTTTTGTTGGATATAGGCAGTTTTACTGGTGGCGAGTTAACAATCTTAGTTAATTACATGTACAATGTGGCGTTGCTAAGCCAAGACTAGACTCGACTTAAGCTAATAAATGAAAAATAACAAAAACATAAAATGAACATAGAATGAAAAGGGATGGTAGTCCGTATGTTTTTTCTCTTTTCTTTTTCTATTTTTTTTCTTTTTCTTGATTTTTTTTTTTTTTTTTTTTTTTTTTTTTTGTGCATACACTCTTACCCTACCATCCGAAATAATACATCGTAGGGAATGTAAATTCCCCTTACACTTGAATTTTTGCATACTTTACAATAAACTAATCTAATGACTCGAATTAAGAAAATCAAAACACTTTGAGTACTTTTAAGATTAACGCACATATGGGGGTAATATAAGATGTTCTTCCCCATTACTCCATAACATTAGTACTTTACCCATGAGTCCCAATCGTCCCAAAACAATATGTACAAGCATATGACTCGACTTAGCAACCATGTAATCAATTAGATAATTAACTTAGGGTTTAACAAATAACAATAATGCACTAAAGATGAGTGCATACACGGAAGGCTAAGGCGATTTGGGTGTACATTTAAGTGGGGTGTAACAAATTCTTCCTTTAAGTAAGATGCTTAAAGTTAGAAACAAAAAGATAGGCTCGGAGGGGTGTACTAGGGGTTTCGTGTACTAAAAATGAGTACAATGCTAAGGGTGTGGGAAAAATTAGTTGACTTAACTAGCCAAGTAATATGACTTAAATGGTAAAGTAATTATGAAACTGGTTTAACACAAGGGTGATCCTAATCCCTCTTATCATGTAGTAAATCCTACTACACGAATGTAGTCTCACTAGCGGTCTCGGGGTGCATCACTAACGCAAGTTCTAGAATCTAAATGCTACCGGTACACTCATAAGCACTAATAGCAAATGCTTTTCCTATCAAATCTAAAGGCGAACCTCACATATTTGGGTGGAAAATTTTTCTGAATGATACGGTTTTGTGCTAGTCATACAATCTCCTATCCATGAGTCGCTTGCTATGGCTAAAGTTTCACTCCTAAATGTTGTAAAAAATTTTAAATTTGGTGCTAAAATTACACTAACAAGTATTTCTCATAGTTTTATTACACATCTACTATTAAACAAACAAATTCAAGTGAAAGTGTATTTGTAAGGTATCATCATTTTACCCTCCCCTTACACTTAGGATGAACATTATCCCCAATGTTTAAGTAAAGAATGTAAAAGTGAAATGAGTAAAAATAATGAAATCAAATGCTCCCCTGATTCGCTTGGTATGGATAATAAGGTGGCCAGGTTAGATCTTCCTCCAATAAAATGAACAATCAAAGCTTCCCTTCCAGAATATAAATCATCTTCTTGTCATACATAACCTGTAAAACCTGAGAAAATAGACAAGACAACCTCGCATAAAATCGGCGACAATCTACATATGCTAATAAAACCTAGAAAACAAAATAAGATATAATGCTTGTGGAATGATGTTTGCAGATTTCCTGGAGATTATAAAACTAATAATTCAACAAAAACTTTAAGACTCCGTTAGAAAAACAAAACTGGTAAAATTTCCAGATTTTTACACGTGACGCCGTCAAGAGTAAACTCGTGACGCCGTCAGAAGTGACCTGCAGAAATTCTTATGTTAAGTTTCCGGAAAATTTCTGAAAAAACTTGGTCCTACTTCCTGGAAAATCCTGCAAAACATCATTATGACTCGATACAAGCATTTGACTCTAACAAATACGAATATACATGTTCACTTAATATTGTGGAGAATCATGATCGGTTTTGTTTCTTTAAAACATATTTGGGGTTTCCCCTTACACTTATCTTTTGCAAAAATACCTTTGGGTGAAGTTAAGACTAGGCCAAACAACAAAGTAAAGTATTTTCACTTTTTAGTTAAGAAACATGATCTACCAACAATAAAATAAAGCATGCATACAGAAGCAAATAACAAACAAACAAATTAAAAAATCACACACAACCATGGGTTGCCTCCCAAGAAGCGCTTTTCTTTATTTACGAGTCTTGTAGCTAGACTCAAGGTCATGGGTTACTACGTGACCTCATCGTTGGTTTCACTCTCTAGGTCGTCTTCTAAGCCAGTTTTGTATTCCGGACCTAGTTGCAAGCATTCTTTGTAGAAACCAAGCATCCTATTCATCACATACTCTACTCCTTTACGTCTATCCTCATCATTCCTATAGTAAGCTGCTTGTTTGTGTTCCTTTTCTATATTAGAAAGGAGGCGGTATTGCTCAATCTTATAGGTCATTTGGTAGACAATCTCACCATTCTCTTCTTTGAACCTAACTATCCCTAAAGTCGGATAATAACTCATCTTAGTGGCCTCAACAAATGGTTTTCCGAATATTACTTGGCTTAGGCAATCATCTATCACCAGACGAGTGTCTTCTACTATCATAAAATCGATCTCATAGGTGAAATTACCTATAATCACATGCAATCCCTTCACTCTTCCTACAAAATTACTTATCAAATTCTTATTGGGCATCATCCTATAATCAAGTTGTTTCTTCATCACCCAATTGTAATAAGTCCTAGTCATGATGTTTACAGGAGATCTAGGATCGATGTAAGCTTTCCATATATGCATATGCCCGATGTTGCATGGTATGTTGATGTTAGAGGGGTCTCCTATTTTGATAAGGGGTGTACCAAGGATATATGGTGTCTCGGGGCCATCGAATAAATCCTTATGGTATTCCCGTTCTTCTTTGGTGGGCAACTTATCAAAGTGCTTTTCTATAGTCTCTACTTCCTCTAACTCCTCTCCCATATTAACCTCAACTTCCCTAATTTCATCCCTAGTCTCGGTTTCTACTTCAACTTCATCTTTGTCACTTTCTTCTATATTCTTATCTATTGGCTTAATGGTGACAACATTGACAAAGTGGACATGTTTGGATGATGAGGGGTCCTTAATTTGGATTCCGTTATTGGCGTCCCTAGTGTCCTTCCTAGGTGTAGTTAACGCTTGGTTGTTGAGGGCTTTCAACAAGTTGTCTATCTTGTTGGTCATCTTCGTTTGTTGTTGGTTGAATTCGGTTTCAAACCTAGCTATGCGAGCTTCTTGAGATGCCATAAACTTAGACATCAATCCTTCAAGATTGTTGGTACTACCATAGTTGTTAGAAGGATTGTTGTTGAAAGTACGGTTGGAGGGTGAACCGTTTGGTTGATAACGATTAGGCGGATTGGAAGAATTGGCTTGATTTTGTTTCCACCTAAGGTTTGGGTGATTTTTCCAAGAGGGGTTGTAGGAATCACCGTAAGGGTTTGGCTCGGGTTTGAAAGTGTACCACTTATCTCCCGTTTCGTCAGTACGCGAGGATGCGTAGTCCGCAAAAGCTGTTCCGGGGAGTTCCACACAATCACGAGTGTCATGGGGACCACTACATAATTCGCATGAAGAAGTGATTTTGTTCACTTGGCTTGAAGGCTTAGGAGCTTCGTAAGATTTCATGAGAAACTTGACTTTGTCCTCAAGTTCCATGATCCTACGATCGGGAGTGCTAGAATTGTTCGAAGGCAAAGATATTGCCTTGACCGTTTTGTTCAAGTCACGGGGATCATTCCAACTTTCGTTGTCATAGAGAGCAAGATCTTCTATGAGTTCCCATAATTGTTCCGCACTTAGATCACATAGCTTACCACCGGCCGATTGGTCAATGGCTCGCCTTGTGGAGAGATCGATATGGTCATAGAAGATTTGGACTTGGAGCCAAAGATCTATGCCATGATGAGGGACTTTTTGGAGTAAGTCCTTGAAACGAGTCCATGCTTCATATAGAGTTTCATTTTGACGTTGTTGGAACATCAAGATGTCATTTCTAAGCTTGGTAGTTCTCCCCAGTGGGAAAAATTGAGCAAGGAAACGAGTGGTGAGATCACCCCATGTGGTGATGGATCCCGCGGGTAATCGCTCAAGCCATTGGCTAGCTTGATCACGTAGAGAGAATTAGAATAGGCGTAATCGGGTTGACTCTCTAGTTGTAACATCAAGGTCTATAGAATCTACGATTTTAAGGAAGTCCTTGAGATGTTGGTTTGGATCTTCGGAACGAAGTCCATGGAATGCACATCCGCTTTGCAGCAACCGGATGGTGTCGGATCGCAAGGGGGTCACACTGGCTCCGGTGAGCTCAATAGTGTTTCGATAGCCTTGGTGGCTAGGTCGGGAATACTCTCCTAAGGTTCGGGGCCTAAGAGGTTCTAGTGGTGGGTTTTGTTGTGGTGGGATGACGGATTCAAAGATGTTCCCATCGTCCATGATGTCGGGTGGTGAAGAGTTACGAACAAAAACACGAAGAAATAAGATAGACTAACGAGATCCTAAAAATAAAAATAAAATCTTACTAGAAAGGAATCTAGCAAGTAGACATAATAAAAAGAGATTCTAACCTAGACAATAACTATTCCCCGGGCTGCGGCGCCAAAAACTTGATGCGTGGGGTTTGCACCAGGCTTTACCTCTCGAAGGATCTCGAGAAGCTTACAACCTCCACCAGGCAGTGTACCTGATCGATGTAGTATAGTTTAATGACAAGTACCGGGGGATTGATCGTTCAGCTAGGAATAGTGTCGCTAGGATTAGAAAACCTAAAGACTAGGTCTAGAGATGAGAGATGATTCTTTTTGTATTTTTATATTTTTATGAAAGCAGGTAAAAATCTCGGGTTTTGAAGGAGTTGGCGGAATTAGTTGCTAGTCAACTAACCCAATACTAAGATGCAATCAAAATAAAATACTAGAAATGAAAATAAACTATATTAAACTAAAGTTGTGAGCAATATGTGGGAGAATTGTATTTACTTAGATTTCACTACTCCCTAGATATCTTTTACACGTTAATTACTTGTTATAGTTGCGTGGATGACGGATTGTATTCCTTAATACCATTCATGGGGTGGCGTACTTACTTCCCCAATCCTATGAGCTCCTACTTCACTCCTATGTCAAGCCGGCTAAGAAGCTCCTAACATGGGATCATTAGAATTTACTCATGCATTAAATACAACCAATAAAACCTAGTACACATCGGTTCATGTTTCCTAAGACGTTCAAGCATGTTACACAATGGAGATCTGCCAGTTTTCTTAAGCCTAACATTGAAATCATTCATCCAATACAACCATAAACAAGTAATCAACACATAATTAACATCTAGGTTTCATTAGATCTAAGCAAACACAAGATAGATCTAGCCTAACATGTTGAAATAAAGACAAGTAAAAGATATATTCAAACAACACATAGACATATTGAATGAATTAAGAGAAGACTTATCTCAATTGAACATGAAAGGATTCAAGGGGTGAAAACCCTTGAAAACACTATAAAATATGACCTAGGGTTTACAAAGTTCGGCCCCAGTTTTCTCTACACAAGTTCCTCTTTAATGAATGAAAAATAGAAAACTATATATAGAGTTTGATAGGTGATGACGTCAAGAACAAATGTCTGACGCCGTCATCTCGCCGCCAAATAGTTCCTCGGAATGTCTAGATCTAGGTCTGACGCCGTCATGTATTCCCCTTGTGTAGGCTGTCACCAATTTTACTCTTGACGCCCTTGTTGTGAGGCCGTCAGGTTTGCACTGGGTCGTCATGGAATTTACTCTTGACGCCGTCATGGTTTTACTCTTGACGCCGTCAGGTACTGTTCTCAGCATGGAAAATTAAGTCTTTGCCGTTTTCTTCACTTTTATGCTCCAAAAGCGTCCGGATTGCTTCCTTTTCCAGATTTCACTCCCAAAGTACCTAAAATCACAAAAGGAACGATTTAGGGTAATATTTGATCAAATAAATTCAATTCCGAGCTTAAATGACCCCCTAAAAGTGGTTCATTTTTTGCCTCATCAATGCTCTTACAGCAACAATATCGATAACGTGGCTTCAAAAAATACCATGAGCTAATATATGTTCTCCTTGTTACTGAACAAAATAATGAGCTTTTGATGAAAAATCATCAAGCACGCCGCACTGGTACTACTGCATTGCCTGAAGTGCATGCAACATCAAATGTGAGGGGTCGGGGTCATGAACATGGTAATAACTGTGGAAATGAACGAGGTCGTGGTCGTGGCAGTGGACGTGGTCGAAATATTGTTTGGCATCATGGTGGTTATAATCCTAAGCCATACGATTTCAAGAAAAAAAATGATAAAGGCAAAAGGATGCAACATCAAGCTCCTAAAAAACCTAGAAATGCTTGCCACATATGTGGCCTGAACACTCATTGGGCAAAACAGTGTCGCATCTCCAGACACTTTGTTGATGTTTATCAACCATCACAAAAAAATAAAGGAAAAGACATTGAAACAAATTTCATTGATAATTTCAGTTATGATGAGACTATTCCTAATGTGCGCTTCGACTCCTCAGATTTCTTTGATGATGTCAAAGATGTTGTTGCTTCAATTTCCAACGATGAAAATAATAACTAGCTATCTAGTTGCATTTTCATTTTTCCACAATAAGTGTTTAAGTTTAAATATGGGATAAATAGTTAAATGGCCCGGTTGCCCTGAGTCTAGGCATATTTAGCCCGATTTTGCAATATTCTCGATTTAGCTGGCAACTATTAGTAGTTGGGCAACCGTATATAGGGCAACTGGTTTTTTGGTTATTTTACATAATATAGATACTATTTATCTATATCTCTCTCTCTCTCTCTTTATAACAAAAATACAGATCTATCTAGCACTACCATCACCAATTCAATCTGACACCACAACTACAACTCCCTCCCCACCGGAATCCCTCCATCGCCGAAACCCCATCACCAATGAATCCCCACCATCGTCGTAACCCTCCACTGCCGCCGTAACCCTCCACCGCCGCCGTAACCCTCCACTACTACTACAAATTTTAGAATAGAGCCCCTATTAAAGCCATGTTGATTGAAAAAAAGGGCTCTATAAACAGTTCCGGCACACAACCTAATGTCCAACTCAACCACTTCAAACTATATATCTTCTCCACAATCACACACAACCACTGCCTCCGCCGTCTCGCCCCACCACTGCGGCGACGTCGCGCATCACCACCGCCGTCTCGCTACCATAATTACTAATTAGGAGGTATGGCCTCGATTTTATTTACTATCCAGGTAAATGGTTTTTACTATTCAATTTTCTAGCAATTAGATACCAGTATATGTTATTCATTTTATGTTTAGTTTGATTTGGGTATTTTATTGTTGAGTTTCAAATATATTTGAATCTAATTGAATACAAGATGCTTGATGAAATATATTTGCCTGTGCAAAAGGAGGTTAGCTTGTAAATTTTCACAAAATTCTAATTTGTTGGGATCAAACTTTCATGTTCAGTTTGTTGGAAATGGTCTTGAGAAGGTTACATCCATTTTATGCAAGAGAGATAAAGCAGTTGGAAGTGAATCACTTTTTGATGCTGATATTGCAACCAGTTTAGTTGGGTGTTACAAGTGACGACAACCAATCTTGGTAACGAGAAACAAACCTCCTTATGAGGTGAAGCAAAAAAGGACAGTAACATGTTCTTTCTGTCTTGAACCAGGTCACAACATCAGTTGGTATAAGAAAAAGAAGGCTCTTAGCATGCAAGAAAAGGAATGATGCCTATCTAGTTATCAAATGTTTAGTTTTCTTTTTTGGTGAAAAAATATTGTACATTGACACGCTTAGCGCTAACTTGTATTCCAAATTCATCTCTTTGCAATTGCGATTGCATTTCTTAGTTTCCTCTCAAATTCGCAAAAATAATGATACTGCTACTTACATTCAACTTGCTGAAACGGGTCAATTATTTAATGATTGGCGTTTAAATGGGTAAAATTTGAAGCTGGTTAAAACTCAATTTTGGCAACTACAATTTGGTTACTGCCATATATTCAACTGCTGAAATGGGTCAATTACATAATAATACTGCTAGTTACACTCAATTTTGGCTACTACAATATATTGTTGCTCTTTAAGTGGGTCAAGACTTAAATGGGGTGTTTGGTTCAGTCTTCAAACGGATAAAAATGAAGCGGAACAAAACTGAGTGTTTGGTGAAAAAATATTGTTATTTTGTTTATCAACTACAAGTCATGTTTTTTACTTCGATTCGTCGAGTGAAAGATGGATAACTGCCATGCATAAGAACCTGTAAAAAAGAATGTTTATTTTTTGTCCAGTTTTTGTTTGGTTATGTTGGAGGTGTGTTGGTCAACCTGGTTAGTATATGAAGGGATGGACAATTAATATTTGTTCATGCATGTGGAAGTGAAATGAAGCATAATAATTATTAGTTTGTGTGGCTCAAGGGTGATAATTAAACCCGCTGTGCCTATAAGTGACATACAAACATAAAAACTTAATCACTAACAAAGCAAAATCTCAATCGAAACACACACATATACACCCTAAAAAGCAGCTTTTTATAACAAAGAAAAAGATGACAACACCTATGTCATTTTTCAAGGAGTTAGGTGCTGCTGCTGGGTCAACCTTGGTTAGAGACATGATGGTTGTAAGGTTCGAGAGGGAGGTCACTGTCATATTGGTGGATCAAGGGGAGCTAAGAAAAAAAGCTAAGGAGATAATGAGTCGTGTGGCTGAGAGGGACTTTGTGCTCGGAGAGCGGGGATGGTGTTTGCTTTTGACTCATCTGTTCAGAGCATTTTAGAGCTCACGAATCTGCAAACCCAAGATTTGACAGAGGTGTCAATGATCTTGGTGAATGTTATGAAGAAACAAAAGCAAGCAGCGGAGCTTATGTCGTTCATTCAGAAGCTCATGGCCATGCATGCCATACTGATGCATTTTGTTTTTATCTTTTTGAAGATGTGTTTTGGGTTTAGGGGTTGGTGGGAATGTGTAGGGTTCTTGGGATATTTTGATGAAAATGTATCAAGGTTCAAGTTGGTAGTTGTTTCAGATGTAGAAAAGTTTTTGTGTTACTACTTAACTAATGTAAGATTTATGGCATGAAAGCTTTATGTTGGAAAATACTTGTGTGTGTTTTTTTTTCTTTTTTTTTTGTTGTGGTGGTGTTGTCGTCATGTGTTGCTTGTTTGCTCTGCTCATGTGTTGGTTTGTTTCGATACCGTTGGGATTAAGTTTTTGGCGAATAATGCACCTGTTAGAATAAGGTGACTGTTAATGGTAAGTTATGGCATTGCTTAAAAAAAGATAACATATTGCTGCTTGTAAATTTTACCTTAACTGTAGCAAAATCAAGCACTGAGAGCCTTGGGTTTAGATATATTTGGTGCCCACCAGCCTTGTTCCTATGATAAAAATGTTTTGGTTAATTCAAGTATCTATTATCACAAAGTTTTCAACATAAATAAAAAGAGAATGTCAACTTGACCTTCCTCCTTGATTCACACGCGTTAATCATGCTTGTCAATAACCTGGTCTAACGATGGGCCCAACAAAGATCACGTGTTTAGCTGCAATCAGACGTTATTGATTGAATGGATGTCAGACAGCCGATAACTGATTGGATGAGTCTAGGTCTGACATGCCATTCAATCAACAAAGCTAGATTACTGCGAAAATTTCAGTAATGCGACCACGGTTGTAAAAATAGTTAGAAGGCTCAGAATTCAATTCATTTCTTGAACGTCTTGGGGAAAATCGCTTAAGAACTCTAGACTTGATCGTTGAATCTCCTCAGGATTTTCCCAAATTCTTTTATCTATTCATCGTATATATCATAATTAGTAACAGAAGAAGCTTTATAAAGGAACAACAATAAAGTACATGAAATGTACAAACATATGTTGATAAACAAACCTGTTGTAACGTAGGGTTGTGTAATAAACCAGTAGACCAAGTTACCATTGATCAGAATCCTTCCAACAAGAATGTTGTTCTTCCTGAAACGAGCAAACTCGTGGTCAAATAAATGACCAAATAGATAGTTCGTAAAACCTCTAACTCCACATAAGGGAAACATCTTTGTAGCCTTGAGGTTAAGAAAGTTGGCAATGATTGACTTGCCACCATCACAATCAATTACAACCTGCAAGCATTAAGAACTATACTTAGTCTTTAAGTTGATTTCGTAATAATATATTTTCACCCTATACTTAGTCTACTGAAACCATGGAGTAAGGTGCAAATATAGTGAACTTGAATCATTCAGAAATGCTAATAAATATGATCGATCTGTTGATCAGCTTGTACTTAATCA
The DNA here is from genome assembly GCA_030686995.1 of Artemisia argyi. Classification (NCBI taxonomy): domain Eukaryota; kingdom Viridiplantae; phylum Streptophyta; class Magnoliopsida; order Asterales; family Asteraceae; genus Artemisia; species Artemisia argyi. The sequence continues at coordinate 278,759,074 of CM060709.1, forward strand.
AGCTCATACCTTGGCCATAATGGAGCTTCCATCAATGAACCGAAGAACTGGCTTAGTGGTATTCGGGTTGATTTTTATTGATTCTAATTGACAACTTAACTTGACTGTTGCTGGAGGAAGTGCAGCATAAAGAGTGTCGATAAGATCCTTTCTTTTCACACAAATTATGATCAAAACATACCAACCTATATTTCAAAAAAAGCAACAATTTACAAACAAAAAAATAATAAAAAATAAGCAAACTTAAAAAACTGCATATAGTGAAAATGCATATCAAACCAACATAAAATATATAAAAAAAAGTACCTTAATTTTACTTAAACAAGGATTATAACACCTAATCTGAAAAGGGTATAATCAGATTCAATCGGATCCCTCAAAAGCTGCAAAAAGATTATAACATCTAATAAGAAAAGGGTATAATCAGATTCAATCGGATCCCTCAAAAGCTGCAAAAAGATTCACAAAACCAATGGCGGTGGAGTGGGGCGGAGCCGCCGTGAGGCAGTGATTGAGTGAAGAAGAGAGGTCGACGGAGCGGTGGAGTGAGACGCCGTGAGTTTCTGATGGAGACGATGGACTAAGGTGGATACAATGGGATGGTGCACGATGGAGACGACAGTTTTACGCGATGGCGGTGGCGAGTAGGAGACGTTGAGTGGTTCACCATTTTTGTATCTATGAGTGGGTCATTGTAATGACTTGATCAAAAATTGTGATTTAAATTTGGAATGAAATATTGTATACATCCATCTGATGGAGAGAAAAATTTTGTTACATGTGGATGTTTAAAGTAAATATTTAATCGTGATGTGTGTTTTTCTTCAGTGAATCATATGTGACGTGTAGCCTTGTAGTCGTACATAGATCAATATAAGGTTTATTATTTTAATCCATGTTAAATGACCAAAATACCCAGTTGCTCATGTATTGGCTGCCCAAAAAACAAAAGTTGCCCAAAATACAATACGTTCCATGTACCTCGTACCAACAGTGGTTGGTCGAACACGTGTCATCCTGTAGTTGGCTATATGCTAGTTGCCCATGGCAACTCGCGCTAAATCGAGAATATTGAAAAATCGGGCTAAAAATGCCTAGACCGCAGAGCAACGGGCCATTTTGGTAATTTTTAAATTTTGTGTTGAATAAGCTAGGTTTGTTCTAGCATTGTTACTCATGTTTTGAATTTTAATTAATGAAGTATTTATTTTTTCTTTAAAGTTTTTTTTTTTTTACTTTGAAATGCTTATTTATTTATTCTTTTTATGTTCAAGGATTTGAAAAGCATTTTGGAAAACGGTGAAGACGAGTGTCTAGTAGATAGTGGAACAATAAATACCATTTTGAAAAACAGAAAATACTTTTATAAATTTCATATAGCAAATGCAAATGTCAACACAATCTGTGGTACTAGCAACTTAATTGAAGGCTTTGGCAAAGCCTGCATTGTGTTACCTAAAGATACACAATTAATAATAAATGATGCGTTAGGAAATCTACTAAGTTTTAAAGATATAAGATGGAGAAATCTACTAAATTTTAAAGATATAAGACGCAATGGTTATCATCTTGAAACCATGACTCAAAATGAAATTGAGTATATCCTAATCACATCCATTGAAAATGGAAAAAAAGACCATAATGGAAAGAATGAAAGGTCTATCTTCTGCATTGTATTTTACATACATTAATCAGACATAAACAAATATGGTTTCTACCCGAAAGGGTATAGATCCCAAAATATTTACCCTTTGGCATGATCGATTGGGTCATCCGGGTGATATTATGATGAGGAGAATAATTGAGAGCTCAAATGGGCATCCACTAAAGGATCTCAAGATACTATTATCAAAAGAATTATCATGTGGAGCATGCTCTCTTTGAAAAATGATAACTAGGCCCTCAATCAATAAACTTGAAAAAGAATCTCCTTTGTTTCTAGAAATAATTCAAAGAGACATTTGTGGGCCAATTACTCCTCCGTGTGGACCATTTCGATACTTTATAGTATTGATTGATGCATCATCCCGATGGTCCCATGTCTTGCTTTTGCGAGGTTATTAGCCCAAATAATTCAATTAAAAGCACATTTCCCAGATTATCAAATCAAAAAGATCAGACTTGATAATGCAGGAGAATTTACATCTCAATCATTTAATGATTTGTGTATGTCAATTAGAGTTATGGTTGAGCATCCTGTAGCACATGTGCATACACAAAATGGTCTAATTGAATCTTTAATAAAAATATTACAACTTATTGCTAGACCACTACTTATGAAATCAAAATTGCCATCCTCTGCATGGGGACATGCTATCTTACATACTGCTGCTCTTATTAGACTAAGACCAAACACATCTCATAAGTATTCTCCACTCCAACTGGTTTCTGGAAGAGAACCAAGTTTGTCTCATCGAAAAGTCTTTGGTTGTGGTGTCTATGTCCCAATAACACCACCACAACGAACAAAGATGGGACCTCAAAGAAGATTGGGAATTTGTTTTAAAATACTATTAACTGGGGATGTTTTTATAGCACATTTTGCTAATTGCCAGTTTGATGAAACAATGTTCCCAATCTTAGGAGGATAAAATAAAAAGTTGGACAAACAAGGTGTAACTTGGAATGCATCACAGATATCTTTTCTTGACCCTCGGAGTGGTCAATGTGAATTGGAGGTTCAAAAGCTCATTCACTTGCAAAGAATAGCAAATGAATTGCCTGATGCATTTACAAATACAAAAAGAGTTACAAAATCATATATTTAATATTTAAATGCGCCTTCTCGAATTGATATTCTGAGTCAAATGTACGCAGAAAGCGTGGAAGACCAATGGGTTCTAAAGATACAAATCCACGAAAAAGGAAAGAGCGGAATACAACTAGCAAAGTCCAAGAAGTTGTTATCAATAAAATCCCATAAGAGATTAATAATAACACAGAAAATGTGGAAAAATCTCTTGAGAATAGCCATGTACCTAATAAATATGAGATCTCAATAAACTTTGTACAAAATGGTACAACATGAAATCGAAATGAAACATGTGTTGATGAAATCTTTGCATATGCTATAGCAAATGAAATAATAAATGATGAAGTTTCTGTGCCACAATCTATTAGAGAATGTCGACAAAGAAAAGATTGGCAAAAATGGCAAGATGCCATACAAGCTAAACTAGATTCACTTGAAAAGCGCCAAGTATTTGGCCCTATGACATTAACCCCAAATAATGTGAAGCCGGTAGGCTATAAATGGGTATTTGATATAAAAAGAAACGAGAAAAATGAAATTATGAGATACAAAGCAAGACTTGTAGCACAAGGTTTCTCACAAATACCCGGGGTAGATTATGAAGAAACATATTCACCTATTGTGGATGCAACGACTCTCAGATTTTTAATTAGTCTTGCAAATGTTGAAAGGCTCCAAATGCGCCTTATGGATGTTGTCATAACTTACTTGTATGGATCACTTGATAGTAACATTTACATGTAAATCCCTGAAGGATTGAAAATGTCGGAAGCTTGTAAATCTAATCCTCGTGAAATGTTTTCAATTAAATTGAAAAGATCTTTATACGGGCTAAAACAATCAGGACGAATGTGGTATAATCGCCTGAGTGAATATCTTTCAAAAGAAGGATACAAAAGTAATCAAATAAGTCCGTGTGTTTTTATCAAAAGATCAAAGAGTGGTTTCACAATCATTGCAGTGTATGTTGATGATTTAAATATCATCGGAAATATTTATTAAATTGAACATACTGCAAATTTGTTAAAGAATGAATTTGAAATGAAAGACCTTGGTATGACAACCTTTTTTCTGGGCTTGCAAATTGAGCATTTTTCAAATGAAATATTTGTCCATCAATCAAACTATATGGAAAAGATATTGAAATGATTCAATATGGATAAAGGTCATCCACTAAGCTCACCAATGGTCAGTCGTTCACTTGACCGGGAACTTGATCCGTTCCGCCCAAAAGAAAATGAAGAGGAAATTCTTGGTCTTGAAATACCATATCTAAGTGCGATAGGGAATTTGATGTACCTTGCTAGTAATACACGCCCAGATATTGCTTTTTCAGTCAACTTACTAGCAAGATATAGTTCCGAGCCAACACGCTGACATTGGAATGGAATCAAACACATTTTTTGTTATCTTTGTGGTACCCGTGATATGGGATTATTTTACCAAAAGAATTCGAAATCAAAGTTGGTTAGATATGCTGATGCTGGTTACTTGTCTGATCCACATAAAGCACGATCCCAAACAAGGTATGTTTTCACATATGGAGACACTGCAATTTCTTAGAGGTCGACAAAGCAATCTTTAACTGCAACATCATCAAATCATGTTGAACTTATTGCACTTTATGAAGCTGGTCGAGAGTGCGTTTGGTTAAGATCAATGATTCAAAACATCCAAGAAGAATGTGGGCTCGAGTCTATTAAAGGAAATCCAACCATGTTATGTGAAGACAACGCAACATGTATAGCTCAAATCAAGGAATGGTATATCAAAGGAGACAAACAAAACACATTTCTTCGAAATTTTTCTTTACATATGATCTACAAAATGATGGAGTTATTGATGTTCGTCAAGTTTGATCAACTGACAATTTGGCAGATTTACTCACAAAGTCTTTGCCAAAAAAAGTTTTTGAGCTACTAGTTAGGAAGATCGGCCTTCGACGCTTAAAAGATATGCATTAATTTGAGGAGGAGCATTATGCGTACTGCACTCTTTTTCTTCATCAAGTTTTTATCCCATTGAGTTTTTTCTTGGTAAGGTTTTTAATGAGGCAGTTTATGAATGAACGATGAATATCCAAGGAGGAGTATTATAAATTATGTATGGGTTATGTCTATTCATCCTATTCTTTAGGAACAAGTTAGGGTTTTAGACTATTACCCTTATATATACATCCATTTAGTTATATAAGAGCCAAAGTTATTTTGTTACGATTTAAGAAAAAAAAACAGAAGTCGAATGATTTAAATAACAAGCTTCATCTTATTTGTTTAACCCTTTAGTAAAATAACATAACATGTTATGATAATTAATGCAAACAAAAACAAAACACCATTAATGACCACACTGAAATGTGTTTTTTTGTGTATCTTAATTTCGTACCTCTTTTTATTTGAGCAAACTTCGTGTTGATAACGTATTGTGAAAGTAATGAACAAGTAAAGAGAAGAGAGGAATTATTATTGAATGGATCATCACTGGAGGTTACAAATAGATGTATATATAAGGGTAATAGTCTAAAACCCTAACTTGTTCTTAAAGAATAGGATGAATAGACATAACCCATAGGCCCATACATAATTTATAATACCTAATATATTGTTATATAAGTTTTGTTTAAACAAACCACTTTTAAAATTATACAATTATACAAACATAGTTAACTAAATGAACATAAACGAAAGTTAACGAACACATAATCGGACGTTAATGAGCATAAATGAACTGACACGACTTTTGTTAATGTTCGTTCATTTAACTAAATGAACGTCAAATAATGTTCATGTTCGTTCATTTAATAAATAAACGAAAATAAGCAAACATTTTACCGAACGGTTCATGAAATGTTCATTGAATGTTCAGTTCGTTTACAGCTCTAGCTGTTGTTGGTGTTGTTGTTGATGTTGGTGAGGTTGCTATTAAAATTGTAGTTTTTTTTAGTGTTGTTTGGCAAACTAACTGTATTTTTATATTAAAATTTACAAGTGTAAAATGCCATAATTTGTGAAAAATAAACTCCAGAATCTTTTAAAAGCTGGTTTTAGTAACTTATTTTCTGGGAACTTATTTTCTAAAATGATCCACATTCTTTGTCACCCAAACAAAGATTGTTCTTTAACCAAAGCTTATTTTTCAACAAAATAATCTAAATCTTCTATAATCTTCCACAATCTCTCGTATGGAAATAGGTTCGGTCCGATCCGGTCGGTTTGGTTCGGGCTGGTTTCTCGGTTCGGTCCGGTCCACGGTCCGTTATGCTCGCCCTACCCCTATTTGCAAGTACTTTTGGCAAAAATGTAAATAGTTTTTCTATCTTAAGGCACGTCTTTATTTTGATAGTGCTGCACATAGTTTTAAGACTACTACCACCACTCACACCACTTCATCTTCCACCTCACCCTCATATCATATTTCTCTCTTCTTTCACACCCTATCACTTTTCACTCCATCCACTCACACCAATTCAACTTTCAACATATTTTTATGAGAAAATTATGTAATTAGACTAGTCGCCCTAAGACTTATCACTTTCCAACCCAAAATTCTCAAAAGTCTAAAATGGACAGGGGGCGACTGAGCAACTATACAAGCCAACCATATGTTCACACGTATCCATTAAGTTAATTACATGTTTGGTCATTGGGGTTTGCTGAGTTCATTTCTAGTCTAAATTTTAAAAATTTTCAGGTTTGGTCCTAAAGTGAAACACTCATTTCATGTTAGGTCCAAATTTACTAGCGGCATCAGTATTTGACTCATGTTGACTGTTAAATATGAGGGTATATATGTCTATTCACATATTTAATTTAAAAAATATAATATTCACACCTACTACCAATCAACACACACTATCTATACTTACTACCCCCACATATAAACAAATACCCACACAAACACCTATTCTTTCATCCCATTTACTTCCACATTTTTCTCATTTTCTCTCACCCATTACTAAAACACACTTCTCCTGTACAACAAAAACACACTCACATCTCATTCTTAGAGCAAACGGTGTGGTGAAGAAGTGATGCTCGTCGTTCCTACGTGGAGCTCGTCGTTCCTCGCCGTGGAAGTGAAGAACAAACGACAAAAGTGCTTTTTGAAATCTATCCATTAAACCGCAACGGATACAATTTAATTCAAACTTTTTTTTGTTAGACCCAATTTTCACACTATAAATAACACATCATTTTACCAACAATTTTCACACAATCCTCTACCAACACAACCACTCTTTCAAAACACTTCATCTTAACAAATAAATATGAGTGATTCATCCTATTCCGGTAGTATGTCCGATCTAGATGATATAGCTAACATCGAGATGATTATGCAACAATATCAGTATGAGCAATTGTTGCACGAACCAGAAGCAAAAAGTTTAAACCTCCGTAATTACATCCCCCATGAACTTGATATTGCTGAAGAATGTTTAATGGTCGACTATTTTAGAGATAATATCTGGAGGCTTATTTTACGTGTCGATATCGTATGAGCAGTAAATTATTTTTAAAAATAGTCAACGGTATTGAAACACATATTCAATATGTTCATCATCTTTCCGATCATTTTCAATTCTTTGTTGGCCGACCCAATTATACGAGTCTAATGAGTTTAAATGTTATTATAAAATGCACATCCACCACGCGCCAATTGGCATACGGCGTAACACCTGATGCATTAGATGAGTCTTTACACATGGGGGAACATTGTGCACGCTATTGTCTAGATAATTTTACTAGGGAAATTTTCTAAAATACCCAGTCACTACCCCATGACATCAAAAAATGCCCCAACCGACATTTTTACTCCTAAATGCCCTAAGCGACTAGGCAACCGGTCAACGTAACTTTTATTTTTACTAAGATACCCCGTATTTTAATTTTTTATACATGCGTTTATACATTTTTTTCCCCAAAAATGGCCCGTATTTCAGAATTTTTTTTTCCCAAAATAGCCCGTATCCCGATCATTGTTTGGACGTATGTCGCATAAATGTTCAGTCGCCCAAGGGCTATTATGGAGTATTTTTTAAAATTGAGGCATTTTTTGATGTCATGAGAATGCCTCCGGGGCAAATTTGGAATTTTCCCTTTTTACTATATGCGTTATTGAATTGTTTATGCCCATGTTTTTAAGAAAACCTGACTTGAATGACGTTCACAATTTATACAATGCACATAACACGATTCATGGGTTGCCGGAAAATGCTTGGAAGCATTGATTGTATGCACTGGGAATAGATTAATTGTTCGAAAGAATGGCACGGGTAATTTTCAAGAGGTGATAAAAAAATACCCAAATATAATGCTTGAAACAGTTGTGTCATATGACTTGTAGATTTGCATGCATTTTTTGGGGTGTAGTAGGTGCGAATAACAATCTTACCGTTTTGAATAATTCTCCATTATTCAACGACCTTCTTGATGACATCGCCCTCGTGCCTACGTTTGAAGTTAACGGAGTTACATTTCAACAAGGGTATTATCTAACAGACGGGATTTACCCAGTGGTCATTGTTAGTGCAAATATTATGATATTTAATCTACACAGTCTCGTTTGTTTTGATTGATGACAAACATATAACTTGATACATAACGTAAAATGTACAAGTTACTTGTAATCTTATTTTGTCTCAACATACATTCAACACCTCTCAACGTCTCGAGTCCTCGTATGCTACAACACAGGTTCGTACATGTTTGTTATGTAGCATTATGATCAAACCCCTTGACCAACCATTTAGAATGTTTAAAATACTTTTAGAGCCTTTAAGTATTTTAGGTGTCAAAGTGCACTTTAGGTATAAAATAGAATAAGTGTCACATTAGGTGTTTAGGTAATATTAGTAAGTTTACAATTTATAAAAATGTGTCTTATAACAACATAAGTACATCAAACATTTTTAGTAACTTACTAAATATCATATAGCAAGTTAATACATTTCTAATAACTTTACAAGTTTACTTTCATATACATTTTTATCAAAATAGAAAGTGTATAATTACATCATCACATGGATCATCATATTCTAGAATGTATATCTTTCCAAATGACCTTGTAAGATATGTCAAAGATCTTGTAAGAAATGTCATAGATTTTTTAAAAGAATGATGTAGTTGACTTTGGAAAGATTGTGTAAGATCTTTGTTAGTTTTGTAAAGTAGATCATGGTTTTTGCACATGGTTTATGTCTTTGGTAGTTTACCTACATATACATGTCCATGGTTTTTCAAACAACTTGAAGAACTTGAAAAGGAAAAACACACATTCTCTCTACACTTAGTATACATCTTAGATCAATAGAAAACCATGTAGAAAACATAATTAATCACCCTTATCATCATGATCATAATGCTTCTAACATTCATCTTTGTTGTAAGCATATCATACATCTTGATCCACCAAAGAAGCTTGGAGATCTTGCCATCATCATCCACCACAAGTATACATACATGAAGATTCATCACAACAAGCTTAGAGAACTTGTGATCTTCATCCATTGAAGGCTTTCTATCAATGGAAGTTCTTTTAAATTAGTCATTCATATCCATTAGACATTTATGTCTTGGATCATCATTGTACTCATTATTATAGATTAGATGGTTTATGTGTTTGTGCCATACAACACAAGGTTTCTATGTTGGGCCACAAAACATAGCGGGAGTTAGTACCCTTGTAAAAGAACTAGCGGGAGTTGTTGTACCCTTGTAAAAGAACTAGTGGGATTGGTTGTACCCTTGTAAAAGAACCCGGTATGTAGCTTTGTACCGAAAAAAGTGTAAGTGACGATTGTAAGGTTTTCTCCGCCAAGAAGGGAGCTTGTTGATCTAGTGAAGTAACTCTCGAGTTGGGTACTCGGGGAGTGGAGTAGGGTGGAAAGGAGATCCGTGACCGAACTACTATAAATCCTCGTGTTCGGTTTGCTCTTTCCTTTTACTTTTATACTTGCAGTATATTATTGTTTGTGTTGTGACTTGATGTTTATGCTTGTGTGACAACTTGTTATATCATATGCTTTATATTAGTCATAAGACTATTATTAGCATTTCTCATATTACAACAAGCTTAATCGGAAATTTGTCATATGGATGTGTTTAGAAAAGAAAAACAAACCGGACTAATAATGGCGTAACTTGACACAATGGTTTATACTATATTTGATACAACAAGTTTAAAGATATTTAAACGGAAACGTATTCACCCCCCCCCCCGGTCTACGATTTTGATGACGTATAGTCTATATTTGGGCCACGAGTCCAAATAATATACACTACTAGCGCCTAAGTCCACCATGAGTGGGCTGCCATGACAATGGTTTGGGCCGCAGTATCATTAGCTTGGGCCCACAAGGCCCAAAGCCCAACTAAACCCACCGGGTACACGATAAGGATTATCTATTCATGGAATAGATATCCTTTCCTCGGATAAGCACTACGCGTGCAAAGAGTAAGGAGCAAGAAACACGGTTTCTACGCTCCTATATATAGAATCACACGATTCTCATCCAAGGTACGATACACAAACCCTAACTCTCTACGATAACCTAAAATCGATTACTTACTCTCACGCCGGAGTCTAATCGGGGGAGACAATCCCTCGATAAGCCTAACGGTGTTGTTTATTTTCTTAGTGCGCAGGTAACAAGTACTAAGAAGCGAATTGGTACGAGAGCAAGAGCCAATAACCAGGAACGCCCAACTTTTGTATCAACAAATGGCGCCATCCGTGGGACCCTACTAAGAACTAGAATGACAAAGCATAAGAATTCAAGCCAGCGGACTCCGCAGTCAGAAAAACGTGACCATCAGAGGAAGAATCACAAGATCCGACCTCCAGACAAGTTGCTGGGACAACCAGCGCACCTGGTCACCAAGAGGCAGGGACAACCCAACCTCTTCCAGCGGTAGAACTACCTATAAGGACTACCCAAGTCACCCCAGTGGTCCCAAGCGTTGAGGAACTCCAGCGCACCCTCTTCACCACTCCTCATCAAACTGTACCTGCAGTGAACAACACTGCGCCGCCAGGCGCGCCTAATCGAGATAGGGCGCCTAATACTGAGGCAGAAATTCTTGCAACAACTGAGGACGCACCAGATCTAACTTTGGGAAACTTTGTATCCCAAAATTATGAAATCCTAACCGCCCTCATGCAGGAAGAAGCAAGAAGAAGGGCAAGTACGAGCCTACAAGCTCGACTCAATTTTGGTCCTGAACGCGAACCATCACCACTGCGCCACCCACGAGGAAGACGCGCAGAACGTACCACTATCCATGATAGGTTGGGTACGACATCTGATTGACAATACTCAGAAGACAGCGAGAGGCGTACTAATGTTCACTCCAGACTTGGCAGTCGGGGAATACAAGATCGATTAGGGCCTCAACATTTGCCAAGCCAAGGATCTTCCAAACCTGGGAGTAGGAGGATTCAAGATAGATTGGGGAGAAGAAGATCCCCAAGCAGAGATCCCTCAAGCTCTTCTTCTGAAAGAAGCCGGCGCAAGCGCCGAAAAAGAGACTACCCTTCTTCCAGTGACTCCTCGGACAACGAGGATAAAGAAACAGGACACTGGAAGTCAAGAGGAAGACGTCGTGAGGAAGAGAATGAAGATATGTCTCTCCCATGGCGTCGCCAGAAAATTGATGCGTTTACACGGCGCATCAGCGATTACTCAGATCGCAAACGCAGGCGCATGCCCACTAACGTGAAAACATATGATGGAACAGGTGATCCCGATGATCACCTAAAAGTTTTTGAATCAGCCGCCACTATCAAAAACTGGCCACAGCCTGTGTGGTGCCACATGTTTAATTCTACGTTAGTAGGAAACGCGCGCACATGGTTTAGCAAACTCCCACGTAGGAGCATCGGTGGGTTTGAGGAATTACGGAAAGCATTCCGTCTCAACTTCACCCAGCGAAAGAAGTGCGCTAAAAACCCTGTTGAGCTAGCAAGAGTGAAACAGCGTCAAGGGGACTCAACCAGCGCTTTTATGGAACGCTTCAAGGATGAGTGCATACAAGTTAAAGCATGTCCTGAGATCCTAAAAATTTCAGGGTTCATGAATGGGATTAATAACCCAGAACTCATCCGAAAGTTGAATGACAAAGTTCCACAGACTTTTGATGAGCTAACAAAGCGCACTAGATCCTTTATACAAGGAGAAGCAGCTGCTGCGGATAGCAAAAAGGGTTATTCAAACTATAGGCAACAAGAGCGGCCACGGAGACAATCCAATGATCAAAATAACAACCGCAGCAGGAATTACCGCAGTGGAAGAGACAATGACAAATATACCCCTCTTACAAAAACTCCGAGGGAAATATTTGTAACAGAAGGTGCGAACTTCCCAAAACCACCACCAATGCGCACTGCAGAGGAAAAGCGCATAGGGAGCGGATACTGCGAGTACCATGGCCAAAAAGGCCATACAACTAATGAGTGCGTCCAACTAAAACAACTAATTGAAAAGCTAGTAAGAGAAGGCAGGATGGACCACCTCGTAGAGAACATCAAAGAGGGAAAAGATAAACAGAGAAACGGGGGTAAGAAAGAACCCCCCCAAGGAAAAGGCTGATACTATATACATGATACAATCATGGCAACGCAAGATAAAGCAAAAAGTCAGCCAAAAATTCTCTCCAGAAAAGAGATATCTTTCCCTACTATAGCTGCGGACAACGCAGTCGTGGAGCCTCTAACTATTGAAATACATACAGGAGGACATGGTATCCACCGCATGTACATTGATGGAGGAGCATCCGCAGATATCCTATACGATCACTGTTTCAAAAGACTGCGACCTGAGATCCAAAGTCAATTGATACCAGCAACAACGTCATTAACAGGATTCACAGGAGAAAAGATTTGGCCCATGGGGCAGTTACGCTTGTTGGTGGTCGTAGGAGATGAACAACACTCAACCGCAACATGGATAAACTTTATGGTAATAAAGTCCCCTTCACCATACAATGGTATCATTGGGAGACCGGGAATATCATCCATGCGCGTTGTACCATCCACAGCGCACGGAATGCTTAAATTTCCAATGGAAGGAGGAGTTGTCACTCTCTATAACACAACAATACCACCAAGAGAATGCATCGCGGTAACAACTGAAGCAGAGACTATTCCAGAACAGCGCACGGAAAAAACGCCAAATCTAAAAGTCGCTATTCATCCAGATTACCCGGAACAACAAGTTTCGATTGGGGGATCTTTATCTGACAAAGGTAAAGCAGCTGTATGCGCACTCTTGCAAAAGAACCTAGACATCTTTGCATGGGAACCAAAGCATATGACGGGAGTACCGCGCTCTATCACAGAGCATAAGCTACAAATCCGACAAGGATATCCTCCAATACGACAAAAGAAATGCGGCCAGGCCCCAGATCGTGCAAAGGCTATTCTGGAAGAAGTACATAAGCTCGTAGACGCAGGCATCATGCGCGAAGTATACTACCACGACTGGCTTTCTAACCCAGTTATGGTAAAGAAGAGCGATGGCAGTTGGAGGATGTGCGTGGACTTCACGGACCTCAACAAAGCATGTCCACAGGACTGCTATCCACTGCCAAAGATAGACTGGAAGGTCGAATCCCTGTACGGATACCCTTTCAAATGCTTCCTAGATGCATATAAAGGGTATCATCAAATCCAGATGGCAGTTGAAGATGAAGAAAAAACAGCTTTTCACACCAGTGAAGGAGTGTACTGCTACACAAAAATGCTTCTCGGATAAGCACTACGCGTGCAAAGAGTAAGGAGCAAGAAACACGGTTTCTACGCTCCTATATATAGAATCACACGATTCTCATTCAAGGTACGATACACAAACCCTAACTCTCTACGAGAACCTAAAATCGATTACTTACTCTCACGCCGGAGTCTAATCGGGGGAGACAATCCCTCGATAAGCCTAACGGTGTTGTTTATTTTCTTAGTGCGCAGGTAACAAGTACTAAGAAGCGAATTGGTACGAGAGCAAGAGCCAATAACCAGGAACGCCCAACTTTTGTATCAACAGATTTCACAATTGGCATTAGAGCTTCGTAACTCTTATTTTCAAAACAAATGGTTTTTAAAATAGAGCACGATCCATGTATCAAATTACCATCGTAGCGGAATATAATATGAAAAATGTTTCGCTAAGTATACTTAGAAATTTTGTGGTTAAATATTACTTTGTATACAAGCTTGTAGGTTTCCTTGAAAGATAAAAGAGTAGATTTCTTAAAAGAATTTGTAAGTGTCTAATTATGTGCTTAGAGCTAATTTACGAAAATTACGTTTTTAAAAGGAGCGTTTGGGATAACTAAAATTTTAGTTGAATAAACACCTTCTTAAATGATTAGATAAGTTACATTAGTAGAAATGAAGTAAAATAAGTGTATTATATGTTTGTTATCAAATCTAGTAAGTCTTATATGTTTTCTTTATGTCAAAATACGAGTTTTGGTAAATCTGTCCCAGATGCCAAGGAACCAAACGATATAAAGGGCGGAACCCTTTATTTGGTTCCTTGAAATTCGTCGGTACAGTAGACAGTTTATGTCAAACTTCAAAAATTCATAACTAATTAACCGTAAGTCCGTAGGAGTCGCGCCACTTATCATTTTAAAGGTAATTGAGTCTACTTTCTATTAAAAATAATGTTATGGCCTAAATCTAATCTGAAGTCAAAAGAATAAACCAAATACTCTAGTGTGTCCAAAATATTAAGTTTCGTTTTGACGTAGAAACTCAAACTTTTGAGTTAGGCAATTTTAGTTAGTATCCTTCGAACATTAATATGATTTCTTTTGAAACTAAAGAATTTGGTGATATTTATATATGTAAAGGAAACTAATCAAGCTTGGTATACATCGTCATGTTTAAACACAAAATAACGATAAGTATCTTTGTTTTATGCCATGTTATATGACTACTTGTTTTGGTTGTTTTGCATACATGTTGTTTACTTGTTGTAAGTTGTAATTGCATTTGTTTATTTGTGACTTATAAGTATCGTTCTATAAGATAGAAACTCATCTTTGATTGATCATGTAAACTAACCATGTCATGTTTGGACGATAACACTTTGGTGTTATCAATTTTCCGTGTTTGGATTAATTTCCATTTATGGTAAGTTCATAATCCTGGGCTTGATCTATATGCTAACATGTGTTAGAATATGTGTTTTTGGCTTTAATCTATCACATCAAATTAGGTGCATATGTTCCAAGTATTATTAGGATGTTTTAACGGGTTTCGGAAGTCGATAAATGTCATTTGTTAAGGAGTGTTTAGCACAACTTAAAACTTGAACAATTTGGTCGTTGAAACAATGTTATTTTATGCTTTTATGATGTTGTAGGATGATATTATGTCTGTGGATTATGTGTGTACTAACAACATTTGCAGGGAATAACTCTTTAGTACAATGCCATTTTCACTTTTCGGCTAAAAATATGAATGCTAGAATCGCTCTCGTGAACTCTATAGGTAAGCATGTTTCTACTTGTAATTTTTGTATCTTCTAACTAGAAAAAATTGCTTACTTAAGTTTTAGGAAAAATTTTGGAATTCGGAAAAACCACGAAGCCGTAAAAACTGCTCTGTCTCGATTCTGAGCTTCCACGGAAACGGCGGAACCCAATTTTTGGTTCCGTCCGTTCAGAAACTTGGTTTCGCCAAGTTTTTCCAATGGATACGGCGGAACCCAAAATTTGGTTCCGCCCGTGTTATCGTTTAGTTCCTCCAGTCCGACAGCAAAATTTCATCTTTGAATTTTTTGAATTTTTCTAGTAATCCTTAGGTTCCAAACTTGCTTCCTACATGCTAGTTAGTATTTATCAATAATTCTATAGCTCTCTTAGCACACTTTAAACAATAGGATCATCATTCCCGCCAAAATTTCAAATTTGGCTAAACTAACCCAAGGAACCTTTCTGTTACAAGGAAGGAACCTTTCTATTATAAGGAAAGAACCTTTCCTTTGGTTCCTCCAAATCTGTGGAACATTATCTTCCATGATCACATAGTACTTAGTGCATAAGTTGGTCTTTCACTCCACCCAACTCCATTGGATTGATTTCAAATGATTTGAACTCTTCCAAATGATTAGGAACCTCCAAATGTGTATGGAACAACAGCTAATCCAAACACTACTTTTCATAACATGTTCTTCCTATAAATTGACCAACATTCATACTTCCAATTCACACCATCACCATCACTTCTCTTATTCTTATAATTCTAGCTAACCAAAGTCTTGAAATGACTAAATCCAACACCTCATCCGAATCATCTAGACTTATTAGGAAAACCGCTAGGATTATTGTAAAACCATGTTGCTTCAACAAAACCATTCAACTAAGCTCATCATCATCAAGTGATTCGTCACTCAACATTTCCTCACCCATCAAAGATACAAACGTCCTCAACCTTGCTACTCCAACGCCATATCCAAAATCTTGCAATGCCAACGTAATCACCACTCCTCCACCAAATCATTCACTTTAGTGAGAAACATTTTCCTCAGTATTTTTTAAGCATATTAGGACCATTTTTACTTATTATAACCAATAGGAAACCACTTCCCGCCAAAAACTCAATTAAACCAAAACTCACCCAAGGAACCTTTATGCATAAAGGAAGGAACCCTTTATTTGGTTACTTGCCATCCGTAGGTCCTTAACCACAAATGCTTTGTAGTCATTACCAACGGTTACTACATTCTTCCATTCTTAACTCATCCTTCATCCATTAGCTTCACTTATTTGGTGACTTGACAACTTCCTAACTAATCCGGACTCGTTACTTACATAGATTACATATAATATCAAAATCACAAATCTAACTTGTGACTATGGATATTGTCTTGTATCTATATATGTTACCTCACTTGGTTAACATGAAAGTAATGTGTCATCCTTCAAGACGATAAGGATTTACATCAAGTCATAACTTACACTTAAGTTATAGATGTATTATCAAGTCTTGCTATTCTTTAGCACTATCCAATCTCAACAAAGTAGGATTGACAACTAAAGTATTTCGTCCGAAATATTCAAGTAAATCTAACTTACGATTGTAGTCATTTAAAGTCACATCCGAAAGAATCTACACCCAAGTATTTAACAACATATGTTAAAACACTTATCCTAATACTCTCTCAATCAATAGGGATAAAACAAATGACAATAGGTTTTCATCATTAAACATTGAGTACTTAAGTTCACTTGTTCATTCACCATCATCTCATTCACTTCTATGATATATCTCAGCCCCTACGCTTCACAAATATAACCAAAACTTCAAGAACTTCACTCACAAGTTATGGACCCCAAGACTTAGTATCCATCTGTTTTACTTTCAAAATCTATGAAACTTAAGTACTTCCATAGCACAACAAACCTCTACATTATCACATCTTTATTAAGACACACTAGAAGACCTACTACCTAGATCAACCAATCCACCATTCTTACCATCGTTTGAATTCATTGAGTACATTGCTCAAAAAGCCCTTTGTCCAAACACTTAACCATACCTTACCACCTATAGGATTAGAACCTTTACCATCAAATGAGTATGAAGCTCACATTCAGTTATAATAGGTTTAAGTAGTACCACTTTCACAAGTTATCAAAGTATTGGTAATACTTTTAACTTTTGCATAAGTTTCATTAAAACTTAAATCAACATCTTAACAACATATGTTAAAATGCAATCTCAAAGTCAACCTCATGTAGCCCGAGCAAGAATGACTCTTAAGGAGTATACATAAGAAACTCGAGTTAATTCCTCTTTTCATCATCTAGTATAATCTTGACACCAAGTATATTTAGATAGCACTATCCGATTTAAACACTTTGGCTTCATATCTTCATTTAGGAAACCTTGATGTTTTGGAAGACATTATGCCTAAGAAATCATGCGTTAAGTTTTCATCCTGTTAAAAGGATATTGTATATCCTATGCATCATTCTCTCCTTGAAACATGAACGGTTGTGTTACATGAGATTTCATTACACCTCATCGGGTTAATGATCTTAAGTAAACATCTACAAGTTCTATGAACTAGAGCTTCCCCATCATCTTGTCATACTTGTTTTCATAAGCATGATGACTTTATTCCACAAGATAATCTTACGTATTAAAAGACACTATATGTATCTATTTCCTTCAAGCGTACACCATAACTTAACCTTTCTTATCATCTTGTCATTTTTGTCTTCATAAGCATGATGACTTTATTCCACGTAATAATTCTACTTATTGAAAGACACTATATGTGTCTATTTCCTTTCAAGTGTTCATCATAACCAAACCTTGCTCATAACCTAGTTCAAACCCTATCTCTAGAGCATGCACAAGATCTATTGATGTTGGTAACTTCACTTAGATTCCTGTTTTAAAGAGCTTTCTTGAGAACGTTCTTATCATATTCCATTATCACACACAAAATTATCTCTTGGTCTTGGATGACCAAATCACTTGCGTAACACATGCTTAAAGATGTCACCTTTTAGATCATTCAACCGTAGATTCCATACACAAAGATTCAAATCTCTTGCATTACACATGCATGTGTCTATTACATGTTATTTGCTTGATAATGATTGGACATCTTAACATAACCATGTTAACTATTTGGTTGATTCATGTGTAAACCTTGGTTATTTTTTTATGATGCCTGCATGCTTATATGTTTCGTGTTACTATATATTAACATGATTTATATGATATTTTCATTCTTTATGTATATGATGTTTTGCATGATTAACGTGTTACTTGTTAACTCGTGGTATGTCATTTTGATACATGATGTCTTTATATGATATTTATATATTTGAATGGTTGTGTCTTTTTCGGTCATTCATTAGATCCATTCTTAGGATGGTCTATATAATACATGCTTCAAAAATGTTATCATTTAAACATGGGTTGCAAAAAATTTTTGTCTTGTTTCTTTGTCACACTATTTTTTCACTACATGTGCACTTATAATTTGTCAAAGTACTTTCAGTATGATAAACATTTAGAAGTCATTTTATCATACAAATTAATCACATAGATTGTTATATGCTTAAGTGTCTAAGCTTAACAACAAAACAATTTTACAAGAAAAGTATTTCGTATTATGTCATGCTCTTGCTTAATATGATTGTTTTTTTGTTGGTGCTTTCTAGCCATGTGTTAACTTTATGTCTAGTAGTCGAATGTGCTGTCTGAATAAGATAATATATTAAAATTTTTATCTTGTTAACATCTTTTCTCACTAACAAATTTGTTTTAGTGTATTGAGAACTAATCATTTGTCATCTCACTTCTTTCTAGCTTTTATTTGTTCATCTCGCATAACTGTAATCCCTTCACTTGCATATAGTTTTAATACTAATAGGATTGAGTCTTAGAGATTTGAAATTTGTGTTTGGGTATCTTTCAATCGAACTCTTTCCGAATCACGTTATTGCTTCCGCTTTCCAAAAATCACTTCCATCACTATTTAGCTATAACAATACTCTAATCCTTTCCACCTCCTCTGAGAAAACCACATGCCTCTTCATGTGATCATCTCGCATTGACAGAGAAGAGCTACGTGACTTCGTGGATGAAGTTCTTTGTATGCTAACCAACATCCGCAAAAACATTACTAAGATCATCGCTTTCATTAACCTTCAACCTCTCAAACACTTTTCGTCATTCTTTATACGATGCATTACACAATATGTTGGATGTCCACCAATTAAGGCGGAGAGAGATTCATTCACATATTTGTATTTTTTTCAAAATGTATTTAAAGAACATCTACTCATGTTTCTTGCACCCTAAAATACCAACACATAGATACACACCATTTAGTTAAAATCGGTTCACAAAACCACAAGTGTTTCAAGCCTTTTTAACCCAACATCACTAGTTTGTACCAATATCTCATCAAATGAAAAACACATCATGTGTTTGACAAAGTTCTTCATCTCCACAACCAACAACTAATGGAATCTAGGATCTTTCTTAAACTAGGACTTCACAACTTCATTTTCTAGAACACCATCATAGGATCTCATCCGTTTGTACTTAACACATATCATGCACGTCATTGTTAGTGCAGTCGACATATTAATCAAAACTGTCATTCCCAACACTTTATCAACACATCGGTTTAACCAACACTCTCCCATCTCATAATGTCATTCTCATCCTCATATAGGTTCTTAGTATTCTTTACTCCTTTCTTATAAAATGTTTGTTCCTAGGTGCTTATTGTCTTCACTTCTTTTTGAATCCATTCAAGCATATATTATGTCATGATACATCATCTTTGGTAGATGATAATGGCATTAAAGGTCATGTAGGACTAAACAATGTTAGTACTCTTTCATCCATTGTCTTTCGATATAGGTAATTATTTCTTAACGTATTTCATTTTCATTAAGCGTCAATCCTAATCGATCAAATCATAACCCGTAGCCGTCATTAAATATCAATGTCCATTCACATTTTCCTTTTCACTTAACATTACATAAGTCGTATTCCTTTATCCCTATAAGTTGTGAATTTTAGATTGCATAAGACCATATGTTCAATCTTTATATTCGTTATAGCATTTGCTATACATATGAGTTTCTAAATTCTTGCATTATAACCACCACCTTTCATCAACTTTTTCACTAATCATCACCACCATGGATTAGCGTAAAACCTACTTCTATCAATCTTGTTATGTTTTCAAATTTTCAATACTTTTACTAAAGTATAATGAAAATCATTAGCCCTCGTTCAAACTCTATCGATACGTGCATTTTTACTTGCATTTTTGTCATTTCCCACTCAGATTTAATTAAGTGCTTCTCTTTTAGAAAAAAAATTATGGAATTAGAAAAATGTTTCAACTTTCAAATAGCTGATCTGTTAAGAATTTGAGTCTGGCGGAACCAAATTTTGGGTTCCGCCCGTGTAGTCATTTGGTGCCGCCAGTAACCTCCCGAATTTTCTATATTTTTCTCAATTTCGCATTTATTAAAATACCAACACGTGCACCACTCACCTTAACTTTCAATATTTCAGTTTTACTTCATTTGTTCCTTTGAGGGATTTTAACATATTATATTCACATTTTTCTTTCATTGTATTTCTTATTAGAAGAATACACCTTAGTTTTCTTATTTTTCTTTAAGATGAAATATATTGCACTAATCTTTTCATTGTAGGTTCATCATATATACTTCTTCGTATAAAGCATACTCATCTAGGGATGTTGTTTGCATCAATTATTTTCTTATTTTAGATGTTTCTTGGTACCTTAGAACAAGGAGGAATCTTCATCAAGCACTCTTATTGCATCATCTATACACTTGGTTGTATATGACATACGTATCTACTAACAAAGCTTCTAGTATACTAATATTTGTTTTGTAGGTTCATATTGACGCCCTAAAGCAAGGGGAGCTATAATCAAGGGGAAGAATGCACGCATTCATCTTTATTCACATTCTACGACACACTTCTGTGTTTCGACAAAAAGAAAGAGATAAGTCAACATAGTCCAACATGCATTTCATTCATCATGCATATATATATATATATATATATATATATATATATATATATATATATATATATATATAATTTTATGTTGCACAACACCAACCTCGATGTAGGTCAAGGAACTTTATTTGATCCATGGATCCGCTAACAACCTAAGGGACGCAACAACCTTATGAAATTGGAGTTGAAGACTAAACTTCACTAGGGGTGATGCAAGCTCGCCATTTTGGGGAGAATTGAAGTTAACTCCAAGGACACACCCTTTTTGTTTCGACAAAAGGGGGAGAAGAGTGTAAACGGAGAAGGAAATGTAGAAGGTGTCACGGATACAAGTAAGTAATACGGACACAAGTAACTTTTTACATTTTACTATCTATTACGTTTACATATTTTGTCATCATCAAAAAGGGGGAGATTGTTAGTGCAAATATTACGATATTTATTCTACAAAGTCTCGTTTCTTTTGATTGATGACAAACATATAACTTGATACATAACGTAAAATGTACAAGTTACTTGTAATCTTATTTTGTCTCAACATACATTCAACACCTCTCAACGTCTCGAGTCCTCGTATGCTACAACACAGGTTCGTACATGTTTGTTATGTAGCATTATGATCAAACCCCTTGACCAACCATTTAGAATGTTTAAAATACTTTTAGAGCCTTTAAGTATTTTAGGTGTCAAAGTGCACTTTAGGTATAAAATAGAATAAGTGCCACATTAGGTGTTTAGGTAATATTAGTAAGTTTACAATTTATAAAAAAGTGTCTTATAACAACATAAGTACATCAAACATTTTTAGTAACTTACTAAATATCATATAGCAAGTTAATACATTTCTAATAACTTTACAAGTTTACTTTCATATACATTTTTATCAAAATAGAAAGTATATAATTACATCATCACATGGATCATCATATTCTAGAATGTATATCTTTCCAAATGACCTTGTAAGATATGTCATAGATCTTGTAAGAAATGTCATAGATTTTGTAAAAGAATGATGTAGTTGACTTTGGAAAGATTGTGTAAGATCTTTGTTAGTTTTGTAAAGTAGCTCATGGTTTTTGCACATGGTTTATGTCTTTGGTAGTTTACCTACATATACATGTCCATGGTTTTTCAAACAACTTGAAGAACTTGAAAAAGAAAAACACACATTCTCTCTACACTTAGTATACATCTTAGATCAATAGAAAACCATGTAGAAAACATAATTAATCACCCTTATCATCATGATCATAATGCTTCTAACATTCATCTTTGTTGTAAGCATATCATACATCTTGATCCACCAAAGAAGCTTGGAAATCTTGCCATCATCATCCACCACAAGTATACATACATGAAGATTCATCACAACAAGCTTAGAGAACTTGTGATCTTCATCCATTGAAGGCTTTCTATCAATGGAAGTTCTTTTAGATTAGTCATTCATATCCATTAGACATTTATGTCTTGGATCATCATTGTACTCATTATTATAGATTAGATGGTTTATGTGTTTGTGCCATAAAACACAAGGTTTTTATGTTGGGCCACAAAACATAGCGGGAGTTGTTGTACCCTTGTAAAAGAACTAGCGGGAGTGGTTGTACCCTTGTAAAAGAACCCGGTATGTAGCTTTGTACCGGAAAAAGTGTAAGCAACGATTGTAAGGTTTTCTCCGCCAAGAAGGGAGCTTGTTGATCTAGTGAAGTAACTCTCGAGTTGGGTACTTGGGGAGTGGAGTAGGGCGGGAAGGAGATCCGTGACCGAACCACTATAAATCATCGTGTTATGCTTGTGTTGTGACTTGATGGTTATGCTTGTGTGACAACTTGTTATATCATATGCTTTATATTAGTCATAAGACTATTATTAGCATTTCGCATATTACAACAAGCTTGATCGGAAATTTGTCATATGAATGTTTTTAGAAAAGAAAAACAAACCGGACTAATAATGGCGTAACTTGACACAATGGTTTATACTATATTTGATACAACAAGTTTAAAGATTTTTAAACGGAAACGTATTCACCCCCCCCCCCCCTCTACGTTTTCACAGTCATCTTTTGTCAAATCATTTTCGGTTGCAAATTCAGAGAAAAATTCCGTATTTATACGGCGATAAGAAAGTGCTTGAAAATACGTTGAAAGAGCTTTTCGTATCCACCAAGGACGTAGGCATGTTATAAGTCAACCGACGCGTATGTGGACTGTCAACAAGTTAAAGAAAGTCATGTATACGTGTCCGAAATGAGCGAGATTTATATTTTTCTGTGAGTAAATTTTCGACAGACATGGATCGAGCGATGCGAAGTGCAATGGAGGAAAGCCAAAGAACTTCGTGATAAGCAAACACACGCAAGGCTTCAACGAAATATTATTGAGCATGTTTGGCAACAACATCTACAACATCTAGAACATCAACAAAATAATTAGCTTCTTTATAATTTGATGTATTTTTTTATTATTTTTATTTCTTAAGTTTCGTATGTTTTTTTACGTATTGTATTTCGTATCGTATTATATTGTATTTTAGTTTCGTATTGTAATTTTAATTAAATGAAATGAATTTAGTTTGCTTGAAAAATCGAAAAGAACATAAAATTGGGGTGGGTGGGACCCAAATAAAGACTTTGTTTTGTGTTATGATAGAGATTGTATTTTGAAGTGGTTGTGTTAGGGGGATGTGGCATTGGTGGGGCTCAAATGAAGAGGTGATGGTATATCACCACACCTTTTGCTCTTAGAGCACAACGTGTGATGACATCGGAGGTGGCGTTAAGCTGTTGTGGAGCTGCGTTACCACACCGTCTGGTGGCGTTAAGGCGGGGCGTTGGAGGTGGCGTTACCATGGTAACGCTGCGTTAAGCAGCTTGCATTAAAAAAAACAATAAGAAAAATAAAAATAACACTATCGCCACCTAACAGCTTGTTTCATATTTGAATTCAAAAAAAATAATAATAAATAAATAAATAAATTCAAAACTCTCCATTAATCTTTATAGAAGCATAAGTTCTTTGTTAATATCCAAACTTAAAAGAAAGATCAAAACAAAAGTGCTTCAATCTTACTTTCTTTCGGTGTCGACAAAACGAAAACAAAACCATACGCCTACCTTAGACCTTTAACAAGATCTTGAAGCTGAAACATTCACAACAATTAAAAGGGACGTGCAAGAAGTGAGTTATTTGTTTGTATGAGATCTATTTTGTTGGAGGTTGTGTATTTTTTGTGATAGAAAGAAGTGTGGTTGTGTAACTGCAAAAGACTAGGGTAAGTGGTAATATTAACTTTTTAATATTCCTCCTTGATGAACATGATTCCTAAGCCACACCATTGCTTAGTGAGGTGTTTAGCTGTTGGGATGATGATGCGTTCATAGAATGAGATAACACTACTCGAAGCAAATATTTATATACGGTTAATATTTCTTTCGTAAAGTTAATTTTCTTTATCTCATATATGTTAACACATCTCATCGTTATTTACATGTTATGTAATCTTATTTATCTTTTGGAAAAATATTCAACTTACTTTCTAGGATTTCTTGATTTAAGTTGTGGGTGTTCAAAAAATATCCGTATTCGGATATCCGAAAAATTGATCAGAATTTATTAAAAAGTTGGGTTTTATGAAATGTCAGTTTTGGAACTCATATGAAAGTTTTCCAAAAATTATAGATATTTGAATATTCGGATATATAAAAACTGTTATCCTAAGTTTTGGATATCCGAATTGAAAAAAGCTTAGCTAAAATAATGGGTATAACATGAAACCGTTATCGAAATTTTGGATATCCGAAAATAGAACCGCAAAAAAACAAATATGATGATGGTATCTGTACTTTAACACCTTTGTTTGGTGTTCAATTGAAGGAAATGTAGCCTTTATGCAGAGGTTTCTCCATGGAGTCCATGGAGTACTAATTCTTGAGTGGTCATCATTTGAACGAAAGCATTATAGGTGAATTGATAAAAGTTAATTTGTTCAGTTGAATGTCTTTTGCTTATTCTATTTTAGCTTCAGCAAGCTGGTTTAGGTATGCCTAACTAGCTTTTAGTCTAGCTTTATAATGTTGTTTTTATTGTCTGATATAATATATTCACCTTGATATCTTCATGGGCTGAGGTCTTAAAGCCAATGTAGATACGATTAGGACCGTAATGTACGAAACATTGAAGTCGAACCCCATTTAGTTTTCCGCTAATTCTCGTAACTTGCACTGTCTTCTTTTAGAGAAAGTGAATGGAGTGAAGTAATAAAACTAGGAGGAAAGTGAATGGAGGGAAATTATCTTTTGATTATAATATTTATTCAGATGGCATTTATACAACTAGGAGGGAACAATTCATCTACGTAATTTTTTGATAAAATAAAAAACACCCCCTTAACTTTACTAACGTATTAAACTAGCCCATAAACTTATTAAGCTTACACTATAACACTTTTTTTAAGCTTGGTTTATAATAAACTAACCCCGAAATTCATTAAACTTTATATTGCAACAACTTTTAAACTTGATAATATAACAAACTTACCATAAACCCATTATGCTTCATATTTCTACTCATTTCATATCATTTTCGTTATTATCTTTAACACATTTTATCAAGAAAACATATAATTATTAACTTATTTCACAGCTATGAAATATATATTTTTGCACCCGATGTAAAGCGCGGTAGGGGAGAAAAACAAAATCGAAAAATCGAACCAAAAACCAAAACAACTGCTCCAAAAAATGGAACCAATTCTAAAACCGATGGGGCGTTTTTGGTTATTAAAAAAAACTGAAAGTTTTGGTTCGGTTTTGGGTTTTTATATGAAAACTCAAACCGAAAAAACCGAACCGTCCCATACTAATATTCATAAAACTAATAAAACATATACACATATTAGTTTTGATATATGTTACTAGCAAAGTCCAAAAACTAAAGACACGTGTATTAAATATTTGTAACAGATGTTTATTTAGCTAACACTTCAATAAATTCTTAAAGTTAGTTTTCTTTATTTCATATATGTTCGTACGTCTCATCTTTATATACATGTTATGTAATACTATTATTTTCAAGCAAAATATTCAACTTACTTTATAGGATTTCTTGATTTAGGTTGTGGGTGTTCAAAAAATATCCGTATTCAGATATCCGAAAAATTGATCAGAGTTTATTAAAAAGTTGGGTTTTATGAAATGTCACTTTTGGAACTCATTTAAAAGTATTCCAAAAATTACAGATAATTAGATATTCGGGTGTATAAAAACTATTCTCTGAAATTTTGGATATCCGAATTGAAAAAAACTTAGCTAAAATAATGGGTCTAACATAAAACTGTCATCAAAAATTTCAGATATTCAAAAACTGAAAACCAAACCACAAAAAAACCAAAAACAAAAAAAATCAAACCAAATTTTTAGTGCGGGGTTTGGTTTTTAAAAACATAAAACCGAACTTTTGGTTTTAGTCAAAAACCGCCCCATGCTCACCTCTAATTTACCCTTGTAGCTTGATTATTATTTTCCATATAAATTTACGGACTAAAGTAATAGTTAAGCGGGGATATAAATGCATATATAGAAGGACTAGTATTTTGGTTTTTTGACGGCAAATTTATACAAAAGGAGGTAAACTATAAAAGCAAACGAAATTCTGAAATGAAAAATTATTGTTATGACTATTGATTATACCTACTTTCGTACTTAATGATTTGATTGGTGAACTTGAAAAGAGAGAAAATACATAATACATTTATCAAATATGGTGTAGAAGTCGACCAATTAGCTAAAAAATTGAGGTGTGTGGCGGGGAAATTATCTTTTACATATATTTGTATTCCAATTAGTTGAAACATGAAAAGAATTAATAGTTGGAATGACATTGTGGAAAAGTTTAAGAAAAGATTGGGCAACTGGAAAGCTAAAATTATATCGTTTGATGAAAGGTTAACGTTGACAAAGTCAGTACTCAGTAGTTTAGCTCTTTACTTCGTGCTCTGGAGAGTGTCATGTTAATACAAATAATGTCAAAAACATCATTTGCATTATTCGGGTTCTATACATTTTGATAATCACAAAATATAAAAACACTTTACGTAAAATTACACTTAATAAGTTTTTAATCGAGAAAACTCGTTTAGACAACTTCTCGATTACAACATCACTTAAGGTATGAACTAACACTATGCTAATTTAGTTAAGTGATCAAAGAAGATATTTTTCTTAAAACCTCACATTTTTATGTGACAAAACATTTTTACAAAAGTATTTTTGTAATTATAAAAAAATGTTTTAATAAGAAAATAATTTTGAATTTCAAATTCTCTAACAGCTAGTTTTCCCACCCAAATCTGATAAATTTTCACCACATTAGGACAAAAATAGGAGCGTCTTAAGGTGACGGTCCCTTAAATAGGCGACGGTCCCTTATATATACGGGACCGTCCCTGCTCCTCCAGGTGCCTATAAATACTACACTATTCCCGACAGAAAATCAACCCTCTTGGCACAAAAACATTCTGTTCTTTCTTTCTTCTTCTTCGATCAATATAACGTGTTGATATGTGTTTATAAGTGATCTCGTCATCCTCTACCTCCAATTGCTATAGAAGAACGCTCGTATTCGTTAAGAAACGAAGTGTTATAGGCTAGTCATCACACACACGTAACTTGTGTTACGATTCTCTTCTTCCATCAAACTCTCTCATTTGTCAATATTGTATATTAGTGTATCCGACTTCTGTATGAGTTGAGATTAGGTATGTTAGTGTAGACTCAGACAAAGTGTACATCTGTGAAGTGGTGTATGTAAAGTAGGATTTGGTGTGAGTCCGTGCTTGGGTGTGTTGGACTTGGTGTGAGTCCTTGTATTGGTGTGTGAAGACTAGGACTTAGTGTGAGTCCGTGTATAGGTGTGGACTAGGTGAAAGTCCGTGAAGTGAAGTGTGAATACTTGGACCATGTAAAAGTTCAATTGGACGGCGTGTACGTCCGTGTGAAGACTAGGATTGTGTGTAAATCCAACTGGACAATGTGTATGTCTGTGTAGATTGGTTCTAGCTAGGATTAGGACTCAACATTCTGCTTAATGTCATAAATTGGTGTAAGCGTTGGTGTACGGTTTGCTCCGCCTAAAGGGAGTGTGTTGACATAGTGATTGTGAACTCTCGAGAGTGATTGTGAACTCTCGAGTGTGATACTCGAGGAGTGGAGTAGGGCGAAGAGTGAGCCTCGTGCCGAAGCACTGTAAATCTTTGTGTCTCGGTTTGGTTGTTTTCTTTATTTATCTCTTGTTTATACTTTGTTTACTTTATGTATTATTATTGTGTTCTTATACATTCTATTGATATCACACAACTTCGAATCAAACGATTTTCAAGAAGAACAAAAAAGAACTAAAAATTCTTAAAACGTAATTGTAAACGGTGAAACTATCCAACCCTCCCCCTATACTTTCTACAATTGCTATTAGAGCGGGTCATTCAAGAGCTTCAAAATATACTGTATTTTAAAACTTGAATCGATATATGGAGTCTGAAAGATATCTAGAAGGGCACTCTTTGCAAGAATCACTATTTTTCGAAAACAATAATTTTATTCATTGGAAAAATAGATTCGAAAATTATGTAAAATCAATTGATCAAGATCTTTGGCATGTTATTTCAATTGGTGATTTTCAATCAACGGAAATAAATTTGGAAAATCAAAGTGATGAATTTAAAAGAAAATTTTACAAAAATATTGAAGCCAAAATAATGATTTATAAAGTTTTACCGCAAATTGAATATGAAATAATTTTAATGTGTCAAACGGCAAATGATATTTGAAAAAGTCTTTCAAACTTTCATCAAGAAAGTAGTCATGTCAAAGACAACCAAATTGATCTTAAACAAATATATGAGCAATTTGGCACTTCTGAAGAAGAATCAGTAGGTAGATATTTAGATAGAATAAATACAAGTGCTACCAGTTTGAATGATTTCAATGAAGGAAATGCCATCAAGGAATACATGAGTAATTTACGAAGATAAATTAATGGAGAAACGTGGAGTGATACTGATGAAGAAGATAACTTCAAATGAAGTACATTCCTAAATTGAACACTTTTTCTATGACACATTCATTCTAGAATTTTCTAAATTAGAAAGTGATTTTTAACATCTTTGCAACATGAGTCTAAAAATATTTTCGAAAAATGAATCTTTAAATCTTTCGAAAGTAAATTGGAAAGAGAAATCATTTTGGAAGATAAAATGTCTAGACTTGAAAGTTGTATAAAAATTGATCTAGAATGTAAAATGTGTCAAGATCATGAAATTGAAATTAAGAAGTTTAATGAAAAGGCTAATAAGTTAGCTAAATTTGAAAAGAGTTCACGGTCTCTTAAGGATTTACTAAAGTCGAAAGGTATTTGGAGATAAAACAGGTCTAAGTTTTAATTCATGTGAGGCATCAACGAGCAAATAAAAAAAATTAAATTTATGAAACCTCTTAGACAAATCTAGATTTGTTATTTGGAAACTTAATTTTTCTAAAATTATCTTTTGTACCTAATGAATTTTAAGTAAAACATCTCTAAATAAAATCTTCTGTATCTTGGAATAAAATTTAATAAGACTTGTATCTATGGGAATTATGGGAACTTTTATTCCCTAACGACATCCACATCTTGCGCATGTAAATGCAAAGGATGTTTATCACTAACAATCTCGGACCCATTAGAAATTGGGTACCAAGTTTTTCTTGTAAGTTATCTCTTTAGATGCACGAGGGAAGCAACTTAAAGATATGAATGTCTATTCATACTCTTGTCATACATGGGATAATTCGTCACTACTCAAGCCTTGCTTCACCCACAACATCTCTCACAGTAATGTATCTTTAGGAAATGCTATTGGCAAAGGTACGTTTCTTAAAACCGTGATAGTCTTACGTGCTACGTACTTGCTATTGACATGTTAATTATTTGACTGAAATTTGATGTGCTTTAAATCTATATGTGGTAGATAAAATTTATGAAATTAGACTCTTTGCCTAAAGGGAAAATGATCACTGCTGTAACAGCAGTGATCATTCGCTGCTGTTAAGGCTTCGTCAGGGACCATTTTTGCTGCAAAATGAACATTCAGGGACCATTTAGTAACATTAGGGGGGGGGGGGGGTTTTGTGTGTGCAGCAGGTAACTCCCTGCTGTTTACAGCAGGGATGTTATCCCCTTGCCTAAATGCTTATCCATCATAGGATCTTAGTAAACTTTTGGAGATAAACCACAATCAATAACCGTCTACACAATTGCCAATAAAGGCACGCCTATCATCACTATGGATGACACACACCTTAACATCCTTGACATCTCTCCTCTCTTCTATTTCTCGTCTACAACTATTATTCTATTCTTCTTCTTGTCTCTATTTGCCATAGACATGATTGACTTCAGAACAACCCGATGCAAGTCTTGCATTTGAATTTCGTCTATCTGTATCTCTTCTATTTCTTATGTCTCGACTCTATTCCAACTCTATATTCAGCGTTTCGTCAACCGCCTCACCCAAAACGAGTATCTTCTATTTCTCCTGTCTCGATTCTCCTCAATACCCATTCCCTTAAACTACTCGTGCGCGTCGTATTTCCTCCATTCCTCCTATTTTGTATCTCGTGTCTCATATCATTTAAAATACTCGATCTTAAGCGTCTTCAACAATTTACTTTTCATAAAACTCAAGTTAAAAACCCGTCACAAAATTTTTTCTCTAAAAAACAACCTACTAGATACGGCCCTCAAACCCCGATGGTCCAAGAGACCGTCCTCCATGTTTAAGGGACCGTCACCAGTTTTCTCTAATTACTCCATTTTTCCTTCACACTTACAGTAAACCAAAACCAAACATTCCCTTTTGCAGCATCAGTGACGAAATAACCCAAAACCTTAATCCTTCCACCAAAACATAAAATTAAACGCTTCACAATCAAATATTATCAAACCAACATCTCTTCTAATCATCAATTGTAAGTCATTTCATCAAATTTCTCAATAATTCAATTCTTGGGTTTATTTAAACATGAAATCAAAATTGGGGATTTTCAATTTTTCATGTAATCGATTGAAATAAACACTAAATCTTAACAATGTACTATCAATGTCACTCACCTAGATGTAGGAATTGTCCAATTGAGTGTATTTCGAAAAACTTGTGATAATTCCCAATTCAATTTGTTGTAATTAATCGTGATAAGGTATGTAACATAAACGTAATTGTGCATTGTTAATACATATAAAAATGCTTTTACAACCATGCAACAACATAAGCCAAAATTTTCAAAATACACATGGTTTTTAGAATTGGCAAAAGTAGAAGAGTGTTTGACTTGACACACAAAAGTGATTAATTACAACTCCTCATTTGTGTTGCATATATATTATAAATTTAAGGTAAGCCTTGTTAATAATGTACTTCTTTTTAATAGGTGAAAAATGCCTAAACCCATCGGTTTTGATCACCAAGAAACATGCAACTACATCCCCACACTCTCCACTCTCTACCCTTCTCCCCTTAAAGAAGCTTTTCAAAATGTTGAAACTAGATGTTTTCATGATGGTCGAATAGTCCTCCAGGACTACGACAACATGAACTATCTCAACATCGTGTTCAGGATGATTGACTTTGATTGTCTTTACAAAATCAATGAGAAAATCGTCCCACGTTTTTGTCCTTGAGTTCTATAGTCTACTCAACTTGCGCGTCGATCACCAAGGTGAGATATATGTTGAATTCGTGATCCAAAACCAATTCATTTCCTACCCTCTCCCAGTCTTTGGTCAAATCCTTGGCATTCCCACTGAAGGGCAATGCTCATTCACTAATGAATGGAGCCTTGATGCTCTAGCCAGGAGCTCCCCTTTAAGTGAAAGATACGCCATTGTACCTCACACTCCAAATGAGATCAAAGCCTTCATTCAAAATGAACGGCTTGAGCCTATCATTCGATCTCATAGAGGAATACAAACTCTAGTTGAGGATAACCAAATATTAACTAGAGAAATTACTGATGTCATAAGATCTTGGGTTGAAATCATTTGCGAGAATGCTTTTTGCCTTGGTGACAACAGAGATCACGTCCCCATCTGTCTTGGTCACATACTCTATTGTGTTGCCAAAACTATACATTACAATCTGCATACTTCATGGCTAGAAGAATGGAGTTTGTCCGCAGTAATGCAAGAATGAACTTGCCCTACAGCATGTTGTTAACTCGTATTTTCTATCGAGTCATGCATGACTACCCTCACCTTGTATCGGTAGATTATGTATTCTATGAGCATGTCATGCTTCCACTCACTCATCATATTGAGCGGAAGACAATGTCGGAATTTGGGTCTAGAAGGTCTATGTTTCCCGGGTCATCCTCTAATGCCTCATCATCCAATCCCAATGATGACGATGATGACAATGAAGAGGGTACTTCTAAAGTCAGTACTCCATCTCCTAACAAGTATGTCAACTCCTTACCATCTGTCATTCCTGAAATCTCTAAGGTTCTTTTTCTTGAAAATCAAAACATGTCAACCCTTTTCTCTCGTCAAATCCAAATGATGAATCTGCAACACCAAATGATAGATGAGCATCAGAATGGGCTGAAGTCAATAGCAAAGAGAATAAGCAACCTATGGAAAAGGAAGAAATAATATGCTTAACATCATGATAATTAGTTATGTTTAATATTTTTCATTTTAGGACCATGAGATTTCTGTCTATCTAGATAACTATAACTTGTTATGTTATACTTTATGCATGTTAACTACTGTTAAGTTAGCATCAGATGGTCTTTTCAATTTTACCATCCGACGGCCTATCCTTATGTGTATCTTGATAAATTTCTTCAAGCTTGATATTTATTGACCTGGTTGAATGTGAATTATATACCTTTAGATAATGTCTTAGTTTACCATCTAAAATGCATGCTCAATCCTAATCACATCATATCTAACACTTTAGTGCATGAATGTTTCTTGAATCTAATTAGAATTTATCTTATGTTAAAAGCTTTTACTTATTTCTGCTAAAATCTGGTCTGATACATAGTGTTTTTAGTTACAGATTGCAGAAATGAAAAACTGGGTGAAAACCTAGAAACTTACCGGTGACGGTCCGATAAATATGGCAACGTTCCCCAATATATAAAGGACCGTCCACAACAGGTTACGGATTTTGGCATTGTTTCTTCTTTTCTACAATCTTGACCTATTCCATGTTTTTCACCACCATTTCTAGGATTAGCTAAATAGATATTGGTGCCATTAAATCCCTAATGTATGCTTTGCCTAAACAATAATCATCCTTTATTATTTAAACTCCCATCTTCTTCTTCTTCTTCTTCTTCTTATTTTTCTTCTTCTTCTTCTTCTTCATCTTCATATTTCCTCTCCACTTCATCTTTCTCATCCTCCTCAATGGGTTCTTTCTCAACCTCATTGTCACTCTCAAACAAAAGGCCTAAAATCACTATCATACCACCAAAAATTACATTCACTGACCTCACTCAAGAAGACACAACTCCATCACCAAAAGCTAAGCCCATTTCTCATCTTGCTGCTAGTGCACCACTCAAACACCCTCAACCAAAGGAACATCATCATCTTCTTCAAGTCCAAACTCTTCACCATTCTCATCATTTAGTAGAAACCTATCACCTTTGCTCACTCACTCCAACTCACCACTCTTGACCTCCTCAATGTCTTTATCACCAAATGGACCTTTGGACTACACTCCTTCTACTCCACCACCTTCTCTAATTATGAGCTATCCCATTCCTTACAACTTTATTAACCATCACACCATGAATTGTGCATGTTGCATCCACAACTTCAACCTCATCTCATCACTTAGAAAATAGCTTCATCACATGTTTGCCCATGTTGAGTATCTTCTCTCTCAACCCAATGTGCAACCAACTCTACTTGCTACCATGCCACCTACTCCTATACCATCTTCTCCACTACCTTCTTCTCCACCTTCTAACCAAACATCTATATATTTTTAGTTAAAAATAATCAAGAATTATCTTGTGGGCCAAGCATGTTCTAGGAACCTAGGTTGTTTTCTAGGAATAGCTTGTAGTTTAATTATGTGTCTACTTGGTTTATAATGTATGAATCTATGTATGCTATGTATGTTTCTCATTGAATGTATGATCTCTTAGTATGTTCAATGAAATCTATGCTTTTATATTGTGATACTTGTCATGGTTGTTTTTATAAAATGTGATATTAACCAACCTTAAAAGGGCAAACCCAAAATCACAATAATCTATCCAATAAAGACCGAACTGGTGATGATCCCTTATATAAGGACGGTCCCCAATATATTTGGGACTGTCTGAGTATATACAGGACCGTCCCCAGTATTGTTGCGCTATATGCTTTCTCTTCTCTAAAAAATCTGAATTATCTGTTTCCCCTATCTGATTTTTCTTCTTTCACCTTCTTCTAATCCAATCTCTATCTCTAATAAGCGACGGACCCTTATATATGCAACGGTCCCTTATATACATGGGACTGTCCCCTCTCCCCCTAGTACTTATAGATACTACACTATTCCCTGCAGAAAATCAACCCTCTTGGCACAAAAACATTCTGTTCTTTCTTTCTTCTTCTTTGATCACTATAACATGTTGATATGTGTTTATAAGTGATCCCGTCATCCTCTACCTCCAAGTGCAAGAGAAGAACGCTCGTATTCGTCAAGAAATGAAATGTTATAGACTAGTCATCACACACACGTAACTTGTGTTACGATTCTATTATTCCTCCAAACTCTCTCATTTGTCAATATTGTATATTAGTGTATCCGACTAGTGTATGAGTCTAGATTAGGTGTGTTAGTGTAGACTCGGACAAAGTGCACATCCGTGAAGTGGTGTATGTAAAGTAGGATTTAGTGTGAGTCCGTGCTTGGGTGTGTTGGACTTGGTGCGAGTCCTTTTATTGGTGTGTGAAGACTTAGTGTGAGTCCATGTATAGGTGTGGACTAGGTGAAAGTCCGTGAAGTGAAGTGTGAAGACTTGGACCGTGTGAAAGTTCAAGTGGACGGCATGTACGTTCATGTGAAGATTGGATTATGTGTAAATCCAAGTGGACAAGGTGTATGTCTGTATAGATTGGTTCTAGCTAGGATTAAGATTCGACATTCCACTCAGTGTCGTAAATTGGTGTAAGTGTTGGTATATGGTTTGCTCCGCCTGAAAGGAGTGTGTTAACATAGTGATTGTGGACTCTTGAGTGTGATACTCGGGGAGTGGAGTAAGGCGAAGAGTGAGCTTCGTGTTGAAGCACTATAAATCTTTGTGTCTCGGTTTGGTTGTTTTCTTCATTGATCTCTTGTTTATACTTTGTTTACTTTACGCATTATTATTGTGTTCATATACATTATATTGATATCACACAACTTCAAATCAAACGATTTTCAAAAAGAACAAAAAGGAACTAAAAATTCTTAAAACTTAATTGTAAACGGTGAAACTATTCAAACCCCCCCCCCCCTCTAGTTTTTACATGTCCTTAAAAGGTTAGTGTGAGACAAAAAAATTGTATTTTATTTATAATTATTATTATTTATTTATTCACTAAAGTTTTTATTGTTAGGGGGACCCAAAAATCAGTATTCGGGTTAACCCGATTAACACAAACTCTTATTAGGGTCGGGATTGGGTGAGAGTTTCTACTTTATTTGGGTTTCGGGTTGATGCGAATAACCCGCATGTTAATACAAATAATGTCAAAAACGTTATTTGCATTTTCCGGTCTCTACATGTTTTGATAATCATAAAATATAGATACACGTTACGTAAAATTACGGATAACAAGTTTATAATAGAGAAAACTCGTTTCAACCACAACATCACTTAAGGTATGAACAAACAATCTACCAACTTAGTTAAGTGATCAAATAATATGTTTTTCACTAAACCTTACATTTTTATGTGACAAAACATTTTTACTTTATAGTATTTTAAATAAATGTTTTATCAAGAAAATAAATTTGAATTTCAAATTCTCAAACATATAGTTTTCCCGCCTAAAATCAGATAAGTTTTTCACCAAATAAACTTTCACTACATCAGGACAAAAATAGGAGCGTATATCAGGACGGTCCCGTAAACATGGCGATGGCCCCTTATATATACGGGACCGTCCAACTTTAAGGGACTGTCCTCCGCTCCTCCTGGTGCCTATAAATACTGAATTGTTTCATACAGAAAAATCACCTCTTGAGTACTAAAACTTTCTGTCTTCTAAATTTACTCTAAATACTTTTCTTTGATCACATTAACGGGTTGTAAATTGTTTACAAGTGGCCACATCCATCCCTCTTCCAAGTGCAAGAGAAGAACACTCGTATTCGTCAAGAAACGAAGTGTTGAAGAATAGTCCTTCACCTCATAAACCGTTGTTATGATCTCTCCTCAACTCCTTTCTTGTTATCTTAATTCTTGTAATCCGACTTGAGTGCAAGCTCGGAATTGTGTATTGTGTTGATTCGGACTAGGTGTTGGTTCGAATAGTGTAGCCACGTGGGCTTTCATGTAGATTGGTTTTAGCTAGGATTAAGACTCGACATTCCGCTTAGTGTCGTTAAACTTGGTGTAAGCTTTTGTGTACGGTTTGTTCCACCATAAGGGAGTGTGTTGATATAGTGTTTGTGAACTCTCGAGTGTGAGATTCGAGGAATGGAGTAGGGCGAAGAGTGAGCTTCATAGCCGAACCACTATAAATCTCCGTATCCTGGTTTGATCGTTTCTTTCCTTATCTTTACGTACTTATTTATAATTGTGTTCATAAATTGTTGTGTTGGTATCACATAAGATTCGAATCGAAAAATATTTGAAAACAAACTTGAAAAAGATTTTTGAAAACGTAATTAAAACGGTGAACCCCCCCCCCCCTCGCGCCCCCACATTGTAGTTTCTACACCGTGTAAATTTGGGTTAACCCGTACCTGAATAACCTGAACTGGACTAACCCATACCCGAATAGCCCACATCTTACTAGGATCGGGTAAGGGTAAGGTTTTTCTTCCTCAAAACTCGATTAGCACGACCAAATAAGGCTTATTCAGGTCGGGTTTACCGAATAGCCCGCACCTTATTTGTGAAATTCTTTTGGTATATGTTGATGACATTGTCATCACATATAATGATGTCAATGGAATTGAAAGTTTCAAAACTTTTTGAGTTTAATGTATATGATTAAAGATCTAGTATTTCGAAATATTTTATGGGCATTGAGGTTTCTGAAAACAAGAATGTTACATGTCTTTCACAAAGAAAATATTGTCTAGAAATGTTACGTGAGTATTGTTTATTAGCTTGCAGCAAACCTGTTGCTACTCCTTTACAGCAAAATGTTGTTTTAAATCATAAAAAAATTGAACATGATAAACTTTTTACTGTATATAAAGACTTAGTAGGTAATTTGATTTATCTTTCTGTTACTAGGCCTGACATTGCTTTTGCAGTTCATTGCTCTAGTCAACATATGCATTCCCCTCTTCAATCTCATTTTACTGTTGCAAAAAGGGTTTTGAGATATTTGAAACAAGCACCAGGGAATTGGATTCAGTTCTATAAATGTAACAAGCTAACTTTTTTTTTTTTTTCATTCTCAGATGCAGATTAGGCTAAATGCCCTATCTCTAAAAAGTCTGATTTTTGTGTTTATTTGGGTAATAATGTATTATCTTGGAAAAGTAAGAAGCAAGCTACAATTTTCAGATCATCAGCTGAAGCCAAAGACAGATGTATGGCATCAACCACATGTGAGATCATTTGGATTTCAAAGCTCTTAAAGATTTGGGAGTTGAGGGCTTGTTTCATGTTGATCTTTATTGTGATAATGATGCTATTAAAATAGAGCCAATTCTGTCTTTTATGAAAAAATCAAACATTTTGAAATAGATGTTCATCTTGTAAGAGAAAAAGTGTCATTTGGAGTTATAAGAACTGTTAAGGTTTCATTAGCTAATCAGGTAGCTAATAGTTTTACAAAAGGCTTGACTATTGCCCAGCACAAAATGTTTTATGGAAAACTTGGTTTAGTTGGTATGTTTAAACCATGAGCTTGAGAAGGGGTGTTGAAAATATGGTTATATTGCATTCTTATGGTTTAATATAAGTATAGGGACTATTCCTTCACTTATTGCTAACAGTTTGATAGATTGGTTATGTTTTTTTAAGTTTTATTCTATAGGGATTGAAGTAAAAGATTGTGCTATATAAGCACTCTTCCCAACTCTAGGGCTTATTATCTCAAGTCGTTTTATCTCTCTTGTTTACACATACTCTCTTTATTCTCTCTCAAAATGTTGTATATTCGTTTGATAGATCATCTTGATCTTCTGGTATTAGTCTAGTAATTCTAAGTGTTGTAGTGAGATAATCTATAAGAGTGTTATTGTATTCTTGTGTTGCATCCAGTTGGGGACACCACGTCTCTTTTGTATGTAGTATTGCATCCATTTGGAAACAATACATCTGATTTTATAAGTAATAAAATAAGCACGTGAGGAAGTTGGTTGAGTGCAAATTAAGCATTTTGGTTGTTAGATTGTTATTTTCTATAAAACTATATCTTTACTTGAAAACTCAACTTCATGGTTTCTCTGAATCAACATAATCAAGAAACTATGAGGTAACTTTGTGTTAAAAAAATGCAGATTTAACCGGCAGGTAACAATTATTTAATGTGGTTTAAAAGATTATAACTTAAACCATAAGGATATCGATAACTAAAACAGTTAAAAAGTTTGAGCAATGATGTTTTTTATGCTTGCATCATCGAGTGAAGCAATGATATTATGTCATTAGGGATGATGACGCATGCTGAATGTCGACACCAAAGAGTGAGCCAAATCGTGTTATGTGTTCATATCCTTAATCTATTCTAAAAGAACCACAAAAGCATCTATTGTTCATATCCTTCCTGATTATCTTAGTATTGTTCTTATAGCAACAGGTGCACTCTCGATAGATTCGTGTTATAGTAAAAAGTGTTATCACGTTAACTTTTCACCCTATAAGTCAGAACCCAGTGCAAAACAAGCTCTCTCATCACTCAAGTAACAAGATCCACAATTCCCTACGGATTTTTGTTTTAATAATTTATTCACATGTAAACACAAATTAAACTAAAAATAAGAATTCATTAATAATAAAATAAAAATACAATAAAAAATTACATGAATTAAAAAAAAATACATAAAAATAAAAGTAAACTAGTTTTGACAATATTTGTCTCGAATTTCACATTTGGCCTACTCAGTAATAGCCGTGTCAACCGGATCCATCCCCTCGGTGCTTGTGGCAAGCATTTTCATGTCGTCGTTTCTTGTTTAAGCGTTGATTAATTGTACCCTCACCCTATCCTCGCTCCTTATTTCTTCCATCTTTGCCTCACGGTTTAAAGCTAGTTATTGTTGCAACATTTTTTCAAAAACTTCTTGTGGGTTGTGTGGAAAACTAGAAGGGGGGTTGAATAGTTTTACGTCGTTTTCAAATTGTTATAAAAGTTTGTTCAAGAATTTTCTTTGTTTTATAAAATATAGATTCGATGCTATATGAAATCAAATCGTGCACAATATGAACAACAATAAGTATGTACGATAAAGCAATAATAATGTAAGTAAAGAAATAGATAAGGGTTGGAAAGATCGAACCGAGAGACAAGAGATTTATAGTGGTTCAGCTACAAGGTCACCTTCCTTGCCCTACTCCACTCCCCGAGCACCTAACTCGAGAGTTTTCTTCACTATATCAACAAGCTCCCTTATGGCGGAGAAAACCTTACACACCAATTTACACACCACAATATCTTCACAACTTCTACACAACTAGTTCACACCTATTCACTACTTAATCACACCACTTCTTTACACCAATCTTCTACACACCAATCTTCTTCACACCTATTCTTCTACACACCAATCTTCTTCCTAACTTATCTTCTTCACAACTATTCTTCTAACCAATCACACTATATATCAAACTACAGTATCTTCTAACAAATATTCACAACTAATCACACAATGAAATAATAACAATGATGATACACTAACAACTTAGATGTGGAGATCACAACAAGTTGTAATACTTGTCTTGAGGGATAGAAGTATTCTTCTCTTACACTTGATGGGATGATGTTTGGATCACTTTGAAACAAAGATTTAAGAATGTATGATCAAAGGATTTATAGATTGGAAATGGTGATCTAGAACAGAAAGTTCTGTAGTGCAAAAGGTGAGGAAAAAATCCAGGTTTAAGGTGGTATTTATAGGCAAAAGATTCTGACAGAGGAGCGTGGCCGGTCCCCTTAATTTTAAGGGGACCGCCCCTTATAATTAAGGGGGCCGCCCAGCTGAAACGGCCAGAATCTTTGTCTTTTAGTGGGGAAAGTTTGTTTGGTGAAAAACTAACTGATTTTGGTTAAAAATTTGAATTCATATATTTAGTATGAATAAAACATTTTTCTTTATTACCAAAAGTGTTTTTCAAAAATATATAATATGTTTATATAATTAAATGAACTTTGCATTAGTTAATTAAATACCCCTTTGATCATAAATTGCACTAAACACTTTGTTTATTCATACCTTAAGTGATTTGGATGTAAAGAGAAATATTAATCACTAAATACTTGTTTATGTCACAAGTTTTAGTTCTATGAGTTTATATTTTGTGATAATCAAAACATAGAGATATTGATAACATGTTAATAATGTTTTTAGGCATTATTTATGTCAGCAATCTCCCCCTTTTTGATTATTACAAAACCTTAAACTCAATATATCTAAAACTTGTTTTTAGACAAGTATTATAGAGTTTACATTTCTCTTCTCCCCCTTTTTGTAAAATTAAAAAGGTTAAGCTGAGTAAGCTTCGCGAGGGAAGTTTAAACGGGTAGAATGCTCCCCCTTGATGTATGCTCCCCCTCATTTGAGAGCACCAAGGAAACGAGCTATGGAGATCTTTGCTACAAACATATTTGAAGAGAGCAAGATACACATATATGCAAGGCAACAATTATGCAACTAAACATAGATTCATTCAAGCATTATAGAAATGATAAGCATTACAACATTCAATATGCTTGAAGCATATTGATAACACAAAAGAAAAGACATAGTCCTATATTGCCTAAGAGAGCACTTGGACTTGCTTGCAACCCATGGTTGATTGTTTTATTTGCTTGAAGGGAAACATAAGCATAAAGCTTAGATGTTTGATTGAGAGGGATATGGAGTGGAGTATGGAGCTGAAGAAATGGATTTCACGATGTTGTATCGTGTTAAGGGTGGTATTGGATGATTACGAGTGAGAAGATATTCAATCCAAGAAATATCTTCACTCAAGTAGAGGATTTGTTTTTGAAGGAATATGCAACAAGGGCAAAAGTGAGTGTGGTTTCTAACTTGATCCAAGTTGAGAGAGTGGGGAAGGCAATTTGCATAGGGTGATGATGGAGGTTGCCCTTTGTTGCGTTGTGCAAGATGCATAGCAAGGAGATCACTAAGATCATGGATTTGGTTTATTTCATCACAGAACTTTTGTTTTTCCGTGGCAATGTGGAGGGGATCATAGGTTTGGTATGGATGAGTTGGGTTTGTGTAGTTGGAATTGTAGTTTGATGGTTGATCAAGCTTGTATGGATCATTATAAGTGGTTGGAGGTTGAGATGTGTAGTTTGGCTTGAAGGAAGATGTTTGGCCAATGTTGTATGGTTTGTAAAGAGGGTCAAATGAATGACCTTGTTGGTTTGATGCAAAGTTTGGGAAGTAAGAAGTTGGGGGTGTGGAATGACTTCCAACTTCATTTATGATGATGATTTGTTTCGGGGGCTTTTTCTTCGCCAAACGGGTTTTTCCGTCATCCTTGCTAGCCTTGAGGCTTTTGATTTTGGTTTGTTTGGAGAGTTCATGATGGGATCAATGGAGAGATTTGAGGATTGGGGATATTTATAGTGTAAGATTTGTGTGTTTAAGGATGGATAAGGTTTGTTTGGGGGATTAGGACAAAATGTGTTGGTGAAAAATGGGAAATGTAGGTTGAAATGGGCTAAAAAGCAGAAAAGATTCTGTAAACCCGTCCATCAGATGGCCGGTCCCCTTAATTAGGGGGCGGTCCCCTTAAAATTAAGGGGGCCGCCTTACATAATTAAGGGGGCCGCCCATCTGGTGATTTTCAGATTGCCAGAATTGGGTTTTTGGCAGAAAATTTGCTGAAAGGTTGTGTTTTTTGGACTTGGATTCAAGCAAGTTCAATTCCTTTAGGCAATATAGCATCTAATCTAATCATTAAATATCATGCATGCAAAAACACATAGGCACAAGAGCAAATAATCAACACATAATAAGCAATAGGAGGTAAGTAAAGGCAAGCACACTTAAGCTTCCTAAGGCACCTATCTTAGATTAAAGGCAAAGGTAATTAGTGAGTGAAAAACTAATGATGGATCAAGATGACACTATTACTAGTGAATTTGTCCTAGTGAGTGTCTATATGCAACAAATGTGGAGTTGTGATTGTTTCGACTCCTAGAAGCAAAAAGAAATAACGATCCTAAGAAACAATCCAAATGATCTCCTTGATTCAATTTTTGCTCGATCATGAATGTCAAAGACATATATTAGATTATATACCTTGACAATTTATGTGAGAGTTTATGCATGATTTTGAAATACAATGTTTTTAGAATTAGTCAACAATGCAAGGAAAATGATCTTCATGTGATTCCTAGATTGTGAGAATAATTTTTAGAGAAAATTGATTGAGTTTTACAAAAAAAAAATTATGCAAAGAAAATAAATCTTCTCAATCTTTAGTTTTGTGCGAAATAGATTCCTAGACTCAGAGAAGGTGGAATGGAAGAAAAGTAAATTTTCATGCAAGTATAAATTTGAATTAATTCAATGTAATTTAGTCAACTTGTTCCATCATTCCTAATCCTAAACGCAAGTGGTTGAATAATTCACGCTTAAGGGGTTTTATGAATATATCCGCAATGTTGTCTTCCGATGCAACCTTTTCTATAGATATATTTCCTTTTTGTACATTATCCCTAAGAAAATGGTGACGTATTTCTATGTGTTTAGTCCTAGAGTGTTGCACCGGATTTTTACTTAAATTTATCGCACCTTTGTTATCGCACATAATGGGGACATTTTCTAACCTAATGCCATAGTCTACGAGAGCTTGTTTCATCCATAGTGCTTGTTGACATGCCTTTCCGGCGCTTACATATTCGGCTTCGGTGGTAGAAATAGCAAGAGCGGTTTGCTTCTTCGAAAACCAAGACGTTAGACAACATCCCATAAACGTGCAAATACCGCTAGTACTCTTTCTATCTACATAGTCTCCCGCATGATCCGAATCAGCATTGACAGTGGTTTCTATGCCGGATTCCTTAGGATACCATAATCCTAAGTGTATAGTGCCTTTAACGTATCAGAAGATACGCTTAACCGCTTCTAGGTGAGAGGTTTTGGGATCCTCTTGAAAACGGGCACAAAGGCAGACACTAAACATGATATCGGGTCTACTTGCCGTCAAGTAAACTACCTATCATTCCTCTATACTTGGTGTTATCTACGGACTCACCTTCATCGTCCTTTGTGAGCTTTACCTCCGTAGACATGGGAGTTTTCATGGGTTTTG
The DNA here is from genome assembly GCA_030686995.1 of Artemisia argyi. NCBI lineage: Eukaryota > Viridiplantae > Streptophyta > Magnoliopsida > Asterales > Asteraceae > Artemisia > Artemisia argyi. Next base: position 278,803,068 of record CM060709.1, read on the forward strand.
AGTCTTCTAGGCCAAATTTCTTAAGCATTTCCTTAATGTACTTAGATTGGTTAAAGAATATTCCATCTTCTAATTGTTTTATTTGTAATCCTAGGAAGAAGTTAAGTTCACCCATCATACTCATCTCAAACTCATCATGCATGATTTTGGCAAATTCATCACACATGTCTTGACAAGTCGATCCAAATATAATGTCGTCAACATATATTTGGACAATGATGAGATTTGGGTCTTTCCTTTTAGTGAAAAGAGTGTTATCTACCATTCCCATGGAATAATCATATTTAATAAGAAAAGCTTTTAATCGATCATACCAAGCTTTGGGAGCTTGTTTGAGTCCATACAAAGCTTTCTTTAACTTATAAACATAATCAGGTTTTGCAAAGTCAATGAATCCTGGAGGTTGTGCCACATATACCTCCTCATTGATAAAACCGTTAAGGAATGCACTTTTCACATCCATTTGGAATACCTTAAAATCTAGGGCGCAAGCATAGGCAAGTAATATCCTAATTGATTCTAGTCTAGCTACGGGGGCATAAGTTTCGTCATAATCAATTCCTTCTTGTTGATTATAACCTTGGGCAACTAACCTAGCTTTATTCCTAGTAACTATTCCATTCTCGTCTAACTTATTCCTATATACCCATTTGGTTCCTATGATGGTCATATCCTTTGGATTTGGGACTAGTTCTCAAACATCATTTGCCTTAAATTGATTTAATTCTTCTTGCATAGCTATAACCCAACTTTCATCCTTTAAAGCCTCGCTAATATTCTTAGGTTCTATTGCTGAGAGGAAAAAAAGAAATTGTTTTTATCTTGGGCTTGTGATCTAAGGGTTCTTTGGTTAAGATGTCCTATTATATTATCTAATGGATGTGATCTAGATTCTTTAATATTAACAATTTTGTTATTTCCTAAGTGAATGTTTTCATTATCATTTCCTATGGGTTTTGTTTTACTAACCTCAATAGCTTCATCTTCGACTAAATCATCATCTTCTAAGGGTAATGTTTTAGGAGGTGGTGGTGTTTCATCAAATGTTACATTTAGTGATTCCTCTACTTTCATGGAGTGTTTGTTAAGTATTATATATGCTTTGCTATTTTGTGAGTATCCTAAAAATATTTCTTCATATGATTTTGGATCAAACTTAGTGAGATAGTCCTTAGTGTTTAAAATATAGCATTTACTTCCAAATACCCTAAAGTAGCTTAAGTTTGGTTTTCTACCTCTTAATAACTCATAAGGAGTTTTTCCTAGAATTATTCTAATTGACACCCTATTTAAAATATAAGTTGATGTATCTACGGCGTGACACCAAAATTTTTGTGGGATGGATTGTTCATTTAACATAGTTCTACTCATTTCTTGTAGTGACCTATTTTTTCTTTCTACTACGCCATTTGATTGAGGAGTACGAGGAGCGGAGAAATTATGAGATATTCCATTTAACTCGCAATATTTTCCGAATTGTACTTCATTATCAAATTCTCTACCATGGTCCGTCCTAATGGCAACTATTGAGCATCCTAATTTATTTTGAATCATTTTACTAAATATTTCGAATTTTTCAAAGGCTTGGGTTTTGTCACTTAAAAACCTAGTCCACGTGTATCATGAGTAGTCATCTACTATTACTAAGGTATATTTGTTTCCTCCATAGCTTCGCACAGCGGATGGACCAAAAAGATCCATATGTAATAATTCTAGGCACATAGTAGTGGATACTATATTCTTAGCTTTGTGACTAGCATGAGCTTGTTTTCCAATTTTACATGCATCACAAAAGTGCTTGTCATATTTTAGATTAGGCAAATTTCTAACTAATTCCTTAGAGGCCAAAGATTGTATTTGTTGCATGTTAGCATGTCCTAATCTCCTATGCCATAGTGTAGAGTTTTCATCTAGGGTCGTTAGGCATATCCTATCCTCAGGTTTGTTTCCTAGTTTCATAACATATATGCCACCTTTTCTAATTCCTCTACCTATAATTTTTCCATTCTTAACTATTTCGCTATCATCTTCGGTAAATGTGACTCTACATTTATTATCACATATTAGTCCTACACTAAGAAAATTATATGTTAATTTATCTACATGCTCTACATTTTCAATAGTAAGTGAGTCTTGAGAGATCGTACCTTTGCCAATGATTTTTCCACGTAAGTCACTACCGAAAATAACGTTACCTCCATTGTATGCCTTGTATGTAGAGAATAGATTGCGATTCCCTGTCATGTGCCTCGAACATCCGCTATCTTTAATCCATTCGTCAGGTTCCAAGTCAATTCCTAAACATATTTCGTCGGTTTCTTTTGCCATAAAACACTTTTCGTCTCTTGGCTTTTCAACTTCTTCTTTGTCATTATCACTCCATGTTCCACTAACAAAAGCACCTTGACTTTCATAACCCGGTGGCTTTAGACATTCGCCAATGAGATGATTTGGACTTCCACATCTAAAGCACTTTCTTTTCCCGTAGTTGTCACTTCTATTCCTTTGGAATGCTCTTCTTTCGTCTCGTGATGATCTAGTGAATCTTCCTCATCTCTTGAAGAACTTCTTGAATTCTCTTACGGCCATTGCATATTCTTCGTCTTCACTTTCGTCATTTGAATCATCATCATCACTAGATTCCTTTTTGGCTTTTAGAGCAATGGATTTGGTTTGTTCTTTCTTGACTTTGATCGTTTCCGAATCTCTTCTTATGATTTCTTCATGAACCTTCAAGTTGCCAATTAGTTCATCTAGTGATAACGTCATCAAGTTCTTTGATTCTTCGATTGCCGTGACTTTAGCTCGCCATTTTGGATGCAATGCCCTAAGAAATTTCCTAACACAATTTTTACTAGAAAATGTCTCATCAAGTGCTTTTAAACTTGTGATGATAGTGTTAAACTTAGCAAAAGCATTATCAATTGATTCCTCTTCCGGAATCGTAAATTGTTCATATTGTTGTACAAGAAGATCTATTTTATTATCTTTGACTTAGCTATTACCTTGGTGAGTAATTAGTAAAGAATCCCAAATTTCTTTGGCGGTTTTACACATAAAAATTCTTTCATATTCTTTGCGTGGTAACGCATTATAAATTACCATTTTAGCCTCATTATTTTTTGCTAATTTCTTTTTCAAATCATCATTTTGTTCTTCAAAAGATACAATTTCATTCATTTTAGTTTCAACATTATATTGAATAGGAGGAAAATCACCAAAGGTAATAATATGCCAAAGATCAAGATCTTTTGATTTCACATACGTTTCGAATCTATTTTTCCAATATAAAAATCATCACTTTCAAATAGTGGTGGTCTTTGCATAGATTGCCCTTCTAAATATTTTAAAGATTCCATAGATCGTTACAAGTTTTAAAATACAATATATTTTAAAGATCTTGTTAGACGTGGCTCTTGATACCAATTGTGGAAAACTGGAAGGGGGTTGAATAGTTTTATGTCGTTTTCAAATTGTTATAAAAGTTTGTTCAAGAGTTTTCTTTGTTTTATAAAATATAGATTCGATGCTATATGAAATCAAATCGTGCACAATATGAACAACAATAAGTATGTACGATAAAGCAATAATAATGTAAGTAAAGAAATAGATAAGGGTTGAAAAGATCGAACCGAGAGACAAGAGATTTATAGTGGTTCGGCTACAAGGTCACCTTCCTTGCCCTACTCCACTCCCCGAGCACCTAACTCGAGAGTTTTCTTCACTATATCAACAAGCTCCCTTATGGCGGAGAAAACCTTACACACCAATTTACACACCACAATATCTTCACAACTTCTACACAACTAGTTCACACCTATTCACTACTTAATCACACCACTTCTTTACACCAATCTTCTACACACCAATCTTCTTCACACCTATTCTTCTACACACCAATCTTCTTCCTAACTTATCTTCTTCACAACTATTCTTCTAACCAATCACACTATATATCAAACTACACTATCTTCTAACAAATATTCATAACTAATCACACAATGAAATAATAACAATGATGATACACTAACAACTTAGATGTGGAGATCACAACAAGTTGTAATACTTCTTGTCTTGAGGGATAGAAGTATTCTTCTCTTGCACTTGATGAGATGATGTTTGGATCACTTTGAAACAAAGATTTAAGAATGTATGATCAAAGGATTTATAGATTGGAAATGGAGATCTAGAACAGAAAGTTCTGTAGTGCAAAAGGTGAGGAAAAAATCCAGGTTTAAGGTGGTATTTATAGGCAAAAGATTCTGACAGAGGAGCGTGGCCGGTCCCCTTAAACCAAGGCCGGTCCCCTTAATTTTAAGGGGACCGCCCCTTATAATTAAGGGGGCCGCCCAGCTGAAACGGCCAGAATCTTTGTCTTTTAGTGGGGAAAGTTTATTTGGTGAAAAACTAACTGATTTTGGTTAAAAATTTGAATTCGTATATTTAGTATGAATAAAACATTTTTCTTTATTACCAAAAGTGTTTTTCAAAAATATATAATATGTTTATATAATTAAATAAACTTTGCATTAGTTAATTAAATACCCTTTTGATCATAAATTGCACTAAACACTTTGTTTATTCATACCTTAAGTGATTTGGATGTAAAGAGAAATATTAATCACTAAATACTTGTTTATGTCACAAGTTTTAGTTCTATGAGTTTATATTTTGTGATAATCAAAACATAGAGATATTAATAACATGTTAATAATGTTTTTAGGCATTATTTATGTCAACAGGTTGGAAGTGGCAGATGAGTTTGAAGATCGTGGACTTTTCAACTTTCATTATTTGAGGGGTGGACGTGGGTTAACATCATCTCCAAATAGCTCAGGCAAGGTCCATGCTTTCCCGTGACCCCAAACTCTCCGTTCAATTTCATAATATAAATCTTGACAACGTGTCATCTAATCTTCGTCGTTTTTACCACTAAGCGTCGTTGTTTGGTTGATGATGAATGCTCAAACACTCATCATTTTTGGTCAAATTTGAACTGCAAAACATACAAAAACACTCAGAAATGCATCAAAATACTGAAAATATTTCAAAATTGTGTTTTATATGTTTTAGATGCAAAAAGAGTAAAAACAGTTGAAAAACGTACAAAGCTTTGCAAAATTAGCAGTTTCAGTACCTCAACTTTTATAAAATGACAAAACTAGTCCCTGGCCATTCAAAATATGGAAAATTATCACCAAAGGTCCTTTTGAAATCATAAGTTGTCATATTTAGTCCTTTAGTGAAAAATCTCAAAAGTTTTGGAAATTTGCAAATTAGTCCCTGGAGTTTCAAATTTTGGCAAGATTGGTCCCTGGTGGGATATTTTTGAAAGAAAAATCACTTTTGGTCCCTAGAAGTCACAAAAGTCATTTTTAGTCCTTGGTGTGAAGTTTGGAGAAATGTCAATTTTGGTCCCTCAAGTTTGGCAACTTGTCAGATTTGGTCCCTGGGAACTTTGAAAAATGGAAAAATGCAAATTTGGTTTTTGGTTTATTTGGTTCTTGGCATCATTAGTCCTTGTGAATACTTTGGAAATTTACAAAAACAGCCCTTGAACTTTCACAAAATTACACTTTGGTCCTTGTGTTTTAACTACTAATCAAATGGACCCTTTTCAATAATTAAACCCAAAACCAAATACCTGATCCAAATAAACACCACCAAGCCCAACCTTTTGGCCCACTCCCATTTTAAATATAAAAACCACCCGGTCAAAATTGGTCAAACAAAAACCCCTCGTTTCACTGTTCATCTTCTCCTTAATCCCACCATTACCACCCCTAATTACCAGGGAGGTCTGTCTCCCCTGCTCCCCCATTTTCCACCAAACACTCAACCTCACCACTCCAAACCCCCCTCCTCATTTATTGCTCACCAAACCCACCTAAACCACTACCCTGCCAAATCTTTTTTTCTCGCCAAATACAAATCAAACGGCCTAGGATACTTGAAGCCATCCAACGGCTTGGATTAGAGTGGGAAAGAGAGTGATACCCCTGAGGGTCTATAAAAGTAAAGAGAAAGGCAGAAGAAAGAAGTTAAGTAGTGTAGGATAGATAGTAACTTAGTTTAGTATCATTTAATGTAGAATTTGATTTTTAGTTGTAATTTGTGGTTAAGAAGCTTGTAATCAGTTATTGTAATGTAAAAACAAACCTTTGTTATCACTAATTTCAAGTTTGTATTTGAATTCAGTTTTTATAATTTACTTAAAATCTCATTAAGCTTTAAAATTATTAAAAGTTGTTATGCAGTGATCATGTAGGCTCACATAAGTGTTTTCAAGCTTTTATAAGGTTTCTTAAGCATCATAACTAGTTGTTCATTCAAGTTACCAAAAAATCTCAAAAATAAAAAGAAAATAGATGAAAAATAAAAAAAGTAGCAGAGATGAGGAAAGAAGAATGGAGCAGAGTTGGTTTTGGATATTTATGGTTTTAGGACTCCATGGGGAGTGTAGATGGTAGTTTATGAGGTCCTGGGTTCCAAGTTCTTAGCCTAAATCTTTTGTAAGTCTCATTTCCAAGTTTTAGTATTATCTGTGATTTTTAGTCTCAGTAGGTTAATTATTGTTCAAATTAGCTTAATTGCGCTTATAATTGGTTAGTGTAAGTTTATTTGTCAGTTTTAAAGATTAAGTTGTGCTTTTGCTTTGAAATCTTCAAAAACAGTTAAGTAAAGGGGTGTTTGGATCTACTTGGTTCACTGTGTTCAATTGAGTCCTAGTGGTTAAAGTTGGTTTAGAAAGAATGCATTAGGTTAGTATGGTATAGTTTAGTCATAAAATCCAGTGGTTTAATTCACATAAGTCAAAATCATTAAAACTCTCTAATAACTGTTTACTGTGATGCATTTGAGTTCCATTAACCTCAACATTAGCTTATAAATCATATTTTTAGCTTAGGTTAGCTTTATTATAGCTTATCATAACTTCATAAGCTCATAGGATCCATCAGAAATCCATAAAAGTCAAAATATCAAGTTTCTATAAAAAGTCAAAGTTGTGTGTTCTCAGATTTTGCAAAAGTTGCATGATTTTTATAGATTTTTGTGTGTTATTTTAGACCCTGAAATTTTTTGGGTGTATTGTCCCCCAGCTGAACTCTGGATTCCCCCTCTTATTGCATTTTTGTAATTTTTATTGTGGGGTCCACACTTGATCAAAGACACCTGCAGGGCAAGGTAATGCCCTGCTACACAGAACTCGGTCCAACACCCTATCTTTCATGGTCTCCCCTGGCTTCCCTATTGGGCCCCACCTCCTGAGCTTTAGCTTATTGGAAAGCCTATAAGCCCTACTTGTAGTATCTGGGCTTATTCTTGGCTCATTGGCTTATTAGATAGGGCTGCAAAGGGCACCAAGTTTGTCCCTTTTTCTGTGTTGAGCAAGGTGCTCAGTTGGCTTATTCAGCTTAATTGGCTTATTCAGTGGTTTTGTTTAGTTGTTTCTGGATTATTTCCATTCATTAGACATGTATCTACCCTAATCCATCTCTGGTTTCAGCTTGAAGCTTATTTCATAGCTTTTAGCTTTGACAGTTGACCAAAGTCAACTGTCAAGCTCTTAAGCCCTCAAATAGCTTATTTTTAAATCCCAAAAAAGTTGTTTTTACAAAAAATTTCCATTTTTAAGTATAAAACAAGTTTTCAAAAAGAAAAATCCAGAAAAAACAATTTAATTTTAAGTTATAGTTTCTATTTAATATAATTTTAATTTTAATTTTCATTTTTAAATTTTTGTTAAGCACTTAGCTTTTTTATATTTTTCTTAAATTCCTTTTATATTAAAGTAATTTTAGTAATTTTCTCAGATTTTTATTTTGTCATTTAGTATTTATTAGATTTAATATTAGTTTAATTAATAATTAATTAATAATTAAGTTTTAAATAGCATAATTAGTTTTTATTAAGTAAGACCTAGCTTTTATATAATATAATATAATTTTACAAATTTTTCTAGAATTTTTAATGTTCATTTGCTATTTTTCATAATTTAAAATAGTTTAATTAGGTAATTAATATTTAATTAGTAATTAATTAATATAAAAAACACAAAAAGACAAAAATACTTATTTTTAATTTTAAAATTAGTTTTTAGTTATTTTATAATTTTATAAATTTTATTTTCAGTTTTCTAGTATTAAATTAATTATATTGTATTTAAGTATTTTAAATATTAATAATTAGTATTAAATAGTATTTAATTAATAGTAAATAATTAATTAATGTAAAAATTTATTTTCTTTTTCTAAAAAATTTCTTTTATCTTTAAGTTTGTAAAAAAGTCATTTTCACCCCCTGTGGGTTTTCAGATTTCAGTTTTCACTTTTTATTTCGTACGTTCGCGTAAATTTAAATTGAAAGTACGCGTTTTTAGGTTTTACACGTTTCTGGTTTTTCTGATTTTACCCTCTTGGTCATATAGCTTGTTTAAGCTATTTCATTGTATAAATCAGTAGTGAAATCAATCTCAAACCCTTTCTGTCCAAATTCACCCGATCACAAACCCGTTTGATAACCATCACACCTCGTCGGGACATAACGACCCTGGTGATACCTTATATTACCCGGAGATTGACTCTAGGCTATTTGACTTTGTTGACCATATACTTGGTCAATCTAGGTTGACTGTTCTAAGCCAATCAGTTGACAATAGAATTAAACATTCCGACTTCTCGGTTCATGGTGTCCACTTCCCGGTCAACATATTTTTGATACGCGTGATATATCCCTTTCTCATTGCTTGCCCATTGCTTGCTCATTGTGTTTCTTAAGAATTTTGTACAAAAAAGGTATCTGATGGTTGGTCGTTGCTCATGTTCGGGTCCTCGGATACATGTACTCAACACTCCGCCAAATTAGTTCTTGTTGACTTCATGGCGTACGAGTGATTTCACCCTTAGCAGGTTTTTTTGCTTTTCCTTTGCCATGTTTGTTGGGTGAGGAAGGACCGATATTTACGCTTCGTTAGGGTTTTCGGGTTTGTTTGAACTTTTGGGTTTATGGGGTTTGTTGGTAATGTAATTGGGTTTGTTGGAATTGTTAGAAATTCAAATTCGGCGAAAAGTTGGAGTTGCTCCGGTGAAAAATTGGTAAATTGGTTTAGGATTTGGTATGGCGTACCAAATGGAGAAAGTTGGTTATGATTTGAGATAATGGAATTTGTGGATGATTGTGTGTGTGGACTAAACGAAATGAAGAATTAGGTATTTGATTTTGCATGTTGTTGAGCATTTGATTGATCCAATATTGGTTATTCATTTTTGCGAGTTAGAAGCAAAAACAAAAAGTATTGATAAGGTTTAAAGGTGGAAGTGTTTTAAAAATTAGTACGTAGTAATTTAAAGGGTATTTATAGAATTTTTAAAAGGTTAAAAAGTTGATAAAAATGGATTTTTTTTTTAAACGGCTACTTTTTTAGCCTCTTATTTTTGCGTTGCTTCAACCCGTCACACAGAAAAATTCCAAAAAAAATGCCTATAACTTGGCTGGTGTGCGCGCACCAGTAAAGTACCTCACGTTATAGATCTATAACACACCCGTACCGGGTGCTCTTAGTAGAGCAAGACAAGATACATGTATGATTTGAATTTTTCTTTATACTGTTAGTACTTTGCATGATCAAAATTGTTCAATGCTTGAAACCAAATAGATGAACATCAAAATAGAATAATGTCAACATCAAATTCATACAGAGTAATGAAGACTTTACTCCAACAACAATGACGAGATCAAAATGTGCAATGAATTGCCAAAAAGACAGGCTTTTATTCTATTGAAACTAGCTTCTGATTCATGTATCTAAACCTGCATATTTCTTCAAAAAAATCATCAGCACTGCTGTGCCCACTTTTCATCCGAAGAATCTTGATCCTCATCTTCTTTAACTTCTTTCCAAACTTAACCATAGATTCAAGTGTGTGCATTTTCTGTTCTGCATTCAATGGTGATCTTACTGTGATCACTACCTCTTCAAGGCAAGGAATCATGAAATCCAAATCCACCTGAAAAACCAATAAAAAGACTGTTCATAAGATCTAAATTTGTATTTTAGCAAATAATCGTATAGCTTTTTAAACAACTTACATTCTTTAAACTGTTCTTTTGGCATAGAGCAGCAAACATCGCACCATGGACGTCGAATGTTTTGAGCTTCGGATGACTTTTGAAAAAGTCAACGAAGTCGATCTCTGGAAATGGAAGAAGAGCTTCAAAATCACCAGTGAACTCAACTTTCATGTAAAGATGTTGTACTCCACTTGCAAGTTGAAGCATTTTGTTTATTGCATCCCAACACCATTGAACACCTCTAATAGACAAGGATTCAAGTGCCGTAAGCTTCCCAAAGTCCAGCAAGTAAACTCTCCCTGCAACCAACAAACCAATACTCATATTTTATATCTTTAACATAATATGTACTAAAAACAGGACCCATAAAACGAAAATATGAACTTACATCATAAAAATGAAATTTAGAGGAATTTGAGATTTACCAGTATTGTTCGATATGGTAAGATTCTTTAAGCAACTGGTCTCACGGACCCTAATCCAACTACAGCCTTGAACCTCAAGGTATTCAATCTTCGGCGCTGTGAGTGTGAGTGAGGAGCTACCCGAACCATAGAAATCAAGTTTACAATGCTCGAGATGCTGAAGCTCAATCCAAACAGTTCTCAAACCCTCGCAACCAAGTAGTACAAGATGGGTTAAATTAGGCGTTGCTCTAAGCGCCTCAGCCAAAGCCGGATCCTCCACTCTCACACCTACAATTTCAAGACTTTGCAACTTTTGAAAAACATCCCATTTTGGTGCTTCAACCATCAGCACGCCCCAAAGTCTTAACGACTCCAAGTTCCTTGCAGCTTGAATGCAATCAAGTTTAGATGGACTCTCATCAGCCATATTTTGCTCAACCAGATTATCCATACGAAGCTCAAGATTCTTTAACGAAGATCCCACATGTAGCAGCCATGAAGCGAGGCCCACACTTGTAAAGGGGCAGTAAACCACAAGCTCTTCGAGTTTAACTATCGACATGACCATCTGCATAATAATGCAGTCGGAAGTTTGACCCACTTTTAGATTGTCGAATATGCTACGAGAGAAGAAAAGGCTTTTGATGTATGGCATCGAGTCTTTCCATTTCTTGGAGACGGAGTTACAAGATGCAACATCTTTGGCATTGCTTATGGTTGATAAAATGTATTGGACAACAGCATCAGGCAAGCAGTCCATTCTCTGAGCACAATAACCAAACACACTGGTGTCAGCTTATCTTTTTAACAAATTTTAAGACTGCAAAGTTAATTCGAGAAACTTAGAGTATAGCGTGAGCAAAAACCATTTAGAATCTTAGATAAGCAGCGAAAGGTCATATAAGTATACTAAATCGATATATAACAAAAAAAAACATATAGGTACATATATATTGCTTATAAATCCATTGCCAACATCAACCAAATTGTATATCAACATGACACGCGCATAAAAATTGAACCTTTAACTTATAAAGCATTAGATAACAGATGAACAATTCAACATATTATCGTAAATTGTCATCTTCTTCAAACTATATTAAGATTATTGCTTTTCACCGGTAAGAAACAGATTTTTAAGGTTAAAAAATATAACAGAAACCCAAAAAAACTATAATCAAATCGAACATAAACATACCAACCTTAAAAATGATAACTTTAATTGATAGTCATTTTAATTTAAAAATCTTACTTAATCTTAGTGTTTGGTTTTATAACAAATCTTTAAGATTCACAAATAAACAAACCCAAAACAACATATGTTAAGGGTTATACTTTAAGCATGACATTATTATTTTAAGGCTGAACTAATCTTTTAATTCAACCACTCGGGGGTGGCCTAGTGGCAAAAAGCTTGTGACTATCATTACTAATAATACGTGAGAGGTCTTAAGTTAATTCATGCTAGGTGCAAACTGCCCGCCACACCGACCTCTTGAAAAGGGGAGGGCTTTACCCGGTTTGACTCTGTGTGGCAGCCAAAAAGTCGGAAACCAAGTTTACCCAAAAAAAAAAATCTGTTAAATCAAATTCAATATATCCCAAAATTTAACAAGATTGTAACTTAATTACTTCAGAATTAATCAAATTGCAAAAAACTAAATGTAAAACAAATAAACCAAAGAATGCAATAAAATTACAGCAAAGATTTGAAAATAAGAAACATGAGAAAATAAATTTACCTTAGTGGAAGAAGAGAGAATTGATTGATTATTGAAAGTTGAAGATTGAAGAAGAGAGAAATGAGATCTGTGTGTGAAGATGGAATTGAAGGTACAAATAGGGGGAGCCTTGTCATCTTTTTTTGCTTTTTTTTTTTAGTTAAATTTTGAATTTAGCCCGCCTTGGTGTGAGTCTGGTTTAGACTTTAATTTTCGTTTTGTTTCAAATGAAAATATGAAATGCCACAGTATTTTTAAGTATTCACACAGCTTTTAGAGTAAATTGCAAAACTTGTCCCTCTGTGTTATGTCCAAATTGCATGCGCAATCCTCACTTTTTCGAAACTGTAAGTGCTATTCTTGTGAGAAACCGTTTTTGCGGATATCGTCCCTACCCCATTATGAAAGGACTCAAAATCTGAATTGCCCTTGCCTTTAGTGTTTTAATTTGGGCATTTTAGTCACTTCACATTCATGCAGGGAGGATATCCGCACCACATGTTTTCAAAAGGGACATTATCTGCACTTTCGAAAAGGTAAGGACAAAGTACAACTTGAACATATTACATAGACAGTTTTTGCAATTTACTCTGACTTTTATGTAAGAGAGATGGCTGAGCAGTTAAAGGCGTAGCATTAGAACTCGTATGTAGGCTTTTGCTTACCAATTCGAATCATTCTCTTTCTTTACCTTAACCTAATGTATCGATCTTACTAATCACAATACATAAAATAGCAGTTGATACTACTATTCCAATAGTTAGACCTTTTTTGATATAGATTCTTTATATTTAGAAAAGAGTTCCTGGTACTTTCGGGTTAGTAAGTTGCCCGGTGAAGACTGAAACTTGTTTCGTATTAGCGCTATATGTCTCAAATTATTGTTAAAGACAAAAGTATTTGGTTTAAAAAAAAAATACATTAATTACGGTTTTAATTTTAGTAAAAGCCACAAAAACATTTTACTTTTGATATTTGATAAATGTTTTCATTTAGTTTCATAAAGATTAGTATAGTAAACTTCGACGTTTATATTTTTCTTAGTGGTTACAGATTTCGGAATAAGCAAAAACAAAAGTATGGATAATAAAATTAGGAGTAATATAGTATTATTAAGCTTACTTTCTATATAATTATTATTTTGTAAATAGCAAATTTGATGAAAAACAAAATTCATAAAATTTATACTATTTTTTTTATTTTATTTATTTTTATTTTTTAAAAGGCTATACTATTATTTTGTTCTTATTTATACATGCATGATTTTTGCTAACAACAAAATCAAAGTTTTTGTTTTCGTTTCATTTTTTTCACAAATTATTATTTTGTTTAAGAGAATTTAAACAATAGCTACATGTCACTTTATCAACTTTTACTATACCTCATCTTTTAATATAATAGCCAAAAATACATTCTTTCACAAAATTGTATCATATCACTCTCTTGGACCTACACTTAAACACCCTCACCCTAACACTCTGTTCTCAAGATTTTTATAGTATGAAAGAAAGTGAAATGGAGTGAAATAAAAACTTATGGTATTATTGAGTTTTTTTTCAAAGGAGTAAAGAAAGTGGGGTGAAAAGGAAAGAGAGTAAAGTACTTGTGTTTTCTTTTTAAAGTGTTTCATCCCATTATTGAGGTGAAAGTGAATGGCCTACTTTCTTTACTCAAGTTCCTTTTCTTTACTTTTCATTTCAAAAAAAGGTTGAGAACACAGCGTAAAAGTACAAATTGAGAACAAAAGCTTGTGATAGCTCTCGCCATCCAGATGGCGCACGCCACGGCATGGCACCCATGCGCCACCTTAGATGTGGTGGCGCGCACCATAGTCATCGCTTATGGCGTGTGGAAAACTAGAAGGAGGGTTGAATAGTTTTACATCTGTTTTAAAATTTATAAAAACAAGTTTGTTTTAAAATTTTCGATTCTAGTTTATATGATCTCAATACTTGCACAATATGAACAATTATATAGTAACTAACTAACTAAGCTAATATGGTATAAGTAAGTAAGTAAGTAATGAAAAGAGTTGGAAAGATCAAACCACAACACAATGATTTATAGTGGTTCGGGTACAAGGTCATCTTCCTTGTTTCTACTCCACTCCCCGAGTCACCTACTCGAGAGTTTTCTTCACTATGTCAACAACCTCCCTTATGGCGGAGAAAACCTTACACACCAATATACACACCACAACTTCGTCACACCTTGATCACAACTTCTTCACACCAATCTACTTCACTACTAACTACTTCACACCTATCTACTTCACACCAATCTTCTTCACACCAATCTTCTTCACAACTACACCACTTCACTACTAAGCAACTTCTTCTCCCTACACAACTTCTATATCTCCTAAACTACTTATTACAAGCACAATCACAACTTTACAAATAATATACACAACTACTATTCAATACTTCTTGAACTTAGTTGTAGAAGGAGTATTCTTCTTTTGCACTTTGGATGAGGATGGATGAGAAGGGATTGAATCACTTGAAACAAGGATTAGTAATCTAATGATCAAAGGGTTTTGAAAGATGTTTTGAGAGTTTTAGATCTGAAATTTTTGTGCAAAAGGTGGGGAAAAATTTCAGATTTAAGGTGGTATTTATAGGAGAAAATTTCTGACAGATTCTGACACAGGAGCCTAGTCGGTCCCCTTAATTCATGGCCGGTCCCCTTAATTTTAAGGGGACCGCCTCTTATAATTAAGGGGGCCGCCCAGCTGTAACGGCCAGAAAGTCTGTCTTTTAGTGGGGAAAATTTATTTGGTGAAAAACTAACTGATTTTGGTTAAAATTTTGAATTCATATATTTAGTATGATTAAAACATTTTTCTTTATTACCAAAAGTGTTTTTCAAAAATACATAATATGTTTATATAATTAAATAAACTTTGTAATAATTAATTAAATACCCATTTGATCATGAGATGTATTAAGCACTTGTTTATTCATACCTTAGTGATTAAATTGGATAAATTGATATAAACTAACTTAATACTTGTTTACGTAGTAATCTTACGTTTGATGATTTTACATTTTGTGATCGTCAAAACATAGAGATATCGAAAAATATAAATAACGTTTTTATGCATTATTTATGTCAACATGGCGCAACCGTAATTGATGCTCTTAACATCAATTTCATTTCCAAATCACTCTTGAACTTGGATAACTTTGTAATGGTTCACTCCCTCGCATTTTTACTTATGAACTTTTTTACGCATATTATAAAACTCACTAACCCGTCAAAAAAATATGCAATCATTTTCTTTATAAACTTAATGTCGGTCTCAAATTGGGGAGGGAGACCTCAATGCCCGAGGAAGGGGAGAGACAACGGATGCACCCTCAAACCAGATGGAGCAAGTGGAGCGTATAATCTCGAAAAAGAAAGATCACTTTGTATGCTCTTATAACTGATAAATGCATTTCTTTTGCACAAACCTTTTCTCTAAACCAAACTCAATTTCGTTATGCTCAGTTGTATTTATTCTGGTCTTCGTTTCCATTATCTGCATGCGACGCACAAAAAAACAAAAGGCCTATCAAATATGTGAAGATTGAGCTCTCCTAGGCTTGATCTCTCAAGAGACCTTTGCATTTTCTTCCTCAATATTCTTCTATAAAGTCGTCCAATGTAATTTTCCATCAATCCATGTTATTAGTAGATTTATCAGGAATGGTTTTAACCAATTTGAATGAAATGAATTAAGGGTTAAATAGAACGAGGACGGCGTCGGTTCGCCGCGTTGCGGCGGGCCGTTGATCATTTACATAGATGGGCAAGTGTTTTCTACAGTGTGTTTAGTGTGTGGTGTATACTGTCAGCTCAAAATATGAATAAATTTTATAGTGCTAGTTGACCATTCTCATTTTTTAATTGTTATAGTCCTAAAAATTCATCGGCCTAATATGAGATATCTGGTCCTAGAGTTTTTTGGGCTTTGTATCTTTACTTGTGTTCTTTTTGGGCTTTTGTTTATAGTGTATTGGACTGAGCCTGCGAAGTAAGGGATTGAATACCAGGAACCAATCAAATTGCACCGAATCGACCATATTTCGTTGGTCCCTAAACTTTCCACAAAAAATCGCCATACACCCTAAGTTTTGAAAATCGTCGTGATGCGTCCAAACCTCAAGGTTTTGAGGCCAATTGCGTCCTTTGACCTGGAATTCTAAGGTCAACGCCCATTTTTAGTTATATCATCAAGGGTATAATAGACCAAACACATTTTTAACCATATTTAAGTTAAATCTAACCCAAACTCTTTTAACATCATCATTTTGTACCTTAGTTGTTGTTTCTCTGAAGTTACTAAGCATGGATCTTGATGGAAATTGACTATATTAGTGTGTTCTTTCCTCAAATGGTGTATTGTTAACATCTCGTTAAGTAAGAAGTTACTAAATTATATCATGACTAAAATACACTGTTGGTCCCTACGTTTTGAGGTAGCAAACGCTTCACCTAAAGTTCTTGCATCTGCTGTCTCAACATCTACAAGGGAGAAGGTTAAGATCTCGTTAAGTAAGAAGGTAAATATGTCGTTAAGTACGAAGGTTACTAAATTTAAATCATGACTAAAATAAACCATTGGTCCCTAAATGCTTGTAAATGTGTTCATATTTTCAACAAGTAATGGGGAATCGAAGAGTCCAAAAATGCTTCTAAAATTTAATACAGAATCTTCGTTTTCCCCATTATTTGTGTATATATCGCTTACTTCCATATGTTACTGCATACCAATTTTATATCATCAACCTCAAACACATCAATCACATTCACTTGAAAATCATGTTGTCCGGAAACAAAAGACCAAGAGATGCAGATGCTATCGAAGACAAGGAATTGAGCAAAAGACCAACTATTGAAGCAAATGTGGCAGCAGAAAACCCTGTATCTAACCAACAACAGTCGCCCAAAGTTGAAGTTAATGAAAGCTGGTACTATCAACTAGAAGTTGCGTTGGAACAGGAGGAAGATGAAAAGGAGAAGGAAGAAGCAAAGGAGCAGGAAGAAGGAAAGGAGGAGGCAGAAGGAAGCCATGCTAAAGTGATATAAGGAAGGCGTTCTGCAGCGGTAGAGGAGCATTGGAAAAAGAAGGCTGCAATTAGGAAATTAGAAAAAAAATGGATAAAAAAATGATGAAAGTGAAGAAGATGAATGTTTAGAAACATTCAGTTATAATGATGTACATTTGGCATACGCTTCAGATTAATGTCATTATATAACGAAACAAATTTTAAATGATAATTTAATCTTGATTTTCCGAGTTTTTGTTTTCAATTGCATGTTTGCATCTGCATATGCAGTTTAGCGGGTGTTTGGATTTAACCAGTTTGACTTTCACTAGTCAACATACACCCAAAAATTGAATGACCGTGTAACCAACGGTGTATTTTAGTGACCAATGGTGTATTTTAGTCATGATATAATTTAGTAACTTCTTACTTAACGAGATGTTAACAATACACCATTTGAGGAAATAACACACTAATATAGTCAATTTCCATCAAGATCCATGCTTAGTAACTTCAGTGAAACAACAACTAAGGCACAAAATGATGATGTTAAAAGAGTTTGGGTTAGATTTAACTTAGATATGGTTGAAAATATGTTTGGTCTATTATACCCTTGATGATATAACTAAAAACGGGCGTTGACCTTAGAATTCCAGTTCATAGGACGCAATCGGCCTCAAAACCTTGAGGTTTGGACGCACCAAGACGATTTTCAAAACTTAAGGTGCATGACGATGTTTTGTGAGAAGTTTAGAGACCAACGGTGTATTTTTGTCTTAATATATATAGTAATTCATGCTATACATATTATTAGTAAACCTGTAGAAGTATAGTGAAAAGCTTTGACCCGCTTTAAATGAAACTTGGATTATATTCTGTTAAAACAAGTACAGTAAATGTATATGTGGCGTTTAGTTGGAAAACATTTTCTTTCATTTCCTATTTCTTGTTTTGTAGGAAAAGGGAGGGGAGTTTGATTTCCACAAAACAATGGAAAATTTAGAAAATGCGTTTAGTCTGAGAAACAAGTGTTTGTGTTTTCCATTTTGCAAAACTAGCAAACATGTTTAAGTGTTGTTGTTTTATATCTCAATTCACTATTCACCTTAATAATATTATAAAACCATCTTCAAAACACAAAAACAAATAAACTAACCAACTAAATTATAAAATAACTAAAAAAATCTAATACGAGAAAATAAAGAATTAAAAATGTAAAATGTAACATCCAATAACGTCTTCGTCTGACGAAAATGTAAAAAAACAGACAAAAATGTAAATAAACGTAAGTAAACGTAAAAAATGGACGAAAAAGTAAAAACATAAAAGAAATGACGAAAACGTAAAAAAAACATACGAAAACATAAAAAATCAGACGAAAACGTAAAAAAACATAAGAAAACGTAAAAAAATGGACGAAAACGTAAAAAACAGACGAAAACGTAAAAAATCGGACGAAAACGTAAAAAATGAATGAAAATGTAAAAATTCTGACAAAAACGTAAAAAATAGACGAAAACGTAAAAAATATGACAAAAACGTAAAAATCCAGACGAAAACGTAAAATATATGACAAAAACGTAAAATAACAAACGAAAACATAAAAAATCAGAAAAACACATAAAAACTCATACGAAAAGGTAAAAACTATGATGAAAACATAAAAAACAAACGAAAACATAAAAAAACAGACGGAAACGTAAAAAACCATACAAAAACATAAGAAATCAGACG
Organism: Artemisia argyi; assembly: GCA_030686995.1. NCBI lineage: Eukaryota > Viridiplantae > Streptophyta > Magnoliopsida > Asterales > Asteraceae > Artemisia > Artemisia argyi. The sequence continues at coordinate 278,822,037 of CM060709.1, forward strand.
AAAACGTAAAAAATCTAACGAAAATGTAAAAAAATCAGACGAAGACGTAAAAAATCTGACGAAAACGTAAAACGGACGAAAACGTAAAAAATTAGACGAAAGCAAATGTAAAAATCTGACGAAACTGTAAAAAATAGGATGAAAGCATAAAAAATATGACGAAAACATAAAAAAGGGACAAAAACGTAAAAAATCGGATGAAATCGTAAAAAATCTGGCGAAAACGTAAAAAGTCGGATGAAAACGTAAAAAATATGACGAAAACGTAAAAGAATGGATGAAAACGTAAAAAATCTGATGAAAACGTAAAAAAACGGACGAAAACGTAAAAAATCAGACGAAAAAGTAAAAAAACGGACGAAAATGTAACAAATCGGACGAAAACGTAAAAAATCAAAGAAAACATAAAAAATATGATGAAAATGTAAAAAACGGACGAAAACGTAAAAAATCAGATGAAAACGTAAAAAATCTGACGAAAACCTAAAAAATAGACGAAAACGTAAAAAAACGGACGAAAACATAAAAACCAGACGAAAACGTAAAAATTCTGATGAAAACGTACAAAAACGGACAAAAACGTAAAAAACGGATGAAAACGCAAAAAATCGGACGAAAACATAAAAAATATGATGAAAACGTAAAAAATCGGACGAAAACATAAAAACGGACGAAAATGTAAAAAATCTGACGAGCACGTAAAAAAGCTGACAAAAACGTAAAAAAACAGGCGAAAACGTAAGAAAACGGACAAAAACATAAAAAAAAATGGCCGAAAACGCAAAAAATCGAACGAAAACAGAAGAAAACGGATTGGGGATATTTTAAAAGAAAATAGGTGAAAAAAAATTGTTTTTTAGTTTTGTGTATTAAAGTTGTAAATAGAAATTTTGTGTTTTGTAGACAATTTTATTGAAAAACACTAATTTGAACGCGATATATGTTTCTTTTATTTTCCACAAAACATTTTGTGGAAAACAAGGGTGTTTTCTCTCAACTAAACGCACTCATAATGTCCGTGATCTCCAAAATTTACTTTATTTGGTTCCTTCAGGGTGTATGTAAAATTGTAAATACTAAACATTTTAAAAAAATGTTGGTCACATCAAACATGTTTCACTAGGTCCGAGAAAAATATTCACTTTTCAACACAATCAATCTATAAAAACCCGAAGGATAATTAGTACAGCGTGACTACGCAAAATTTGACAGCAAGAGCACACTGCAAAGAAAACTGTTATAAGGTGTATAGAACCATGTCATCCTTTTGTTTGTTTGTGTTTATATGCTAATTACTTTACCCTTGTATTGATAACGTGCAAGTAATCCTGTATCGTTATGGGTTTGCGTCTTCCAAATAGTTCTTTCGTTCGTGTCATGACTGTGGTAGCGTCTTCAAGTGTAAATGCCACATTAAGAGCCATATAACAGTAAGGGGGCGTTTGATTTGTAAGTGGGATTAGAATTGGATTTGGATTTGGATTTGAGAAAGGTTTGAAAGAAAATGAGGAGATAGAAAATATATTATTATAATTATAAAGGTAATAATTAATTAAAATAATGAAATAAAAAAATAGAAAATGAGATTAATAATGAATTAATATGTGGTTGATAATATTAGAGAAATAAAAAGTGAAATGTCATTGGTTGGAATCTCTCCAAAGTAGCTAATGGAGCATGGTATCACATCTTTGAAGGCCCGTTTGGTATTGGGGTATGGAATAGGTTTTGAGTTGATAAGACATCTAAATTTTGTTTGGTTGCTTCTTTTCAAATGGGGAATGGAATTAGGAATCAAAAAATGATAGTTGGCTATTTTAGTGACTTTCAAGTGGGTATCAATATTTTTGTGGGCCACTTTAATTTTTTTCTCTCTATAAATGTGGACCTCATTATATTCTTTACATTTTTTTATAATTGTTTTATCATTCAAATTAATACATTTTATTTATAATTTATTATAAAATATATAATTTCTCTCTCCTAAATCTACCTCAAATCCAAATCCTATACCAAATCTAAATCCTAATCCAATCCCACTTATAAACCAAACGGACCCTGATTCTATGTACTTTGTCAGAAAATTAAAAATGCACCAAACAATGTGTTTAAAATTTCTTTCATTCGATACCCAGTGATACCCACAAACCAAACGGGCCCTAAGTTTTTGTACGTCATAACTGGGATTGTGGTAGAGGTATATAGATAATGAGAAAAATATATAACAAACAATTTACGCACACTTATACTCTTCAGTTATGACAAAACAATATAACCTGTAGGCAGGCACTAGCCATTACAATCTGAATGTGTTGCAATGAGTACATGAGAACAAAGCTATTTATTTCATAAAGTTGTAGAAAGGGAAACATAGAAATCCTAAAAGAATTTCTAAGATCAACACTTAACAATCTAGATACATCCTGTAATCACCAGAAGTTAAAAACCAACATACCAATCCATATTTTCATACAAGCAAAATCAAAGAATTGACATATACCTAGCATTTATCATCAAGGAAACAAGAAGTCTGTACATAAAGAAAGGATTATGGTATATCATGTTGAGATTTGAGACCAGTTTCACTCACTTTCCTTCATAGTAAGAACTGAAGTCTACCTATAGTGACATCTGTGTCATGGCCTCATGGGGTATCAACAATCAGCAGTGCTTCAAGTTCTGCTCGGCGTTGCTCAAGTTCCTACAACGTTAAAATAAGAAATGTTTATTTCATATCACAGGTAAGCAGAGGTGAATATACGGGTGGATCAGACAGGGTTAGATAATGGGTGAAAACAGATTAGAGTTAGAATAGTTCACTTTTCAGTACAAGCTGGGCTGACCCATAAACGCCTTTTGTCCTATTTTCAACTTTATATACAGTAAATGTGTCATATTAACTTATTAAGACTTTCCAGGCGAGGCGACTCTCAGCCTGTTTCAATTTTAGTTATTGTTTTTTTTTTTTTTTTTTTTTTTTTTTTTTAAAGAAAAAAAAAAAAAAAAAAAAAAAAAACCATTTGACCCTTTACAGAAATAATATAAAGCAACCCATTCACCCATAACGGGTTGATTTGCTTCTTCTACACACACACACAAAAAAAAACAAACAAACAATTTTCAAATATTACTGTGAAACGGCCTGTGACTACTTGTACTAATGTTTATGACAAACCAACTAATTACTTATTCTGTGTAATTAACTAGAACAACTTACCTCCAGATCTTTAATGGCTTGATGTGATGTAACTTGCTTTTTTTGGCGAGCACGCTTGAGGAAACCAAGGCAGAGAACTCCCTATCCAAATTAAGAATGGGCCATTAATAAGATTTACATTCTGATGGGAATTGCATGAAAACGTGAAAATTTTGAAGTCAAGAGGACATAGCATTATACTAGAACAGAGATTCATAAATCTCGATTAGTGTGAATAAGGAGTGCAGATACAAAATTCACATATCAAACCATAAATCGCAGTTTTGGACTTTTGGCAGTTTATGACTTAATGGATCCACGAGTTTGAAAGAAACCAGTTACAGCTAGAAACGATGATTTTCTTTTTTATCTTCATCTATTTATTGTCTGGTTTTCATTATTGAGGAAGGGTTATCAATATTTCTTTTTAAAAAGGGCCTGCCTTCCTTCTATGTATTTTGACATACAGTCCGAGATGCCATGGATGCAGGCAAATTGCTAAAATCGCATAGATACTGGTTCAGTTTATTCGTTCCCTGATGGTTACTATTGTGTGTGCGATTATCGATAAAAACAGCATTTAGCTGATTTCATTGTTTAAGAAAAAGAAATACTAGTAAAATAAAATTTTCAGGCCCTATTTAGAAAAGCGTGCTCATTAAGTAGCAAAAATATTTATTAAAAAAAAAAAAAAAAAAAAAAAAAAAAAAATGACTTACTGAAAGAACATAGATCAGGCCACAAGCAAGGAGCGCGTAACATGCTATGTCTCTGAGAAGAAGAAGTGCATGATGCTCCGTGTATACATCAGGATAAGCTCTTGTCATGACAGCAACACTGAAATAATATAAAGCCACATAACTTCAGATATATGTACGACTCAAAAAGGCATATGATACTCCACCTCCCCAACCTGCAACCCCTTTTGACCTGGAACAACTATTCAGTAAGCTAAGTTAACGTATCAACACCATGTATGAATCTGGTGGTTTTTTCTTATTCCCGAACAGATCAATTCACATAAGGACTCTAATGAATTACGTAAAGGATGCTGACTATGTCTCAAAATTCGCTTTACAAAATAAAAAAGGTTTGAAAATCCCTTTTGAAGAAGAATAAAACGTTAAGAACTAATATATGGTAAGATTTCAAAACCTCGAGAAAGGTATTTTATCATGGACAATAGATCGCTTGATCACAAGAAACATTTGTGAGATGACACATATGCATAAGATTTGTTTTGGAAAAAGATCATGACACATAGAACCACAGAACCTGGTAAATGAAGGTTCAAAACTGACCATATAAGGTCAAGCAAAGAGAAACATTTTATCCATAGTTCATGGAATCTTGGTTATGCCCAACAAACCAGCAGGCATCCTTCTTGTGAGTACAGTTAAAAAGTATATCATGTGTGTATTATAATGAGATGAAAAATATGCAGCCAGGAATCTAGATTCTGTGGTTGTATGTGTGAAGTTCCCACACTTGAAAAACATAAATTATAATGCTATGCATAAATGCCTGCGGTCAGAACTAGGGGTGTTAGTCGGGTCGGGTTCGGGCCAATCGGGTCGGGTCGATTCGGGTTGAGGCTAAAAACCATACCCGAACCTGATCCTATTAAGATCTCGGGGTTAATCGGGTTCGGACCTAGTTCGACCCAAACTCGAGTTAGCCAAACATTTTCAACCCAATACCCATATCAAATTATTGACCCGCGTAACCCGACCCGAATAGGCTTAATCGGGTCGGGTCGGCTTTTTTGACACCCCTAGTCAGAACTATAAATTTAATACAATCAGTATACTTGTTTTATCAGGCATAACTTGATTGAAGCAATGTGAAGCTTTGACAGTAAGTGGAACAGTGGAAGGCATCAAACAGTATGAAAATATGTAAGAATGCCATAATGGACTCACAAGATTTGCAGCATGCCTCTGCCAGCCCAATACTCCAGTACCTAAAACACATTGATTAAGGCTTGAATGATCAAACTAGATACACTCACAATAGCAGTATTCCTACAACATACCAAGACTATATCAAAAGCACCTGCAAATAATCAATTCAGATTTCACCAAACTAATGGCTTTACTATTTTTGTCACATCATATTTCCACTAAAACTTTTATATATTAATAAGACAATAACCTATTACCAAAAATCTTCCCCAATGCAAAAAAGACATCCCAAAAGCTTTTTCATCAAAAAAAACCTATCCACTTACTTCAAACTTGAAAGACTTAGTATATGTTAATCTTTAGTACAATAAGTCTTCGTAAAGTCTTTATCTCCAATGGCGAAACACTTGCATTGGAGATAACCAAAACAGGTTTCAAGGAAACTGGTCCCTCTTTTAATAATAAACAAGCAGTGTATATGACATCCGCTACCTACTTATCACATAAACACCTTTTTTAAAGCATACTTCAAATCCTATTCGCTGCAGCAGCCCAAATAACACGAGCATGACTTCGAAAAGGCTACACCATATCCACCTATATCACCAATGCCTCCAAAAATAACTTGATCGGATATTTGGTTCTATTCTTTTATAATTCATTTGTTCATCAAGAGTCAACTTTCAAGAGAAGTATACAAAGTGTGTATGACTCAAGTAAATCCTACACAAACTCTCAAAACAGCTTTGCATGCAGATACTTCAGACAATACAATTGTAACACTGGATGCCCCTCTTCATCATCTACGATTTACCCTGAGAAGCAATATAAGAACACTCTATCTAGCTTTAATCCACATCCTACTCTTCTAGGACGTTCAAATGCCACCAATATGTATTTATGTATATGTTACTAGCCCTATTTTATTAGGTTTTCGTTCTCTGTTTTCCCTTTAAATTGTTCTATCAATATCTCGAAGTATCTTTGTAGAAGTACTATTATTAATCTTCCATTGCAAAATGCAACATGCTACCGCAAAGATGTACAATATTTGCTGCAACAAAAAAATAAAATAAAATAAAATAAATAAAATAAAAAATAAAAAAAAATCTGATACTTACACAAGTATACTATTCATATACTGATTCTAGACCCTTATCGTAACATGAGAAGGACTGGAAGCATAATTAAAACAGGTTTTAAACGTGGTGGCCTCTTCCATTAACTGAGAAGTAGCATTGGATAAGAACTTGGCACCTACTTCACACACACACACACACCACTTTTACCGCATATTTCCAATCCTATTCACTGCAGCAGCCTCAGTAACAGGACAGGACTTTGAAAAGCCTACTCTGAACACACCTATTTCACTAATACCTCCAAAACAACTTAATCAGATTCGGTTCTTGAATCTTGAATATCCTTTTTGTTCGTCATTTATCTCATTTCAGACACTAAACATTTACAATCTAAGTAAACAAACTAGCATAATTTAAGTAAATCCTAGTAGACATCTTAAACAACTTCATATGCACATTCTTGCGACAACAAAATCGTAACATCGGACAAACCTCTTCATCAAAGACCATTCACCATGTGAAGCATGTAAGAACATTCTATCTAGTCTAAACCACATCCTAGTCATCTAAGTGCGACGTTCAGATTCCGCAATTCACACCAATCTAATATAGTAAACCACTTGCCCTATTTTATCAAGTTGTCGTTCTCCGCTATACTCAATAGCATCATACTCCGATTTCTATTTATCCATTACAATCCAATATCTCGTACACTAAATTTTCATTAAATTGCGCAATATATGTATAAATTAGCGAAAATTCCAAAAGTAGCCCAGTCGCCCAACTTACATTCACAATCCCCCCCCCCCCCCCCCCCCCCCCACCCACACAAAAAAAAAAAAAAAAAAAATCATTTCTTAAAATAGCCCGGGGCGACTCGGCAACCACCTTATATGCTTGACAAGTGTCCAACTTTTTTTCACTAAAAGACAAAACCCAAGTCGCCCGGTACTTTTTCTTACAAAAATGTACTTTTTGTTTTAAAATATGGGACACTTGTCAAATTTTAAGAAATGAGTTTTTTATGGGCTAGATTGAGAACGTAAGTTGGGCGACTGGGCTACTTTTGGAATTTTCTCTATAAATTATCCGTACACAATAGAAACAAGTAAACAACAACAACCTTGGAGAACTTCATAATAAACTCCCACTCAGTCTCAGCAACAATGACAAAAACCGCAATCACAACCGCGTAACACCGAAATACTCCATCAAATATCTACAAACAAATCACCATCAATATGTACAGAAATGAAATAACTAGAAAGTAAATAAATAAACGACACGTGGCATACATCGTATCTATTAGAGAATGATCTCACGGCTGAAAGGACGTTAACGATAATGCAAAGGATAGCTGCTACAACGGTGAAGAAGCTGAAACAACGACAGGTGACGAGTATCGGGTCGGTTTTGGGTCGGACTCTAGGGTTTGGTGAGGTGGGGGGTGGTGTGGTGTCGGGTTGGGGTTGGTGTGATGTTGCTATTTCTTCTATGTCTCTTGACATTTTTGTTATTTTTTCCGGTGATGGTGTTTGTGTTTGTGTGTGTGAGTGGGTGTGAGAGTGTAACAGATTGGTGTAGTTTGTTAGAGGAAGTTATAGTTAATTAAACTGGTCGACATACGAACTACGGAGTAATTATTTTTGGCTTGGTGTGTCGGTAGAAAGCATTTTAGAAACTTTACTGTAATTAAGGTGCGGTGCGTTTAGTTGAAGAAAATTGTTTTCTATGTTTAGTTTTATAAAAATTTAGAAAGAAAATTTATCTCTACAAAATCTTTTATATAATAAAAGATTACATTATTTCAGACTGTTTTTTCAAAACCCTTATTGAAAAAACAAATTAGACCAGGAGATCTCAATTTTGCCACGTAGGCGAAATCGAGTAATATGATTGATCAATAGAAAGTCAAAATTAAATTGATTTTGATCAAACTTAATAAATTTGGTGGAGAAATTTGGTTAAGAAAAAAATACATAAAAATATAGGTGTCAAATTTATGAAAACAAAAACTTAAAAAAGAAGAAGTAATTAATAAAAATTTAGTGGTTGAATTTTAAATAAATTATATAGAGCTAAGTGTAAAATTACAAGTTTCCATGTTTTTTTAATAACTTTATAAAATACATAAATAACCCCTTACACTTTATACCATTTATACTTTATAATATTAAGTTTGTTTAAAATTACATGATTATTAGTCTTAGTTTTTAGACTTTCATCCATTAAAATTATAAAATTTGGTAAATATGAAAATTAATTTTAATATTGTTAGTTTTAGACTTTCATCAATTAGAATATTTTTTTAAATAAGGACTCGTGTTATTCTATTTAAAAGTTTAATTTATGCGTACACGAGTTTGAATATTAAATACGGTTAAATTATTAGTAACGGGAATATAAATATCAAATGGTAAGCACGAGTTACTGTGATATGAAAATAAATATACGCGATTCTACTTATAACAACGACTCATAAAATTGTTATTTAAAATTTATATATGAATATCCATAAAAACATTTTAAAAACTTTACGGAACATATTTTAACTTCATTAACGCTCATTATGTGCTACTAAACTCGCACATTTTGTACAACATGAGTGATGCGTGGGAATTGCACCAGGCTTTACCTCTCGAGGGATCTCGAGAAGCTTACAACCCCCACCAGGCAGTGTACCTGATCGTTGTAGTATAGTATAGTGACAAGTACCGGGGGATTGATCGTTCAACTCAGGAATAGTGTCGCTAGGATTAGAAAACCTAAAAACTAGGTCTAGAGGTGAGGGATGATTCTTTTTGTATTTTTTTTATATTTTATAAAAGCAATTAAAAATCTCGGGTATTGGAAGAGTGGGTGAAATTAGTTGCTAATCAACTAACCCAATGACTACGATGCAATCAAAATAAAATAACAAAAATGAAAATAAACTAATTTAACTAGTGGTGTGAGCAATATATGGGAGAATTGTGTTTACTTAGATTTCACTACTCCCTAGATATCTTTTACAGGTTAATTACTTGTTACAGTTGCATGGATGACGGATTGTATTCCTTAATACCATTCATGGGGTGACGTACTTACTTCCCCAATCCTATAAGCTCCTACTTCACTCCTATGTCGAGCCGGCTAAGAAGCTCCTAACATGGGATCACTAGAATTCGCTCATGCATTAAATACAACCATAAAAACCTAGTACACATCGGTTCATGTTTCTTAAGACGTTCAAGCAAGTTACACAATGGAGATCTGCCAGTTTTCTTAAGCCTAACATTGAAATCATTCATCCATTACAACTATAAACAAGCAATCAACCTATAATCAACATCTAGGTTTCATTACATCTAAGCAAACACATAATAGATCTAGCCTAGCATGTTAAAATCAAGACAAATGTATGATATATTCAAACAACACATAGACATATTGAATGAATTGGAAGAAAACTTATCTCAATTGAACATGAAGGGTTTCAAGGGGTGAAAATCCTTGAAAATACTGTTATAAACGAGCTAGGGTTTATAAAGTTCGACCCTAATCTTCTCCACACAAGTTCCTCCTTAATGAATGAAAATTAGAAAAGTATATATAGATCTTGTGAGGTGACGGCGTCAAGAGGAAAAATCTGACGCCGTCATCTCGCCGCCAATAAAGTTCTCGGACTGCCTAGATCCATAGCTAACGCCGTCATGCATGATTCTGCTCTGGGCCGTCACTAAAATTACTCTTGACGCCCTTGTTCTGACGCCGTCACGTTTTCTCTGGGCCGTCATCCATTTTGCTCTTGACGCCGTCATAAAGTTCTTCTTGACGCCGTCAGGTACTGTTCCCAGCAAGGAAAATTAAGACTTTGCCGTTTTCTTCACTTTTATGCTCCAAAAACGTCTAAAATGCTTTCTTTTCCATAATTCACTCCCAAAGTACTTAAAATCACAAAAGGAATGATTTAGGGCAATATTTGATCAAATAAATTCCAATTCCGGCTTAAATGACCCCCTAAAAACGGTTCATTTTTCGCCTCATCAATGATATCAATAGTTAAAGTTAAACAATAACATCAACATCAACCTCAGCCTGTCTGTCAGTTAAAAACGTTATACAAAGCTAATTTATTAATTTTGACAAGTGATATGTTCTATCCAGAATACATACTACATGAAGAATTTCGTGATTTTCATGGTCATGACAATAATAATGATGACCTGAATGAAGGATCATCTAATGAGATGAAGAATCCGTAATGCTATTGCTACCTTAATATGAAACGCACAACGAAGATAAATATTTATTAGCATTTTCAGTCATGTATCTCAATGCCTTTTGAACTTTAATAACTTATTGCATGGCAATTTTAATATATAGTATTTCATGTTTGAGGTTTTTTATCATGTTCTTTTTTGTCATTTTATATAGTTAAATTTCAGCTCCAGCTACTTTGCCAAATAATGCTGTATATATATATAAAAAAATCCAACAATCAACTCTGAATATAAGCTCCTGCTCCAGCAACATGGTCCAGTAACCCGCTCTAGCTCCTACTAGTATTGCCAAACATACCCTTAGAGTGCTTATTATAAGGTTTATTATTTGAGTTAGTTTTAGCACATGTTTGGTGAATTAGTTATTGCAATAAATTTTTATTGTAAAATCATATATACACGCATCAAAATTATACTATATTAATATATATTCTAAGCTTCTTTGTACTCATGCATAATATTTTGAAAGATATTTAAGTAGTTTAACTAAATACAAGCACTAAGCTAATCTCAATTAAATTGAACTTATAAAAGCCAGTATAAGCTTATATGTCAAAAAGCTCTGATTTCATAAGTTAGATTATTTAAAATTCAAGTTTTAATAACCTCACATAAACTTGAATCCAAACACAAACGCTAATATGGTTGGAGGCAACAAACTACATAATTACATATATTGAATGTAATCAGGGGTATCGTTTTACTTGAACTTAGGTAACTTGACTTGATTTAAACTCAGAATTTTTAATCTTGTTAGACTAAGGGGTATGGTGACGAACAAGCTCACCGTTGCTCGCCACTACACCAACACCTCTCGCTGTTAGCAAGCTCGTCGGGGAAGTGAGAAAGAAAACTACAAAAAAGTTGTAGTTTTTTTTTTTTTTTTTTTTTTTTTTTTTTTTTTTTTTTTTTTTTAAGATCAATATTGCATGTTTTGTTTAAGTGGAGCTGATCAAACAATAAATAATATGAAGTGGGAGACATTTGTGTGGGAGTGAAATTAGGTTAAGATTGAGAAATGTAGGGATTGTGGCTTATATCCCTTAAATATTATGGCTTGTTTATGGTTTTTAGTGGATCGGGTATTAGAATTTCTCGGGCCTATAATGTCATTTGAGTTAAATGAATTTACTCAATTTTGTTTGGTCCATTGTATAATCCGATTTTTGATATAATTTTTGGTGTATGGGCTTTTTTTTTTTTTTTTTTTTTTTTTTTTTTTTTTTTTTTATTATTATTGGGTATATGGTTATAATTTGTTTGTTATTTTTATTTTAATCAATGAAATTTAGTTTGTTTGGGAAAATGAAAAATCGGCGGTGGGTGGAGTCTAAATGACTTGTTGAAACTTGTTATGAGTGAGGGGTGTTTTAAAGTGGGAGTGTTGAAATGAGGTAGCACCCGGTGCCCCGGTGGGGCTCAAATGAGGAGCAAAATCTCTTCACCACACCTAATGCTTTTATAGGGTTTGGGTGAGTTTTTCACTCTTTAAAAGCTAATCAACCATGCCTGAATAGCATCTTAAATGGAGGTTACAAGAAATTGAACATGTTGATAAAGCATTTATGTAGTATATTATTTATATATGCATGTGAAGGACCGGGGGCAGAGCCACCTTGCAAGTAGTGGGGGAAAAGCCCCCAACAAAGCTTCAACGGAATAGCTAAATTAGTAGGAAAAATGGTTAAATTTTTTGCAAAAATCAATGGTGCCCTCAACTCAGAAATTGGAGTGCCCTCTTCAAAAAGAAAAATCATCAATTGAATCCTCGATTTTTTTGCTCCTCGACATTTTATGTGGAATGGCTGAAAAAGGAGAAGAAGGTTGAAGATTGGAAATGAGAGGTTGGAGGCTAAAGTTAAAATATTGGGAATGGAGTAACATAATATAATAAAGAGAAAATTCTTTAAATGCCCCAAAGTACATATGTGTATACCTCATATACCCCAAAATTTTCCAACTTCCCCAAATACCCCAAGGGCGACTCTCTCACAAGAAAACTTGGGCAACCCTTCCAGAATTGTGACAAGTGTCCCTTTGGTTGTCCCCACTTTGTACTTGCAAAGTACAACTAACCCCACTAATTTCTTGGGCAACTGGACTTACATTCTTGGGCGACTTGGATTTTTTGTCTTTTAGTTAAAAAGTAGTATTTTTATATTATTTAATAGTACACATTTTTTGGGCGACTGGGTCCTACTCTTCTATATTTTTGGGCAACTAGGTCCCACATTTTTTATATTAGTTTAAATTACATATATAACCTCATACTTTCTTTTGTACTTATAGCTTTAAAACTTGTACATTTTAATTATTATACCCACTCCAGCCACTACCACTTACTCCGGCCACCACCAACTCCGACCATCACCACCACCACCCATATATTCCGGCCAATATTTTTTTTCAAAAGAAAAACATCTATTGTATTCTCTTTTCTTTAGTTTTTGCATAACTAAACCTCCATAACTGGAGTTCTTCCCCATTACTTTTAAATCATTTTTCTTTAATTAACATAGACAAACTTTTTTAAAAATAACTCAATAGTATGAAGCTGGTATTCGTTGGTGGTCCAGAAACACTCCAAAACTTGGGATAAACCAAAAGGATAAAAAAAAGTGCAAAAAACCATCTACTCCGGCCACCACATTTCTTGGGCAAATTTTTGTTTTGTTTTTTAATTAACTACTTTTTTGATCCTTGAAGTTTGCTTGGTATTTCATTTTTTGATCCCAAATCTTCATTAAAAAAAAAAGAACCCAGATCTTCATCCGAAACCCAGGCCACAAATTCCAAAAAAATTCCTATAACAAAAACATCAACATCTGTGGATTGCTAATCATACACACAACGAATCCATTATACACGCAATAAAAAAATTCAACAAACAAAAAAATCAATAATCAACTTTTGGTGCTAGTTCCTATGCAGCAGGTCCACCATCATCACCATTTGATTTCATACTCCATTTGATTTCATGTTCAAATATCTAAACATTGATTTGTGGTCAAATATCTAAACAGAACTTTTGGTAACGATCACATACTCCATTTGATTAAACACTGATTTATCAAAGTTCTTGGTGACACTAGAAAGCTAAGGGATCTGAAAAGCATACCCGAAAACTCAACAATTGCTCTCAGTTGTCTTGACCACTAGCCATGGATCTGGCCGGATCTTGACTGGATCTGGTCGAACGTGGTGCTTGTGGTGGTGGTGATGGTTTCTTGGGCGCGTGTGGTTTTTAAACAAGCAAGGGAGGTCACGATGGAGGCTTTGGTGGTGGCGGTGTGGTGTCACAGTGGGCGGTGGTGGTGTTCGGTGAGGCGGCCGGTGATGGTGTAGGTGGTGGTGGCGGCTAGAGAGAGAAGAGAGAGTTAACCTAAATGAGTTATAAATTATAACTCTTCTTTTATAGGGTTTTGATGTAAAGGGTACATTAGTAATTTACTATATACAAAATAAAAAAAGCCCCACCTACCAAGGGGACACGTGTCAAAATTCTGGGAGGGTTGCCCAAAATTTCTTGTGAGAGAGTCGCCTTTGGGGTATTTGGGGAAGTTGGAAATTTTTGGGGTATATAGGGTATACACATGTGTACTATTGGGGCAAATAAAGAATTTTCTCTATAATAAACTATACACAAAGAAGGATGAAAACAAAACATCTATCCAATACATACCGTACTTTATTTTTGTTATTTTAGTCTTTCACCTTTTTTTGATGGAATGTTAATTTAGTTTCAATATATAAAAGCTTTCATATTTTATTGGGAATCTTAATCTTTGTTATAACGATGCTCTTTGTTATAATGATGTTGTTGTTTTTGTTTCAAATTTTAAGCTAAGTCCCATACTCCCGTTCTTAAAAAAAAAAAAAAAAAAAAAAAAAAAAAAAAAAAAAAAAAAAAAAAAAAGTTTTACGTTAGCATCTTAAACAAAAAACATCCATGTTAAAATTTACGAACATGTATGATTGATTTATCATGATATAATTACTCGATACAAATTTAGACACTCCTAACTCTTTTGTTTTTTATTTTTGGTTGCGTGTTTTATAAGTATAGATTATAATTCCGTTCAAAAAAAAGAATATAGAATACAAGTCGAGTTGATATTATTTAAAATGAACTCGATGAAATTGCTTTATCATATGATATACATTGCTCATTTAGTTAGTGTAAAAGAAGTGTTTTTTAGCATTTAATGTCACCTACCCGACCCATTTTGAACTTTACTATAAAAAGTTCGGCCCGTTATCGAAACATCCTTGTCGATCGTTGCCCCCTTCGATTGAATTTTATGGCCCCGCCACTGTGAAGGACTAATACGTTCTTATGTTTGGATGAGTATAATTTAGGAGCAAACTTCGAGTTGTTTATGGGAGCTCCTGAAAACTACATGGATTTATTTAATGTAATGTAAAATATAGTAAAAGTCTCGATTTTTATAAAATGCATTGCATCCAAAAATTTTGGGTTACAAGTATTGTATTAGTTTTACAAGAAAAAACCGCAATCACAAAAACCTTCCAGAACTTGATAATAAACTCCAACACACAATCAATAACAATGAGAAAAACCACAATCACAACTGCATAATACCGAAATATTCCATCAAATATCTACAATAAATCAACATATCACTATCAATATGTACAGAAATGAAATAACTAGAAAGTAAATAAATAAATGACATGTGGCATACATCGTAGTATCGTACCCATTAGCGAATGATCTAACGGTTGAAATGACATTAACGATAATGCAAAGGATAGTTGCTACAATGGCGACGACGCTGAAACGACAACACGTGTCGAGTACCAGGTCGGGTTTATATCGGACTTTGGGGTTGTTGGTGGATAGTGAGGTGGGGGTTGGTGTGATGTCGGGTAGTGGTTGTGTGGTGGTTGCTATTTCTTTTATGTCTCTTGTTATTTTCATTATTTTTCGGTGATCGTTGTGTGTGTTTTTGTTTGAGTGGTTGTGAGGGTGTGTGTAACAAGTCAATGTAGTTTGTTACTCCTTGAGTCACATTGTTCAAGTTTCAATTTCGAGTATTACAAAAAATAGATATAGGGAAATTTGATCGAGACTACCATATTACCTTTACTTGAAATTGTTATTACAAACTTCCAACAAAGTAGGGATAAAATGATTGAGGGTAAAAGTGGAAGGAGTAATTTGCTAGAGAAAGTTACAAATAGTTCCTTTCAACTTATGGTTTAATGATGTAATTTGCCCCTTTCATTTGGATGTTGTCCCTGCCATGCCCGGATAACAGGGTGTGCAATATGTGCATATGCACAGGGCCATAAAAAATTTAGGGCCTCCAAGCTTATCTTATTTGTATATAATATTAATGTAGCGCAGAAATAAAGCCCACAAAAATTGTTAGTATTATTGCTGAGATAATGGCAGGCGAGGATTTCGTTTTTGTTTTTTTCTACAGTCTCTGCTTTCTAGTACTCACTTTTGTTGTCATGTTTTTTATTTTCATACTCACTCTCTTTGCTACTTTGTTTTTAGTGTTTTTAGACAACTTATAACAAGTTTCACTATATTAACTAACCATACACTTGAAATTTTCATGACTAAAGGGCCTATATTTCTGGTTGTGGCTGAGGGCCTTCCAAATCCATAGGACGGCCCTGGTCCTTGCTTTTACCATTTTTGGTTTTTTTTCTTCTTTATGTAATTGATAGTTCAATTTTTATCTGATCTCGAACAATTAGCTTGATTCGAACCCATAATGTTAATCAGGTAAGTTGGGGTATAAAGGGTTTTCATTTCTTGAAACTTGATTAATATGATCAAAATAACACATCATGTGTGAGACTCTTGTAAAAATAGAAAGGAGATTACAAGAGTTAAACAATATATACTATATTATAAAACATTTGAGACATGTTAAATAAAAAAGTTTTAAAATTTTCAGTCAGCACACTTACTTATTATGAAATTGTGTTGGTTACAACATTTTAAAGCATATTTTGTATACATATTTTATAAAAAATAAAATAAAAAATACAATGTGATTTAACAAAAAAGGTCTAAAACCATAACTACCTTTTAGTTTATGTTTTTAATATACAAACATATTTTAATGCATACTAGTGAATGATAAATGATATTTGTGATTGTGTATAATCTTATAATTGAATTATGTTACTATAATTGCGTGATTTTTTGGATGTTATAAAGTATGCAAACACTGTTAATAAAATTATCAATCATCACGTGGTATTGCTCTTAGATTATTTGATTTTGCCGAGCATCATATTAGTACATGTTTGTATAATGGTACTCCGTACTATTTTGTTGTTATATTTTAATATTATATTGTAACAATTTTTCATATAACATTTTAAAAAAATACCCGATTAGTTGAAATAAAATATTTATGCAACGTATTATTTAAATAAGTAGTTATGTTATGTGTTGCTATTCTTGGTTTGTCCTATTTCTAAAGCATAAAAGGAATGTTATCAACAAATTAAATTTTGAGGTTGACATATATCCATAAACGTTAATCTTCATCACACCCATTAGAAATATTTATTAAAAAACTTAAATATCTAAACTATTAAGAGATTGCATTTAACTAAATGTTTCTCATCATATTCTCTACAAAATAAAAAAATCGCACATTCTAATTAGCAAGGAAAACTATAAAACGCCATTTTTTTAAAGTTATTATTATTATTATTATTATTATTATTATTATTATTATTATTATTATTTCCAACTAACCATACCCTTAAGAATTCATTATTATTTTTCTTTTCTTCATATTTGGTCATTTGATCCTAAAACTTGACCCATTAATATAAGTAACAAAGTAACCAATTCATATGAAATAATCCCTATGTCTCAAAATAAGTTTTCTGTTTTATCTTTTAGAATTCTTTCTTTTTCTACTGCAACCTTAAATATTTTCTTTTGTGTTATATATTATTTAATGCAAAATATATGAATGTATTGAGTTTAAAATATATTTTCCTTAATATAATTTTCATAAAATATTTTATATATATATATATATATATATATATATATATATATATATATATATATATATATATATATATATATATATATATATATATATATATATATAAGGTTTGAAACAAAACACTTGTTTTGGGACGAAGTAAGTATAACTTATCAACACTTTACACAAAGAGAACATTTTTCGGTAAATGATGACAAAGAGACGTAATACATAAATACTGAATTATTGATTAAAAGAAGAGTATGGATTTGGTGTTTTTATTATTTACGAAGTATTAAAAGAAAAGACAATAATTTAAGGAATCAAACTATTATTATTAGAGCATTTTTGAAGGACCATAAATGTAAAATGTTTGAC
Source organism: Artemisia argyi (assembly GCA_030686995.1). Taxonomy (NCBI): domain Eukaryota; kingdom Viridiplantae; phylum Streptophyta; class Magnoliopsida; order Asterales; family Asteraceae; genus Artemisia; species Artemisia argyi. Next base: position 278,839,851 of record CM060709.1, read on the forward strand.
AAATATATCTGGTAGTGTGCTAGACGTAATGGGCACTTTGCTCACTCACTCGTCCAATCAATTTTTATAAAAATGGAGAAGAAGGATGAGATGGTAAAAATAGAAAATGGAGATTCATCAGAATCAGAAATAAAAGACGGTTCGATTTGTGGATATGAATCTCTTCATCGTCTCCTTGAATCTTCTTTATCTCCACAACAATACAAGGTTTCTTTCACTCTTTGTTTCAATCATTTCAAATGATTGTTGTTTGTTATGTATTGATTTTTGTGAATTTATTAGCTGTATTTGTAGTAATACATGTGCAATTGTTTTTAATAACTCTTTTAAATGAATGCAAAGCGTTGACTTTTTGAAGTCACATTAAAAAGTTGATATGGATTGTAAAAAATATTATAATAGTTTTGGAACTTGCATCACTAATATGTATGAGGTTACAAGTTTAATTCCAGCTAGGTGCAAACAACGTGAAGTGGTCACGCCAACCTTTTGAAAAGAGAGGGCTTTACGGCTTTACCCGGTTTGAGTCTGTATGTTGGTGGGTTTAAACCACGTGAATTAGTCGGCCAAAAGGTTGGAAACCATGGTTTACCCAAATATATATATATATATATATATATATATATATATATATATATATATATATATATATATATATATATATATATATATATATATATATATATAGTTTGGAACTAATTGAATAGTATAATTTAGTAACTTTTATGCACAAGTTTGCAAAATTTAACTAAAATTTGTTAGAAAATATTAAGCTTTACAAACGAGTGGGTACTGAGGTATGGCTGTTATCTGTCCGGCTTATGGGTTTGTTGAATTTTTATTAAGCCTTTCATAGGGGGTGTTTGTCTTAGTTTATTAATCCTTACCAAACTTTTGAAATCTAATAAGCTTCTTTTTTTGGTCTTAGTAGGTTTACAAATTGAGCTTATGGTTTATGTAAGTTCACAAGTTCAAGTTGATAAGCTCATAAGCCCAAAAATTGAGCTTATTTGCTGTTTAAAAGTTTAATAAGTTCATAAGCCGGACAAATAAGCTTAAAATTACTTATTAACACGAGATACGAATCAGATGATTATACTGACCATGAAAGTAAAATACCTGTTAGCGAGACCATGATTCTTTGAGAACGAATGCATTCGTGTTTAATTATTACTTCTGAAACTAACAATGACAGCAGTACACATGGATGGTTTTGAAAAGGTGCAATTCGTACGGGCTTATTCACCCTTGGTATTAAACCTAAGAGTTCTTTAAAATGTTACTAATCAAACATGGTTTTGAAAAGTAGTTTTTTAGCGTAAGCCTGCTGAAAATTTTAATCGATGTTGTTAGGGAGAATAGTTTTTTTGTTAACACAGTGTGGTCCGAATTCTGATTTAATAATTTTGGGCCATAGTATTTATTACATATAAGACAATTAAGTCATATTGATATCGTGATTTTACTTAATAAGATTCTCATATTTATACGTATAATATACAACTTGTGATGATAAACTAAAAGCAGCCGTGTCTCTGTTACGTAATTTAAGACAAGTAGGGACAAGGAGCATGTGTTAAGTGCAATCTCTCGTTGTTGATTAGTGGATCACGTATTCATCATGTTATGTTGATGATGTGAATTCAATCTCTTTTTGCAGGAAGTCAACCGCTTGCTTACGGGACTGAACTGTGGGAAACCACTTGAGTGCTTGCCGGTGGTAGAATCTGTCAAAGGGTTGTCTGCACAACATGATTTTGATATCCAGGTAGATAGTTATCTACTGTGGCATTGTTTTATCTGTGCTTCAAATTATTACTTTATCATGTAAACCACATGCAGAGCTATAAAAAATTTGGAGTGTGTATATTATTTATATTTCCTCTTGCAGAAACTTAGTTGCATGATTATATGTTTTAAGTGTTTGTTTGTCATATAAGAAAAAACAATGATCTAAACATTGGTCTGGCTACTTGCATAAGATTTTCATTACCAACGGGTAAACGGACAGGTTTTCCCTGTTCAGGTTACCCGGGGAGGGCAAGCCTTTTTTGACTCAGATTTGCATAAGATTTTCGTTATATATATTTAATTGTGACCTGTTTGTTGTGGTAATTTCTCTGAAACAGATCTCTTTATTTGTAGTGATACATATATGATTCAAACATGGTCTGTAAAACATGTTACAGGCATTCAGGTTTAATGCTGACAAGGAATTACTGAGAGAACCTCGTATAGTGCGAGTTGGACTCATTCAAAACTCCATTGCTCTACCAACAACTGCACCCTTTCTCGACCAGAAGCTAGCCATCTTTGAGAAAGTAAAGCTCATTATCAATGCAGCAGGTGCTTCAGGAGTCAACGTATTATGTCTCCAAGTAAGGCGCAATATAACACAAATTCTTGTTTATAACTCCGATTTCCCTAGATTAGAGGTGGAAATTTTGGCCCATTTACTTATAAAGGGTTAGTTTGGGTTGTATTCTTATCTCAAACAGGTCAATACTATTAAAAAACATTTGAGGTGATATGGGGAATTACACTTGCCGGAGGTCTTCATGGAAGCAGTCTCCCTACTCTCGGGTTTATCCTAGGGTAGGGGTATGATCTGTCTGCATTCCACCTCCCCCATAACTCGCAGGCTGATTGGGTATTACTGCTGTTGTTGTGACTTGTGAGGTGATATGGGGAATGGGTAAATGGATTGAAAGTTGTCCAAAGTAATTTTAAATGCATTACACCATCTAAATTTAAAAAAATGGACACATAAATGTTTGTTGGTCAATCCAATCCAAGCTGGCCCTTGTTTTGCCCGACCTGCACATCTGTCTACATCTACCCTTGATCTTTGGATTAAAACACTGATATGTAACTGAACTTTCAGGAAGCGTGGATGATGCCTTTTGCATTTTGTACTCGTGAGAAAAGATGGTGTGAATTTGCCGAGCCTGCAGATGGAGAATCAACACAATTTCTTCAAGGTTTTGCAAGGAAGTACAACATGGTCATAGTAAACCCAATACTCGAGAGAGATTTGAAACATGGGGAGACTATCTGGAATACTGTAGTTATAATTGGGAATAATGGTAACATAATTGGCAAACACAGAAAGGTAACATGATCGTAAATTCTTTAACTTATTGAGCTATTAACTTTGTAATTGGTTTTCTCTTACAAACTAATCATTGTTTATGTAGAACACAGAAAGGTAACATGTTCATAAATTATGATTGAACTATTTTTGTCCAAATTTGGTTGTGTTTGCAATAAGAAGCCAAATTCCAGTTTGAAAGTTACGTTATTTGCTCATTGTTCCGGTTGTGCTAAAAAGCTCTTGCAACTCATATGACAGAATCATATACCCCGAGTAGGGGATTTCAATGAGAGTACATATTACATGGAGGGAAATACCGGGCACCCTGTATTTGAGACTGCCTATGGAAAGATTGGTGTCAACATCTGCTATGGAAGGCACCATCCTTTAAATTGGTTAGCCTTTGGGCTAAATGGTGCAGAAATCGTCTTCAATCCATCTGCCACAGTGGGAGAACTCAGTGAGCCAATGTGGCCAATCGAGGTACTCCCATATATTTCTCTTTATTTCTTGTATTCAGGAGTAAATTCCCGTGGCTTCCAAACAAATCTTTGTTCTTGCGAAAGTAACACGCTTATTGCCAAAAGGTACAACTGATTTTGGGCAAAAACTGGCAATCGTTTTCATGATTATTTCCACAATTGGTCCAAAATGTTTAATCTTGAGGGCTCTATATTGAGTCTACAGCAGGTAGGCAGGTGTGTATTTATTGGCAACTTAACTGCCTTTTGTAACCTAGATACAAGTCCAGTTTAAAACCCATGAAAACATTCAATCTTGCTATTATATCTTATTTTTTGCATGTTTGCTAGAGGTGGGATTTTATCCCATTTACTTATGAATAAAATTTGTTGTGTTTTATCTCAAAGGGGTCAAACCAAAATTAGCTAAAAGACAGAAGGGTCAACTGGGTTGGAAGTCAGCCAAAGTAATTATTGATGAGACAACCTCCAAAATCGTTTATTCGAAGATTTAGGTTATTCTTATATATATAATACTGCGTTGGACCTATGGGAATGTGCCAAATAATATTTTTTTCCTTTTTTTGGGCTGAGTTTGGGCCACTAAGAACAGATAAGAAGAAGAAGTAGGCCCACATGCAGTCATGTATCCTTTAAAGCCCAAAGACAAACCCATGCTATTGCTGTCTCATTGCACACCTTCTATTTTCCTAATCTTAACCTTGGGACCCCTTAACTTATTTACAAAAACCCAGCTACATTAAGTGACATAGTAAAAAAAAAATCCCGGAAGCCTATCGGCGATTATATACCATCAAACGACCAACTGTATAAACCGACGCCCCGCCGCAACGCGGCGGACCGGCGCCCATCTCGTTCTTATAATTATGTATCTTTTAATCATAACTCATTAATTATAAATTAAAAATGCTTATAATAGACAAAATAGTTTTTGTGGGTCAATCCAATACTCACCCAAGTGGGTCCATTTTGACCCGTTTATAAGAACATGGCCTGTTTCAAGTAGACCCCACAGCCTGCTTTGTCAACTCTAAATTTGTCTAATTGAAAATGAAGCAAGACAAGTTCAAAACTCATGTGATCGCTTGATCCATTCTTTAATCTAAAAAGCTTTTCACTTGCATTTTCCTTTTTAGGCACGGAATGCTGCAATAGCAAATAGTTACTATGTGGGGTCCATCAATCGAGTTGGTACCGAGGTGTTCCCAAACCCGTTCACATCAGGTGATGGAAAGCCACAACATGCAGATTTTGGTCATTTCTATGGTTCAAGCCATTTTTCTGCACCAGATGCTTCATGTACACCGTCACTTTCAAGGAACAAAGATGGGTTGTTGATATCAGACTTGGATCTGAACCTATGTAGACAGTTGAAGGACAAATGGGGATTCCGTATGACTGCTAGGTACGAGTTATATGCTGACATGCTTTCTCGATATGTAAAGCCCGACTTTGAGCCCCAGGTAATATCTGATCCGTTGTTGCATAAGAATCATCTGTAAAAAAGATTGAAAATACTTTTACTCATGGTTTATGTTCATCTATGTTAAATTAAGTGGTTTATTGTTCCTGAAAAGACTTGGTATTTCATAGGTTGTATGTTTCAAAAGCTTTGTTCCTTGTGGATAGTTTCTAGTGTCTTGTAAAAATACTCTTGGTGTTTTATTGATGGTAAATTACCATGTGAATAAACAGAATTATGTTCTAATGTTGATGTACGAGTAATAATTTGTAATGAAAATAATGATTGGTTCGTAAGTAGGTTCACAAGACATTATATTTCGGGTAAATTACAAAGAATGTTGATGTGGTATCTCATTTCTGCACCCTATGCAACTCCCAAACTTTAATTACAAAAATGTCATTACTGTTCACACTTTTGAACAAATTATGTTCCTTTCACTAACGAGTGTTAAAAAATCTCGTTAGTCATGGTCAAAAGCATGCAAAATGACTAACATACCCTCCTCTTCTTCCCCACTTGATTTTCTTTTGAATTTGTAACTTATCAAACACCCAGAACAGAATGTACAAACATTTGCATTCTTTATTTCTTTTTATACCAACATTATCACACATTAGCATGTATTAATCTCTATCTCAAGATGAATCTGAGTGCTGGTGTGAACCCAGATGGCTTGTTGTTGAACCACTAATTGCTTGTTTCTCTTCAACTCATTTACACCCTAAGAGCGCTAGGTATTGTTTGGTACTTCCATGGGAAAAAAAGGTGCTATCTCAGCACTTTTTTCTCATTGCACCACTTTTGGCTATGGCTCCAAACCCTCCTCCCTAGCATAACACTAGTTTTTGTGGTGCCATGGATCCACATATACCTCACTATAACACACACACACACAATGGAAATATGCTTTGCGTGAGCTGGTGGTCACGGCGCGAGAGCCTACCAGCCCACACACAGTATGGTGCCTCGTGCCAAAGGTTGGTGCCGAAGCCCATGGCTCAAGCCATGGCACACTGTATCCGGACCTCTAACACAATATGATGCAAGGTTGACCCCTCAAAAAGCTTACCGGTACCAAGACGGGTTCTCAAGTACAAATACCTCAATATCTTTGGTATAAGAAGATAGCTTGACTACAATTTTTGTAGCCAGTTGGCTACAATTCTTTCACAAAAAATAACAATGTAATATAGTTAATGATGTATTCATGTATATCGCACATTAGTGAAGAATCTTGTTGTTGACAGTTCATTTTCTCTCAAGCCGGCACCAAGCCTTGACAACATTAACTTAATGTAAAAGCACGTATAGTTAGTGAATATGATAAATGCCTTGAACGTTTGATTACAAAGATATTTTTAGGAAAAATATATACGGAGTACAGCTTTTCCAAATGATATATTTTCGCAGCATAGTGTATGAGCAAAAACCGAATGGAATATACTGTATGCGGGCTTGAGTTGGTAAAGCGAGTCACAAGTCATTTAAATGTATCATGTCCTACGCTAATTACAAAGAAATAATACACGATGAGATATTTTTCTCTTCAGGTTACCCGGTGAGGGCAATCTTTGACTCAGAAGGTTATTCACGTAATTGTTTCCGACCCTTTTCCTAGCTACCTATAAATATGCCTAATATGAGGAGGCCTGCTTGCGATCTTTTACGAAGACATCAAAACATACAACCACTAGCCCAACTTGGTTGTTGTTAATTGCAAAGAACTAGGGGTGTTCATCGGTTATTGGGTGATTCGGTTTATTCGGTTCGGTTATATTTTTTTTTTTGTCAAACCAAAAATCGAACCGAACTAAATTTAAATTTGATTCAACCGAACCGAATAACCAGAATTACATGATTTTAATTATTTTTCATTTAATTATATATATATTTTTTTTGCGTTCGTTAAACACTATCAAATTATATATATTTTTAGCATAATTTTTTTTAATCTTAAATAATGTTATATTTATATTAAGAAAGAGTTTTAGTGATTTTTTTTCATATAAATACATAGAAAAAATATATATTTATATGAATTTAGTTTTCTGTTTTCATTTCGAAAACCATATCTAAACCGAAACCGAATATTTAGTTTGGTTCAGTTTTGACTAATTCGGTCCGGTTACAAATTCGGTTCAGTTTTTTTCGGTTCGGTTCAGTTTTAGTTTTCGGTTAATGTGGATATTACCTGATCCGTGAACTCCTACGAAGAACCATATATAAAAAAGTTTTAAATGTCAACTTAACCGAATCATACAACTCTTTATTGTGCTAAAAATCTAGGTGTTATTAGAAGATCCTATATTGAATGAGAAGGCATGCTTTAAGAATGTGAACTTTGTAAATTAGGAAAGGAGCGTGTGACCTATATGGTAAGTTTTTAAAGTCCTTTAATTATGTTAATAGCAATCATCATATGTCGGTTTTAAATGATAAAGTCTTGGCCGAATATAGCTTTGAAAAAGGTCCATAAAAATTGTCTAGGTAGGGCTTCTAGGTCGAAACATGTGACCGAATTTTTGGGACAGATTCAGTGGTAATTTCGCCTAAATTTTTTCAAATTTCCTCAACACTACAAGCATATACAAGAGCTAATATGAGGGCATGCATATATACGTAAATATAAAGTATGAAAAAGAGTTTTTGAGATGCTTACTATGATGATGATGATGAATGAACACAACTTAGGAGTGCAAAGAACCAAAGTGTAAACCCTTATGATCTAGCTTTCAAAACACTAGTCTAAGCTAAACCAATGACCCAACCAAGACTCTTGCTCCTTTTCTTTTCCCAACTTCAGCCGTGTATATGTATGTGTGAGTGAGTGTTTGTGTTGTTTGAATTGTGACAAGAAACTAGTTAGGTGCACATGATAAAGTTTAACTTCAATTTATGGTAAAGTTTAGCTTGAATTTAGGGTCAATAGTCCCACATTAGCAAAAGTTGTGATAACTTTTTTAGAGCCTTGTGGCTCGCCGTGCGTTTGAGACCCCAAGGAGAAAAGCAAGATCTATTCTAATCCTTCACAAGATTAAATAGGCCTTTACATAAATATAGTCATGAGCCAAAAATCAAGAATGTCACCCTTTGCTTCTTTTAGCTATAGGAGGCGGAAAAATGTGCAAGGAAAAGACAAAGCATTAGAATTTTTGTACTTTTAAGTTTCGTTTGTTTTTTCACAGTAAACACTTTTTTCATTTTTTTCACTTTTTTTGTCTGCACGAAGGTAAAAGTTTTTGTTTTTTTTAGGCATAAGTGCTTCTTTTCACTTCCTTCTTTTTCTAAATTTCAGACATTATCTTTTACTCCTTACCTCTTCTCTCACAAATCTACATCTCTTTCTCAATATCATTTTTTTTATATGTTTTCGTCTTATGCTATATGTTTTTGTCTGTTTTTATACGCTTTCGTCTGTCTTTTTATGTTTTCGCCATTTTTTTACGCTTTCGACTGCTTTTTTACGTTTTCGACCGTTTTTTACGTCTTCGACCTTTTTTTATGTTTTCGTCCGCTTTCTTACGTTTTCGACCGTTTTTTTACGTTTTGTCGGTTTTTACGTCTTCGACCATTTCTTATGTTCGCCTTTTTTTTACATTCTTATCTGATTTTTTACGTTTCGCCGGTTTTTTACGTTTTTGCCTTTTTTCTACGTTTTTGTCCCTTTTTTTATGTTTTCGTCCATTTTTTTACGTTTTTGACCGTTTTTAACGTTTTCGCCCGTTTTTTTACACTTTCGACCTCTTTTTTACGGTTTTGTCCCTTTTTTATGTTTTCGCTCGTTTTTTACATTTCTTTTTATCGTTTTTTACGTTCTCGTCCATTTTTTGCGTTGTCGTCTATTTTATCGTTTTCGTCTGTTTTTTTACGTTTTCATCCATTTTTTTATGTTTTCGTTTGTTTTTTACGTTTTCGTCTGTTTTTTAATGTTTTCATCCGTTTTTTACGTTTTCGACAATTATTTACTTTTTCATTTTTTTACCTTTTCATCTGATTTTTACGTTTTTAAACTTTTTTATGTTTTTGACTTTTTTTATGTTTTCGTTTTTTTTTATGTTTTCATCTATTTTCTTAGGTTTCTGTCATTTTTCTTACGTAAGATAATGTAATAAACTTACAAAATCATATGAAAACGGACGAAAACATTAAAAAGAAAAAACAACGTAAAAGATAGACGAAAATGTAAAAAAAAATGACGAAAACGTAAAAAAACGGATGAAAAGCTAAAAAACAGACGAAAACGTAAAAAATGATCAAAAAGGTAAATAACATACGAAAATGTTAAAAACAGGCGAAAACCTAAAAAAGCGTACATAAACATAAAAAAACAGTCGAAAACGTAAAAAATGTAAAAGACGGATGAATACATAAAAAACAGACAAAAACGTAAAAAATCTGTCAAAAACGTAAAAACAGACGAAAATGTAAAATAACGGACGAAAACCTAAAAACAAACAAAAACATAAAAAAAGGTCAAAAACGTAAAAAAAAACAGATCAAAACGTAAAAAAATAGACGAAAATGTAAAAAACAGACGAAAACGTAAAAAAAATAAATGAAAACGTAAAAAAATGGAGAAAAACGTAAAAAAACAGACGAAAACGTAAAAAACAGACAAAAACATAAAAAATAAAAAAAAAAAAATAATAATAAAAAAAACTAGTAAAAAAAGCAAATGAAAAAAAAAATGTACTTAAATAGAACAAAAAATACTAGTGAAAAAAAAAAAAAAAAAAAAAAGAAGTACTTAAATAGCACAAAAAACAAATGGTCATTTTCTTACAGATGAAGAGCTTAGATGTACCTCTTCTTCTGCAGACATGATTTGCAGATGAAGAGATAAAAGCTCTGAAAAAACAAACTGACACTTAAATGTGTGTGTGGATGTGTTTATATAATAGGGTGTTGAAGTTACATACATGAATGGATGATGTAAACGCGTAGCGAGAATATTTTATGTAAAATTTGTAAAATAAAATACGTAGATTAATAAATATACTTATAAAAAGTCATATATTATATATTTATCGTAGACTAAACTTAGTCAGATGCTAGTTTACGTTAAACGTTGTCTTTCAGTTTATGCGATTTGACTTAACGGTTGTACGATTAAGTAAATATTCAAATGTTTACAGTAAATAGTTTTGAGTTTTAAGACAATAAATGACCTAAAAAAAGTGAGCTGCTACAGCAGTAAACACAACAATAGAAATATCATGAAATTTTATCCAAATGGGAACCGAATTCAGATCCTCCTTAAGTAAATTAGCATTAAATATCCACAATACATGTTGACTAATTTTTTTGAAGTTTGACGACTCAATTTTGCAATTGACTTTTCATGTGATCAATTGAAAGGTCCAATTGACCTTTCGTGAGGTTGTGGGCATAGTCGATCGATCATAGGGATCGTCGACCGATTTCATGATTGGTCATGGCCACTATGGCAAAAAGGTCACCATCGGTCGTCGGTCGAGGAAAACACAAGGTTGGTCGAAATTTCGACCTATTTTAAAACACACAAAAATCCAAAGAATTGTCACCGTTTTATATTATATATATATATATATATATATATATATATATATATATATATATATATATATATATATATATATATATATATATATATATATATATATATATATATTGTTTTTTATTTATTATTATTATTATTATTATTATTTTAAACTTTACCATTTTACAACCTTATAAATACAAAACTCAAACAAACTTCTAAACACACAATTCAAACAACTTCTCATACATATTCACCATGTTTAAAAAAAAAACGACGATTCTGACTACCCAAAAATGCCCCGGATTTGAATTTCTCGCCAGATCCATCGTTTCAATTAACCGGGATAACATCACCACCAAATCAAAGTATTCGGTTTCGTGCACCAGCTTTTGAATATCCAACACGACTACCACATCCGAGTGAACAACAAAACCCGTTTTACGTTAATTGTCCATATGTCCCACCATATCATCCAAATATGGATTTTAATCAATCACCAAGTGGGTCATCGTATCGTCCTAACATGGATTTCTTATATTCTTCCCAACCATATCAAACGTATTCCCCGCTTTGGAGTGTTAATCTTGATATGGATTTGGAGGATTTTATGGCAGAATATCCGACTCAACAATACTCGACTCAAAACTATCTGAGTCAAGATGTTTTGATGGGGGCAAGGTTCGGGTCATGGTTCGCACCACAGTTCCATGCCTGTTGAAGATGATGACGATGTCGAAGAGATGTCACCTGTCAAACCAAATAAGCCTTCGAGGCGTGCTAGAAAGGCGAAGGTATAACAACCCACTAACTTCCCCACTAACTCCCTTTAGGTTAGCAATGCCTCACTAACTTGACTTAGGCCCTCACTAAGCACAATATAGGTTAGAAATGCCTACAGCTAATTCCCGAGAGAAATTTTTTCTTTGCTATACTACTATTGCCTAACTAACCTCTAGACAAGCTCACGTATCCACCTATGCCAACCACCACTATGTTTACTTGATGTAAACATCCAGGTATGTCAAGTCAAGGTTACAAACATATTTTCACTAAGTAAACTATCACTCTAATACACAATACTCACCAGAAAACCCTAAATGCACCAATTTGTTTCCGGTTGGCTTTAAAACCCTAATTACTTATCTAAACTAACTTGAAAGTGTTCAAGGATTAGGTATGAGTTATATTAGTAACTTTAGGATATATTAGACTCCCTAAATCATAGTAAAACCCTCTAAAACCTAGGTACAAGTCCCTTATGGACAAAACCTTAATTAGGTCATAACTTCCCGAAACTAGGTCTAAACTATCCCAAATCTTTAGCATAAGTTACCACCACTTAGTATAAGCCTTCTAAGACTTAATATTAGTCACTAAACACCCATAGGACCCTGAATTAGGCACTAAACCCAAGACTAGGATCAAATCATAAACTATACAAAACTAGGTCAAACCTAAACCTAAAGCTTAAACCTAGTCACTTTAGCACCTCAAATCAACCAAGCAACCAACCTAGCACCTACATAATACTAACCTAGCACCCTAGGACCTCTAAGTACCCAAGCAAGTAGGTAGATCACCTACTTGTCACCAACTTCACCCTCTCGGCTCACCATGGCCACAACCGGCCTATGGCGCCCCTAGCTACCATGTAGCTCACCTTATTCATCCTTTAGGTCCTCCACCACACCCCCTAGCTGCCATGACTCGGCCTCTCCCCTCTCGACACCTAGCTCACCATTTCTTGCTCGCTACTCCTTCGTACACTATAAATACCCCACGAAACCACACCATACCTCTTCACACATTCCCTTTCTTCTTTACCTATACATTTCTATATTATAACGCCCTTAGAACCCTTAGAAGTTGATTAGCAAAGCTCTTGAGCCTTGTCGAGTTGAGTTTTGGCCGAGAAAATCCTAACTAGTCATGTTACCCTTCCCACGACCTAGGTAAGACTCACCTTTGAATCTAATAGCTTTATAACAGACCTAGGACACTTAGAGCATGCATTAGAAACCATAGGATAGCCTTGACCATTTTATTTTAGAAGTTTTCTATTCGAAACCCTAGAAATAGATAATTAGGTGTCTACATGCTAAATTGCTATATTATGTGCTATAAACTGGTTTATGTGACTTAGTTAGACATATATTTACTAATCATAAGCTAAGAAACTTAAATATCTCATTAGAATATAGTTTACCTAAAGTTAGGACTAGTTTTGCAAAACTTTACATGCATAGGGGTATATATTGTAAATTTCTGAAACTATAAAGTATAGGGACTGTTTTTGACATTACTTGAAAGTTATAAGTACAAGGACCCCTTTTTCAAAGTTTTAAAACCTTAAGATAATAAGAAAAATGAAATATAAACTTAAAAGGACTAAATTTGCAAATATTATTAAGTTAAGGGTAAAAGGGTAATTATTAAAATTTAGTGTAGTTTAAGGACTATTTTTGCCATTTCCTTTAAATATATAAGTGTAGGGACTAGTTATGTAAAATATAGGATGTTATATGCCTAAATGTTATAAATGTATAAGTTTAGGGTAGAAAGTGTAAATATATAAACTTGAAAGGTTTAAATGGAATATTTTCCTACAAAATATAAAAACCTATTTTGAGTTAGAAACATAACACAATACTAGGGAGCTTCATGTGAGGAGTACCATGTGGATATTTCGTTTTGACGAGTTTGCTGGGTTTACGAATTAAAGTGCCCTAGCTTCTCAAAAGTTTATTGCATGTACTTCTGAATTATGATGGCCTGAACGGTGTTATGCTATAACTAAAACTTAATAACAACATAGCTCAATAGTTGGGAGCTTCATGTGAGGAGTATTAACTTCTGAATTATGATGGCCCGAACGGTATTATGTTGATAACATAATACAATAGTAGGGAGCTTCATGTGAGGAGTCATATACTTCTTAATTGTGATGGCCCGAACAGTATTATGTTATATCTATAAACCTTAAGAGTGATTACCTAAAAAACTAAAGTAAGACTTGACACACACACAACCACCTACACTACCCCAGGATACATGAGTAAGCTGTCTAAACCCTACCCTACTTACCTTAGACCCAGGTGAGTTTTCATGCCTCACTTTTAAATGCTTTACAACCCTGTGGGGGGGATACGTGCTTTAAATCAAATACAAGTCTTTTTCTTTGGTTGTTGCACGAGTAAACTATCTAATACCTATACACAACAAAATTCATGAATCTAATCGCTTGTGATATTTTACACAAGTGAACGTGAATATAATAGATAGATCTATTAGAGTTTGACAACTCCCGTAGGTACTACCTCTCACTGGAGGGTACCAATAAGTATTATATTTGAACCCTCACTGAAGGATTAACTTTGTCAAGTTATCCTTCCCATCCCCTCATGGTTGGGTCTGCATCCCCCATGACCCGGATTGTTAACGTGTGGTTCATGAGCTTAGTGCAATACACCTGCTATCACTAAACTTTTCAACACACAGGGTTTAAGCTGAACCCTGTGGAGCTTGTATTCACACACCCTAACTACTTAAACCTATGACTCTCACTCAACAGTCGTGTTGACTTTTAAGCATGTTATCCTAGGTAAATGAGCTCTTTAGGAACCCTGGCACGGAGAAGTACTGGACATGAGGACGTCCAGAATAGTTATCATTCATCAATTTTGCTTTCAAACGTATCTTTTGGGAACTCTCTTTTGGTAAAAGTATATCTTTTACTATAAAGACTCTGATGAATAAATGAATTATAACACCTTTTTCTAAAACGCTTCTTTTCGAGTCGTTTTCTATTATTTTGTCTTTGTTTCCATGAGTAATACCCCAAACATTTAATCCACTGCGATCAGTGAAAAATGGGGGTGTTACAGATTGGTATCAGAGCCTCGGTTATAGAGAACAAAAGGATTTTTCGTTAACTATAACCACTTTTTCAAAAAGTCCTCCGTGCCACTAGAATCCCTCAACTTGCCTTTAGACTCCCGACTTGCCTTTAGGTTAAGATTCCTAACTTGCCTCTATGTTAGATTCCCCGAATTGCCTTTAGGTTAGATTTCTCCCTATTGCCTCTAAGTAGATACACCACTATTACTATTGCCCCTAGGATATAGCATAGGCTAGAGATACGCTAAGATACTTTTCCCGGGTATAACAGTTATTTATGTCCTCCTTTAACAATCCCATCATCGTGTTGGATACCGATGATAGGGATACCTCATCGGATAGTTATGAATATACCCCAGCTACCCATACTCACTCATCTTCTGGTTCTAATTCTTCGGAAGAATTAGCCCAGAATACCTTAGTTAGCTTAGGTTTAGAACTTTCCCCGAATGATCCCTATATGCAAGCATATAACGGTTATATGCAAGCATATGGTGGTGATATTCCTACCGTACCCACTATAACCCCTACCCATCTATACCTCACTATACTAGTAAAGATCGTTATCTTCCCGAAATATCCTCCCCTACCCGTAAGAAAATACGTATTATACCGCCTTCGCCTCCCCTAGGTTTGAAATAGGTAGTAGTTCTTATAAAACACCTTTAGAAAGGCATGAGGAACAAATAGAGGATATACTTGATCATTTATAAGTTATCCTTAGGACGTATTGAGGAAGTAGAAAATAAAATAAGTGCCCTAGGAAAAGGTAGAATTATATTTCAAAAAGACTATAATAGGTTAGAAAATGAATTAGAGAAAACACGTAGTCAAATCTTTAGGTTACAAACAAAATATGAAGGACACTCAGATGAAGTAGTTACAATACATGTTAGGCTTTCCACTATAGAAATGATCATCGAGGATATTAGGAATAGTCATAAGTCTGATATAGGAAATCTATTAGCAGCAATCCAGGAACTCAAAAACAACAAAGCGTCAAACTAGTAAGGTTATAGATTTAGCTTTATAGGTAGTTTAGCTATAGATAACTTAGTATGTAGGGTACTTGCTAGGAATAAAAAGTTATAGTATGCCAATACTTAGTTTTCTTATATCAAGTATCCCGTATTAGGATCCCCTAATGCCTTAGGAAAACACTATAGGGCTACCATAAGTCTAAATAACTCGAGGTCATTAGAAATTTTAAAACAAGTAGGCTTACCTAGGAACACTAAAACTTAGAATTAGGATCCCTAAGATTAGTACCACTGTGCCTTTAGATGGGGGGGAAGTGAATTTCTGGGAATATAATCAATCTTATTAGAAAATCCGCCCTCTTAGTTTTAGGATTCCCTACCTATCCTTTTCCCCAGTATCAGACAATGTTCTACGAGTTAGAACTTGTACCATCCGTCTATACACAAGTTTCTATTAGTTAGAACTTGCAAGAATGTCTAAATTGGAAATGACATTATTCTTATCCCATCTTATTCCTATGAACGTCTATAGAATGGCACGTACAAGAGCCAATACTCCCGCTACTCCTACTACTCCCACCACATCTCAGGAAGACATTCGGAAACTAGTTACTGACAGTGTAACTGCGGCACTAGATGTTAGGAATGCAAACATGGCTAGATACCCCGAAATTCCTGTAGTGAAGAAGAGTAACTACAAGGAATTTATAAGCTGTCAGCCCTTCAATTTCAAGGGGATAGAAGGGGCCATAGGATTGATTCACTGGTTTGAGAGATGTGAATCGATATTTTCCCGTAGTAACTGTACTGAGGATTGTAGGGTTAAGTTTGCAACTGGTACACTTACTGAGGAAGCGTTATCTTGGTGGAACTCGTATGCCTAACTCATAGGAATAGAAGAGGCATACATGTTATCCTGGGTTAAATTTAAAAAACTCATGATTAAGAAATACTGCCCTCGAACGAAAGTCAAGAAAATGGAGGATGAATTTTATAACTTGACTGTGAAGGGGAACGATGTTAAAACTTATATTAGGAGATTTCAAGAGGTGGCAACTTTGTGTCCCACAATGGTGCCAGCTGTTGAAAAGACTATAACAACCGACTAACTCCCTTTAGGTTAGAAATGCCTCACTAACTTAGCTTAGGCCCTCACTAAGCACAATCTAGGTGAGAAATTCCTATAGCTAATTCCCGAGAGAAATTTTTGCTTTGCTATACTACTATTGCCTAACTAACCTCTAGACAAGCTCACGTATCCACCTATGCCAACCACCACTATTTTTACTTGATGTAAACATCTAGGTATGTCAAGTCAAGGTTACAAACACATTTTCACTAAGTAAACTATCACTCTAATACACAATACTCACCAGAAAACCCTAAATGCACCTATGTGTTCCCGGTTAGCTTTAAAACCCTAATTGCTTATATGAACTAACTTGAAAGTGTTCAACGCTTAGGTATGAGTTATATTAGTAACTTTAGGATATATTAGACTCTCTAAATCATATTACAACCCTCTAGAACCTAGGTACAAGTCCCTTATGCACAAAACCCTAATTAGGTCATAACTTCTCGAAACTAGGTCTAAACTATCCCAAATCTTTACCATAAGTTACCACCACTTATTATAAGCCTTCTAAGACTTAATATTAGTCACTAAAAACCCATAGGACCCTTAATTAGGCACTAAACCCTAGGCTAGGATCAAATCATAAAGTATACAAAACTAGGTCAAACCTAAACCTAAAGCTTAAACCTAGTCACTTTAGCACCTCAAATCAACCAAGCAACCACCCTAGCACCTCCATAATACTAAAATAGCACCCTAGCACCTCTAAGCACCCAAACAAGTAGGTGGATCACCTACTTGTCACCACCTTCACCCTCTCGGCTCACCATAGCCACAACCGGCCTATGGCGCCCCTAGCTACCATGTAGCTCACCTTAGTCATCCTTTAGGTCCTCCACCACACCCCCTAGCTTCCATGACTCGGCCTCTCCCCTCCTCGACACCTAGCTCACCATTTCTTGCTCGCTACTCCTTCGTACACTATAAATACCCCACAAAACCACACCATACCTCTTCACACCTTCCCTATCTTCTTTACCTATACATTTCTATAGTATAAGTCCCTTAGAACCATTAGAAGTTGAGTAGCGAAGCTCTTGAGCCTTGTCGAGTTGAGTTTTGGCCGAGAAAACCCTAACTAGTCACGTTACCCTTCCCACGACCTAGGTAAGCCTCACCTTTGAATCTAATAGCTTTAGAACAGGCCTATGACACTTAGAGCATGCACTAGAAACCATATGATAGCCTTGAACATTTTATTTTAGAAGTTTTCTATTCGAAACCCTAGAAATAGATAATTAGGTGTTTACATGCTAAATTGCTATATTATGTGTTATAAACTGGTTTATGTGACTTATTTAGACACATATTAACTAATCATAAGCTAAGAAACTTAAATATCTCATTAGAATATAGTTTACCTAAAGTTAGGACTAGTTTTGCAAAACTTTACATGCATAGGGGTATATATTGTAAATTTCTGAAACTATAAAGTACTAGGACTGTTTTTGACATTACCTAAAAGTTATAAGTACAAGGACCCCTTTTGCAAAGTTTTAAAACCTTAAGATAATAAGAAAAATGAAATATAAACTTAAAAGGACTAAATTTGCAAATATTATTAAGTTAAGGGTAAAAAGGGTAATTATTAAAAGTTAGTTTAGTTTAAGGACTATTTTTGCCATTTCTTTTAAATATATAAGTATAGGGCTACTTATGTAAAATATAGAAAGTTATATGCCTAAATGTTATAAGTTTATAAGTTTAGGGTAAAAAATGTAAATATATAAACTTGAAAGGTTTAAATGGAATATTTTCATATAAAATATAAAACCCTATTTTGAGTTAGGAACATAACACAATACTAGGGAGCTTCATGTGAGGAGTACCATGTGGATATTTCGTTTTGACAAGTTTGCTAGGTTTACGAATTAAAGTGCCTTGGCTCCTCACATGATTATTGCATGTACTTCTGAATTATGATGGCCCGAACGGTGTTATGCTATAACTAAAACTTAATAACAACATAGCTCAATAGTAAGGAGCTTCATGTGAGGAGTATTAACTTCTGAATTATGATGGCCCGAACGGTATTATGTTGATAACATAATACAATAGTAGGGAGCTTCATGTGAGGAGTCATATACTTCTGAATTGTGATGGCCCGAACAGTGTGATGTTATATCTATAAACCTTAAGAGTGATTACCTATAAACCTAGACTAATACTTGAAATACACACCCGCCTACACTACCTTAGGATACGTGAGTAAGCTGTCTAAACCCTACCCTACTTACCTTAGACCCAGGTGAGTTTTCATAGCCTCACTTTTAAATGCTTTACAACCCTGTGAGGGGGGGTACATGCTTTAAATCGAATACAAGTATTTTTCTTTGGTTGTTGCACGAGTAAACTATCTGCCACCCCTACACAACAAAATTCATGAATCTAATCGCTTGTGATATTTTACACAAGTGAACGCGAATATACTAGATAGATCTATTGGAGTTTGACAACTCCCGTTGGTACTACCTCTCACTGGAGGGTACCAATAAGTATTATATTTGAACCCTCACTAAAGGATTAACTTTGGCAAGTTATCCTTCTCATCCCCTCATGGTTGGGTTTGCAGCCCCCATGACCCGGATTGTTAACGTGTGGTTCATGAGCTTAGTACAATACACCTGCTATCACTAAACTTTTCCACACTTAGGGTTTAAGCTGAACCCTGTGGAGCTTGTATTCACACACCCTAACTACTTAAACCTATGACTCTCACTCAACATTCGTGTTGACTTTTAAGCATGTTATCCTTGGTAAATGAGCTCTTTAGGAACCCTGGCACAGAGAAGTACTGGACATGAGGACGTCCAGAAAAGTTATCATTCATCAGTTTTTCCTTAAAACGTGTCTTTTGGGAACTCTCTTTTGGTAAAAGTATATCTTTTACTTTAAAACTCTGGTGAATAAATGAATGATAACTCCTTTTTCTAAAACGTGTCTTTTTGAGTCATTTTCTATTATCTTGTCTTTGTTTCCATGAGTAATACCCCAAACACTTAATCCGCTGCGATCAGTGAAAAGTGGGGGTGTTACAGAAGGATAAAGGCAAAAAGGCCGAACCTTCCAAAATGAACGAACCATGGACAAAGGCGGAAGAGATCTTGCTTTGTATAGCTTGGGTTCATGTGTCGGAAAATTCTCATAGAGGAAACGCTATCAACAAATTTTTTTTGGGAGGAGGTGATTGGGTACTGGGAAAACGAAACTGTTATACAAAGAACGTACGACTCGATTCTTTTCAAATGGAATATTAGGATTCGTAGTAGGGTTGGTGGATTTTATGCAATTATGGATAATATCAAGGATAATCACAGAAGTGGTGAGAGTGATGCAGACGACCTCTCAAAATCTCTTAGAGAATTCCATATGATTTACGGTCATGATTTTACATTGGAGGAGTGCTGGATAATTTTGAGGAATTATGATGCTTGGAAGAATATGGAGATGCTTGCTTTCAGAACGAAGAGTCGGAAGAAATCCAAGGCTTTGGAAACCACCTCGGGATCAGCAAAAGGTCATTTGAATTTCCAAAACGTGGATGATTCTGATGAGGAGGAAGAGAGTAGAGAATCACGACCACAAGGTCGTGATGCAAAAGAAATCATCCTCCTCCTCTCGTGATCCACCAAAATCATTTGTTAGTTCGTTAGCACAGAGCCTTTTTAAGTTCAAATCGTCAAAACCGGGGAAAAAGAAGGACATAGAAGAGTCATACATAAGGTTGAAGCAAAAAAGAGATGGAGATGCAAGAGGCAAGGACAAGAGGGGCCGAGGAGTTGAAAAGAGAGAAAATTGAGCTCCAACAACAGGAAATGAAATTAATGGTCACATCAAAACGGGAGCAAGACTTGATTTTTTACAATACAGAAATCAACCGAAATTTGCCCCCATGACAACGACAAGAACTTTTGGATATTAAGGCAACAATCAAGGCACGCTACAAGTTAGATTACTAGTTTAAGTTTTTAATTAGTATTGTAAGAGAAGGGATCCAATATGAAGAATAATTAAAATGAGAAGGGTAAGAAGTAATTCTAGCCACACATTTTAATTTGGGAGGAAAATTTGAATAAAGATGCATCCACTTTTGTAGGTGCATCTAGAATGTGTGGTTGTGATTACTTCTTATCCTTCTTATTTTTATTATTCTTCTCATTTGATCCTAAGTCAGTATTGTAATGTTTAAGTTTTATTAGCTTAAGTTTTTAATTAGGATTGTAATGTTTTAATTTTAATGAAGTTTAAATTTGTTATTTAAAATATTTCAATTAAAAAAGAAATTAACTTGGTCACCACTGTGGCAACTTAGTCGTCATCATGTCGTCAGAGAGAGAAAGTTGATGTGGCAAGGTCTTGTCTAGTCACCACTGTGCCCAGCCTAAGGACTCAATTACTATTTGTAGACAAAAATACACTATTGGTCCCTAAACTTTCCACGAAACATCGCCATGCACCTTAACTTTTGAAAAATGTCTCCGTGCGTCCCTCCTCAAGGTTTTTGAGGCCGATTGCGTCCTTTGACCCGTTTTCCATCGGTCAACGCCGTTTTCTGCCGTTACATTTTGTTTTTAGCACAAGGGTAATATTGTCATTATGTAATTACGGTATAGCAACTCTGTATTACTTCCACATGTCATATCCCTCTTCCCCCCATAAACACATAGACAGCCTCTTTTATTCGTCCCAAAACTTTGGTTACAATAATTATCACAATTCACAAATCCTCATTGCATGTTATTGTGAAATTTTTTGTAATTTCAAAACATGGATTTTACTCTATGGAAAGTAAGAAGAGATCCAGGTTATCGAGTTGCTGATACCGTTCTGTGCAGCTCGGCTAAGAAAAAATACGGTACATTTTGTTGCTATAATCGTTGAAATTTCTAATTGGGTTAGATTTCAATTTGTTATTAAGGTTTGATAATGTCCTTTGGTCTGTTGATATGTTTCAGGTGGTAGATCTAATATGTTTAGCATGAGGGTTCATCACAATGGTGTTTTAAAATATTGGCCTGATAGAATATACGATGGAGGTGTGGAAAGTTTAGTTGATTTGGTTGACATTGATAGTGTGTCAGTTGAAGAGTTGGATGTTCTTATGTATGAATTGGGTTACGACCTAGGTCAAAAAAATTACTATTACTTTGTTAAGCCTGGTAGTAATTTAGACGATGGTTTGTATAGCTTAAGTGAGGCTGCGAATTTAGAACTATTGAAAGATGTTGTTGAAGAACATAAGATGATAGAAGTTTATGTTGAAAACGGTAAGACAATTTTGGATGTTGATGATATGTCACCAAAGTCAATTAGGAAAGTTATTTCTTAGGTGGATGCATCAAAGAAGAATGCATCCCTTGTATTGTGCCATATTGCTCAAAAAATTTGTTCATAGAAAACATTGTTAGGGTTTAAGTGAAGTCAGGAAACCACCTTTAGAAGTCAATCTTGTCGTAGAATCTACTAAGGTGCTAGAAATTGAACCCTTGCTGATCATAGATACACATGTTGATCATATGCAAACAGATAGTCCTGTTAGTGTTGAGCATAGCCAAATAGATACTCCGATTAGTGTTAACCATAGCTACAAAGGTAGTCCTGTTTCTGTTGACCATAGCCAAAAAGATAGTCCGGTTAGTGTTGACCATAGCCAAAAAGATAATTCGGTTACAGTTGACCATAGCCAAAAAGGTAGTCCTGTAGAGGTATGTGAAACTGAACAAGAGTTTGGTCATCTAGATGAGGAAATACATACACCTATCGGTCGTATGCAAAAAGGTAAATCTATAAACTTATGTGAGACTGATGAAGAGTTAGGTGATGAAAATGTGAGTGAAACAAATAATTGTGAGACTGATGTCGATGATATTGAGAACAATCAAGATGGAAACATTAATGTTGATGAAGAGAATATTTTTGATGAGCCTGATGTTGAGTTTGAAATGTTCAAATTGATTGACGAGGTACCTATACCTAGTATAGGTAGTTCTAGCCAGATACCAGATGATTTTTTTAAGAAAAATGAGATACAAGAACTCTTGAATGATGCTTACTTTGTAAGTGGTTCCGACAATGAGGTTAAGTATGTAGTAAGAAAGAAAAAGCTGAGGGCATACAAGAGACAAAAGTTAATTGAGGCACAACAAGAAGACGAAGAAGTATTTTTTTTTTCTGTGGTCAAACCTTTGTAACTGCAAAAGAAGTGAAAGATAAGATCAACTTGCATTCAATTCAAACTCGGAGGAAATTGCAACTCATTAAGAATGACAAACAAAGAATTAGGGAAAGGTGTATCGGAACAATACCAGCGTGTGGTACAAGTGGAGGTATTGGACTTGGAATAGTATCAAAGAGGAAAACTGGTGCGTTAACTAGAGGCCGCGGAAGGGATGTATATTTGCAATCAGAAAAGGAGGAACCAACACATTTGCCATGGTTGTTGTATGTAGTAAAAGATACATATAAAGATGTATGGAGTGTTAGAACTTTTAAGGATGTACACAAATGTTTGCAATCAAGAGAGAATCAAAGCTTGTGACTACAAGTTTCTCTCAAAGAAAATACTTGACCAAGTTCAAGTGAATCCAGATATTCCAATCGGGGCTGTTCAAGATCAACTCAGTAAACAGTTTGCAGTCTAAGTGTCTATGAAAAAGGCATTAAGGGCAAAAAACAAGGCAGAAATTGAGATCAGGGGTGATCATAAGCAGCAATATACCATTTTGCAAGACTATGTTGAATAGTTGCATAAAATAAATCCTAATACAACAGTTAGGATAAGTGTGCAAATTGCGTTAGATCCATCAAGTCCAACGAGAGTTTTCAAGAGGATGTACGTTTGCTTAGGTGCTTTGAAGGAAGGATACAAAGCTTGTCAAAGAGAGTTGTTGAGTTTAGATGGTGCTTTTATGAGGGGTCCATTTCTTGGTCAGCTTCTTACAGCTGTTGGTATTGATAGTAATAATGGAATGTACCCTTTAGCCTTTGCTATTGTTGAGGCTGAAAACAAAGATTCATGGACTTGGTTTCTTGATTGTCTAGCAGATGATCTTGACTTGCAACTAAATTCACACTACACTTTTATCAGCGACAGATAAAAGGTGATGTTAATTTATAATTGATTATATTCGCTTATATAATTCAAAAATGATTGGTTTATTAGTAATGGATTGATGTTCCTTTCTGCAGGGTATAATTCCAGCTTTAGCAACAGTATTTCCTAGTGCGGAACACAGATACTGTTTGAGGCACATCCATGAGAATATGAAATTGCAGTGGAATTCTGCAGAATACAAGTCACATTTGTGGAGATGTGCTGCAGCAACAACCGTCGAACAATTGAGGCAGCAATGCTTGCATTCAAGAGTTTTAGCGAACCTGCACATGCTTGGTTAAGTAAGATACCACCAGCCCATTGGTCAAGGTTGCATTTTTCAGGTAGTAAACAATTCTGTGTTTATCACAATGTTCAACATTTTTTTTTTATGTATTACTAAAACATGTACTATACATATGTAGGGAGAGCTTATTCTGACGTGTTACTTAATAACATGTGTGAAATGTTTAATGGGAAAATTGTGGGAGGTAGGCACCAACCCATCATTACTGCTTTAGAATACGTTAGAGCATATTGTAGGCAGAGAATAGTGAATGTTATGCATATAATTGACAAGCCTCCGGGACCGTTTACACCAAAGGCAACGCACATGTTAGACTTCAATAAAAAAGAGGCTTATAAATACATCGTTTTAGGGATTGAAGGACATAACTATCAGGTTAGTGGATGGGGAGAAAAGCGGTTGGTAAATGTTAAAGTCAGGTCTTGTAGTTGTAGAAGATGGGAGCTTATTGTGAAAACGTAGAGGGGGGGGGGGGGGGTTGAATACGTTACCATTTTAAAATCTTTTAAAACTTGTTTTATCAAATATAGTATAAACCATTGTGTTTGCAATAAATCAAGTTATGCCATTATTAGTCCGGTTTATTTTTCTTTTCTAAAAACATCCGTAATACAAATTACCACTCAAGCTTGTGGTAATATGAAAAATACCAATTATAGTCTTATGACTAATATAAAGCATATGGCATAATAAGTTGACACACAAGCATAAACATCAAATCACAACACAAACAATAATATAGTGCAAGTGTAAAAGTAAAGAAAGTACAAACCGAACACGAGGATTTATAGTGGTTCGGTCATGGATCTCCTCTCCGCCCTACTCCACTCCCCGAGTACCCAACTCGAGAGTCACTTCACTAGATCAAAAATGTTACTAAAATGTATTAACTAGCTATATGATATTTAGTAAGTTACTAAAAATGTTTGATGTACTTATGTTGTTATAAGACATATTTTTATAGATTTTAAACTTACTAAAATGTATTAACTAGCTATATGATATTTAGTAAGTCACTAAAAATGTTTGATGTACTTATGTTGTTATAAGACACATTTTTATAAATTGTAAACTTACTAATATTACCTATACACCTAATGTGGCACCTAAAATACTTAAAGGCTCTAAATGGTTGGTCAAGGGGTTTGATCATAATGCCACATAACAAACATGTACGAACCTGTGTTGTAGCATACGAGGACTCGAGACGTTGAGAGGTGTTGAATGTATATTGAGACAAAATAAGACTACAAGTAACTTGTACATTTTACGTTATGTATCAAGTTATATGTTTGTCATCAATCAAAACAAACGAGACTGTATAGATTAAATATCGTAATATTTGCACTAACAATCTCCCCTTTTTTAATGATGACAAAATATGTAAACGTGATAGATAGTAAAATGTAAAAATTTACTTGTGTCCGTATTACTTGCTTGTATCCGTAACACCTTCTACATTTCCTTCTCCCTTCACACTCTTCTCCCCCTTTTGTCAAAACAAAAAGGGTGTGTCCTTGGAGTTAACTTCATTTCTCCCCGAAATGGCGAGCTTGCATCATCCTTAGTGAAGTTTAGTCTTCAACTCCAATTTCCTAAGGTTGTTGCGTCCCTTAGGTTGTTAGCGGATCCATAGATCAAATTAAGTTCCTTAACCTACATCAAGGTTAGTGTTGTGCAATATAAAATTATACAAAAAATGCATGATGAATGAAATGCATGTTGGACTATGTTGACCTATCTCCTTCTTTTTGTCGAAACACAAAAGTGTGTCGAAGAATGAAAATAAAGATGAATGTGTGCATGATTCCCCTTGATTGTAGCTCCCCCTTGATCAATACTCCCCGTTGCTATGGTCCTAACGTATATGACACAAGAAATAAGAAAGCTACAAAAACAAAGGTTAATGCATGCTTAGCTCCCCCTTGATAAATAATCCCCGTTGCTAGGGTACCGACGTATATGATGCAAGGATGAAAAATCCTACAAAATAAAGGTTAGTGTAAGACAATAATTGTCCTAGATTCAGTATGTGATATATAAAAATGCGTGCATATGATGCATTATATAAATGTTTGGCGGAAGCTCCCCTTGCTTTAGGGCGTCAATATGAACCTACAAAATAAATATTAGTATACTAGAAACTTTGTTAGTAGACACGTATGTCATATATAACCAAGTGTATAGATGATGCAATATGAGTGCTTGATGGATATTCCTCCTACGTCAAGAAGCACCTATAATGATAGAAGGAAAATATTCGATGCAAATATCATCCTTTGATGAGTATGCTATATACGAATAAGTATATATGATGAACCTACAATAAAAAGATTAGTACAATATTTTTCATCTTAAAAAAAAATAAGATGTATTCTTCTAATAAGAATTACAATTAAAATAAAAACGCGAATATAATATGATAAAATCCCTCAAAGGAACAAATGAAGTGAAATTGAAATATTAAAAGTTAAGGTGATTGGTGCACATGTTGGTATTTGAGAGAATGCGAAATTGAGAAAAACATAGAAAATTCTGCAGGTTACTGGCGGCACCAAACGACTACACGGGCGGAACCCAAAATTTGGTTCCGCCTGGTCCACTAGGCCAAAGCTGGGAATACCCAGAAATTACACTTTTGGGTTCCGCTATTTCTGCTAGACTCAAATTCTTATCAAACCAGCTTTTTGAAGGTCGAAACGATTTTCTAATTCCATAATTTTTCCTAAAACATAAGAACTTAATTAAATCTGATTGGGAAATGACAAAAATGCAAGTAAAAACACACGTATCGATAGAGTTTGAACGAGGGCTAACGATTTTCATTATACTTTAGTAAAAGTATTGAAAATTTGACAACATCACAAGATTGATAGAAGTAGGTTTTACGCTAATCCATGGTGGTGATGATTAGTGAAAGAGTTGATGAAATGTGGTGGTTATAATGCATGAATTTAGAAACTCGTATGTATAGCAAATGCTATAACGAATATAAAGATTGAACATATGGACTTATGCAATCTAAAATTCACAACTTAAAGGGATAAAGGAATACGACTTATGTAATGTTAAGAGAAAAGGAAAACGTGAATGGACATTGATATTCAATGACGGCTACGGGTTATGATTTGATCGATTACGATTGACGCTAATGAAAACGAAATACATTTAGAAATAATGACCTATATCGAAAGACAATGGATGAAAGAGTACTAACATTGTTTAGTCCTACATGACTATTAATGACATTATCATCTACCAAAGATGATGTATCATCCCATAATGTATGCTTGAATGGATTCAAACAAAAGTGAAGATAATAAGCACCTAGGAATAAACATTTCATAAGAAATGAATAAAGAATACTAATACCCTATATGAGGATGATACTGACATTATGTGATGGGAGAGTGTTGGTTAAACTGATGTGTTGAGAAAGTGTTGGGAATGACAGTTTTGATTAATATCTCGATTGCACTGACAATGACGTGCATGAAATGTGTTGAGTAGGAAAGGATGAGATCCTATGATGGTGCTCTAGACAATGAAGTTGTGAAGTCCTAGTTTTGAGAAGAATCGTAGACTCCATTTGAATTAGTTGTTGATTGTGGAGATGAAGAACTTTGTCAAACACATGATGAGATATTGGTACAAACTAGTGATGTTGGGTTAAAAAGGCTTGAAACACTCGTGGTTTTGTGAACCGATTTTAACTAGATGGTGTGAACCTACATGTTGGTGTAAGAGACATGAGTGGATGTTCTTTAAATACGTTTTGACAAGATACAAACATGTGAATGAATTTCTCTCCGCCTTAATCGGTGGATATCTAACATACTATGTAATGCATCGTATAAAGGATGATGATAAAGTATTTAGGAGGTTGAAGGTTAACGAAAGCGATGAGCTTAGTAATGTTTTTGCGGATGTTGGTTAGCATACAAAGAACTTCATCCATGAAGTCACGTAGCTCTTCTCTATCAAAGCGAGATGATCGCATGATGAGGCATGTGGTTTTCTCAGAGGAGGTGGAAAGGATTAGAGTATTGTTATAGCTAAATGGTGATGGAAGTGATTTTTGGAAAGCGAAAGCAATAATGCGATTTGGAAAGAGGCCGATTGAAAGATACCCAAACACAAATTTCAAATCTCTAAGACTCAATCCTATTAGCATTAAAATTACATGCAAGTGAAGGGATTCCAGTTATGCGAGATGAGCATATAAAAGCTAGAACAAAGTGAGATGGCAAATGATTAGTTCTCAATCCACTAAAACAAATTCGTTAGTGAGAAAAGATGTCAACAAGATAAAAATCTAAAGATATTATCTTATTCAGACAACACATTCGACTAATAGACATAAAGTTAACACATTACTAGATAGCATCAACAAAAACAATCATATTGAGCAAGAGCATGACATAATACGAAATACTTTCCTTGTAAAATTGTTTTGTTGTTAAGCTTAGACACTTGAGCATATAACAATCTATGTGATTAATTTGTATGATAAAACGACTTCTAAATGTTTATCATACCAAAAGTACTTTGACAAATTATAAGTGCACATGTAGTGAACAAATAGTGTGACAAAGAAACAAGATGAAAATTTTATGCAACCAATGTTTAAATGATAACATTTTTGGAGCATGTATTATATAGACTATCCTAAGCATGGATCCAATGAATGACCAAAAAAGACACAACAATTCAAATATATAAATATCATATAAAGACATCATGTATCAAAATGACATACCATGAGTTAACAAGTAACACGTTAATCATGCAAAACAATATATACATAAACAATGAAAATATCATATAAATCATGTTAATATATAGTAACACAAAACATATAAGCATGTAGGCATCATAAAGAAATAACCAAGGTTTACACATGAATCAACCAAATAGTTAACATGGTTATGTTAAGATGTCCAATCATTATCAAACAAATAACATGTAATAGACACATGCATGTGTAATGCAAGAGATTTTAATCTTTGTGTTTGGAATCTATGATTGAATGATCTAAAAGGTGACATCTTTAAGCATGCGTTATGCAAGTGACTTGGTCATCCAAGACCAAGAGATGAGTGTTGTGTGTGATAATGGAATATGATAAGAACGTTCTCAAGAAAGCTCTTTGGAACAGGAATCTAAGTGAAGTTACCAACTTCAATAGATCTTGTGTATGCTCTAGAGATAAGGTTTGAACTAGGTTATGAGCAAGGTTTGGTTATGATGAACGCTTGAATGGAAATGGACACATTTAGTGTCTTTCAATAAGTAGAATTATTACGTGGAATAAAGTCATCACGCTAATGAAGACAAAAATGACAAGATGATGAGAAAGCTCTAGTTCATAGAACTTGCAGATGTTTATTTAAGATCATTTACCCGATGAGGTAAAATGAAATCTATTGTAACATAACCGTTCATGTCGCAAGGAGAGAGTGATGCATAGGATATACATTATCCTTTTAACAAGATGAAAAACTCATGATTACTTGTGAATAATGTTTATCCAAAACATCATGTTTTTTCTAGATGAAGGTATGAAGCCAAAGTGTTTGAATCAGATAGTGCTATCCTAAATATACTTGCTCTCAAGATTATACTAGATGATGACAAGAGGAATTAACTCGAGTTTCTTATGTATACTCCTCAAGAGTCATTATTGCTCGGGGTATATGAGGTTGGCTTTGAGATTGCATTTTAACATATGTTGTTAAGATGTTGATTCAAGTTTTAATGAAACTTATGCAAAAGTTAAAAGTATTACCAATACTTTGATAACTTGTGAAAGTGTTACTACTTAAACCTAGTGAAACTGAATGTGAGCTTCATGCTCATTTGATGGTAGAGGTTCTAATCCTATAGGTGGTAAGGTATGGTTGAGTGTTTGGACAAAGGGCTTTTTGAGCAATGCACTCAATGAATTCAAACGGTGGTAAGAATGGTGGATTGGTTGATCTAGGTAGTAGGTCTTCTAGTGTGTCTTAATAAAGATGTGGTGATATAGAGGTTTGTTGTGCTATGAAAGTACTTAAGTTTCATAAATGTTGAAAGTAAAACGGATGGATACTAAGCCTTGTGGTCCATAACTAGTGAGTGAAGTTCTTGAGGTTTTGGTTATGTTTGTGAAGCTTAGAGGCTGAGATATATGATGAGTGCTCAAACACTCATCATTTTTGGTCAAATCTAAGCTGCAAAACATTTAAAAACACTCAAAATCAAAATACTGAAAATATTCCAGGAATTGTGTTTTATATGTTTCAAATACAAAATGATTGAAAACAGTTGAAAAATGAACAAAGTTTACATAATTGGCAGTTTCAGTCCCCTAAGTTTCAAAACTTGAAAAAATTAGTCCCTGCGCATTTATTTTGAAAGATAAGTCAACCCAAGTCCTTTAAAAGTTAAAATTTATCAAAAATGATCCTTGGGTAAAAAGTTTTGAGAATTTACAAGTTTAGTCCCTGAAGTTTCAGATATTGGCAGATCTGGTCCCTGGTGGTAAATTTTGGAAGAAAAAGTCAACATTGGTCCATGGAAAGTCACAAGTTGTCAATTTTGATCCTTTGGTGAAAAGTTTGAAGAAATTACATTTTGGTCCCTTAAGTTTCAACATGCTATTGTAGCCAACCGGTATATGAGGTTCAATGGAATCGAAGTAGGATCTGTAGAATCATGGGTTCATCTATGTTACTTGCTTAAGACATGGGCGGAAACATACAAACACCACATCCAACCCATCAGGGGATATCAACATTGGAAAAAGTCAAATGTGCCTACAACCATTCTTCCACCTAAGCATCATAAACCATTGGGTAGGCCACGAAAGAAGAGAACCAGGGCTTTTACAGAAAATGATGATATTGATAAAGAAAGTAAGTTGTCACAGTCTAGTAGGAGTGTAGTTTGTGGAATTTGTGGCAATGCTGAACACAACAAGAAAACATGTCTTGGGCAAGGAGGTGTTACTGCAAGTCAAGCCAGTGCACAACAGTCTCAAAAAACAGGTTCATCCCAGCCAAAAGTTTCATCACAAAAGAAGAGAAAGGGTAAAGGTAACAACTTCGAAGCAACTGAACAAGCAAGTGTCCACCAGTCTGTTACTGGAAGTCAAGTGAATGCTGCTTGAGTATGTAATTCCTAAGACAATGGTTTTCATATAATATGTAATTCCTAGACAATATTTTCTATGTTTTAACAATGTGTGTTTCTGAACTATATTTTAAGAATGTGTGTTTCTGAACTATGTAGACTACTAAATTTTATGCATTTGGAAATATATCCATTTTGCATTTTGTAAGAAATCACATCATGCTTGAGTTCTTACTTGGCTGATGTTTTTTGTATTTTGACAGAGAGCAAATAAGTCAAAGCTTTGTATTAGTCATAGCCAATTACCAGAATTTGATGAAGTCAAAGCTTTCTACTAGTCAACCTACAATGACGTTTCCATATAACACTAAACAACCTACACCTACAATAACGCTTCCATAAAAAAACAAACCAAACTACTGTACATGCATTCTACATTCTAGGAAGCTTTGCAAAACACAAAAAACATGTCTTTCTAAAGACACTACATACACCATATGCAAACTAAAACGATGAGTATCCACGAGACAACACACAAGTTCCTCAAGCGGCAAACTTTCTCCTTCTCCAGATGGAGCTCAGCTACAGCTGCTTGGTGAGCAGCCTCTAGCTCAATTGCACTGTCTCGAGCATTGACAGCCTCCAATGTCTCAGCCATGAGGCGTGCTTGGCATTCTTGTAATGCCGCCTCATTTCGGTGAATGTGCCTCCTCAAGTAGAGGATCACCTCCTTTGCTCTTGGTGGCATTGGTGGATCGTACCACTCATTGAAGGGAGATGTGGATCCCTAAAAATTAATAATCTAAAATCAAGACTTTGACGCTTAAACTCGTAACTTGAACATAAACATGTAATAAAAAACAACCATTAGACTAAAACATTGGTTAAACTAAATGTGACATTTTAACTTAAAGCAACGCAACCATGAATGCACCTCCACCGGACAATCATAATAACGCCTTTTGGTGTTGACATTGTTCCAATAGGTCCTTAGGACCGCCCACCTGCCACATCCGCATCGCGCCATTCTTAAGATTTGATCGAAAATATTTTAGGATAAGATTTGATGAGAGAGAGAGGAGAGTTTAGGGATGAGTGGTGAATAAGTTTCGCTTTTATTAACATATAATTACTGTAGCAGCTGCAGATACCGCGTGTGCCTTAGCACACGGTTTTACATAATGACGATATTACCCTTGTGCTAAAAACAAAATGGAACGGCAGAAAACGGCGTTGACCGATAGAAAACGGGTCAAAGGACGCAAGCGGCCTCAAAAAACTTGAGGAATGACGCACAGAGACGTTTTTCAAAAGTTAAGGTGCATGACGATGTTTCGTGGAAAGTTTAGGGACCAACAATGTATTTTTGTCTTATTTGTATTTAGATTTTAAACCCTATGCGTGTAGTATAACATTTACACAACATTAAGCACTGTCAAATTTTCATATATCCGCATATTAAATTAAAATTTTAAAATAAATTTAATTAATTTATAAATCTCGTACATGTACGAGACATATAACTCGTAACTCATAAACTCATCACATAGCCAAACACCCATAGAAATTTATCCGATCAGAAAGTAACTTTCTCTGGATAAAATCAAGGCAATAACCATTACACTTATTGACCTATCTAATGACTAAAAAGTCGTTGACCTATTTTCATTCAAAGATTACATATATATCTAAATATTGTCACAATTTTTATGCACAAAATCTTATCTAAAAATAAACAGTCAATCGTTCTTTCTTTGCCATAAATAACATAAAGGGGAAACACATATCAAAACCAGACACAATCTCCCACAATCCCACTTTTCCTGTATCACTCAAACAAAAACCTTCAAAAAAAAACACACACTAAACACACCATAAAAAACACACACAAACACCATGAACGAGCCACCAAAACGCCACCACAAACAACCACAACCACCATTAGTAATCCCCCCAAACCACGTATGCTTCCGTCTTCTATGCCACTCATCTCGCATTGGTGGCATCATTGGTAAATCTGGACACGTCATTAAAACCCTCCAGACACAAACCTCGACCAAGATTCGTGTCGAGGATCCGGTCCCTTTGTCTGATGATCGTATTATCACTGTTATAGGCAACACACAGCTTACTAAAACATTGTCTTTTAATGCTACTACTGGGTTGGTTAACATTGGTAGTGCTAGTGGAAGTTATAGTAGTGATGAGGATGATGTTTGTGAGGTGTCTGATGCTCAAGAGGCTTTGGTTAGGGTTTTTGAGAGGGTTTTGGAAGTGGCTGCTGAAGGGGAGGGGGAGGGTGCGTATATGGTGGGAGGGGGTGTGGTTTCGTGTCGGATTTTGACGGATAAGAGCGTAGTTGGTTCGGTTATTGGGAAAGGTGGGAAGGTGATTGAGGGGATAAGGAAGGAGTGTGGGTGTAAGCTTAGGGTTTTGGTTAAGGATAAGTTGCCGTCTTGTGCTAGTTTTAATGATGAGATGGTTGAGGTTCGTTAACTTGTTTTATTGCGTTTTATTTTTGATGTTATGAGGGTGTTTGAGTTTGCTTAATTTGATGGTTAAGATGTAGTTGCGAGCTGCAAGATCATTAAAGGTGTCTGTTAACAAGCTTTAACCATAAAGTTACATCGGTTAGCGTTTCATAGGAGAGCTTAAAATTAGATGAAAGAGCTGCAAGCTTATTGACAAACAAGCATAAAGGTTAAAAGCTAATAGTAAAAACTAAAAAGCTACAAAATGCTCCCAAAAAGCTATTTTGTTTGGTTTGGTTTTTGATTCTATTTAAACTGTTTAATTTAAGGTCTTTAATCTTTATGCTGATGCATTTATAGAATTGTTGTGATCGATGTGAAAGGAAAGATATACTTTGAAGAGGAATTTTAGGTAGCACTTTTTGTTCAAAGTTGCTTGTTTGGGAAAGGTTGTTTGTTCCTCTTGTTCACTTTTTTGGCAAAAAGAACAAAAAAAAGAATCTAAACTTTAATTCTTCATAGATGTAGATGTCTTGTTAAATCAGTCTATGAAAAATGTAATTATAGAAGACTATTGCTGTAAAAAGTGAACGATTTTGGACAAAAAGGTGAAATTTATTACTCTGTACTATCTTTATGCTATTTGCATGTCTATTGTTGTGCAATATTGCTAATTGCTGCACACATCAGGATCGCAAATGGCATGGTTTGTTTGCAACAAAAAGTCAATTAGGTGTTTCAGACTAGATAGAAAACTGTCATGTTCTTTATTGAAGATATACTAGTTGTTTGACATTATCTAATTTTGGAAGATCATATGGTATCTTTGCTCTAGTTGTTTGTTTTCTTGGTCAATTATGTTACCTCAATTTCAATACTGAGTGCTTGAATATCTTTATGCTAGGTTTGGTCCGGAGTCTTGTGCGTCTTAGCGGGCCTGGTCCTCTTCGATTATTTATCATAGGATATTTTGTTCTAATAAAATTGTCTATGTAATATAGATTTATGTGATGTAATTTGTATGCTTGTTGCAGATCGAGGGTGATGTTTTGGCCACTAAAAAGGCTCTTGTTGCTGTTTCCCGTTGCCTTCAAGATTGTCCCTATGGTCAAAAAACAAAGATGGTTACAGGTAGACCCGATCATGCAGCTCCTTGGGAGAACATACCTAACGGGCACATGGATTACCCTTCTGTATCTTCAGAAGGTGACACCTATAATCCCATGGATTCCCGAGCTTCTCAGCAGGAAATAGTTTTCAAGATGCTATGTTCTAGTGATTGGGTGGGTAGATTAATAGGCAAATCAGGATCGATCATTCAAGCTTTTCAAAATGAGTCAGGTGCTACTATAACCATTGGAGGTCCTGTTTCTGATTGTGATGAACGGTTAATAACCATTACTGCTATGGAGGTTTGCTAGTTTTTAACTTGTTCTTATTTCTTAAAGTATATGTTATAGTTAATCCTTTTAATTCATGCCTCCTTTTTATTGTAGACCCCGGAGTCAGGGGACTCGCCTGCACAAAATGCAGTGATGCTTGTTTTCAATAGGTGCGTTGAGATTGGGTATCCATCATCAATGGGCGCACAGATTACTGCTAGACTTTTGATATCACCAAACCAAATGGGTTGTTTGTTGGGTAAAGGTGGCTCCATAATTGCAGATATGAGAAAGGTGACGGGTGCTTATATGAAGATAGTTGGCGATGATCAAGTCCCAAAGTGTGCTTTGGAGACTGATCAAGTAGTACTGGTTAGGCTCCTCATGCCTTCATTTCTCCTATAAAGTTGTCATATTGATGGCAAAATGGTTGGGTCGAGTGGGTTGGGCAGCGGGTCTACTATAGTGTGGATTAAAATGCGTTGGCTGGGCTGGCTGGCATACACTCATTTGTTAATTCTTTAGAGTATATTTTTAACTAGTTATTGTATTAAATATTGTAACAACAATAATCGAACTAGTGTAATAAAGTTATTACTGTTAACCCGCTGGACAATGTTAAAGGTAAACTGTAAGTCAAATAAATCAAAAATGGGTTGAAATTACCACCTCTAATTATTGATATATCCGTTCCAATAATTTATATCATTCTATGCACATTTGTTTCCATATATGTTATTTTCTGTGCATCTGTTTGCTTTTCTAAAAATTGAACCATCTTCGTTTAAAGATGACAGGAGAATTTGTAAGCGTACGGGATGCTCTATTCAGTGTTACTGGCAGGCTGCGAAACAACTTATTTTATGGTAAAATGTCTAATGACCATGGAAATAGGGGCACATATCCTCGAGGGAATGGTCGTCATTATAATGAGCATTCAAATTTAAATCAGAGCATGGATAGTCTCAAGTTATCAAGTAATACAGATCATATTCCAACACCTGCACAAAGGCAATCTCAGGTAACATTTTGTTCTCTTTTATTATTCCCATATTTGAGAACATTTTCAGATCCTTAATTGTGGATTGATTGCAGATAGTAGCGGGTAATCCGATGGTGGGACAGAATGTTGGCAAGGGATCAACTTCTGTTAAAGGTGGCATTGAGCTTGGCAGGTTTGCATCAAATACCGCCTTGTTGTTTATTTAATTTTTTATTGCTTTTAGAGACAAAACCCTTGATATATATCGGTGAGAAAACTATATATTAAAGTGTATATTACATGGTAAAAAGTAAAGTCATGTATTAACTGTGAATTTCACAGTATGTATTTAGGGAAGCCCCTCCATAGATAATGGTAAGTGAGAGTTGCATGTCTTATTACTTGTATTACGTCTAGATATTTTCCTAAAGGAATAGTGGTGCTTTCTATGACTGTTGGTTAGTTTTCTGAAATATACATATTCATTTTGTTGGCTACTTTGACCTGCCTAAGTTATCTGCGAAAATAGTTATACTGAAGGGAGCTTATTTGTTTAATCACTTTAATGTCGTTGTGGGTCATTAATACCATGTAACATGTATGTCAGGCAGTCTGCGACACTACAAGATTGAATTGAACCGGATCGAACTTTGTGCTGTGGTTTTATACCAGTTTAATTTGCATTAACTTATACAAACATAAATCAAGATCAACTATATGCATATAATTTAACTTTCATTTATAAGCAAATTTTTTTTTTATCTTTATTTACCCAAGTTTTCTTGATGATGTTTTGCAGGGGAGCTAGATCAGCTATAGTGAAAAATATGAGTGTCGAAATTGTGGTACCTCAAAATGTCATTGGTTCGGTTTATGGGGAAAATGGAACAAATCTAGCTCGTCTGAGACAGGTAATATAATAGCATTTCCAACCATTGCACGTGATATGGACATGTTAGCTAAGCGGCATTTTTTACAGAAATGCAAAATGCATAAAACTTCGTGTCACTCTTGTTTAATTCTTATGATGCGGCAATTTACCCTTTTTAAAATGATTAATAGCAACATATTGCTCGTCTCTCCCATCTTACAGAACCTACTTTTGATTTTCTTAACATGAAATAGTAACCTACTTCAAGCTCAATGTCTCTGCAAAAGGGCCTGTAATAGTAACGGACCTGTGATTGACTTCGGTTAGTATGAATTGTCCTTAATTGACCAAGGCGTCCTAGTAGTTTTAGGGTTAGAAACTTTCTCTGATTTGAATTTTAAAATGTTGAACGTTTTAAAAGCATCTTTGAAAATGAGACTGTCAGACTTTAATGAAAGTGGGCTGCTATTTCAAACGCTAGCCCTTAAAAAATTGCAAAATAAAAGTTATTAGTGAAAGTGTCGGAAATTTGACAGAAGTTAATAATTATGATGATATTTCAAGTGTAGTGGTTATTTTCCAGCATTTTTGCCATCACTACTTCGCCAGTTAAAAATGTCATTCATGCTTGGAATCTTTGTCTGTGTTATGTGGAATATCATGATTACTCACAGATCTAGATGCTGGTTACTTTAACATATATTGTATGAGGTTTGATTTCTTCTTGTCTGGATGGATCTTGTTTGGAAACCACTGATCACGTTGGTTGCATCAACCACGTTCTAATACAACTGCAGTCTCATGAAAGTAAATGACACACAGGATTACGAGGTTCGGTCAAAAGGGAATGACGGCACTAGGGTCATAATTATTAATCTTGAATTAGGATTTTCAATTACAGTAGGGATATATTAAATATAGGAGAAACCCGGCAGAAATAACCATATGGTCAGATACTGATGCACCTTCTGACCCCTCCTTCAAAGTGGCAGCTTGACCATTAAGGCAACAAATCAGAGACCATACTTAACACGTGTTAGCAAGTTTGAAAATCCCAGTGGGGTATTGGAATTGGAATTACTACCTAAAACAAAGAAGTATAAATAAATTGAAGTTTGTGTTTGTTCACACCTGCACACTGTTTCCACAGACATGTTCCTTAGTAACAAATAAATATCTTATTATCTACATGTTTTCCGCTTCTCTGTTGCTTGAAAATTGTGACATTTGAGTAGACGTTTTGTTTAATAGACATACTTGTCCACCAGGACACATCGAGAATGGGTCAGATTTCCGTTAATCTACCAAAGTACTTATGATGATTAGATTTTTAAAGATGCAAGGGATAAATAATGTATTCATTGGCTCGCTTGTTTTATGTGCGCTATTGGAATTCTTTAGTAGCAATTACCTGCTCATATGGTGCTAAATTTTCAACATGTTATCGTTATTTTACATTTTTTTTCCTGATTACCTTTTTAGCATCTGCCTAGTTAATGTCTAATCTGATAAATCTTACCCATTGATGTTTTAATTTTGTGTTGTGTGAAACCAGATTTCGGGTGCAAAGGTTTTAGTGCACGAAGCACGTTCAGAAACAGCTGACCACATTCTTGTTATCTCCGGTACTCCTGATCAGACTCAATCAGCTCAGAGCCTACTTCAAGCATTCATTCTTGCTGACCAATCATGACAATCCTGATCAGACTCAATCAGCTCAGAGCCTACTTCAAGCATTCATTCTTGCTGACCAATCATGACAAAGATCTCTCCTAAACCCGCAAGTCAAAGTGACCCAAGATATTTTCGGTAATTAGACGAGGATAGGATAGAATAAAGATATTTCATTAATTTTACTCGCTTTATTAGGTACCTTTTTGAAACTAAGCCCTGGTGACTTCAGCATCTTTTTTGAACTTCGGAAAACAGGCAATGTACAAACGACCAATCTTTTGTAACAAATTGTATCATAACTTCATAAGCATGACAGCCAAATGGTTTTTGTAGGTTGGGTTTTAAGCTATACAAGAAAGTAACATAGTTTAACAATGATTGAAATTATGACTTCTGAAGCAGGTTATTATATATCATGTTGCTTGTGTGGTTTATTTGAGTACAATCTCAACATTGTCATGCACACCTTGAAGTAGCAATTCACCATCATAGGTCAAGACTTTGCGTCTCTTGGCGGCCCTCAATGTCCCAACTAGTGCCTCAAAAATGTTTGCACACCTGTCATCGTTGAACAGCACCCCGAATGTCACCTTCATGATCCAATATACAAGTTCTAAATTAGCAATGTGAAAGAAAGATTCAGTACTGGTCAAAAAACAGATGCGAAACTTCTGTTTCAATGGTCATGATATACTGCTAAAAAAAGGGTCATGGTAAAGGTGTGACCAGGTTTAATAGTCCTGAAAATGACTACATGAGAATGGCCTCTTCATCTGTTATAGAAAACAAAACATTGTTACTTCATAGTTTTCATACTAACGAGTAAACGGATGTGGTTTCCCTATTCAGGTTATCTTGAGAAGGCGAGTTTTTTGACTCAGATGTACGCAGCCTCTCCCGGTTTATCCCGGACCATTTCCGGCCCTTCCCTGGCCATCCCTAAATGTACACACCTAGTGAGGTTTGAACCATCGACCTCTTGTTTGAAAGCCAAAACCTTATCACTGGGCCATTTGGTGGTGGTTTCATATTTTCATACTATGATCTTTAGAAATCAAAAAGATTGACAAAAGTGCAAATGGGTTAACCGAACCCAACTTGATACCTCGGAATGTATCCTTCTTAATTAGCACCTTTTTGACCCCGTTCTCAACCCGACCATGTCATTCTTGGGTCAAATAGTCAAATAGAAAAACATACACAACATCATTGTTTTTGGCCAGATGAAAAAATTTCTGGTTAATGCCATCAATGATAATCATATCAGAAGCTTCAAATCTATTTATTTGTAGATTGTTAAATCCTACATTCTATTGACAGCACTATTAAGAACAAATTACTAATATCTTTTGGGTACGATGATAATCATATCAACCAATATGTTCAATGCATCATTGCGCAAAATCTATTAAAACATTGACAATCCACCATTAGCTACCATAAAGACAATATCATATGCTCTTAACATTTACGAAAATCCGAACATAACACGATAAAAGCTTTGTAAATTTTTTGGGGGGCAACATACCTTGTAGGATCCATCGTTTTGTTT
The DNA here is from genome assembly GCA_030686995.1 of Artemisia argyi. Classification (NCBI taxonomy): domain Eukaryota; kingdom Viridiplantae; phylum Streptophyta; class Magnoliopsida; order Asterales; family Asteraceae; genus Artemisia; species Artemisia argyi. The sequence goes on from CM060709.1 coordinate 278,879,870, forward strand.
GCGGCCTAGTCGTTTGATTTCTTGTTTTAGTTGCTCAATCTCTTGGTCTACGTCCATGGTTTTCTTGGGAGGTTTGTTGTGTTTTCAGGGGATATATGTTGTGTCTCGATGCATCATGCATGTAACCATCGATTTATATGCTCCTATTTTTTGTCTTTCGGAAACAGAAATATAAGTTGTGAACTTGTGATATGTAAATCGTATCCTATTTTATTTTGTTTACTTGTGTTTAAACAAAATATAACGTACTTTAAGTTTTTTCATTTAAACATAGTATGAAGTCTGTATAAACTTAGGGAAATTAGCATTTATGTGATTCAAGATGTCATTTATTTTTAGCTTAACTCACATTTGTGTCATATTGCTTAATTAAGAACTTTTTTTTTTTTTTTTTTTTTCCTAATTGCCAAGACTGCCTTTATCTCACATAACGTCGTATTGTATTCGTAGATTTCGTAAAACACAAAAAAAAGGTATTGACTTTACTTATTGCAAACTTTGCAGAGATCTCACTTTATACAATTCACAAAGCATAACATACAATTATTTATTTTGTCCCGCTAAAACTCAGTTTGTTCTACGAAGATCTTCAAATTTTAGATAACGAAAATAAATCATGCAAAGAAAATCAATAGATGGGGAGAAAAAGTTGGTAAAGAATAATAAATTTTTGCAAGTGTATAAAAAGAGGAAGGAGGTAAAGTTGCACGTTGATAGAGAGAGGATGGAAGATGATGATGTGTTAAACCTCGAAACCTGTTTTTTTACGTATTTTATTATTAAAGTTGAAGAACCGTAAAGAGGGGTGAATAAGGTATTTTTGACTAATTAAAGTTTAGAAACTTTAAGTCTCCAAGTATGTATATGTGTATCTAACCAAAACAATCAAACACACACACACACACACGCAGACACACACAGAGAGAGAGAGAGAGAGAGAGAGAGAGAGAGAGAGAGAGAGAGAGAGAGAGAGAGAGATATTACAGGAACAATCACCCAAAATGAAGCCAGTCGATTTGATAAGAAGCATCCCAACCACAAGAGAAAGAGAAGAAATGAAGAAGCCATCCGTTGAAAAATTCCAAAGACTTTGGGATAGTATCATACACTATGATGAAGTACAAGCTACCAAGTCTTTCTATCCAAGAGATCGAACAATAGGACCAAAAGCAGTATTCCTACCAAGAGCGTCACCAATGGACGTTCATGAATATTTTGTTCATGGATTATTAGACACAGTATACACCGACGGATAAAGCATAAGAGAATTCCAAGAATTTCCAGTACGAGTACAGAACATCATCAGAACATACAATAATTTATTCGCAAGGAATCGACCATTGTATTTTAGCATTCATTCAAGTTATCTAATCTTTGACAAAGATCACAAGCTCCTAGTACCATCAATCACTCTATCAAAATTAGGAGTTAGTAACGGCAAATACCCATCAAGAGATGAGATACCACCAGCAACTCCATCTTCCCAAAATTTTGTAGAAGCACTTGCAGGAATCTTTTTTGCATCATTAAAGCTCGGAACAGGACGAAGACAAAAAGCAGACATTAAAATTAATTACTTTGGAAACAATATGTTGATTTATTCAAATTATGTAACAATTCACATTTTCGGATTACTATTCATTTTACTGTTCACTATTACTATTCACTTTCACTATTCACTCCCAAAATTTTTATTTCATATTCTCGTAAGTTAAACTATTTTAATGATAATCTGAGAGTTTGACACTCGTCGGATCATTTCTGCAAAAATCACGAAACCGTGTCCGAGATTTACTTTTAGGTTTAAACGTCATTCCAGCATCCCGATATGTCCATAAAACATTATGAACAATAGAAATATGATTTTCTCTCATTTTACGACAATTCCAAAAGTTTTGGAATTTTACGTTTTCCAGTTCAGCGAATTACGCGTTTTAGACCCGCGTTTCCAGTTTTAGCAGTGTTTAAGCAACCCGATAGAACTGTTCACTCATTAAATATGCTAAGATAGGTTATATTAATAAGTTTTAACATATTTATAAGTTTCATATTTTTAAGATACCCGATTTTAAGTTTCAGGACTTAACGACTTACCGTTAGCAATTACCGGGACCAAAACTCACTCCGTAACTTAGATAATACCATGACTACTCATCTAGTCACCCTAGACCAGCCTTGGCCAACTTAGAAAGGGGGGGGGGGAATCACCTAGTATGTGTCTTGATCTCTTGCTTTGAGCCCTAGGATGTAAACATGTGTCCAAGCTTGCTTAGGAAGCTTTGAAAAGTCTTGGAAAATATCCTAAACTTGCACCTCCTTAAGGCACCTTTCTAACCTCCTCATTTACACTATAAAAGCAACTCATCTTCTTCCTTTCATCTCCATAAAAATGCCACACACATAATCCATAAACCTTGATCCTTTGATTTCCAAGTTATAAGTTACACACCAAAGTTGAAGGCCTAGTTAGTCTCTACATGAATCAAGAGTTTGTTTGGTGATTCCATGGTTGAATTAGGAGCTACACAAGATGTTAGGGGGCTGAGGTTAAATGCTTTTCACAAGGGTTATGTAAAGATTAGCAAGAGTTGTGGTGAAGGATTAGAAGCTAGGGTTTTCGATTGAAGGATATAGTTCTTGTCCTAGTTCATGTTTCCCTTTTACAAGGACAAAAGTTATAAGAAAACTTATACTCATCATCCTTACTATGTTTTCATAAGCTCTATATGCTATATATGTCTTGTTATATTGATCTCATGATGTACAAATCTTTAAAACAAGTTAAGAACACTACATGTTAACCTATGTTAAGTAATCAAGCAAACTAGTGACTTATATTGAGAACCATGACCAAAATAGTATAACTATGATATTGGAAACTTACCTACTGTGGGAGAGGGTTTTAAAAGGAAAACATAGCAATTTGAATCACCTAAAATGAGTACACGAGTCAAGAGTTATGGCCAAAAGAAGTTAGCGAAACCAAAACGCTGAAACTGCCTAAAACAACCTGTTAACAACCGATTCATCAAAAAGTTAAAACACGAAAGTTGTCCGAAACGACGTTTTCATTCAGGAACAAAGAAGCTTGAGCCCTGAAAACGCTTTACGAGTGATATTTTTCTTTAAATTCTTAACAGCCCATTTTTAATACCAAATGACCATGTAATGGCTATGGTTAGTTATAACCAAGAGGTCTAATGACCTAAAGCCAAGACCACAACCATGGCTAAGGCCAAGGATGAGTCTCAAGACCATGGTAGCAATGACTAAAGCCACGGTAAAGACCTTATGGCTTTCTAAATCGAAAACATAAACTAGAGAGTTAATGGCAACATAATCACCCAATTTGGATCTACTCCATCAAAATAACCATGAGACTTTGCAAGTAAAATTCATTCTAGACTTAAGAAACTCATTGTAAATAACAATCTTCATCCAAAAGTAAACTTTCCTAAGTTTATTCAATTATTTGGACATGTAACTTTTCGGATCAAAAACTTATATATATTTTATCAAATACTACAATAGTAGGGAGCCTCATGTGAGGGGTTCATTAAAGTAAACCGTCGAGATGAGTTGTGGATTTACGAATTAAAGTGTCCTGGCTCCTCGAACGTTTACTACATGACCTCTGAATTATGTCGGCCCGAACGGTAGTAAGCGATATACAAACTATACATGTTTCATAAACCATTTTTATTCAAAGACTTACACTATACTAAGTACTACATCATGGACTAGATGCAAGACATATATAGGCAATTCTTCGTATTCTTAGACATTATTCCAAACCTAAGTTGCAACAATTATTCTAGGTTGCTCGTAGAAGTTCTCACGGCATATCCATCATTCTCATTTAACATCATCCAACTCACGGTGAGTTCATAGCCCCACTTTCCATTACTTAATTGTTTTACAAACCCTTGGGGGGAATGCATGCTATTATTTTTCAACCGAACACAATGCTTTTCAATTGTATGCTTGTCTGATTGTTTTATTATCACTAAGTACCATCCTTGCCAATCCAATATCCCTTATTATGAACCATTTAATCACTAGTAATAGTGAGCGTGAGTATTGTGAATAGGCCTATTGGGATTGACGAATCCCATTTGTATTGACTAAGTTCAAACAAATGCATTAATATTTAAAACATAGGTATGACGGCAAAGTACCTACCGGGATAACTCCGCCGATTGATATTGCTACCCGTTAACGTTTTGGTGTCATGAGCTTAGTGAATAATAATAACTGTTTTGTTTTCCAACCATTGGTGTGAGTCTATAGCTCACACTACCAACATATTGTGTTCAACCGTTAAACAAACTCTATGAATATCACTCAACCTTGTGTTGACCTCTTAAGCATGTATTTCAGGTCCATGATAATCAAGGATGGCACGGAAGGGCACGGATATTCAAGAGGGCTATAAATTTTATTATCATTCGAAAACTCATCTAATGTAATTTGTAAACATGGAACCATCTGGGACCTCATTTTGTAATCTCTGATATTTATATAATTTGAATGATAAATCTTTTAAAACGACTCGATTAGAGATCGTTTTCTATTATTATGACTGTTGTGCCGTCGAGTAACACCCAGTTTGAATTTCGCTGCATCCATGAATTGGGGGTGTTACAAATTATTCAGGAAGAATCAGCGAAGAGTAACAAAAAGTTCTAGCAGAATTCGAAGAACCATTTGAGAATTTTTCTGGAACACTCTCAGCACTTCCAGAAGATTTCAAGATTGCACTATGTCAACGACTATTCAACGTATCAAGACACATATGCGAATATTGTTCAGAAATGCAAATGCAAGAATGAAAAAACCAAGACAAGAGAAGTCGACAAGAATGAAGACAAAATACCAAGAATCTTTAAAGCCGCGTGGTAATAATAATATGCCACTTGTCCAAGCATTATTGTTATTTTTTTAAACTTTTTCTATAGTGTGTGTGATGTAGGTTTGTCTTTTAATAATAATGTAAGAAAAAATAAGGTAAGGCCTGTCAGCCTTCTAGTAGTGTGATAGGTGTAAATTATTAGTGTACAATAATGTAAGGTGTGAACTATTCCACCTACTTTATCTCTGTATAAATAGAGGCCAAGCCTCATTAATGAAGTATGCGAAGTTTGAAGTTTAAACATCTGTGTTTAATTGTGAGATTCGTATCTCTCTCTATCTGTTGAAGCTTTTGCTTCTGAATAGCAGATTGCTATCTATCCTATCATCAATCGCCAATTAATCAACCCACTAACAAATCAATCGTCCACCATCACCATTCAATTCAATTCAATTACAATTGAATTCATCGACAAACAAAACAATACAATCAAAAGCAATGGCAAGCATGCAGGACCTATGTTCCATTAACATTCAAATGAATTAATTTCATGCAGGTACTATTTTCCGCTTTACAATCCCTGCTGATCTAGGTTTGTCTTTTAATAATAATGTAAGAAAGAATAATGTAAGGCCTGTCGGCCATCCAGTAGTGTGATAGGTGTAAATTATTAGTGTACAATAATGTAAGGTGTGAGCTGTTCCACCTACTTTATCTCTGTATAAATAGAGGTCTAGCCTCAGTTTTGAAATATGAGAAGTTTGAAGTTTAAACCTCTGTGTTTAATTGTGAGATTCGTATCTCTCTATCTGTTGATGCTTCTGAATAGCAGATTGCTATCTATCCTATCATCAATCACCAATTAGTTAATCCACTAACAAATCAATCTTCCACTATCACCATTCAATTCAATTCAATTACAATTGAATTCTTCGACATACAAAACAATACAATCAAAAGCAATGGCAAGCATGCAGAACCTACGTTCCATTAACATTCAAATGAATTAATTTCATGCAGGTACTATTTTTCGCTCTACAATCCCAGGATTATTAGATACAGTATACACTGACGGAGAAAGCATAAGAGAATTCCAAGAATTCCCAGTATGAATACAAAACATCATCAGAACATACAATGATTTATTCGCACGGAATCGACCATTGTATTTTAGCATTCATTCAAGTTATCCAATCTATGACAAAGATCACAAGCTCCTAGTACCATCAATCACTCTAGCAAAATTAGGAGTCAGTAACGGCAAATACCCATCAAAATATGTGATACCACCAGCAACTCCATCTTCCCAAAACTTTGTAGAAGCACTTGCAGGAATCTTTTTTGCATCATTAAAGATCGGAACAGGACGAAGACAAAAAGCAGACATTAAAATTAATTACTTTTGAAACAATATGTTGATTTATTCAAATTATTCAGGAAGAATTAGCGAAGAGCAACAAAAAGTTCTAGTAGAATTCGAAGAACCATTTGAGAATTTTTCTGGACCACTCTTAGCACTTCTAGAAGATTTCAAGATTGCACTATGTCAACGACTATTCAACGTATCAAGACACGTATGCGAATATTGTTCAGAAACGCAAATGCAAGAATGAAAAAATCAAGACAAGAGAAGTCGACAATAATGAAGACAAAAGACCAAGAATCTTTAAAGTCGCGTGGTAATAGTAATATGCCACTTTTCTAGCATTATTTTTACTTTTTTTTAACTTTTTCTTCAGTGTGGTGTGATGTAGGTTTGTCTTTTAATAATAATGTAAGAAAAAATAATGTAAGGCCTATCGGCCATCCAGTAGTGTGATAGGTGTAAATTATTAGTGTACAATAATGTATGACATGAACTATTCCACCTACTTTATCTCTATATAAATAGAGGCCTAGCCTCAATAATGAAGTATGCGAAGTTTGAAGTTTAAACCTCTATGTCTAATTGTGAGATTTTTCTCTCTATATCTATCGAAGCTTTTGCTTCTGAATAGTAGATTGCTATCTATCCTATCATCAATCGCCAATTAATCAATCTACTAACAAATCAATTGTCCACTATCACCATTCCATTCAATTCAATTACAATTGAATTCGTTGACATACAAAACAATACAATCAAAAGCAATGGCAAGCATGCAGGACCTACGTTCCATTAACATTCAAATGAATTAATTTCATGTAGGTATTTATAACAGTTTATGTTGAGAAAACCTAATATAACCTAGAGACTCGATTCTAGTAGAAAGGGTATAGAGAAGAAGACCCTCGACACAAAATACAAGAGTGGATTAGGTTCTTGTGTGTCTCTCTTAAGGAATAAGTGTTCTTTCAATAGATTAGATAAGAAGATATTAGAACACAAGAAGATTAGTAGACTTAGAGGGATTAGAGAGAAGAAAGAATGAATGTTAATAGGTGAGAATGTCACAAGATGTAAAACCCCGCAAAAATCCATATAATTAACAACGTTTAATTATATATTAATCTCTGTCATTATTTTAATCACCATTTTTACAGGAAAATTTGAAATTTTCTTATTATATTAAATGGTCATAATTACGATATTGCAAAATTCATCAAATGACGAAACAAGTTCTCGACACGTTTAACGAAACTAAATATTTCACTAATCCTAATTAAACCTTAATTACAACCAAACGGGCCCTTAGTATTTTCAGCCCACATCATTTCATCGTCACTATTCATCAGGCCCAAGCTTAAAGCCCAAAATCTATTTTATGATTTTATGTTTATTCGACTAGAAGCCACCCTCCAAAACGCTCCTCGTTCTCTCAAATCTTAAACACGACACCTATATATTTTTGCACCGCTTCGTTCCTCACCTGGTAAACTATTAACGTGTCCAATCTCAGAATCACATGTCGAGTTTTGATATGTTTTTGAAGGGCAAAGTGTTCGACCAAAACAACCCAACTCGACATACTTAAAAATCCAAAACATAACCATTTTGTCTCCAACTCGTTTATATGCAATCCTAATAATATTTCTATCATAGTTTCATGTTAAAAGTCGAGTTCCATCCACAAATATCAAAGGTTACACGATTTTTCCAATTTGTGTACATATACATATGCTTGTTGACATACATATGAGCCACCAAGTCAAAAGCCAACTTCCATACCCTCACACAATCCTTCTAAAGTCTTGATATGTCAGAATTCTATCTCAAATATCTTTCATTCACTGACATAGCTAGTATAACTTGTCTCTTCTATTATAGAGTCCATACGTATTATATATATTTAGTATAAATCATCCCTAGTCTCACCACTTCATATCACTCACTCAATAACTTCTTTGCAACTCCCTTTCACTTATAAAACCTCCCTAGAAGGCCAGAAGATATCTTCCATTCGTTTGGAAGCTTTTGAAGGAAACGGGTTCACTATATGATAACGTATAAGTAATATAGAGATCGTGGTTTACTTCTTTAGTGTTTCTGTCCAAACCCAACGTCCAATCATCCATCTGGAATCCTTGAAAGTCATTTGACATCATCCACAATTCGTTTCTCATGTTCTTGTATATCCAGGCATCGCATATAAATAATTTTCGAACGTATAGTTTTATTATTTATTTATTTTTTACGTTCAAACCTTTATATATAGAAAACAAAAGCGTGGTTGCCTCCCTTGTGGAAGGCCTAGGAGTCACGATACATACTCATCTCATGTTTATTTCTACGTTACATGCATCATTCGACACTATATTAAACTTTACATCAATCGGATATAAAAACTAAAAACACTTAAGAAATATTTCTAAGTCTTTTCACATATAAAAACGTCTCATGAAACACTCGTATATATTGAAATTTAGCTTAACAAGCATATCATATTTTTACACGACCTAATAGACCATGTTACTAGCTACAAGTTTCGTATATATAGTTCATAAATATAAGCTCATCTAGACCTTCTAAATTGGCCAAAGTAAATTGACAAACTTGTACATACCATAAACACTTAGAATTTTTCTAAGTCTTTTTACCCGGAAAACTGCTCCAAATCGCGACTAAAATGACCTCGTTTAAACCCTTTAAATTGGCCAAAGTAAAGTGATTAAATCCATTTTCAAAAACAAGTTATAAAAGCTTAATGGACTGAAAAGCCCAATAAGCTGAAAATAAGCACTCCGTATAAGCTGGACCAAAAGCTCTTTTGATATGGTTTTATAACTTTAAAAATGAGCCTAGGGATAAGCCCAACTTGTCTCAACGCTCACGGATCGTTAAATGTTAACGGGCCTTTAATTTAGCTCGTTAAAGCCCATTTATTGAAAAATAAGCTATTTTTGAAAATAAGCAGTTGAAATAAGTTTTAATAAGCTTCAATAAGCTCCAGAAAAACTCGGATATTTTTTCCCATAATTTTTGTAACTTTGGACTAAAAATGTAACGCATTTTAAAGTTAGAGGACTAAAACTGCCAAACCTTAAAAACTTGGACTGAAACTGTCAAAACAGAAAGTTTAGGATAAAAATTGATATTATATAATATTCCAAGCTCAGAAAGTTATTTTGGACATGTAGTGGACCATAAATGAAAATTACTATATAAAAAGGACTAACGGTGTAACGCTAACACCGTTGGAGTAAAAAGTGTAAAATTGGAAACATGACAAGGACCCACATATTATATTTGACATTCTTATTTTATTTTCTATTTTACGTCATCCTATCACGTCATATGCATTTTCATTACATTTTACTTTTACGTTAATAATATATATAACGATATTTTAACTAATTATCTTTACGTACTATTATCATCATGGTTAAGAAGGGTGTGGAAAACTAGAAGGGGGGTTGAATAGTTTTACGTCCTTTTTAAATTTATTTTCAAAATCTTTTGTAGCTTATAAAAACTTTCGATTCGATCTTACGTGAATTCAAGTATCAACAAATACAAGCAAGACTAATCTAATAATGAAAGTATTGAAATAGAATGAATAAAAGATAGAGTTAGAAAGATCAAACCACAACACGCGAATTTATAGTGGTTCGGCTACAAGGACACCTTCCTTGCCCTACTCCACTCCCCGAGTACCACACTCGAGAGTTTTCTTCACTATGTCAACAAACTCCTTATGGCGGAGAAACCTTACACACCTTGGCTTACACCTATTAACGACACTAAGCTAAATATCGAGTTCTAATTGTAGCTAGAACCAATCTCACAACTTCTTCAAGACTTCACTCCTTCTTCACACCTTCACAACTTCTTCAAGATAGCTTCACACCTTTTCTTCTTGTCTACTTCACACCTTCTTCTATGCACAACTAAATCACAACAACTACACTACTTTACAACACACCTAGTATCTACAATCAACAAATTCACACAACACTTTACAAGTATCTAGCACTACTACAAGATGAAACTAGCTAATCACAACACTACTACAATTTAATGGATGTAGAGGAGTGCTCTTCTTTTTGCACTTGAGTGGATGAAGCTTTGGATCACTTAGAAATAAAGACTTATGAATTATATTATCAAAGGATTTTTGAGATAGAAATGGAGATTAGATCAGAAGGTTTTGAGTGCAAAAAGGTGAGAAAATTTTGTGGAATGAACCAGTATTTAAAGGGGAAAGATTTACTGTTCTGGAGCATGGCCGGTCCCCTTAATAATTAAGGGGGCTGCCTTATGAATTAAGGGGGCCGCCCCTCCAGAACGTTGGACTTTCTTGTCCATTAGTGGGGGAAGGTTTTTCTGGATAAAACTTGCCCTTTTTGGTTGGAATTTTGAAATCATATCTTTGTAGTTTAATAAAACAATACCAAAAATGATTTACTAATATATATAAAATGTTAATGTCATTTTATAAAATGTTATGTGTTAAGAAAAGGCTTCCTTTGATCATGCAATGCATAAGATGCTAAGTTTATGCATACCTTAAGTGATATTAGTTGTAGAAGTAAATATTTGTTACTAAATACTTGTTTACGTCATAATCTTGACTTAATTTAGTTTACATTTTGTAATTATCAAAACATAGAGTGAATGGTGGGTTAATAGGCGAAGTTTGAGAAATGATGACGAAGATATAATAAAGTCGGCGAAAGGAATTTGTTTCATCCATAGTATTCACGTGCGAGCGCGTTCTTCCTTTATATTGATCACTTGACTCACATCCCTTCATCATCACGAGTCTTCTAAAAGTGGACACAAGAGACTTTCGTGTTGAATGTAAAAGTTCAAAAGTAACAAGATGGGGAAGGAAAGGGTTCGATAACGAACAATTTCCTGGAGTTCTAGAAAGTCAACTAATGACGTATCTAGGTTATGTGCAAGTATGTATATATGTAATATAATAAGTATAAGAATATATATATATATATATATATATATATATATATATATATATATATATATATATATATATATATATATATATATATATATATATATATATATATATATATATATATATATATGATCAAACAAAGAAAGAAAAATAGTAAACTATATCTATGCAAACAACGTAACCAAACAAAGCGTATTTATCTAAGCATGGTAATGAGTTGTGAAAGAATGGCGTACCCGGCGGTCTTCAATAAAAATCTTCAAAATCTTCAAGATGACATATAGACTTTGAAAAAGTCTATGGTGAGAAAACTTCAAGATAGCCACAAGGAATGTTGATCTAGCTATTCGGTCCCCATTGCCTCTTTGGTCCAAAGTTGTTTGGTCCAAACATGTTTAACATTTGGCTAGGATGCATGAAAGGTGGTAGTATTCCCCAAGGATTGTAGCTTTGTTGATAATTCCACATTTGATTACTAGTGTTATTGTAGTTTTGCCTATTTTGGTTTCTTCTTGGTTGAGGTGTTTTAGACCTAGGATGAAAGTTATTTGGTTTTCTAGGTGGTGGAGTTTTAGATCTTGTCTTAGGTTTAGAAGACCCTACTTCGGTTTTTAAAGATGGTTAATAAAAAGCTTTTACTTCTTCATTGTTGGCAAGAGATATTTTTCTATCATTAATAAGTATATACTTAGGATTAGATTTTAGAGGTTTTAGTTCATTAAGTTCACTTTCAAATTTGACATTTTTAACTTCGTTTGTTGAAGCTTTGGTTGAGTTAAATCCTAAACCGGTTTTATCTCCGGATACTCTTTGAATACTTATTATTTTACTAAGTGAGTGACTACTATTTTCAAATTTATCAAGTTTGCGAATTTCTTCCCTGAGTATTTCGTTTTCACCTTTAAGCTCTTGACATGATTTACATTCTTCAAAAATTTCCTTACCTTTTTCAAGTTGATGTATTTTAATTTTTAGTTCTAGTACTTCATTTTCCAATTGGTTGTTTATGCATTTTAATGATTTGTTTTTAGCCATTACTTGTTGTCCTAGTTTGCATAATCTATTATATTCACTATCTAAATCTTTTTCATCTAATGATAAATTTTCATCACTAAAGTATTCGGTTTCGGAATGGTATGTGTTAATTTACACATGCCTTTATATCTAAATAATCAGACCAAAACGACCAAAAACCCGACTATGAATGCCAAATTTGTATTGTTTTTGTGTTTGTGATGTGCAGGTATGGATATTACGCAAATGACGAGAAATCAATGATAAAACAACAACACGAGCACGAGAGTAGGAGATGGTCAAAAAGTCAAAGTCTGGAATCCTAAAGTCAAGAATGGTCCTTGTATTTTCAAGATTGGGAGAATAAGTCCCTGAGATATGTTTTGAGAAGTGACAAAATCAGCCCTTGAAGTTTCAGTATATTACACATTTTGTCCTTGGATTTTTAGTAAGCTACAAAATTGGTCCTTGAAAACTAAAAGCTGAAAATATAAACCCAATACCACAAGTCCAATATTTCCAATCCAATAAATAAAATGAAGCCCAAAACCAATCCATGTATCCAATCACAAAGCCCAACCAGTCCAACTATTGGTCAAACCCCATTCCCTGGGTCAAACGGTCAATAAAGTGGTCAAAAGGTAATAAAAAATACCATTTATCCTTCCCGCCCCCCAAATCAACCCACGCCCAGAATTTACTATTCACCCAAGAACCCTAAATTCCCAATCCCACAAATTACCGTAATTAAGGGTAATTCAGTCCAATCACATACTTCTAGAAGAATGTCAGAGCGTGTCAGAGCAAAGAAACACAGATATGGACTACATGGCAAGCTATAATTGGTCTGAACCAGTCATTACTATCAATCCAAGGGTGCACATGAGGTGAGATGGATTAGATCATGATCTAAGGGCTCAGATGATATCAGAGAAAGCACAATTCCACGAGGATCGCCAGCATGGACTCTCTAGATCATTCCTCTCTTCACGGCTATAAATAGAGGCTTTGTGTATCTGTTTTAGGTGGTGGAGATTAGACTAGCGAAGCTCTGCCCAATTTACTTCTTGTAATAGTTCATTTTAATTGTAATCTTTTAGTTAATAAAATCCATTTTTCTAATTCAACTAAGTTTTCCTAATTGCTTTTTACCTTATTATCTCAGCTTATATCTTTCTAAATATCATCAGTATTTTAGTGTTTAAGTATCTTGTTTACCTTTCAATTTTAATTCAGTTTCATTTAGTTCAAATAGTTTTCATTTAAATCAGAAATTAAATAAAAAAATAAAAAATAAAAATAGTTTAGTTGAGTTTAGCTTTCAAATAAGCTTGTTTTCAGTTTCATTAGTCTCATTTAAGCTTTAAAAAGCTTCTGTGAGAGGTGGTTTTATCATATTTGTTCAAAAGCTTGATGGTCAAAAGTGGTCAACAGTGGTGATTTTTTGGGTGGATTTTTGATAGATTGGGATTGAAGAGGAAGATCCTAGCCTATCTAAAGATAGGCAAGCTTAGTGAGCCCCTCTTTTCATGCTGAGGGGATTTCATTTTGTAAGTCTCATTTAATTTTCAATGTTTCCTTCAATAGTAGCTTAGATATGTGATTCTGTGTTTCTGTTGTTTCTAAGTTGAGTTGATTGATTATTCTGTTTCTATTAGTGTTATTTTAGTTAATTGAGTAGGTGAATTGGTGATTTGTAGTTGAAACTGTAGTTTTAGAGTTGAACTATTTGATTTAGGTAGAATTTGTGAACTGAGTTTTAGTTGGAATCTGTTGATTATAACTGTGCAACTGAGTTCTATTGTAGATTTTGAATATTATTTGATCATTGTTGCTGAGATTAATGGTCATTATCAGTTAGGTGTAGTGTAATCAGTAGATAAGGGGGTGTTTGGATGAATTGATTGCTGAGTTTTATTGTAGTTTAATCACTGTTTTAGCATTACATTTAGACCACATTTGGGTAATAATAGGATATTAGATCATAAAAACAGCAGTTTATTACAATAAAAAGTCAAAATAGTTTTCAAATTTAATTTACAGTTAAGAGAAATTGGAATCAGTTAGTATTCTTGTAGTTTTAGTTGCATAAGTAGATATAACAGATCAGAATAGTTTTATTATAGCTTAATACTTCAATTTTATTCATTAGAGATTAATCAAAGTTCAATTTTGTCAAAGTTTCATAAATCATAAAAAGTCAAAATAGGTAGTGATCAAGTTTTGGTCAAAACTTTGAATGCAATTCTAGGTTTCATTTGTGATAAAAGATGAGTAGGGTTTGCTGATTTTAGAAGTCTTGTAGCATGTGATTATTAATCAGCAAGAAAATTAAGATTTGGGAATCATTTGCTTATTGGATAAGTGGTTTGAAGTTGACTGATTGAACACAACAATCCCCTGCACCATCTAGTTTAGTCAGTTTTCAAGGCATCCATTAGGATAGTTAGAAGGCTTATGATTTAATGCTAATGGTAGTTTGAGATCTCAGTAGTGCTAGCTTACTTTTGCCCCTCTTAGTTTGTTTTGTAGCTTATTTGAACTGCTTATTCTTGTATGCTATATAGGCTCTTAGAACTTGAATTCTGAATTGAACCATAGGCCTGCTAGTGTTAATCTGAGCTTATGATTGTGTTTAATTGTCATATCTGAGTAGTATTAGTTGAGTTCTAGCTATTTCATTCAGTACTTAGCTCCCTAGCTTATTCTGTCATAGATTTGCTTTTCATCTAGTTATAGCTAACTGCTTATTTGCTTGCATTCAGTGTTTCTGTGTTTGCTTTGATCATTTTTGAGCTTGTTTGAGCTTATTGTAGCATATTAGATCTGTGTTTCAAGTTTGGTTTAGTTTTGTGACAAGTGCTTATAAATAAGCACTTGCCATAAGCTGATTTTGTATAAATAAGCACTTCTGCTTAACTTTTTCTTTTCAAAATTTTTCTGCAAGCTTTTAATATTATTTTTAATTTTCTGTAATTTTTCCATATTTTTCTGGATTATTTTACTATTTTTCTTAATATTTCTTCATTATTAATCATTTTTAATAAACAAAAATTCATAAAAATTCAGAAAAAGCTTTAAAAAATACAAAAATTGTTTAGAAAATTCTTTTATAATATTTTAGATTTTTCAGATTAGTT
This sequence comes from Artemisia argyi, assembly GCA_030686995.1. NCBI lineage: Eukaryota > Viridiplantae > Streptophyta > Magnoliopsida > Asterales > Asteraceae > Artemisia > Artemisia argyi. The sequence continues at coordinate 278,895,214 of CM060709.1, forward strand.
TTTATAATTTTCCCATTATTTTTCACATTTTCTTTTATTTTTAATTACTTTTTAATTCCAAAAATAGAAAATAAATAATAGAAAATAAATAAAAACTCAAAAAAATATTTTTCTTTTTCTTAAAATTCTTTTTAATAGTTTAAGATTTTTAGAAAATTGTTTTACATTTGTAGGATCATTTTTAGAATAAAAGTCGCGTTTTATTTTGTACATTACGTTTGCATTTCCGTTTTCACGTTTTTGACTTTTGTGCATATTAAGCTTGTATCTTGTGCATAATTCACTATATCTTTTCACATTTTGATTTCACAATCACTTTTCACTTTACACTTTTCACTACACGATTCCCAATTCGATTATTCGAAAATTCCATTGGAACCTTCGTTGGGAGAACGACCCGGGAAATACTTTCCTAAGTATTTCTTCGGAAAATAAATATATACTATAGTTGACACACATCAATTTTTGGCGCCGCTGCCGGGGAAGGTCGAAGTGAATTTTTGAATAATTGTTTTGAAAAATCGTGTTTTGTTAATCCTTCCTCTATTTTGTATATATCTCTATATAAATATAAAAATTGAAAAATTCAAAACACTTTTCCTAAAGTGTTTACAAAAATACCAAAAAAATAATAAAGTTACAGCCTCGACTCTCCCGTGGAAGGGAGGGCGTTGTAAACCAAAAAAAGTCTCACAATATAACAAAAACGTGAAATTAGTTGATTATCGGATTATTTCAATTACTACAACAGATTAAGCGGGAAATACGGAAGCTAAGACATTAAATTGCTAGCTGAAGAGAGATCCATTCTTCTCTCCCGTCTCGTCGCGAGTGGTATTGAAAGAAAATGTTTTCAATTAACGTTACGTTTTAAGAAAAGAAAAACAAAAGAAATAAAAAGTTTTTGAAAATATATATATATATATATATATATATATATATATATATATATATATATATATATATATATATATATAAAACAAAAAGATTTTCTTTTCTCTTTTCTTTTTCATTTTCTTTTTGATCGTGGTGTATACACACCTGTTCTTCTTTTAAGAGTCTTACGTCTCCGTTCTCTAACCCCAGCGGGTTTTACGACATACTAGTCGGGTTCATTTCCTTGACGACGAGGAGATGAACCAAAACGAACAACACAACGGACCCCCACCGATGGGTGGTCCGCGGCACAATGTTATCCCGCCGATGGGACAACAACCGGCATTTGATCCACGTCCAATGGAGGAACAACTCCAATCACCATTCAATGGTGTGAGGAGAGCTATTGTGATTCCGGACATCAATGCCAATTTTGAGATCAATCACGGATTACTCAATTTGATTATGGGTATATCCTTTCACGGGTTTAATCACGAAGACCCCTATGCTCACATCAAAAATTTCACCGACATCGTTGAGACTATTAGAATGAACCAAGTTCCTCACGATGTGGTGAAATTGAAGTTATTTCCTTTCTCCTTAAAAGGGGCAGCCCGGACTTGGCTGGAAAAGGAACCGCCTAATTCGATTCACACTTGGAATGATCTCGCTTCCAAGTTTGTGAATTATTTCTATCCTCCCTCTAAAACTTCTAACCTACGTTCCCAAATCTTTCGGTTCCAACAAGCTTTTGATGAATCGTTTAGTGAAGCTTGGGACCGATTCAAAGATTTGAAGGAAAAATGTCCTAACCATGGGTTCACCGACCTTCAGCAGATTGACACTTTCTATAATGGGTTATGTCATGTTGACCAAGACTCACTCAACTCTGCTGCGGGTGGGAACTTGTTGGCTAGAAACACGAATGATGCTTTCATGATAATTGAGAATAAAGCTCGTGTGAGAATGTCTAGGAATAAACCTCAAGTGTCGAATAATGGTAAAAATAATGATGAAATGATAAGTATGATATTGGCTTTAACAAAGAAAGTTGATGCAATTTCAATTGAAAAATCAAACCATCAAGTCAATGTGGTTAGTCATGGTTGTGAGACTTGTGGTGGTCCACATTTGTATTATGAATGTCCAGCCACCGGTGCCTTTTCTCAAGAGAACGCGTATGCTGCAAACGCGGGTAACAACGGTTACCCACAACCTCAAGGAGACCGTAATCTCCTCAGCTACCGTTCTCCTCATTATCTTGGACCACCCATTCTCGAACAACCAAACCAAGTCAATCAAGTCAACCAGAATCATAATGTGCAGAATCGTAATAATCAAGGAATTCAAAATCAGAGTCGAGCTAATAACGGTTTTCAAAATTATAATCAAGGGTTTAATCAAAACCGGGGTTTTCAAGGTAATTACAATCAAGGCCCGCCTCAAGGGAATTTTCAAAACCAACAAAACTTTGGAAACCCTGATTGATGCTAAACTGTCAGACTAAAGTCAACCACTTGTGAATGGTCAACAAGGTCAAACAGTCTAGAGTCAATGCTCCGCGGAATATAGTGTTTCCCCGGGTCGTTATGTCCCGACGAGGTGTGAATGGCTAACAAGCGGTTTCGTGATCGGGTGAATTTGGATGGAAAAGGTTTGTGAGTGATTAAACTACTGATTTATACAATGAAATAGCTTAAAGAAGCTATTCGAATAAGACTGGAAAGTTTGAAAACCCAGAAACGTTTAAAACTTAAAAACGCGTACGTTACGTTTAAATAAAACGTAAACGTACGAAATAAAAAGTAAAAACGGAAATCTGAAAACACCCAGGGGGTGAAAATGACTTTTTTACAAACTTAAAAGTAAAAGGAAATTTTTAGAAAAAGAAAATAAATTTTAACACTAATTAATTATTTAATATTAATTAAATACTAATTATTACTAATTATTAAGATTTAAAACACTAAAATATAATATAATATTAATTAAATACTAAAAAGGTGAAAATAGAATTTCTAAAATTATAAAATAACTAAAAACTAATTTTAAAATTCAAAATAATTATTTTTGTCTTTTTGTGGATTTTCTATTAATTAATTACTAATTATTTACTAATTACCTAATTAAACTATTTTAAATTAAGAAAAATACTAAATGAACAGTAAAAATTCTAATAAAATTTCTAAAATTATTTTATAACATATAAAAGCTATAAAAAATATAAAAACTATGTTTTACTTAATAAAAACTAATTATGCTATTTTAAACTTAATATTAATTAATAATTAATAAAACTAATATTAATTCTAATAAATACTTTATAACAAGATAAAAATCTGAAAAAATTATTATAACTACTTTAATATAAGGGGAATTTAATAAAAATATAAAATAGCTAAGTACTTAATTAAAATTTAAAAATGAAAATTAAAATTAAATTTCATTAAATAGAAACTATCACTTAAAAATTAAATTGGATTTTTGGAATTTTTCTTTCTGAAAACTGATTTATACCTAAAAATGAGAACTTTTTGTGAAAACAAGTTTTCTACAACTTAAAATTAAGCTAAAAACAAGCTAAAACTTGAGACAGTTGACTTTGGTCAACTGTGGAGTGAAATAAGCCAAAATGGCCCTAAGTGGGACCCACTCTTGCTAATTTTAATCTAAATAAGCTACTGGGACATGAATAAGCTGCAAAAGACACTTGGGGACCTCAGAATAAGCAAATAAGCTAATAATAAGCACTTGCTTATTGTTTAGAAACTGAAAAAGGGGACAAACCTTTGGGCTTAATTTGAGTGGGGTCCAATGGGTCTCAGGTCAAAGCAAAGGTCAACCCATGATCTCTACTAGGAGGGGGGTTGGGAAAAACAAAAGTGGTGGCCTGAGGAACACTGAGATGATCAGAAAACCACCACCAAGTGGTGGTGGTGGTGGTGGTGGTGTCTGCTGAGACAGAGCAATGCTCAGCCCTGCAGCCCTCTTTTGAGGGTTGTGGGGCCCACAGAAAAAATCCCAAAAACCAAAGAACCAATGGATCTTGAAGTTGAACTGGTAGGCAATCTAATGAAACAAGATTCAATCCATGGAAACAAACACAAAAATCTATTTAATTCCTTGAACTTTTATGAAAATCTGAAATGGTGAACTTTGACTTTTCACTAAACACTCACAAATTGACTTTTATGACTTTTGAAAGCTTCTAGTAAGCTGTAAATGTTATGATAAGCTAATTTAAGGCTAAAATGAACTACATGGGTTACTTATGAGCTAATGTGCAAGGTTATGGGTACTAACTGTGTAACAGTTAACCCACAAGCTCAATCAAAAGTGAATTTGACTTTTTACTAATAGACCTAGTGATTTTATGATGCTCCTAACCTAACATGACCTATGGAAACCTGTAACAAACACAAACTACCCAAGATACTAACCAAGGCTCAGCAATGTACACTGAGCCAAACACCCCTTTTACTTAAGCTGTTGTGCAATTTTAACTAGAATCAAACAAGCTTGAGGCAAATCTAGATCAGAGAAGCTATAATAAGCAATAACTAAAGATAATAATCTAGGATTTTAACTAATAAGCTACTGAAAAAGGTAATGCAAAAAAATTGAATCTTACTTGGAAATAAGGCAAAGGCAGTGGAAGTGAGCTAGGGCCTGGGATAAGCTCAGGAAAGTTATCAAAGAACTTTCTGAGCTTATCAAGAGGTGGATTGAGCTTATATAAGCTTATAACCTCAAGCTTATTCTATTTTTTTGTTTTTGACTAATTTTCTTATTTATTTTTGTGCTTTTCCAGATTTTGAAACAAGAGGGTTTATGAACCCTTAAGAACTATGAAATACAGTTAAATAAGCTTAACTGAGCTTACACAAACATTACCAAAGCTTTTAACACTTAACAACAATTTAGACTTTTAAATTAAAAACACAAATATGAAACCTCAAACTGTAACTTTAAAATTAAAGGATGGAATGAGTTTTTGATACACTGAGAATAATAAGTACAAAGCTCTTAAACTAAGAATTACAATAAAAAACAGATAATTAAACTAATTTGATTTTTTAACTAAACTACTCTAATGTTCTACCCTAACTACTGCTTCTTATCTTCTTTCTTTTCTTTTTATAAGTCCCAGAAGTTGCTTTGACTTTTCCATTGCTCTGTGGACCGTTGGATGAGCTCAATTCATCACAGCCTTTGAATGGCCTTTTTGGCGGGAAAACGGGGGAAGTGGGTTTGGTGAGTTTGGTTGGAGCATTTAATGAGGAGGGGGAATGGTGAGGTTGGTGAGTTAATATTAATGAGGTGGGTGGAGTTGGTGAGAAAAATGGTGGAGGAGGGGGAACACAGTGCTGAAAAACGGGGGTGTGGGGTTGAAGATGAACAGTGGGGGTGGACTGGTCAATGACGGGTTTATTAGTTTAGGTTTGGTGGGCTTGGGTAGCAATTGGGCTAGGGGTTTAATGTTGGGTCAGATTTGGGTGGTGTTTGGATTGGGTATTGGTTTTGTTTTTGGGTTTAATAATTAAAAGGGTCCGTTTGGTGTTGTAACTAAAAACCACAAGGACCAATTATGTAACATTCTGATTTTTAGGGGACATTCCTGCCATATTTTCCATAAATAAACCAAGGACTAAACATGCCATGTTAAAATATCCCAAGGACCAATATTTAATATTTTTCAAAATTTAAATATCCAGGGATCAAAATTGCCAATTTGTGAAACTCAGGGACTGAACTTGTAACTTTTCCAAAACTTTTACCCAAGTGTTATTTTTGATAACTTTTATTTTAAAGGGACTTGGGTTGACTTTTCTTGCAAAATAATTGCACAGGGACTAGTTTTGTTAATTTTTGAAAGTCGGGGGACTGAAACTGCCAATTTTGCAAACCTTATACGTTTTTCATCTGTTTTTGCTCATTTTGCATCTAAAACATATAAAACACAATTTTGAAATATTTTTGGTATTTTGATGCATTTCTGAGTGTTTTTGTATGTTTTGCAGTTCAGATTAGACCGAAAATGATGAGTGTTTGAGCACTCATCAATCCCCCACACTAAACTATTGCTAGTCCCTAGCAATACTGTTTTGAAAACTTGATGGATTTGAAAAACTCTTTACCAAAAGCCACCACTTCTGGAGTAGCCAGGTGTAAGAACTGTGGCACACCTGATAACCGTGTGATTTTGAGCAAACCACCAGCTGTCAACGGATTTGAGTAGTCTTTACCAAAAGCCGTTTGCTTCTGGACTAGCCAGCTCTTGATGGAATAGTCAACATCTTGGTGAGCTGATTACCAATTATGGTTTTTCCACGGCCTTTACCACAAGCCATAATCTTGCGGGCTAGCCAACTCATTTGTTTTCGGGGAGTTGAGGAACCATACAATTTTGGGCAAATTGCAAGCCATAAACGGATTTGATATGTCTTTACCAAGAGTCGTTTGCTCCTGGACTAGCCAATCCCTTTTGTCGGTTAGACAAGGCGGACTGATTACCACAAAAATTTTGAAGCACCAGTGAAAAAATTTTGAAAATTTTGAAATTTTGGCAAAAACGGGGGTATTATATAGTAAAATGTGATAAAATTCGCTAGAATAGCGAATACCCCCCCCCCCCCCCCCCCCCCACACTAAGCATGAATATTGTCCTCAATATTCAAAATCCCGGCTATTATGCCGACATTTTGAACGTAAAAGGGCAACATTACAAGCTAAGCGTGGAAAACACCATTTTGTTTTTCACTTCTGTAATCATAGCATGGGGGACTCCCCCACACTTAAGGTGAAAACCCTATAAGCATGCTCTGTTTTTGTTTACCGAGTCGCTAGCGTGACTCGACCCCGAATTCATTTGTCCTTGGGGAAGCATGATGTGGAAGAAACAATCTCAATCGGACTTTCATTCAAGATGTTTGGACAAACATATGAAGCACGTGAAAGTTCCACACCGATGAGATAAGTATCCGGCTCAAGATAATGATACATGAAAATGCCGGGATCAAATATAGTATCCTCACTCCCGAAGGAGTGAAGAAGAGGAGAAATCACCTGGTAGGTGAAGGAGAGAAGAGAGATCTGAATAGCAATTAAGATAAGAACTTCCTCCTCAAGAAATGTATATTCAAGTGGAGGAGGCAAGTCCTTGAGCTTGATCTCAGGAAATTTATCAGTTTTCTCAACTGATTCGATTTCCTCATTATGAAGTTGTTTGGGTGGGAGAGGGGGGAATAGATCTTCGTTTAACAAACTTTCTAGAAAAAGAATGTCCCCCTCAGGATCAAGATAATTATCATCAACTTCATATGAAATTGAACTATCTTCAGTAAGAAAAGCCTCGAATTCGTCCAGATCATTTTCACTTTCCGGAGAGAGTAGATTGATCTGAGTAAGTTCAATCGAAGGATCACGAGTAAGTAAGAATTCTAACTCTCTCAAATCCGCATCAAAGTCAAAGACTTCATTTTCATCCCTTGGTGGGATGGGATCCATATGAGAGAGTTCATCAGCGAACTCTTCAAGAAGAAAGTCAACATCTGACTGGAGAAGTGATGCATCAATAAATTCAATGTCTCCATAAGATAAACAATCATCACTGGAATCAGAGACAGTCTCAATTTGATCATTTGGATTATTAGGGGTGGAAAGAATATCACACACTTGATCAAAAGTCCCCTGTGACTCTCCTGGGATTGGGACAAGGATCTCAACACTAGACTTTATTAATTCGTCCGATTCCTTATTAGGAACAGTGCTAAGATGCTCATCCCCCATGTTCAGAGAGTGAGTGTGAAATTCGGGTGTGATAACAATAGACTGAGGGAGATGAGAGGAGCTAGCATTCATGGAATCTTCAAGTTCCATTTGTTCAACGGCTAGTAATTTCTCCGTCTCATTATTTTCTCCTTGATTCTCAATGGGAAGAATCACAAGTGATGAATCTGACGAACCCTTATAAAATTGAAGGATATCAAGGGTATCTTCAATATCACTATCATCATCACAGTCTAGAAGAGCAGCTTGACGAAATTTGGCACGTGTTATAGCTGCTTGTTCTAAGACAAGTAATTCTTCTACGCTCAATTCGTTTTTAGTCTCTCGTTCCTCAGCAAGTAATTCTGCCATAGATTTCTCACGAGAGTCTCGAAACGGTGTAGTAACCAACTCCTCCTTAAGTTCTTTTAAAATATCAAGAGCCTTTAGTAAAAGGTCTTGCTCGGTTTCTTGAGGAGTTGTGTGAATCATATCGTACTGTGGAGGTGGGTCTGAAAACGAAGAGTCGTAATTGTTACAAGGAAATGGATTCCTTGTTTGACAATCCGAGCTAGAGTGTGGATCTCCACAATACTCACAACAGTGAAACTGATGTGGTTGTGGGTGGTGTGTGATAGAGTTATAATCGTTACCAGGAAACTGCTCATAGACAACCGTGTTTCCCGATTGACAATCGGAACTGTAATGTGAACCACCACAGTACTCACAACAGTAAAACTGTTGAGTCTCATGGTGTGGTAACTGATGGAATGAATTAGTCGTGTCATGGTAGGAATAGGGATTCTGGTTATAGACAGACCCGTTTCCCGACTCTACCATGCCACAGCTGGGGCAATTGCCACCATTATGAGGATTACCACACCACTGGCAAACCAGAAAGTGTGGATGAGACATAGAGAGAATCAAATATGTATAGAGGGGTAGGGATGAAGAATCAAAGGCGTGAGAGGGTAAAGGTGAATATTTTTGGGTTTTTGGATGAACATTTTGTACAAATGATAAGGAAAATGTTTTTGTGTTTTTGTTTTTATGAAAATATGAACAAGGATGGATAAATGTACAATGGAACGAATTCCAAAGACACTAATCAGAAAAACCGTTTAGATAAACGCGCACAACCTCCCCGGCAGCGGCGCCAAAAATTGATTGATGCTAAACCGTCAGACTAAAGTCAACCACTTGTGAATGGTCAACAAGGTCAAACAGTCTAGAGTCAATGCTCCGCGGAATATAGTGTTTCCCCGGGTCGTTATGTCCCGACGAGGTGTGAATGGCTAACAAACGGTTTCGTGATCGGGTGAATTTGGATGGAAAAGGTTTGTGAGTGATTAAACTACTGATTTATACAATGAAATAGCTTAAAGAAGCTATTCGAATAAGACTGGAAAGTTTGAAAACCCAGAAACGTTTAAAAACTTAAAAACGCGTACGTTACGTTTAAATAAAACGTAAACGTACGAAATAAAAAGTAAAAACGGAAATCTGAAAACACCCAGGGGGTGAAAATGACTTTTTTACAAACTTAAAAGTAAAAGGAAATTTTTAGAAAAAGAAAATAAATTTTAACACTAATTAATTATTTAATATTAATTAAATACTAATTATTACTAATTATTAAGATTTAAAACACTAAAATATAATATAATATTAATTAAATACTAAAAAGGTGAAAATAGAATTTCTAAAATTATAAAATAACTAAAAACTAATTTTAAAATTAAAAATAATTATTTTTGTCTTTTTGTGGATTTTCTATTAATTAATTACTAATTAATTACTAATTACCTAATTAAACTATTTTAAATTAAGAAAAATACTAAATGAACAGTAAAAATTCTAATAAAATTTCTAAAATTATTTTATAACATATAAAAGCTATAAAAAATATAAAAACTAGGTTTTACTTAATAAAAACTAATTATGCTATTTTAAACTTAATATTAATTAATAATTAATAAAACTAATATTAATTCTAATAAATACTTAATAACAAGATAAAAATCTGAAAAAATTATTATAACTACTTTAATATAAGGGGAATTTAATAAAAATATAAAATAGCTAAGTACTTAATTAAAATTTAAAAATGAAAATTAAAATTAAATTTCATTAAATAGAAACTATCACTTAAAAATTAAATTGGATTTTTGGAATTTTTCTTTCTGAAAACTGATTTATACCTAAAAATGAGAACTTTTTGTGAAAACAAGTTTTCTACAACTTAAAATTAAGCTAAAAACAAGCTAAAACTTGAGACAGTTGACTTTGGTCAACTGTGGAGTGAAATAAGCCAAAATGGCCCTAAGTGGGACCCACTCTTGCTAATTTTAATCTAAATAAGCTACTGGGACATGAATAAGCTGCAAAAGACACTTGGGGACCTCAGAATAAGCAAATAAGCTAATAATAAGCACTTGCTTATTGTTTAGAAACTGAAAAAGGGGACAAACCTTTGGGCTTAATTTGAGTGGGGTCCAATGGGTCTCAGGTCAAAGCAAAGGTCAACCCATGATCTCTACTAGGAGGGGGGTTGGGAAAAACAAAAGTGGTGGCCTGAGGAACACTGAGATGATCAGAAAACCACCACCAAGTGGTGGTGGTGGTGGTGGTGGTGTCTGCTGAGACAGAGCAATGCTCAGCCCTGCAGCCCTCTTTTGAGGGTTGTGGGGCCCACAGAAAAAATCCCAAAAACCAAAGAACCAATGGATCTTGAAGTTGAACTGGTAGGCAATCTAATGAAACAAGATTCAATCCATGGAAACAAACACAAAAATCTATTTAATTCCTTGAACTTTTATGAAAATCTGAAATGGTGAACTTTGACTTTTCACTAAACACTCACAAATTGACTTTTATGACTTTTGAAAGCTTCTAGTAAGCTGTAAATGTTATGATAAGCTAATTTAAGGCTAAAATGAACTACATGGGTTACTTATGAGCTAATGTGCAAGGTTATGGGTACTAACTGTGTAACAGTTAACCCACAAGCTCAATCAAAAGTGAATTTGACTTTTTACTAATAGACCTAGTGATTTTATGATGCTCCTAACCTAACATGACCTATGGAAACCTGTAACAAACACAAACTACCCAAGATACTAACCAAGGCTCAGCAATGTACACTGAGCCAAACACCCCTTTTACTTAAGCTGTTGTGCAATTTTAACTAGAATCAAACAAGCTTGAGGCAAATCTAGATCAGAGAAGCTATAATAAGCAATAACTAAAGATAATAATCTAGGATTTTAACTAATAAGCTACTGAAAAAGGTAATGCAAAAAAATTGAATCTTACTTGGAAATAAGGCAAAGGCAGTGGAAGTGAGCTAGGGCCTGGGATAAGCTCAGGAAAGTTATCAAAGAACTTTCTGAGCTTATCAAGAGGTGGATTGAGCTTATATAAGCTTATAACCTCAAGCTTATTCTATTTTTTTGTTTTTGACTAATTTTCTTATTTATTTTTGTGCTTTTCCAGATTTTGAAACAAGAGGGTTTATGAACCCTTAAGAACTATGAAATACAGTTAAATAAGCTTAACTGAGCTTACACAAACATTACCAAAGCTTTTAACACTTAACAACAATTTAGACTTTTAAATTAAAAACACAAATATGAAACCTCAAACTGTAACTTTAAAATTAAAGGATGGAATGAGTTTTTGATACACTGAGAATAATAAGTACAAAGCTCTTAAACTAAGAATTACAATAAAAAACAGATAATTAAACTAATTTGATTTTTTAACTAAACTACTCTAATGTTCTACCCTAACTACTGCTTCTTATCTTCTTTCTTTTCTTTTTATAAGTCCCAGAAGTTGCTTTGACTTTTCCATTGCTCTGTGGACCGTTGGATGAGCTCAATTCATCACAGCCTTTGAATGGCCTTTTTGGCGGGAAAACGGGGGAAGTGGGTTTGGTGAGTTTGGTTGGAGCATTTAATGAGGAGGGGGAATGGTGAGGTTGGTGAGTTAATATTAATGAGGTGGGTGGAGTTGGTGAGAAAAATGGTGGAGGAGGGGGAACACAGTGCTGAAAAACGGGGGTGTGGGGTTGAAGATGAACAGTGGGGGTGGACTGGTCAATGACGGGTTTATTAGTTTAGGTTTGGTGGGCTTGGGTAGCAATTGGGCTAGGGGTTTAATGTTGGGTCAGATTTGGGTGGTGTTTGGATTGGGTATTGGTTTTGTTTTTGGGTTTAATAATTAAAAGGGTCCGTTTGGTGTTGTAACTAAAAACCACAAGGACCAATTATGTAACATTCTGATTTTTAGGGGACATTCCTGCCATATTTTCCATAAATAAACCAAGGACTAAACATGCCATGTTAAAATATCCCAAGGACCAATATTTAATATTTTTCAAAATTTAAATATCCAGGGATCAAAATTGCCAATTTGTGAAACTCAGGGACTGAACTTGTAACTTTTCCAAAACTTTTACCCAAGTGTTATTTTTGATAACTTTTATTTTAAAGGGACTTGGGTTGACTTTTCTTGCAAAATAATTGCACAGGGACTAGTTTTGTTAATTTTTGAAAGTCGGGGGACTGAAACTGCCAATTTTGCAAACCTTATACGTTTTTCATCTGTTTTTGCTCATTTTGCATCTAAAACATATAAAACACAATTTTGAAATATTTTTGGTATTTTGATGCATTTCTGAGTGTTTTTGTATGTTTTGCAGTTCAGATTAGACCGAAAATGATGAGTGTTTGAGCACTCATCAATCCCCCACACTAAACTATTGCTAGTCCCTAGCAATACTGTTTTGAAAACTTGATGGATTTGAAAAACTCTTTACCAAAAGCCACCACTTCTGGAGTAGCCAGGTGTAAGAACTGTGGCACACCTGATAACCGTGTGATTTTGAGCAAACCACCAGCTGTCAACGGATTTGAGTAGTCTTTACCAAAAGCCGTTTGCTTCTGGACTAGCCAGCTCTTGATGGAATAGTCAACATCTTGGTGAGCTGATTACCAATTATGGTTTTTCCACGGCCTTTACCACAAGCCATAATCTTGCGGGCTAGCCAACTCATTTGTTTTCGGGGAGTTGAGGAACCATACAATTTTGGGCAAATTGCAAGCCATAAACGGATTTGATATGTCTTTACCAAGAGTCGTTTGCTCCTGGACTAGCCAATCCCTTTTGTCGGTTAGACAAGGCGGACTGATTACCACAAAAATTTTGAAGCACCAGTGAAAAAATTTTGAAAATTTTGAAATTTTGGCAAAAACGGGGGTATTATATAGTAAAATGTGATAAAATTCGCTAGAATAGCGAATACCCCCCCCCCCCCCACACTAAGCATGAATATTGTCCTCAATATTCAAAATCCCGGCTATTATGCCGACATTTTGAACGTAAAAGGGCAACATTACAAGCTAAGCGTGGAAAACACCATTTTGTTTTTCACTTCTGTAATCATAGCATGGGGGACTCCCCCACACTTAAGGTGAAAACCCTATAAGCATGCTCTGTTTTTGTTTACCGAGTCGCTAGCGTGACTCGACCCCGAATTCATTTGTCCTTGGGGAAGCATGATGTGGAAGAAACAATCTCAATCGGACTTTCATTCAAGATGTTTGGACAAACATATGAAGCACGTGAAAGTTCCACACCGATGAGATAAGTATCCGGCTCAAGATAATGATACATGAAAATGCCGGGATCAAATATAGTATCCTCACTCCCGAAGGAGTGAAGAAGAGGAGAAATCACCTGGTAGGTGAAGGAGAGAAGAGAGATCTGAATAGCAATTAAGATAAGAACTTCCTCCTCAAGAAATGTATATTCAAGTGGAGGAGGCAAGTCCTTGAGCTTGATCTCAGGAAATTTATCAGTTTTCTCAACTGATTCGATTTCCTCATTATGAAGTTGTTTGGGTGGGAGAGGGGGGAATAGATCTTCGTTTAACAAACTTTCTAGAAAAAGAATGTCCCCCTCAGGATCAAGATAATTATCATCAACTTCATATGAAATTGAACTATCTTCATATGAAATTGAACAAAGGACCCGGTTCCTCCTATTAATAATGGAGGTTCCGAAAACGTCCAACCTCCGGTTGTCCAAGTTTCAAAGGATAAAGAAAAAGTCGTTTTTAAGAATAATGTGAAATACAAGTCTAAATTGCCATATCCTTCACGATTTAATGATGAAGAGCTCCGTGCAAAGTCTAAAAAACAAATGGAAAAATTTCTGGATATTTTTCAAAAATTGCACTTTGATATAAGTTTTATGGATGCTCTCGTGTACATGCCAAAATTTGCTTCCACGTTTAAAAACCTCATAAGTAATAAAGAGAAATTGCTTGAATTAGCCGAAACGCCAATAAATGCTCAATGTTCCGCGATTCTTCTCAAGAAGCTTCTCGAAAAGCTTGGTGACTCAGGAAAGTTTCTCATTCCTTGTTCATTGAAAGTTCAAGAAGTTTGTAACGCCCTGGCCGATTCAGGTACGAGTATTAACCTCATGCCATTATCGATCTATGAACAACTTGGAATGGGGGAACTTAAACCGACGAGGATGACTTTAGAGCTTGCTAATCGATCGATAACACATCCAGTTGGAATTGCCGAAGACGTTTTTGTTCGTGTGAATTCGTGTACTTTTCCGGCAGATTTTGTTGTTGTCAATTTTGAGGCTGATCCAAGAGTTCCTCTTATACTAGGGCGACCGTTTTTACGAACCACTAAAGCCCTAGTAGATCATTTTGAGGATACTCTAACTTTACGACATGATGACGATATAATGATTTTTAAAGCCGATGCGTCAAAATTAAAGAAGTATTCCGTCAAAAGCGTTGATGTTTGCGATTATTCCTTTGATGATTTTGTGAAAACTTTCGTCTCCGACTCTTCCCCATCATTTCCTCTGACTAAGGAATTTGATTCTTTTTGGGAAGAGGTCGATGAATTTCTTGCAATTGAAACGATTCCATTTTCTGAGACTGACGAATCTTACTTTGATTCGGAGGGAGATATTATTTTTCTTGACAATTTGTTGAACGATGAACCGTCAATCCCTCCGGATAAAGTTAAGACGAAGATTGAGCTTACAATTGACGATCCTCTGGAGCACGAGCTCGAGGAATTTTTACCAGACTTTGAGAGTTTTACCTTTGACACGACTGAGGAGATGAGTGGCAATCCCACTTATCGTCCTAATTTATCTGATACGACTTATGAAGCTTTTCATTTTGATATCGATCACTCGGAAGAGACGAGTCGTGGCAGTACCACTTCTCATACTTTTATCTCTCTTCCAGAGTATGAGTCATTTCGATTTGATGAATTTGAATGTGAAATTGAAAAGTTTTCTAAACCTGAATATGAAATTTTCAGTTTTGATCTTGAAGTTGATCATGATCCGGGTGGTGTTCTTAAAAATGAGAGTTTTAAAGAAAATTTTATCCCAACCCTCCCACCTGGAAAAGTTTTAAAAATGAGCTTGAATGATAAAATTCATAATTTCACAATTATGAAGTTTTCTTTTGATGATGATGAGTTTTTCAAGATTGTTATCATGACTTTCTTGCCATTTGTAACATTTGGTGTGATTTCTCTTATCCTTCACTCCGTGGGGAGTGAGGATGTTGTTTTTGACCATGGTATCGTTTTTCAAAGTTTTCATCATTAAAATACCATCGGTTATCTCTTCGGGGTGGAACTTTTCACTACTTCATATATTTTTCCAAATATTTTGAATGAAAGCCCGAGTGAGATTATTTTTCCACGGATTTTTCCCCAAGGACAAATTAATTCGGGGATCGAGTCAAGCTACGTGACTCGAAAATCAAAAACAAAGCGCTTCGTGGGTGGCAACCCATGCTTATCCAATTTCATCTTCTTATTTTTATTATCTCTAACAAATAACGTGAGGAGGGCGTGCCTCTTCTACTCTTGTGTTCCGTGGTTGTTTGTGATGTTTATTAGGATTGTACGCAATTTATGATGACTCTCGTGCTCGTTATCTTCTCTCCGCTCGAGTCTCATTCATCGGTGCTTATTGGAAATCCTATATCCGTGAATCTTATCGACTAACGTTTTCTTTGGCATACTTATTAAACGGCCTAGAATTTTGTTAGGATTACCTTAACCCGCAAAACATTGAGGACAATGTTTCATTCTAGTCTGGGGGAGGGTGAATCTTCGATTCGATTTTAACCTTGCATTTTTCACATGTCGTGCACTCTTGCTACTCCGTTTTTCCACCAAAAATAAAAAAAAAAAAATTGAAAAAATTGAAAATTTCAAAAATACTGATGAAAAAAGTCATGAAAAAGCACAAAAAAAATGAGAAAAAGTTGAAAAAGTTGTACAAAAATATAATAAAGTTTGAATAAGTGTTTTGACACCTTGTTGACTTTCTTGCTGGCGAGAGTAGGAATAAATATTTTGACTTGATCGGGCGTGTTGAGCCCTAGCTTGTTCCCTTAACCAATGATAATCATATAAGCTTGTGCTAGTTTTGTACACAAGGAGCTATAAAATGTGAATTCTTTCTTAAGCATCTGCAAGTTCCTGTACTTGACTTTATATATGCGCAGCTTAAAAGCTTTCGCTAGTCTTTTACATCAGGAGCTAGAAAACGCGAATTCTTCTTTTAGAATTTGCAAGTTTCCGTAACTGACTTTATATATGCGTGGCTGATTATCGGCTAAGTATTCGCTGGTTTCATTATTTGAAATCTTAAATTGCGAAGAGCGAGAAATGATAGAGTTTATTTAGAAGTTAGATGCTAAACGTGGAGTAGTGGTTCTCTTTAGAGCTCATGAGAGGTACTTGTGGCTTTTTACTCCCATCAGAAACGTCACCCATTATATAATAGATGTTCTAGGTTAATTAGTGGTATTTCGGTTTGAATAATATTTAGTTCTTTGTTTTCTTAAGAGAATTTTTGCTTTAAAAGTTGGGTACATATCAAGGAACATCAAAAATAAGAGTAAAAAGTGAAAAAATCAAAAGTCAAAAGTTGATTATCTATGTGGTTTTGGAGCTACCCGATAAGCTTCCATTGATGTTATGAGAAAAAAGCCAAGAAAGAAAAAAGTGAAAAATAAAAAAAATATGAGAAAAGTGAAAAAAGTGAAAAATAAAAAAAGTGAAAGTTGAAAGTTATGATGAATAAGAGTTTGAATGTAAATAAGTTGTTGGCGCGTGAGGTGCATGTGTATAATTCTGAATTGGACACATGAGGTGCACGTGTAGTACTCCGCAACTTATATTTATGATGTTGTATGTACCAAAATTCCTTGATGTGGACCGAAATTCTATTGCAGTGGTTCTTAAGAGAAAATAAATAACTACTTATCGTTTAAATTTAGGTGTCACTATCGGACTAAAAATATTGAAACGAGAAATATGAAGCAATTCATTTCTCAAACAAAGTAAAATATTGAGATACAAAACCTAGGATATGGGAGTAAGGATTTTCCATAAGTAACTTTTATGAGTAGTGTTAGCATCTAATTTGTAGATAAGTTGTGATCTCGTTTGTATGCTTAGTTTGGGGACTCGTGAAAAATCAAGGATGACGATTTTTATCTGTACGGTCACTTTTCTATGAAAAGTGTTTCTACTCGTTGACCCTAATAATTATTGCAAAATAATGAAAGTTCAATAAATCGTCACAAGTGTGAAGAATGAAAAGTACAAAAATAGAAGTGAAAGTGAAATAAAGGAACAAAAGAAAATTTTTGGAAAACGGAGCGTTTTCAGGAATAAATGATTTTATTACTTCTTTCGAACCTCCTTGCTACTTTACAAAGTTAGTAGGAAGAGTTTTGAAATTATTTATCCCAAAAGCGTGAATTGATCACATTGCATGAGGACACGACAATATCTTAGTCTGGGGGATTTTGGTATGTGTTAATTTACACATACCTTTATATCTAAATAATCGAACCAAAACGACCAAAAACCCGACTATGAATGCCAAATTCGTATTGTTTTTGTGTTTGTGATGTGCAGGTACGGATATTACGCAAATGACAAGAAATCAATGATAAAACAACAACACGAGCACGAGAGTAGGAGATGGTCAAAAAGTCAAAGCCTGGAATCCTAAAGTCAAGAATGGTCCTTGTATTTTCAAGATTGGCATAATAAGTCCCTAAGATATGTTTTGAGAAGTGACAAAATCAGCCCTTGAAGTTTCAGTATATTACACATTTTGTCCTTGGATTTTTAGTAAGCTACAAAATTGGTCCTTGAAAACTAAAAGCTGAAAATATAAATCCAATACCACAAGTCCAATATTTCCAATCCAATAAATAAAATGAAGCCCAAAACCAATCCATGTATCCAATCACAAAGCCCAACCAGTCCAACTATTGGTCAAACCCCATTCCCTAGGTCAAACGTTCAATAAAGTGGTCAAAAGGAAATAAAAAATACCATTTATCCTTCCCGCCCCCCAAATCAACCCACGCCTAGAATTTACTATTCACCCAAGAACCCTAAATTCCCAATCCCACAAATTACCATAATTAAGGATAATTCAGTCCAATCACATACTTCTAGAAGAATGTCAGAGCGTGTCAAAGCAAAGAAACACAGATATGGACTACATGGCAAGCTATAATTGGTCTGAACGCGTCATTACTATCAATCCAAGGGTGCACATGAGGTGAGATGGATTAGATCATGATCCAAGGGCTCAGATGATATCAGAGAAAGCACAATTTCACGAGGATCACCAGCATGGACTCTCTAGATCATTCCTCTCTTCACTGCTATAAATAGAGGCTTTGTGTATCTGTTTTAGGTGGTGGAGATTAGACTAGCGAAGCTCTGCCCAATTTACTTCTTGTAATAGTTCATTTTAATTGTAATCTTCTAGTTAATAAAATCCGTTTTTCTAATTCAACTAAGTTTTGCTAATTGCTTTTTACCTTATTATCTCAGCTTATATCTTTCTAAATATCATCAGTATTTTAGTGTTTAAGTATCTTGTTTACCTTTCAATTTTAATTCAGTTTCATTTAGTTCAAATAGTTTTCATTTAAATTAGAAATTAAATAAAAAGATAAAAAATAAAAATAGTTTAGTTGAGTTTAGCTTTCAAATAAGCTTGTTTTCAGTTTCATTAGTCTCATTTAAGCTTTAAAAAGCTTCTGTGAGAGGTGGTTTTATCATATTTGTTCAAAAGTTTAATGGTCAAAAGTGGTCAGCTATGGTGATTTTTTGGGTGGATTTTTGATAGATTGGGATTGAAGAGGAAGATCCTAGCCTATCTAAAGATAGGCAAGCTTAGTGAGCCTCTCTTTTCATGCTGAGGGGATTTCATTTTGTAAGTCGCATTTAATTTTCAATGTTTCCTTCAATAGTAGCTTAGATATGCGATTCTGTGTTTCTGTTGTTTCTAAGTTGAGTTGATTGATTATTCTGTTTCTATTAGTGTTATTTTAGTTAGTTGAGTAGGTGAATTGGTGATTTGTAGTTGAAACTGTAGTTTTAGAGTTGAACTGTTTGATTTAAGTAGAATTTGTTAACTGAGTTTTAGTTGGAATCTGTTGATTATAACTGTGCATCTAAGTTCTATTGTAGATTTTGAATATTATTTGATCATTGTTGCTGAGATTAGTGGTCATTATCAGTTAGGTGTAGTGTAATCAGTAGATAAGGGGGTGTTTGGATGAATTGATTGCTGAGTGTTATTGTAGTTTAATCACTGTTTTAGCATTACATTTAGACCACATTTGGGTAATAATAGGATATTAGATCATAAAAACAGTAGTTTATTACAATAAAAAGTCAAAATAGTTTTCAAATTTAATTTACAGTTAAGAGAAATTGGAATCAATTAGTATTCTTGTAGTTTTAGTTGCATAAGTAGATATAACAGCTCAAAATAGTTTTATTATAGCTTAATACTTCAATTTTATTCATTAGAGATTAATCAAAGTTCAATTTTGTCAAAGTTTCATAAATCATAAAAAGTCAAAATAGGTAGTGATCAAGTTTTGGTCAAAACTTTGAATGCAATTCTAGGTTTCATTTGTGATTAGAGATGAGTAGGTTTTGCTGATTTTAGAAGTTTTGTAGCTTGTGATTATTAATCAGCAAGAAAATTAAGATTTGGGAATCATTTGCTTATTGGATAAGTGGTTTGAAGTTGACTGATTGAACACAACAATCCCCTGCACCATCTAGTTTAGTCAGTTTTCAAGGCATCCATTAGGATAGTTAGAAGGCTTATGATTTAATGCTAATGGTAGTTTGAGATCTCAGTAGTGCTAGCTTACTTTTGCCCCTCTTAGTTTGTTATTTGTAGCTTATTTGAACTGCTTATTCTTGTATGCTATATAGGCTCTTAGAACTTGAATTCTGAATTGAACCATAGGCCTGCTATTGTTAATCTGAGCTTATGATTGTGTTTAATTGTCATATCTGAGTAGTATTAGTTGAGTTCTAGCTATTTCATTCAGTACTTAGCTCCCTAGCTTATTCTGTCATAGATTTGCTTTTCATCTAGTTATAGCTAACTGCTTATTTGCTTGCATTCAGTGTTTCTGTATTTGCTTTGATCATTTTTGAGCTTGTTTGAGCTTATTGTAGCATATTAGATCTGTGTTTCAAGTTTGGTTTAGTTTTGTGGCAAGTGCTTATAAATAAGCACTTGCCATAAGCTGATTTGGTATAAATAAGCACTTCTGCTTAACTTTTTCTTTTCAAAATTTTTCTGCAAGCTTTCAATATTATTTTTTATTTTCTGTAATTTTTCCATATTTTTCTGGATTATTTTACTATTTTTCTTAATATTTCTTCATTATTAATCATTTTTAATAAACAAAAATTCAGAAAAATTCAGAAAAAGCTTTAAAAAAATACAAAAATAGTTTAGAAAATTCTTTTATAATATTTTAGATTTTTCAGATTAGTTTTTATAATTTTCCCATTATTTTTCACATTTTCTTTTATTTTTAATTACTTTTTAATTCCAAAAATAGAAAATAAATAAAAACTCCAAAAAATATTTTTCTTTTTCTTAAAATTCTTTTTAATAGTTTAAGATTTTTAGAAAATTGTCTTACATTTGTAGGATCATTTTTAGAATAAAAGTCGCGTTTTATTTTGTACATTACGTTTAAATATTACGTTTGCATTTCCGTTTTCACGTTTTTGACTTTTGTGCATATTAAGCTTGTATCTTGTGCATAATTCACTATATCTTTTCACATTTTTGATTTCACAATCACTTTTCACTACACGATTCCCAATTCGATTATTCGAAAATTCCATTCGAACCTTCGTTGGGAGAACGACCCGGGAAATACTTTCCTAAGTATTTCTTCGGAAAAGAAATATATACTATAATTGACACACATCACGGAACGTACCTCACTTGATGTCTTCGCCATGAGACACTTCTCTTCCTTTGTCGTTTATTTCTCATCTTCATCGCTGTCACTCCAAGCTCCTCCAACAAATGCTCTTTGATTTTGATCTCTTGTCATCATTGGACATTTTCCAATGAGATGATTTGGATCACCACACTTGAAACATTTCCTTTCATTCTTGTTATTCTTGTCATCCTTACTCTTTTGAAATGCTTTCCTTTCATCATGTGGTTTCCTTACGAATCTTCCTCGCCTTTTGAAGAATTTCTTGAAATCTCTTACGGCCATGGCATATTCTTCGTCATCACTTTCGAAAGATGAGCTATCTTCGTTATTGGATTCCTTTCTAGCTTTCAAGGCGATTGACTTGCTTTGCTCTCATTTTCCTTTGACCATTTCGGAGTCCTTCTTTATAATAACTTCGTGGACCTTCAAGTTTCCAATTAATTCATCAAGTTGTAACGTTGATAAATTCTTTGATTCTTCAATAGCCGTCACTTTAGCTCGCCATTTCGGGTGAAGAGCCCTAAGAAACTTCCTAACAAAATTCTTACTAGAAAAATTCTCATCAAGTGCTTTTAAACTTGTGATGATAGTGTTAAATCTAGCAAAAGCGTTATCAATTGATTCCTCTTCTGGAATCGTGAATTGCTCATATTGTTGAACAAGTAGATCTATCCTATTATCTTTGACTTGACTATTACCTTGGTGAGTTATTAGTAAAGAGTTCCAAATTTCTTTTGCGGTTTCACACATAAAGATCCTTTCGTACTTTTTACGTGGTAGCGCATTATAAATAACCCTTTTTGCTTCATTATTTTTACTTTTTAGCAAGTTTTCTTTTTAAATCATCATTTTGTTTTTCAAAAGGTACGATTTCATCTTTCTTTGTTTCGGGGTTATTTTGAATAGGTAAGAAATCATCATTAGTAATAACATGCCAAAGATCTAGATCTTTTGATTTCACATAAGTTTCAAATCGATTTTTCCAATATAAAAATCCATCACTTTCAAATAGTGGTGGTCTTTGCATAGATTGCCCTTCTAAATATTTTTCAGATTCCATAGATCTTTACAAGTTTTAAAATACAATATATTTTAAAAATATTGTTAAACCTGGCTCTGATACCAATTGTGGAAAACTAGAAGGAGGGTTGAATAGTTTTATTTCCTTTTTAAATTTATTTTCAAAATCTTTTGTAGCTTATAAAAACTTTCTATTCGATCTTACGTGAATTCAAGTATCAACAAATACAAGCAAGACTAATCTAATAATGAAAGTATTGAAATAGAATGAATAAAAGATAGAGTTAGAAAGATCAAACTACAATACGCGAATTTATAGTGGTTCGGCTACAAGGACACCTTCCTTGCCCTACTCCACTCCCCGAGTACCACACTCGAGAGTTTTCTTCACTATGTCAACAAACTCCTTATGGCGGAGAAACCTTACACACCTTGGCTTACACCTATTAACGACACTAAGCTAAATGTCGAGTTCTAATCGTAGCTAGAACCAATCTCACAACTTCTTCAAGACTTCACTCCTTCTTCACACCTTCACAACTTCTTCAAGATAGCTTCACACATTTTCTTCTTGTCTACTTCACACCTTCTTCTATGCACAACTAAATCACAACAACTACACTACTTTACAATACACCTAGTATCTACAATCAACAAATTCACACAACACTTTACAAGTATCTAGCACTACTACAAGATGAAACTAGCTAATCACAACACTACTACAATTTAATGGATGTAGAGGAGTGTTATTCTTTTTGCACTTGAGTGGATGAAGCTTTGGATCACTTAGAAACAAAGACTTATGAATTATATGATCAAAGGATTTTTGAGATAGAAATGGAGATTAGATCAGAATGTTTTGAGTGCAAAAAGGTTAGAAAATTTTGTGGAATGAACCAGTATTTAAAGGGGAAAGATTTACTGTTATGGAGCGTGGCCGGTCCCCTTAATTAGGGGTCGGTCCCCTTAATAATTAAGGGGCCCGCCTTATGAATTAAGGGGGCCGCCCCTCCAGAATGTTGGATTTTCTTGTCCATTAGTGGGGAAGGTTTTTCTGGATAAAACTTGCCCTTTTTGGTTGGAATTTTGAAATCATATCTTTGTATTTTAATAAAACAATACCAAAAATGATTTACTAATATATATAAAATGCTAATGTCATTTTATAAAATGTTGTGTGTTAAGAAAAGGCTTCCTTTGATCATGCAATGCATAAGATGCTAAGTTTATGCATACCTTAAGTGATATTAGTTGTAGAAGTAAATATTTGTTACTAAATACTTGTTTACGTCATAATCTTGACTTAATTTAGTTTACATTTTGTAATTATCAAAACATAGAGTTATTGAAAAATATTAATAACGTTTTTAAACATTATTTATAACAACAAAAGGAAAACTTTAGAAATAATAACATATCTCGTCATACTATTATAAACATAAGAATTTCATTCGCATATCATCTTTTCATCATAACGATTAATCGTTATTCATTTACCAAATAGTATTTGGTTAGATTCTCAGATATATTTATTTATCAGGTTCCATATTAAAGACGTTTCCATAATCATTCTCATAATCTCATCCGACTTTACTTTTCATCATTCCCGTATCAGTCAAGGTGAGTCATAGCCCCATTTCCAATACTTGTTTTTTAACTCATTGGGGGAGATACATGCTTACATATACTTTGATAACTTTATAAGTATATGAATAAATTACATGCTTCAAATTAATTTCCTTATTAATAGTTACCTGATGAAGTTTATGACTTAAAATGTGATATATATATATATATATATGTTACTGGCGAACTACTTAACTGAAATACTGATACTCAGATGATAATGTTTCAAATTGATTATTGTGGCATGATGCTTGACTATACTATAACATCCTAAATGATTCCATTATCTATATATGATATTTCTATGTTTCAACAGAAATAATTGCTAGGAAGAGCACAAATACTGTAGTTACATTATTACCTTGATATTGCCTAAGTTACCTTTATCGCCATAAAGTCCCTCAATCATGAACCATTAATCACTTGTATGTGAGGGAGAATATAGTGAACAACTTCGAAACCTGTTTAGGATTGACCTCCGATCCCACTAATACTTGACGGAATGCCATTATGCATATGGTTAGTCGTATTAGTCGTGATACACTATATTTGAATAATAATAGGAATTGGCAAATCACCTATTACAAGAGGGCAATATTATCATTGACTTGATAACCATCTTTTGTTAACGTTTTGCGTGTCATGAGGCTTGGGGCAATATCCATAAGAAAATATATGTTTTCAACATATATTTAGATACAGCTGTATAGGTATTTGACCTGACTTGAATTATAAATCTCACTAAATTAGCATCATGAGTTTCCATCTCATGTTAGGATTTTGATCCAATACTTGGATTCGATTGAATATCAATATGAATTATCTGTGATTAAAATCAACATCACTCAATAGTTGTTATATTACAGTTAGTATTTATTACAATTATTACTAAATATTCCTGAATCTATTTGAAATAAATGGTTTTCCATAAAACTCTATGAACTCACCAACCTTTGTGTTGACACTTTTAAGCATGTGTATCTCAGGTAATTAACGGAGCAGGACAAGACACGGAGCGGGCATTTATTACTCTGATAAATTAAAATGGTGTAAAAATCAAATATGTCATTCTTTCAAGCCTTTATATCTTTTAATAAGATTCTAAATCAAATGGTTCATCTTTTATCAAAAATATTATTTGAATGACAAATAACTTTCAAAACGCTTCTTTTAAGCCGTTTTATGTGATTATAACTTCGATCCTCCCCGTAACACCCAAGTTACTTTTCCGCTGCTAAAAACATAAATTTGGGGGTGTTACACAAGACAAGATGGGGTTTCTATAGTATGCCTGATTGGAGTTGGAGTCTCAGCCCTAGGAGTAGTCTCTAGGAGGCAATTGGTGTGGCAAAACACATACCTGAAAACTATCACAAGGTAGTTTACGCCCTAGCGAGGTGCCTTACGAAAGTATAATATGGATCCTAGTGTAATATGCAAAGTTATAGGGTTTAGTAGCTATTAAGATAAAATGATTAAATTCACTAATTCTCTTTATTAAACTGCGGTTGTCCAATTTGAGTTGACCGGTCCTTTGACCGGACGGTCGTGAGTTTTGGGCGTTATCTCTGGTCACATAAGCGTCACGTGAGGGCAAATATGTTCTTTTATGCTTCTAAAACCACAGGGACGATCCTCGTTACAACTTCATACTTGTTTTTTTACGAGTTATTTTTTCCCGCCACCATCAAAGATCCTTCACCTTTTAAACCCCCACCACCACCACTGAAACTCATTCATAATTAAAACCCCACCACCATCGAGTCCCTTCACCACCATTAAACTAACAAGAAATTCAGATTGTTGCAACTACAATATAAATAAGAAAATAAATTCATCCCCAAATCATCAATAGGAACAATCCCTTGATATAGATGACTCCAATCTCCGACAAACCGCGGTCCTCCGTCCCTGCAACAACCACCAAATACACCCTGAGAAAACCACCACCACCCAAACCTTATTTTAATCTTAAAACCCTAATGTTTATCATTCTGGTAAAAAACCTGTTAGGATAATACCAGGTTTGCGGTATTGTTCAAGTGGCAAAGCTCCGTAAAATAGCAGATAATTAGGAAGGTGGGGAAGAGTGTGTAATGTTGACACATGAGTATATTAGGAAAATTGTTGAGGATGTGGGTGAGGATGAGGATTTTACGCGTAGGTCGTGGGTTAGCCCGGTTGAGTTTGTGAATGATGCGTGGTTTTGCAACCTTGCAAAAGGTTTTACTTCTTAAGGGATCTTGAGAAGCTTGCAATCCCTATCAGGCAGTGTACCTGACCGATATAGTATAGTGAGTGGCAAGTACCAGGGGATTGATCGTTCTCTAGGGGAATAGTGTCGTTAGGATTGAAAACTACTTAAACTAGGTCTAAAGGTGAGGGATGATTCTTTTTGTATTTTTATATTTTATGATAGCAAAGTAAAGATCTCGGGTATTTGAAGCGTGGGCGGAATTAGTTGCTAGTCAACTAACCCAAAGTTACTACTGATGCAAATAAAATTAGATAACAAGAAAAGTAAAAGTGGTGAACTTTTTATGATGGGAAAAGCGTGTTTACTTAGATTTTACTATTCCCTAGTTATCTTTTACTGATTAATTAATTTGTTACAGTTGTTTGGATGAAGGGTTGTATTCCTTAATACCAATCGTGGGGCTGTGTATGTCCTTCCCCAACTCTATAAGCTTCTATCTCTTCCTATGACGACACGTTTAGTATCCTATCATGGCCTCGTAAATAGTTACTCATTCATTAAATACAACCAATAAAATCATAGTATACATATGATTACGTTTCTTAAGACGTTCAAGCTTGTTACAATATAGGAGATTAGCCAGTTTTCTTAAGCCTAACGTGAAATCAATCACCCAAGTCAACTAATAATAAATCAACAACCAATAATTAATAACTAGGTTTCAGTATATCTAATCAAACACAAAGGAATTTAAGCTAGCATGTTAATGTAAAGACAAGATAAACAATCAATCAAACAACACATACACATATTGAATGATTAAAAAGAAAACTTATCTTTAATTGAACATGAAAGAAAAGAGGGCTTGGAAACCCTAAGTTTGCTGGAAAATTCGTCTAGGGTTTTCTCCCAAAAAGTTACACCCCAATGAATGAAAAATCAAAAACTATATATAGATTTACAAGGGTGACGGCGTCAGGTTTTAGATCCTGACGCCGTCACTAGGGTTTCGTGACGCGCAATTGATCTTTTTGACGCCGTTACTTGTTGTTACCTCTGGGCCATCTCTCTTTGTAATGATACGTGACGGCCTACATGGAATATAACGTGACGTCGTCACGTGTTAATCCTTCAAAAGTCCTCTGACGCGTCAAATGCAAATAATCATCCTCCTCTTGATTCATCTCATGACGGCGTCACTTAGAGACTCCTGACGCCGTCAGGTACTATTTTTAGCATGGTTTCTTGACTCTGTCGTTTTCTTCACTTTTGACTCCAAAAACGTCCAAAATGCTCCATTTTCCAGAATTCTCGTCCAAAGTACCTAAAATGACAAAAGGAACGATTTAAGGTAATATTTGACCATAATATCATGATTTAGGGCTTAAATGACCCCCTAAAAGCATTACAAATATTTCCTTGTCAGTGAATGCTGATGTGGGGATTGTGACTGGGTGTTTTACCGATACCAAGAAATTTTGCAAGAAAGGGAAACTTGACAAGGTTGTTGCGATAATTAAGTCATGTACTCCGAATGCGCTAAGTGATCTCACAAGACACTGAAAGACCTTTCAGGTTCAATTTCAAGTCCTATTCATTACAAATTGCTTATAGAGGAGAGGTTTAAAAGGCGATAACCGTTGGAGGTGCTTTGATACTTCATAATGTTTATGTGTTCTCCTAAACAATCATGCCACTGTCTTAACATTAGCAACGCGAAATGTGGTTAAGGTTTTCCACAAGGATACACTTATTGGAAATGACAGTGGTATAGGTGGTAGTGGAAGTGATGGATATCTTACTGAAGAACAAGAAGAATTAACACAACCATTAGAAGATGGGTATCTTACTGAAGAGCAGGAACCTCAACTTAGATTAGACAAAGAAGCATTAACATAAATTTTAGAAGAAGAAGAAAGAGTTCAACAAGAGTGGGAGGACAAAATTAGGAAAAAACGAAAGGAAGATGACATATTTTTGTTGGAATTTGGCATGAAATCTGATTAATTTGTAACTTAACTTTTAAGATTGTGTGACTTATGAAAGTCAAACTGGTATGTTTTTTGGACACTAACTGGTTAGTCGTGAAACCATCTTCCATACACCCCTTATCAATCAAGTTAGAAGTGATATTTGTTTAGGTAGTTTGCTTGTTTGGTTAGGCAGTTCCAAACACCCCTTAAACTACAAAAGGAGTGTTTGGGCAGTTTACACTATGTTTAATTGACGAAAGTCAAACACACCATAAACTGGTTACACAAACTGGTTAGGCAGTTCTAAACACCCCCTAAACTACAAATGGATATGAAAATGAAGTAACCTTATGCACACTGTGTTTAGACAGTTTATAGTAGGTTAAGACATGTTTGGTCAGTATAGGTTGTGTTTATGCAGTATGCCATAAGGTTATTTTGACTTTTAGGAGTCAAATTACATAATGTATAAGTGATTTTTGTTTAGGCAGTTCCAAACACCCCCTAAACTACAAATGGATATGAACATGTAGTAACCTTGTTTAGACTGTGTTTAGGCAATTTATAGAAGGTTAGGACATGTTTGGCCAGTATAGGCTGAGTTTATGCATTGTGCCATAAGGTTATTTTGACTTTTAGTAGTTAAATTACACAATATCCAGTAACCTTGGACATTTTGGTTAATATAGGCTATGATTATGCAGTATAGGTTGTGTTTATGTAGTGTGTCATAAGGTTATTTTGCATATGCAGTAACATAGTTTGTGCACAAACCTAAACTACAAATGGAAATGCATATGCAGTAACCTTGTGAACAAACTTTATGCTGTAATAAAGCATCAAGTAATCAAGATACATGGCTATTTGTTATACACAAACCAAAATACATATTTATTAACTTAATAGACTTAATTGCATATAGGCTGGGATAGGACCAACAAACATAAACACAAATCCAATACAATGTTTTCACCTTACCACCAAAATACATAATAGTTAAAAACTTAAAATACATAACAGTCAATACATTGTTTTCACATCACCTACACAAGTTAAGACTTCATCTTTTTGGGGGTTGGAACATTCCACTTCTTTCTTTTACTGCTTGAGCAATCCACATTTGCTCTAGGATCTCCAAGACCAAGTACACATTTTGTAATTTTAACCTCACTTATTGGTCTCTTAATCTCACCTTTAGGAGCTCTAAGAACAAGTGTGCCACATGTTTTTGAAGTGGAATCCTTTCCCTTTACTATGCTCACCCTTGAAGTGTAACAATAGGCTTAGAAGGCACCCACACAACATCATCATCATTGTCACTGTCTGAAGTCATATGAACATCTGTCGATGTAGAGTCATCACTGTCTGACTAATTACTAAAATAGATCACATCCTCATATGTGGACGTAGAATCATCACTGTCTAAACTAATGTTATCATAATCAATATCATCATTTGAAATAATGATGACATCAACTTCCTTTCCCTTAGAGTTGGTATTTGGAAATATAGCTAAAAGAAGACATAAGAATCAAACTGCTTGTATCTATATTAACTGTCAATATACTACAACTCTTAATGAAAAGCAATCATCTTTGGAACACGCCCTGCCTTACACAATCATCTGTTATTTGAATGCTCATATGTTCATAAAAGAGACAAATGGGTGTTTGGTTGAAGTGAACAAGGCATTGGATTCATTGTAAAACTAAGTCAAATGGCAACAATAAAACTGTATAAAGTGTTCACAAGATATCATGACAAACCAAGGCTACCAAGAAAGACTATTTGAGTTATTCAGACATTACTATTGTTAGGAATACAAATATTCCTGTAAAAGTCTCGGTCACCTGATTATTGTAATAGCATTAAGTTAGCTCGTAGTTAGTTTATTTATAAGTTAGTTAGTATTAGTGTAAGTAACACCGTGGAACAAGGACGGGTCTTCACCCACTGTATGCCTGATCCACAGCCCGGGTGTGGGCATTTATGTTGTAAGTATAAATACCCCTCTCCACATGTAGAGAGGGTTGGACCTTCACTTAATTTCAATCTAACATTCTCTTTTCTTTCAAGGTTCCACTCTCCCTCTCTTTCTTTTAATTCCAACGCCACACACAAACCACAAGGAATCATGTTTCCAACTTAATTAGTATTCTACAATTGGTATCAGAACCAGGTTTCATCTTAGGGCCTTGTAGAATCGGATTTGATGTGGTTTTGTGTAGTTTTGTGAGTTTGGAGTAACTTTCTTGTAAAAACTCTTGGTTTGATCTTTCTAGTGTTGTTAAACATGTTAGTGATGTACTTTTATGTTCATTGGTGTTTGTAGAACATTGTGTTTTAGTTGGTTATACCATATCTTTAATCTATTGGAAGTTTGGTTTAGGTTTTAGGCGTATTTCATTGTTGCGATTAAGTCTACTGTTTTATTGCTTGTTTGCGGTTAGTTTCTGATCTCTGTGGTTAGTTTGACTGCGATTACCATTTTGGGAATACAAACAAATCACAAGGAAAGTGACAGCTTTGGATTTTTGTTTCTGCGATTAGCTTCTGCGGTTAAGTGATCTGCGGTTTGTTCATTGTGTTTAGCTCCTGTGGTTAAGTGATCTGCGGTTAGTTCATTGCGTTTAGCTTCTGCGGTTAAGTGCTCTGCGTTTAGCTCACTGTGATCAGCTTTCTGCGGTTAAGTGGTTTGCGATTAGTTCCTTGCGGTTAGCTTCACTTGCGGTTTGAATACTCTGCGGTTTGGTTAATTTGCGGTTGGATTACTCTGCGGTTTGTTACACTCTGCTGTTAGTGTCTTGCGGTCATTGTTTATTGCGGTTAATAATTCGCCTCAAACGGTCAGATAATTATTGATCAGCCACTTGTGAATGGCCAACTGTAATAGTCAAACAGCTGAGGCAAATGCTTCCGTGAAATACAGTGTTTTCCCGGGTCGTAAAGTCCCAACGAGGTTGTGATGGTATTAAAAACGAATCTGTGATTAGTGAATGTGAACAGGTAAGGGTATAAAAGTGTGTGTGTGTTTAAACTAGGGTTTTATAACTTAAAATAACTATTAAAACGATTACGTGAAATCTAGGTATTTAAAAACGTTAAAACGTACACCAAATTAAAATCAGACGCGACTGCGTACTGAGAAAAATGTGAGTTTTAAGAAAAATAAACTACAAGGGTTAAAAATAAAAATTCTATAAACTTAAACTTAAAATAAAATTAAATTAAAAGGAAAACTATTTTTTAGATTATTATATTATTTATTATTAATTATTTAATTAAAAACTTATTTAACTATTTAATTAAAACTAAAAATTATAAATACTACAAATTAACTAAAAACTTATAAAAATATTTTCTAAACTTAAAATAGAACTTGAAGAAAGTATAAAAAATAAAAATAAATCTTTTTGTCTTTTTATAAACTTTTTATCAATTAAAAACTATTAATATTAATTATACTAATTAAACTATTTTAAATTACAAATAATACTAAACTAACTTAGAAAATTATGAAAAAATTTATAAAACTATTTTATGACTTATAAAAGCTATAAAAAATATAAAAAATAGGTATTGCTATATAAAAATTAATTATGCTATTTATAACTTACTTATTTATTAATTATTAATAAAACTATTTTTAATTCTAATAAATATCAAATGATAATATAAAAATCTAAGAAAATTATTTAAATTACTTTAACCTATAAGGAAATTAATAAAAATATAAAAACACAAATTACTTAATTAAAATCTAAAAATGAAAATTAAAATTAAATTAAATTAAATAGAAACTATCACTTATTATTATATTGTTTTTTCTTGAATTTTCTTTTTCCAAACTATATTATACCTAAATATAACTAACTTTTGTGAAAACAATTATTTTATAACTTATTAATAAGCTAGATATAAGCTAATGACCTAGACAGTTGACCAAGTTTGACTGAAAATGGAAATAAGCTCAAATGAGCTTGTGTGGGACCCACCTTGGTATTTTCTGGTTCTAATAAGTATATTGGATTTGTCAAAGCTAAATTTAGTCAAATAAGCTCAGTAGATAAGCTAATAAGCACAATTAAGCTACTCCAAAATCTGATTTCAACACAGAAAGGGGACAAGGTTGATGGGCTTATTTAGGTGGGGTCCACAGTGGCACAGGTCAATCAAAGGGTCAATCTAGGTTCTCTAGTAGGAGGGGGGTTCAAAGATACTAATTTGGAGGCCTGGGGCCCACTATGGTGGCCACAAATCACCACCAAAGTGGTGGTGATGGGTGAGCTGCTGATGTGCAGGGGAGAAGTTCTCCCTGCAGGTGAGTTTGGGAGTGAGTGGGGCCCAGAGAAAAAATGTTAAAAATGTAATGAAGGTGAGATATTGAAGTTGAGGTGGTAGATTACCAATCCACAAAAGCACAAAGCCTAGATCCTAATACTAAAATCTACAAAATTCCCACAAGTTTTGTGAAAAATCTGAGATAGACACTTTTGACTTTTGATATAACTTGATATATTGACTTATATGAGATTTGGATGGTTCCAGTTGATTGATTGATGTTTATTAACCTCAATTGAACTTACTTCAAGCAAGCTTAACCAGATTTAAAACAAATTGAGAGATTTGACAAACTAAATCACAACAGTTAGGCTGTTGTGATTGTATCTTTGCAATTTTGACTTATTCAATACAAATGACCAAAGAAATGGTCAATTAGGACTATAGTGAACTTAAGAACAAAGAACTACCAAGGTTTGACCACTAATAACAACAACAACACAGTGTTATATCTAATTCCAAACACCCCTTATAGAAACTGTTTTGAAGAACAATGATGCAAATGAGTGATTCAAACCATGTTTAACATATATAGAGTTATCTTATGATGAAATGGACTGATAAAAACACAGGTACACAGATTTTAACAACTAATGATCATAAATCAATAATAAGCCTATTTGACAGTGAAGTGAGAACTATGAGTGACCAAGACTTATAATTAATAAGTAATCAATAATAAGCATTAACTTAACTCTACTATACCAAATAAACATTAAAAACACAGATACAAACAATTTTAAGCTACTCTACAGTAAACACAAAAAATTGCATATGAGGCTTACACTTAGGTTCTGACTGAGAATCAATGAGCCATGGACAACTCCTAATGCTCCCACTGAGCTCTAATCCCATGAACATCCAAAATATGTCATGCTCCTTACTTCTTCCTTCTTTCTCTTCTGATTTATATTTTTGACTGTTTTTCTTTTATTTATGAGACTTTATTGGTTTCTTAACTTAAACTATTTCAAATGATTGGAAAGCTTTTTAAAACTTATCAGGGATCTAAACTGAGCTTAAATAAACTTACAACAACAATATTTTGCAAATGAAGAATTTGTCAAATTCTTCAAAACTGCCAAATAATAATTGGATGAACAATATGATAATTGAAGGTTTAAGATAGCTTGTATTACACTAAAGTAACTTGATACAACTAATTAAAATGAAAATTACAACTGAATTGGTACAATACACTAACTACGATTAACTTACACTAAAGCTAAACTAATACCCTCTCATCTCTGCTTCCCTTTCATCTTTATAAGACTTTAGAGGTATGTGAGACCCACTGGACCAATTCCCACCACTCATAAGAACCGTTGGATCACTGCAACTGATCCTAACCATTTAAATAATTTTACGCGCCAAAAAGGTCTTTGCCAGTTGGGAGTTGCTTGTGAGGAATTTAAGGGAATTAATGGGTATTGGATGATTGTGTGAGGTGTAGGGATAAGGTAGTGACTGGGGGTGGTGGTATGGTGAAACCAGTGAGGTGGTGAGTGGTGTTGGTGTCTGTGTGAGTGAGGGGTGAACAGTGGACGGGGGAAGTGGTATTTGGAGGGGGTTGACTGGTTTGACCCTGGGGTGGGCTGGTGTTGGTTTTGGGCTTGGGTAATAAAAAAGTAGGGTGGGCTTTGTAGTGTGTTGGGTTTTGGTTTTGGTTTATATAATACATAGGTCCGTTTGGTTTTTAATTTAATAAATCACAAGGACCAAAGTTGTAATAAAGGTAAAGTTGAGGGGCTGTTTGTGGCATTATTCCAAAATTATCACAAGGGTCATAATTGCCATATGTGAATAGTATAAGGGTGGGTTTTGATAATTTTCACTTTTAAATACCCGGGGACTATTTATGCCAAACCTTCAAACTTGAGGGACTAATTATGTAATTTCACCAAACTTCTCACCCAAGGACCATTCCTGCAAAAGATTATTAGTATAAGGACCAAAATTGAATTTCTCAAAGTTTTTACATCCCAGGGACCATTTATGTCAATTTCCAAAGTATAGGGACTAAACTTGTAATTTTGTGAAACTTTGCACCAAAGGACTAAATATGTAACTTTATGATTAAAAAGGACCTTTGGTGACTTTTTCATGTTTTTAGAATAACCAGGGACTAGTTTTGCCAATTTATGAAACTTGAGGGACTGAAACTGCCAATTATGCAAACTTTGTACGTTTTTCATCTGTTTTTGCATATTTTGCATTTGAAACATATAAAACACACCTTTAAGATATTTTAAGTATTTTGATACATATTTGAGTGTTTTTGTTTGTTTTGGCAGTTCAGATTAGTATAAAATGATGAGTATTTAGACACTCATCAGTTAACTATCTCTGCGACTTGTGCACTTTATTGCGAGTATCTCCTATTCGGTTTGGTAGTTTCTATTTTGTGATGTCGACATCCTCTGATGACATTCAAGCTGCTGGGTCCGACACCCGACCTCCGATGTTGGACAGAACTGACTATGAATCATGGGCATAAAGGATTTGTCTCTATTGTCTGGGTAAGGAAAATGAAGTCAACATTTTGAAGTCCATCGATGAGGGACCCTTTCAAATGGGTACTACTGGAGACACGGTCGCAGCAACTGATCAACAACCGGCTGTAATTGGTCCTGATAGATCTCGCACTTACAATGAGCTGTCAGATGAAGAAAAGAAACGCTATGATGCCGACATCAGAGCATCGAATATTGTCATTCAAGGGCTTCCCAAAGATGTCTACAAACTTATCAACTACAACACTGAAGCCAAAGCTGTCTGGGATAATGTGAAAATGCTTCTTGCAGGGTTTGAGTTAACTAAAGAAGATCGAGAGTCTCAGCTATACGATGAATTTGAGCATTTCAAAATGAACCCAGGTGAAAGCATCACTGACTATTACGTCAGATTTCACAAGTTGGTCAATGATATGAGAGCCATCAAGATGACAATGCCCAATATACAGCTTAATTCCAAATTCGTGAATAACATGGCACTAGAATGGGATAGGTTTGTCACAGCTGTTAAGCTCAACAAAGGTCTCAGGCATACCAATCATGAACAACTCTATGCATATCTCCAACAACATGAGAAACATGCTGCTTATGATCGGTTAATGCGAGAAAAGCTCAATCCGTCAACATCAAATGAATCTCTTGCTTTTATCTCTAATGTTCAACAACTTAACCAAACTTCAAATGATCAATCTCAACCATCACAACCATCTTCTAGGTCTACCCCAACCAATGGTCAATCATCAACTCCCTTACCATCTGCTTTGAATACACAACTGGATTCTGGGTATTCTCACACTGACATGATGATTGATAATCTCTCCAACCAAGTTTCTCTAATGGTCCAACAGTTCAGGGATGCACTTCCATCTACTAATAACCAACTTAGGACCTCGTCTAATCCACGAAATCAGGTAGTCATTGAGGATGGTAGAGTGGTGGTGCAGAATGTGCAGGGAAGACAAAATTTCAATCAAAGAAATGCTGGTAGAGATAATGGGCAGTACAGAGTTGGTAATGCTCTTCAAGCACAAGCTAAGCAGCCTAAATGTTATAACTGCGGAGGGTTGGGCCATATAGCTAGGAATTGCACTCTCCCAAAACGTCCTCAAAACTCTGAGTACTTCAAGGACAAGATGTTGCTGATGCAGGCGCAAGAGAATGGGACGGTGTTGGATGAAGAAGCTCTGCTCTTTCTGGCTGGTAATGATGGGAACACCTTTGATGCTGATGTGGATGATCAGCCTGTTCAGGATATGGCTCTAAATGACCCGAATATCTTTCAAGTTGAAGAGTGTGATGCATTTGACTCAGACGTAGATGACGAACCTATTGCTCAAACCATTTTCATGGCTAATCTGTCTGCAGCTGCATCCTCTTCACAGCATCCTGATTCATCCATCACATCTGCTATCTCTGAGGTACCAACATCTCTTAATCCTGATCTGAATAATCCTACAACTTTACAGGGGGCGTATGACTCGGTACTACTCAAGAATATTATCAACACAAATGTCACTGATATGGGAAATACCAATAATATCCCATATGAAATGTATGTGAATGACAATGGACCGCCTGTTGTACCAAGTGACATGCCGTCTATGGACTCTGGTGAACATGAGGTACATGAGCACACAATATACAACCCTGATGATTCCTTGATTACTAGAATTAACACCCTTAAGGATCAAGTGAATATTTATGAGCAGCGTGCAAAATTTGAGCTGAATAAATGTGAGCAGAAAATGGAATGGAAAATGCGTACTTACATATCTGAAAACAATTCCAAACAAGAAACATTGAAAAGGGAATTAGTTTCTTTAAAAAAACCAATTGGATCTAACCGTCAAACAAAAACAAGAGTTTCAAAAAAGTTTGACTTCAATCAAACTCGAATACAAAGATAAAGAAACTAAACTTCTAAATGATTTCTCAAAACTCAAAATGTTGAAAAATAAATTGGAAGATAAGTTGTACACACAGGGTCAAACCATTCAATCTGCTCAAATGATGCAAAACCATAGGAAACTAAGTGATGAATTTAGTGAACAGGATGCCTCTAAGCTCAAAGCAAGATGCCTTAGAATTGGTTTAGGTGCACAACCTGCATTATATGATGCAAACACTATACTTGAACCTAACCATGCCCCTCCTGATATGAGATCCTATGACGAAATTAAGGATCCTAAGTGCATTGCTAAGAATATTGTGTTTCACTATGATTATGCGAATGACAATCACTCTGCCATTTTTGTTCCTCAAAAGAGAATTCTTCCTGACAAAGTGTTTTGGAATATAGACATTGAGAAAATGCAAGTTGAAAGAGTTGTAGGTAACACACGCACTATCCTTAGAATTGCTGACCCAACCATTTACCCCCTGAACACACCCAGGCACCTCGTACCATTTACTCTTCCCACACAGTGTAACACTCTAATTGGGTTGTATGTTCTAGGTCAATTATTTAATGACTTTGAGAAAACCTGTAAATTAAGAATCACACCTACAGGGATTACAGAAGGGGAAAGGGGTTTTGAGCAAACAAAACAGTGTTACCTAACTGAAGTTATGCCATTTTTTAAACTTCTCAAAGAACATTTTGAGGGCCTTAAAAACACCATTAATGATGGTGTAACTCAAATGAAAAAAGTTTTTGATGAAGTGGAAAGTGAGGGTAACCAATTAGCTATTGATCTCAAATACAGTGAAATTGACAGGAAAAACATTCTCATTATGAATGAAAATTTGATTGCAAATTGCATGCAAAAGATGTGTTTTATACTGTTACCGACTCAACATTATCTGCTCGACAATTTCATGAAATGTCGGTTACTTTGAATGTCTTCCAGAATCGTGTAATTGAGCTTGAGGGGGAGAATTACAAACTTACTGAAAAAATTCAAAACGACGACCATGATAACATGGTCAGGAATTTCTCAAAACTAGAAGTTGATAATCTAAACCTACAATTAAAATATCAACATCTAGAAGAAAGCATAAAAATATCAAATGCCAAGACATCTTCGGATGCTCCTGAGTTTGACACATGTTTTGAATTAGCCAAAAAGGATGAAGTAATTCAAGCTCACTCAAACACGATTCGGAAATTGAAGGTCCAAATTGCACAGTTAAAATCGAACAAAAGCGATGTGACCAATACCAATTACCAGAAGTCAATAGATTCTCAAAACTTTCAGAAACAGGGCATTATCAATGAATTACAACATGAAAATGAATGGCTTCGTGCTGAAATGTCAAACGCTAAACAACGGTACAAAGAATTGTTTGAGTCTATTAAAATAACGCGTGACCAAAACAATGAAAGAGTCACTTCTTTGTTAAGTGAAATTGAGAATCTAAAGACTATGGTGAAGGGTAAAATGCCCGTCGTTTCATGTGATTATGCTATTTCCAATGTACATGCTTGTAAGAAATATGCGTGCGATGCTGTGAATGTCTCTCTTCCCCTTAGGAACAATAAGTTAGTTCATAACAACTATCTTAGAAATCTTAAGGATTGTCTGTCCATACTTAGAGAAACCATTGAAGATGAGAGGATACCTAAACCACATGATGATGTTATTATTGGTGCTTGCTTCCTCACTAATAGAGCCCAGGAATTATTAGAATATGTTATAGGATCATGCCCCAAGAATGATAACAAGTCGGATAGGTCATTTGCGTCGCACTCTAACTGTGGCAACAAACATGTTACATTTGATTACCCTCAAACCATGTCACAATCCACCATCATGATCACCGGTAAACAAGTAGCATCTAATCATACTAATGTTCCCGTCATTGCTTCTACAGGAGTAAAATGTGTATCTAATGCTAGCAAGTCACAGCCTAGGTGGAATACAAAGAATGATAGGACTTTGCCGGCTAAGAGTACACTTATGAAGGAAGTAGAAGAATCCTCTAGGAACAATAAAGTTATGCTTAATGAAAGGAATCGTGTTGATTCAAACATTTGTGTTAACAATGATGTAATTAACTCGAATTCTGGTGCTATTTGTAAGACTTGTAACAAATGTTTATTTTATGGTAATCATGATGCTTGTGTTGTGTCCTTTCTAAAATCCACTATGAAATCTCCAGTTATGAATGTCTCGAGTGTTAAACAGGTAAAACAAGTATGGAATAAAACTGGTAAAGTGTTCACTAATGTTGGTTATCAATTGAGACCTACTGGAAGGAAATTCAACCTAAGGGAAAAGTACCCAATGACTAGGATCACTAACTCCAAAGTTGAGACTATTAAGAAGTGGAGACCTACTGGTAGGATGTTCCCATTAGAAGCACCTAGTACCACTCCTAGTTCTAGTGCATCAAAATGTGATAATTCCAGTGAGATATCTGTAACATATGATAATCCAATATTTGTGTGTGCTAACCAAACGGACCCCAACTGTTTGTGGGGCTCCAGCTTTTTCAGTTATCCACCATTGTCTGGTTTCAAATGCAGGTCGTACAAATCGTCCTTTGGTATTTGGACTCAGGCTACTCAAAACATATGACTGGAGATCGCTCGCGGCTTAAGAATTTCGTAGAAAAGTTTATTGGTATGGTTAGATTTGGGAATGACCATTTTGGATCTATAATGGGTTATGGTGATTACGTCTTTGGAGACAGTGTGATATCCAGAGTTTACTACGTGGAAGGACTTGGGCACAATCTATTTTCTGTTGGTCAATTCTGTGATTCTGATCTTGAAGTTGCTTTCAGAAAACACACCTGTTTTGTTAGAGAATTAGATGGTGTTGATCTCCTCAAGGGGAGTCGGGGCACTAATCTTTATACCATCTCTATCGAAGACATGCTATGGTCCTCTCCAATTTGCTTACTTTCTAAAGCCTCCAAGAACAAACCATGGTTGTGGCATCGCTGTTTAAACCATTTGAACTTCGGTACCATCAATGAACTCACACGTAAGGATCTTGTTCGAGGCTTGCCTAGACTTAAGTATGAAAAAGACCATTTGTGTTCCGCATGTCAAATGGGCAAAAGCAAAAAGCACACCCATAAACCCAAGACTGTCAATTCCATCATGGAAGTTCTACACACTCTTCACATGGATCTCTGTGGACCAATGAGGATTCAAAGTATCAATGGAAAGAAATATGTGCTTGTTATTATTGATGATTACTCTCGATTCACGTGGGTAAAGTTTCTACGGTCAAATGATGAAGCTCCGGAAACCATCATCAAACTCATCAAGATGTTGCAAGTTCGCCTCAACAAAACAGTTAGATTCATTCATATTGATAATGGAACGGAGTTTGTGAACAAACAACTTACTCAATTTTATGAAGGTGTCGGCATTAGTCATCAAAAGAGCATTCCACGTACTCCTCAACAAAATGGAGTTGTTGAAAGACGCAATCGCACCTTAGTTGAAGCCGCAAGGACTATGTTCATCTTCTCAAAAGCTCCTATGTTTCTTTGGGCTGAGGCAATTGCTACCGCATTTTACACACAGAACCGATCCTTGATACATCCTCTCCACTGCAAGACTCCATATGAACTGGTTCATGGCAAAAAACCAGACCTTTCGTTTCTTCGAGTATTTGGTGCACTGTGCTATCCATCTAATGACAGTGAAGACCTTGGGAAGCTCAAGGCCAAGGCCGACATTGGTTTCTTCGTTGGCTATGCTCTAGAGCGAAAGGGGTACCGAATCTACAACAAACGTACCAGAGACATAATGGAAACGATCCACGTTACTTTCGATGAGCTGACTGAGCAACCGGTTCCTGGACAATCAAGTTCTGGACCCGTACCTAACCTTTTGTGTCTTGGACCTATAAGCTCCAGGCTTGTACAGAATCCCACTCCTGCTGCTCCTTTTGTACCTCCTACAAGTGAAGATTGGAAGAAACTGTTTGACCATATGTTTGATGAATACTTTGAACCTCAACAGATTGATGCTCCTGAAGCTACAGTGGTTCAACAACTAGCTGGGGTAGTGAATGTCCCAGTTGATAATGACGGGCCATCCACTTCGTTGTCATGGGACTCTGAAGCTCCCACCATCAGTCGATCAGTTACCACTTCTAATGACCAACCTTCATTTGTACAACGAGTAGCAACTGTAGATAATTCGTCTGAAGTAAATCCTTTTGCTCCTCCTGATAATGAGCCATTTGTTAACATCTTTGCCCCTGAATCGTCAAATGATGCCACATCCTCCGACGAATCTAACATGGCTACCTCAGTTCCCTATCCTCAACCCCATGAATACCTTAGGAAATGGACCAATGATCACCCTATTGACAACATTATTGGAAACCCTTCACACCGCAAGCAACTTGCAACCGACGCATTGTGGTGTTTCTTCAACTCTATCCTCTCTAAAGTTGAACCAAAAGACGTCAAGGATGCAATGTCTAAACACTCATGGTTCACTGCAATGGTGGATGAGATTCATGAGTTTGACCGACTGGATGTGTGGGAATTAGTACCTCCTCCCGATTGTGCTATGATCATTGCTCTCAAATGGATATTTAAGGTTAAACTTGATGAGCATGGAGATGTATTAAAAAACAAGGCTAGGCTTGTGGCAAAAGGATATCGACAAGAAGAAGGTATAGACTTTGAAGAATCCTTCGCACCTGTTGCTAGAATTGAAGCCATAAGAATATTTCTCGCAAATGCTACAAGTCAAAACATGGTGGTTTATCAAATGGATGTCAAGACTGCATTCTTAAATGGCGATCTAAAAGAGGTGGTGTATGTAACTCAACCCGAAGGTTTTGTGGATCCAGAATGCCCTAATCATGTGTATCGGTTGAAGAAGGCTCTCTATGGGCTTAAGCAAGCACCTAGGGCGTGGTACGACACCTTGTCTAAATTTCTTCTGGCTAACAAATTCTCCAAAGGCGTTGTTGATCCTACACTCTTTACCAGAAAAATGGTCAAAAACCTTCTTCATGTACAAATCTACATTGATGACATCATATTTGCCTCCTCTGATCCCAAAGAATGTGATCGTTTCTCCCAAGAGATGTGTTCTGAATTCCAGATGTCTATGATGTGTCAAATGTCTTTCTTTCTATGATTGCAAATTTCTCAAAATCCCAATGGCATCTTCATCAATCAATCCAAGTATGCCAATGAAATTTTGAAGAAATTTGGATTCGATTCAAGTGACTCAGTTGACACTCCTATGATTGAAAGATCAAAACTAGATGAAGATGATGTTGGAATCCCGATCGAACAAACCAAGTATCGAAGCATGATTGGTTCCTTAATGTATCTTACTGCCAGCAGACTGGATCTTCTATTTGCTGTTTGCATGTGCGCTCGGTATCAATCCAAACCCACCAAGAAACATCTGGAAGCTGTCAAGAGAGTCTTTCGGTATCTTAAGGGTACAATCCATATGGGCCTGTGGTACCCCAAGGACACTTATGTGGCTCTGACAGCACACTCTGATGCTGACCATGCGGGATGTCAAGACACTCGTCGCAGTACATCTGGGGGTGCTCAGTTTTTGGGTAATAAGCTAGTCAGTTGGTCGTCAAAGAAACAAATGAGTACCTCTATCTCCTCCACAGAAGCTGAATACATTGCCATGTCCTCATGCTGTGCTCAGATCTTATGGATGAGATCTCAACTTTCAAACTATGGCTTCATATGCAACAAGATTCCCATGTACTGTGACAACAAAAGTGCAATTGCACTCAGCTGCAACAATGTCCCGCACTCAAGGACTAAGCACATTGACATTCGACATTACTTCATCAGGGAGCAAGTTGAGAAAGGAATTGTGGAACTTTACTTCGTGAGGACTGAGTTCCAGCTAGCTGATATCTTCACCAAAGCACTATCTAGGGAACGATTTCAATTCATCCTCCCACGACTTGGTATGAAGTGTCTCACGCCTGAGGATCTCGTACGTCTTCAGGAAGACCAGGAGGAGTAAAGGGGTTACTTCACATATCCTTGTACATAGTATTCAATCAAAAAAAGAAAAATAGAAAAATATAAAACTTATAAAATCCATAAGAATCTAAAAATTCACAAAAATCCAAAAATATTCCTCTCACGACATGTCTCTTGTGTAATCAATATTATGTACGTTTCTAGAAATGTCATTCAATAATGACACGGAATCATACATATGCTTGAGCAAGAGTTTTTTCGGTTTCAAGTAAAGTTTTTTTCTTTTCAAAAACATGTCGTATCTCAAAACATTCTCAAAACTATGGCTTGTAGTCATTTCAGGCTACAACCCGGTCTTAAAAAATATGGCTTGCTATTACTTCAGATAGCAACCCGTTTTTCAAAAATGAGGAAAACACGTCGCCAAAAAGACGGTTGTTACTAGCAAAGGGTGCCGTTCATCTGAGCGTGAATTACTTTATATTCATGCACCCTCGATCTAATGTACGTTTCAGTGCATTATTTCTTGATAAATAAGGGAAGTCTTCTTTCTATCGCCAAATACTTTCCCTTCTATGATTTTTCCGGAAAGTATTTGTGCAAAACTTGGTGGTACCATGAGATTTTGATTGAAAATCAATTTGAACTCACACTTTGATAAAACTTTTCACTCAATCAATGGCATAACTTATTTATGTGTTAAACATCCGTTATTGATTGAGGGGAAGAGTGATTTCTCAAAATTTCATGTATCATCAAAACTCCCCACACTTTGTACAAAAGCAACAAAACAATTTTTGATGGTTATGTGTCAGAATGAGAACATTTTCAAAGAGTTTTCGTTCAAACTTTGCATCTTTTGTAAACTCTTCAACTCTGACACATAACAACCTCCCTCACAGACTGAGGGGGAGCAAGAAAAAGGTTCCTTTTATCAGAAAATATTAAAACTGACCGCATTTCTCTCCTAAACGTTTTCTAAATTATTTAAATCAATTGAGATAAAAAATCTCGAAAGATTTGAAATTTTTGATCGGGGGAGAGAATGTGATTTAAATATGAAATCTGATAATCAAGAGTGATCTTTTCGACTCAATAAATAGGCTCCCACATA
This sequence comes from Artemisia argyi, assembly GCA_030686995.1. NCBI lineage: Eukaryota > Viridiplantae > Streptophyta > Magnoliopsida > Asterales > Asteraceae > Artemisia > Artemisia argyi. Next base: position 278,938,901 of record CM060709.1, read on the forward strand.
TGTGCTAAACACTTTCGTATATCGATGCACATATTGAGGGGGAGCAAAAGGCGTTCGTGGAAGTAATACCAAAGACCGATCATTTATCTTTATGCATGGAGTTATAAGGATGGTCAAGGTTAGGTATGAATTCCCATGATCCACTAGAACCGGAAGGATCTTCCCAGGGACAATCCTCTAGATAGATTAGAAGTCCTTAGGAATGATTGAAAAAAGGAGTAAAGTGAGAAAGGGAAGAGTGCGGATTGAGATAGAGCTAGGACTGGAACAAACCCAACAAGGTTCTAGTGGTGAAGTCTCGGTAAGCACTGAAGGGGTTGAAGAATCAAAAAGAAATGAAATGAGAAAGGGTGAAAAGAAATAGCCCTCCAAATATTCAACCTTAGGGCAGAAACCGGGTTCAATTCATAATCTACTAGTGTTACCAGCGGTTACTAAGGTAACACTAGTATTGAAGACAAGACGTCATGGACCCAGTGACGCACTGCACTAAACTTCCCAACCACTCAAGTTCTCTTAAAAGAGTTTGTTTCATTCTCACGGGGAACCCTGTGCAATGTATCGACCGCTCATTGCGAGCTATGTTGATACCTAAAACAGGAGACACCTCCTCAGTCTCCAAGAGCGGATCAAAACGTCTAGAGCCATAAGATCATCCATAAATCTCGATAGGACACATTCCAAATATGCTTATTGTTTCACACAATGTGGAAAATAAGATAAAATATTTAGAGTCCTACGCATTATCCTTGTGGTATTGCCAGAACATCCGAGTGATATGTAAATATTCACAATGAGGATGGAAATCCTTCTAGAGCGAACATCACTCAAGCTCTTGGTAGGTGACATGTGAGATCCACCTTGGATCAATGATCAAGTGACAACTGTAAAGCAACAATGGTGGGATTCTAAACTGAATCAAACTTGTTCCAGGATATGGATTGACGGATACTTTTGCTAAAAATCTTTCAATGTGCTCACAAACTAATTTTTCGAGCACATTGATTGTGTACAATATCTTTCAAACAAAAGTATTTTTGATGGAAATGTGATTCAAAGTATAAAACTCTCGTCGTGTCTCAAAAATGTTTTTCATAGGACACGTGAGTAATTTCTATAAATCAATTTCTCATCAATCCGTGAATATCTATTCACCGATTCACTCTATCGTGTTGTCTGCTTTGAGACGTTCCGGTATGAGAACATGCTAAGTATGAAGATTCCGAAGTGGATTCTTTGGAAAATTCATTACTACAAGCTGGAAATTCCTGTCAAGGAGAGTCTTCTTTAAAAGAGACTCTACCTGATCACAGGTCGGTTTTCACAAAACCGGAGGGTAGTCTGTCCTCGCAGAACGAATGACAAAGCCATATTCGTTCTCAATCTTTATTGCTAACTGTTTTATTTCAGGGACACATATAAAGATGGCGTTGATGGCTCCAGTTTCCAGCTGAATCGGGTCAATCCATACCTCATGCTCACACATCCTCCACACTATCAATGAAGATGAGAGACTTGCTACAACAAATGTTGAGAGACTACCAACAACGTTTCCGCAACTCTGATGAAAAGGTCTCCTGATCCACAACTCCAATGCAACGTCTCCAAATACAGAAGGGTGTGAGCATGATGGTCCTTAGTCACTACATCACATGAAGGCAATACAACTATGGATGAGCTTGGAGATTTACTTTGGCTGATGATCTCAAAGGAAGCTCAAAGATCATATATCACAAAGGAATTCTAATCACAAGTTCACTTGCTTGAAGTACAAAGTGTGAAGTAAAGTGAAGAATCAGATCCTACGAGCTACAGAGACGTAAGAATGCTTAAAGACCAAAGAGCTTAATTTCAAAGGTGACCTCACTTAGGGGGAGATTGTTAGGAATACAAATATTCCTGTAAAAGTCTCGGTCACCTGATTATTGTAATAGCATTAAGTTAGCTCGTAGTTAGTTTATTTATAAGTTAGTTAGTATTAGTGTAAGTAACACCGTGGAAGAAGGACGGGTCTTCACCCACTGTATGCCTGATCCACAGCCCGGGTGTGGGCGTTTATGTTGTAAGTATAAATACCCCTCTCCACATGTGGAGAGGGTTGGACCTTCACTTAATCTCAATCTAACATTCTCTTTTCTCTCAAGGTTCCACTCTCCCTCTCTTTCTTTTAATTCCAACGCCACACACAAACCACAAGGAATCATGTTTCCAACTTAATTAGTATTCTACAACTACTATCCTAATGTATCATAAGCATACAATTGAGACATACAACTATCAAAATCAATTCATCAAGCAATAACCAATTTACCCAGGACTACATTTCCTTCCCACTTTGCATCATCAACCTGCTGATAAAGCTACAACCTCTTAAGAAACAGATGAAATTATACAACAATGAAATGCCTCATCCTCTTCATATTGAAAGCAAATAACAAATCCTATTAGGCATCATCCACACTGCTAAAATGTCCAATGGGCATACTACAAACATCCACTAGAAACCTTCATTTTGAGGTATTGACTACTGAACCATATGGAGCATAGCAAATTCCTAATTTAGTTACCCCTTCATGTAAAAACACTTAACAATAAATACAGAAACCTAAACCATTACAACTTACTTGGAAAATCCTCAAGCATTTCGTTGTATGTTTTTATCCTCACCCATTCAAGTATTTCCTCTGTTAGTTCATCGCTAACATTCTCATGCCCACTATATTTGGTTTTAATTTGCTCACCATATTTGGCTTTAACTTCCTCAATGATTTCATCTCTCAATACAACTTTTAACCAATCATTTTCCGACGAATGATCAGCCTTAGTAAACAAGGCCTTGCCTTTATCATTTTCTCCCATAGTCATTGATTGGGTTGGTGTGTAGCGAATCGAAATTAGGGTTGGGTTTGTTTGGTTTAATTGTGTGTTTTGGGAAATTAGGGGTTAGGTTTGGATTTTAATTCGGGTGTACCCCGACTGAATACGCGCCCACAAAAAACAAATATGAAGTTGTAACAAGGATCATCCCCTATGGTTTTTGTAGCATAAAAGGATATATTTGCCCTCACGTGACGCTCAAGTGACCAGAGATAACACCCAAAACTAACGACAGTCCGGTCAACTAAAAATGGACAACCAAAAGGATGGTGTACTTTTTGAGAGTTAGGACAAAACTTGCAACTTTGGGTAATCCACAAGGATGATCTTTGTAATTGACTCCAATAAAATGAGAGAAATTGAGAAAGAAAAAAGTAGTGTTACAAGTAGAGCTACACAAAGTACAAACCCAAAAGTTGTAAAAATCCTCATCCGTACTCTCGTAATCCTCATAATAATTAGGGCTCCTAACCCAAACACAAACCCTAGCTTTTCCCCCCTTTCACAAATCCAATCAATGTAATAATTCATCCCATCAATTCAACATTTTTATAACCAATTTCACATTTCAATAACCAATTTTATAAAATAAAAAATGTCAGAACCAGATATGAATCACACCCATCAAATTTACCAAAGCGTTAATTTACAACCAATCAATCTCCATCACCATCCCCACCACCATCCCCAACAACCACAACAACAAATGACCAACCCCAACAACATGGTTGACGATGTTGTTGTTCAAGAAGATGACGATGATGATGACGATGATGACGTGGCAGCTGGTGAAGAAGAATCTATTGATAACCCTCAGATTAGATATAATAATCATCATCATCATTTGAATAATAATAATAATCAGCAGATGCAGGCTCATGGTCATGGTCATGGTGGGGGTGGGATGGAGGAAATGGGTGTTAATCAGCACGCGTTGTATGTTCCGGAGAACGAGATTCAGCCCGTTAATAGTGGCGCTGGGGCGAATGGGGGTGCCGATCAGTTGACGTTGTCGTTTCAAGGGGAGGTTTATGTTTTTGACGCTGTTTCACCCGAAAAGGTTGTTATTGATTTGTTTTGATATGATTCATGGGGTGTCTGGGTTAGCTTGTTTTGATGGGCTTGTTAGCTTATTTGAATATGGGAAAGCCGATAACCGTACCCTTTTGGTTTATGAGATTGTTGATTTGAGCTTATGGCAAGCCATAAGCTTAAAGTGATAAGCTTGTTTGCAGAAAGGGTGCGATTATGAGCTTTCCATATCTCAATAAGCTGATAAGCCCATCAAATTAAGCTAATCCAGACACCCCCTTAATCAAGTCAGGACTAGTGTGCATTTTGGTGTTAACTGAATCAGGAGTAATGACTTATTGATTAAGTTATTATTATTTATTTTTTATGAATTAATCACTTATTGATTCACCAACTTAGAAAGATATTACCAGTTCATGTTTGCATTTTGACAAGGATTAGTTGTGCTTTGGATTGAATTGAATTAAGGATTTGTTGTTTAGGGAAGGGTTAATTAACCGGTAAAGTTTTCTGCTTTCGCTTTTTTAATCATAATATGGGTACTTTAGTATGTTATATGCAATTCGTCGGTAAACTTAGGGTGTTCCGCTAAATAGGTAATGTTAGTGAGGGATAGTGACGGAGATTCCTGTCATTAAACGTGTACCAATTGACTTGTTTAGCTAGTCACTCAAGTCTAGTGACCCATATTGCATGTTAGCTAGAATAGTACCCAAAGTGAGATAATAAGTGAAAGTAGAGAGCTTTATAAGTGAATTAACCCTTTATTTATGACTATTAATTATTGATCTATTTATTAATCTGCTGCTAATCTATGGAGTTATTTTATTGTTGATGGTGATTTTATAGGTGCAAGCTGTGTTATTGCTCTTGGGTGGGTATGAAGTACCAACTGGTGCCCCTACTATGGGAATCCCTCCACAGAATCAAAGGGTATACGTATTTAATAAGTGTTCTTGCAAGTTCCGGTTTTTGGGGTTTTTGTTGATTTAAGTTCTTTTGGGTCGTCTTTGTAGGCTTTGAATGAATTTCCTGCGAGGTCAAGCCAACCACAGAGGGCTGCTTCTCTGATACGGTTCAGGGAGAAGAGAAAAGAAAGATGCTTTGATAAGAAAATCCGTTATAGCGTACGGAAGGAAGTTGCACTTAGGTAGGGTTTGCTGAAATTAATTACAGGCTAATGGACGTTCTTGATTTTCTTTGCTTTCTCTGCTCTTAATATGTGTCAGAGAGTCAATATCCTCATAAGTAATGTGCATGGTTAGAATGTTTTGTATGTGATTAGATGCTCTTTGATAAATGTTGGAAATGCTCATAAAGCATAGCTTTTGAAATCCAATAATTTAAAGCTTGTGCCATAGATATTTGTATCTTGAGTGTCCATTTCTGTAGTTAAATCAACTGATAGCTCAAAGTTGTAAAATTGGCTTTTTTTGAAATTTTTGCAGCAAAAAATAGTGATAATTGGTTACATAAAGCATTTATGTGGCATGGTTAGTCATTCATGGTATTTGTACTTGCAAGTTGCAATTGTATCGACTATCGAGTTAAATGTTCAATTTGATGCAGTAATTTGAAACCATTAATCTGTCCACAACAGGTTTATTGCAAACTTCAGTTTGAAAATGTTTATTAATCACTTAAATTCAGCCATATGTCTAGTGCACTGGTCTTTACTTTTGATTAAAGATGCTGTTCTTTACAGAAGATACAAAAGGTCCAAGGTATAGGTTAATAGCTGCCTAGAAGTCAACCTATTTAGAGTAGTTAGCCTGTTATTGCTCTAAAATCACATGACACACTTGAAAATGCAAATTGCTTTTATGTTATATTACTATATATGAATCAAATTTTTGGAAGGGCCGAATTGTGAATAAGTAAATAAGTACAACCTCAATGGTTCTAACTTTCTTTGAACATATTTATAATTCCAGAATGCAGCGCAAAAAAGGTCAATTTACATCATCCAAGGCAATCAATGATGAAGCGGGTGCAGGTGCTTCAGATTGGAATGGTGGTAATGGTCAGGATGAAGAAACATTGTGAGTAGTCTTTTCGTGATTGTTTTTGAAGTTGTTTGTGTACATTTTATTTCCCTGTTTTTATCTTTTGATTCTGCTATGCTGCTTTGAATCATATTATTGTCAATTGCCACTTTTTTTGTCACTCTGCTCTCAACTGGCATGTTTATTTTAGTACCTTACTTCCTTCTGTTACATTTTTCAGATGTAGACACTGTGGGATCAGCTCGAAGTCCACTCCTATGATGCGCCGTGGGCCATCTGGCCCAAGAACTTTGTGTAACGCTTGTGGACTTAAATGGGCCAATAAGGTCTGCATCTAGATCGCTCGTTATGTTTCTGTTTTTGTTATATTTTCATGCATTAGTTATTTATTTTTTTGGAAAGTTGCCATTTGATTTTGGAAAGGCGGTGTTATGAACTTTCATGTTTTACTCTGTTAAACCTTATCTGTTACTCCCGTAGTCTCCTTGTACCTGTGGGGGTTCGGGGATCCAGCATATTGAAACTAGTTTGAACATTGGTGTATGAAAGTATATGGATATGTATCTAAAGTGCTTCTGGTGTTTGTAGTTGTAATTTTTAGATATGATGTTAAATAATTGGTTTATTGCAGCTAGTATGCAGTTGAAGTAACCCTATAGAATCAGATAATTGGAAACATCGTTTATCTCAACACTAATTGTTTTTGTTCTTGCAACTTTAAGGCTCAATAGTTTCACAATCCAAACAGCCCTCTTAAATTATAGTAGTATCATTTACATGCATAGCATAGCATTCAAGTTATGGACTTTTCGTCCTCGTACTAGTTTTGCATCTCAAGTTTTCTTGTTTTCTGGATAGATCGTGTTTAAGATCTTTTTCTCCTTGCAACAATATTAGTATTTAGAACAAACACAATGTATATGCTAATGAGATCATTTATAGGTTTCTTACGTCCTATATATTTAACTTTGCTGAAACATTACTTACGGATTTACTGGAATCTGAATCTTTAAGAATGGGATCATAACAAAATTCTGTGGGCTAGTGGGCCAAGCTATTCATTTAAGCTGTCCATGTTTTGGTTTCTTATTATATATATGATCTGGTAATCATTTTTTTTAATATCGACTTCGACAGGGAGTTCTACGAGACCTTAACAAAGTTTCTGTATCAGGGGCTCTAGACCCTACTGGAAAGACTATTGAGCAGGTAATAATCTTTTTTAGAGAGATGATATGTCGTTGGTTCCATTGATCTTGATACCACCTGGGTTTCTTTGCAGAGTGATGGGGAACCAAATGACAATAATGCTGTAAATGTGAATGCCATAATTGTCTCCAATGGAGGAGACACTTCAGCTGTGGGCGTTGAAAGGTGAGGACTTTTTTCTCTTTCCTGTTGCAGCCAATCCAGATATTGAAGAAAAAGGCATACAATAAGAGAACACATTTGATAAACTCGGTTGTCCTTACAAAGATTGTAGATATTGGTTGACGTCTTGAGGTACATGAGGTTTGCATTTTCATAGCATTTTTAGCGACTTATTTATAGGTTTTGGACATGTAATTTTCAAATTGGTATTTGTATCGTTGGCAGTTCAACTCATTAAACATGAAATACATTTGAATTGCTTATCTACTATTAGTAGGTACCATCTTAAGTGCTTGTTTGCTTTAAAAACAACAATATGAAGATAAGCACTCACATAAGCAAATCCCAAACGCCCTGTTAGAAGCCTGTGTGAAGTTGGTCAGGTAGTCTTCCTCATGTGTTTTGGGAGAGGCATTGTATGTGTTGACATTACATTTTTTTCGTGATTCTGTGGATTTAGCCTGAGTGATTGCTTGTAACAAGTTTGTTGAATACTATGATTGCAACCAGTGACGGACCCAGGAAAAATGGATGTGGGGGGCAATTTTTTTTTTTTTTTTGAACATAACAACAAAATGCAGAGAAAAAAAAAAAAAAAAAAAAAAAAAAAAAAGATCGTAATGATAAATCGAGTATTTTTACTTATAGATGAATGATTTATAAGGCTTTAGAGCGTTGGATGTTAGATTTTAGTATGTGGGTGGGGGCAATTTGAGTTTTGGGTGAGGGTCACTTTCGAAAAAAGGTCAAAATTTTAAAAAAATTACACTAAAATTTCAACTTTTTCGGCTAGCCATGGGGGGCAGTACCATATGAAAAATGGTTCCAAGTCCGTCCTTGATTGCAACCATGTATGCAAAATGGTTCTCGAGAGGCAGTACCATATGAACAGACCATGTTTAAATAGCCAGGCTTCCATACAGCCATGTTTAAACAGCCAGGCTTCCATACAGTTTTTTTTGTGATTAAACACACTGTCACTTAAGGGTGAGCAAACGGACCGGAAGGACCGGACCGACCACATTCGGTCCGGTCTCGGTCTAAGGATTTTCATAATTTCGGTCTCGGTCCGGTCTGGTCTGGTCCGGCTTAAAAACTGGACATTTAGCCTATTTGGACCGAGACCGGACCGACCATATTCGGTCCGGTCTCGGTCTAGGTTTTTTCCCGGATTCGGTCTCGGTCCGGTCCGGTTTTTGTCGGTCCGGTTCAACAAGAAAAGCAAAGCAAAATTGGTAAATTCTATTTAACTTTGGGGTGTAGAGGAACATATCTTGTTTCTGTACGGTGTACACAACAAAATGTAAATACGTAAAACAATAATTTAAAAACATTATAAACTAGAAACCACACCATACGTAGAACTAAACTGTTAGGATCCCGACTCGTTTTAGCTCTTTGGTAAAGGTCAATTCACATAATATGGTTGGGAAGTGATTAACCACACTTTAGAACTTAATCTATTTGTTTGTTTATATTTTTATTTTACACCAATTTGTATCCTAAATGTTATCCATACCCAACCGTATTATTATATTTGTTGTTAGCTTTCGAGCATCCGGATATAGTGATGGCTAAGTAAAAATGTTAAATGTATGAATAAGGTAGTGACCATCCGAGTATCAGATTAATTGACTAACGCGCCAGCAATCTGGTGTGTGAATTGGTGACCATCCGTTATGCAAATAACACGGCAGCGATCCAAGAAGCACATTAGTGACCATCCGTTAGTTGAAGCGCCGAAGACTCGTGCCAGTGATCTACTAAGTTTATGCATGAAATATTTGAACGAAGCTAGGTTAAACCCTTAAGCCTCAAAACCCTTTTTACCGCTTTAGACTTGTCATTTCTTAGCTTTAGTAGTGGAGATGTGTATCCTTGCCAAGCTTATGATAGAATATTCGTCACGACCGAGCAATTGAGCGAACTAGATTAGTTGAGAAATTGAGAGAGATATTTTATTTCTAGTTCGTTAAGTGTTTGGTTGTGTGATTATGATTAAACGAATAAATGCTTAAATATAAAAATACATCCTAATATCTTTTAAGATACATTTTCATAATTATAATCTAAGGTTTACTTGGGGACAAGTAAAGTTCAATATTAGTTTTATTAATAATAATCAATATTTAAGTATTAAATAGCAAAATTAGTTTTTATTAAGCACTACCTAGTTTTTATATTTTTCCTAGCTTTTATATAATATAAATTATTTTTAGGATTTTTTCCATAATTTTTACTGTTCATCTTCTATTTTTTATAATTTAATTAGTTTAAGTAGTAATTAATTAATAATTAGGATAATAATTAGTAAAATAATTTAAAAATACATAATATAAACTTTTTATATTTTTCTAGGATTTCTGTGATAGTTAATTAGTTTTATAAATTTTTTCCTAATTATCTAAGTCATTTTAGTATTTTTAGTAATTTAAATTAGTTTAACTAGTTTAATTAATATAATTAGTAATTAATTAATATTAAATCCACAAAAAGACCAAAAAAAATATATTTTTAGTTTCTAAATTTTTTTAAGACATTTTAGAATTTTAAAAATTAATTTGCAGTTTTCTAGCTTAAATTTGTAATATAAATCCTTTTAGTTTAAGTTAAATAGTTTTAATTAAATAATTAATTAGTTTTTATTTAAATAATTAATATTAAATAATAAAATAATCAAAAAATATTTTTCTTTTTAATTTAATTTTCTTTTAATATTTAGTTTGTAAAATTTTCATTTTCACCCCCTGTAGTTTATTTTAGCCTAAAATTCACCTTTTTCTTAGCACGTAATCGTATTTGTTTCAATTTTAATTCACGTGTATACATATCTGTTTCCTGTGCGCTTGTTATATATTGTTATCCAACTAATTCCAGTAGTGTAATTCAAATCCAAATCATCTTTGGTTACTGTCCTCAGTATCGCTGATTCCCATAAACGTTTCAAAACACCATTTCAATCTCATCGGGACATAACGACCCGAGGAAACTCTGTACTATCCACGAAGATTGGACCTAAGCTGTTTGACCATATTGACCACATCTGTGGTTGACTTTAGTTGACCATTTAGGAATCAATCAACAACTAAAAACCAAACGGTCCCTATTGCCCATGAATCCAAGTCAGGGCTGAGTCCTCTTTGTCTAAACCCTCGAAGTCAACTAATCCCAACAATAAGATGATGAGAGCTAAGGACGATGGTATCCCTCTATAGCCATGGCGCGTCTGAAATCAAAGAAAGGATAACTAACCCTACTTGTTTTAATTCCTTTTATGTAACCAATCGGTCCACAAGCTGAGCCACACTCTCAAATCAAAGAGGTCTCTTGTGGTGGTTAGCTTGTTTGGATCGAAGTCGGATTTATTGTTGTTCAAATAAGTTGTTAAATCCCTGTCCATTGATTCATTCATCTCGTGTTGTAAGGATCTTGAAACCTTTGTTTTTATGTTTTTATTCGGATACCTATATGTTCTGGTGATTTATTTGGATCTTGGTTTATTATAATTTTGTTGGTTGATGTAAAACGTTTGATGTGTTTTTTTTATATATATAATCGATTATAAGAACTTGGTGTGAATCCATTTGTGTTATTGTTACTGTGTGGTATACTAAACACTGAGAAACTAAAACTAGAACTGGAACCAGTTTAGGCTCGAAATTGGAAGTGCTATCATGCTTGGTTTACTTTTGATATCTTTTTTTCTTCTGCTTGTTTTCCGTTTTGATGTTATGGGTTGCAAACTTGGGTAGAAAACCCGTAAGGGTTCCAGGTTATGTTTACTAGTTTCACTAGAACCAGTTGACCTCGTCCTGACCTTAGGCAGAAGTTGAATCTGCTCATGTAATCTGTTGGGATAGATAGGTCCTTTGGTATCGTTTTAGTCTCGAATTGTTTTCCTTCGTGGCTCTTTTAATCTTTATGCATTGCGATGGGTTTTGTTGTTGGATTTGGTGTCGCGATCAAGTATTGGGTACACAATGATTGATAGTTTTGTTAGAAAGATAATGGTTCTTTCTTTTGTTCTATATCTGCTGTCGGGAACCCCCACCACAGTAGGGATTTGTTTTGGTTTTGCTTATTTTGCGACCAAACCTTCATACTTCACCACTAGTAAATTATAAGGTTTTCAATGTTTTAGGGTAAATGGTCTTGTTTATCCTTTGGTTGAAACCACAGTAAGCGTATGGTTTTGTTTTTACACCACAAACTACAATTTCATCTATAAAGAATGGAACGAAATTGATTTGAAATGGATTTAAATGGAGTTTTACAAAATGGTTTATGTGTTGGCTTTGTAGAGGGTCGAAACCCACAGTGGATGTACTTTGCTCTGTATTTTGTTCCTTCATTCCTTAACAAATAATGTAACCCGAGTATTCCTTTAAAACTGAAGTTGAGCCGAGCCCAGTAAACAAAGGGGCATGGGTTCATAGCCCTCAAACCAAAATAATTTGTGTCAAAACTATTTCATACTTGGGCCTCAAGCCCAATACATTAAGAGTATGTTCTGTTACTGCTTTTATGCGACTCGTCTTTACAATTCGTCTATTCGACTTCTGACTTATTAATTCACGACTCATCCCGACTCATTCGAATTATCCATTCTGATGTAATCTCATGACATACGTAAAGCTTCTTAGCACATATTTTTTAAAAATACTATACCATGGTTCATTAATTAAATATGAAGATTTTAACTTTTACTTATCTCGATAACACTAAACGTATATATGGGTCACGCCCAACTTTCGTAAAAATCCTACATACATTTAACAACTCTAATAAACGGACAATAAGCATTTTAAACAAACCTACATTTTTAAAACAAAAGTATATAGTTACTAGTTTATTTTAAATATAGATATTTTAAATAAAACCACCGTTAAAATATATATTTTTATAAATACCACTTAGTTAAATAAGTATATATACTTCTAACGTCGATGTTACCATTTATCCGCCAACGTCTAATATTATTGTTGATTATTTCCCACCTTTTGTCTTTTATTTTATTTCCAAACCAAAGAATATCCACTCTCGAGGTCATATTCGTTATACACTTCCAAGAGCCAATATACACAAACATTTAGAAAACTATTTTCAAAATTGATTGAGCCTGGACCGTCTAATTATTATTGACCAAGGTCAGCAAGTCAAAGACAGCCTAGAATCAATACTCCGTGGATAGTATAGTGTTTCCCCGGGTCGTTAAAGTCCCAGCGAGATTGAAATGGTGCTTTTGGAATCGTTTATGAGTGAGTGGGACTGAGGACAGTAGCCCAGATGATATGGAATTGATTTTGCTACTGTTATTTTGGTATTGGTGCATAAATATAATATTCACAATAATCAGATACCAGATATATGCACAAATTCACAATTAAGATCACGTATCGGACTGGAAAAGTGGGTTTTTGGTAATTATCAAACTACAGGGGGTGCTTTTGACACTTTTCAAAACTTAATATTAAAAATGAAAAAGAAATTATAAAAGTGATTAAAATAATATTAAACTATTATTTAATTAATTAAACTATTTAAAATCTAAATTAAAACCTAATTTAATTAAACTAAAAATGACAAATGATTTAAATTAAACTAAAAATTAACAAAAATATTTTCTAAACCTAAATTAGAACTTGAAGAAAGTATAAAAAATTAAAAATAATATTTTTGTCTTTTTGTGGTTTTGTTATTAATTAAAAACTATTTAACTTAATTAAACTAATTAAACTACTTTTAATTTATATTAATACTAATTTAACTTGGAAAATTAAGATAAAATTTATAAAATTACTTAACCATCACTGGAATCCTACAAAATTATAAAAACTCTAAAAATTATGTTTTAAGATTAAACAACTAATTATTTACCTATTAATTACTTAAGTCTATTTTAAACAAATAAAATAAGAAAAATAGAAAATGAACAGTAGAATCTCAAAATTTATTTTCTAAAAACTTATTATACTATATTAGAACTAGGAAAATTATAAAAACTAGATTTAACCTTATAAAAACTAATTAAGCTATTTAATACTTGATATTAATTAATAATAAAGAAAATTAAAATTAAATCTAATTAGCACTAAATGACAAAATAAAAATCTGAAAAAATTATCAAAATTACTTTACTATATAAGGTATTTAATAAAAATATAAAAACACTAGTGACTTAATTAAAATCTAAAAATGAAAATTAAAATTAACTTGAATTAAATAGAAACTATCACTTACTTTAACTTGGATTTTTTTGGATTTTTCTTTTACAGAACTACTTAACACCTTAAAATGACAAACTTTAATGAAAACACTTTTAAAATTAGCTTATAAATAAGCTGTGACACCCCCTTGTCTTAAACAGTTGACTTTGGTTGACTATTTGGTCAATCTGGGTCAAATGGCTTTGGGTGGGGTCCACAATGGTGAAATCAGATGCAAATAAGTTAGACAAACACAATTAAGCCAGAAACAACTATTAAGCAACACAAATAAGCTGATTAAAGAGAAATAAGCACTTGAGCAAAGTTAAAACTAACACAGACTTGGGACAAACTTGGTGAGCAATTGCAGGTGGGGTCCAGTTGGCTAAGGGTCAAACAAATGGTCAAAGGTGAGACTCTGGTAGGAGGGGGGTTGGAAAAACCTAAAATCTAGGAGTGTGGTCCACTGAGGTGGTCACAAAACACCACCAAAGTGATGGTGATGACTGGGTGAGCAGGGCACAACCTTGCCCTGCAGGTCACTTTGATGGTCTGTGGGACCCACTTAAGCTTCTAAACAAATTAAGCAAAAATTCAAGCTGATAGATTAGCTGATAGACTTTAACCACACAAAATTTCAAGACTTAATATCCATTACACAGCTCTCAATTAAATTTGGAAATTTGGTGAAAACCTGAGAATGCAACTTTTGACTTTTGACAAGAACACTCAAACTTTGACTTTGATGAGATTCCAATGACTCCTACTGATCCAATGTGATGTATTAAGATACACTTGAACTTAATCACTCTATATTAACTACTTAATAAGCTAATGATGTGGTTTTGGACACTAAAAACTCTCACAGTTAACTGTGAGAGAGTAATTTTTGAGTTTTTGATTTTGAACCAAAATGACAACTGGTTTAAGACTTTGAAACCAACAAATAGGACTATTGAATGCTTTCTATGCTTTTGTTGTCTTCTGAGAACCTCAACAACACACCCAACCAAACTGATCCAAACACCCCTATTGTTTGACTGTTTTGAACTTTTCAAGACAAATGGTCACTAGGGGGTACAAACTTAATTCCAAACTACAAATTATGATTATTGTAACTGGTTTTAAGTACTTAAGAATCAGATTATCTTATTACTCATACAATCTAAACACCAAAGCTAATGAGACAGTTAAAACTTATAATTTTAAGTAACTAACTATTTTAACCAACAAGCTGTAAATTTTAAGCTAAAAATTATTTAAACAATACTTAAATAACACAAACAAACAGGGATTAACAAATATAAGCAAACAATCAATTAGAAGCTAAACTAGGAATTTTAATTGAGAATTCAAATAAGCAAATCCTTACAAGGTTACCCTCAGCATGAACAGAGGGTTTTCCTATGATGCCTATCTTTAGATAGGCTATATCCAGCTCCAATCTTGCTCACCATTCCATCTTCAAACCTGAAAACTCAAATCAAACCAAACAGTTGACCATAGTTGACTTTTTTGCTTTTTTGATTATTTTCTATTGATTCTGGATTTTAGGGTCTCTACAAGCTTGACTAAGCTTTAGGGAGCTTATATGAGCCTAAATTCAATCCATAATCCCACAAACCATTAACTCTTAAACAATTCGAATTCTTAGAAAAATGAGTAAACTGCAAATATGAAAACTAAACTTGAACCTTGAAATTTTATTAATTAAAAAGATTCACAATACAAAGCTAACACTAGTACAATGCTTGAATTAGGAAATTTAACACTAATTTGCTTGGAAATTTAAATTCGACACATTTTAACTAAAATTAAACTACTACTTCTTTCTTCTTGCATCTCTTCCTTTTATAGCTGCACATTAGGGTTCCCTTGACCTCTCTGAGCATATCCCACCATCACTTGATTACTTTGGTCCACTCCTGTGTTGACACGTGTTTTTGGCGCCAAATTGCTTATCTTCAAATTGGCTCTGATAACGTGTAAGGGGAGGGAGCATTAAATGCAGAGGTGATGGGTAGGTGTAGGGGGGTGGGATGGTGATGATTGAGGTGCAAGTGGGGGTGGTGGACTGTAAAACCAGGTGGTATTGGAGCAGATGGGGTGGTAAGGGAGAGGGGTAAAAAGGGCGGTTTGGTGGTATTTGACCGAAGTCAAAGATGGACTCGGGTCAAAGAGGTAGTGGACTGGGCTGAGGGTGGGTTGTATTTATTTTGGGCCCAAAGAGTGGACTAGGCTTAGTATAGGTTTTGGTTTTATTTTATTTTGGATCCGGTTGGTTTAATTTCACAAGGACCTTTTGTGTAATTTTGGGAAAGTTGAGGGTTGGGTTTTGGCATCTTTTTAATTTGTTTCTAAGGGTATAATATGCCAATGATGAATAGTATGAGGTTTAGTTTTGAATTTTTCACTTTTAAAAACCCCAGGGACTAAATCTGCCAATTTCCCAAACTTCAGGGACCTGCCTTGTAATTTCACCAAACTTTCTACCAAGGGACCAAACCTGCCATAAGAGATTAGTGCAAGGACAAAATTTGTTTTTCTCAAAGTTTTCATATCCCAGGAACCATTTTTGACAATTTCCAGATTTCAGGGACTAAACTTGACATTTTGTGAAACTTTTCACCAAAGGACTAATTATGTAACTTTTTGATTTATAAGGGCCTTTGGTGACTTTTTCAAGTTTTTGGAATGACCAGGGACTAGATTTGACAACTTTTGAAAGTTGGGGGACTGAAACTGCCAATTATGCAAACTTTGTGCGTTTTTCATCTGTTTTTGGTATTTTTGCATTTGAGACATGTAAAACACTTTCCTGGGATATTTTCACTATTTTGATTCATTATTGAGTGTTTTTGGATGTTTTGGCAGTTCAGAATTAGTAAAAATGATGAGTATTTACACACTCATCAATCCCCCACACTAAAACATTGCTAGTCCCTAGCAATCTTTTGAGAAAAACTTAATGGATTTGAAACTCTTTACCAAAAGCCATCACTTCTGGAGTAGCCAGGTGTAAGAACTGTGGCACACCTGATAACTGTGTGATTTTGAGCAAACCACCAGCTGTCAACGGATTTGATTTGTCTTTACCAAAAGCCGTTTGCTTCTGGACTAGCCAGCATCTTGATGGACTAAGTCAACATCTTGGTGAGCTGAATACCAATTATGGATTTTCCACTGCCTTTACCACAAGCCATAATCTTGTGGGCTAGCCAACTCATTTGCTTATGAGGATGCGGGGGAGCTGAGGAACCATGCAATTTTTGGCAAACTGCCAGCCATCAACGGGTTTGAGATGTCTTTACCAAGAGCCGTTTGCTCCTGGACTAGCCAATCCCTTTGTCATTTAGACTTTGGCGGACTGATAACCACAAAAATTTTGGAATAAAGTGAAAAATTTTGATTTTTTTTTTTTTTTTTTTGCCTAAAATGGGGGTACTTGGAAAGTTTTGTGATAAAATTCGTAAGAATTTCCCCCCCCCCCCCCCCCCCCCCCACACTAGAACTGAATATTGTCCTCAATATTCAAAGTCCCGGCTATTATGCCGAATCTCTGAACGGGAAAAGCTAATATTCGATTCTAACTGTGGAAATTTCTATTTTTCACTTTATTTTATCTGTACATACAATTTTTTTTTTTTTTTTATTATTATTATTATTTTTTTGAATCACTACCTCCCAGGCTTGTGTTAGGTTTACCACGCTAGCTAATCACTTGTGAATGATTAACTGTAATAAATTTGCCCTAACAGCCCGGAAGTTGAATGATAAAGTTTATAATATACATACACATCCCAGGTTTGTGTCAAGTTTACCACGCTAGCTAATCACTTGTGAATGATTAACTGTAGTAAATTCGCCCTGACAGCCCGGGAGTTGAATAATAAAGTATATAATATACATACACTTCCCAGGCTTGTGTCAGGTTTACCACGCTAGCTAATCACTTGTGAATGATTAACTGTAGTAAATTTCCCTGACAGCCCGGGAGTTGAATGACATAATATACATACAAAACATGTTTATTGAATTTTGAAAAATATTTACTTTTGAAACGGTGGGGGATGGCCACTCCCCCACACTAGGGTGGTAGAAAGTAGAAAGAAGTCAGAAATATGGGTGAAAACCCATATATGCTGCTAATTTTTGTTCACCGAGTCACTAGCTTGACTCGATCCCCGAATTCATTGGTCCATGGGGAAAGTTTGGAGATCCGGGACAACCATGGGTGGTGTGTCCTCTCCAAAATAATGTTTCAATCTGTGACCATTCACTTTGAAGTTGGGACCTTCGGGTTGAGATAACTCAACAGTCCCGTATGGGTATACTTTAGCAATAGTGAATGGTCCAGTCCATCGGGTTTTTAATTTCCCCGAGAAGATCTTTAATCTGGAATTGAAAAGAAGGACTCTGTCACCGACGTTGAAAACTCGGTTCTTAATCTTAGAGTCGTGAATCTTCTTTGTCTTTTCTTTGTAGATCAAAGAGTTCTCGTAGGCTTGATCACGAAGTTCGTTTAATTCATTGATTTGAACCTTACGGTGATCACCCGCTTTATGAAGGTCGTAGTTAGCATGTTTCAAGGCCCAGTAGGCTTTGTGCTCGAGCTCGATCGGTAAATGACACGCCTTCCCGTATACAAGCTTGTATGGAGTACACCCGATGGGTGTTTTGTAAGCTGTACGGAAGGCCCAGAGTGCATCATCCAGTTTATCTGACCAGGAAGCACGGTTTTCACCTACTGTCCTCTCAAGAATCCGTTTTATACCACGGTTGGAAACCTCCACCTGCCCACTTGTTTGGGGGTGATATGCGGTGGAAAGACGATGAGTAACACCGTACTTAAGCATGACTTTTGCAAATTGATCATTGCAAAAGTGAGTACCGCGATCACTAATGATGGCACGTGGGGTTCCAAAACGAGCAAAGAGGGATTTCAAGAATTTCACAACTACTCGGGCATCATTAGTGGGTAAGGCCTTAGCCTCAACCCATTTTGACAAGTAGTCAACAGCCACGAGTATGTATTTGTTTCCACGAGAAGATGGGAATGGCCCCATAAAGTCAATGCCCCAGACGTAAAAAATTTCACAAACTTGAATAGCATTTTGCGGCATTTCGTTCTTTTGTGAAATATTCCCGTGACGCTGACAAGCATCACAGGCTTTGACTAACTCGTGGGCATCCTTATAGATTGTGGGCCAATAGAAACCGGAATCAAACACCTTTTTAGCGGTGTAGTTAGGACTATGGTGGCCCCCTGTGGGTCCAGCATGGCAAGCCTTGAGAATATCGGTGGCTTCCTGTCCGTATACACATCGCCTGATGACTTGATCGGCACAGATTTTGAAGAGGAAGGGGTCGTCCCAGAAATAATGTTTAACGTCTTTGAAGAATTTTTTCTTTTGTTGGGACGTCAACCCCTTCACGATGAAGTTACCCGCATGGTAATTTGCAAAGTCGGCAAACCATGGGGTAGTAGAGTCACCACGAAAAGCAACCGCATTGAGTGTCTCGAGAGGAAATGTTTCATTTATTTCCTTTTTCTCGGACACATCTTGATGAGGGTTCTCTAATCGTGAGAGATGATCAGCAGCCAGGTTCTCGGCTCCTTTTTTATCACGAATAATGATATCAAATTCCTGAAGGAGGAGAACCCAACGGAGAAGCCTCGGCTTTGCATCTTGCTTTGCAAATAGGTACTTCAAAGCCGAGTGATCCGTATACACTACGCATTTGGTCAGGATCAAGTATGACCGGAATTTCTTAAAGGCATACACCACAGCTAGGAGTTCTTTTTCAGTGGTGGTGTAATGTCCTTGAGCCTCGGTCATAGTCTTACTTGCGTAGTGTATAGGCTGAAAGTATTTTGCTTTACGTTGCCCCAAGACCGCACCTATGGCAAAATCACTAGCATCGCACATAAGCTCAAAAGGTAGGTCCCAATCGGGGGCAACAAGAATCGGTGCCTCGGTAAGCTTTTTCTTTAATGTTTCAAAAGCTTCGATGCACTCAGGAGAAAAGATGAAAGGAGCATCCTTCTCGAGGAGATGGGTCATAGGCCGAGCAATCTTAGAAAAATCTTGGATAAACCTACGGTAGAAGCCGGCATGACCCAAAAAGCTCCTAACACCTTTTACGGTGGTGGGATGAGGCAATTTAGCAATGACATCGATTTTGGCTTTATCAACCTCAATCCCGTTCTTTGAAATTTTATGGCCGAGGACTATGCCCTCTTTAACCATAAAGTGACTCTTCTCCCAGTTGAGACTCAAATTCGTTTCTTTGCAACGTTTAAGCATTTGTTCCAAGTGGGAGAGACAGGTCTGGAATGAATCCCCGATGACTGAAAAGTCATCCATGAATACCTCCATAGTTTTCCCGATCATGTCGGAAAAAATAGACATCATGCACCTCTGGAACGTGCCTGGTGCATTACATAAGCCGAAAGGCATACGTCTGTAAGCAAAAGTTCCGTAGCGGCATGTGAAGGTAGTCTTCTCTTGATCCTGGGGATCAATGGGGATTTGGAAGTAACCCGAGAAGCCATCGAGGAAGCAGTAGTATTCATTCCCCGCAAGTCTTTCGAGCATTTGGTCCATAAAAGGGAGAGGAAAATGGTCTTTACGGGTGGCTTCATTCAACTTTCGATAGTCAATACAAACACGCCAACCCGTGACCAAACGAGTTGGAATCAACTCGTTATCCTCGTTGGTGACAACGGTAATGCCACCCTTTTTAGGGACACAATGAACTGGGCTAACCCAAGGACTGTCAGATATAGGGTAAATCAATCCCGCATCAAGAAGTTTAAGAACTTCTTGTTTGATAACTTCATGGATTTTGGGATTTACCCTTCTCTGATGTTGCACAGCTGGCTTAAAGTCATCCTCCATTAAGATTTTATGAGTACAAAAGTTCGGGCTTATGCCCTTAATGTCGGAGAGTTTCCAAGCAATTGCTTGCTTGTTTGACTTAAGAACCTTTAGGAGTGCAGCCTTTTCCTCAACTTTTAAGTCCTTAGCAATAATGACGGGTAATTTATCATCACCCTCCAGAAATGCATATTCTAGATGAGGAGGCAAGTCCTTGAGCTCAACCTCGGGAAAGTCTTCAGTTATTTCAACATTTTTGACTTCCGCTTTATGAAGTATTTGTGGAGATGGAGAGGGTGAAGGATCGTCATTTAACAATCTTTCAAGGAGAAGAATGTCCCCCTCCGGGTCAAGATAGTTTTCATCAACCCCATCGGGGATTGAGCTATCCTGAGCAAGAAAAGCCTCGAGCTCTTCCAGAAGGAAGTCACTTCCCTCAAACGGAGTGAGGGAAGGGGAAGAGTCGGAAATGATAGGGTCAGTAGAAAGACTGCCACTGGATGAGAAACCAAGGACCTCTTGAGAATACTCCTCAGACGCAACATCGATGATGTCAATTCGGTTAACCGTTTCTGCGTCATAGTTGGAGGAGTATCTTGAAGTCTGATCAAGATTGAATGTAATGGCTTCGCCACCAACACGTAGAGTGATTTCTTCTTCGAATACATCGATTAAAGCACGACCCGTTCTTAAGAATCCCCTCCCGAGAATGAGAGGGACTCGTGGGTCAGCATCGAAATCAACAATCACGAAATCTGCCGGAAAATGGAACTTTCCTACTTTCACGAAGATATCTTCGGCAATGCCGAGAGGACGGGATATAGTACGGTCTGCAAGCTCGAGTGTCATGCAGGTCGGAGTGAGAGCAGGAAGTGAGAGTCTTTTCCAGACTGTGTAAGGCATCAGGTTAATGCTTGCGCCAAGATCGGCCAAGGCAAAGCATTCAACCATCCCCGGGAAAATACAAGGAATGAGAAATTTCCCGGGATCCCCAAGCTTCTCGGGAAGCTTTTTCAAGAGCACTGCTGAGTAATGTTCATTAAGAGGAGTTTTTGCCATCTCACAAAGTTTTTGTTTGTTGCTTATCAGATTTTTGATT
This sequence comes from Artemisia argyi, assembly GCA_030686995.1. Classification (NCBI taxonomy): domain Eukaryota; kingdom Viridiplantae; phylum Streptophyta; class Magnoliopsida; order Asterales; family Asteraceae; genus Artemisia; species Artemisia argyi. The sequence goes on from CM060709.1 coordinate 278,960,373, forward strand.
GTCGAAGCAAACTTAGGCATGAGAAGAAGAGCGTCCGCGAAGCTAATATCAAAGTGTAATTCTTGGAAAATTTGATAAAATTTTTCCATCTGATGGTTAGCTTTTTCGCGGTTCTTTTGTTCACTCAATCGTGAAGGATATGGAATTGATGGCTTAGGATCATTCTTTGGGATTTCATCAGAACTCACAGGGGGATCAAATACAACTTTCGGCTTACGAGCCGGGACCGGGACAACTTGAGGGTGGACGTTGTTGATACCTCCGTTATTAGTAGGAAGTACCTTGTCCGTAGTGACCTCAGGTTCACGTTCCGCTACCTTAGGAGGAGAAGAAGAGGTAGAAGGAATCGAGGGTCCATTGTAAGATGTCCCACTTCGGGTGGTGATCGCTTTGACATCGCCCCTCGGGTTAGCGATCGTGTTGCTCGGTAATGTACCCGGGCCCGAGGGTCGATCATTTAAAGACTTCTGAAGTTCAGAGATCGTCTTGATCAATAACCGATTCGTTTCCTCTTGTGCTTTCATGAATTGTTTAATCTCAGCATCGGAGGAAGAAGGGGGTGGAACAACGTTTTGATTTTGAACAGGGGGATTTTGAACACGGTTGTTTTGAAAATTCCCTTGATTTTGATTGTTGTTACCCTGAAAAGTGTTTCTCTGATTGAAATTACCCTGATTTTGGTTTCTTTGAAAATTTCCTTGAAAACCTTGATTTTGATTGCCATTTTGAAAATTGTTTTGATTAAACTGGCCTTGATTTTGGTTCGGGTTTTGGAAATTTGAGTTTTGACCTTGGTTAAAATTCTGATTCGAGTTACGGTTTTGATTTTGATTAAAACCGGGAGGTCCGAGAAAATTGTTGGAACGATAGCTTAAGAGATTACGGTCCCCTTGCGGTTGGTAAGAATTACCCCCCGTATTGTAGGAACCGTGAGCAGCATATACGTTCTCTGGAGGAAAGTCAGCAGTAGCTGGACACTCGGAATACAGATGAGGGCCCCCACAAGTTTCACAACTTCGGGCCACGGCTTTCACTTGTTGATTTTGAACCTGATGTTGTATTGTTTGGTTCATCCTCAACACAGCCGTAGAAATATCATCCATCTTTTTGGTAAGAGCTATTATTTCAGGAGATGATGATGAGGGAGTAACAGAATTACATGACGCATCCCTCTCCGCAGAGGAATCCCAAAAGTTATGATGGGCAGTCATGTTCTCGATTAAGTCATAGCACTCCTCGGGACGCCTTTTCATAAAGGTCCCACCAGCAGCAGCATTGAGAATATCTCGGTGCCTCAATGTCAGACCATTATAGAAGGTATCTATGATAGTAACTTGCAACATATTGTGGTTAGGGCACCGATCAATGGCTAGCTTATAACGTTCCCAAGCCTCAAAAAGAGACTCATCGGGACGTTGCCGGAAGTTGCTGATATCATTTCGTAACTTGGTAACCATGGATGGTGGAAAATATTTTGCTAAAAACTTGGTTACCATTTCATCAAAGGTTCGAATAGAATTCCTTGGAAGTCGGTCAAACCATGCAGTGGCATGATGAGTGAGAGAATAGGGGAAGAGGTACAGCCGAAGGGCATCATCGGTGACACCATGCTGTTTCATGCTTTGGGTGACCGTAAGATATTTGTCAAGATGCTTGTTAGCATCGTCACCCCGGTAATCCGTGAAATTGACACGAATTCTGGACTTGTTGGATCATGTGGTGCTTGAGGCCAAAGTCCGCAGCCCCAATAGTGATTGGTGCAATAGGCCCACCCCGCCCTTGCATGGTAGGCTGGCACAGTTCCTCCATCGTTCGGAGATCGGGAACTGGCTCATCCCTGGGAGGGTCAGGGGGTGGTAAAGGTGGTGGTGGCCCAGCGGCCATTTCGGTCTTTGATTCTTGTGTGTCAGAACGTAGCTCGTGTACGTTTTTCTGATGTTTACGTTTTGTTTGTGACCGAGTGCGCATGCACTAAAAACAATTTTTCAAAACAAGATCGAGGCAAAACCACAGTGAACTTAAACCAGCAATCACAAGTGAATGGCTTCTTTGAAAAAGGTACACCACTCACAGGGATATAAAGGCAAGTTTTAATCTTAAGTTTGGGAACTTATTATGGGTTTATTAATTAATTTTTGAAAAACTGCTTTAGGCTTATGGGTGTGTGTGCAGAAAACTTGGGAAATATTTTTGGAACTGATTCGTTAACCGAAATCGTCCCTTTAAGATTACTCGCAGGCTGGCGGGAGGAAAAAATGGATTCCTCTTCAGTTCGCAATTTAATGTCAGAACTTACCTTAAACCAACTGTTTCAGGTTGTAATCTTAAAGAACACGAAGTAATTTAACTTCACAGTTTGTTTTTGATTGTTTTTAATTTTTTTGGTGTTTTTCAACACTTCAGGAGAAGTGTTAATGAACGTTTTTCTGATATGATTATGTTTTTACAAAAACTTTTTACAGGGAGGGTTTTGAAAACCACTAAACTTAAAACGATTTTATAAAACACGCAACAACCTCCCCGGCAGCGGCGCCAAATTTTGATTGAGCCTGGACCGTCTAATTATTATTGACCAAGGTCAACAAGTCAAAGATAGCCTAGAATCAATACTCCGTGGATAGTATAGTGTTTCCCCGGGTCGTTAAAGTCCCAGCGAGATTGAAATGGTGCTTTTGGAATCGTTTATGAGTGAGTGGGACTGAGGACAGTAGCCCAGATGATATGGAATTGATTTTGCTACTGTTATTTTGGTATTGGTGCACAAATATAATATTCACAATAATCAGATACCAGATATATGCACAAATTCACAATTAAGATCACGTATCGGACTGGAAAAGTGAGTTTTTGGTAATTATCAAACTACAGGGGGTGCTTTTGACACTTTTCAAAACTTAAAATTAAAAATGAAAAAGAAATTATAAAAGTGATTAAAATAATATTAAACTATTATTTAATTAATTAAACTATTTAAAATCTAAATTAAAACCTAATTTAATTAAACTAAAAATGACAAATGATTTAAATTAAACTAAAAATTAACAAAAATATTTTCTAAACCTAAATTAGAACTTGAAGAAAGTATAAAAAATTAAAAATAATATTTTTGTCTTTTTGTGGTTTTGTTATTAATTAAAAACTATTTAACTTAATTAAACTAATTAAACTACTTTTAATTTATATTAATACTAATTTAACTTGGAAAATTAAGATAAAATTTATAAAATTACTTAACCATCACTGGAATCCTAAAAAATTATAAAAACTCTAAAAATTATGTTTTAAGATTAAACAACTAATTATTTACCTATTAATTACTTAAGTCTATTTTAAACAAATAAAATAAGAAAAATAGAAAATGAACAGTAGAATCTCAAAATTTATTTTCTAAAAACTTATTATACTATATTAGAACTAGGAAAATTATAAAAACTAGATTTAACCTTATAAAAACTAATTAAGCTATTTAATACTTGATATTAATTAATAATAAAGAAAATTAAAATTAAATCTAATTAGCACTAAATGACAAAATAAAAATCTGAAAAAATTATCAAAATTACTTTACTATATAAGGTATTTAATAAAAATATAAAAACACTAGTGACTTAATTAAAATCTAAAAATGAAAATTAAAATTAACTTGAATTAAATAGAAACTATCACTTACTTTAACTTGGATTTTTTTAGATTTTTCTTTTACAGAACTACTTAACACCTTAAAATGACAAACTTTAATGAAAACACTTTTAAAATTAGCTTATAAATAAGCTGTGACACCCCCTTGTCTTAAACAGTTGACTTTGGTTGACTATTTGGTCAATCTGGGTCAAATGGCTTTGGGTGGGGTCCACAATGGTGAAATCAGATGCAAATAAGTTAGACAAACACAATTAAGCCAGAAACAACTATTAAGCAACACAAATAAGCTGATTAAAGAGAAATAAGCACTTGAGCAAAGTTAAAACTAACACAGACTTGGGACAAACTTGGTGAGCAATTGCAGGTGGGGTCCACTTGGCTAAGGGTCAAACAAATGGTCAAAGGTGAGACTCTGGTAGGAGGGGGGTTGGAAAAACCTAAAATCTAGGAGTGTGGTCCACTGAGGTGGTCACAAAACACCACCAAAGTGATGGTGGTGACTGGGTGAGCAGGGCACAACCTTGCCCTGCAGGTCACTTTGATGGTCTGTGGGACCCACTTAAGCTTCTAAACAAATTAAGCAAAAATTCAAGCTGATAGATTAGCTGATAGACTTTAACCACACAAAATTTCAAGACTTAATATCCATTACACAGCTCTCAATTAAATTTGGAAATTTGGTGAAAACCTGAGAATGCAACTTTTGACTTTTGACAAGAACACTCAAACTTTGACTTTGATGAGATTCCAATGACTCCTACTGATCCAATGTGATGTATTAAGATACACTTGAACTTAATCACTCTATATTAACTACTTAATAAGCTAATGATGTGGTTTTGGACACTAAAAACTCTCACAGTTAACTGTGAGAGAGTAATTTTTGAGTTTTTGATTTTGAACCAAAATGACAACTGGTTTAAGACTTTGAAACCAACAAATAGGACTATTGAATGCTTTCTATGCTTTTGTTGTCTTCTGAGAACCTCAACAACACACCCAACCAAACTGATCCAAACACCCCTATTGTTTGACTGTTTTGAACTTTTCAAGACAAATGGTCACTAGGGGGTACAAACTTAATTCCAAACTACAAATTATGATTATTGTAACTGGTTTTAAGTACTTAAGAATCAGATTATCTTATTACTCATACAATCTAAACACCAAAGCTAATGAGACAGTTAAAACTTATAATTTTAAGTAACTAACTATTTTAACCAACAAGCTGTAAATTTTAAGCTAAAAATTATTTAAACAATACTTAAATAACACAAACAAACAGGGATTAACAAATATAAGCAAACAATCAATTAGAAGCTAAACTAGGAATTTTAATTGAGAATTCAAATAAGCAAATCCTTACAAGGTTACCCTCAGCATGAACAGAGGGTTTTCCTATGATGCCTATCTTTAGATAGGCTATATCCAGCTCCAATCTTGCTCACCATTCCATCTTCAAACCTGAAAACTCAAATCAAACCAAACAGTTGACCATAGTTGACTTTTTTGCTTTTTTGATTATTTTCTATTGATTCTGGATTTTAGGGTCTCTACAAGCTTGACTAAGCTTTAGGGAGCTTATATGAGCCTAAATTCAATCCATAATCCCACAAACCATTAACTCTTAAATAATTCGAATTCTTAGAAAAATGAGTAAACTGCAAATATGAAAACTAAACTTGAACCTTGAAATTTTATTAATTAAAAAGATTCACAATACAAAGCTAACACTAGTACAATGCTTGAATTAGGAAATTTAACACTAATTTGCTTGGAAATTTAAATTCGACACATTTTAACTAAAATTAAACTACTACTTCTTTCTTCTTGCATCTCTTCCTTTTATAGCTGCACATTAGGGTTCCCTTGACCTCTCTGAGCATATCCCACCATCACTTGATTACTTTGGTCCACTTCTGTGTTGACACGTGTTTTTGGCGCCAAATTGCTTATCTTCAAATTGGCTCTGATAACGTGTAAGGGGAGGGAGCATTAAATGCAGAGGTGATGGGTAGGTGTAGGGGGGTGGGATGGTGATGATTGAGGTGCAAGTGGGGGGTGGTGGACTGTAAAACCAGGTGGTATTGGAGCAGATGGGGTGGTGAGGGAGAGGGGTAAAAAGGGCGGTTTGGTGGTATTTGACCGAAGTCAAAGATGGACTCGGGTCAAAGAGGTAGTGGACTGGGCTGAGGGTGGGTTGTATTTATTTTGGGCCCAAAGAGTGGACTAGGCTTAGTATAGGTTTTGGTTTTATTTTATTTTGGATCCGGTTGGTTTAATTTCACAAGGACCTTTTGTGTAATTTTGGGAAAGTTGAGGGTTGGGTTTTGGCATCTTTTTAATTTGTTTCTAAGGGTATAATATGCCAATGATGAATAGTATGAGGTTTAGTTTTGAATTTTTCACTTTTAAAAACCCCAGGGACTAAATCTGCCAATTTCCCAAACTTCAGGGACCTGCCTTGTAATTTCACCAAACTTTCTACCAAGGGACCAAACCTGCCATAAGAGATTAGTGCAAGGACAAAATTTGTTTTTCTCAAAGTTTTCATATCCCAGGAACCATTTTTGACAATTTCCAGATTTCAGGGACTAAACTTGACATTTTGTGAAACTTTTCACCAAAGGACTAATTATGTAACTTTTTGATTTATAAGGGCCTTTGGTGACTTTTTCAAGTTTTTGGAATGACCAGGGACTAGATTTGACAACTTTTGAAAGTTGGGGGACTGAAACTGCCAATTATGCAAACTTTGTGCGTTTTTCATCTGTTTTTGGTATTTTTGCATTTGAGACATGTAAAACACTTTCCTGGGATATTTTCACTATTTTGATTCATTATTGAGTGTTTTTGGATGTTTTGGCAGTTCAGAATTGGTAAAAATGATGAGTATTTACACACTCATCAAAAATGCAGTCACACAAGCAACAATAGCACAACACTTTAAAACTTTGAGTTTGTTTTAAATTCGTTGAGTCTTAAACTTAAGCTATGAACTAAATCATGCCTTACTAATCTAGGTCACGTGTTGGTGCCGAACACTATATGATTTATTGCACTAATTGACTGCTATATTGCTGAGGTGAGTTTATAACCCAACTTTTCTTATACTTGTTTTACAACTATGGGGTGAGAAACATGCAAAACGTTTTTTGGACCATAATACTATTTTATTTTCTCAAAACTATTGCGTAGTTAGCCTAAGCCCCTGAACCCACTGTTATGCCCACCTTCATGAATCGTTAATTCCCGCTAGGAAGCGTGATTGATATAAATAGATCTATTGGGGGTGACTCCCCCCGTTCAGTTGGCCAGACGGGTCAATGCGGGCGTATACCAAGTCGGATTACGAGTGTATTGGGTTAAACACTCGATATGGGCCCCTATGATTATTATATATGTGCTACATTGTAGCGCACTGAACTGTCGAGCTTCAGTTGCATGAACTTAGTGCTAGCGTGATAGACTATTTTGCATGACATTATATGCGTTGTAATGTTCGTACACAAAACTATTGGTCCAACTTATTACTCTACTGCTAAACCTATAGACTCACCAGCTTTTTGCTGACTTTTAGCATGTTTTTCTCAGGTGTTTAATCTGCTTGAATGGTACAAGGTATGGCATGGCAAGGGTCATAGACTATCTTCTAAAGTGTCTTTACGCATAACTATGACTTGTTGTATGGGACAACTAAACTCATGGGCCTTATTTTCTGAACTTGAAACTTTATTGTAAACTCTATTTAACTTGGATGAATGTATTTAAACGCAGTATGTATTCCGTTCTTTATTATCTTGTGTTGTGATTTTCAATTTAGTAGCACCCCATGACCCGTATGCTTCCGCGACTATTAAATTTGGGGTTGTTACAATTGGTGTGACGTGGACCCCATTGTTTTACATTTGGTCTATGAGTGTGTGGGGGTATTTTAGTGGGGTGTATTTGTATAAAGTGAGTATTTTAATGAAATATGAGGATAAGATGACCATGTCCACAAATAAGTGAGTGGGAGTGAGAGGGTAGTGAGAGGAGAGAGAAAGCTAAGGTGGTGCTGAGATGTAAGATGAGAATGTATTTGCATTGATTTTTAGTCTAAGAGCAATAGGTACCTACTTGTGCCGTCGTGGTTAAAATGCTTCCATATAAGCACATTTTCCTAGAACACAAAAATCATTACAACACAAAAAACACCCCTCCCTCTTATCACACCAGGTGCCATGATGCACCCCTGGACCCTGTATTTTTTATTTTACTTTTTCATTATTAAAATAAAATAACACATTAAACTAAAATTAAAATTTCATTAATAAAAAAATACATTTAAAAAAGTACATAAAATTTTAAAGACTTAAAAAATAAAAACAAGACATAGAAATAAAAGTACGTAAACTAAACTAGTTTCATCCAAAAATTGGGCCCGGATTCGGTCTTTAAGCTCCTGGATTCTAGCCGCGTTTTCCAGATTCATCTTGCTGGTGTCCGTATCAAGCATCATTAAGTCCTCGTTCCTTTTTTGAGCTTTGAAAACTTCAACTCTAGCCATAGTCTTTTGTTTAATTCTTTCCATCTTCGCCTCAATGTCTAAAGTTAATTATTGTTGCATCAATTCTGAAACTTGTCTTGTGAACCAGAAGTGGCGGATGAGTTTGTAGATCATTGACTTTTAGACTTTCATTCTTTGCTGGGTCAACGCGACAAAGCATCATCTCCAAAAAGCTCGGGTGCTTCTTCGATTAGCCATCCTTGGTTTATTCTTTTTTTGTGTCAAATCACATTTTTTTTTTCATTTGTATTTGTCTCTCAAAAAACCCCAGGCACTTTTGTAAGGAAAAATTTTCTTCTCAATGTCTTATACAAAATTTGAACCCGGGACAACAAATCTTCATCATTCTCACCGCTAAGAGAGTTGGTTTGGTCGACAAGTGAGTGAGACTTCTCCATTTCTCGGTTCATCGGAGTCCTTTTTCCCTTTAACATGTTCTTGTTACGCTATTTCAAACCATTAAGCTTGCCTTGCGCATGATATTTGTCGAGAACTTTGTACCAAAACGTGTCATTGTTTTGGTCGCTCCTGACTTGCGCATTTTCGAAAACTTGTATTTAACATTCCACCAAAATTCTCCTCCGTTTGGGTCCAAAGTGAAGGATCAATTTTCTTATCACGGGATTTCTTGGCTTTGGACTTGCAAAATTTTTTGGTGACGACGGCCCCGTGTCGGCTTCTTGAGGTTGTCGGGTAAATTGGGGTGGTGGGGATTGTTGGGAAAATTAGGATTGGTATAGTGTTTGTTGTTGGAAAATTTGGGTTTGGGATTGTTGTTATAGGGTGAATTGGTCGGGTGTAAAGTTGGTGAATGGTTTATTAAAAGTGGCGAATTGGTTTGGGATTTGATTGAAGTTGGCGAATGATGGAAGTTGGTTGGTGTTTGAAGTGATGAAATTTGTAGATGATGGTGTGTTTGGATTAGAGGAAGATGAGGAATCTTTATTTGGTTTTGCTAGTCGTTGAGCATGATGTTGACTCATTATTGATTGAGATTCCTTTTTGTTTGTTAATAAGAGAATTATAGAGAAGTTTAGAGATATAAGTGAATTTGGAAGTGTGAAAAAAAATAAGAGTTATGAAGTATTTGTGGGGTTTTTAAAAGATGAAATTTGGGAAAAAGTTAGTATTATGGACAATAAAATGCCAGTAAAAGAGGTGTTTATTATTTTGTCTGTTGCATAATGTTTAGAAAGAAAAAATAAAATAAAATATATGGGACCGTTAAGGCTAGCAATGAATACGCCAAACTCGAAAACGTCACATTTAGTGTGGGTCTCACGTTTTTCACCGTGAGCCGAAGACGTAACATATCGGCTGGTTTAAAGATGACCATATCTTCTTTACGTTATGTTCTCGAGTAAGAGCTAAGTAAGAAAATAAAAGAAAACAGAAGATGTTGTGTTCTCGAATAACATTCAAGAAGAAAAAAAAAGAAAAGAAAAAGGAATGAAAGTAAGTCATATTTTGTTGATTTTTAAAGTAAATATTTTTTCAAAATTAAAAAAAAAAAAAAAAAAAAATTACTTTACATTTCGTTAACAATAAAATAAAACTCAAAAACACATCCTAAAAAAAATATATATAATAATAATAATAAAAAAAAAAAAAAGGAGAAAGAAAAAAAAACCCCGAAATGTCGTTTATATTTCCAGCTCGGTTGATCTCGAAACTTTTTAAACGAATATAAAAACAGATATTTTTGGTCCAAGTTACCACAACATTTATAAAACCCACACTTTTTTCCTTTCCTTTAAACTCCAGAATCTCCCCCAACTTTAATTCAAACAAACCCACACTTTCTCTCCACCTCCTCACACACACACACACACACACACTAGGGTTTCATTTCATCTTCAAATCACAATGACAGACGAACAACCACCACCGTCATCCACCGCCGCCACGTCACCACTCGGCCACAACGTCATCCCAATAGTCAACAAGCTACAAGACATTTTCGCTCAATTAGGCAGCACATCCACAATCGAGCTACCACAAGTAGCTGTTGTAGGTAGTCAAAGCAGTGGCAAGTCTAGTGTACTTGAAGCGCTTGTAGGACGTGATTTTTTACCGAGAGGATCGGATATTTGTACGCGAAGGCCGCTTGTGCTTCAGCTGCTGCAAACGAAGCGCAAACCGGACGGTGCGGCGGATGAGGAGTATGGAGAGTTTTTACATGTGCCTGGGAAGAGGTTTTATAATTTTAACGATATTCGGAAAGAGATTCAGGTATTGCGCCTTTTACGATTATATTATGATTATAATTGTGTATCGTTAATTGTTTTGACCTCGATATATAGAGCATTTATAGTTACAGATAATATTTTGTGATAATTTGAGTTTGTTTGCCGGATTTGTAACGAGATTAGAATGATATCGGATTAGATTGAAGTATGTGACTAGTGGCACTTAGCGTAGTTTTGTATTGTTAGCTGGTCTGACCTCGAACTGGTATGTTTAGTTTAACATTTACGATATTTGTTAGTGGATTGACAGATGTGGTGTTTGTTGTATTAAATTATGAATTAACTTTCCTTGATGATTCAAGGTCTTTTGCCGGCCTTAGAACGATGTGGAATTAGATTTGCTAAGTTTAGAGAACCCGAACTATATGACTAGTTGCACCTTGTGATTGTTTGGATATTTGTCAGTGGATTGAGAGATATAGTATTTGCTGTTTTAAATATGAACTAGTGTTTATTACTCGACGTGTTTTATCGGAGTTATAATAAGATTAAAATGATATTGGATTAGAATTTTTAAGTTCAGATAACTTGAATTATATGACTAATGGCACCTGGTTATACTTGTGTATTGTTGATGGTCGAGATAGATGACAGGGCCTTTTTCCCCTCTAACTGACCGGGAGGGCAATCTTTTGAATGTTGAAGTGGTGTGTTGACATTTAGGATATTTGTTTATAGATTGATAGATGCGTTATTTGTCATTCTAATAGATACATGATTTGAAGTTTATGTAGTAAGTTTCAAATGATATTCGATTAGATTTGTTATGATTAGTGAACTCGAATGATATGACTAGGTGGCACCTGATTAAGTTATGTTTTGTTAACTATTTTGACCACAAACTGGTATAGATAACGCATAGGATATTTGTTAATGGATTGAGGGATGCAGTATTTGTTTCTGTAAAATATGAATAAATGTTTCGTGATAATTTGAAGTCTTTTGCTGGCTGTAAAACAAGATTAAAATGATATTGCATCTGATTAATTAACTATAGAGAACTCGAACTGTATGTGTAGTAGCACCTGGTATAATTCTTGTACCTGTTGTTGATCTAAGTGATTTGCCTATTGATATGGAGGAAGGTTTATGTGCCATCCAGAGTCAAGTCTTATAGTTTAGAAGGAAGTTGTAATTGGCAATTATTTGTTAATTCTAAAATAACTGCTCACACTTGAGAGATGCACCATTTGTTGTTCTAAATCATGAATTGATGTTTCATGATAATTCAGTGTCTTTTGTCTGATTTAAAATTTTACAGTAGGACTTAGTACTAGACCAAATGCAGTTTACATAACGAAATTAGATCATTAGAATGATATTTTGATAATATTGATCAACTTTAGTGAACTCGAAGTATATGACTAGTGCCACCTGGTGTTAATTTCGTACTGGATATCGAAGTGGTATTTCTATCCACATATAAGGAGGATCAACAAGAAACGTATATCTTAGAAGGAAGTTTCAAATGTTAATTACTTATGAATCCTAGCAGGACGAGTCCTTCAAGTCAATAAGGATAGATAATAGCGTATACTTGAAGTATTTCTTTTTGCTAAGGCGATAGTGTCTTGATTCTTTATTTTTCGTTTCACTATATAGTTTGTAGTGGCAATGATTATATAGAGTATCTGCATTTACGTCACCAAAGTGGAGGTAGATAGTTGCGTATACTCATCTGACTTACAGCAATTTATGTAGTAATTGATGCCTTGAGCTATAAACACATGGCTACTTAAACAAGTCAATGGCACTCAACATGAAGGTATTTTAGAACTATTACCGGGCTGTCTTGAGTTGGCAGCTCAGAAAAAGGTTACAGTTAGCAAACATATGTTCATGTAAACCACCCAGGGGTGTCCTTGTGGTAAAAGGCTTGTGATTATCATTACTAAAATGTGAGAGGTCTCAAGTTCAATTCGAGCTTGTGCAAACAACCCTGATGTGGCCATGCCAACCTTCCCAAAAAGGGGAGGGCTTTACTCGGTTTGTGTCTGTGTGGTGGTGGGCTCAAACCTTGTGGATTAGTCGGCCAAAAGGTCGGAAACCATGGTTACCCAAAGGAAACATATGTTCATGTGTATCTTAGGAGGGCGATCAGTCCAAATTAGCATAGCAACTGTAGTTGCAAATTTGCAATTTAGGCAGATGCATAACTTTTCATAGTCATTGGTAATTTCACATGGCATGAATAAGCAGGGTGCAGTAACTGAAGCCCCATGTGACTAAATGAGACTTTGTCGCAAGTACAACGGTTAATGTAATTGTCGCATATAAAGGTTTAATCAGTAGCATTATTATTGGGTCATATTAAGTTGGGGGAATCAGTTTTGACCATAGTGATATTATTACTTGTAGCTCTATTGCTCATTGGTTATGCCTTTCGAATGGTTGCACAAAAGATATTATGATATAGACATAAAGTGAATTAATCTTTCCCCAACCATGAATATGACACAGAACCAGAACTCTTTACTGTTATCTATCATTCCTCATGTTTAGGTATCTGACTAATGATTACTCACACTAGGTTAAACCAATGTCTGATACTGATGATGCTGACAACCCACTGCCTAGTCGCTACCATTTTATATATTAAGTTCTGCCTGCCCTTTAAGAACCATTTCGTGTGTTAGCTATTATGAAAATAAGAAGGCCAGGACCACAACTATTAGCCTTCTATTCTCAAGCAGTAGCGGCAGGCTAAAACTAAGAAGCCACTAAAAAGAGAAAGCGAAAGAATGAAACAATATTTTTCTTTCTCATTATCTGAGTTTACAGAAAGCAACTATTCCCTTATCTGCTTGACTGCTTCTTTTGCTGATTTAGAGACCAACTCAGTTATGATATTTGGAATTTCTTAAGCCTATAAAAATGAAAACTTCTACTACTTTTCAATTTAGGCAAACAAAATTGATTGCTGATTCCTCAGTTTCTTGTTTGGATGATTTAGGTCGAGACAGATAGAGAAGCAGGAGGAAACAAGGGTGTTTCTGACAAACAGATCCGTTTAAAGATATTTTCGCCTAATGTACTTGACATCACCCTGGTGGATTTACCGGGTATAACAAAAGTTCCTGTTGGTGACCAACCGACCGATATTGAAGCTCGTATTAGGACCATGATAATGTCGTACATTAAGCTTCCCAGCTGTTTAATACTAGCTGTGACACCAGCAAATGCTGATCTTGCCAACTCAGATGCACTTCAGATTGCTGGAAATGCAGATCCTGATGGTAGGCAGTGATGTCATTTGTCTATTTAGTAGAATGAGTGGTTGTTGATCAAGTTCATCTTTTTAACATGGCTTCTCTGCTTTTTGTGCTTTCAGGTCTGCGCACAATAGGTGTGATCACAAAGGTTTCATACATGATCTCATATTTCTTGTTTTCTTATTTATCGTGTATTTAGTATTCGTCATTGCTGAAGTGTGTTATTCTTTTTGGTGCTTTAGTTGGATATTATGGATAGAGGTACAGATGCTCGCAATTTTTTGCTTGGAAAAGTGATTCCCCTTCGACTTGGCTATATTGGTGTTGTAAATCGTAGTCAAGAGGTAATGTTATTGTTTTTCCAAGTTCTTACAATGCCAGTGGAGGCTGATTATTTTCTATGTATTTCATGTGGTAGTAGTCCTTAAGAAGCTTCCTACTCTCTACTTGTGTGGAAGTTGTATTGTTATTGTATTAAGATTGCCAAAGTAAAGAACTTGAACAACTATGATATTTTTACCAAAGTAAAATATCTCTAATAAATGTGGTAGTTGTACTGAACTAAAAATACTTTAACCCATGTAAGTACTCAAACCGCTGTGGTAGATTTCTTGATTTTCAATCTCACGATGGTTGCCACACTTCCTTAAAACAGGACATCATGCTCAACCGAACTATTAAGGATGCACTAATGGCTGAGGAGAAATTCTTTCGCAGCCGCCCAGTATGACGACATTCTCCTCCACCTTTGACTATGTATCAAATATGTTTTTTCAGCTTGTTTAGCTAGTTTTCACAATGTGTAGGTCTATAATGAGCTCGCAGATCGTTGTGGCGTGCCACAGCTAGCAAAGAAATTGAACCAGGTAAGATCACAATAGGGCGGAGTTGGGATATTTTTGCATTATGTCATGGAACATTACGAGTGTGTCATTTTTCACTGAACTCACATGTTTGTATGCATATTGGCATAAACTTATACAGGTTATTTGTTAATAGTTCCTCATTATCCGTGGATGAGGTTTTCTTCTATCAATCTCCGACTAAACCACAAATTGACTCTTGATTTCTTTGCAGATTTTGGTGCAACATATCAAAACAGTGCTGCCAGGGTTGAAGTCGCGTATTAATCATGCTTTAGTTTCTGTAGCCAAAGAACATGCTAGTTACGGAGAGATTACAGAGTCAAAGGTATATAATATGCTTATCAAACCTATCTCCTAGTCAAGCCTTGGAAATTTTTTAGTTATACATTGTGTGATTGTGATTTTTCTCAATTATGGAGGATACAAACAGCTTCAGTCAAGGTGGGTTTGAGCATGATTTTTGCCACTGCTGTGGCATATATCTAGAATATAGAAACGGGGTTATATTCGGTAGACATTGTTTTTCCTTTTAACATTTGCTTTGTAATGATTTATAGGCTGGCATGGGAGCTCTTCTTCTAAATATACTTTCAAAGTACTCAGAAGGTGATGCTCTTCTTCAGTTTTTGTTTCCTTACTTCTTTTACACATGCAAGTCTATTTTTTTGATTCTGGATCTCATAGATGATCTTGTTGATTCATTTAAACAGCCTTCTCTTCAATGATTGAGGGGAAGAATGAAGAGATGTCAACATCTGAGCTGTCCGGAGGAGCAAGAATACACTATATTTTCCAGTCAATTTTTGTGAAGAGTTTGGAGGTGAGTCTTTAGCTGAGTTTATTGATGGATGTATATGTCCATTCGGCATTGCAGCTTTTTTTGTTGGTTGATTTGTCTGTTAAAGCATAACTTCCTAATATCGAAGACCATTTATACCCATCTAACTTTGGGTTCAAGTCATTTACGTATCTAACAGACCTACTGATGCAGGAGGTTGATCCTTGTGAAGACTTGACTGATGATGACATCCGAACTGCCATACAGAACGCGACTGGTCCTAGATCTGCATTATTTGTGCCTGAAGTAGGTCTTACTCTGTACTTTCAGTTGTTTATGTCTTCAGACTGTGTTTGACTCTGGATATTCATATATACTTTTAAGGAAGATATTTTGTTATAAAGTGCTTACATTTGAATTTTAATATTCATATGCAGGTTCCATTTGAAGTACTTATTAGAAGGCAGATTGCTCGTTTGCTAGATCCAAGCCTTCAGTGTGCAAGATTTATTTATGATGAGTTAATAAAGGTAAAAGTTTTTTTGGTAAAATCTATATGCTCCATAGTGACATGAATGGGATGATGACTGTTCTGTCTCTGTTTTAGATGAGCCATCGCTGCATGGTCAATGAGTTGCAGAGGTTTCCTGTTCTTAGGAAAAGGATGGATGATGTTATCGGGAATTTCTTAAGGGACGGTCTTCAACCTTCGGAGACCATGATTGGTCACATTGTTGAAATGGAGGTAAACTACACCTATGTATTAGACATACATATATCATCGTTATATTGTTGCTGTAATGTCAGGTCTTTTGGTTGCTACAATGTCAAAATGTTTCTTATGTTAAGGGTTTTAGTTTGAGGATATCTATAATCTGTCATGCGAAAAAAGTGTGGTAACCATTAAACTGCAAGTTCATTGGAATTGGCCTATATATACAATCATTTATGGGGGATTTACTGTTCATAAAATGTCTTAAAAACTAACCCCTGTTTTAGGGGTGTTTAAGCAAGTTCTAAAACAAACTAAAGGTGCTTAAGTAAGATTATTAAAAAGTTTATTTTCTACCTCTAAACTATTTACTAAATGATAATAAAATTACTACTATCATAATTTGACTGTGTGGTATGGAAAAAAAAATTACTTTTTTTTTAAACATTAGCATTTCTTTATTATTTTTTAATTTTTTTAATTTACGATTATTGCAATATATTATGAGACTTTGATGATTTTATAAAATAACCAAGCTTTAAGACAAACTAAAGCTGCTTAGGTAAGATGCTTAGAAAAGTTTGCTTTCTACCCCTAAACTATTTTTAAACAACAATAAAATTACATCTATCATAATTTAACTACATCGTAACTAAAAAGATATCCACCTTTTTTAAACATTAATATTAAAATAGGCTTTTAATTTACAATCAAAATGACAAAATGAGCCTAATATTACAATATATTCCAACACTTTTATGATTTTATGAAAGACATAAGTATACATAAAATTACAACACGTTGGGTAATTACTCTTTTTTTTTTTAATTAATGAACATCTCATATTAAAGCTGAAACAAAAGCATAATTAATAGCTAGCTCAATTGGTAAGCACTCTTATCTTCAAACTAGATGTCTAAAGATCAAATCTTGGCATACTTCTTTTTCCTTTACTTGAAAAAAGTGGTGGTGCCAATGTCCAGGCAATCCAAGCCCAAATGACTTTTAAAGTAAAGTAAAGTAACTCCCAATACCGTCTTCCACGGGTTATGGGTCCCAATACCGTCTTCCACGGTGTATGGAGGAGGTTGAGACGTAGACAACCTTACCCCTACCTAAGGTAGAGAGGCTGCTTCCGGTTCTACCAAAGGTAGAAAAGGACCTCCGGCCTTGCAAGGGGTGAGGATCGAACCCTTGACCTCTATCTCCAGAGTCGAGTGTTAACCACTTGATCCAACCTTGCTCTTAGTTAAGCCCAATGACATTTGCAAACCAAATAAGTGTTTATATGACTTTTAGTATATGTATTTTAGATTCTTTAATTTAATTTTTTTGACAATGATAGATTAGACAATAAAAGCAAACTATACTTTGTTTATATGTCTGATATCTAATAGCTACTTAAATGATATAAGTCCATAGAACTCTTTTGGAGAGAACAATTCATGACATCAAATCCGACTAGATTCAATGTATATTAATAGATCTTTAAACATCGCCGCAACGCGTGATTATATTTAACTCGTTTATGGATGGCTCTTCTGTACATGCTTTAATGAATGCTAATATAGAGTACATGACATATGTAAGTTATTTCTTTTTGAAAGCCTTATGTTAGATGTTAGTAAGTAATATAGTTAAGGATGACATTACATAGCTGGTTTTGACAATTTGAAAACTAAATCAGTAAAGCATGTTCATTAGTGCATGCTTATTGCAGATCAGCTACATTGATCCGTGTAGTTCATGGAGAGATGGGTTCTTTAGTTGATTACATCGGAACTTATTCACAAATATGTAGATTAGTTGCACCAATACGTATCCAGTTTACCTTATTTGAGTGGTTTTTCGTTCTCTCTGCAGATGGACTACATAAATACCTCACACCCAAATTTTGTTGGTGGAAGTAAAGCAGTAGAGATTGCGATGCAACAAGTCAAATCTTCTAAGACTGTAGCAACAGTATCAAGGCAAAAGGTATAATATTAATCTGAAGTCAGTTGTTGCAAATTCTTTACTTTTGCATCTTTCTTTACATTCTTTTGATAAATTGGTAGGATGGAGTTGAGCCTGGTAAAGCTCTACAATCTGAAAGTAGTATCAAGTCACGAGCAATGCTAGCCCGTCCTGCCAATGGAGCTGTCACAGAACAGGTTCTTTCTATATACTGAAAATTTGAATCACATTTGCAATGTTATACAAGTTTTAGTATTATTGGCAACACTTTAACAAAAGCAGGTGCTTTGGCTATCCTTTGTTTCTTTCGTAGATCAACTAACCTTTCCAGCTTTGTTTTCAACCCTTGCAGCATAACCAACCTGGGGCTCGGGCAATTGGTGAGGTTGAGAAGCCCTCTTCTGGTAAGCTTTTGCTTTCAATTTGGAATACATATTTACAGCATTTTTCAACCTGGGTTTGGGACAGTTGGTCTTGTTGTAGTTACGGTCCTAGAAATACATCCTTGACCTCAACAATATCATCGATTCATCTAATGCAGCATCCACTGTAGTACTACCTTTTTAGCTATTCACTATTGCTATAGGAATATTCTAAGCTTTAAAGTTTCAGCAGATCGTACTACATTCGGTGTACTACTATAGGAGCCTATTTTACTATTGTTAAAAATTCAGTTTTGCTCCCATAAAGTAAAATAAATATATAAAAATTTACTGCACTTATGGGCACAATTTGATTCTCATTTTGACTTATTAACTTTTTCTTGTAACAAATACTTGCTCATGACCTTGCTATCGGTGACAGTTTACTAGCAGAAACACAGTTGTGATCTTTTGATTGTTGTATTTTCTTCAGGAAGCACAAGTTGGGGGATCTCATCAATTTTTGGTGGGTCTGATAGTCGCACAGCTGTCAAAGAAAATCCTACAAACAAGCTGTTTAGTGAACCACTTCAGGCTATGGATAATGCATTTTCTATGATCCATTTGAGGGAGGTATGTGATTAAATATTCCATTTCATAGGTTATAGGACCAAATAGGATTGTTCATATCTGTTTATTTTTTTATATAGCCCCCAGCAGTGTTGAGGCCCTCAGATGCCCATTCAGATCAGGAGTCTATTGAGATTCATGTTACGAAGTTGCTGTTGAGATCATATTATGACATTGTCAGAAAGAACATTGAGGACTCTGTACCTAAAGCAATTATGCACTTTTTGGTAATTCTCAGCTTTTCATTCATCTTCTAGTTCTTCAGCTTTGATGTACATACTTTACTATTATAATTTCTTAATAACTAAGAAGTACTCCCTCTGTTTAATAGCAAATACACCACTTCTCATTTTTGGTGTTTTAAACATGCAACATTTGTTCGTTTAGAAAGCTTTTTTCCTTTAAATTTACCTCTTTGCTCTTTAACAACCATTACAATATATAATGTGGTCCACTTGCCATTTTTCAATTTTGTCTTATTAAGGAGCATTTAAGGTATTTGATTATTAGTAAAAGCAAAGTCAAACATTGCATTTTTGGGGACCAGAGCTGGCATTTGATTTGCAGTTAAGGGAACTATTAGTTGGTCATAGAAAGTTGGAATGCTGTCTCTGGTTGGAGAAAGTTTATGTCAATCATGGGCCACACTAATAATAGTTATAAGTTATAACTGAATTACGGTCGCGTTGGAGATTTTCAACTTAAAAGTTTGCATACGTCACTAGCACTGTACCCAGGATTAACCTGGCGAAGGCCGCGTATCTTAGTCTATGGGTGCGTTTGGTATGTAGATGGGTTTGGGGTGGAATTTGGATTTGGTTTAGGATTTGGATTTGAAGTAGGTTTTGTAAAAAAACTAAAGTAGATAAATTATTTATTTATGTATTGTTAGTAACGTAGGTATTATCAATAAGTTTTCTTTCTTTTTTTTTTTTTTTTTTTTTTTTTTTTTTTTTTTTTTTGCGAAAATTGTATCTTTATTGAAAATCAACAAGTGTTGAACACTATACAATGAATTACTAGACTAAGTATAGATCTTATGGCAAATGTATTATCAATAAGTTAATTTTATAATAATAAGATGAAAGTTATAAGGAGAGAGAAAGAGAGAAGGGTATTCAAGTGGCCCTACAAAAATGAATAAGCTGCAGAAATTTTGTTAAACCAGGGCATATTTAGTGAGGTTTTGTAGAAACCCTCAAATATGGGCAGAACTCCCAATTTCAAAACCCATGAGTGCTTACCAAACAACATATCACACTTTAGGTCCGAATCCCAAATCCTCACCCTCATAACAAACACACCCTAAAAGACTTCCTCCCTGGGTAACCTGAAAGGGAAAGCCTCATCCATTTACACGCTTTAAGATTAGATGCTTGTGATTGGTTAATGCTTTGGTCTTAAAAGGAGGTGGTGTCTACAACTTAAATGCTTATAATATGGCATAGATAAGAAAAGGATTATTTAATAATTACAAGTTTTTACGTTGCCACTTGGCTGGCAAACTGCTAAGGCATCTAAGTTTTTTACATAGAAGGTAGATTAATATTATTGATACATAAAGATTTCTACCATGATATATGATTTGGTATATACTTGATGTCCTTACAATCTAACTATATTGATTCATTCAGGTTAACCATACCAAACGAGAGTTGCATAATGTATTCATCAAGAAGCTGTACAGGTAATATACAATAACAGTATTATTTTCATGAATATCAACATCACTTACTATAAATAAATTCTTATCTTATATCTGGTTCTGGATATAGAAGCACCATAATATATAATAATTTCCTTTTGCCATTATTATATGTAGTTCAGTATCTAATGTGGGTGCTTGTTCACATATTTTGGACAGGGACGATTTGTTCGAGCAAATGTTACAAGAGCCTGATGAAGTTGCTACGAAGAGAAAACGTACCCGGGATATGCTGCGTGTTCTTCAGCAAGCTTTTCGGGTAAGTGTTACCATTTTCCATCCTAAATGTATCTCATCATTTGTGATATTATCAGATAATGTATATTTAAGATTTAATCACCAAACAAATAGAAAAACAAAGTTGCTATTCTAATAACTTCTGAGGGATGTCCTCTGACACCTTCTCTTGGCAAATATGATCCCTAATGTTCTTGTAGTCCAGTCTGGTGCCATTGCAATATATTTTTGTTGCTTTAAACAGACAGTTTCATTTCAGACTTCTGATGTTCCCATAATTGAATGTGTAGATAATAATATTAGGAGGGTGTTTGGGATTACTTACTTTTTCTGCTTCTGCTGCTTCTTAAAAAAAGTACTTATAAGCTGCTTAAAAATAAGTAATTTTAAAAACAGTGTTTGGATTTGCTTATTCTGTAAAAGATGTAATAATACTAAAAAAAACAATTATTTGATAAAGATATTTAATCATATGTGTTTAATAAAGATTTAAGGTTGAATATGATAGTAAAAACTAATTTTAATTTAACATGAAATAAGCAGCTTCTTACCTGCTTATGAAAAACTGATTTTCTGCTTAAAAATAAGTAGAAAGTTTTAGTGTTTGGATAAAAAAACTGTGCAGGATAGCAGGAAAAAATAAGTAATGCCAAGCACCCACTAGATTGAATCAAGAAGTTTGTTTATAAAGGTGGCAATACCAACCCACTTGCTTTGAAATGGGTTGATTTGAGTTTCCATTTATATTATTAACGGGTCTGATGGATCATCCTCTAAAACCTAACCAAAGAAAATTGTTGCCGGGGTAAAAAAAACAATTTTTTTTTTTTTTTTTTTTTTTTTTTTTGTAGTTCAATAATTTATATATTTGGTAAAAAAAATGTTGCCAGGTTGAACTGGCCGGCTCCATCTTTTACCTGTACTAAGAAATTACCCGTTTTGCCTTGAACCTATTGCACATTGCGTTTGACCTGCTTTCACATTTGCTTGTTATATCAAATTGTCTTCATTCAGCAAAAAATAAGCTGTCTCACTTTGTTTTGTTCTCAATTTTTTATTGTTTTAGACATTGGATGAACTACCACTTGAAGCAGAAACAGTTGAAAGGGGTTACAGCTTGACAAGTAATGACACGACGGGTCTTCCAAAGACGCAACATGGGCTTCCTACATCATCATTTTATTCTTCAAGTAGCGGTTCAGCTGATTCCTACACAGCTTCTCCAAAGAACCAAAGGTCTCGTAAATCTTCTCATTCAGGAGAGATGCAGTCACCTTTCTATGGCAATGCTGAATCCAATGGAAATGGTCGCAGTTCACTTCTTGGTCTCTACCCTACAGTCGATTAGTAAACTCCCAATAATGAAAGAAGAGCTTTACGCAAGTGAAATAGACAAGACATACTCATGGTGCAACCCAAAACTACAACCTTTTATTGGGTTGCCTCTGAGGTGCATTTGCGTCTTTTTAATTGGAGATGTCTATTAAATCTCGAAAATTACCTGCTCGTTTCGTATCACAATATATAGATAAGTCCATTGTTTGCTGACAGGAGTAGGGTGTCCTTTTTGGAACCCTAAGTTCCATAATTTTGATCGCCCTTCCAAAGAAATTGTGGCATAAAGAAACAATCCCCTCTTTTATGTGCCCAGTGTTTAGGGTTTTACTTTGTAATTGACAATGTAACGTTAAGTTGGTTTTAACCTGACTTGTGATACGGAAGATTATTGTGTGGATTTTGGGGTTATTGACTTCTAGTGACCACTGCTGTGGTGGGCTAGGTCACGAGGCGTGTATAATGTTTGTGTTACTTTTGACATGTTGCGATGGTGGAATTTAGACCGGACTGGTCGCATATATAGTGAAAAGAATGTTAAAGAAACAAGTCGAGAAACTTAATGACAAAGTAAATCGCTATATCACAAATTGCGAAGTTGATTTGTATTGAACCTATACTCTAGTTATCTCGGTCAAATTTCATCCGAGATTTGAAATAGCGGTTGTGATGGGCTTAAGAGATGTGAAATATAATGGTGTTGGGACTTTTACTCAAAAGATTTATATATTAATTACGGAGTATAAAAAAGATAAAGTTTACAGTTTACAAACACACTTTTCTCTCGTTCTTTTTTTTTTAGCCGCTTTCGACCGTCATCTTCTTCATATCTTGGAAGGGTTTATACTTTAACCACTTTCAATCGTCTTTCTTCTTTCATGATTTTTCGAAACCCAACAAAAATAAGTGAAACTCAAGATTCAAGATTTCAAATCAACGTTCAGCAAAATCTTGGCCAATCTCGCCGAGAATATCGGCAAAATATCGTCCAATTTCGTCGAGAATATCGGCTCCGATATTTACCACCAAGATTTGGAACCAATATTTTCCCAAGCTGATCTTGCCGAGATTACCTACCCAGTCTATACTTGCTTCTTTATGTATGAATTAAACTGGTTTGTGAGTTTATACACGCAACTACCAACACCTTTTACAATTACAAGTGGATAGAAAAGTTAGTTTCTTGATGTAAAAGTATAGTATACAAAATCCTGCCAACAATTTTGACGCAGATTGATTTGTGATCACAAATATAACCAAAACTCGGTTCGCGTTTCTGTTCTTTTGGTCTAGTCATAACCGGAAGATTCTCATATACTGTGACTTCAACGTTACCAAAGAGCTAAAATGAGTCAAGATCCTAACAGTATAGTTCTACGAATGGTGTGGTTTCTGGTTTTAATGTTTCTTAATTAATGTTACAGTACGTATTTACCTTTTGTTGTGTGCACCGTACAGAAACAAGATATGTTCCTCAAACACTCCAAAGTTGAATTGAATTGACCAATTTTGCTTTGCTTTCTTTTTTCTTGTTGAAAAAACATGATTACAGCCAAAAGTCAAAACGGTATTGTGTCTTGTTTCTCTGTATGAAAAGAGAAAAACAAGAAAAGACGAGAGTGACAGTGTCTGTTAACATCCTCATCTTCCATATGCTAGACGATTTAATCACAAACATAACTGTATGGAAGCCTGGCTGTTTAAACATGGTCTGTTCATATGGTCCTGCCTCTCGAGAACCATTTTGCATACATGTTTGCAATCATAGTACTCAACAAACTTGTTACAAGCAATCACTCGGGCTAAATCCACAGAATCACGAAAAAAATGTAATGTCAACACAGACAATGCCTCTCCCAAAAACACATGAGGTACCTGACCAACTTCACACAGGCTTCTAAAAGGGCGTTTGGGATTTGCTTATTTGAGTGCTTATCTTCGTATTGCTGTTTTTAAAGCAAACAAGCACTTTCCATGGTACCTACTAATAGCAGATAAGCAATTCAAATGTATTTCATGTAATGAGTTGAACTGCCAACGGTACAAATACCAATTTAAAAATTACATGTCCAAAACCTATTAAAAAAGTCGCTAAAAATGCTATGAAAATGCAAACCTCATGTACCTCAAGACGTCAACCAATATCTACAATCTTTGTAAGGACAACCGAGTTCCCAATATCACCTTTCAACGCCCACATCTCAAGTGTCTCCTCCAATGGATTATGGCATTCACATTTACAACATTATTGTCATTTGGTTCCCCGTCACTCTGCAAAGAAACCCAAGTGGTATCAAGATCAATGGAACCAACGATATATCATCTCTCTAAAAAAGATTACCTGCTCAATAGTCTTTCTAGTAGGGTCTAGAGCCCCTAATGCAGAAACTTTTTTAAGGCCTTGTAGAACTCCCTCTCGAAGTCGATATTAAAAAAAATGATAACCAGATCATAAATATAAAAACAAAACAAAACATGGAGAGCTTAAATGAATAGCTTGGCCAACTAGCCCATAGCATTTTTATGATCCCATTCACTTCAGATTCCAGCAAATCCTTAAGTAATGTTTCAACAAAGTTAATTATATAGGACGTAAGAAACCTACAAATGATCTCATTAGCATATACAATAACACATAGTCGTGTATGATCATTCATAACCCAGGCTAATAGATGTGGAACAGACGATAATAAAAAAATATTTGCGTAACAATACCAATTTTGAAGCACTTCAACAAACGTGGCAATAACCAGATAGCACAAATAAGACCCAAAACGACTCGGTGAGTACCCACTTTTCGCAGATAGCAGACTCGCGCCTTGTCTCTTGATTTGTTTCATTTATCCTTCAATTTGCCTCGAGGCTTAGAGCATCCGCATTGCTCTACTTCTCAAAGACTTTTTATCTATGACACCTCACACTTTTCATTAATTTTAAACTATCAGAAAGCATCCGCATTGTACTAGTGTCTCCCAATGCACAAAGCTTTACAAAAGCTTTTCAAATATACAAAAGGACCATAGATAATAGACTAGAAAAGAGAACATTGAATGAAAAAATAGTACTTTTGAAAACCTTCAACAGCTCAAGCTATTGGCTAAAACAACTTAAAAAGTCTTTTTCCCCGATGCCAAAAAGCTATTGGAAGACTTTGTGAAACAGTTAAAAAGCTTTTGGTCAAGTTATGCGTTGTGGATGCTCTTAGACAACCATGTAACAAGGATACCAATAGAAAACCGAGCAGGAAGCCAAGAAATATAAATGACATTTCTATTTTTTTATTTTTTTTATTATTTTTTTTAGTAGAGTTATTTTATGGTTTAAAGACTTATATTGTCAACATACTTTTCCAAATTTCTAAACGGGTAATGTACTCTTTAAAATACTATTATCACCAATCAAACTTTACACTTTTTGCAAATACCACAAACTTTCTCAAAGGTGACGTGCTATAGCTGGTTACCAAGTACAAAATCCCGCCACATCAGCAGGTTAGCCGGTCATTTTGTCCACTTCATTTAATATTGTTTCCACATCATTTTTCTTTTTCCACCTCATTTTCTTATCTCAAAAAGGAAAAGATTTTGGTCAAACACACATCTTAATATTGCAAGTATCCTATATATTACCAAATGGTTCTAGCCTACCTAGGATCAAAAAAGCCAAACACCACAGCTGCAATGTTATCACCACCACAACTCATCTTAACCCAAGACGAACTAAAATAAATTGCCGCTTACAAAGCTGTTGAATATGTCGAATCAAACATGATCCTCGGACTAGGAACCGGGTCAACTGCAAAACACGCAATTGACCGCATCGGTGAACTTCTTCGATCGACAAGGAAAACTATCAAACATCATAGGAATACCAACATCACAATAACCCATGAACAAGCTTTGTCTTTAAACATACCGAGAACATAAACACAAAAAATATATTTCTTTAAAAAATAGGAGAAAAAAAGACGCAAAAAACCCGCAGAACCGCACGGGCTTCCCTACTCGTTAATCTACATTCACTGATAGATCATACTAAATACCTTAAGGTTTTATTATTCGATCAAGTTTAAACTTTAAAACATAAACCATGTGTTTTGATGTTTTATCCGTAAACAAGCACTAGCATCCTAGCATTCTTGTGCAACGTGTAGTGTGAGCAACCGTAGAGGTTATCTACTTTGATAACTTGATTGGGTTTTGTGTACATCAAAGAACACATACATGTGTTCATAGCTTCGTTGTTCGTTTGCATTAACTAGCTAAAAGGTACGCAATCCCGCTCATTATTTGGTTCATTATTATACACTATTTGATCTTGTCTTCCGTTGAGTACTCATGTTATTATATGTTTATATTAAATGTTAATATGCTTAAACTCCAACAAGATATTGGTCTATGATGAACTTATATAAAACGTGCCAACAAATAAATCAGTACCTTTAAGACCTTATTATTCAAAAAGAAAATATTGCCTTTATTTTCTATCGAATTTCAAACAGAAAAAGATGTATGCCACATGCATTACATTTTTTTTTTCTTTGATATAATATATATATAGCACCAAGAAGTACCTTAAATAATCCATCAATTGATGTACTTAGATCAACGGTAAAAAGAGTCAGCAGAACTCTGTATCGACCAACATTATTTTCGTTCAATTTCATCAAACAACTCCATTACCTTTCCAAGATGACAATGGAGGAGTGTCTGAATTTTTCCAGCTCATATGCATCCACTTATGCCTATCCCCCTTCACCATGTCACTTGATGCAAACGATTCGAGTTCCACTATCTCACCCTGTGTTAGCTTTACAGATAAAGCTCCGATGTTTTCGTTGAAGTTCTCACGTTTTGTGGTTCCTGGTATTGGAACAACATCGCTTCCTTGGTGATGCACCCATGCCAATGCTAGTTGAGCTGCGGTGCATCCTTTCCTTATTGCCATCTCCTGCACTCGCTCAAATATGGTTGTATTGTGATCCACATTCTCAAACCTTGGATGAACCTGCAATAGGTTTTAATACAAATGGATCAATTAACTAGATATTAGAAAACTGGTATTTGAGAAAAATTAAGCTCAAATAAGTACATGCCAAAATCAGTCTTCAAAATATAATGTGAACCTATAACTCCGGATAAGCACGAGAACATGTCAGCAAAATCAAATTTATGTGATTAAATATAGTCTCTTCTGGATGAGCATCAATTTTTGTAACGAAAAGACTACATAAACACTTATCCCTATTAAAGCGAGAATTCACAATCTCTTGGTTGGCCTTACCTGATAGTGATACAACTAGGCTAAAGTCTAGGTATACGCAAGCATCATTATTTGATGATTTGTTTGTGCAAAGTTTTCTTGTAACTTTACTCTCCTATGCTATAAATCTGCACATATCATACCTTCCTTACATCACCATCTTCCAAGTTTTTGACCAACTTAGGACCAGACGCTAAGAATCCCCTGCCTATTGGACTGTAAGAAACAATCCCAATCCCAAGTTCTCTGCAAAATGGACAATGTTAGAATCATCCACACACTAAGTAAATCAGTGTGGACTTATCATTAATGAAAAAAAAAAAAAAAAAAAAAAACACCCCTTCGAATCACTTGATCAATTTATGATTGTTTTCCTCTTAACTACTGCTATGCGAGCACGAGAAAAAACTCACTTGTTTTATGTGATACTCAATCAGATTACCCTAAAAAGATCAAAATAGATTACCCTAAAAAGATCAAAATCTATGAAAATGACCTGCAAGTAGGAACAATTTCCTCTTCCACATCTCGTGTCCATAATGACCACTCATTCTGTACTGCGGTTATTGGATGAACGGCATGAGCCCTTCTTATCGTCGAAGAGGACGCTTCTGATAATCCTACATACTTCACTTTTCCTTCCTTAACCAACTTCTTCATTTCTCCCATCTTTTTCATTACAATTTGTCACATGTACAAGAGTTACAAAAACAATAATTTGTCCAAGCACTACAACGGCTAATGTTTTTCAAACTAGTAATTTAGGGGGTGTCTTGGATTGCTTAATGCTTTATAAATAAGCAGTTACACCAAAACACTCAAAAAATTGTATGCTTAAAAAGATAAAATAAGCACATAAGCAATCCGAAACACCCTCTTACAACATACTATACATAACAGAGAAGCAAAAGGCCGAACCGTGACTTCAATAGGGATACGAGTGTCAATCCTATGAGCATAGTAGAGATCAATACAATCAACATCAAGTCTCTTTAAGCTAGCTTCACAAGATGATCGAACAAACGTTGGATCACCACACACCTCCAACTTTCCATCGATCCGTTGATAACCAAATTTAGTAGCAATTTGAACTTTATCCCTTAGTCCTCCTTGTTTCAAAGCCTAATTAAAAAAAAAAAAAAAAAAAAAAAAAAAAAAACCCTTTAGCTAACAAATGTGACGAAACAATAAAAAGAAAAGTAGGGTGGTTAGTAATTAGCAAACCTTGCCAATAAGGATTTCGTTTGTGTAGGGACCATACACGTCGGAAGTGTCTAGGAAAGTGACTCCGGACTCAATGGCGTGATGAATGAGTTTGATCATATCGGCTTCGGGTTTTGCTGGTCCATAGAAGGCGGACATACCCATGCAACCCAATCCTTGTGCTGAAACAACTAGACCTTGTGAGCCAAGTTTCCCTTTCGGAACAAGTGATGACATATTTTTGATCACTGAGTTAACTAAATGATTATAGCTTTGAGGTGAGATCAGGAACAAACAAGAGATATCTAAAGAACAATACAGAAGATCTCAGCCATCCATACCGCTTTCATCAGACGGTTGAGATGAAATAAAACAATAACAAACAAGGACAAAAATGTCATTTTATCTCTTTCAATACATGCATTGCACTCCATCTCATTAAATGTCACTTTCTATCTCATAAAAAACACAGACAAATCCCACTTTATCTCTCATAAAAAACACACCGGAAAATATCCCAACAGCCTCACGCGCCGGTGAATCTCGCGCGGCGGTTTAGATGAATGTGAAGATATGTCGTTTGAGATGTCGAATTCGAAGGTGAGGTTGGTGACGGTGATTTTTTCGCCGGAAAGTGATCGGAATTTTTTTCCGGTGGGATAGCTTGAAGATGACGCCATTTAAAACATTGCGGGTTGCACCTTCACCAATAGTTGTACCTTATGTGGACGCATCACCAACAGCTGCAACCATAGTTAAACATCAGTTTTTTTTTTTTTTTTTTTTTTTTTTTTTTTTTTTTTTTTTTTTACTGTGGAGGAGAGTTTGCCTGATTTTGTTGATGAGGTGGAGGATGACGTGGATGTGTTTGTTAGGGATGATTCGGATGGGAATGGTGGACTGGTGGTGGCGGGAAGAGGAAAAAAGTTGGGAGTGCGAAGAAGAAGTTTAGTTCGGGGAAGTTTACGGATAGGGGGTAGGGGAGGGATAGGGATGGGGGAGGGAGGAGTGACAAGAGCAGGTCGAAAAGTAATGGGAGTGGGAAAAGAAGGTCTGGCGAGGATGCCGAAGTTAAGGAGATGTGGGAAACGGTTGCTGGTGGCGATTCGGAGTTATTATTTGATATGTGTATGGTTTTGTAGAGCATGTTTGGGATTTTAAAAAAGTCTAAAAATACAAGACATGGTTTTGCTGGTGGCGATTCGGAGTTATTATTTGATATGTGCAAATCACACGTGATTCACGAGCAAATCACACGTGATTCACGAGCAAATCACATGTGATTCTGTTTTAATCTAGAAAGTAGTAAATCACACGTTATTCTGTTTTTTTGTTGTGATTCGGGTGTAAGTCACATGTGATTCGTGTGTAAATCACATGTGATTTAATCATCATAGACATTATACAAACAAATATTAATGTCATAACTTTTGTTTTTGGTTTTTCACATTCTAGTATGGTCAAAACTAACAAAAAAATGAAATAACGAAAACACAAATTTTAAATTGAACACCAAAGGAGTACATTCATTCGGAATCCGAACATCTCAAAGTACACGTGTTCATTTTCATGTGATCCAAAACAAGCTAAATACATAAAACTAACTACAAGAAGTCTAGTTAAAAAAAAAAAAAAAAAAAAAAAAAAAAAAAAAAAGTCATGTTACTAAAGCAAATGTTAATAATAAAATATATATTTTTTTTATTAAATCACACGTGATTTTTTTTTATTCATGTTCAAATCACATGTGATTCTCGTGTAAATCACATGTGATTCTGTTTTAATCTAGAAAGTGATTTTTTTTTGTTGTGATTCGTGTGTAAATCACATGTGATTCGCGTGGAAATCACATGTGATTCGCATGTAAATCATATTTTTTTGTCCACATTCTATTAATAAATTATTTATCATCTTTTTTTTTAGAAAGACAACATATAATTAAGACCTAGAGAAGAAAACCAAAAAATAATACAAAGCGTCCCGCCTCAATTAAGCAATATAATTAAAAGAGAGCGGGACCCAAAGAAAATAAACGAAACATACATAAAAAAAAAATAAAACCTACACTAGGCAAACTAAACTGTCACAATAATACAAGCCAAAATAAACTACTAACATGACCATCTAACCACATTGAAACTGCAGCGCTATCTCACTTGATTGAAGAAAGGATCATGCCTACTAAAGCCTTAAAATGCATTTGTCATGGTTGTGATGGAATGCTGTCAATAGAAGTCAAAGACCAGCCAAGTACCCCACCACAATTTCCCACAATCACATGTTTACTTTCACAGTATGAGCACATGAGATGTAGAAGAGGACAAAAGAACTTATGCTATAGATTGGACACACCCATTAATCTAAGCACAAGCCTTAAGACCCTACTATACCCCATGACCCAAACACGAATATTTAACTGTTGACATTAAAAATAGATACTGATCACACTGTAATGTTTGAACCACATACTGAACTGTGCTGCAGAAATCTACTGAACTGGAGCCATTAACAGTAGAACCTGGCCACACTGTTATTACTGAACCACAAATACTGCGCCACTATTATTTATCATCTTTATTCATCTATTCAAAAAAAAAAAAAAAAAAAAAAATTAAGGCAACAAGACTTTATTACGACTGCGAGCAAACTATTACAATATGATGGCATCCCAACTCCTCAATCAAGCGGATTAACGGAGAAGAGACCCGAACAAAAAAACAAAGACCCCCACAATTTGGGTATTACAAACTAAAAAACAATACAAAATGCAAGGGCCAAACAAAAAATAAGAAGTAAATCACACGTGATTCGTATGTAAATCACATGTGATTCGTGTGTACACCA
This sequence comes from Artemisia argyi, assembly GCA_030686995.1. Classification (NCBI taxonomy): domain Eukaryota; kingdom Viridiplantae; phylum Streptophyta; class Magnoliopsida; order Asterales; family Asteraceae; genus Artemisia; species Artemisia argyi. The sequence continues at coordinate 278,991,915 of CM060709.1, forward strand.
CATGTGATTTATATTGAAAATAATTTGAGGTACATAACCCCTGATACTTGATTACCATTAGGATTTGGTTGGAATTATTACATTCACTAAAGTTCCTGCAAAATTAGTATAAATATTTAGATCAGGACTATATCCTAAAAACCTTAAAAGGCTCAAAATTTTTAAAGAGAACTTACCGTATTGTCCACATTCTATTTTCATGTCTTCCAATATATCTTCAGAATCTGCATCGTTTACGAGTTCCTTTTCGGTTACTGCTTGTGTAAGGGATAGAACCTTGGTGGGAGTTGTGCTGATCTGAGCCTCTGTCAAAGAATAAGGAATCTCGACCACATATATGCGATTATGACCTTCGATCCTAGCAACAGAACCTGGTTTTAAACCAACAACATCCAAGTTCAAATTGGAATTAGGTTCACTTGGACCTAGTTAATCTGAGAGCTCGAAACCAGTAAGTCATTGCAATATGATATGTAAAAGCCTATAAAGAGACTAAAAACACTTTTCATTCGAGAGCATTGAATGAAGCATACAAAGATATGACGCACAACGTCGCTTGTTCGTTTACTTTCATTGAAATGTCCACAATCATAACCAACCTTGGAAGAAGCATGTATATGAATATAACTTTAAATACTTTGTATTAGCTATAAACAAATTCAGAAGCCGATAACAAAAACATCTTCTAAACAGATAAAACCCATTGAACTAGTAACAATGATATAACACGGTTAACACCACATCATAATCCTGGTTCAGGACTTGCATCAAATAGTTAATCTCACAAATTGGCCAAAGCTACGGAGTAATAATTTATGTGGGTTGACTTGAACAACCACAATCCGACAAACTTTCACACGCATACCTTCCTAATGTCTCGATACACACGACATTATTTCCATTGACTCGAACAACCACGTTCCCTAATCCCTATAAAGCTTAAACGCATGGTAATTAAAACCATTAACAACCACATTTCTGAACCTATAATCACTACACCCATACCTTTCCTAATCTCTCGATAAATAAGTACAATCTGCTCATCAAACAGTTGGCGGGCATGACAAATTCTCACAGACTTTCACATAACAGACTAAAACCATCTTACACTACACCAAATAACCAACTTTTCATCAAACAGTTGGTGTGCATAACAAATTATCAGAAATATAAATAGACCCCATCTTACATTACACAAAATGAATCACAGTAAACAATTCTAAAACATATAAAGGCATATACCTTTGTGTGTGAAATTGAAGAATCAGTGGGTGGGTTTGGTGCAAAAATACCGATCCCTGGAAACTTCTTAACCACTTCTCAGTCTCCTTCAACAACATCGTGCAGCTCGTCATAAGCGACGCCTTTTGTTGAAACTCATCAAAGTCCGGCGCGTGATCTGACGCGCCACCGCATGCTGCCGTTATCGCGGCCATGATTTTCGCACAATCATGAGGTGACTTTGGTGTGTGTTTTATGAGAGAGAATCAAAGAGTCAGGTGAATGAGAGGAGATGAGTGAAAAAAGTTAGTAAATGAGAGGGGAATAAAATTACAAAATTATCCTTGTGTTAAAGGCAGATGTTTAATATAGGCCGTAGGATGAAAGAAAGATCAATGGTTGAGATGGAGTGGTTTGATCTTTGGATAATTTCTGTTCTGCATTGAACTTTCCTCTTATAGCTTTAATTTAAAATAATGAAAGATGAGGAATGAAAATTGATGCTTTATTTCATGCTTTTATGTTTAAAGGTGAAGGGAAGCTTTAAGAACAATTACAAATATACCCTTTAACTCAAAAAGGTTCATAAACTTTTTTTGAGCAAAAAAAGTTTCATAAACTTGATCAATTGTTTTAGAGTAAAATCTAAAATATATTCATGTGGTTTGTCCCGTGTTTTATGGGTTTTTAGTACAAAATCATTCTTCCATTAGTAAAGTTGGCACAAAATCTTCCTTCCATTAGTAAAGTTGGCACAAAACCATCACATCTTCATGTTTTTTTTTTATCACAAAATCATCTTTCCGTTAGTAAAGTTGGCACAAAACCATCACTTCATTAGTAATATTAGTCAATGAGGACTAACGATGCAAGATATTTTTCGTTATCTCCTAACAAGAGTTAAAATATTTGCATTGTTAGTCCTCATTGAGTTAAAATATTTGCATCGTTAGTCCTTATTGACTATTCTCACGTTTTTATCCATTTTTCTTACGTTATCGTCCGTTTTTACACGTTTTCGTCCGTTTTTCTCACGTTTTATCAGTTTTCGTCAGTTTTATATGTTTTCATCCATTTTTCTCATGTTTTTATCCGTTTCTTCCGTTTTTCTCACGTTTTCATATGTTTTTATCAGTTTTCATCCGTTTTTATACGTTTTCATCCATTTTTCTCATGTTTTTACCTGTTTCTTCCGTTTTTCTCACGTTTTTATTCGTTTTCATACACTTTTATTCATTTTTGTCTATTATTATATGTTTTCGTCCGTTTTTCTTATGTTTTTAATCCGTTTTTATCCACTTTTATATGTATGATAAGTATGAAAATGGATAAAAATATATGAAAATAAATAAAAATGTATGAAAACTGTAAAAATTCATATTTTCAGGTTACTATTCATTCTCATATTTTTACTATTCATTTTTGTTTACGTTATATGATATTTGATGAAAATTATACAAATAAAAATATATTTAAATCCTAATCTATTCATATATTTTTCATCAAGTGTTATAAACATAAATATTTAAGATTAAAATTGAAAAAGAAAAACTTAAAAAAAATCAAAGTAGACAGTTTTTATGGGACGAATGTAGTAACAATCTAGGTAATGCTTGTAAGCTTAAATGAAAAAAGAAAAGAAAAAAACTAATTTCATTTGACATCTCACGTTAGATGAGGGAAGCAAAAAAAAAAAAAAAAAAAAGACAATGCGAGGTTTATAAAAGCAAAAGCTCAAGTTTACTAGTTTATTTTATAAAGTATAGCTTTGATGTTTGAAAGTTAACATATCATTAGTTTTGGTTACAAGTTAACCTATAACTTTGATGTTTTAAGAGCATTAGATATCATGACAAGCTCAATATGTTCATTTGGGTCTCACGAGGTGCCACATCACCTTAAAATTACCATTTCAAAATACTTCATCTATCATAGTACAACACAAACTCTTCATTTGAGCCCCACCCACCGCCAATTTTATTTTCTTTTCCGTTTTTCAAACAAACTAAATTCATTTCATCCAATCAAAATTCAAAATACAAATTAACACACATGAAACACATTAAAAATACAAATTAACACATACAAAAAATAATTAAATAAATAAAAAAACAACACACTTCTTTTCCAACCCACTTCTACAAAACTAAATTTATTTCTTTTCCAGCTCACTTTCACCCAAAACTTAAAAAAAAAAAAAAAAAAAAACTTCTTCATTTTAGTAATGCTCGGTGGTTATTGGCCCAAAACAGGGTGAAGATAATCAATGACCTAACTACGTACTAATGAATGGTTACCGAATATCACTTGAAATCGTGTTATCACTTTCCAAAGTAAACTATTCAACCCTAATGACTGGGTATCACGAATATTTACTTGGGATAAGACCAAATATTTGTTATTGAATTAGGCATAAATCAATAACCCTTTGCATTTAAGTGTTATAAGTTTTCTGTGTCTTCCTCATGCATAAATGATTTTCTATACATAGGAAAACACTCATGGCTAGTCAAATGGAATTATGAGAATTAATCGGCCCATTAATCTCAACATAATTACCCCCATTATAGCCAAAAATAGTGGCTACATGACCAATAAACGTGGTCATGAGTGCAGATGTAACTGTCAATTGAATAGGTCAAATCAGTTACATATTCAACCAGTACTCTAGCAGCAGAATCAACTTACCACTTGTAGCAGAATCATAATACTCCCAGCAAAAACATACTACTAGCAGCAACAGAATCATACTACTACCAGCAGAAACATACTACTAGTAGTAGTATCACTTCTTAACCACTATTTCAGTCAGGGTAATCAGGGACTTAATAGGTGTACACTCCGTGCCTCTAAACCCATTTCCAAGTATGATTTGATCCCTCAAGTGCAATAAATTTTCCAACAATCCTCCCCAAACTTAGTTCACTTCCTTTGCATGAAAAACAAACATTAAACAAAACATATGCATAAACGAAAATATCCCGAGGATTGAATTTCCATCTTAGTACACTACACGTTCAAATATTCGAGAATCCGGGTGTTCCAAAGAATTGAACCCTTTAACCTATTTGAATACCTGAAGATAAAATACACAAACATTTTCAAACACTTAAACACTCCTGACACTATACAAGCCATGTGTCCATATCCAATTCATAAATGTTGTAAAAGCTAAAAGTCCATAGCTTCCTGAAGTGGTAAAACTTCAACATTCACTTCCTCTTTATTCATGTTCTTGCTTAGCACTTTTTCAAAGAAATTAACCATTGAGAAGTAAAGACTTCATCCTCCTTTTCAGTAGGTTCTGAGCACAACCTTGGGCTGATTGTAATACATGTGCTCCAGTACATTGAATGTTCAGCTTTCGACATTGAACTCAACTCCTAAGTTTCCTCAGGAGGGAGTTGGGTGTCTTAGCATTCAGTGACTAAGTTGGACTTAAACCCATCCCTTTAGCAGACTTTAAAACCAAGTCTCTAGCCAAACCCTTCGTCAAGTGATCAGCTAAATTTTGTTGAGATCTGAAAAACTCTATAGATACCTCCCCATTCATGATAATTTCACGAATCATGCTATGCCTGACACCTAAGTGTCTAGACTTCCCATTGTACATCTGGCTATAAGCCTTTGCCAATGTAACAACACTATCACAACGGATAGAAATAGGTGCTATAGTTTTAGGCCACAATGGAATCTCAAGAATTAAGTTTCTCAACCATTCAGCTTCTTTACCAACAGCTGCTAAAGCCACAAATTTAGATTCCATTGTTGAACTGGTGATACAAGTTTGCTTCTTGGATGCCTAAGAAATTACACCTCCACTAAGTAGGAATACCCAGTCACTGGTAGACGAATTATCTTCAGTGTTACTGATCCAACTTGCATCAGTGTATCCTTCCAACACTAAAGGATAACCAGTATATGAGAGACTATAATCCATAGTTCTCTTCAAATACTTCAGTACCCTCTGAATTGCTTGCCAGTGTTGAACACTAGGATTACTAGTATACCTGCTCAGTTTTGTTGAGCTATTAGACCTTGATAGATCTTCTTGAACACTCTAGAATCGTTAGTTATGTTACTGTAATCAATAACACACTAATAGACAATCTCTGTAACTTGTATTTTAAAGCGGAAACAAACACAAGTGTAATACTAAGAATTCTTGATCCTCTATGGATCTTTTAATAATAATGAAAGTGTTTTCTAAAACGTAATTCAATACATAATCGTGTGTTCCTTTTATACACAAGGAACCCTAAACTGTTTCCAAAGAAACGTATATTCTAAAACTTCTAAAAGATATGCATTATCACTTCCTAAATAAACTCATGCATATCCAAACTATAATACATAAAATGCGGAAATACTATATCCGCAGAAACTAATAATGCTGAAACTAGTCTTCAGCAGATACACTGCTTCAGCGGGAACCAGCTCTTCAGCAGTAACAGTCAGCAGAATTCTTACTTAACAGAATTCCCAACAATCCTCCCCTAATCTTGAATTTGACCTGGTTAAGTTCAAGATTCTTGATAGAACTTCGAAATAACATACCAAGAGGATTGTAATAATATAGCACCAGCAAAGAATCATCTGCAGCAGAATCTCTATGATCAGCAAGTATTTGAAAGGTCCATTCTTTGCAGCAACAAATGACTAAATGTACATCAAAACAAATTAGTTTCATACTATTCTCATCACTTCCAGGTGTGTTAACTCCTGTGAGAGGTGAATCATTGAAATTAGTGAATTTGATGTCTCTTTACCAATAGCCATTACTACTGGAGTAGCCAAGTGTTCTAAGGTACACTGATAACCACATGATTTTTAGCAAATCATCAGCTATAAACGGATTTGAGATGTCTTTACCTGTAGCCGTTTGCTCAGGACTAGCCAATTATTTTGATGAAAAATCATCTTGGTTAACTGATTACCAAATATGGTTTTCCACTGCCTTTACCACAAGCCATATACATGTGGGCTAGCCAATTATTCAGAATCCATAAAGGAAAAATCCATGGTCAATTGACAACCATTTCAACTACTCAGCAACAAAGCATGGGTGAGTTGAAAACCCTATGGTTTTGAGCAAACCATTACAGCTATCAACAGATTTGATATGTCTTTACCAAAGCTGTACCCTTTGGACTAGCCAACTTTTTGATGGAATAGTCAACATCAGGTAAGTTGATGACCAAAAACACCAAACCTGCAGATAATAGCCACAATACTATACTACAAAAATGTTAGTTTTTTTTTTTTTTTTTTTTTTTTTTTTTTTTTTTTTTTTTTTTTAATAAAGAAGAAAAACAAATATACAACATGATACCCTTAAACAGAAACTGCTCTGGAAGTCATAATCCTTTGCTTGAAGACTTTCACTAAAGATTCAGCAAACAACCTTGCATTCCCAACTGGATCAGGAGGAATCTCCAACTTTTGTTGTAGCATTTTCTCTATTAGAGACACTTTCAGAGGATATCTTTTGCCAATATCCATAATAAGCCTTAGACCAGTTGTAGTTTCCAAAACATGAACATAAGGCATATGATAGAACTTCCAACTCTGAACTTTCCATCTCTGATTGTTCTTCCATATGTCATAGCTAGCACCAGTGGGAGTAGAAGAATCAAACAACACTCTAAGATCACCCAACAAATACAATCCAGACCCTGTAGGAGTATGATTTGCATAATACTTGTGAACCAACTCATTTAGAGTGACTAAATCCTGATGATCAACAAGATGTAGAATCTCTTGAAGAAATGTAAAAGATATAGAAGTTTTATCCAATCTGTAAATGGTATTAACTTGGCCATTTTCAGTTAACTGCTAGTGAACCAAAACATCTCTAGTTGCCTCAGGCCAATCATCAGGGAATCCTTCTCTTATAAATGAAGCATCAGAAGCATTCACATTGATTAAGCTTTATGTGGAATGTGAAGTTCTGACTTTAGCCATCCTCTTTGCTCTTCTTCCAGGAACATAAATAGCAGCATGAGGTAGAGAAGATACATCAGGAACTTCAGCTTCAGCAGATTCACCTTCTGCAGCATCAGTTTCCACTGATGGATTATCCATTTGTTCATCAGTAGAATCCTGAGAAGATTCAAGTGCAGCAGATGCATATTGTTCATCCATAGCCTGTCTCATCTGTTTGGCTCTAGCAACTTGAAGTTCAACTTCTCTTACCTTAAGCTCATGAAATCTTGCAAGTTCATCTTTTTGTTCAGCTTTTTGTTCCTCATCTAACTTCTTAGCAGCCTCTTCACCCAATCTTTCCTCCTCCAGTTGTCTTCTGGTTCTCTTTCTAGATGGAGGATCTTCTGCTATCACTTGAGCTTTACCTTTATCCACATGAGGTACATCAGCAGAAATATTAGGTAAAGATACCTTTGCAGCAGCAACAGGAATATTAACAAATGAACCAGCATCAGCATTGATGAGAGGAATATTCTTAGAAGCACCCATTCCAGCTTTGTCATTTCTAGCCTTAATCTTGTTATACATTGCAACCAGTTTGTCAAATGGAAGTGCCCACACTTGTTTCTTAGTCCAAGCAGTATTATATAATGAACTGCTTTGACTTCGCACATAAGTTCTCATATAATTCCTTTGCTGTGCTTGAGTCATAGGTTTATCTCTTTTAGCTTTAGCTTTTAACTCATCTGCTACCTTCTTCCTCAACTTCAGCACTTTCACAATTTCAGAAGCCCAGTCTTGTTTCTCCACCCTTTTACCAAGAATGTCTGTAGCTAAATCAGGAGTAGCAAGCACTTGTTGTCCAATATGTTGCCAATCTAACTCATCAAACTCTTGAACAGCAGCATCTAGTTCTCTTTGTCTTTCAATAGGCAAAGTAGAAACATATCTTTGAGTGGCAGACTGATATGCTGCATCAAACTTGGCTTGCTGTGCTTCAGCCATATCAACACTTTTCTTATAATCTTCCCATTCTTGGAAGAGTTTTTCTTGTGCAGCTCTGTCTTCAGCTGTAACAAGCTCATCCTCAGCCACATCTGTTCCTTCAGCAAGATCATCATGAGGAACATTCAAATCTTCCATAGGTTCATCATGTAATTCTTGAACCTCTCTATCAGCAGATTGGTCAGCAGCAACACCACTTGGTGATTGTTTCTCCTGAAGTATATCAGTAGCTTCAGCCATGAGCACATCATCATCACCACTAGACACTTTGGAAGATTCAGCAGCTTTCCTTGCCAAATACTGTCTTGTACTTCTTCTTCTGCTGAATAGAATTGGTGGCTTAGATGAAGGTACTTCAGCAGCTTTAGGAGGAACAACATGAGACTGTCTAGCAACTTCAGCTAGAATTTCAAGAGAATCCAAATTTGCCTCCTGAGGAACTTCAGTAGTATCCAAGCCATCCTTACTTTGCTTCTGCTGATTCAACTGTGCCTCCAAATCTTTAACCTTACTCTTCAGCCTTTCAATTTCATTACCAAGAGTAGTCTTGGTATCAGCAAGCTCTTTTTGGAGATCATCAGTCATTTTCATATACCTGCAAAGTGAATCATATACAAAAGTAAGAGTAATTGGGTCCTCTGCTCTATCAGCTGATTGCTCAGTGGTAAGAGGAGCTTCATTGAACCCAGCAGGAGAAACAGACTCATGTACAACATTAGGAAAGCCTTCATTAATTGTCTCTCTTATAGGACTGGGTGTAGGTAGTCTAGTGAACTCAGGTTCAAGAGGCTGAAAGTTATCTTCAAACTCATGAATTTGCTCAGCTGGAGCATCCTGAGATGGTGAAATGGTAGGACTAGGTGACATATGTACAGGAGTAGGTGGTGGTAAGTCAGTAGAAATAGGTAATGGTTCAGCAGTTGTAGCTGGCTCTTCCTCCATTACCACTAAAGGATTACCATCAGCAGCAACACCAGAAGATGATGGATTACCATCATCAGCAGTATTATGAGCAGGCACATTACCAGCATCATCACCCTCAACTACATTATCATTGCCATGTGGCAACATAGCTTCTAACATAGGGTGATGTTCCCCAGTATAATTTGTTTTCATTGAGGCAAACAACTTAGAACCAAGACTTTTAATAGGCACATGGGTTCTATCTTCAGTGGTTATGTCTAAAATTATTTGTAAGAATCTAGGGTACATTAAAAACTTATGCTGTTGTTTATCAATATTTTCCAGCATATTATCAAAAATAAACCTAGAAAAATTATAAGTTAGACCCTTAGAAAGACAAACAATACCACAACCCAATTGTAGAGAGAATTGGTTCCATCCACCACACTTGTTGCTTATACATTGGATCAACAAATGCACCAAATACCTCCACTTAGGAAAAAATTGATTCTTGTGCCACTTAGATGTATCAGTACTTTGATATCCAGCTTCCCTTAGCCAGCAAGAATCTCTGCAGTGTTGGAATGATACACACCATTCTCATCATCCAACTGAAGCTTTGTCCTAATCAAACCTTCTGTTACCACATACTCTACACCATCAATCTTAGCTACAATCTCTGTATCAGATCTTTTTGTAGCAGATACCCAAAATTGCTTCACCAGTGATTCACAAATCAGATTGGGACTATGTGTCAAAGCATAATGAATCTTTGACCTTTGTAGAAACTCTACGATTAAATCAAATTCTTCATGTCCCTTAGCCTTTTTCAGAATAGCATACTTGTTATGATCTCCTTTCAATTCAAGTTGTGCCATTAGAATAGACTTTGCGTGAGACGGTTATGAATTACACAAAGAATAATGGGTTTAAGTGGAGTGATAAGCGAATAATTTTGTTTAGGAAGAGATATGCAAAGTGGGTTATATTTGGAAGTTCCCCAATCATGGTCAAAATTATCGAAACTAATTATTGACCGAGTCTGACGTGTAATTCAAAAACTTCCAATTTCAAAATTACCCTTCAGCAGAAATGAAGGTCAAATCTGCTGAGAAATGGTCAACATCAGCAGAAACCAAGCAAATGTAAAAATATCTTCGGTGAATATCTTGATTTTACTGTGCCACCCAACTTGCATTAATTATCGTAACGCCTAAACTTGGCTTATTTAATCACCCCCAAATAACACATCTCAGTCACCAATTTACCCCAAATCATCTTTTAAACCCTAATTTCCCAATTAAAACCCAATTCACCACCAAAACCATGTCATCAAACCCAGAAACCTCAGATCAAAATTCCTCTTCTTCATCATCAGAAGAAGATTTACCACCATATCCATGGGAGCTTGATGATTCTGACTATGAAAGAGAAATGGAGAGACGATGGGATGCACATGAAAGACAATGGAATGCACATAAGAAGGGTGAACCAAGCCATGTACCCATTCCTGCTGAGAGAGAACTTGTCTCTCCCTTCATCTGTACCTCTGATGAAGACTTTTCAGAGGAGGAAAATGAAGATCCAACCTTTCTTCCTCCTTCCACACCAGAGAGATCCCAACCAAGATCAAGTAAGAGAGATCCATCTCTTCCAACATCAAAAAATGAGGTATTGGATCTTCCTGCTCCAGGACCTGATCTTTCTTCACAAGAGCACATTGGACAGAGCAAGAAGGCAGAGATTATACGTAAGGGAAAGGAGAAGCTGAAGTAGATGATTGAGGAATGTTTCCATGGACCAAAGTTCTTGAGTATTTTCTTGACTTTGGTACTTGAGCATCTTCACAGTCTTCCTTCTCTTCTTTTTCCATTTTCATCTTCAGCTTCATCATTGTACTTGTCATAGCCTCAAGTATTTTGTAATAAGTGATAGAAGCTAGTAGTACTCAATTAGGCAAATGTTTAGGAATGGTCATTGTAATCCAATTGGAACTTTGAATGTAAGTTGTAACTTGTTTCTTTGAATGAATGAAAAGATCTTATTTATTACTCAACTTTGTAAGACCTTCAGCATAATCAACTAATCAGTAGAAACCATGTTCAGCATACTTGACCACATTCCCTTGAATACAACTCTTGGTGACTTTAACACACAACTTACAATCTCAGAACATCTGCAAAACAGACATAAAATATGCAAATACACCAAACAACTTGCAAAAAGATTAGTGGGTTAGTGTTAAAACTCAAAAGTATACAAATTCTACAAAGTTTACACTCACAATCCTCCCCTGAGGCATATGCCTCCCCTTAAACTTTGCAGTTAAGGGTTAAGCATACCAATATGGACCACCAAATATTGAAACCTTGGTCCATCAAATGCTTTGGTTAACAAATCTGCCACATTCTCATCTGTGTGAATTTTTACCACTTTAATTAAATGTTTCTCATAAGCATCCCTGGTAAAGTGGTGCCTGATTTCAATATGTTTGGTTCTATTATGAAAAACTGGATTTTTAACAATACAAATTGTACTTTGATTGTCAATGAAAATGGTAGTATTCATAAAGTTATACCCATAATCCAACAATTGATTCTGAATCCATAGAACCTGTCCACAACAATTTGCAGCAGCAACATACTCTGCTTCAGTAGTAGAGGTAGCAACAATGGTCTGTTTCTTGCATTTCCAAGAAATTAGTCCCCTTCCAAGGAATTGGCAACCTCCAGTTGTGGATCTTCTATCCAAATTTGCACCAGCATAGTCACTATCACTATAAGCTGCTAGCTGAAATGGAGACTCTTTGGGATACCAAAGACCTAATTTGGGTTGGCCTTTTAGGTACTTAAAAATCTTCTTGACAGCATTCAAGTGAGAGGTAAGTGGAGTGACTTGGTGCCTTGAACATGCACTCACAGCAAATGTAATATCAGGTCTTGAGGCAGTCAAATACATCATAGAACCAATCATTGACCTGTATAAATGAACATTCACAGGGAGATCAATATCAATATTGTTCTTTGGTTTGGGAGCCTCATATGGAGTAGTGGCAGTCCTGACATTCTCCATAGCAAACTTGGACAACATATCTTTTACATACTTCTCCTGATGAATGAAAATTCCATCAGGTTTCTGCTGAACCTGTAAACCCAAAAATAAAGTGAGTTCTCCCATGGCACTCATTTGAAATTCTCCCTTCATCAGATCCTCAAACTCTCTACACCATGCTTCTTTGGTGGAACCAAAGATAATATCATCCACATACACCTGCACAAGAATAATATCCCTAGAATCTTTCTTGAGGAATAGAGTCTTGTCAATGGCACCTTGATTGGTCCCGAACCACCTAACTTATATTGACCAAATAATGGTCAACAAAGTCAAAGGCTTAGAGTCAATGCTCCGGGTAATATAAGGTATCACCAGGTCGTTAAGTCCCGTTGAAGTGTGAATTGTAACTTTAGCGTATTCGTGATCGGGTAATTATTCACAGGAAAAGGTTATGATCAAAATTATTTGGAAATTATTAACAAATATAGCTTAGGAAAGCTACGTGATTGATTACTGGAAATTGGATTACAAGAATTTGAGCTAAAACCTTAAATTATACGTTTTAATTAAAAACGTATACAGATGAACCGTACAAAAAGTACAACTGAAGGACTGAAAGGGGTAAAAGTGTAAATTTGATATTTATACAATCCTATTAAATAAAGAAAATTTTAAGAAAAATAAAAAGTATTTTTACACTATTTAATTATTTAATATTAATTATTTTACTAATTGTCTATTTAATCCTAATTTAATTAATTAGAATTATTGAAAATACTAAAAAGGCTTAGAAAATTAAGAAAAATTTTATAAATCTAATTAACCATCATAGGAATCCTAAAAAATTATAAAAAGTTAATTCTAAGTATTTTTAAGCTAAGTAAATAATTATTATTCTATTTATTAATTAATATCTAATTAAACTATTTCAAATTATAAAACTATTAAATGGACAGTAAAAATTATAGAAAAATTTATAAAAATATTTTAACTAAAATAAAAGCTATAAAAATTATAAAAACTAGGTTGTACTATTTAAAAACTAATTATGCTATTTAATTGATTAATATTAATTAAAACTAAATTAAACTAAAATTAATTAGAAATACCACTAAAAGACAAAATAAAAATCTGGAAAAATTTGTAAAATTATTTTAACCTAAAATGTAATTTCTAAAAATATAAAAGTGATATATTATTTAGAAATTAATTAAAAAGAAAATTAAATTGATAAATCCTATTAAATAGAAGCTATCACTATTTTTAAAGTTGGTTTTCTTTGGTTTTTTTCTTTTTCTAAACTAATTATAAGTTAAAAATAAGCACTTTTAATTAAGGAACTTTTACTACACCCCTGGAAATAAGCACTTGGAGTGCTTATTCACCTCACAGTTGACTTTTGTTGACTGTGAAGGTTTTTAAGCTCAAAATGAAAATGTGGGGTCCACAAATGTATTTCTTGGTTTCTCTGAGTCAAATGAACACAAATAAGCAAGACTTAAGCCAAAAAGTGGCCTGAATAAGCCAAAAATAACAAATAAGCACTTTGCTTATTTGTTGACTGAGCAGTTGAGGGACAAAGATTTTGGGTCAAACTAGGTAGGGTCCACAGACTTAGGGGTCAAACAAAAGGGTCAATAACACTCCCTGGTAGGAGGGGGGTTGAGGGGAATCAAAATCAAGTGGTATGGACCACTGTAGTGACCACAAACCACCACAAAAGGTGGTGGTGTGGAGATGATCTGATGAGAGCAGGGCAAACCCTTGCCCTGCAGCCTACTTTGAGACCTTGTGGGACCCACCAAACAAAATTCTAAAAATATGATAAAATTCACAAAAATCTACAAAGTGGCAAAGATTAAGCACACCAAATTTCAGACTCTAACACCTAAGATCAAACAAGTTGCAAGCTTACCAAGATTGCTCAAAATGACTGAGATAAGTTTTGACTTTAAAGAGTTTTGCACCACTTTGACTTTTATGAACTTGGGAAGCTGATTTAATGATCAAATAAGCTAAGATAAGCTATATTAAAACTAACTTGGGTAAAACTTCAACTTATGAAAAGGTTTTGTGAGATTTGGACTCCAAAAATCACCACAGTGGACTGTGGTGATTATTATCTTTTGATTTTGACTTTTGCAAGGTTTTGTACCAAATTTCTTGTTCTCATAAGCTTTATTACACCCAACAAACTGATAGAAACTAATAGATGCTCAGATATACAACTAGAACACACCAAACAAGCTAAAACCAAACACCCTCTTTAAAACAGTTAATGAAGAGATTTCCACTAAAACAAATAATAAACACAAACAGATGATCACCACTAATCTATAAACTAATATTTAGATGCAATGAACTTAAATAAACAACCCAAGCTACTTAAGAGTAAAAATGAAAGAGTTGTTAGCTTACAAAGCCTTCCAAGCTACTGAGTAGGTACCAAAGAACCAAACCAATCAATCCTATGTGGTTTCCACAAACCTCTAACCCACAGCCATCCTTGTTACACTGTGCTCCTTGCCTTCTTGTTCTTTTTCACCATTTTTTTCTTTATTTTTGATTTTTCTTGAATTTTTAGTAGATATTGAAAACTGAGCCTAGTGTTATCTTGAAAGCTTATAAAGCTTTCCAAAACTTGTTTTTAAGTTTATACAAGCTACTGAATTACATGAACTCACATTAGAAACTTTTAATTAGAACTTGGAAATTCAAATTGAGACTTTGAAAAGTGAAAAAGAGAATTAAGCTTCAAACTGAATTTGCATTGATAATAAGAGTTACATTACATTAAAAATAAACTAAAAACTACAAATAAGCTAAAAAAATTACACACTACCAGCTTCTATGAGCTTTTTCTTATATAACGACCTAAAATTAAACCCTAATGTCTTCCACATGGCTTCTTTTTGAAAACTGATAGCCCCACATGCTTTGCCTTGACTCTCTGACCAAATCCCAACCATCAATTTGCTCTTCAATGCATCCTAGCCACTGATTCGTATTTTGGCGCCAATTTTTATACGGGGCAAAACAAGTGGTGTTGGTGAGGGGATTGGGGGAGCATTAATGGTGGTGGAGTTGGTGGGTGAGGGTATTAATTGTGGGGGGTGAAGTAGTTGAAAAGGCGAGGAGGGGGGGGGGGAAAGTGTCTCCCTGGTTTTCTGGGATTTGGTTGGGGGAGAAGACAGTCAAACGTGGGTTTGACCCGCGTTGACTTGGGTTGACCGGGGTATTAGCCAAAATGGACTGGGCCAAGTTGTGGTGGGCTTGGGGATCAGCTGGGCTAGGGATTTGTTTGGGTTTGGATTTGGCTTATTAAAAAGGGTCCGGATGGAAAAAGTTAACACAAGGACCATATTTGCAATTCCTTCAAAGTTGAGGGGTGTGAAGTGTAACTTTCCAAAACTTCTTCAAAGGATCAATTTTTTCCAAATACCAAATACCAAGGACCAATTTTGCACTTTTCCACATTTTTCAAAATTTCAAAAATCCCAGGGACTACTTTTGCCATATTTGGATTTTTAGGGACTAATCATGTAATTTATGAAAACTTGCAACCCAATTAAGATATTTTGACTTTATTTGAACTTTAAGACCTTGGGTTGACTTTTCCTTAAAAATAAATGCATAGGGACTAAAGTTGACAAGTTTTGAAACTTGGGGGACTGAAACTGCCAATACTGCAAACTTTGTACGTTTTTTCTTTGTTTTTGCACATTTTGCTTTTAAAACACATAAAACACAATCCCTGGGATAATTTAAGTATTTTGATATCTTTTTGATTGTTTTTGTGCGTTTTGGCAGTTTAAATATATCGAAAACGATGAGTGTTTGAGCACTCATCAATCTCCCACACTGAACTATTGCTAGTTGATGAGTCTCTAAATACTCATCATTTTATACCAATCTGAGCTGCCAAAACATACAAAAACACTCAAATATACATCAAAATACTTAAAATATCTTAGTGGTGTGTTTTATATGTTTCAAATGCAAAATATGCAAAAACAGATGAAAAACGTACAAAGTTTGCATAATTGGCAGTTTCAGTCCCTCAAGTTTCATAAATTGGCAAAACTAGTCCCTGGTTATTCTAAAAACTTGAAAAAGTCACCAAAGGTCCTTTTTAATCATAAAATTACATATTTAGTCCTTTGGTGCAAAGTTTCATAAAATTACAAGTTTAGTCCCTGTACTTTGGAATTTGACATAAATGGTCCCTGGGATGTTAAAAACTTTGAGAAATTCAATTTTGGTCCTTGTACTAATAATCTTTTGCAGGAATGGTCCTTGGTGTGAAGTTTGGTAGAATTACATAATCAGTCCCTGAAGTTTGGTGAATTGTCAGTTTTAGTCCCCGGGTATTTAAAAAATTAAAAAATATCAAAAATAACCTTGTACTATTCACATGTGACAAATTAGGACCTTATGAGAATTTTGGAATTATCACAAAGTCAGCCCCTTAACTTTCACCAAATTACATTTTTGGTCCTTGTGATTTTCCAAGTAATAAACCAAACCGGACCTATGTTTTATTTTATACCCAAAACCAAAACCCAACACACTACAAAGCCCACCCTACTATTTTATTACCCAAGCCCAAAACCAACCGGCCCACACCCTTTTATTAATAAAAACCAGGTCAAACCTGGTCAACCCCCTCCAAAACCACTCCCCCCGTCTACTGTTCACCCCTCACTCACACAGACACCAACACCACTCACCACCTCACTGGTTTCACCATACCACCACCCCCAGTCACTACCTTATCTCTCCACACTTCCCAAGGAGCATTAAATGCTCCTGAATTACCTCTCACACGCTACCCCTCTGTCCCAAGACTTTGGCGCCAAAAAGATTTTTAAACGGTGGGGATTGGATAGACCATTTCAAGGGCTGTGATGTGGTGGGAAATACCCCAGTGGGTCCCACATACCTCAGAAGTCATTATAAAGAAAGAATGAAGCAGTGGTGAAAGATAATTAGTGTAGGTTTAGTTTAATTAAATCGTAGGTAGTATAGAATACGTTGTTAGTTGTAATTTCACTTTCTAAAGCTTGTATCGGTTTAATTCATGTAATTGGAACTTTATTAAGTCTTAATTTCAAGTTTCATCTCAGTTCTCAGATTATGCAACTTCATTACATTTCAAAAATCACAAATAGCTCAATTGTTGTTCATAGTTGTTTTTCTGAGTTTAATAAGCTAACTAAAGCCTTGACAAAGCTTAAATAAGCTTTTAAAATCATCAAAACAGTTATAGGTATTAAAAAGCAAAATTCAAGAAAAAATCAAGAAAATAGAAATAAAATAAAAATTCTAAGTTAATGATGAATTCAGATTGAAGAAGGTGTGCTTTGGAGTATTTTGGTATTAGAAGTCTTGTGGAAGACTGTTAGGATAGACCTTGGTCTTTGGTTCCATCATCTCAGTCACATTCCAATTGTAAGTCACAATTTTGCCATTTGGAAATTTCTTTTGTTACTGTTGTTATTCAAGTTATTTTTAGGCTTATTTAGCTTTTATATTATCACTAATATCTGTTTCAAACAAAAAGAATGTAGGTAAAAGGGTAAAATTCATAGTTGTAGTATAGATTTAGTGTTAAGGGTCTGTTTGGGTTAACTGTTTCAGGAAGGTTTAGGTATTTAGTGGTTGCTTATTGTGGTTGCAGTATGATTGTTAAGGCTTAAGTAAGTAAAACATACAATAAAACCAAGGTCTCATTAGTTGCAAAAGTCAAAATCCAATTCCATGTTCCTTGACAGTTAACTGTCAAGGATATTGGTCTCACAAACCCAACCATCACCTTATTAGTTATAGTTTTAGCTTATTTTAGGTCTCTTGTAGCTTATATCAGCTTATTAAATAAGTTAGATAGCTTAGAAACTCATAAAAGTCAACATAAGTAGTTCTCATTAAAAAGTCAAATTGTTACTTTCAGATTTTCATAAAACTTCAAGGAATTTTAGAGAATTTAGTATAAGGGTCTAGACTTTGAAATTTTGTGGAATTGTTCTCTACCACCTCAACTTTAGAATCCCACCATTGTTATATTTTTAGGATTTTTGAGGTGGGCCCCACAACCCTCCAAAGAGGGCTGCAGGGCAGCTATCTGTTCTGTCTCAGCAGACACACCACCACCACCACCACTTGGTGGTGGTTTTCCAGCCAACCCAGTGGGTCCCAAGCCCCCACCTTGCACCCCCAACCCCCCTCCTAGTAGACTCTTAGGATTGACCTTTGGTTTGACTTGAATCACTGTGGACCCCACCTAAATCAAACCCAATACTTTGTCCCATTTCTGTATTGAATTAAGGTTTTGGATTAGCTTATTGTGGCTTACCAGCTTTTCTACTGAGCTTATTTAACCAACTTAAGCTTTGACAAGTCCAACTATCTTATTAGAACCAGAAATATCCAAATTGGGTCCCACATAAGCTCATTTGAGCTTATTTACCTTTTCAGTCAATAAAAGTCAACTGTGGAAGCAATAAGCTTCCATAGTGCTTATTAATAAGTTCTAAATTATTTGTTTTCACAAAATTTGCTTATATTTAAGTATAATTTAGCTTTGTAAAAGAAAATTGAAGAAAAACAAACATAAAAATAAGTGATAGTTTCTATTTAATTTAATTTTAATTTTCATTTTTAGATTTTAATTAAGAAAGTTGTGTTTTTATATTTTTATTAATTTCCTTATAGGTTAAAGTATTTTTAATAATTTTATTAGATTTTTATAATATCATTTGATATTTATTAGAATTAAAATTAGTTTATTTAGTAATTAATCAATAAATAAGTTATAAATAGCATAATTAGTTTTTATATAGTAACACCTATATTTTATATTTTTCCTAGCTTTTATAAGTCATAATATAATTTTAGTAATTTTTCTAGAATTTTTACTGTTCATTTAATAGTTTTTATAATTTAAATAGTTTAATTGGTAATTGTTTAATAATTAGAATAATAATTAGTAGATTAAATTAAAAATACATAAAATAAAGTTTTTATAATTTTTTAGGATTCCTGTGATGGTTAAATAGTTTTATAAATTTTTTCATAATTTTCTAAGTCATTTTAGTATTATTTGTAATTTAAAATAGGATAATTAGTTTAATTAATATAAATAGTTTTTAATTAATAGAAAATTCATAAAAAGACAAAAAGATTTATTTTTATTTTTTATACTTTCTTCAAGTTCATTTTGAGTTTTAGAAATTATTTTTATAAGTTTTTAGTTTAATTTGTAGTATTTATAATTCTTAGTTTGATTTAAATTAGTTTTAAATAAATAGTTAAATAGTTTTTAATTAAATAATTAATAATAAATAATATAATAATCTAAAAAATAGTTTTCTTTTTAATTTAATTTTATTTTAAGTTTAAGTTTATAGAATTTTCATTTTTAACCCTTGTAGTTTATTTTTCTTAAAACTCACCTTTTTCTCAGTACGCAGTCGCGTCTGATTTTAATTTGGTGTACGTTTTAGATACCTAGCTTTCACGTAATCGTTAAAATAGTTTATTTAAGTTATTTAAGTTGTAAAACCCTAGTTAAACACACACACACACACACACTTTTATACCTTTCCTGTTCACATTCACTCGATCGCAGATTCGTTTTTAATACCATCACAACCTCGTTGGGACATTACGACCCGGGAAAACACTGTATTTCACGGAAGCATTTGCCTCGGCTGTTTGACTATTACAGTTGGCCATTCACAAGTGGCTGATCAATAATTATCTGACTGTTTGAGGCGAATCAAAATTTCTCACTAGTCCCTAGCAATCTTTTTAGAAAACTTGATGGATTTTAAACTCTTTACCAAAAGCCATCACTTCTGGAGTAGCCAGGTGTAAGAACTGTGGCACACCTGATAACCGTGTGATTTTGAGCAAACCACCAGATTTCAACGGATTTGTTAAGTCTTTACCAAGAGCCGTTTGCTCCTGGACTAGCCAACTCTTGATGGACCTAGTCAACATCTTGGTGAGCTGATTACCAATTATGGATTTTCCACGGCCTTTACCACAAGCCATAATCTTGCGGGCTAGCCAACTCATTTGTTTTCGGGGAGTTGATGAACCATACAATTTTGGGCAAATTGCCAGCCGTGAACGGATTTGAGATGTCTTTACCAAGAGCCGTTTGCTCCTGGACTAGCCAATCCCTTTGTCATTTAGACTTTGGCGGACTGATTACCACAAAAATTTTGAAATAAAGTGAAAAATTTTTGAAAAATTTGGCCAAAATGGGGGTATTTGAAAGTATTGTGCGATAAAATTCGCTAGAATTTCCCCCCCACACTTAGAAATGAATATTGTCCTCAATATTCAAAGTCCCGGCTATTATGCCGAATCTAAGAACGTAAAAAGATAATATTCGAAGCTAACTGTGGAATTTTGTTTTGCATTTTTCACTTTATTTATCTGTACATACAATCACACACTTTTTTTTTTTTTTTTTTTTTTTTTTTGAAGTTATATACATATATACATTTTTCAAATAGCGGGGGGGGGGGGGGGGGGGGGTGGCCATTCCCCCACACTAGGGTGGTAGAAAATAGAAGGAATCTGAGATACGGGTGAAAACCCGTATTGTTGCTAATTTTTGGTCATCGAGTCGTTAGCTTGACTCTATCCCCGAATTCAATTGTCCTTGGGGAAAGTTTGGAGATCCGGGACGACCATGGATGGTACGTCCTCTCCAAAGTAGTGCTTTAACCGATGTCCATTCACTTTGAAATTAGGTCCGTCATTTTGTGATAACTCGACGGTGCCATAAGGATAAACCTTAACGATAGTGAATGGACCAGTCCATCGGGTTTTGAGCTTTCCCGAGAAGATCTTGAGTCTAGAGTTTAAAAGAAGGACTCGATCACCAACGTTGAAAACGCGGTTTTTGATCTTGGAGTCATGAATCTTCTTTGTCTTTTCTTTATAGATCAAAGAGTTCTCGTAAGCTTGATCACGAAGTTCATTTAATTCATTTAGTTGAACTTTCCTATGATCACACCCGCCGTTTTGAGGTCGAAATTAGCATGCTTGAGAGCCCAATAGGCTTTATGCTCAAGCTCGATCGGAAGATGGCACGCTTTCCCGTACACAAGTTTATAAGGCGTACACCCAATGGGTGTTTTATACGCCGTACGGAAAGCCCAAAGTGCATCATCTAATTTATCCGACCAAGATGCACGATTTTCCCCAACGGTTCTTTCCAATATTCTCTTTATGCCTCGATTGGAAACTTCTACTTGTCCACTTGTTTGAGGGTGGTACGCAGTAGAAAGACGGTGAGTTACACCATATTTTTGCATGACTTTGTCAAATTTGTCATTACAAAAATGCGTACCACGATCACTAATTATAGCACGTGGAGTTCCAAATCGAGCAAAGAGAGCTTTCAAAAACTTCACAACTACTCGGGCATCATTTGTGGGTAAAGCTTTTGCTTCGACCCATTTTGACAAATAGTCAACTGCCACGAGTATATACTTGTTTCCATGAGATGACGGGAATGGCCCCATAAAGTCAATGCCCCAAATGTCAAATATTTCACAAACTTGAATTGCATTTTGTGGCATTTCATTCTTTTGTGAAATATTCCCGTGACGTTGACAAGCGTCACAGGATTTGACCAATTCATGGGCATCTTTGTAGATTGTGGGCCAAAAGAAACCGGAGTCAAACACCTTTTTGGCGGTGTAATTTGGATTATGGTGGCCCCCCGTGGGACCAGCATGGCAAGCCTTTAAGATTTCAGCGGCTTCTTGACCATATACACACCGCCGGATGACTTGATCCGCACAGATTTTGAACAAGTAGGGGTCGTCCCAAAAGTAATGTTTGACATCTTTGAAAAATTTATTTTTTTGTTGGGACGACATCCCTTTCACAATGAAGTTACCCGCAAGATAGTTTGCAAAGTCGGCAAACCATGGGGTAATCGAGTCTCCACGAAATGAAACCGCATCGAGGGTTTCGAGAGGAAATGTTTCATTTATTTCCTTTTTCTTGAAAGCATTTTGGTAAGGGTTTTCAAGACGGGAGAGATGATCAGCAGCTAGGTTCTCAGCGCCTTTTTTATCACGAATGATGATATCAAATTCCTGAAGGAGGAGAACCCATCGGAGGAGTCTCGGCTTTGCATCTTGTTTTGCAAATAGATACTTCAAAGCCGAGTGATCCGTATACACTATGCTTTTTGTCAAGATCAAATATGACCGGAATTTCTCAAAGGCATACACCACAGCTAATAATTCTTTTTCAGTGGTGGTGTAATGACTTTGAGCCTCAGTCATTGTTTTGCTTGCATAGTGTATAGGCTGAAAGTGTTTAGACCTGCGTTGCCCCAAGACTGCCCCTATAGCATAATCGCTAGCATCACACATAAGTTCAAAGGGCAAGTCCCAATCGGGGGCAACAAGAATAGGTGCCTCGGTAAGCCTTTTCTTTAATGTTTCAAAGGCTTCGATGCACTCGGGGGAGAAGATAAAAGGAGCATCCTTTTCGAGGAGATGGGTCATAGGCCGGGCGATTTTAGAAAAATCTTGAATAAACCTACGGTAAAAACCGGCGTGACCCAAAAAGCTCCTAACACCTTTCACAGTCGTGGGATGAGGCAATTTTGCAATGACGTCCACTTTGGCACGATCAACCTCAATCCCATTTTTTGAAATTTTATGGCCGAGGACAATGCCCTCTTTGACCATAAAGTGACTCTTCTCCCAATTTAGACACAACTTTGTGTCTTCACAACGTTTTAGCATATTGTCTAAATGGGAGAGGCATGTTTGAAACGAATCCCCAATGACCGAAAAATCGTCCATGAAGACCTCCATAGTTTTTCCGATCATGTCGGAAAAAATGGCCATCATACATCTTTGAAACGTGCCCGGAGCATTACATAAGCCAAATGGCATACGTTTATATGCGAAAGTTCCATAGGGGCACGTGAAAGTGGTCTTTTCTTGGTCTTGCGGGTCAATGGGAATCTGAAAGTAACCCGAGAAACCATCGAGGAAGCAATAATACTCATTCCCCGCTAATCTCTCGAGCATCTGATCCATAAAAGGCAGAGGAAAATGATCTTTGCGGGTGGCGTCATTTAACTTGCGATAGTCAATACAGACACGCCAACCCGTAACCAAACGAGTGGGAATTAACTCATTTTCCTCATTTGTGACAACGGTAATGCCACCCTTTTTTGGAACACAATGAATTGGGCTGACCCAAGGACTGTCCGAGATAGGGTAAATCAATCCGGCATCAAGAAGTTTTAAAACCTCTTGTTTGATAACCTCGTGAATTTTTGGATTCACCCTTCTTTGTTGTTGGACTGCAGGTTTGAAGTCGTCCTCCATTAAAATTTTATGAGTACAGAATTCAGGGTCAATGCCCTTGATGTCGGAGAGACGCCAAGCAATTGCTTGTTTATGAGACTTCAAAACCTTTATGAGAGCAGCCTTTTCCTCATCACTTAAGTCTTTGGCAATTATGACGGGTAATTTATCATCACCCTCCAGAAATGCATATTCAAGATGAGGCGGCAAGTCCTTAAGTTCAACCTCAGGGAAGTCATCAGTTTTCTCAACATTTTTGACCTCCTCTTTATGAAGTTGTTGTGGTAGAACAGGAAGAGGAGAGGGATCTTCGTTTAACAATTTTTCAAGCATGAGAATATCCCTCTCGAGGTCGATCTCTTGGTTATCAACTCCATCGGGAATTGAATCACTTTTGAGAAACGCCTCCATTTCTTCTAAGATGAAGTCACTTCCCTCAAACGGAGTGAGGGAAGGATAAGAATTGGCAATAATGGGGTGAGAAGACTGAGTGAGATTTTCACTCGAAGAATTATCAATGAAACCTAAAATCTCTTGAGCATACTCCTCAGCAGCAACATCGATGACATCAATTTGATTCACCGCCTCACAATCATAATTGGAGGAGTATCTCGAAGTTTGATTTAGGTTGAAGGTTATGGTTTCCGTTCCAACACGTAATGTGATCTCATGCTCAAATACATCGATAAGAGCTCGCCCAGTTCTAAGGAATCCCCGCCCAAGAATGAGAGGGACCCTTGAATCGGCATCAAAGTCAACAATCACAAAATCTGCCGGAAAATGGAACTTCCCCACTTTAATGAATACGTCCTCGGCAATGCCAATGGGACGAGAAATCGAGCGATCGGCAAGCTCTAAAGTCATGCACGTGGGAGTGAGTTCGGGAAGAGAAAGTTTCTTCCACACAGAATATGGCATTAGGTTGATACTAGCACCTAGATCGGCCAGGGCAAAGCAATCAACCATACCCGGGAAAGTACAAGGAATGAGGAATTTCCCGGGATCTCCAAGCTTTTCAGGAAGCTTTTTCAAAAGAACCGCAGAGCAGTTCTCATTCAGAGGAGTTCTTGCCATCTCAAATAATTTTTCTTTATTACTCAACAGATTTTTAATTGTCGATGCAAACTTGGGCATCAAGAGAATAGCATCCGCGAAGCTGATATCAAAATGCAAATCTTGGAAGATTTGGAAAAATTTATCCATTTGGTGATTAGCTTTTTCGCGGAGCTTTTGTTCACTGAGACGTGATGGATAGGGAATAGAAGTTTTGGATTTAGGGTTGTCCACTGGAGTTTTTGGTGGTTCAAATACAACTCCAGGCTTACATCTGGTTTCAGGAATAACCTGAGGTTGGACGTGTGCTGTACTTCGTGGGCTAGGAATTTGCATTTTGTCCTTTGTCACCTCAGGTTCACGATTCACTACCTTTGGAGGGGAGGAAGAAGAGGTAGTAGGAATCGCGGGTTCATCATATGAAGCACCACTTCTTGTTGTGATCGCCTTAGCATCGCCCCTCGGGTTAGCGATCGTGTTGCTCGGTAAAGTAGTACCTGAGCCCGAGGGTCGATCATTTAAAGACTTCTTGATGTCAGAAATCTGGCTGACCAGCAACTTGTTCAACTCTTCTTGGGACTTCATGAATTGTTTCAACAACTCGTCAGATGAAGGCCCGGTTGGAACAATGGCTTGATTCGGATTAGGAATATTTGGAGCTCGATTGTTCGGATTTGGACCTTGATTTTGAAAATTACCCTGATTAGGGTTGTTGTTTCCATGAAAATATCCCGGATTGAAATTACCCTGACCTTGGTTCCGATTAAAGTTTCCTTGATTTTGTTGTTGGAAACCTTGATTTTGGAATCCTTGGTTTTGATTGTGAAAACCGTGGCCCTGATTGAAGTTACTTTGGTTTTGATAACCTTGGTTTTGATAACCTTGGTTCGCTCTATTTTGATTTTGGCCACGGTTTTGGACATTTTGGTTTTGATTAAAACCAGGAGGTCCAGGATAATGATGTTGAGGACGATAGCTGGGGTCCATAGGAGGGCGATATTGATTGCCTCCTTGATTTTGGGACCCCGCTAAAGCATGAGCTTCGTATGGAGTACCATCAGTAGCTGTGCAATTGTAGTAGGCATGCGGCCCACCACAAGTTACACAGACTTCCACTTTTTTAACCTCAGCAGGTGGAGGATGTTGTGGAAATGAGACTTTCTTTGTTTGGGCGAGAACCAAAGCTTGGATCGCTTCAGTGAGCTTGTCAATCTTAGCATCCGTGCTAGATTGACTCACAGAAGATGAAGTGGAAGGACCCGCATTAATTTGGGAAACAATCGGTTTGCTTCGTGTAGAGCGGACCTTAGACTTGTTTTCTATGATTTGCAAAGCTTCTTTTGTGGTTTTACTCAAAAAGTTGCCTCCCGCGGAGGCATTGAGTGAATCCTGATCAGCTTGGCTCACGCCATTGTAAAACGTATCGAGTTGCATCAACTCAGAGAAACCATGATGTGGACACTTGCGAAGTAATTCTTTGAAACGATCCCACGCTTCACCAAAAGATTCATCGTATTTTTGAGTGAACTTGGTGATTTCGTTTTTAAGACTCGTGGTCTTAGAAGGTGGGAAGAATTCATTCACAAACTTTTTGACAAGATCTTCCCAAGTCTCAATAGATCGTGGAGGTTGTTTTTCAAGCCAAATCCGGGCTTGTCCCTCCAATGAAAATGGGAAGAGAAGAAGTTTTATTGCTTCACATGGGACATTTTTGTACTTGATGGTCGATGTGATTTTATTGAACCATCGAATATGAGCATGAGGATCATCCCTCTCAAAACCGTAGAATTGACTTGAGGTTACAAGATTGAGTAACCCGGTTTTGAGCTCAAAACTATCAGCCACGATGGCTGGGACAATAATGGCATCTCCATAACCCTCGATGGGTGCTTGGAGAAGTTCACACATGGGACGGTCTTCCGCCATGGTGACAGTGGGTGTGGCAACAGTACGGATCTCAGATCCGACTGTTGGTGCTGAACGTCTACGAGGTCTTCTAGGTTTTCGTACAAGCTCACGTAATGGGCTAGTAGACCTAGAAGAACAAGTGCGCATGCACTAAAAACTCACTCAAAACAAAATCGAGGCAAAACGACAGTGAACTTAAACCAATAATCACAAGTGAGTGGCTTCTTTAGAAAAGGTACACCACACACAAGGATATAAAGGCAAGTTTTAATCTTTTTGGTTTGGGAACTTATTTGTTCACGCCCCCAGTTGGAAGGTGTTCTGTCTTGGTTTGCGACGGTTTATTTTTATGTAGAATTATTATTCACAAGAAAAGACGGATGTTTTTGTGTTTTTGTGTATGGGTTTAAAAACTTTTTGGAGAATATTTTTGGTATCGTTTCGTTCACCAAAATCGTTTTTCTTTAAGAATCACCTTAAAAGAAAACCGAATCAGAAAACGTTACGATTTGTTTTGTTGTTTTTAATTTTTTTTTTGGTGTTTTAACACTTTAGGAAAAGTGTTAATGACTTTTTTGTAGTTTGATTATGAAAATATACACAAGTGGTGGTATTTATACAGTGAGTGATGTGAGATAACACTAATCTCAAATAACGCTAAAGAAACGCGCACACTTCCCCGGCAGCGGCGCCAAATTTTGATTGGTCCCGAACCACCTAACTTATATTGACCAAATAATGGTCAACAAAGTCAAAGGCTTAGAGTCAATGCTCCGGGTAATATAAGGTATCACCAGGTCGTTAAGTCCCGTTGAAGTGTGAATTGTAACTTTAGCGTATTCGTGATCGGGTAATTATTCACAGGAAAAGGTTATGATCAAAATTATTTGGAAATTATTAACACATATAGCTTAGGAAAGCTACGTGATTGATTACTGGAAATTGGATTACAGGAATTTGAGCTAAAACCTTAAATTATACGTTTTAATTAAAAACGTATACAGATGAACCGTACAAAAAGTACAACTGAAGGACTGAAAGGGGTAAAAGTGTAAATTTGATATTTATACAATCCTATTAAATAAAGAAAATTTTAAGAAAAATAAAAAGTATTTTTACACTATTTAATTATTTAATATTAATTATTTTACTAATTGTCTATTTAATCCTAATTTAATTAATTAGAATTATTGAAAATACTAAAAAGGCTTAGAAAATTAAGAAAATTT
This sequence comes from Artemisia argyi, assembly GCA_030686995.1. Lineage (NCBI taxonomy): Eukaryota > Viridiplantae > Streptophyta > Magnoliopsida > Asterales > Asteraceae > Artemisia > Artemisia argyi. The sequence goes on from CM060709.1 coordinate 279,019,570, forward strand.
TTATAAATCTAATTAACCATCATAGGAATCCTAAAAAATTATAAAAAGTTAATTCTAAGTATTTTTAAGCTAAGTAAATAATTATTATTCTATTTATTAATTAATATCTAATTAAACTATTTCAAATTATAAAAACTATTAAATGAACAGTAAAAATTATAGAAAAATTTATAAAAATATTTTAACTAAAATAAAAGCTATAAAAATTATAAAAACTAGGTTGTACTATTTAAAAACTAATTATGCTATTTAATTGATTAATATTAATTAAAACTAAATTAAACTAAAATTAATTAGAAATACCACTAAAAGACAAAATAAAAATCTGGAAAAATTTGTAAAATTATTTTAACCTAAAATGTAATTTCTAAAAATATAAAAGTGATATATTATTTAGAAATTAATTAAAAAGAAAATTAAATTGATAAATCCTATTAAATAGAAGCTATCACTATTTTTAAAGTTGGTTTTTTTTTGTTTTTTTTCTTTTTCTAAACTAATTATAAGTTAAAAATAAGCACTTTTAATTAAGGAACTTTTACTACACCCCTGGAAATAAGCACTTGGAGTGCTTATTCACCTCACAGTTGACTTTTGTTGACTATGAAGGTTTTTAAGCTCAAAATGAAAATGTGGGGTCCACAAATGTATTTCTTGGTTTCTCTGAGTCAAATGAACACAAATAAGCAAGACTTAAGCCAAAAAGTGGCCTGAATAAGCCAAAAATAACAAATAAGCACTTTGCTTATTTGTTGACTGAGCAGTTGAGGGACAATGATTTTGGGTCAAACTAGGTAGGGTCCACAGACTTAGGGGTCAAACAAAAGGGTCAATAACACTCCCTGGTAGGAGGGGGGTTGAGGGGAATCAAAATCAAGTGGTATGGACCACTGTAGTGACCACAAACCACCACAAAAGGTGGTGGTGTGGAGATGATCTGATGAGAGCAGGGCAAACCCTTGCCCTGCAGCCTACTTTGAGACCTTGTGGGACCCACCAAACAAAATTCTAAAAATATGATAAAATTCACAAAAATCTACAAAGTGGCAAAGATTAAGCACACCAAATTTCAGACTCTAACACCTAAGATCAAACAAGTTGCAAGCTTACCAAGATTGCTCAAAATGACTGAGATAAGTTTTGACTTTAAAGAGTTTTGCACCACTTTGACTTTTATGAACTTGGGAAGCTGATTTAATGATCAAATAAGCTAAGATAAGCTATATTAAAACTAACTTGGGTAAAACTTCAACTTATGAAAAGGTTTTGTGAGATTTGGACTCCAAAAATCACCACAGTGGACTGTGGTGATTATTATCTTTTGATTTTGACTTTTGCAAGGTTTTGTACCAAATTTCTTGTTCTCCTAAGCTTTATTACACCCAACAAACTGATAGAAACTAATAGATGCTCAGATATACAACTAGAACACACCAAACAAGCTAAAACCAAACACCCTCTTTAAAACAGTTAATGAAGAGATTTCCACTAAAACAAATAATAAACACAAACAGATGATCACCACTAATCTATAAACTAATATTTAGATGCAATGAACTTAAATAAACAACCCAAGCTACTTAAGAGTAAAAATGAAAGAGTTGTTAGCTTACAAAGCCTTCCAAGCTACTGAGTAGGTACCAAAGAACCAAACCAATCAATCCTATGTGGTTTCCACAAACCTCTAACCCACAGCCATCCTTGTTACACTGTGCTCCTTGCCTTCTTGTTCTTTTTCACCATTTTTTTCTTTATTTTTGATTTTTCTTGAATTTTTAGTAGATATTGAAAACTGAGCCTAGTGTTATCTTGAAAGCTTATAAAGCTTTCCAAAACTTGTTTTTAAGTTTATATAAGCTACTGAATTACATGAACTTACATTAGAAACTTTTAATTAGAACTTGGAAATTCAAATTGAGACTTTGAAAAGTGAAAAAGAGAATTAAGCTTCAAACTGAATTTGCATTGATAATAAGAGTTACATTACATTAAAAATAAACTAAAAACTACAAATAAGCTAAAAAAATTACACACTACCAGCTTCTATGAGCTTTTTCTTATATAACGACCTAAAATTAAACCCTAATGTCTTCCACATGGCTTCTTTTTGAAAACTGATAGCCCCACATGCTTTGCCTTGACTCTCTGACCAAATCCCAACCATCAATTTGCTCTTCAATGCATCCTAGCCACTGATTCGTATTTTGGCGCCAATTTTTATACGGGGCAAAACAAGTGGTGTTGGTGAGGGGATTGGGGGAGCATTAATGGTGGTGGAGTTGGTGGGTGAGGGTATTAATTGTGGGGGGTGAAGTAGTTGAAAAGGCGAGGAGGGGGGGGGGGAAAGTGTCTCCCTGGTTTTCTGGGATTTGGTTGGGGGAGAAGACAGTCAAACGTGGGTTTGACCCGCGTTGACTTGGGTTGACCGGGGTATTAGCCAAAATGGACTGGGCCAAGTTGTGGTGGGCTTGGGGATCAGCTGGGCTAGGGATTTGTTTGGGTTTGGATTTGGCTTATTAAAAAGGGTCCGGATGGAAAAAGTTAACACAAGGACCATATTTGCAATTCCTTCAAAGTTGAGGGGTGTGAAGTGTAACTTTCCAAAACTTCTTCAAAGGATCAATTTTTTCCAAATACCAAATACCAAGGACCAATTTTGCACTTTTCCACATTTTTCAAAATTTCAAAAATCCCAAGGACTACTTTTGCCATATTTGGATTTTTAGGGACTAATCATGTAATTTATGAAAACTTGCAACCCAATTATGATATTTTGACTTTATTTGACCTTTAAGACCTTGGGTTGACTTTTCCTTAAAAATAAATGCATAGGGACTAAAGTTGACAAGTTTTGAAACTTGGGGGACTGAAACTGCCAATACTGCAAACTTTGTATGTTTTTTCTTTGTTTTTGCACATTTTGCTTTTAAAACACATAAAACACAATCCCTGGGATAATTTAAGTATTTTGATATCTTTTTGATTGTTTTTGTGCGTTTTGGCAGTTTAAATATATCGAAAACGATGAGTGTTTGAGCACTCATCACACCTCTTCTGTAGCCATGCTTCAGCAGAAATGTGGAAAGTCTAGCATACCAAGCTCTGGGAGCTTGATGAAGTCCATAGAGAGCTTTGACAACCTTGTACACATACTCAGGATGATCAGGGTCTTCAAATCCTTTGGGTTGAGTCACATATACCTCCTCTTCAATCTCACCATATAAGAAAGCACCTTTAACATCCATCTGATAAACCATAAAGCCCATATAAGAGGCATAGGCCAAAAATATCCTAATAGCTTCAACTTTGGCCACTGGTGCAAAGACTTCATCATAGTTGATGAGTGTCTAAATACTCTTCATTTTATACTAATCTGAACTGCCAAAACATACAAAAGCACTCAAATATGTATCAAAATACTTAAAATATCTTAAAGGTGTGTTTTATATGTTTCAAATGCAAAATATGCAAAAACAGTTGAAAAACGTACAAAGTTTGCATAATTGGCAGTTTCAGTCCTTCAAGTTTCATAAATTGACAAAACTAGTCCCTGGTTATTCTAAAAACATGAAAATGTCACCAAAGGTCCTTTTAAATCATAAAGTTACATATTTAGTCCTTTGGTGCAAAGTTTCATAAAATTACAAGTTTAGTCCCTAAACTTTAGAAATTGACAGAAATGGTCCCTGGGATGTTAAAAACTTTGAGAAATTCAATTTTGGTCCTTGTACTAATAATCTTTTGCAGGAATGGTCCTTGGTGTGAAGTTTGGTGAAATTACATATTTAGTCCCTCAAGTTTGGCGGTTTGTCAGTTTTAGTCCATGGGTATTTAAAACATGAAAAATATTAAAAATGCCCTTGTACCATTCACATATGACAAAATAGGCCCTCATGATAAACTTTGGAAAGTCACATTTCCAGCCCCTCAACTTTTCCCTAATTACAATTTTGGTCCTTGTGATTTAACACCTAATAAACCAAACATACTCTTTATATTATTTACCCAAATCCAAACTAAACCCAAGTTACACACCAAGCCCATCCCACCCTTTCCTTTTGTCCAGCCCACACAACAAACCGGCCCACACCCTAATTAAATAAAAAAAACGGGTCAAACCCGTTGACCCTTCCCTCCCAATACCACCACCATCTCACAGACCCCCCAAAACCACCACCACCTATCTGGTTTCACCCCCAACTTGCTCCCCACACTTCACCACCTCACCCTCCACCTCACACAACACTCCAACAACCATTTAAAGCCCTAATACCCTCTCCACGCAAAGCTACAGTGGCCCAAGACTTTTGGCGCCAATAATATTTTTAAACGGCTAGGATTGCTTAGGCCTTATCAACGGCTGGGAAATGGTGGGAAATACCCCAGTGGGTCCCACATACTCAGAAAATGGCTACAAAAGGGAAAGAAGGCAGAAGAGTTCAATTATTAGAGTAGTTTTAGTTAAATGCAATCGTAGGCAGTATAAACTTGTATTTTTAGTTATAATTTCAATTAAATCAGCTTGTACTAAGTTAAATTGGTGTATTGCAATCTTTATTTTCAAGTAATCTCAAGTTTCAATTGGTTATCTCAGTTTATCCATTTTCAATATTGATCAAAATCTCAAAAAGTTGTATGTTGTTAGTTGTTGTTATTATATGATCTCATAAGCTCATATAAGCTCTGAAAAAGCTTAAATAAGTTTTAGAATACCTCAGTTGTATGTTTAACTCATAAAAGAAAAATACTTAAAAAAATAGAGAAAAATAGTTGAAAAATAAAAATCAAGTTACAAGCTGATTTGTGCAAGGAGCAAGATAAATTCTGGATGATCTTGGTATTAGAGTCCTATGGGGGACTTTAGGAAGTGAGATTGGTCATTGTTTCTGTGTCTCTCAGTTTGAAACCCAACTGTAAGCTAACTCTCAATTTTTAGTTCATGTAGTTTTTATTGTTTCTGTAGCATAATCTTAGTTCATATAGCTTTAATTAACTTTGTTTAATCTGTTTTAAGTATTAGAATCATAGTTGTAGTTGTTATATTACAAGTTATAGTGAAATACTTAGTTTAAGGGGGTGTTTGGTTTAATAGATACCTCTGTGTTCAGGGTGTTTGTTGGTGTTGTTTCCTCTTAATACATGTTTCTTTAGTGTAACTTAGGTCTGTGAAACCCATAACTTGGTCACTTATACAACCAAAAGTCAAAATCCATTACCAAATCCCTTGACAGTTAACTGTCAAGGATTTGGGATCTCATACCCATCACATTAGCTTATATCCATTAGTTATAGCTTAATTTAGGTTAGTCATAGCTTAAAACAACTTAATTAATCAGTAGTAAGTGTTAGAAGTTCATAAAAGTCAAACTAGCAAGTTTCACTCAAAGTCAAATTTGCACATCTCAGGTTTTGACAAAACTTCAAAGATTTGTTTAGAATTTAGGATTTGGTTCTAGGACTTGAAATTTGTTTCTATTTATAGTCTGTCAGCTCATCTTTGAGTTCCCACAAGTTTTACATTTTTATCATTTTTTCCCTGGGCCCCACTCAACCCCAAACTCACTTGCAGGGCAAGGTAACTGCCCTGCATCAGCAGCTCAGTCCTACACCACCAACTTTGGTGGTGATTTGTGGCCACCTCAGTGGGCCCCAGACATCCTAATTAGCTTTTCTCAACCCCCCTCCTACCAGGGATACTTAGTCAACCTTTTGTTTGACCTGAACCTCAGTGGACCCCACCTAGAATAAGCCCTTAAGTTTGTCCCCTTTCTGTGTTGTAATTGGTTTTTGGATTAGCTTATTTTGGCTTATTAGCTTATCTACTGAGCTTATTTGGCCAAATTGAGCTTAGACAAGTCCAACTCACTTATTAGTACCAGAATAAACCAAGGTGGGCCCCACATAAGTCAGTTTTAGCTTATTAGCTTGTTCAGTCAACAAAAGTCAACTGTGGAAGTAATAAGCTTCCATAGTGCTTATTATTAAGCTAGAAATTATTTGTTTTTACAAAAGTTACTTATTTTTATATATAATATAGTTTTGTAAAATAAAAATCCAGAAAAACAAACATAAAATTAAGTGATAGTTTCTATTTAATTTAATTTAATTTTAATTTTCATTTTTACATTTTTATTAAGTAATTTGTGTTTTTATATTTTTATTAATTTCCTTATATATTAAAGTATTTTTAAGAATTTTCTCAGATTTTTATATTGTCATTTGATATTTATTAGATTTAAATATAGTTTTATTAGTAATTAATTAATAAATAAGTTTTAAATAGCATAATTACTTTTTATATAGCAACACCTAGATTTTATATTTTTTTATAGCTTTTATAAGTCATAATATAGTTTTAGTAATTTTTTCATAATTTTATAAGTCATTTTAGTATTATTTGTAATTTAAATTAGTTTAAATTGTTTAATTAATATAAATAGTTTTTAATTAATAAAAAGCTTATAAAAAGACAAAAACATTTATTTTTATTTTTATACTTTCTTCAAGTTCATTTTAAGTTTTAGAAATTATTTTTACAAGTTTTTAGTTTAATTTGTAGTATTTATAATTTTTGGTTTTAATTAAATTAGTTTTAATTAAATAGTTAAATAGTTATTAATTAAATAATTAATAATAAATAATATAATAATCTAAAAAATAGTTTTATTTTAAATTTAATTTTATTTTAAGTTTAAGTTAATAGAATTTTCATTTTTAACCCTTGTAGTTTATTTTTCTTAAAACTCACCTTTTTCTCAGTACGCAATCGCGTCTGATTTTAATTTGGTGTACGTTTTTAATACCTAGCTTTCACGTAATCATTCCATTAGCTTACCTAAGTTATTTTAAGTTATAAAACCCTAGTGTAATCACACACACACTCTTATAACCTTTCCTGTTCATATTCACTCGATCACAAATTCGTTTATAATAAAACATCGCACACCTCGTTGGGACATTACGACCCGGGAAAACACTGTATTTCACGGAAGCATTTGCCTCAGCTGTTTGACTATTACAGTTGGCCATTCACAAGTGGCTGATCAATAATTATCTGACTGTTTGAGGTGAATCAAAATTTGGCGCCGCTGCCGGGGAGGTTGTGCGCTTATCTTAAACGATTTTGCGTATTAGTGAATCTGGATATACATCCATTGTATATTTACTATCTTTTATCCATATTTTTTATAAAACAAAACACAAAAATATTCACCTTTATACCCTCTATCTATTTGATTCTACCTTCTTACACCCATCTCATACAAAATTCTTATGGCGTCTCTCGGTTACAAGTGTTTTCACTGTAAAAGCCCGATTGAGAACGGCTTTTGTTGTCTCCGGTGTATTTGTGAGAAATGTGGCAATAATTGTAGTAACAGATTTTGTACTGTGTGCAATCTGTTCATAAGTCCAAATTCTCTCAATGATTCACCAAATTCTCCCAACTACCCTTCACAGCCCGAGATACGTGCTATTAATGACGAACCTTCAAAAATTAATCCTAACCTTTCACGGTTTACGGTTAACAGTTTGTCAAGCAAACGTACAGAGCTTAGGGTAGTGACTGAAAAGAACGACTTACCTGATCTTCACGTTTATCAAGAACAAAAACCAGAGACCATAACGGAAGTGGTGGAAATTGCTAGCTCTTAGAGCACACCACTTGTCCCACCTCCAGATTTTGTTCCTTGTGTCGGTTGTGGTGAGCCGCTTTTCGGTTTTCCATGTCGTTGGTGTACATGTGTGCAATGTGGTAATGATATTCAAAACGGGAGTTGTCTGTTTTGTGGATCGAGTAATTCATTTGCTTATGATCCTAATCAAAACTCATTCAACGACTCCTCAAATTTTTTCAACTACCCATCACATTCATACGAGCAAGAATCATATTATCCAAATCTCAATGATGCTTCGTATCAAAATACACCAAACCAGACTCAACAGTTTAACTGTTGTGAGTATTGTGGTGGTGCACACTACAGTTCTGATTGTCAATCAGGAGACACGCTTGTCTATGAGCAGGTTCCTAATAACAATTATGACTCAAACACATACGACTCATAGCCACATCAGTTCAACTGTTGTGAGTACTGTGGAGGTCCACACTTTAGTTCTGATTGTCAAACAAGGAATCCATTTCCTTGTAACAATTACGACTATTCGTTTCAAGACCCACCTCCACAGTACCAAGTGAACCAAGCAACTCCTCAAAACCAGCAAGACCCTTGTCTAGAGGTTCTTGACAAACTTAAAGACCTTAAGGAGGAATTGGCTAATATGTCGTTTCACAATGCACCAAGTTCTTCTTGTGTACATTGTGGGGGTCCTCATAATGATGATCAATGTCAACCTTCCGGTTTTGACACATCCACACCCCCACAATATCCACTCATTCCGTATTCTCATGATAAATCTATCGCGGAATTACTTGTTGAAGGACGTGCAGCTGGAAACAAAAGAAGTATGGAAGAATTACGAGTCTTAGAACAAGCAGCTATAACACGTACCAAATTTCAAAATGCTGCTCTTCTCGATGAGGATGATGAAAGTGATGATACCTCATCATGTTCATCAGTTGAGACTCCTTCCATTCATATACAGGGAGAAAAGAATATAACTGAATCACCAGCAGTAGAAATAATGGAACTTGTAGACTCCATTACTGCTAGTCCTTCTCAGCTCCCTATGTATGATGTTATCACACCCGAGGTTCCCACTTACTCTCTGAGCATGGGGGACGAGCATCTTGACACTGTTCCTGAAAAAGAATCGGACGAATTCATAAAGTCTAGTGTTGAGAACCTTGTCCCAATCACAAGTGAGTCACATGGAATTCTTGATCCTATGTGTGATATCCATACCCACCCTGATAATCCAAATGATCAAGTTGAGAATGTCTCGAATTCCAGTATTGATTGTATATCTTATGGAGACATTGAGTATGTTAAGGCATCACTGCCTCATTCTGATGTTGATTCTCTTCATGAGGATTTTACAAAGGAACTCACTCACATCATTCCACTTCTATCTGGAAGTAATGATGATATTCTTGATTTTGAAGCCGATATGGGAGAAACTAAAAATCTTTTAAACTCTAATCCCAACATCGAGCTTAGTACTTCACATACTGATGAAAATTCTTTATCTTCTGGAGACATCAGTTATGTGGAGGAATTACCTTCTGAGCTTGTCAACTCAGAAGAAGAGAATAATAATCATTTTGTTCCCGAAGCAGTCGAGACTACTCTCACTAATCCTCTATATGAATTCGAATCTGAATTCACTTTGATTTCTGATAATCAAATCTTTGATATTCAGAATGAGGATTGTGATGAGTTCACAGCGGAACAAGAATTCACAGATTTACATTCCCTTGTTCCTGAAGCATTCAAAACTACTATCACTAATCCTCTATTTGAATTCGAATCTGAATTCATTTTGATTGATAATCCAATTTTTGATATTCAGAATAAGGATTGTGATGAGTCTACAAAGGAACATGAGTTCACGGATTTACATCTTGTGAATGATTCTCTTTACGAAGAGTTCTCCTTTGAACTCACTCATATCATATCTCCACCGGAGTATGATAGTTTCTATTTTGATCTAGACATACCCATAATATGTCTTGATCAAACAAGCTTAAAAGAGGAAATTCATGAAACAATGAATTCTCCTATTGAAGATGAGGAGTTAATCATGATTTTCATCATGACTTTCTTTCTTTTCTTCATATATTCCGTGGCTTCTCCTGTTCTTCACTCTTTCGGGAGTGAGGATATAATCTTTGACCCCGGCATTCTCATTTATAAATTATGAGCCGGGTGTCATTATGTCTCATCGGAGTGGAACTTTCACGTGCTTCAAATGTTTATCCAAACATCTTGAATGAAAGTCCGATTGAGATTGTCTCTTCCACTTGCTTTCCCATGGACAAATAAATTCGGGGTCGAGTCAAGTTAGTGACTCGGTAATCAAAAACATTAGCATGTACATAGGTTTTCACCCATGTTTCACCCTAAGTGTGGGGGAGATGCCCCACATGTTGTATATATATAAAACTTAAAAAAAAAAATGTAAATATAGTGATAGCTTCTATTTAAGAAGTTTTATCTAAAAAAATAATTGTATGTATATACATCTTAAATAAAGGCTATGGAATATCTTCTTCTTACGTTCTAAGTGTTGGTTTAACATCCGGTACTTTGAATATTGAGGACAATATTCAGTTCTAAGTGTGGGGGGAGATTCGTTATTCTAACGAATTTAAACACATGTTCCATCAAGAACCCCCATTTTAGCCAAAATTTTAAAATTTTTCTCACTTAGAACGCAATAAATGGTATCAATCCTCCATGTCTAATCCACAACAGGATTGGCTAATCCAGGAGCAAACGGTTCTTGGTAAAGATAACTCAAACCCGTTTATGGCTTGCAATTTGCCAAAAATTGTATGGTTCCTCAACTCCCCATCATCCTCAAAAGATAATGAGTTGGCTAGCCCGCAAGATTATGGCTTGTGGTAAAGGCCGTGGAAAAACCATAATTGTAATCAGCTCACCAAGATGTTGACTATTCCATCAAGAGTTGGCTAGTCCAGAAGCAAACGGCTTTTGGTAAAGACTAATCAAATCCGTTGACAGCTGGTGGTTTGCTCAAAATCACACGGTTATCAGGTGTGCCACAGTTCTTACACCTGGCTACTCCAGAAGTGATGGCTTTTGGTAAAGAGTTTTTCAAATCCATTAAGTTTTTCTCAAAAGATTGCTAGGGACTAGCAATAGTTTAGTGTGGGGGATTGATGAGTGTCTAAATACTCATCATTTTATACTAATCTGAACTGCCAAAACATACAAAAGCACTCAAATATGTATCAAAATACTTAAAATATCTTAAAGGTGTGTTTTATATGTTTCAAATGCAAAATATGCAAAAACAGTTGAAAAACGTACAAAGTTTGCATAATTGGCAGTTTCAGTCCCTCAAGTTTCATAAATTGACAAAACTAGTCCCTGGTTATTCTAAAAACATGAAAATGTCACCAAAGGTCCTTTTAAATCATAAAGTTACATATTTAGTCCTTTGGTGCAAAGTTTCATAAAATTACAAGTTTAGTCCCTAAACTTTGGAAATTGACAGAAATGGTCCCTAGGATGTTAAAAACTTTGAGAAATTCAATTTTGGTCCTTGTACTAATAATCTTTTGCAGGAATGGTCCTTTGATGAGTGCTCAAACACTCATCATTTTTGGTCTAATCTGAACTGCAAAACATACAAAAACACTCAGGAATGCATCAAAATACTGAAAATATTTCAAAATTGTGTTTTATATGTTTTAGATGCAAAATGAGGAAAAACAAATGAAAAACGCACAAAGTTTGCAAAATTGGCAGTTTCAGTCCCCCAACTTTCATAAAATTACAAATCTAGTCCCTGGATATTCAAAATATAGAAAATTATCACCAAAGGTCCTTTTGAAATCATAAGTTGTCATATTTAGTCCTTTGGTGAAAAATTGAAAAAGTTTTGGAAATTTACACTTTTGGTCCCTGGAGTTTCAAACTTTGGCAGATTTGGTCCCTGGTTGGATAATTTTGAAAGAAAAATCATTTTTAGTCCTTGGAAGTTCAAAAATGTTCAAATTTGGTCCTTGGATAACAGATTTTACAAAATGGCAATTTTAGTCCCCGGATTTTGAAAATTGACATAAATGGTCCCCGGGAATTTTGAAAAGTACAAAATTGCAAAAATGGGTTTTGGAAATTTGAACTATGCAAGTATGGACCTTATTGTTACTTTGGAAAGATTGCATGATCAGCCCTTCAAGTTTCACTTAATTACATAATTGGTCCTTGATGTTTACTATTAACCAAATGGACCCTTTAAATAAAAATAAAACCCAAAACCAACCCACAACACAACCTGATCCAATACCAACCCCCAGCCCACTTCCAAAACCCGGCCCACAACAAAACTAATATAACCTCCCTTTCGTTGACCTCAGTCAAACACCACACACCCCGTATCACTGTTCACCATCTCCCCCACCTCCATGTTTTCAGCTTCTATGTTCCCCCCCTCCTCCAAAGTCTTCACCAACCCTCATAATTATACTCACCAACTTACACCTTCCCCCCTCCTCAATAAATGCACACCTAATCCCCTAAACCTGCCATGTGAGTCTTTGGCGCCAAAACCAATCAAATGGTCAAGATCATCCCCAAGCCATCCAATGGCTGAGATTATGTGTGGGATAGAAAGAGAAGACTGCCAGGGACTATAAAAGACAAAGAAAAGTGAAGAATAGTAGTTAGTTTTTTAGTAGTTAGTGTAATATGGAGTAGAGTAGTTTAGTATTGTCGTTTAAGCTTGAATTCCAATTCTAATTGTAATTTTTAGTTCAAAAATGTTGTAAGCAGTGTTTTTAATGTAATCAAATCCTTAATTAACCTCAACTTCAAGTTTTATTAGCTAATTCAGTTTTATGCAATTTTTATGAGAAATCTCTTTTTGCCTTAAATCTTGTTCAATATTATTTTTAATGGTTCTATAAGCTCCCTTAAGTGATTGGTAAACTCCCACAGGCTCAATTCAGTGATTACACAGTTTATGCTTCAAAAACTAAAAAATACAAAAAAATAGATTTAAATAAGTAAAAATTTAGAAATCAGTGAAGAAGGTGAGACAGGTTTGGAACATGGTGTATGGTGGAATTACAAGGTGTTAGTTTCTCAGGGGAGACTTTAGGAGAAGTTTTGGGTCTTGGTGTCATGTTCTGAGCTTGAAAACCATTGTAAGCCTTTTCTCAAAAATCTTGCTTGGTACTGTTCATCTGCATAATATCTGTTCAATTCTGTCTATTTATACCTAATAGGTGTGTTTAAGTTGTAATGTAGCTCAATATTGTATATTATCTCGTTAAAACTCTTGGTACTCACAGTTTGCTCAATTAATTGTATTAACTAGTTTAATATAGAAATTTAAGTGTTTGAAGTTTAAGCTTATATCTTAGTACTTACTTTAGCTTTCATACCTTATTAGATCATTGTGTAACAGTTTCATAGCTTAATGTACTCATTTGCATCATAAACCAAAAATCTGTCATTACTAAGGTAGTGTTTGGTTCAGAAATTTTCTGCTTGGTCTAGTGTGTTTTTATGAGAGTTTTTGGTTCTTTCATGTTTACTCAGGTTCTAATGGTTCAGTGGAAACATAAAAACTAGTTGTGTTTTGTAAAAAAAGTCAATATCACAAAAAATCCCACCACCACAGTTAACTGTGGTGGTCATTGAGCCCAAATCATCATCATAGACTTTAAAACTTGTTAAAATAGCTTACTTTAGTTTCATCATTGCCTAATATATCAGATTAAGTCATTAGGATCTGCTCAAAATTCAACAAAGTCAAAGTAGGAGTTTTTCTTAAAAAGTCAAATGTTCATGTTTTCAGTTTTTTTTTCAATTCTTGCAAGAATTTATGTGAATTGTGTACTTGGATCTAGGATGTGAAATTCCTTGTGTGTATAGCCTACCAGCTCATCTTTGAGGTCTCAGCATCCTGGGATTTTTGTGATTTTTCTGGTGGGTCCCACAAGTGCCCAAAGTGGGCTGCAGGGAACACCCCTGCTCTGCTGCACATACCACAGTCCCACCACCACCACTTGGTGGTGGTTTTCCAGCCAAACCAGTGGGCCCCAGGCCATGAATCTTGTTCCTCCCAATCCCCCTCCTACCAGGGTCCATGTTTTGACCTCTTGGTTGACCTAGAAACCACTGGGACCCACCTAGTTTGAGCCTTGAACTCTGTCCCACTTTTCAGTCCTAACACAATAAGCCAAGAGCTTATTTGTGGCTTATAGCTTATTCAGTGGTCCCATTGTGCTTTTTCTAGCTTAAACAAGTTCTAATAAGTTATTTGAATCAGTTTTGATCAGAGTGGGTCCCACTTTAAGCCATTTTAGCTTATTTTCCACTTTGGTCAAACAAAGTCAACTGTTTTGCTTATTACCTTCCAAATAGCTTATTTTTAGTTTATAAAAAAGTTGTTTTTACAAAAAGTGTTTGTTTTTAAGTATTAAATAAGTTTGTAAAAGAAAAACCAAGAAAAATCAATTTAAAATTAAGTGATAGTTTCTATTTAATGTAATTTAATTTTAATTTTCATTTTTAAATTTTTGTTAAGTACTTAGCTATTTTATATTTTTATTAAATTCCTCATATATTAAAGTAGTTATAATAATTTTTTCAGATTTTTATTTTCTCATTTAGTATTAATTAGAATTAATTTTAGTTTTATTAATTATTAATTAATAATTAGTTTAAAATAGCATAATTAGTTTTTATTAATTAAAACCTAGTTTTTATATTTTTTATAGCTTTTATATGTTATAAAATATTTTTAGAAATTTTCTTAGAATTTTTACTATTCATTTAGTATTTTTCTTAATTTAAAATAGTTTAATTAGTTAATTAGTAATTAATTAGTAATTAATTAATACAAAAACCACAAAAAGACAAAAATACTTATTTTTATTTTTTAAAACTTGTTTTTAGTTATTTTATAGTTTTAGAAATTTTATTTTCACCTTTTTAGTATTTAAATAATATTATATTGTATTTTAGTTATTTAAGTATTAATAATAAGTATTAAATAGTTTTTAATTAATATTAAATAATTAAATAGTGTAAAAAGTAATTTTAATTTTCTAAAAAGTTTCTTTTATTATTAGGATTGTAAAAATGTGATTTTCACTTTTGTAAGTATTTTATTTTGTTAAAACTCGCGTTTTATTTTGTATGTTCGCATTACTTTAATCGTAACGTACGCGTTTTTAAGTTTTAAACGTTTCTGGTTTTTCTTAGCTTCCCGTCTTATTCACATAGCTTGTTTAAGCTATTTCATTGTAAAATCCTTAGTTTAATCACTCAAAACCTTTTCATGTCCAATTTCACCCGATCAAATAACCGTTTAATTACAATTCACACCTCGTCGGGACATAACGACCCGGGGAAACCACTATATTCCGCGGAGCATTGATCTAGGCTATTTGACTTTGTTGACCATTCCTTGGTCAATACAAGTTAGGTGGTTTGGCATCAATCATCCTTGGTGTGAAGTTTGGTGAAATTATATATTTAGTCCCTCAAGTTTGGCGGTTTGTCAGTTTTAGTCCCTGGGTATTTAAAACATGAAAAATATTAAAAATGCCCTTGTACCATTCACATATGACAAAATAGGCGCTCATGATAAACTTTGGAAAGTCACATTTCCAGCCCCTCAACTTTTCCCTAATTACAATTTTGGTCCTTGTGATTTAACACCTAATAAACCAAACGGACTCTTTATATTATTTACCCAAATCCAAACTAAACCCAAGTTACACACCAAGCCCATCCCACCCTTTCCTTTTGTCCAGCCCACACAACAAACCGGCCCACACCCTAATTAAATAAAAAAAAACGGGTCAAACCCGTTGACCCTTCCCTCCCAATACCACCACCATCTCACAGACCCCCCAAAACCACCACCACCTATCTGGTTTCACCCCCAACTTGCTCCCCACACTTCACCACCTCACCCTCCACCTCACACAACACTCCAACAACCATTTAAAGCCCTAATACCCTCTCCACGCAAAGCTACAGTGGCCCAAGACTTTTGGCGCCAATAATATTTTTAAACGGCTAAGATTGCTTAGGCCTTATCAACGGCTGGGAAATGGTGGGAAATACCCCAGTGGGTCCCACATACTCAGAAAATGGCTACAAAAGGGAAAAAAGGCAGAAGAGTTCAATTATTAGAGTAGTTTTAGTTAAATGCAATCGTAGGTAGTATAAACTTGTATTTTTAGTTATAATTTCAATTAAATCAGCTTGTACTAAGTTAAATTGGTGTATTGCAATCTTTATTTTCAATTAATCTCAAGTTTCAATTGGTTATCTCAGTTTATCCATTTTCAATATTGATCAAAACCTCAAAAAGTTGTATGTTGTTAGTTGTTGTTATTATATGATCTCATAAGCTCATATAAGCTCTGAAAAAGCTTAAATAAGTTTTAGAATACCTCAGTTGTATGTTTAACTCATAAAAGAAAAATACTTAAAAAAATAGTGAAAAATAGTTGAAAAATAAAAATCAAGTTACAAGCTGATTTGTGCAAGGAGCAAGATAAATTCTGGATGATCTTGGTATTAGAGTCTTATGGGGGACTTTAGGAAGTGAGATTGGTCATTGTTTCTGTGTCTCTCAGTTTGAAACCCAACTGTAAGCTAACTCTCAATTTTTAGTTCATGTAGTTTTTATTGTTTCTGTAGCATAATCTTAGTTCATATAGCTTTAATTAACTTTGTTTAATCTGTTTTAAGTATTAGAATCATAGTTGTAGTTGTTATATTACAAGTTATAGTGAAATACTTAGTTTAAGGGGGTGTTTGGTTTAATAGATACCTCTGTGTTCAGGGTGTTTGTTGGTGTTGTTTCCTCTTAATACATGTTTCTTTAGTGTAACTTAGGTCTGTGAAACCCATAACTTGGTCACTTATACAACCAAAAGTCAAAATCCATTACCAAATCCCTTGACAGTTAACTGTCAAGGATTTGGGATCTCATACCCATCACATTAGCTTATATCCATTAGTTTTAGCTTAATTTAGGTTAGTCATAGCTTAAAACAACTTAATTAATCAGTAGTAAGTGTTAGAAGTTCATAAAAGTCAAACTAGCAAGTTTCACTCAAAGTCAAATTTGCACATCTCAGGTTTTGACAAAACTTCAAAGATTTGTTTAGAATTTAGGATTTGGTTCTAGGACTTGAAATTTGTTTCTATTTATAGTCTGTCAGCTCATCTTTGAGTTCCCACAAGTTTTACATTTTTATCATTTTTTCCCTGGGCCCCACTCAACCCCAAACTCACTTGCAGGGCAAGGTAACTGCCCTGCATCAGCAGCTCAGTCCTACACCACCAACTTTGGTGGTGATTTGTGGCCACCTCAGTGGGCCCCAGACATCCTAATTAGCTTTTCTCAACCCCCTCCTACCAGGGATACTTAGTCAACCTTTTGTTTGACCTGAACCTCAGTGAACCCCACCTAGAATAAGCCCTTAAGTTTGTCCCTTTTCTGTGTTGTAATTGGTTTTTGGATTAGCTTATTTTGGCTTATTAGCTTATCTACTGAGCTTATTTGGCCAAATTGAGCTTAGACAAGTCCAACTCACTTATTAGTACTAGAATAAACCAAGGTGGGCCCCACATAAGTCAGTTTTCGCTTATTAGCTTGTTCAGTCAACAAAAGTCAACTGTGGAAGTAATAAGCTTCCACAGTGCTTATTATTAAGCTAGAAATTATTTGTTTTTACAAAAGTTACTTATTTTTATATATAATATAGTTTTGTAAAATAAAAATCCAGAAAAACAAACATAAAATTAAGTGATAGTTTCTATTTAATTTAATTTAATTTTAATTTTCATTTTTACATTTTTATTAAGTAATTTGTGTTTTTATATTTTTATTAATTTCCTTATATATTAAAGTATTTTTAAGAATTTTCTCAGATTTTTATATTGTCATTTGATATTTATTAGATTTAAATATAGTTTTATTAGTAATTAATTAATAAATAAGTTTTAAATAGCATAATTACTTTTTATATAGCAACACCTAGATTATATATTTTTTATAGCTTTTATAAGTCATAATATAGTTTTAGTAATTTTTTCATAATTTTATAAGTCATTTTAGTATTATTTGTAATTTAAATTAGTTTAAATTGTTTAATTAATATAAATAGTTTTTAATTAATAAAAAGCTTATAAAAAGACAAAAACATTTATTTTTATTTTTATACTTTCTTCAAGTTCATTTTAAGTTTTAGAAATTATTTTTACAAGTTTTTAGTTTACTTTGTAGTATTTATAATTTTTGGTTTTAATTAAATTAGTTTTAATTAAATAGTTAAATAGTTATTAATTAAATAATTAATAATAAATAATATAATAATCTAAAAAATAGTTTTATTTTAAATTTAATTTTATTTTAAGTTTAAGTTAATAGAATTTTCATTTTTAACCCTTGTAGTTTATTTTTCTTAAAACTCACATTTTTCTCAGTACGCAATCGCGTCTGATTTTAATTTGGTGTACGTTTTTAATACCTAGCTTTCACGTAATCATTCCATTAGCTTACCTAAGTTATTTTAAGTTATAAAACCCTAGTGTAATCACACACACACTCTTATAACCTTTCCTGTTCATATTCACTCGATCACAAATTCGTTTATAATAAAACATCGCATACCTCGTTGGGACATTACGACCCGGGAAAACACTGTATTTCACGGAAGCATTTGCCTCAGCTGTTTGACTATTACAGTTGGCCATTCACAAGTGGTTGATCAATAATTATCTGACTGTTTGAGGCGAATCAAAATTTGGCGCCGCTGCCGGGGAGGTTGTGCGCTTATCTTAAACGATTTTGCGTATTAGTGAATCTGGATATACATCCATTGTATATTTACTATCTTTTATCCATATTTTTTATAAAACAAAACACAAAAATATTCACCTTTATACCCTCTATCTATTTGATTCTACCTTCTTACACCCATCTCATACAAAATTCTTATGGCGTCTCTCGGTTACAAGTGTTTTCACTGTAAAAGCCCGATTGAGAACGGCTTTTGTTGTCTCCGGTGTATTTGTGAGAAATGTGGCAATAATTGTAGTAACAGATTTTGTACTGTGTGCAATCTGTTCATAAGTCCAAATTCTCTCAATGATTCACCAAATTCTCCCAACTACCCTTCACAGCCCGAGATACGTGCTATTAATGACGAACCTTCAAAAATTAATCCTAACCTTTCACGGTTTACGGTTAATAGTTTGTCAAGCAAACGTACAGAGCTTAGGGTAGTGACTGAAAAGAACGACTTACCTGATCTTCACGTTTATCAAGAACAAAAACCAGAGACCATAACGGAAGTGGTGGAAATTGCTAGCTCTCAGAGCACACCACTTGTCCCACCTCCAGATTTTGTTCCTTGTGTCGGTTGTGGTGAGCCGCTTTTCGGTTTTCCATGTCGTTGGTGTACATGTGTGCAATGTGGTAATGATATTCAAAACGGGAGTTGTCTGTTTTGTGGATCGAGTAATTCATTTGCTTATGATCCTAATCAAAACTCATTCAACGACTCCTCAAAATTTTCCAATACCCATCACATTCATACGAGCAAGAATCATATTATCCAAATCTCAATGATGCTTCGTATCAAAATACACCAAACCAGACTCAACAGTTTAACTGTTGTGAGTATTGTGGTGGTGCACAATACAGTTCTGATTGTCAATCAGGAGACACGCTTGTCTATGAGCAGGTTCCTAATAACAATTATGACTCAAACACATACGACTCACAGCCACATCAGTTCAACTGTTGTGAGTACTGTGGAGGTCCACACTTTAGTTCTGATTGTCAAACAAGGAATCCATTTCCTTGTAACAATTACGACTATTCGTTTCAAGACCCACCTCCACAATACCAAGTGAACCAAGCAACTCCTCAAAACCAGCAAGACCCTTGTCTAGAGGTTCTTGACAAACTTAAAGACCTTAAGGAGGAATTGGCTAATATGTCGTTTCACAATGCACCAAGTTCTTCTTGTGTACATTGTGGGGGTCCACATAATGATGATCAATGTCAACCTTCCGGTTTTGACACATCCACACCCCCACAATATCCACTCATTCCATATTCTCGTGATAAATCTATCGCGGAATTACTTGCTGAAGGACGTGCAGCTGGAAACAAAAGAAGTATGGAAGAATTACGAGTCTTAGAACAAGCAGCTATAACACGTACCAAATTTCAAAACACATTTTATGAACTATTGCTTTTATGCAACACACTTTATGAACTATTGCTTTTATGCAACACACTTTATACTATTGCTTTTATGCAACACACTTTATGAACTCTTGCTTTTATGCAACACACTTTATGAACTCTTGCTTTTATGCAACACACTTTATGAACTCTTGCTTTTATGCAAACACTTTTATGGACCACACTGAAACTTATGCTTTATTTAAACTATTACGCGGATTAGCCTAAGCCCTTGAATCCCACTATGCCCAAACTCATGAACCGTCAATTCCTGCTGGGAAGCGCGAATGTTATAAATAGATCTATTGGTGGTGACTCCCCCGTTCGGTTTGACCGGATAGGCAAACGCGAGCGTATAACATGTCGAATTACAAGTGTATCGGGATAAACACTTGCCGGGCCTTTATATTTTCATGCTCTTTGAGCATGCACACTGTTATAGCTTCGGTTGCATGAACTTAGCGCTAGCGTAATAGACTATTTTTCTATGTGGCATTGTATTTGTTGTAATGATCACATACTCTACTCATGGTCCACAATTTTAATTTTTACTGTAAGGTAAACACTATTTTCATGACATTGTGAGCCACACAATGGTCACAAAACTCTCTATTGAACTCACAACACTATTGTTTTAATACAAACTTATGAACTCACCAACCTCATGTTGACACTCTTTAGCATGTATTTTCAGGTATTAAGCAACGGCACGCTACTGGAGGTTTTGGCAGGGCATGGCATGGTCATAGAAGACTCTGATTATTCATTTGGGGACCGTTTTAAATTATTTTAAGGGCCTACTTCCGCACTACTTTTAACAATGTAGATTCAACATTTTTGATTAAACTACTTTCTTCTAAATGATTGAAGTGAAAACCATTTTTGAACTTGTGTTGTAATACCAATTGAGTTACACCCCAGCTACACGTATGCTTCCGCTGGACCCGATTCTGGGGGTGTGACAGATTGGTATCAGAGCTTTGGCTATAGCGAACTAAGTGTTTTTAAAACCTAGACTATAGCTACTTTCAAGAAAACTTAACCCTATGACCGTCACGTGCCTGCCTGCCAAGCTGAAGCCTCATTGTGGTTAGTTGCTGACTTAGGTGATGAGATTTGTGTCTCATTATCTGATATACTATATTCATTTATTATAGTTGATTACTATAATTGTCTTTCATATAAGCATGTTCACGTATCATATATGTCACCACATTATGTTTCTCCTTGCGTAGTTTCATAACTTGACCTCGAGCTTGGTCACTTGCTTTTGTCTTTCAGAACGTCTTGGTGTTGGTGAAGGACATGGTATTAGTATAACTGAGCTGAGTATTTCAAAATTCATGGAACCTCGGTGGAATATAGACTGGTCATCTATATTCAACCCGGGATAGTGAGATATAGGCTGACCACCTATGTCTGACTCAGAAGTGAATTTCGTAACACTGAGAGTGGTTATAATAAGATTATGTCTGGATTGAATCCTTTACTCAATTTCCAAATGTTTCATTCAGGTATGTGTATACCCTCGTTGTTGGAACATTCATACTTTTCATCACTTCGTGAACCACCGATGAGAAGCACGTCAACTGGTTATTTCATCTCATGGACATTTACGTCTATGCACGATACACTTATATCACAATATTTTCTTTTATCACAATCTCATTTTGTCGCAGTTGTCACAATCTTTTCCTTTCTCACCATCACTATCATTTCCTTTCCCCATCCCTATATATATAAGGAATTAGCTAACACTCTATAGACTCCGATGTCACTCATCCCTCACTACTCCCTATATTGATAAGTGGATATTATCAATGACCTCCCTAGGAAAGACTTTCCATACCATCTAAAAGGAGGATCCCTCGGTACATTGAAATCATTCAAAACTCAACAGAAATCTCAGGATACCACAAAAGCATTCGAATCACTATCACTGGCCTGATTGCCACAATTCCACCATCTGGAAAGTATTGGCTTGACTGAATTACAAGATTAGTTTTGATGCGAATGCTCACTAAGCAACACTATAGAGATAAATCCAACCTCCTAACCAAGACTATAAATTGAACATGTCCTCACCAATAGACTTTATCCAAACATGTTAGACACCTATGCATTTGTGTAGACATACCTACCCGACTATTTTATCCCCTTAATACTTTCACTTTTAAATGGATTTTTCTCTAAACTACAGTTATACAAAACATATATCATGTAAGAAATACTTTTCTGAGGCACTTATGTTGACAAGCAAATTCCTCTTGGTTAATCTTTTACAAAACTATTGAATGTTAAGAAATTTTAAACATCGATCTTTGGTAAACCGTATTATCCATCTAATGTTGAAAAGAGTCCTATCTTGCATAACTATTAAATTTTGAAACATCAAGAAAAATGTTACTTAGAAAGCCGTTTGCTTAAAATTGTAAATTCATTTATTCAGGGAAGGTTTATGAACAAAACACACAATCTCAACACAAACTTTGAAAATCAATCACTATATTACATCACTTATACATTTAGGATTTTGTGAATTGACGACATAGACCTTGGGGAAAATCTTAGTAATGGAAACTAAGCATCGTAGGTGGAAAGAGACTCGATTCATGACATCCTGCGGAGGATCACAACCTTATCCTAACCTAATCTTGCTAATAACACCCTTTGACGGACTTAACCTTGTAAGTTTTTCCACAAGATTCAGGATACCCATTTCAATTATTCCTAATAGAGGAATTTGATTCACCTCGAACTCCTAGCGATTTCATTAAGATTCCTTTGGAACCACACCACCTATTATCTTCAGACCAATGGTCGGAATTTGAGGTTGATTCAAACATAGGGAGATATGCCCAAATCGGGTGTGATTGACACTAGAAATGGTTGGATTAACCATTTGCCATAAATCAAATTCAGTTGCAACCTTAGTTACCACACGAGTGTAGAGACTACACCATTTGAAACACTCTATGGCCGAAGTGCCAACATCCATTGACAGATTGAAATTTGGAAAAATCCAACTCACTAGTCCCGTAAGCATTCATGAAATAACCAGGAATTTCCTACAAATCAAGAATCAGTTACAAATTCGATAAGTTGCAAACCATTAGAATTTCAAGTTCGTGACAGGATTATGTTGAAAGTTCTGCCTAGGAAAGGCATGATACCATTCAGAAAACTTCAGAAAGTTAAACCCGATACACACTGAACCATTTACTATTTCTGACAGAGTAGGCCTAGTGGCCGCCAGACTTGAACCTTGTTAGAGCTCAATAGCTTACACGATAAAAATCATCATCTTTTCACCAATACCACTCTAGAGACCAACACAAACTGAACTTCGGGACGAAGTTCCTTTTAAGGGGGTGAGACTGTAACAACCCGCATTTTCGGGACATTTCTCCTATTTACTATTCATCAGTTACTATTCATCAAGTACTATTCACCGGTCACTATTCATCATTTTACTATTCATCGTTTTCGGAGTTAGTTTGTGATTCCGAGAAGCGTTCAAAAATTTTACTATTCATGTGACACTATTCATTCCCGAAGGGAAATCACTATTCATGATCATCGTTCGTCATTAAGTAAACTAAGTTTACGAGTCTTCAAATTTGCGTAACCAGTTAGGTTTAGCTGCGAATTCATGCATCATTTATTAATGACACTTCATAAGGACTGGTATAGTCTACACATTATCATCATCACTTGAGAACCTACACGGATATGCATTATTTCTATATACGTATGCTTAATTTGTAATTAATGATACCACTCAGTTTTACTGTTAACGTATACCCAATACTCCCGACTATGATCCTAACATATTTACATACTCATAATAATAATATAAAAATTATATTATTAATTTACCCGGTGTTTTAAAATCAATGTCTATACTTTACGGTCGGAGCTTATAACTCCGTCGGTTTGCGTTATTTCAATACGATAATTATTTCAACACCCGATTCTCATCAGGAATATTATTTTACAACTTTTACAACTTCGTCGTATTTTATTTCACCTTGGTAATATTTATTTTTAGTTAACTCGGTACCCGATAACACCTAATACACTAAGTCATCCAACATTTGGACACAATTATTAATGAGCCACCAACAAGCCCCCCTTTTTTCTCTCCTTGTTTGCCGCCCCATGCCCCCCCCCCCTTGGACCACTTTTTGACCATTGACTTCTTATGGCAATATATATACTACACTTCACACCATTTTTCATTCTAATACACCAACAACTCAAGCAAAACACTCTCTCTTTCTCTCCTCCTCTCCACATAATCGGCCTAGGCATCAAGAACAAGGAGAATCCATAACTTTTCAAGATCCAAGTGTTTATCAAGTTCTAATCAAGATCTAGATGGGGTTTTGTGGTAAAAACCCTATGTTTCTTAACATAATCATCTTCAAATCACTCCAATATTTCAAGTAAGCTTCAAAAACACTTTTGATCTTTTCATACTTTCATTTACTTTATATTTTTATGTATTTTCAAGATATATTGGTAAAACATGCAAGTATGTAAGATCCATACCACTTATTACTTATTTTGTTTTTATAAACATAGATCTATAAATTTCACTAGAAATCTCATGAGATCCACCAAGATTGGTGATGTTTGGGACCCCATGACACCCTAAGAAGGTGTATGGTAGGATTGGGTACTTGTGGAGTTGATTTGAGATAGTTTGGTTAAGTTTTAAACAAGCCTTGAACTAGAAAAGTTGATTTTGACAAACTTTCAAAGCTGCTGTCCATTTCTGTAAAACGTGGGAAACTCAGGGTCTAGGGTGTAACTTTGGACCAAATATTTAGAAAATACATTCCGAGACGAAACTATGGCCGAAAACGGGGATAAAATCCGAGTTACGACGAAAAAGATATGTTATTTTCAAGATTTACGACAAAAACTATATTTTCTGAAATATGAATCTGTCCCGATTTCCTAGCTAGGAAAACTGAGATTTAATGATATCTTGACTAGCCGAGACCTTGAGAAACCTAAAGTATACTTGATTACCTTCGCGGGGATATAAAGAACATAGAAAACGGGCTTATAACGAAAAAGATACAAGTGTTTGAAATCCGACGATATATATATATTTCCATCAGCTTTGTACACTAATAGAGTTTTGACGTAAACTGTCTTTGCGAGACACCACTTTCACAGCTGTTTTTCTTTATGATCGGATCAGTTTGAGTCCGAGCCGTAGTTTTATGAAATCAAGATCTCCCAGCAAGCTTTTCAAATCAATTAGCCGTTTGATCATTGGACTCGTAACGAATAAACTACGACCTCATCTATATACCCGATAAACTATATATATTTTGACAGCTTTTGCTATAATGAAATTTTCTAAGTGTTGAACATAATATTTTCAAATAACAACAATAAGAGTCGATTCTCTCATCGATCAAGACCCGTATAGCCAAAAGTTAAATAACACGACTTCAAGATATTGTTACAAGGTTTTGAAAAACGCCGAGCTTGACCATTAACACTTAACGTACAATATTTCGCGACTAGTTTTGCGAGGCCATTTTGGTCATATTTTCAAGTAATGAAAATGTTATTTTTGCGACGAAAACCTTATATTTACCGATAAAACACCAAACGAGGATCGTGGAGTACCGTTTCAACACAATTACATGAAAAGTGGTTATTAACTTAACGAGACGTCAAAAATGTATTTTTCGACGATAAGCGTTATTTCCAAAACTAACGAGTGGTATCGATAACATACGTACTTGCATGTGTAGCATCATTTCGTTTCTTACATTAGAAACTATCATTCATATTAGGTTGCGATTAGAGATCGTGCCTCATTTCAGTGTATCCACTTTTGTCATCATAGCTATCGCACCAGGTGAGTTCATACCCCCTACTTTTACCTATTTTTTTTATAACTGTTTTAGGGGAGAATACATGCTCGTTTTTGACTAAACTCAATGCTTGAATGCGCAATTGTTTACTTAAACACTACTGTTTCTTTGAAGGCTTGATTGATTATTTAAATGCACCTATGTGTATATCGGTTGCATACTTGATTATTTTCGCACATACACAAATGCTATATAAACATGCAACACATTTTATGAACTATTGCTTTTATGCAACACACTTTATGAACTATTGCTTTTATGCAACACACTTTATGAACTCTTGCTTTTATGCAACATACTTTATGAACTATTGCTTTTATGCAACACACTTTATGAACTCTTGCTTTTATGCAACACACTTTATGAACTCTTGCTTTTATGCAACACACTTTATGAACTATTGCTTTTATGCAAATACTTTTATGGACCACACTGAAACCTATGCTTTATTTAAACTATTACGCAGATTAGCCTAAGCCCTTGAATCCCACTATGCCCAAACTCATGAACCGTCAATTCCTGCTGGGAAGCGCGAATGTTATAAATAGATCTATTGGTGGTGACTCCCCCGTTCGGTTTGACCGGATAGGCAAACGCGAGCGTATAACATGTCGAATTACAAGTGTATCGGGATAAACACTTGCCGGGCCTTTATATTTTCATGCTCTTTGAGCATGCACACTGTTATAGCTTCGGTTGCATGAACTTAGCGCTAGCGTAATAGACTATTTTTCTATGTGGCATTGTATTTGTTGTAATGATCACATACTCTACTCATGGTCCACAATTTTAATTTTTACTGTAAGGTAAACACTATTTTCATGACATTGTGAGCCACACAATGGTCACAAAACTCTCTATTGAACTCACAACACTATTGTTTTAATACAAACTTATGAACTCACCAACCTCGTGTTGACACTTTTTAGCATGTATTTTCATGTATTAAGCAACGGCACGCTACTGGAGGTTTTGGCAGGGCATGGCATGGTCATAGAAGTCTCTGATTATTCATTTGGGGACCGTTTTAAATTATTTTAAGGGCCTACTTCCGCACTACTTTTAACAATGTAGATTCAACATTTTTGATTAAACTACTTTCTTCTAAATGATTGAAGTGAAAACCATTTTTGAACTTGTGTTGTAATACCAATTGAGTTACACCCCAGCTACACGTATGCTTCCGCTGGACCCGATTCTGGGGGTGTGACAAGTATAACCCAAATAGTCAGTCAAATAATCTAGGTCAAAATACCAAGAATGGCCTTGTCCCTGAGTATTAGGCTGATCTTCAAGAAATCTTAGATTAAGGGTCTCTTCTATCCTTTTGGCATTCAGATTATAAACCCTATAGGCCTTGCTATGAGCTGAATAACCCACAATATACCCCTCATCAGCTTTCCCATCAAACTTACCCAGTATATCAGCAGTATTTAAAATGGTCACTTTGCATCCAAAAGGTTTAAGGTAATGTATGTCTGGAACTTTCCCAGTGAGAAGTTCATAAGGTGTCTTGACATGATGTCTAGTGATGGATACCCTGTTCAAGACATAACAAGCAGTACTTACTGCTTCAGTCCAAAACATAGTGGGTAATTTGGAGTCTGCAAGCATTGATCTTGCTGCCTCAATGAGGGTTCTATTTTTCCTTTCAGCAACCCCATTTTGTTGTGGGGTCCTTGGAGTACTATAGTCCCTTCTAATCCCCTTAGACTTACAGAATTCTATGAAAACAACATTTTTGAATTTTGTCCCATTGTCACACCTAATTCCTTTAACCTTTTTATTAAGCTGGTTTTCAATTAAAGTGATGAATTCTTTCAAAATAGGAGTTGTTTCATCTTTAGTTTTTAGAAAGAATACCCAGCAAAACCTGCTAAAATCATCTGTGATAACCAGGCAGAAGTACTTGTGATCAATACTTCTGATAGGAGTTGGACCAAAGAGATCCATGTGCAGCAACTGAAGAGGTTATGAAATGGTGCTCACAGCTTTGATGGCTTTGTAAGAGGCTCTGTGTTGCTTTCCCTTGTTGCAAGCAATAGAATTGTGTTCATTGGTGAAGAGTTTAGAAGGAAGGCCCTGAACAAGACCAAGTTTAGACAACTTGTTGATAGTCTTGTAATTCACATGAGCCATTCTCATATGCCACTTGGTAGAATTATCCTGGGAAGCTTTGGCCACCAAACATGTTAGATCACCTTCTGGCTTGACATCATTTAGATTGAATGTGTACAAGTTGAAGGTTCTAGGAACTCTAAGCAAAACAGTTGTGTCTTCTGGAAGTTTGAAGTCCTTGGAGAGTACAAGACACTCATCTTCAGAGAAGAAAACCTTATTCTTAGTGTCACAAATTTGTGATACAGAGAATAGATTAAAATGCTCCAGTTCCTTCACATAATAAACATTCTCAAAGTCTAACAAAGGTGTCTTAATTGTTCCTTTCCCAGTAATTTTGCCATCTCCACCACCAAAAGTCACACTGCCTCCTCCTTCTATGGGCACAAAGTCATGCATCTTGTCCTTATTCCCTGACATACTTCTAGAACAACCACTATCAACTATACCTACTTCAGTACTTTTCAAAGGATGATCCTACAACAACAACAAAAATATACAAAAGTTAGTACACATTGGAGACTCAAGTCATTGCTGACTTGAGCCTGCCTTGTGGATAATTAGTGATAGGCCATGTAGATGTTTTAGATCCACCATTGTTCTTGGGCCTGTAATGCAAATTAGGTCCCTTCTTTGTCCAAGAACAACCTGCTGAGGGCTTCACAGCAGTATTCCAATACCCACCACCATAATACATTGAGTCAAAGTGATTAGGCCAATAACCATTAGAAAAGAAAGAACTAGTGGGTCGAACATAAGGTCTAGTACTGGTTCTTCTCCATTAAGAATGTGGTTCAGAAGAATTGGATTTCTGCTGATGTGGAACAAAAGAGGGTATTTCACTAACATTCTTCCACATTTGCCTAGGTTTCCTTTTGTCACACCCCCAATTTACCTGACTTGCAGCGGAATGGAATGCCTGGGAGTGTAACTGTCATAGCACCATAACAAGGAAATATTGAACGACCTAAAGTGTCGTTTGGAAAATACATATCGTTTGATTTATTTAAAAGCATCCAGTGCTACAAAACATAGGTCCCCAAAGGTTGAAACGTTTACAGAAAACAAGTTCAGGAAATGTCAAACGATAATTTACACAAGTGCATGAAAAATCCAAAATGTAGTGCGTCATCCCTGGCACACCCTAATGTGACTCCATGCATGTAATATGATAATGCCTTAGTTACCTGAAAATACATTGCGAAAACGGTCAACACGAATGTTGGTGAATAATCATAGGTTTGTAAGTTAAATCGTATGTACATAAGCCACAAGTATAAAGTAAGTCGACAAAAATGTCAAAAATGCTACATTGTCTCTTAAGCTCATGGCCCCGAAGCTAGACGTACTAAATCTTGCCCCAAGTGAGTGTTTACCAGACACTCGTAATTTAGAAATGAAATGCATTCGTAATTCCGTTGGAGCAACCCAAACACGAATGGAGGAGTCACCCTCAATAGATCTATTCACTCACTCTCGCTCGTACTGTAATTAACGGTCCATGAAATAAAGGGGACTTGTCGTGTCGTGGTAGCAAGGCAACTTAAGCAATGTAAGGAATTTGTAATACTTGGGCATGTACGAAAGTAATTGATGCAATGTATTCTCCCCCGTGGGATTTGAAATCAAATAAGTAATTGAAAACGGGGCCATGAAAACTCACCTTAAGTGATGATACTTGAAATGAAATGAAGTGAACAACAATGCACGGTTAGCTGCCGCAACCTAATATGAATGATGAACGATCTCATTTAGATCACCAAATGATGTTATGAATGTCCATGCTCATGTTCCTATACCACTCTACTCTTTGGAAAAACACTTGTGTTATCAAAATATATAATCCAAGAATTTGGAAAAATATTGCTATTAGAAAATAAAATAAGCTAGTTGTAATATATATATATAGTTATATATATATCGTATGTTTCCATGTAAATGTTGAAATCCTCGGGTTGTAATCCTTGAAATATCGCCTTGAAATGATGAAAATATACTTGTAATAACTAATACTACATTAGTTATAAAATTTGGTACTTAATATTATTTCTAGCTTATAAAAGTACTTCGTAGTTTTAGTGTCCATTTTTATTAAAAGCTGTCAAATAAAAATGGTTTTAGCCGATATTCAAACGTGAATATCTTTGTCGTTACTTGTCCGTTTTACTTGTTCTTTATGTCCACGGTTACGTCTTAGTATGTAGTAATATATTTTGGAAAGCTCGGCTCCTCCGGGTTACGTCTAAAGTCTCTTTTTATCCAATGAAAAACGTCCAACAGCAAACATTTTCAAAAAAATACTTTTCGTCAACAATCTTGCAAAAATCATAACTTCTTCGTTATAAACTCTTTTTAATCCGTTCTTTCGCCTACGGATTCGTTTTTGAAAGTATTTTCTAAAAATTTTGCCAAAGTTCCCTTGGTGTTTACTGATTTTCCAGATTTTCACAAAATGGGACAGCATGTCTAAAACATGTACCAAATCAAGTTTTCAAGGTTTATAACTAATTTCTAACATCACCAAACCTCTTGTAATCACCATATAGCTAATCTAATCCTACCATACACCTTCTTAGGGTGCCATGGACTCCTAACCAAGTTATTATAGCAAGGGGATTCATAAATAAAAAGTTAGGGTTTGTATGTTCCATTTTTGACAAAATAAATGGTGGTATAGCTAGTTGTACATGGTTTTTAGCATGGAACTCATGAAATACAAGTAAATATAAGATGATTCATGTAAAAATAAATTTGATAACTTACTTGATAAAATGAGATGATTAGATGACTAGAAACCTTGGATTACTTGTGTTTTTCTTGATTGATTCTTGATTAGGCAAGTATAATGAACAAGTTTGGTGTTATAACTTTTGGAAAAAGATCACTTGATCTATGTATGGTGGTTTGGTCGTGGTTTGAAATGGAGAAGAGATGAGAATGAGATTTTGATCTAAAATGGATAAGAGTTTTGGTTAAATGAAGTTTTTAGATATTTAGAACTAGTTATAATGTATTATAATCACTTATAAATGCACAAGGTTAAAGATTTTGTATAAAGTTGCCTAGGAGAGGACTTTAAGACCAGCCATGGTGAGCCAAGGGGGGGGGGGGGGTAGGGGTACTTGGTATTTAATTAGGAAATCTTGTGTAAGTTTAAGTGTTATTACGTGTTATTCGTTAAAATCGGGTACCGGGTTTAATAGAAATAAATGTTCACGAAGTTAACCGGGATGAAATAACGTCATAATAATGATAAAAACATATTAAAAATATGTTGGGTACATTTACTGAGTGATCGGGTGATTATTGTTTAGTTTTCACGAAAACCGTCGTTATATTCATAAGCGTACGTTATAAATAAAATAAATTTCCAAAATACTGGGTAACTGAATGTTATAACTTTTATGATGTTAAAATGGATATAAAAATATGTCGGGACCATTGTGGGAATATTTAGATATATTCGTCGTGTATAAACCGGGTGTTAACGTTTACTATAAATACTTATACGTAAAAACGTTAAATGTATCAAATATATAAATTTGAAAATCCTGAGAGTGGTATAACATGAAAATGCTGTTATGATGATATGCAGACTATCTCCAGTCCGTATGCAGTGTCCTTAGCACTAATGAAATGAATTCGCACCTAAACCAATCCGGTTACGCGAATTTGAATACCCGTAAACTAAATTTACGATGAAATGAGTAATGCAAGTGAATGATGAAAACTTTTCCGGAAATGAATAGTGTTCAGTGAATAGTAAATTTCCCAAAAGTTTCTCAGAATATCAAATTGACCCCGAAAATGATGAATAGTAAAACGATGAATAGTGTTTTTGATGAATAGTAATTTATGAATAGTAAAAAGTCGAAGTTTGGGAAAATGACCTGAAACGGTAAATGACCTGAAATGGTGAGTTGTGACATCCGCCCACCCAAATAGGAATTCAATCCCTGAATTCAGCTAGTGTTGGTCTCGGTAATAGGTTTGGTGAAAAGGTGTGGATACTTGCGTTGCATTTGGTCCTCTCGTTCCTAAGTAAACTCGGGTCCTCTTCGAGAATTCCAGCGAACCTTAACGATCGGAATTCTACTCTGCTTTAACTGTTTGACCTCTCGGTCCATGGTTTCAACTGGTTCCTCCACAAAGTTAAGCTTGTCATCTAGCTGAATCTCTTCTAATGGTATAACTGAAGACTCATCTGAAAGGCATTTCTTGAGGTTTGAGACATGAAATGTATTATGTACGTTGCTGAGTTCTGATGGTAGTTCAAGCTTGTAAGCTACTGGACCAATCCTTTCCAGTATCTTAAATGGACCAATGTATCTCGGATTCAACTTCCCACGCTTTCCAAATCGTATCACGCCCTTCCAAGGCGAGACTTTCAACATGACCTTGTCTCCAACCTGGAATTCCAATGGTTTACGTCTAACATCTGCGTAGCTCTTCTGTCGGCTTCTAGCTGTTTCAAGCCTATCTCGAATCTGTATTATCTTTTCTGTTGTTTCCCTAACCATCTCTGGACCTGTGCATTGTACCTCTCCAACTTCTGCCCAACAAACTGGTGAACGACACTTACGACCATACAATGCCTCAAATGGTGCTGCTTTAATACTTGAATGGTAACTGTTGTTATAAGAGAACTCGATTAATGGCAAATGGTTAGCCCAACCATTCCCAAAGTCAATCACACACGCTCGCAGCATGTCCTCCAGTGTCTGAATAGTTCTCTCACTCTGACCATCGGTCTGTGGATGGTAAGCAGTGCTCATGTCTAACTAGTACCCTTGAATAATAACATTGGACAACTAGGTTAAAGATGGTGATTCGGATGGTCTCGCAGTATCTTAGAATTTGTTGTTGAGTTATGAATTCTCTCACTATATGCTTCTAGTCCTGGTTAGTATTTCTGTAATCCTTTCGTTGCTTTTATTGTATTGAGGAATCCTGCATGTAATTGATATGGAAAGTCTCTCTTAGGGAAGTCAGTGGGAAAATCCAACTTAATGGCTGAATGAGTGACTGGTGGGGTAAGTATCCAGGGATAGTTCGGCAAAAGGGATGTTTATGAAATAGTTCCTTTGTTTACAAAACTTTTGGATGAAGATTGTCATTAACAATCCTTTGAAAAAGTAATTATTTCCTTCATGGCATAATCCTTCCTGAATTTTACATAGGTGATCAGGCTATGTATAATTGAGGACTAATGATGCGATGTTGGATTTTGTCAAAATATCATAACTTTCCTCAAAAGTTTTAGATGGTGTTCAACGCATTGTTATTAAAATGGTATCCTGATGTTTTCTTTCAAATAACAAAAAAATTGCCTCGCGTAATAATAGTAAATACTTGGTGTAATGACAGAAAATCAATTTATAGGATGGTGATAAAATAGCTTACTTCAGCAATTTCTCTGTAAAACAGTTTCCCCATATGATAGTAAAATAGCTTGAATGGTGTATTGGATACGTGGGTGAATCTTGTCGAATGGTAATAGTCTACTAATTCGTCAAAAACAAAATCAACCTAATTCCTGATGAGACAATGCTAAAATGTTGCGAAACGATTGAAGTCTGAACAATCGGGATAGAAAATGGAGTAAATGATGGTTATGATTGTCACCTAGGTAACAAAGGATAGATACTACATTGGATAGGAAAGTGCTTAATGCCCCTAGGTCATGTCATCGTACCAACGGTAAGTACAAAAGGAAAGATACAACCCTAAAGGCTCGAACTACGGTTTATATATCGAAACAAAGCTCCTCCTGCTGAAACATTGTTGTTATCCTTGATGTTTCTAATATCCTGACGGTCCTCTTTCAACAACTCACGCTATTCCTCGAGCGATTCAGTCTTGATTCCCAGTTCCTGATTTTTCCTTGTTCCTTAGTTCCGGGCAGTCATTCTTGAAATGCCCTAAGTTTCCACATTTGAAGCAACTCCCTGGGATTTTCTGATTTATGAGTTTCCTACAATTTTCAGTCCGATGACCCTGCTTCTTGTACACTCCACACGTTTTACCGCAATGACCTTGGTGATATTGATTACACAGGTTGTAGTAAGGTAACTTTCCAATATACCTTCTCTTTGTGTGCGGTTCTGCAGCAAAGGCTCTATTCATTTCTTGTCCTTTGGGTGATTGTTGAGCAGCATTGCAACCTAGATTGTTGTTCCACATCTTCTGTGGCTAGGATAATAGTAAAAGCTAGTGAGGATATAAATCTGGTCTAGGGACTTCCTGGTGTCCCTCTGTGTGAAATCAGGTTTGTGGCATCATAAGGTCGAGATAGTCCTGAAGTGGTGTCTGAAGTTGCGCATCTATCAAATCTTAGATAATGTAGGTTCTGAACCATTCCTGAAGAATCTGCGGATGTTTCTGTTGAGTCCGTGTTATTGGTATTATCTACTAGGTGTCATCTAGTTCATGGCAAGTGGGAATGGAAAAGGAAATGACAATGATGGTACTAGTGAATGAAATATTACCCTCTTTCGCGCTACCTCGCGACATCCAAAAGGTAAAACTAAAGTACACACTGTGGGAAGGCCAATAGTGTAATAAGTAACTGATGGTGGTGATAGTACCTGAGTAGTAAGTGCCCTACTAGTGATGGAAAGAAAACACACTATCTTCCTTGCAATAAGCATCCTAATAAGTCCATTAAGATTAATTCTGAATACACTACCAAAAGGCATTCTATGTACGGGCTGAATGATAGGAAGACTCTGTTCCTATGGCAAATCAATAGTACTAATGGTGGTGTAAGTGCAACTGATGGTATAATGGTAGTGGAAGATGACAAGGCATCTTCAATGTTGGAATCCGATAAAAGGATGTCAGGGTGAGTATCTGAAGACATGTCACTTGTGAACCAGGTCAATAAAATGATATACATATACGGATATGAGTATAAATAACTCGCACAGGGTATGCATGAAACAACATGTATCATGATTATGCACTTATGATGAAATGATGAGATGCTATGATGATGTGGTTATAGTCTAGGGTCAATGATACATCCTAGTTCTCTATAACCTTAGCTCTGGTACCAATCTGTCACACCCCCAATTTACCTGACTTGCAGCGGAATGGAATGCCTGGGAGTGTAACTGTCATAGCACCATAACAAGGAAATATTGAACGACCTAAAGTGTCGTTTGGAAAATACATATCGTTTGATTTATTTAAAAGCATCCAGTGCTACAAAACATAGGTCCCCAAAGGTTGAAACGTTTACAGAAAACAAGTTCAGGAAATGTCAAACGATAATTTACACAAGTGCATGAAAAATCCAAAATGTAGTGCGTCATCCCCGGCACACCCTAATGTGACTCCATGCATGTAATATGATAATGCCTTAGTTACCTGAAAATACATTGCGAAAACGGTCAACACGAATGTTGGTGAATAATCATAGGTTTGTAAGTTAAATCGTATGTACATAAGCCACAAGTATAAAGTAAGTCGACAAAAATGTCAAAAATGCTACATTGTCTCTTAAGCTCATGGCCCCGAAGCTAGACGTACTAAATCTTGCCCCAAGTGAGTGTTTACCAGACACTCGTAATTTAGAAATGAAATGCATTCGTAATTCCGTTGGAGCAACCCAAACACGAATGGAGGAGTCACCCTCAATAGATCTATTCACTCACTCTCGCTCGTACTGTAATTAACGGTCCATGAAATAAAGGGGACTTGTCGTGTCGTGGTAGCAAGGAAACTTAAGCAATGTAAGGAATTTGTAATACTTGGGCATGTACGAAAGTAATTGATGCAATGTATTCTCCCCCGTGGGATTTGAAATCAAATAAGTAATTGAAAACGGGGCCATGAAAACTCACCTTAAGTGATGATACTTGAAATGAAATGAAGTGAACAACAATGCACGGTTAGCTGCCGCAACCTAATATGAATGATGAACGATCTCATTTAGATCACCAAATGATGTTATGAATGTCCATGCTCATGTTCCTATACCACTCTACTCTTTGGAAAAACACTTGTGTTATCAAAATATATAATCCAAGAATTTGGAAAAATATTGCTATTAGAAAATAAAATAAGCTAGTTGTAATATATATATATATATAGTTATATATATATCGTATGTTTCCATGTAAATGTTGAAATCCTCGGGTTGTAATCCTTGAAATATCGCCTTGAAATGATGAAAATATACTTGTAATAACTAATACTACATTAGTTATAAAATTTGGTACTTAATATTATTTCTAGCTTATAAAAGTACTTCGTAGTTTTAGTGTCCATTTTTATTAAAAGCTGTCAAATAAAAATGGTTTTAGCCGATATTCAAACGTGAATATCTTTGTCGTTACTTGTCCGTTTTACTTGTTCTTTATGTCCACGGTTACGTCTTAGTATGTAGTAATATATTTTGGAAAGCTCGGCTCCTCCGGGTTACGTCTAAAGTCTCTTTTTATCCAATGAAAAACGTCCAACAGCAAACATTTTCAAAAAAATACTTTTCGTCAACAATCTTGCAAAAATCATAACTTCTTCGTTATAAACTCTTTTTAATCCGTTCTTTCGCCTACGGATTCGTTTTTGAAAGTATTTTCTAAAAATTTTGCCAAAGTTCCCTTGGTGTTTACTGATTTTCCAGATTTTCACAAAATGGGACAGCATGTCTAAAACATGTACCAAATCAAGTTTTCAAGGTTTATAACTAATTTCTAACATCACCAAACCTCTTGTAATCACCACATAGCTAATCTAATCCTACCATACACCTTCTTAGGGTGCCATGGACTCCTAACCAAGTTATTATAGCAAGGGGATTCATAAATAAAAAGTTAGGGTTTGTATGTTCCATTTTTGACAAAATAAATGGTGGTATAGCTAGTTGTACATGGTTTTTAGCATGGAACTCATGAAATACAAGTAAATATAAGATGATTCATGTAAAAATAAATTTGATAACTTACTTGATAAAATGAGATGATTAGATGACTAGAAACCTTGGATTACTTGTGTTTTTCTTGATTGATTCTTGATTAGGCAAGTATAATGAACAAGTTTGGTGTTATAACTTTTGGAAAAAGATCACTTGATCTATGTATGGTGGTTTGGTCGTGGTTTGAAATGGAGAAGAGATGAGAATGAGATTTTGATCTAAAATGGATAAGAGTTTTGGTTAAATGAAGTTTTTAGATATTTAGAACTAGTTATAATGTATTATAATCACTTATAAATGCACAAGGTTAAAGATTTTGTATAAAGTTGCCTAGGAGAGGACTTTAAGACCAGCCATGGTGAGCCAAGGGGGGGGGGGGTAGGGGTACTTGGTATTTAATTAGGAAATCTTGTGTAAGTTTAAGTGTTATTACGTGTTATTCGTTAAAATCGGGTACCGGGTTTAATAGAAATAAATGTTCACGAAGTTAACCGGGATGAAATAACGTCATAATAATGATAAAAACATATTAAAAATATGTTGGGTACATTTACTGAGTGATCGGGTGATTATTGTTTAGTTTTCACGAAAACCGTCGTTATATTCATAAGCGTACGTTATAAATAAAATAAATTTCCAAAATACTGGGTAACTGAATGTTATAACTTTTATGATGTTAAAATGGATATAAAAATATGTCGGGACCATTGTGGGAATATTTAGATATATTCGTCGTGTATAAACCGGGTGTTAACGTTTACTATAAATACTTATACGTAAAAACGTTAAATGTATCAAATATATAAATTTGAAAATCCTGAGAGTGGTATAACATGAAAATGCTGTTATGATGATATGCAGACTATCTCCAGTCCGTATGCAGTGTCCTTAGCACTAATGAAATGAATTCGCACCTAAACCAATCCGGTTACGCGAATTTGAATACCCGTAAACTAAATTTACGATGAAATGAGTAATGCAAGTGAATGATGAAAACTTTTCCGGAAATGAATAGTGTTCAGTGAATAGTAAATTTCCCAAAAGTTTCTCAGAATATCAAATTGACCCCGAAAATGATGAATAGTAAAACGATGAATAGTGTTTTGATGAATAGTGATTTATGAATAGTAAAAAGTCGAAGTTTGGGAAAATGACCTGAAACGGTAAATGACCTGAAATGGTGAGTTGTGACACCTTTGACTAAAACATACACCCATTCTTTGCTCATGAAAGGTACAATCCTTAATCAGATGAGATTTACTTCCACACACAAAACATTTCTTCTTCTTAGAAGATTTATTCAAACTAAAGGAAGTTCCATAACATGAAAAAGTATTCAAACCACCATGATAAACAGAATTGTTTTTAACAGAACCAAAAGTATTATTTTGCAAAGAATTTAAAAACAAGTCTTTAGTAGAAACTGTCTTGTTATCAGCAGCAACTCTAGAAGGCTTGTGGGGAGTCTTGGGTGATGTCTTTGGTGTGGTCTTGGGAGTGGTCTTGGGCAGGTCAGACTTCTCACTTGAATCACAGCTGGCAAATGAGGTAGACCCTTCATCAGAAGACTTGTCACTGTCACAACAAGAGACAAAGTCAGTAGATTTAATAATAGGGTCTGGCAAGTCAGTTGACTTTTTGCCATAGAGATGGTGTGATCCTTCAAAGTCAATAGGTATGGATAGGTCTATTGGCATGTGTTCCCCTCTTATAGGTCTAGGGACAGCATTCATTCCCCCTTCCTTAACAAATTTAACAGGTGTTTGATAAGCTAAGGCTGGTTCAGGGTCAAAAACACTAGACATATCAGGATATGTTAACTCTTCAGGATCTATATATTTCTCATATCCTAATGCTTTTCTAGACCTAACAGATTGGCGACCATCAATCAATTTACTCAAATTAGATGCTCCTTCCTGCTATTTCATACGACCATCTATCTCTTTATCTAACTTAGCCTGTAATTCTCATTTTTCCTTTTCTATATCAGATTTCTCCTTTTTAGTACATCTTAAATCTATCTTAGCAATTTCTAAATCACTTTCTAGAACTCTTATTTTTTCATCATATTTAACTTGATTCTTTTGAAACCAGACTTTTTGTTTCTCTAAAGTTTTTAAAGCCATTTTATAAGACTCTACTTCAATATAACACTCATTGTACTTTGGTTTCAATTCATCATATTCTTGTTTAAGCTCATTGTATCTTACACTACATCCAAACACACAGTTGTGTACCTGAGAGATTCCCATCAAGGAGACTTGCTCCTTCTTGTCCTCTGAAGGTGAGTATGCCAGCAGATTCACTTGTGTAGAAGTAGAAGCTTCCTCTCCAGCAGGTTCATGTTCAGCCCAATCAATCTGGTGATCCAGAGTCACCATAGCCTTTGAAGGTGCAGCTTTAGTAGTCCCTGCTTCTAATGGATATGAGCCATATCTAACTTCATCACCAGACTTCCTCTCCTTGCATTCTCTTGAAAAATGTCCCACTTGACCACAAGTGTAGCATTTAACCTTCCTTCTGTCAAACCTTGCTGCCTCTCTTCCATTAAAACCAAACTTCCTTCCAGACTTGGTTTCAAACCTCTTAATGTTCCTAGAGATCATTGCAAGCTGCCATTTCAAGTGCATCTCCTCCATCTCCAAAGGATCTACCTGTTCAAAATTCTCATAAGCAAGAAACTGCTGATGTTCATATTCAGCCACAAATGAATAAACAATGTCATCCATTATACTACTGGATTTTGATTTAGGAGCAGATTGAGCTTGGGTTTGAGAAGATGCTCCTGAGGAGTAAGAGCTTGAGGCATTATGCACAGGTTTTGTGGTGGTGCTGACTAAGGCTGAGTGAGTGGATGGATGAATTGGACTTCTAACATCAGGCTCAAGAGATTTAAGCTTGTTGTAGAGGTCATCAAAAGAGATTAAGTCCAATCCACCCTTTGTTTTGAGAGCAATACTGACTTGCAACCAAGATGGCGGCAAAGATCTCAGAAACTTAGCATTGCAGTCCTCATTTTCAGGTCTAGCCTTCAGCTGATTAAGTTGACTTAAGATCCGGTGAAACCTGTCATAGCCTTTATGAATTCCCTCTTCCTCAGATATCTGAAACTCTTGGAACTACTGCTTCAGCATTGACTTCTTCAACCTTCTTGATTCATCATTCCCACCAAATCTAGCCTTTATTGCCATCTAAATGTCCTTGGCATCCTCCATGAAGTGGAAGTCACCCATGTGGTCATCTGGTATAGCTTGGAGCAGAATTGTTCTTACTTTACTCTCCCTTTGCACAGCCAGAATCTCTTCAGCAGTTTTGGGGCCTAGAATTGTAACTATCCCATCAGCATCTTTAACATGCTTCTTCAGGCTGTTCCCCTTTCTGACAACCTCCCAAAGATTCCAGTCTATGTTTGTGATCCAGTTCTGCATCTTCATGGACCACAGATAATATTCTTCAGCATTCTTCAAGTATGGAAACTTAGCATTACTGTTGGAGAGGTTGAGTTGTTGAAGAGAAGTGGTGTTAAGGTTTTGGGTTGTATCAACTTCATCATCAGATCCAGGCATTTTTCTTGATTTGTTTGGATTCTTAAGGTGTAAGATTTGTGTTTCTTAGTCTAACAGAGACTCTCTCGAGGCTCTGATACCACTTGTTGAGCTATTAGACCTTGATAGATCTTCTTGAACACTCTAGAATCGTTAGTTATGTTACTGTAATCAATAACACACTAATAGACAATCTCTGTAACTTGTATTTTAAAGCGGAAACAAACACAAGTGTAATACTAAGAATTCTTGATCCTCTATGGATCTTTTAATAATAATGAAAGTGTTTTCTAAAACGTAATTCAATACATAATCGTGTGTTCCTTTTATACACAAGGAACCCTAAACCGTTTCCCAAGAAACGTATATTCTAAAACTTCC
This sequence comes from Artemisia argyi, assembly GCA_030686995.1. Classification (NCBI taxonomy): domain Eukaryota; kingdom Viridiplantae; phylum Streptophyta; class Magnoliopsida; order Asterales; family Asteraceae; genus Artemisia; species Artemisia argyi. The sequence goes on from CM060709.1 coordinate 279,060,315, forward strand.
AAAAGATATGCATTATCACTTCCTAAATAAACTCATGCATATCCAAACTATAATACATAAAATACGGAAATACTATATCCGCAGAAACTAATAATGCTGAAACTAGTCTTCAGCAGATACACTGCTTTAGCAGGAACCAGCTCTTCAACAGTAACCTTCAGCAGTAACAGTTAACAGAATTCTTACTTAATAGAATTCCCAACAAGTTTACCCACTGCAAAAGCTATATCAGGCCTTGTATAAGTCATGGCATACATCAGGCAGCCAATCACCCTAGAATACTGAAGTTGAGATACAACTTTACCAGTATTAGGCATAAGCTTCTCAGTGGTATCCATGGGAGTACTCACTGGAGTACAATCAAAGTAATAAAATTTCTTCAGTACATTCTCAATATAATGAGACTAAGAAATTGATATACCATTACTTTCATGTCTGATCCTTATACCAAGGATAACATCAGCCTCTCCCATGTCCTTCATGGAGAACCTTGATGACAAAAATTCCTTTGTCAGGTCAACCTGATTTTGGTCAGTGCCAAAGATCAGCTTATCATCAACATATAGACAAATGATGACTCCTTTACCAGATTCATCAAATTTTCTATATACACATTTGTTAACCTGATTAAGAACATAACCATTAGACAAGACCACTTCATCAAATTTTTGATGCCATTGCTTAGGTGCCAGTTTCAGTCCATATAAAGACTTAATCAGTTTACAAACCTTGTTTTCATTTCCAGGCAAGATGAAACCCTGAGGTTGGTTCATACAAACCTCCTCATCCAATTCACCATCCAAAAAAGTTGTCTTCACATCCATCTGATGAATAATCAGATTGTGAATTGATGCCAAGGCAATCAACAATCTTATGGAAGTGGATATTATAACGTGACGGCCCAGAACATTTTCAATGTAATTGGCCTGACGGCATCACCAAGGCCGTCAGGGTCAAAATGCATGTGACGGCCCAGAGTCTATTTCTACATGAAGGCATCAAGACTGGATCTAGGCAATACGAATTTCCATTTGGCGGCGAGTTGATGGCGTCAGAAGTCAATACATGACGCCGTCAGGATGCTTAGTCTATATATATTTTTCCAATTTTTAATTATAAATAGTGGAACAAATTGTGGATTACTAAAACACAAACCCTAGGTCGAATTTCCTGCTTATTGAAGGGGTTTCAAACCCTTCTTTCTTCCATGTTTTAATAAAGATAAGTTCTCCAATAATCATTCAATATGTCTATGTATTGTTTGATTGTATCTTATGCTTGTCTTTCTTTTATGTTAGGCTAGGTTTTTATTGTGTTTGCTTAGATGTAGTGAAACCTAGATGTTGATTATTGGTTGATTGTTTATTTATAATTGTTACGGATGATTGTATTCGATGTTAGGCTTAAGAAAACTGGCAGACTTCCATTGGTAACTTGCTTGAACGTCTTAAGAAACATGATCGGAGGTGTACTACGATTTTTAGTTGTATTTAATGCATAAGTGAATTCTAATGATCCCATGTTAAGAGCTTTTAGTCAGCTCGACATAGGAGTGAAGTAGGATATTATAGAGTTAGGGAATATTGTACACGGCCCTACGACTAGTATTAAGGAATATAAACCGTCATCCATGCAATTGTAACAAGCTAATCAACCGGTAAAAGATATCTAGGGAGTAATGAAATCTAAGTAAACACAACTTTTCTCATTATTGTTTCCACCACATTAGCACATTAGTTTAAGTTCATTTCTTTTATTTTATTTTGATTGCATTTGTAGTAATTGGGTTAGTTGGCTAGCAACTAATTCCGCCCACTCCTTCAAAACCCAAGATTTTACTTGCTTTCATAAAATATAAAAAAATACAAAAAGAATCATCCCTCACCTCTAGACCTAGTTTAGTAGGTTTTCTAATCCTAGCGACACTATTCCTGAGTTGAACGATCAATCCCCCGGTACTTGTCACTATACTATACTACAACGATCAGGTACACTGCCTGGTGGGGGTTGCAAGCTTCTCAAGATCCCTTGAGAGGTAAAACCTGTTGCGAGGGCGTAATCCCCCGTATCAAGTTTTTGGCGCCGTAGCCCGGAGAATAGTTATTGTCTAGGTTAGAATTTCTTTTTATTAGGTCTACTTCCTAGATTCCTTTTTAGTAAGATTTTTATTTTTATTTATAAGTCTTCTTTAGTCTATCTTTTCTTTGTGTCTTTGTTTGTAAAAACCTTTCCATTGACTATTTCGTTAACCATTATGGAGAATGCGAATCCACCATACTACCAACCACGAAATTCACCCACTCCAAATGACATCTTGATGTTTAAACAACATGAAGATGAACCTATCTATGATGCATGGACTCATTTTAAATATTTACTCCGAAAAGTCCCTCATCATAATTTCGATCTGTGGTCACAAATTGAAATATTTTACCATCGTGTCGACCACTATACCAAAATGGACATTGACCATGCCGCAGATGGGGAACTTTGGGGATTAAGTGCTGATGAAGCATGGGAAATCATAGAGAATTGTGCCATACTTGCCAAAAAAATGGACAACCCAACAAACGTTGCTACAGATCAATTGATCGCAAGTTTGAGGGAACAAGCAAGAAGTTTGTTTGGGGACAATAAGCCTATAGATGAGATACCTAGGTACATGGAGTGGTTTGATTCCACCATAATACAAGATGAACACATAGGTAATCTAGATACAATGGAGAATGAGGTAGACAATCCAAGCCCACTAAGTACCCCACAAGTCCCACCATCATTTGAGGCACACACCCCGCCTGTGACTTACCCGGAAGAAGTAGAAGAGACTTTAGGAACCCTGATTGAGGTAGAACCCTTGGACCAAGCACAACTAGAGAATATAGGTTTTAACACTTGTAGTAATGACCATTCTTTTAGCTCTAAGGAAGTTCCTAGTTTTGATTAACCGGAGTGTGGAAAACTAGAAGGGGGGTTGAATAGTTTTACGTCTTTTTAATTTGTTACAAAAGATTGTTTGAAAGTTTTCTTTGTTTTCAAAACTTTAGATTCAATATTATGTGATATCAAGTCTTGCAAAATATGAACAACAATATATATGTACGATAAAGCAATAATAATGTAAGTAAAGAAATAAATGAGAGATGGAAAGATCGAACCGCGAGACAAAAGATTTATAGTGGTTCGGCTACAAGGTCACCTTCCTTGCCCTACTCCACTCCCTGAGCACCTAACTCGAGAGTTTTCTTCACTATGTCAACAAGCTCCCTTATGGCGGAGAAAACCTTACACACCATAACTTCGTCACAACTTGATCACAATTTCTACACAACTTCTTCACACCAATACTACTTCACACCTTTCTACTTCACACCTATTTACTTCACACCTATTTACTTCACACCAATATTCTTCACACCTATTTACTTCACACCAATCTTCTTCACACCTTTCTACTTCCTAACTCTTCTTCTTCACAACAAGCTACTAACCTATCACACTACTTATATACCTAGCTAAACTATCTTCTATCAAATATTCACAACTAATTACACAAAGAAATATATACAATGGATGATGCTCTAACAACTTAGATGTGGAGATCACAACAAGTTGTAATACTTCTTGTCTTGAGGGATAGAAGTATTCTTCTCTTGCACTTGAGAGGATGATGTTTGGATCACTTTGAAACAAAGATTTATGAATGTATGATCAAAGGATTAAGAGAATGGAAATTGAGATCAAGAACAGAAAGTTTTGGAGTGCAAAAGGTGGGGAAAAATTCCAGATTTAAGGTGGTATTTATAGGCAAAGAATTCTGACAACTGGAGCGTGCCGGTCCCCTTAAATCATGGCCGGTCCCCTTAATTTTAAGGGGACCGCCCCTTATAATTAAGGGGGCCGCCCAGCTGTAACGGCCAGAATCTTTGTCTTTTAGTGGAGAAAGTTTATTTGGTGAAAAACTAACTGATTTTGGTTAAAAATTTGAATTCATATATTTAGTATGAATAAAACATTTTTCTTTATTACCAAAAGTGTTTTTCAAAAATATGTAATATGTTTATATAATTAAATAAACTTTGTAATAATTAATTAAATACCCCTTTGTTCATAAATTGCACTAAACACTTTGTTTATTCATACCTTAAGTGATTTGGATGTAAAGAGAATGTTAATCACTAAATACTTGTTTATGTCATAAATTTTAGTTCTATGAGTTTATGTTTTGTAGTAATCAAAATATAGAGGTATTGATAATATGTTCATAATGTTTTTAGACATTATTTATGTCAACAATCTCCCTCTTTTTGATTATTACAAAATGTTAAACTCAATGGTCTAAAATTTATTTTTAGACAAGTATTTTAGAGTTTACTATTCTCTTCTTCCCCTTTTTGTAAAATCAAAAAGGTTAAACTGAGTAAGCTTCATAGAAGAAGTTAAACGGGTAGAATGCTCCCCCTTGATGTATGATCCCCCTCATTTGAGAGCACCAAAGGAACGAGCTATGGAAATCTTGGCTACAAAAAATATGTGAAGAGAACAAGACACATATGTATGCAAAGCAACAATTATGCAAATAAAAATAGATTCATTCAAGCATCATAGAAATGATTAGCATTACAACATTCAATATGCTTGAAGCATATTGATTACAATAAAACAAAAGAAAAGACATAGTCCTATATTGCCTAAGAGAGCACTTAGACTTGCTTGCAACCCATGGTTGATTGTTTTATTTGCTTGAAGGGGAACATAAGCATAGAGCTTAGTTGTTAGATGGAGAGGGATATGGAGTGGGGTATGGAGCGGAAGAGGTGGATCTTACGATGTTGTATCGAGTTAAGGGTGGTATTGGATGAGGACGAGTGAGAAGATATTCAATCCAAGAGATTCTTCACTCAAGTATAGAATTTGTTTTTGAAGGATGATGCAACAAGGGCAATAGTGAGTGTGGTTTGTAACTTGATCCAAGTTGAGAGAGTGGGGAAGGCAATTTGCATAGGGTGATGATGGAGGTTGCCCTTTGTTGCGTTGTGCATGATGCATAGCAAGGAGATCACTAAGATCATGGATTTGGGTTATTTCATCACGGAACTTTTGCTTTTCCGTGGCAATGTGGAGAGAGTCATTGTGTTGATATGGATGAATTGGGTTTGTGTAGTTGGAATTGTAGTTTGATGGTTGATCAAACTTGTATGGATCATTATAAGTGGTTGGAGGATGAGATGTGCAGTTTGGCATGAAGGAAGATGTTTGGCCAATGTTGTATGGTTTGTAAAGAGGATCAAATGAATGTCCTTGTGGATTTTGTGTAAAGTTTGGGAAGTAAGTGGTTGGAGGTGTTGAGTGATTTCCAACTTCATTGGTTATGATGGATTTGTTTCGAGGGCTTTTTCTTCGCCAAACGGGTTTTTCCGTCATCCTTGCTAGCCTTGAGGCTTCTGGTTTTGGTTTGTTTGGAGAAGTCATGAAGGGATGAATTGAGAGTGTTGAAGATTAGGGATATTTACAGTGTAAGATTTGTGTGTTTATGGATGGATAAAGTTTGTTTGGGAGATTATGGCAAAATATGTTGGTGAAAATTGGGAAATGTAGGTTGAAATGGGCAAAAAAGCAGAAAAGATTCTGTAAATCCGTCCAACAGATGGCCGGTCCCCTTAATCCTTAATTAGGGGGCGGTCCCCTTAAAATTAAGGGGGCCGCCTTACATAATTAAGGGGGCCGCCCATCTGGTGATTTCCAGATTGCCAGAATTGGGTTTTTGGTAGAAAATTTGTAAAAAGGTTGTGTTTTTGGACTTGGATTCAAGCAAGTTTAATTCCTTTAGGTAATATAGCATCTAATCTAATCATGATATAGCATGCATGCAAAAACACTTAAGTAAAATAGTAAACAAGCAACAATAAATAAGCTAGGGGAGACATATGAAGGCAAGGGTACTTAATCTTCCTAAGGCAACTATCTTAGATCAAATGCAAAGGTAACTAGTGTGTCAAAAATCTAGTGATGAAACAAGATGACAATATTATGAATGATTTTTTCCTAGTGTGTGCCTATATGCAACAAATGTGGAGTTGTGATTGTTTCGACTCCTAAATGCAAAAAAAAAAAAAAAAAAAAAAAAAAAAAAAAAAAAAAAAAAGAGAAAAAAAAAATTCTTAAGAAACAATCCAAGATCTCCTTAATTCGATTTTTGCTCGATCATGAATGTCAAAGATATATATTAGATTATATACTTTAACAATTTATGTGAGAGTTTATGCATGATTTCGGAAAAAAGGTTTTTAGCATTTGTCAACAATGCAAGGAAAATGATGTTCATGAAGTTCCTAGATGTGAGAATAGTTAAAAAAAAATTGATTGGGTTTTTACAAAAGAGTAAATGTAGAGAAAATAATATTTCCCAATCTTTAATTTTGTGCGAAATAGAATCCTAGACTCAGAAATGGAGAAGTAGAAGAAAAGTAAATCTTATGCAAATTTTATGCAAGAAAAAAAAATGTCTAAATGTAATAGAATTTAGTCAACTTGTTCCATCATTCCTAATCCTAAACGCAAGTGATTGAACAATTCTCGCTTAAGGGGTTTAGTGAATATATCCGCAATGTTATCTTCCGATGCAACTTTTTCTATAGATATGTTCCCTTTTTGTACATTATCCCTAAGAAAGTGGGGCGTATTTCTATAAGTTTAGTCCTAGAGTGTTGCACCGGATTTTTACTTAAATCTATCGCACCTTTGTTATCGCACATAATGGGAACATTTTCTAACCTAATGCCATAGTCTATAACAGCTTGTTTCATCCATAGTGGTTGTTGACATGCCTTTCCAGCGCTTACATATTCGGGTTCGGTGGTAGAAATAGCAAGAGCGGTTTGCTTCTTCGAAAACCAAGATGTTAGACAACATCCCATAAACGTGCAAATACCGCTAGTGCTTTTTCTATCTACGTAGTCTCCCGCATGATCCGAATCCGCATAGACGATGGTTTCTATGCTGGATCCCTTAGGATACCATAATCCTAAGTGTATAGTGCCTTTAATGTATCGGAAGATACGTTTAACTGCTTCTAGGTGAGAGGTTTTGGGATCCTCTTGAAAACGGGCACAAAGGCAGACACTAAACATGATATCGGGTCTACTTGCCCTTCAAGTATAGTAAACTACCTATCATTCCTCTATACTTGGTGTTATCTACGGACTCACCTTCATCATCCTTTGTGAGTTTCACTTCAGTAGACATGGGAGTTTTCATGGGTTTTGAGTCTTCTAGGCCAAATTTCTTAAGCATTTCCTTAATGTACTTAGATTGGTTAAAGAATATTCCATCTTCTAATTGTTTTATTTGTAATCCTAGGAAGAAGTTAAGTTCACCCATCATACTCATCTCAAACTCATCATGCATGATTTTGGCAAATTCATCACACATCTCTTGACAAGTTGATCCAAATAAAATGTCATCAACATATATTTGGACAATGATGAGATTTGGTCTTTCCTTTTAGTGAAAAGAGTGTTATCTACCATTCCCATGGAATAATCATGTTTAATAAGGAAGGCTTTTAATCGATCATACCAAGCTTTGGGAGCTTGTTTGAGTCCATACAAAGCTTTCTTTAACTTATAAACATAATCAGGTTTTGCGAAGTCAATGAATCCTGGAGGTTGTGCCACATATACCTCCTCATTGATAAAACCGTTAAGGAATGCACTTTTCTCGTCCATTTGGAATAACTTAAAATCTAGGGCGCATGCATAGGCAAGTAGTATCCTAATAGATTCTAGTCTAGCTACAGGGGCATAAGTTTCGTCATAATCAATTCCTTTTTGTTGATTGTAACATTGGGCAACTAACCTAGCTTTATTCCTAGTAACTATTCCATTTTCATCTAACTTATTCCTATATACCCATTTAGTTCCTATGATGGTCATATTCATTGGATTTGGGACTAATTCCCAAACATCATTTGCCTTAAATTGATTTAATTCTTCTTGCATAGCTATAACCCAACTTTCATCTTTTAAAGCCTCATTAATATTCTTAGGTTCTATTGCTGAGAGGAAACAAAAGAAGTTATTTTTATCTTGGGCTTGTGACCTAAGGGTTCTTTTGTTAAGATGTCCTATTATATTATCTAGTGGATATGATATAGATTCTTTAACATTTACAATTTCATTATTTCCTAAGTTAATGTCTTCATTATCATTTCCTATGGGTTTTGTTTTACTAACCTCAATAGCTTCGTCATTAACTAAGTCATCATCTTCTAAAGGTAAAGTTTTAGGAGGTGGTGGTGTTTCATCAAATGTTACATTTAGTGATTCTTCTACTTTCATGGAGTGTTTGTTAAGTATTATATATGCTTTACTATTTTGTGAGTATCCTAAAAATATTCCTTCATATTATTTTGTGTGGAAAACTAGAAGGGGGGTTGAATAGTTTACCGCTTTTTCGATTCTTATTTAGCTTAAATAACCTTTGAGAACTTGACGTTTGGTTAAAGATATAAGCACAACTTAATATGTTTGATTCTTTGAATAGACTTTACATGTGAATAACAATTCCAACTTAACTTGTTTCATACTTTGAAAAGCTTTACTTGTAATAATCCTAACTTTGCTTGTTTAGTTCTTTGAAAAGCTTTACTTATGTTTAAAGATGTAAGAACAACATTACTTGTTTTGGTTCTTTGAAAAGCTTTATATGTGATCAACAATTCTAACTAAACAACAACATATAATAAGCAAAGGTAGAGAAAGAAACAATAAAACCACGACACGATAGTTTATCGTGGTTCGGCTACAAGGACTCTTTTTCCTTGCCCTACATCCACGCCCCGAGTTTCCAACTCGAGAGTTATAAACACTAATCAACAAGCTCCTTTCACCGGCGGAGAAAACCTTTACAACGTCGCTTACACATTTACCGACTCTAAGCTAGATGTCGAGTTCTTTTACACGGGTACAACCACTCCCATCGTCGCTTACACTTTTACCGACACTAAGCTAGATGTCGAGTTCTTTACCAAGGGTACAACCACTCCCGTTAGTTCTTTTACAAGGGTACAACAACTCCCGTCACACTACGTATTTTGAGGCCTAAAATACTAACCACTTACTTCTATATACATGACACACATGAAGTATAAACTACCAAAGCTTATACATGACCAAGCTACCAAGACTTGCAACTTTAGAGTTGAAGCTTGTAACTTCTTGAATGATCTTGTGAAGTCCCTTGCTACATAAGAGAATCACACAAATCAAAAGGTTACTGAGTTAGTTGAGAGAGTATGTGAAAATATATCCTAAAAGGGTTAGCCAAAAATCAAGTTATGGCTTGGTATTTATAGCACACCATACTGCATGCTTGGCGGATCAGGCGGAACCCTCAGATGGGTTCCGCCCGTGTACCCCCAGGGTACCGCCGGGTCTGCAGTAGGTTTATGCAATAACTCTTCAAACCAAACAAGGTCTTGTCTCATAAATCCTAGCAACCAAACAATGTCACATCACATTACACTAGTCAAACACCAAACTTGCAAGTCACTACAAAGTTAGTCAAACACATAAATGCATATTGACAAAACTTGCCATAAGTGTGATGTGACAATTCTATTTAAAGAAATAAATATGATATGACAAGACACTTTCTAATTTAAGAAATAAAAACAATGTTTAGTTTAAAAGGAAATGTGAACCTTAGTTAAACAAGACTTAAACACTTAAAGTGATGATTTACTCTTAGCTAAAGTTCATACTTTGTCATTAACAAAACTTAGCAAAGATCGTAAAATATAAATAACGTTTTTAGGCGATATTTGTATTAACAATCTCCCCCTTTTTGTTGATGACAAAACATAAACTTTATTCAAAAGTAAGCCATAAGATTTAGTGTTAAGTCTTATAAAGTTAGTATTAAAACTTGTTTTTGCAAAGAGTTAGCGAAGCGGAAATATTAAAAGTAGAACAAGTTTAATATAAATTCTCCCCCTTTTTGTCGAAACAAAAAGTAGAGTAGTGAAGCGGAATAATGGCCATGCTCCCCCTTGGTTGATACTCCCCCTAAATGAAGTGCCAAGAGAGGAGACATGGATTTTGAACCTACCAAAGAAACGTTAGTTTCCGCACAAGATAAGTCATGAAGATATTTCATGTCTAAAACACAACTTAGAGTTGTGAAGCGGAATAATGCAATACTCATGCTCCCCCTTGGATATTACTCCCCTAAATGGAGTTTCAAGGAAGGAAAACATGGATAATGAACCTACAAAAAGAGAGGTTAGTTTCTAAAACACAAGATTTATGTATGGTACCATATAAAGGTGTAGTTCACATATCATACCTAAAATGGTCAACAAACAAAGAAAACCTTGTAGTGTAATGAACTTCATTTCATGTAAAATTTAGACTTCTTAAAAAGTCAAAGACAAGAAATTTTGGTTACACTATCCTACCTCTAGAAATAAAGAAAAAGCTACAAATAAGCTACGACCATAAAAACAAGGGTAGGGTTGTTTAAGGAAATCATCATTTTCCTTTGTGAGAAACATTTTCCAAAAACAAGGGTAGGGTTGTTTAAGGATGAAAATGTGAGTTGAGGGTTGTAGCGGATTTATTTTGAAAGGTGAGGAGGTGACTTGGTTTTGGTTTGTTGGTTAAAATGGGGGATATTTTCCAAGAGAAATGGTTTTGTTTCATTTTGGAGACTCTAAGGTTGAGGTGGGTGAGACAAGGATTGTAGATGATCCAAAATGTGGTTTAGAATAAACCTAATTTCTTCGGATAACTCACGAAGTTCCGTTCGACATCTTTCACTAATGTGAGCGGTTCTTTCGCAATGTCCGCAATCATGGCGGGGGAATGATGGTGGTGGATGGATGGTTTGATTTGTTGGTGGTGGATGGTTTGAACTTGAAGGAGCAAATGTGGATGGTTGAGAGGTGTGTTTGCTTCCTTCACTTGTTGAGTCTAATGCCGTATGAAATTCCATAACATGGTTGATTTGAGAGTCAACCATTCGTTTGAATGCATTTAGGTGGGCTAAATGAGTACTTATTTCCTCATTCATGTTTGGAGGTTTTTCCCACATGGATGCTTCTATTTTCTTATAAGGAGAAAGTAGAGACTCAAGATGTTGGGAAGGTTCTTGTGGTGATGGTTGTTGTTGTAGTGGTGGTTGTTGGTTTTGAACAAAATGGCGGAAACTTGGTTCGCCGATAGAATTGCCATGAAGGTCTTTGTAAATTGGATGAAACACAAATGAATGTGAGTGGGCATGACCTTGATCATTTGGAAAAATGGATGGTCTAGCATAACGGTAAGCCAACCGTTCTACCGTAGATGGGTAATGGGGTTCATCATTAAGTTGCTCACTAGGTTGTTGTTGGGTTTCCATTTGAGCAATGGTATCAAAAAGTGAGAAGGATGGTGGTGTTGATGATAGATCATCAAAAGTTTCCAAATTGGATGTTGGTGGTGTATGGAAAAGTTCCATTGGTGTAGGTGTTGGTGATTGAGGTGAAGGAGTTTTTGATTTAAAAGTTTGTTGAGAAGATGGAGTTGACTCACTCAAAGGTTTAGTTGATGATGGGTTAATTGCTAGGTTTGAGTTGCAACGTGGTGGAGAAGGTGGTGGAGTAGCAAGATTAAGCAAATCTTGAATGGTGATCACATTGGTATTACAATGTGTTGAGGGTGTAGTTGAGGTAGTAAGATTTAGGTAATCTTGGATAGGTGAGGAAATGTTGAGTGAAGCATCACTTGATGATGATGAGCTTGACTTTGTGATTTTGTTGAAGCAACAAGGTTTCACACTAATCCTAGTGGTTTTAGCACATGATTTTGATGACTCGGATGAGGTGTTGGATTTGGTCATTTCAAAGGTTTTGGTTTTGATGTTTGAGGGGAGAAGTCTTGAATTGTTGTGATTTGAAAGGTGTGATTTGAATTGTTGTGAAGCTTTCAATTTTATAGGATGAGAAAAGTGTTGAAATAGTGTTTGGATTTGATGTTTTACTATTCTAAGATTGAGGAGTCAAATGATTTTCATGACCATGTCGCATCATTTGAGGTCAATCCAATGAATAGGATGGAGTGAAAGACCAACCTAAGCACTCAATGCTTTGTGATCATGGGAAGTGGTTTGGTTGAAAATGTATCAAAGGCTTGAAGGATCCTTTAAAAGGGGTCCTTTGGTTAGTTATGTTTTGAATTTGAATTTTTGGCGGGAAGTGTCTTCCTAATTGTTTTAGTAAGTGAGGTTTGTTCCAATATGGTTGTTGTTGTAAATGAAAGATGTTTCTCACTTAGGATAATGATTTTGACACATTACAAGTTTTGGACTTAAGAAAAATGGAAAAATTTTCTGCAGGTGTCTGGCGGATCCCTCAGAAGACACTGGCGGAACCCATTTGAGGGTACCGCCTGGTCCGTTGGGCCATTTCTGGAATTCCCAGAAAACACACTGGCGGACCCCAATTTTGGGTACCGCCAGATCCGCCAGGGGTAAAAAATTAGGCAGTCCGCGTTTTTGACCCGCGAGACGATTTTCAAAATTTTCGAAAACTCCTAAAATCAAAAAGATAAGGTATTACTGGTTGGGCAATGCAAAAATTAGACATGTAAACATACCAATCATGGGACTTTGACCTTGAGGTCGAGGATTTTACTATACTTGGTAAGAATTCCCATAAGCATAGAAAAGATGACAAACACCTTAAACATTGTCATTATGCATAAAATTTCATACAAACATAATCCAACAAACATAATAAACCATGAAAGTGAAAAACACATAATTCACATAGTTTTAACACAAAGACGATTCTAAAGCATTCTTATGCCAAACGCTCCTTAATCTTCTCACAACCGGTCTATCTTCTTTTTGAGCTTGTTTAGGTACCTTCCAAAACACTTGAACATTCCTTTGGTTTGCTTGAATTCTTCGGAAGCATTGTCAATGATGGGGAGAGCTTGAAGGTATTCTAAAGGAGGTAATTTAGAGTTGGGAAGTTTATCATCCTCGCTCATTCCGGATGATGATGATGGTGATGGTGTAGGTGATCGAGTACGTTTGCCCTTATTTTTGTAAACACGTTTATCACTTAGGGGAACGAAGGTGTGAGGAACAAGAAAATAGTCAAGACGTATTCCATCTTCGTTAGGAGAAATGGGTGAGATTGCTCTAAAGAGGCGGGTAAGAAACATGCCATAGGGAAGAGCGGTTGTTCCAACTAAGGATATGTCGGCCATTCTTTTGGCAAGGTAGTAGGCTAAGTTGAAGGGTTGACCGGTGGAAATGCTATATAGCATGTAGCATAGGCATGCGTTGATGTGATCTCTATTTCCTATGGTACTTATGACGTTAGCCCTAAGAATTTCTTCCCACTTCTTAAATTGTGGTTTAAGCTCATTGAGCTCCATGCCAAAAGGATCCTTGTCTACAATGTTTCCTGAACGATTCACCCTAGTGGTAGAGGTTCTAACAAAGAGGTGTTCCTTAATGGTTTCTTTACTAGCAAGAGGTGTATCGTATGGATAAAAACGATCAATAGAATCAAGAGTTGAAATGGGCCACTTATCCGTGTAGAGGCAAGTTCCCTCATTTGGTACACCAAGAATTATAGCTAAGTCTTTTAAATCTATGTCATGTGATATTTGATTGGTTGTGAAGTTTAATGAAATCCTACCACCGGCACATGAGGAAAGGTTTACGGTTGCATAAAATTCCAAGATGAACCTAGGACAAATTGGCTCATCTAAATCAAGGAGACAATCAAAGTGAATTGCGGCAAAGTTTTGGCGAATAGATGTTCCTTCTAGAAAGGATGGATCAATGGTTCTACCTTCGTGAACATAGCGTTTTTCTAATGCCTTAAAGGTTTCTACTTGAACCGAGTTGAGACCTTTGGTCATATGGTGTTTGAGCATGTATTTAAGGGTTTCTTTGTGATCGGATTTGTTTGCGGGAGGCATGTTGATTCCTAGAAAACATAAGATTGTATGTTAATGACTTTTAACAACGAGGATGTTCTAATATATTCCTATATGCAAGACAATGTGAAGACATGGTTATCTTGACTCATTTTGATTCCTAAATTGTTTTGTTATGCAAATTTTGTTGTGAAAACAAAAGATAACCAACACTCTCCTAATTGAATGTATCTTCAATTGAATGTACCCGAAAATACATATTAGTTATGTATCCCCTTTAGCATTCAAGAGATAGTATGCAAGTGATGTTTAAATGATGTTTTTCATTTGTTTTAACAATGTGGTGATGAATCATGTTGCAATTAGAAAAATAATGCTCTTGGTGTGTTTGGTAAATCAAAGTAACAATGAAAAGATACATTTCTTAACTAATGAAATACATAATTGACTTGGCACCAAGTTTTTCATGAATCATGAAGTTTTATGCAAAAGCCCTAAGATTCTAGTTAATGATTGTAAGCACAAATGTTTTAATTAAATTAAAAGTGCAATTGTGATTAGAATACTTACAAAGTTAATTGGATTGGAAGAGATTGGATTAGAAGCCCTAAAATTCGTGAGGATATGTGTTTAAGAGAGGGTGATGCTGTTTGTTAGTTTTTGTTAAAATTAAAGAGGGTGTTTGGCTTTGAAATAAAAAGTTTAAACATTTTGAGGTTTGGCGGACCAGGCGGAACCTAAAAATGGGTTCCGCCCGTATGGTCTGAAGGTACCGTGGGTTCTGCAGGGAAACCTCAAAAGGAATTGTCATGATTTTTGTGGTTTTATCCTAATGTTCAAAACTAAGGTTTTAGGTCTTATGAGTCTTTGACTAAGCCTAGGAATTATGAATGCTTCACATTCAAGAGATTTTGTGAACGCGTTGATGAAATAGTTGACATAGAAGACTTTCTTAGTAAAGACGTTCCTCAATGAACAATCTTACCAAGGCGATGATGAGGGATCACAATATGTCTACTAAGAACATAATAGATTGAATTGTCGCTGAAGTCGATGCTTCCTTTGTTGAAGGGATAATAACGTTGATGAGATGAATTCCGTTGTTGACGCAAATTTTCTTGTTCAAGCGGAGCTTGTTGATGTGTTTCTCCATCCGATACTAATTTGAGAATCTCACGCGTTTTGGAGAATCATTGGGTAAGTAAGTATAAAAGTGCAAGAACCACTTGTGCTTTTCTTATCAACTTATTACCGACATAATTCCATTTGGCATACACTATGGTTTCTATTCCCGTTCTTTTAGGAGACCATAATCCTAGTTGTGTAGTACCTTATGATGTATCCAAATAGGCTCAATTAAAGAGTTGTTTTATGATCTTCTTTAACACGATCACATAGACAAAAACTAAACATAATGTTGAATCTAATTGTTACGAGAACAAGTAGTCTTCCAAACATTTCTCTACATTTAGTTTTACCTACGGATTTACTAATCTCATTCTTGATAAGTCATCAATAACTTAACCATTGAGAACAAGAGAGCAACTAGGAATGTCTTTAAGTTAAAATCCTTTGCTTTTGTGGCTTGCTTTAATTATCAAAAAGTCTTTCAAATATTGACACTATACTCACTTGATTACTTTGAAATATCAACTTCGTTTCACTATTTGTTTTATTCTAAATTCCAAAAATTGTTTTTGTTGAATTTGTTTAGACACAACTAATAACCTATAAATCAAGTTTTATAACTTATGTCAATTTTACTTGATTTAATGTTTAACTCAAGGTGAGAAGATGTTGTTTTGTACTTTAACTCCATGCTTGTCTTGCCATCAGTTGACTTTCGACTAAGTTATCATCTACCAAAGATGATATCATAGAAGGAGGAGATCACTCGTTAAATGTCATATTCAACGACTCCTCGACTCTTTAGGTTTTCTTACTTAAGACACTATGAACTCTATTTATTTTTAAAAAGTCCAAGAGGTACAACATCATTAGACTATGTGTCACATTTGATGTGTAAATCCTAGATGTTGAAAACTTATTTTCTTTCACACATCCTAATATATGCTAATTGTGATTTATTTTACCTTGTGTGTTTATGTGAGATTATAAAGGAGTGATTGAAGAAAGACACAATTAAAGACTCAAAGTATGGTGTTTGAGAAAATTGTTTAACAAAGGTTTGTTTTGCAAGCATCACAAAAGTGTTAGACATTTTAACACTTAGGAGATTCTTAGTTAGCTCACTTGTAAGCAAGAGTTGAGTGAGACAAACTTAAGAGTTTTTCGTGTTTATCTCTTGATGGTTAAATAACCAAAACACCTTATATCTCCTTACTAGTACTAAAGACTAAATTCCTTGTTGCATAGAATCTAATCTTAGTTATTTACAAATAGCAGGTAGACACTCTAGAGTATTACAAATAACACATATTTGAGCACATAATGCTAGAGACAAGATATAACCAAAGTCAAGTTTAAGTAATGCGTACCTTTTAAATTGCCTAGAGATGCTATCAAGCGAATAAGCATTAAGCGTAAAGACTTGGTTTGACGACATGCTTTGAAACTCAATAACTCATGTATCCAAGAAGGTTAGACAATCATATAAAGGCATAGAGCATGATAATCTTAATTCTTTTATCATGAGTTTCTATTAGAGATAGAATTATCTCTAAGTCTTTCTTCTAGGTTAGACAAATTTTACTTGCTTTGTTTTATTAGTTAATGGTGCTTTTGAGTTAAATCCTAATCCGGTTTTATCTTTAAACAACCTTTGACTCCCCAACAATCTTTCAAGAGATTTTGAGCTTTCATCAAATTTAACTAATAATTTTTCTTTTCTCATTTTGCATTTTAATCTCATGTTTGTAATCTAGACATAATTTACATTCTAGATTAATTTCAACATTACTCTTAATTCTAGACATTTTATCTTCCAATAAGATTTCCTTTTTAAAGATATTCTTAAGAGATTTTAAAGACTCATTCTTGAAGATAGCTTTTAGGTCCATGTTGCACAAATGTTTAGACTCATTTTATAGTTTAGAAAACTCTAGGATAAATTAATTAAAGCAAAATAGTTTGGTTTCAAAGTGTACCTTGCTTGATGTTTTATCTAGTATAGAATCACAAACCGGATGATTGACTTCATCTTCATCCGAGTTAATCCATGAATCGCAAGCAAGACAACAAGGAGCTTGACACGAGTAATCACCTTTACTTACACCTTGCTTGTTGTATCAATAAGTTGACAATAAACTACCGGATCATTGTCTTCGTCAACTTCCATTACATTCCAAGATACGCAAGTAGGTTCAACAAAACACACGTACTCATCTTCACTTGTACCTTCATTTAAAACATTTAAACTAGCAGCACATGTATTAACTTCTACTAAGTGTCTATCAATTAGTTTTTCTAAAACTTTTAATTCATATGTAAGATTAAATTGATCATCTTTGACTTGACATATTCCTTGATGAAAGTTTACCATATTTTTCAAAAATCATTAGCCTTTTGACAAAAATACATTCTTTCATATTTGGTACTAAAGCTTTGTAAAGCATTGTTTTAGCTTTAGTATTTTTATCAAGTTTAAGATAGTTATCTTGGTTTTCAAAAACTTGTTTTCTTTGGTTTGAAATTACCAAAAGAAATAATATGCCAAAGATCTTGATCAATTGATTTTACATAGTTTTCAAAATTACTTTTTCATTCAAGTAAGTTTTCTTTTTTTCAAATAGCGGTTGGTTTTGAATAGGTTGCCCTTCTTTGAGATTTTCAAAATCCATGGATCGATCCAAGTTTTAAAATACATTCTATTTTAAAGATCTTGAGTAACGTAGCTCCTGATGCCAATTGTGGAAAACTAGAAGGGGGGTTGAATAGTTTACCGCTTTTTCGATTCTTATTTAGCTTAAATAACCTTTGAGAACTTGACGTTTGGTTAAAGATATAAGCACAACTTAATATGTTTGATTCTTTGAATAGACTTTACATGTGAATAACAATTCCAACTTAACTTGTTTCATACTTTGAAAAGCTTTACTTGTAATAATCCTAACTTTGCTTGTTTAGTTCTTTGAAAAGCTTTACTTATGTTTAAAGATGTAAGAACAACATTACTTGTTTTGGTTCTTTGAAAAGCTTTATATGTGATCAACAATTCTAACTAAACAACAACATATAATAAGCAAAGGTAGAGAAAGAAACAATCAAACCACAACACGATAGTTTATCGTGGTTCGGCTACAAGGACTCTTTTTCCTTGCCCTACATCCACGCCCCGAGTTTCCAACTCGAGAGTTATAAACACTAATCAACAAGCTCCTTTCACCGGCGGAGAAAACCTTTACAACGTCGCTTACACTTTTACCGACACTAAGCTAGATGTCGAGTTCTTTTACACGGGTACAACCACTCCCATCGTCGCTTACACTTTTACCGACACTAAGCTAGATGTCGAGTTCTTTACCAAGGGTACAACCACTCCCGTTAGTTCTTTTACAAGGGTACAACAACTCCCGACACACTACGTATTTTGAGGCCTAAAATACTAACCACTTACTTCTATATACATGACACACATGAAGTATAAACTACCAAAGCTTATACATGACCAAGCTACCAAGACTTGCAACTTTAGAGTTGAAGCTTGTAACTTCTTGAATGATCTTGTGAAGTCCCTTGCTACATAAGAGAATCACACAAATCAAAAGGTTACTGAGTTAGTTGAGAGAGTATGTGAAAATATATCCTAAAAGGGTTAGCCAAAAATCAAGTTATGGCTTGGTATTTATAGCACACCATACTGCATGCTTGGCGGATCAGGCGGAACCCTCAGATGGGTTCCGCCCGTGTACCCCCAGGGTACCGCCGGGTCTGCAGTAGGTTTATGCAATAACTCTTCAAACCAAACAAGGTCTTGTCTCATAAATCCTAGCAACCAAACAATGTCACATCACATTACACTAGTCAAACACCAAACTTGCAAGTCACTACAAAGTTAGTCAAACACATAAATGCATATTGACAAAACTTGCCATAAGTGTGATGTGACAATTCTATTTAAAGAAATAAATATGATATGACAAGACACTTTCTAATTTAAGAAATAAAAACAATGTTTAGTTTAAAAGGAAATGTGAACCTTAGTTAAACAAGACTTAAACACTTAAAGTGATGATTTACT
Organism: Artemisia argyi; assembly: GCA_030686995.1. Lineage (NCBI taxonomy): Eukaryota > Viridiplantae > Streptophyta > Magnoliopsida > Asterales > Asteraceae > Artemisia > Artemisia argyi. The sequence goes on from CM060709.1 coordinate 279,079,449, forward strand.
CTTAGCTAAAGTTCATACTTTGTCATTAACAAAACTTAGCAAAGATCGTAAAATATAAATAACGTTTTTAGGCGATATTTGTATTAACAATCTCCCCCTTTTTGTTGATGACAAAACATAAACTTTATTCAAAAGTAAGCCATAAGATTTAGTGTTAAGTCTTATAAAGTTAGTATTAAAACTTGTTTTTGCAAAGAGTTAGCGAAGCGGAAATATTAAAAGTAGAACAAGTTTAATATAAATTCTCCCCCTTTTTGTCGAAACAAAAAGTAGAGTAGTGAAGCGGAATAATGGCCATGCTCCCCCTTGGTTGATACTCCCCCTAAAATGGAGTGCCAAGAGAGGAGACATGGATTTTGAACCTACAAAAGAAACGTTAGTGAGGTAATCCTTAGTGTTTAGAATATAACATTTACTTCTAAATACCCTAAAGTAGCTTAAGTTTGGTTTTCTACCTCTTAGTAACTCATAAGGAGTTTTTCCTAGAATTCTCCTAATTGATACCCTATTAATAATATATGTTGATGTATCTACAGCGTGACACCAAAATTTTTGTGGGATGGATTGTTCATTTAACATTGCTCTACTCATTTCTTGTAGTGACCTATTTTTTCTTTCTACTACGCCATTTGATTGAGGAGTACGAGGAGCGGAGAAGTTGTGAGATATTCCATTTAAATCACAATATTTTCCGAATTGTACTTCATTGTCAAATTCCCTACCATGGTCCGTCCTAATGGCTACTATTGTGCATCCTAATTTATTTTGAATCATTTTTCTAAATATTTCGAATTTTTCAAAGGCTTGGGTCTTGTCACTTAAAAACCTAGTCCACGTGTATCGTGAGTAGTCATCTACTATTACTAAGGTATATTTGTTTCCTCCATAGCTCCGCACAGCGGATGGACCAAAAAGATCCATATGTAATAGTTCTAGGCACCTAGTAGTGGATACTATATTCTTAGCTTTGTGACTAGCGTGAACTTGTTTTCCAATTTTACATGCATCACAAAAATGCTTGTCATATTTTAGATTAGGCAAGTTTCTAACTAGTTCTTTAGAGGCCAAAGATTGTATTTGTTTCATGTTAGCATGTCCTAATCTCCTATGCCACAATGTGGAGTTTTCGTCTAGGGTCGCTAGGCATATCCTATCCTCAGGTTTGTTTCCTAGTTTCATAACATATATGCCTCCTTTCCTAATTCCTCTACCTATAATTTTTCCATTCTTAACTATTTCGCTATCTTCTTCGGTAAAGGTAACTCTACATTTATTATCGTATATTTGTCCTATACTAAGCAAGTTATATGTTAAATTATCTACATGCTCTACATTTTCAATAGTAAGTGAGTCTTGAGAAATCGTACCTTTGCCAATGATTTTTCCACGTAAGTCACTACCAAAAATAATGTTACCTCCATTGTATGCCTTGTATGTAGAAAATAGCTTGCGGTTCCCCGTCATGTGCCTCGAACATCCGCTATCCTTGATCCATTCGTCAAGCTCCAAATCAATTCCTAAACATATTTCGTCGGTTCCTTTTACCATAAAATACTTTTCGTCTCTTGGTTTTTCAACTTCTTCTTTGTCACTATCACTCCATGTTCCACTAACAAAGGCGCCTTGATTTTCATAACCCGGCGGCTTTAGACATTCGCCAATGAGATGATTTGGACTTCCACATCTAAAGCACTTTCTTTTCCTGTAGTTATCACTTCTATTTCTTTGGAACGGTTTTCTTTCGTCTCGTGGTGATCTAGTGAATCTTCCTCGTCTCTTGAAGAATTTCTTGAATTCTCTTACGGCCATTGCATATTCTTCGTCTTCACTCTCGTCACATGAATCATCATCGTCACTAGGTTCCTTTTTGGCTTTTAGAGCAATGGATTTGGTTTGTTCTTTCTTGACTTTGACCGTTTCCGAATCTCTTCTTATAATTTCTTCATGGACTTTCAAGTTGCCAATAAGTTCATCTAGTGATAACGTCATCAAATTCTTTGATTCTTCAATTGTCGTGACCTTAGCTCGCCATTTCGGATGCAATGCCCTAAGAAATTTCCTAACACAATTTTTACCAGAAAATGTCTCATCAAGTGCTTTTAAACTTGTGATAATAGTGTTAAATTTAGCAAAAGCATTATCAATTGATTCCTCTTCCGAAATCGTAAATTGTTCATATTGTTGTACAAGAAGATCTATTTTGTTATCTTTAACTTGACTATTATCTTGGTGAGTAATTAGTAAAGAATCCCAAATTTCTTTTGTGGTTTTACACATAAAAATTCTTTCATATTCTTTGTGTGGTAACGCATTATAAATAACCATTTTAGCCTCATTATTTTTCGCTAGTTTCTTTTTCAAATCATCATTTTGTTTTTCAAAAGATACAATTTCATCCATTTTAGTTTCAACATTATATTGAATAGGGGGAAAATCACCAAAGGTAATGACATGCCAAAGATCAAGATCTTTAGATTTCACATAAGTTTCGAATCTATTTTTCCAATATAAAAATCCATCACTTTCAAATAGTGGTGGTCTTTGCATAGATTGCCCTTCTAGATATTTTAAAGATTCCATAGATCGTTACAAGTTTTAAAATACAATATACTTTAAAAATCTTGCTAGACCTGGCTCTTGATACCAATTGTGGAAAACTAGAAGGGGGGTTGAATAGTTTTACGTCTTTTTAATTTGTTACAAAAGATTGTTTGAAAGTTTTCTCTGTTTTCAAAACTTTAGATTCAATACTATGTGATATCAAGTCTTGCACAATATGAATAACAATATATATGTACGATAAAGCAATAATAATGCAAGTAAAGAAATAAATGAGAGATGGAAAGATCGAACCGCGAGACAAAAGATTTATAGTGGTTCGGCTACAACGTCACCTTCCTTGCCCTACTCCACTCCCCGAGCACCTAACTCGAGAGTTTTCTTCACTATGTCAACAAGCTCTCTTATGGCGGAGAAAACCTTACACACCAATTTACACACCACAACTTCGTCACAACTTGATCACAACTTCTTCACACCAATCTACTTCACACCAATACTACTTCACATCTTTCTACCTTACACCTATTTACTTCACACCAATCTACTTCACACCTATTTACTTCACACCAATCTTCTTCACACCTTTCTACTTCCTAACTCTTCTTCTTCACAACAAGCTACTAACTTATCACACTACTTATATACCTAGCTAAACTATCTTCTATCAAATATTCACAACTAATTACACAAAGAGATAGATACAATGGATGATGCTCTAACAACTTAGATGTGGAGATCACAACAAGTTGTAATACTTCTTGTCTTGAGGGATAGAAGTATTCTTCTCTTGCACTTGAGAGGATGATGTTTGGATCACTTTGAAACAAAGATTTATGAATGTATGATCAAAGGATTAAGAGAATGGAAATTGAGATCTAGAACAGAAGGTTTTGGAGTGCAAATGGTGGGGAAAAATTCAATATTTAAGGTGGTATTTATAAGCAAAGAATTCTGACAACTGGAGTGTGCCGGTCCCCTTAAATCATGGCCGGTCCCCTTAATTTTAAGGGGACCGCCCCTTATAATTAAGGGGGCCGCCCAGCTGTAACGGCCAGAATCTTTGTCTTTTAGTGGGGAAAGTTTATTTGGTGAAAAACTAACTGATTTTGGTTAAAAATTTGAATTCATATATTTAGTATGAATAAAACATTTTTCTTTATTATCAAAAGTGTTTTTCAAAAATATATAATATGTTTATATAATTAAATAAACTTTGTAATAATTAATTAAATACCCCTTTGATCATAAATTGCACTAAACACTTTGTTTATTCATACCTTAAGTGATTTGGATGTAAAGAGAATGTTAATCACTAAATACTTGTTTATGTCATAAATTTTAGTTCTATGAGTTTATGTTTTGTAGTAATCAAAATAGAGATATTGATAATATGTTAATAATGTTTTTAGGCATTATTTATGTCAACACGGAGCCTCAACCAAAACTATTACCTAATCTTCCATCGTTACATGTGAATTTAGGAATTGAAAAAGGTCCCGATCCACCCATCAAACCATATAGTCCGGGTAGTTTTACGTTGAAGGTAGTAGACTTTAAGCCATGTAGATAGGAAGCCAATATAGGAGTGGAACATAACCTTACATGCTTACATCACCCATTCATGATTGATCACAAGAAACATTATGGGTTTAAACCGGGTTTATTAGGTCAAGATGGATTCACAACTAGGAGTCTCTCAAGGTTGATAGAAGACGATCCCTTTTTAGGAGAAAACTTTAACTCACCCATTGACAAAAGTGAACTTGGTAAGGTTATGATGAAAGGAGCACACCCCTTTGAGCATATAATTCATCCACCACTCTTTCCTCATGAGGCATACTTCCACCAAGATGGTGTGTATCGCTACTTCCACCCGCACTTAATCCTAAGTGTAGGGAAAACCTCCTCTATTTCCGTCAAATAAGTGTAGAGTCAGGCTCGTGACTCGAACAAAAACAAGCGCTTATTGGGAGGCAACCCAAGTTTTACCTGTTTTATTTGTTTGTTTGTTTGATTTTATTTGTTTCCGTATGCGTGTTTCATTTTTATCGATTGTGGATCATGGTTCAAAGTTAATTGTGAAAATGCTTTATTTTGCTTTTAACTTCGTCTTAATTACATATAAAGGTATTTAGCAAAAGCTAAGTGTAAGGGAAATCCAAATTTGTTTCTAAGAACGAAAATAATCATGATTCGCTACAATATTAAATGAGCATGTATATTAGTATTTGTTAGAGTTAAATGCTTGTATCGAGTCATAATGATGTTTTGCAGGATTTTCCAGGAAATAAGGCATAAGTTTTTTTCAGAAATTTTCCGGAAACTTAACATAAGATTTTTCCAGGAACATTCTGATGGCGTCAGGAGTTACAACCTGACGGCGTCAGGTACCAAAATTCGGAAAAAATTTGCGAGTTTTGTTTATACCGGAGTCTTAAACTTTTTGTTGATTCTTTAGTTTTATAAACTCCAGGAAATCTGCAAACATTCATTCCACAAGCATTATATCTTAAATTGTTTTCTAGGATTTGTTAGTATATATAGACTGCCGCCGATTTTACTCGAAGTTTGCCTTGATTGTTTTCTCAGGTTTAACAGGTTATATATGACAATAAGATGATTTATATTTCTGGAGGGAAGCTTTCAATGTTCATTTTCTTGGAGGAAGATCTAACCTTGTTGACACACTATCCACACCGAACGAATCAAGGGAGTATTTGTTTTCATTCTTTTACCTACTTTACTTTTACATTCTTTAATTGAACATTTGGGACAATGTTCATCCTAAGTGTAAGGGTAGGGTAAATGATGATACCTTATAGGATACAATTGCACTTGAGTTTGTTTGTTTGATAGTAGGTGTGTAATAAAACTAAGATAAATACTTGTTAGTGTAATTTTAGTGCCAAATTTAAATTTTTTTACAACATTTAGGAGCGAAACTTTAGCCTTAACAAGCGTCTCATGGATAGGAGTTGTATGACTAGCACAAAACCGTACCATTCAGAAAAATTTTTCACCCAAATATGTGAGGTTCGCTTTTAGATTTGATAGGAAAAGCATTCATTATTAGTGCTTATGAGTGTACCGGTGGCATTTAGATTCTAGAACTTGCGTTAGTGATGCATCCCGAGACCGCTATTGAGACTACATTCGTGTAGTAGGATTTACTACATGATAAGAGGCATTAGGATCACCCTTGTGTTAAACCCGTATCATAATTACTTGACCATTTAAGTCTTATTACTTGACTAACAAAGTCAATTAATTTTTCCCACACCTTAGCGTTGTACTCATTTTTAGTACACGATACCCCTAGTACACCGCTCCGAGTCTATCTTTTTCGTTTCTAACTTTAAGCATCTTACTTAAAGATAGGATTTATTTACAATCCACCCCAAATGTGCAACCAAATCGCCTTAGCCTTCAGTGTATGCATTCATCTTTAGTGCATTATTGTTATGTGTTTAGACCCTTAGTTAATTGTCTAATTGGTTACATGCTTGCTAAGTCGAGTCATATCTTGTACATATTGTTTTGGGATGATTGGGACTCATGGGTAAAGTACTAGTGTTATGGAGTAATGGGGAAGAACATCAAATTATTACCCCCATATATGCGGTAATATTTAAAAAGTACTCCAAGTGTTTTGATTATCTTGATTCGAGTCATTAGAGTAGTTTATTGTAAAGTATGTAAAAATTCAAGTGTAAGGGGAATGTAAATTCCCTATGATGTATTATTTTGTATGGTAGGGTAAAAGTGTATGCAAAAAAAAAAAAAAAAAAAAAAAAAAAAAAAAAAAAACATATGGACTACCTTCCCGTTTCATTCTATGTTTGTTTTAAGTTTTTATTATTTTTGATTTATTAGCTTAAGTCGAGTCGAGTCTTGGCTTAACAATGCCATATTGTACATGTAATTAACCAAGATGATTAACTCGCCACCAGTAAATATTGCCTTTATCCAATAAAACCGTGTTTTCCATATCCCTACACCTAACGTTATAACCCTTTCAAAGACCTCTTTGATAGTTTATCCTAGGTGCTTACGCCAAGTGGTGGAGGTTTGATCCTTTCCCAAGCCTATGTTAATCTATTTGCTATGACAGGTAGTGAGAGATGTTTTCCATTTCCATATTGTGATATATACTTTATTACACCCGAGAGATGTGAGTATCTAAACACTATTTGAGGTGCTAGTGTATGACCTCCGTGCTTGTTTTTGGTTTTCAGTGGAACGATTAGTTGTTATAATTACTTTTATATTAGTGTTAAATGACCCCTAACTTTTATTTTGATTAGAATAAAAGCGCATTTGCTTGAGGACAAGCAAATCTCAAGTGTAAGGGTATTTGATGAGGCGAAAAGTGTACCGCTTTTAAGGGGTCATTTAAGCCCGAATTTGTTATTATTTGATCAATTATTGCCCTAAATCGTTCCTTTTGTCATTTTAGGTACTTTTGAGGAGAAATGTGGAAAAGGAAGCGTTTTGAACGTTTTTGGAGCATAAAAGTAAAGAAAACGGCAAAGTCTCAAATTCCTTGCTGGGAACAGTACCTGACAACGTCAAGGAGTAACACATGACGGCGTCAAGAGTGACAAAATAGGTGCAAGTGGATATTATAACGTGATGGCCCAGAACATTTTCAATGTAATTGGCCTGACGGCGTCACCAAGGCCGTCAGGGTCAAAATGCATGTGACGGCCCAGAGTTTATTTCTACATGAAGGCGTCAAGACTTGATCTAGGTAATACGAATTTCCATTTGGCGGTGAGTTGACGGCGTCAGAAGCCAATACATGACGCCGTCAGGATGCTTAGTCTATATATATTTTTCCAATTTTTCATTATAAAGAGTGGAACAAATTGTGGATTACTAAAACACAAACCCTAGGTCGAATTTCCTGCTTATTGAAGGGGTTTCAAACCCTTCTTTCTTCCATGTTTTAATAAAGATAAGTTCTCCAATAATCATTCAATATGTCTATGTATTGTTTGATTCTATCTTATGATTGTCTTTCTTTTAACATGTTAGGCTAGGTTTTTATTGTGTTTGCTTAGATGTAGTGAAACCTAGATGTTGATTATTGGTTGATTGTTTGTTTATAATTGTTACGGATGATTGTATTCGATGTTAGGCTTAAAAAAACTGGCAAACTTCCATTGGTAACTTGCTTGAACGTCTTAAGAAACATGATCGGAGGTGTACTACGATTTTTGGTTGTATTTAATGCATAAGTGAATTCTAATGATCCCATGTTAGGAGCTTTTAGTCGGCTCGACATAGGAGTGAAGTAGGATCTTATAGAGTTAGGGAATATTGTACACGGCCCTACGACTAGTATTAAGGAATATAACCCGTCATCCATGCAATTGTAACAAGCTAATCAACCGGTAAAAGATATCTAGGGAGTAATGAAATCTAAGTAAACACAACTTTTCTCATTATTGTTTCCACCACATTAGCACATTAGTTTAAGTTCATTTATTTTATTTTATTTTGATTGCATTTGTAGTAATTGGGTTAGTTGGCTAGCAACTAATTCTGCCTACTCCTTCAAAACCTGAGATTTTACTTGCTTTCATAAAATATAAAAAAATACAAAAAGAATCATCCCTCACCTCTAGACCTAGTTTAGTAGGTTTTCTAATCCTAGCGACACTATTCCTGAGTTGAATGATCAATCCCCCGGTACTTGTCACTATACTCTACTAAAACGATCAGGTACACTGCCTGGTGGGGGTTGCAAGCTTCTGAAGATCCCTTGAGAGGTAAAACCTGTTGCGAGGGCGCAATCCCCCGTATCAAGTTTTTGGCTCAGCAGCCCGTGGAATAGTTATTGTCTAGGTTAGAATTTCTTTTTATTAGGTCTACTTGCTAGATTCCTTTCTAGTAAGATTTTTATTTTTATTTATAGGTCTTCTCTAGTCTATCTTTTCTTTGTGTCTTTGTTTGTAAAAACCTTTCCATTGACTATTCCGTTAACCATAATGGAGAACGCGAATCCACCATACTACCAACCTCGAAATTCACCCACTCCAAATGACATCTTGATGTTTAAACAACATGAAGGTGAACCTATCTATGATGCATGGACTCATTTTAAATATTTACTCCGAAAAGTCCCTCATCATAATTTCGATCTGTGGTCACAAATTGAAATATTTTACCATCGTGTCGACCACTATACCAAAATGGACATTGACCATGCCACAGATGGGGACCTTTGGGGATTAAGTGCTGATGAAGCATGGGAAACCATAGAGAATTGTGCCATACTTGCCAAAAAAATGGACAACCCAACAAACGTTGTTACAGATCAATTGATCGCAAGTTTGAGGGAACATACAAGAAGTTTGTTTGGGGATAATAAGCCTATAGATGAGATACCTAGATACATGGAGTGGTTTGATTCCACCATAATACAAGATGAACACATTGGTAATCTAGATACAATGGAGAATGAGGTGGACAATCCAAGTCCACTAAGTACCCCACAAGTCCCACCATTATTTGAGGCACACACACCGCCTTTGACTTACCCGGAAGAAGTAGAAGAGACTTTAGGAACCCCGATTGAGGTAGAACCCTTGGACCAAGCATAACTAAAGAATATAGGTTTTAACACTTGTAGTAATGACCTTTCTTTTAGCTCTAAGGAAGTTCCTAGTTTTGATGAACCGGAGCCTCAACCAAAACCATTACCTAATCTTCCATCGTTACATATGAATTTAGGAATTGAAAAAGGTTCCAATCCACCCATCAAACCATATAGTCCGGGTAGTTTTACGTTGAAGGTAGTAGACTTTAAGCCATGTAGAGAGGAAGCCAATATAGGAGTGGAACATAACCTTACATGCTTACATCACCCATTCATGATTGATCACAAGAAACATTATGGGTTTAACCGGGTTTATTAGGTCATGATGGATTCCCAACTAGGAGTCTCTCAAGGTTGATAGAAGACGATCCCTTTTTAGGAGAAAACTTTAACTCACCCATTGACAAAAGTGAACTTGGTAAGGTTATGATGAAAGGAGCACACCCCTTTGAGCATATAATTCATCCACCACTCTTTCCTCATGAGGCATACTTCCACCGAGATGGTGTGTATCGCTACTTCCACCCGCACTTAATCCTAAGTGTAGGGAAAACCTCCCCTATTTCCGTCAAATAAGGGTAGAGTCAGGCTCGTGACTCGAACAAAAACAAGCGCTTATTGGGAGGCAACCCAAGTTTTACCTGTTTTATTTGTTTGTTTGTTTGATTTTATTTGTTTCCGTATGTGTGTTTTATTTTTATTGATTGTGGATCATGGTTCAAAGTTAATTGTGAAAATGCTTTATTTTGCTTTTAACTTCGTCTTAATTACATATAAAGGTATTTTGCAAAAGCTAAGTGTAAGGGAAATCTAAATTTGTTTCTAAGAACGAAAATAATCATGATTCGCCACAATATTAAATGAGCATGTATATTAGTATTTGTTAGAGTCAAATGCTTGTATCGAGTTATAATGATGTTTTGCAGGATTTTCCAGGAAATAAGGCATAAGTTTTTTCATAAATTTTTCAGAAACTTAACATAAGATTTTTCCAGGAACATTCTGACGGCGTCAAGAGTTACAGTTTTGTTTATACCGGAGTCTTAAATTTTTTGTTGATTCTTTAGTTTTATAAACTCCAGGAAATCTGCAAACATTCATTCCACAAGCATTATATCTTAAATTGTTTTCTAGGATTAGTTAGTATATATAGATTGCCGCCGTTTTTACGCAAGGTTTGCCTTGATTGTTTACTCAGGTTTAATAGGTTATAAATGACAATAAGATTATTTATATTTCTGGAGGGAAGCTTTCAACATTCATTTTCTTGGAGGAAGATCTAACCTTTTTGACACACTATACACACAGAACGAATCAGGGGAGTATTTGTTTTCATTCTTTTACCTACTTTACTTTTACATTCTTTGATTGAACATTGGGGACAATGTTTATCCTAAGTGTAAGGGGAGGGTAAATGATGATACCTTATAGGATACAATTGCACTTAAGTTTGTTTGTTTGATAGTAGGTGTGTAATAAAACTAAGAGAAATACTTGTTAGTGCAATTTTAGCGCCAAATTTAAAATTTTTTACAACATTTAGGAGTGAAACTTTAGCCTTAACAAGCGTCTCATGGATAGGAGTTGTATGACTAGCACAAAACCGTACCATTTAGAAAAATTTTCCACCCAAATATGTGAGGTTCGCCTTTAGATTTGATAGGAAAAGCATTCATTATTAGTGCTTATGAGTGTACCGGTGGCATTTTGATTCTAGAACTTGAGTTAGTGATGCATCCCGAGACCGCTAGTGAGACTACATTCGTGTAGTAGGATTTACTACATGATAAGAGGCATTAGGATCACCCTTGTGTTAAACCCGTATCATAATTACTTGACCATTTAAGTCATATTACTTGACTAACAAAGTCAATTAATTTTTCCCACACCTTAGCGTTGTACTCATTATTAGTACACGATACCCCTAGTACACCCCTCCGAGCCGATCTTTTTCGTTTCTAACTTTAAGCATCTTACTTAAAGATAGGATTTGTTTACAATCCACCTCAAATGTGCAACCAAATCGACTTAGCCTTCAGTGTATGCACTCATCTTTAATGCATTATTGTTATGTGTTTAAATCCTTAGTTAATTGTCTAATTGGTTACATAGTTGCTAAGTCGAGTCATATCTTGTACATATTGTTTTGGGATGATTGGGACTCATGGGTAAAGTACTAGTGTTATGGAGTAATGGGGAAGAAAATCAAATTATTACCCCCATATATGCGTTAATATTTAAAAAGTACTCCAAGTGTTTTGATTATCTTGATTTGAGTCATTAGAGTAGTTTATTGTAAAGTATGTAAAAATTCAATTGTAAGGGGAATGTAAATTCCCTATGATGTATTATTTTGGATGGTAGGGTAAAAGTGTATGCAAAAAAAAAAATTAAGAAAAAGAAAAAAAAAGAGAAAAAGAAAGAGAAAAACATATGGACTACCATCCCGTTTCATTCTATGTTTGTTTTAAGTTTTTGTTATTTTTGATTTATTAGCTTAAGTCGAGTCGAGTCTTGGCTTATCAACGCCATATTGTACATGTAATTAACCAAGATGATTAACTCGCCACCAGTAAATATTGCCTTTATCCAATAAAACCGTATTTTCCATATCCCCACACCTAACGTTATAACCCTTTCAAATACCTCTTTGATAGTTTATCCTAGGTGCTTACGCCAAGTGGTGGAGGTTTGATCCTTTCCCAAGCCTATGCTAATCTATTTGCTATGACAGGTAGTGAGAGATGTTTTCCATTTCCATATTGTGATATATACTTTATTACACCCAAGAGATGTGAGTATCTAAACACTATTTGTGAGTTGCTAGTGTATGACCTCCGTGCTTGTTTTTGGTTTTCAATGGAACGATTAGTTGTTATAATTACTTTTATATTAGTGTTAAATGACCCCTAACTTGTATTTTGATTAGAATAAAAACGCATTTGCTTGAGGACAAGCAAATCTCAAGTGTAAGGGTATTTGATGAGGCGAAAAGTGTACCGCTTTTACGGGGTCATTTAAGCCTGAATTCGTTATTATTTGATCAATTATTGCCCTAAATCGTTCCTTTTGTCATTTTAGGTACTTTTGAGGAGAAATCTGAAAAAGGAAGCGTTTTGGACATTTTTGGAGCATAAAAGTAAAGAAAACGGCAAAGTCTCAAAGTCCTTGCTGGGAACAGTACCTGACAACGTCAAGGAGTAACACATGACGGCGTCAAGAGTGACAAAAGAGGTGGAAGTGGATATTATAACGTGACGGCCCAGAGCATTTTCAATGTAATTGGCCTGACGGCGTCACCAAGGCCGTCAGGGTCAAAATGCATGTGACGGCCCAGAGTTTATTTCTACATGAAGGCGTCAAGACTGGATCTAGGCAATACGAATTTCCATTTGGCGGCGAGTTGACGGCGTCAGAAGCCAATACATGACACCGTCAGGATGCTTAGTCTATATATATTTTTCCAATTTTTCATTATAAAGAGTGGAACAAATTGTGGATTACTAAAACACAAACCCTAGGTCGAATTTCCTGCTTATTGAAGGGGTTTCAATCCTGATGAGGCGAAAAATGATCCATTTTTAGGGGGTCATTTAAGCCCGAATTCGAATTTATTTGATCAAATATTGCCCTAAATCGTTCCTTTTGTGATTTTAGGTACTTTGGGAGAGAAATCTGGAAAAGCAAGCAATTCGGACGTTTTTGGAGCATAAAAGTGAAGAAAACGCCAAAGTCTTAATTTTCCATGCTGGGAACAGTAGGTGACGGCGTCAAGAGTAACTCCCTGACGGCGTCAAGAGCAGAATTCCATGACGACCCAGTACAGATTTGACGGCGTCACGAAGGTAGGGCGTCAAGAGTAAAAGTCATGACGGCCTGGAAATGATTAAGTCTTGACGGCGTCAAATGTAGATCAAGGCAATCCGAGAAATGTTTTGGCGTCGAGGTGACGGCGTCACAATGTTGGTCTTGACGCCGTCAGACCCCTTTTCCTATATATAGTTTTCTAATTTTCACATTAAAAAGAGAGATGTTTTGGAGAAACCCTAAGTACGATTTTGGTGCAACTTTTACAGGTTTTTCAAGGGTTCCAAACCCTTGATACCTTTCATTTTAATTGAGATAAGTTGTAACAATTCACAATTTCAGGTTAATTACTATTCCCGGAAAATTTCACTATTCACTTTTACTATTCATTTTTCCTGAAAATTTCCCGAAATTTGATTTTTGTTTCTTGGCTTCGAGTGATAAATCATTTCCATGGCAAATTAAAAGTTTGACATTCATAAGCTCATTTTCGTGAAAGTTATTAAGGAATTACACGGAATTACACGTTTTAGGGTAAAACGTCATTCAAAAATTCTACGCACAACGAAACTCGACCGCGTTAAGTGACCCCGCATCGGAAAAATGTTTGACACACTCATGATTTATTTGAGAATAAATCATGACTGAGAAAAACATGACCAAAAATAAACCTCGGCCGTGAAAAACTGGAATTTTTAGTTTTAAGCGTTTTTACTCAGCCGTAACCTTAGCCTATACCTGCACCGCATTTCTAAGACGATTTAAGTTTTCAACTTATTAGAAAAAGTCAACATATTTTTCCCTCCTCCTTTGACCAAAAATCATTCCTTGATTTTATAAGTCATTTCGTGATTTTTAGGCTTACGGTTTGATGTCTAAAAGACATTTAATACCAACCGACACCAGACTGAGCCCAGTCTAGACATTATAAGTCATTTTAAATCATTTATAACCTATTAGAAAAGTAATATTTTACTTTTCTCAATTTTACGCAATATTCGTACATTTTACGTATTACGCGTTTTAGACCCGTGTTTCCAGTTTTAGCATGGTTTTACCACCCAAATGGAACCTACCACTCATTTTATATTTTATTATGGAGTATTTTGACAAGTTTAACCATTCTTCCAAGTTTCGTATTTTTACGATACCCGGTTTTACGTTTCGTGACTTAATAACTTACGGTTAGCAACTTACGGAGTCAAAACTAGCTACATACTTAGGATAATATCATCCAAGAACCAACACTTACTCCCTAAGTCTTTCAAACCGCCATAGGGGGGGGATTCATCCCATAGGTGGCATAATCTCATGCTTAGAGCCATTAGATGTTAACAAGTGTAGAACTTGGCCTCCAAGGTTAGATAAATATCCTAAATGCTTTGTAACCTCCTCAAAAACCATATAAATACCCCCCTCCCCCTCCTATTTCGTTCATCATCACACCACACCAACACCATAACCCTAGCAAAATTTCTTCCAAGTATTATCCAAGATTCAAGAGCTATAACAACATAGAAACCCTAGTTTAGTTTTGATTCATCAAAACTACTTCAAATCCTTAGAAACCTTGGTGATTCTCTTGAGTTTGAATCCACTCAAGTCACCTCAACCTTCATCATCCATCTTTCAAGATTACAAGAGTAGAAAGATTGCATGAAGTGAAGTGGGTTGAAGCAAGTCTATCAAAGTCCTATCCTTACATGTTAACTTCCTTTCTTGTTTGAAAGCCAAAAGTTGTAAGCCAAACCCTAACATGCTTCTTGTTAAATAATCATGTTCATGTTATTTACATGTTATTCTTGCTATATTATGTCTTGTATAAATGTCCATGATGTATAAAAGTGAGTAAAACAAGTTATTGTACATGATTGATAAGACAAGTTAATAAAACAAGTAAACTAGTGACTTTGTTGGTATAACCTGATCAAAATGGTAAAATTATGATCTTGGATCATTACATATTACAGTAGAGGACTTAACAAGGAAACCATAGCAATTTGAACCACCTAAAACGAGTATACGAGTCAAAAGTTACGCCTATTTGAAATTACCAAAGATTTTCGGCAAAGCTGCCTAAACCACACTGTTTTGCATTCTGACTTTTTGAAAGTCACCCTTCTGTTCCGATTCATCAAAAACTTAAAACACGAAAGTTGTCCGGAACGACGTTTTCGTTCAGGAACAAAGAAGCTCGAGTCCTGAAAACGCTTTCCGAGTGATAATTTCTTCAAATTCTTAACAGCCCATTTTTAGACCAAAGTCATTACATATAGGTTATGGTTTATGAAGACCAAAGGGGTCTTATGACCTATAATCAAGACCACAACCATGGCTAGAGCCAAGGTCGAGTCTCAAGACCATGGAACAATGACCAAAGGTCATGGCAAGGCCATGACGAAATGACCATGTAAGCTTACTTAGGCGTAAACATGAAACAAAGAGTTAACGATAACTTGAACAAGCAATTTGGATCTACTTCACTTAAAAGGAACCATGAGATATTACAAAGAGAAAATGGTCATACAAGACTTATGAAACTACCCCTAATAACAATCTTTATGTACTAATAAACTTTCCTAAGTTTATTCAAATATCGGACATGTAACTTTTCGGATCAAAACTTATATCTATATATTTTATCAACTACTACAATAGTAGGGAGCCTCATGTGAGGAGTTCATTATGTAAGCCGTCGAGATGAGTTGTGGATTTACGAGTTAAAGTGTCCTGGCTCCTCGAACGCTTACTAACATGACTTCTGAATTATGTCGGCCCGAACGGTAGTAAACGATATATAAAACATACATGTTTCATGAATCTTTTCTTTCAAAGACTTACAATATACATCATACCACATCATGGACTAGATGCAAGATATATATATATATATATATATATATATATATATATATATATATATATATATATATATAGGCACTTATTCATATTCTTTACTCCGATCCTAAGTCGCGACTTTCTATTATAGGTTGCTCATAGAAACCTTCGCGATTCGACCATCGCATTCATTACTTGCTATCTTACTTAAGGTGAGTTCATAGCCCCACTTTACATTACTTCAATGTTTTACAAACCCTTGGGGGGAATACATGCTATTTTTAACCGAGCACAATGTTTTTAAATTGTATGCTTGCCTGATTGTTTTATTATCACTAAGTACCAGCCTTGCTAAACCGAGATCCCTTATTATGAACCATTTAATCACTAGCAATAGTGAGCGCAAATATTGTGAATAGGCCTATTGGGATTGACGAATCCCATTTGTATTGACTAAGTTCAAACAAATGGACTAATATTTGAGATTTAGGTATGTTAGCAAAGTACCTACCGGGATAAATCTGCCGATCGATATTGGTACACGTTAACGTTTTGGTGTCATAAGCTTAGTGTATAATACATTTTATGGGCGTATAATAACGTAGCCTGCCTGTTTTGTTTTCCAAACATTGGTGTGAGTCCATAGCTCACACTACCAACATATTGTGTTCAAACATTTAACAAACTCTATGAATATCACTCAACCTTTGTGTTGACCTCTCAAGCATGTATTTCAGGTTCATGACGATCAAGGATGGCACGGAAGGACACGGATACTCAAGAGGGCTATAAATTTTATTATCATTCAAAAACTCACTTAATGTGATGTGTAAACATGGAACCAATTGGGACCTCATTTTGTAATCTCTGATATTTATATAATTTGAATGATAAATCTTTTAAAACGACTCAATTGGAGTTCGTTTTCTATTATTGTGACTATTGTGCCGTCGAGTAACACCCAGTTCGAATTCCGCTGCAACCATGAATTGGGGGTGTTACATAAGTGTTCTTTTAATTCAATCAATATGTCTATGTGTTGGTTGTCTATATCTTGTTCTTGTCTTAATTCCATCATGCTAGGCTAGATCTATCTTGTGTTTGCTTGGATCTAATGAAACCTAGATGTTAATTATGTGTTGATTACTTGTTTATACTTGTCTTGGATGAATGATTTATATGTTTGGCTTAAGAAAACTGGCAGATCTCCAATTGGTAACATGCTTGAACGTCTTAAGAAACATGAACCGACACGCACTAGGTCTTTATTGGTTGTATTTAATGCATGAGCCACTGTTTACAATCCCTATAGTTGTGTTGGGCATGGTGTAGGAGGAGATAAGAGCTCATAGAATTGGGGAGTTAAGTGTGCCACCCCATGAATGGTATTAAGGAATACGATCCGTCATCCATGCAATTATAACAAGTAATTAACGTGTAAAAGATGTCTAGGGAGTAGTGAAATCTAAGTAAACACATTTTCTCCACTTATTGCTCACAACTTTAATATAATTTAGTTTATTTTCATTTCTAGTATTTTATTTTGATTGCATCTTTAGTATTGGGTTAGTTGATTAGCAACTAATTCCGCCCAAATCCTTCAAACCCGAGATTTTTAATTGCTTTCTAAAAAATAAAAAAATACAAAAATAATCATCCCTCACCTTTAGAACTAGTATTTAGGCTTTCTAATCCTAGCGACACTATTCCTAAGCTGAACGATCAATCCCCCGGTACTTGTCACTATACTATACAACAACGATCAGGTACACTGCCTGGTGGGGGTTGTAAGCTTCTCAGGATCCCTTGAGAGGTAAAGCCTGGTGCAATTCCCACGCATCAAGTTTTTGGCGCCATTGCCGGGGAATAGTTATTGTTTAGGTTAGAATTTCTTTTTATTAGGTCTACTTGCTAGATTCCTTTATAATAAGATTTTATTTTTATTTTTAGGTTTCTTTAGTCTATCTATTTCTTTGTGCCTTTGTTCGTAACCACCCGACATCATGGACAACGGGAACATCTTTGAACCCGTCATCCCACCACAACAAAACCCACCATTAGAACCCCTTAGGCTCCGAACCTTAGGAGAGTATTCCCGACCTAGCCACCAAGGCTACCGAAACACCATAATGTGACCCCCTTGCGATCCGACACCATCCGGTTGGTGCAAAGCGGATGTGCATTCCATGGACTTCGTTCCGAAGATCCAAACCAACATCTTAAGGACTTCCTCAAAATCGTAGATTCCATAGACCTATATGTTGCAACTAGAGAGACAACCCGATTACGCCTATTCCAATTCTCTTTACGGGATCAAGCTAGTCAATGGCTTGAGCGTTTACCCGCGGGATCCATCACCACATGGGATGATCTCACCACTCCTTTCCTTGCTCAATTTTTCCCACCGGGGAGAACTACTAAGCTTAGAAATGACATCTTGATGTTCCAACAACGTCTGAATCTCTTTATGAAGCATGGACTCGTTTCAAGGACTTACTCCAAAAAGTCCCTCATCATGGCATAGATCTTTGGCTCCAAGTCCAAATCTTTTATGACCATATCGACATCTCCATGAGGCGAGCCATTGACCAATCGGCCGGTGGTAAGCTACGTGATCTAAGTGCGGAACAATCATGGGAACTCATAGAAGATCTTGCTCTCTATGACAACGAAAGTTTGAATGATCCCCGTGACTTGAACAAAACAGTCAAGGCAATATCTTTGCCTTCGAACAATTGTAGCACTCCCGACCGTAGGATCATGGAACTTGAGGACCAAGTCAAGTTTCTCATGAAATCTTACGAAGCTCCTAAGCCTTCAAGCCAAGTGAACAAAATCACTTCTTCATGCGAATTATGTAGTGGTCCCCACGACACTCGTGATTGTGTGGAACTCCCTGGAACAGCTTTTGCGGACTACGCATCCACGCGTACCGATGAAGCGGGAGATAAGTGGTACACTTTCAAGCCCGAGCCAAACACATACAGTGATTCATACAACCCCTCTTGGAAAAATCACCCAAACCTTAGGTGGAAACAAAATCAACCCAATTCTTCCAATCCGCCTAACCGTTACCAACCAACCGGTCCACCCTCCAACCGTACTTTCAACAACAATCCTTCTAACAACTATGGTAGTACCAACAATCTTGAAGGATTGATGTCAAAGTTTATGGCATCTCAAGAGGCTTGCATAGCTAGTTTTGAAACCGAATTCAACCAACAACAAACGGAGATGACCAACAAGATTGACAACTTGTTGAAAGCCCTCAACAACCAAGCATTAGTCACACCTAGGAAGGACACTAGGGACACCAATAACGGAAGCCAAATTAAGGACCCCTCATCATCCAAACATGTCCATTTTGTCAATGTTGTCACCATTAAGCCAATAGATAAGGAGATTGAAGAGGGTGACAAGGATGAAGTTAGAATAGGAGCCGAGACTAAGGATGAGAGTAGGGAAGTTGAGATAGAGCCTATAGAAGAATACTTTGATAAGTTGCCAACCAAGGAAGAACGGGAATACCATAAGGAATTATTCGATAGTCCCGAGAGACCATATATCCTTGGCAACCCACTTATCAAAATGGGAGACCCCTCTAACATTAACATCCCATGCAATATCGGGCACATGCATATATGGAAAGCTTACATCGACCCTAGATCCCCCGTGAACATCATGACTAGGACTTATTACAATTGGGTGATGAAGAAGCAACTTGATTTTAGGATGATGCCTAATAAGAATCTGATAAGTAATTTTGCAGGAAGAGTGAAGGGACTGCATGTGATTATAGGGAATCTCACCTATGAGATCGATTTTATGATAGTTGAGGACACTCTTCCGGTGTTAGATGCTTGCCTAAGCCAAATAATATTTGGAAAACCATTTGTTGAGGCCACTAGGATGAGTTATGATCCGACTTTAGGGATAGTTAGATTCAAGGAAGAGAATGATGAGGTTGCTTATCAAATGCCCTACAAGATTGAGCTATACCGCCTTCTCTCTAATTTCAAAAAGGAACACAAGCAAGTGGCTTATTATAGGAATGAGGAGGATAGACGTAGAGGAGTAGAGTATGTAAAGAATAGGATGCTTGGTTTCTACAAAGAATGCTTGCAACTAGGTCCGGAATACAAAACTGGTTTAGAAGACGACCTAGAGAGTGGAACCAATGATGAGGTCACGTAGTAACCCATGACCTTGAGTCTAGCTACAAGACTCATAAATAAAGAAAAGCGCTTCTTGGGAGGCAACCCATGTTTTGTGTGATTTTATTTGTTTGTTTGTTATTTGCTTCTGTATGCATGCTTAATTTTTATTGTTGGTAGATCATGTTTCTAAACTAAATAGTGGAAATACTTTACTTTGTTGTTTTGGCCTAGTCTTAACTCCACCAAAAGGTATTTTTGCAAAAGATAAGTGTAAGGGGAAACCCCAAATATGTTTTTAAGAAACAAACCGATCATGATTCTCCACAATATTAAATGAACATGTATATTCGTATTTGTTAGAGTCAAATGCTTGTATTGAGTCATAATGAAGTTTTGCAGGATTTTCCAGGAAGTAGGACCAAGTTTTTTCAGAAATTTTCCGGAAACTTAACACAAGAATTTCTGCAGGTCACTTCTGACGGCGTCATGAGTTAACTCTTGACGGCGTCAAGTGTAAAAATCTGGAAATTTTACCGGTTTTGTTTTTCTAACGGAGTCTTATGGTTTTTGTGAATTATTAAGTTTTATAATCTCCAGGAGATCTGCAAACTTCATTCCACAAGCATTATATCTTATCTTGTTTTCTAGGACTTAGTAACTTATATAGGATGCCGCCGATTTTACGCGAGGTTGTCTTGTCTATTTTATCAGGTTTTACAGGTTATGTGTGACAAGAAGATGATTTATATTCTGGAAGGGAAGCTTTGATTGTTCATTTTCTTGGAGGAAGATTTAACCTGGCCACCCTATTATCCATACCGAGCGAATCAGGGGAGTATTTGATTTCATTCTCTTTACTTTTTCACTTTTACATTCTTTACTTGAACATTGGGGACAATGTTCATCTTAAGTGTAAGGGGAGGGTAAAAAGATGATACCTTACATATGCACTTTCGCTTGAGTTTGTTTTGTTTAATGGTAGATGTGTAATAAAACTATGAGAAATACTTGTTAGTGCAATTTTAGCGCCAATTTAAAATTTTTACAACATTTAGGAGTGAAACTTTAGCCATAGCAAGCGTCTCATGGATAGGAGATTGTATGACTAGCACATAACCGTACTTTCAGGAAAATTTTCCACCCAAATATGTGAGGTTCGCCTTTAGATTTGATAGGAAAAGCATTTACCATTAGTGCTTATGAGTGTATCGGTAGCATTTAGATTCTAGAACTTGCGTTAGTGATGCATCCCGAGACCGCTAGTGAGACTACATTCGTGTAGTAGGATTTACTACATGATAAGAGGCATTAGGATCACCCTTGTGTTAAACCCGTATCATAATTACTTGACCATTTAAGTCATATTACTTGGCTAGTTAAGTCAACTAATTTTCCCACACCCTCAGCGTTGTACTCATTTTTAGTACACGAAACCCCTAGTACACCCCTCCGAGCCTATCTTTTCGTTTCTAACTTTAAGCATTTTACTTAAAAGAAGAATTTGTTACACCCGACTTAAATGTACAACCAAATCGCCTTAGCCTTCCGTGTATGCGCTCATTTTTAGTGCATTATTGTTATTTGTTAAACCCTAAGTTAACTTTCTAATTGATTACATGGTTGCTAAGTCGAGTCATATCCTTGTACATATTGTTTTGGGACGATTGGGACTCATGGGTAAGTACTTATTTTATGGAATAATGGGGAAGAACATCATTTATTACCCCCATATGTACGTTAATCTTAAAAGTGCTCCAAGTGTTTTGATTTTCTTAATTCGAGTCATTAGATTAGTTTAATGTAAAGTATGTAAAGATTCAAGTGTAAGGGGAATTTCCATCCCCTATGATGTATTAT
Organism: Artemisia argyi; assembly: GCA_030686995.1. Classification (NCBI taxonomy): domain Eukaryota; kingdom Viridiplantae; phylum Streptophyta; class Magnoliopsida; order Asterales; family Asteraceae; genus Artemisia; species Artemisia argyi. Next base: position 279,101,274 of record CM060709.1, read on the forward strand.
TTTGGATGGTAGGGTAAGAGTGTATGCAAAAAAAAAAAAAAAAAAAAAAAAAAAAAAAAAAAAAAACAAAAACAAAAAAGAGAAAAAATATACGGACTACCATCCCTTTTTATTCTATGTTCATTTTATGTTTTTGTTATTTTTCATTTATTAGCTTAAGTCGAGTCTAGTCTTGGCTTAGCAACGCCACATTGTACATGTAATTAACCAAGATTGTTAACTCGCCACCAGTAAAACTTCCTTTATCTAACAAAACCGTGTATTTCATATCCCTACACCTAACGTTACAACCTTTTAAAAGACCTCTTTGATAGTTTATCCTAGGTGCTTACGCCATGTGGTGGAGGTTTGATCCTTTCCCAAGCCTATGGTAATCTATTTTGCTATGACAGGTAGTGAGAGATATCTTCCGTTTCCATATTGTAATTTACACTTTATTACACCCGAGAGATGTGAGTATCTAAACACTATTTGTGAGGTGCTAGTATATGACCTCCGTGCTTGTCTATTGGTCTTTAGTGGAACGATTATTTGTTGTAATTACTTTTATATTAGTGTTAAATGACCCCTAACTTGTCTTTTGAGTAAAATAAAAGCGCATTTGCTTGAGGACAAGCAAATCTCAAGTGTAAGGGTATATGATGAGGCGAAAAATGATCCGTTTTTAGGGGGTCATTTAAGCCCGAATTCAAATTTATTTGATCAAATATTGCCCTAAATCGTTCCTTTTGTGATTTTAGGTACTTTGGGAGAGAAATCTGGAAAAGGAAGCAATTCGGACGTTTTTGGAGCATGAAAGTGAAGAAAACGCCAAAGTATTAATTTTCCATGCTGGGAACAGTAGGTGACGGCGTCAAGAGCAGAATTCCATGACGACCCAGTACAGATTTGATGGCATCACGAAGGTAGGGCGTCAAGAGTAAAAGTCATGATGGCCTGGAAATGATTAAGTCTTGACGGCGTCAAATGTAGATCAAGGCAGTCCGAGAATTGTTTTGGCGGCGAGGTGACGGCGTCACAATGTTGGTCTTGACGCCGTCAGACCCCTTTTCCTATATATAGTTTTCTAATTTTCACATTAAAAAGAGAGAAGTTTTGGAGAAACCCTAAGTACAATTTTGGTGCAACTTTTACAGGTTTTTCAAGGGTTCTAAACCCTTGATACCTTTCATTGTAATTGAGATAAGTGTTCATTTAATTCAATCAATATGTCTATGTGTTGGTTGTCTATATCTTGTTCTTGTCTTAATTCCATCATGCTAGGCTAGATCTATCTTGTGTTTGCTTGGATCTAATGAAACCTAGATGTTAATTATGTGTTGATTACTTGTTTATACTTGTCATGGATGAATGATTTATATGTTAGGCTTAAGAAAACTGGCAGATCTCCAATTGGTAACATGCTTCAACGTCTTAAGAAACATGAACCGGCGCGCACTAGGTCTTTATTGGTTGTATTTAATGCATGAGCCACTGTTTACAATCCCTATAGTTGTGTTGGGCATGGTGTAGGAGGAGATAAGAGCTCTTAGAATTGGGGAGTTAAGTGTGCCACCCCATGAATGGTATTAAGGAATACGATCCGTCATCCATGCAATTATAACAAGTAATTAACGTGTAAAAGATGTCTAGGGAGTAGTGAAATCTAAGTAAACACATTTTCTCCACTTATTGCTCACAACTTTAATATAATTTAGTTTATTTTCATTTCTAGTATTTTATTTTGATTGCATCTTTAGTATTGGGTTAGTTGATTAGCAACTAATTCCGCCCAAATTCTTCAAACCCGAGATTTTTAATTGCTTTCTAAAAAATAAAAAAAATACAAAAATAATCATCCCTCACCTTTAGAACTAGTATTTAGGCTTTCTAATCCTAGCGACACTATTCCTAAGCTGAACGATCAATCCCCCGGTACTTGTCACTATATTATACTACAAGGATCAGGTACACTGCCTGGTGGGGGTTGTAAGCTTCTCAGGATCCCTTGAGAGGTAAAGCCTGGTGCAATTCACACGCATCAAATACCTTCTTTCTTCCATGTTTTAATAAAGATAAGTTCTCCAATAATCATTCAATATGTCTATGAATTGTTTGATTCTATCTTATGCTTGTATTTCTTTTAACATGTTAGGCTAGGTTTTTATTGTGTTTGCTTAGATGTAGTGAAACCTAGATGTTGATTATTGGTTGATTGTTTGTTTATAATTGTTACGGATGATTGTATTCGATGTTAGGCTTAAGAAAACTGGAAAACTTCCATTGGTAACTTGCTTGAATGTCTTAAGAAACATGATCGGAGGTGTACTACGATTTTTGGTTGTATTTAATGCGTAAGTGAATTCTAATGATCCCATGTTAGGAGCTTTTAGTCGGCTCGACATAGGAGTGAAGTAGGATATTATAGAGTTAGGGAATATTGTACACGGCCCTACGACTAGTATTAAGGAATATAACCTGTCATCCATGCAATTGTAACAAGCTAATCAACTGGTAAAAGATATCTAGGGAGTAATGAAATCTAAGTAAACACAACTTTTCTCATTATTGTTTCCACCACATTAGCACATTAGTTTAAGTTCATTTCTTTTATTTTATTTTGATTGCATTTGTTGTAATTGGGTTAGTTGGCTAGCAACTAATTCCGCCTACTCCTTCATAACCCGAGATTTTACTTGCTTTCATAAAATACAAAAAAATACAAAAAGAATCATCCCTCACCTCTAGACCTAGTTTAGTAGGTTTTCTAATCCTAGCGACACTATTCCTGAGTTGAACGATCAATCCCCCGGTACTTGTCCCTATACTATACTACAACGATCAGGTACACTGCCTGGTGGGGGTTGCAAGCTTCTCAAGATCCCTTGAGAGGTAAAACCTGTTGCGAGGGCGCAATCCCCCGTATCAAGTTTCTAGCGCCGCAGCCCGGGGAATAGTTATTGTCTAGGTTAGAATTTATTTTTATTAGATCTACTTGCTAGATTCCTTTCTAGTAAGATTTTTATTTTTATTTATAGGTCTTCTCTAGTCTATCTTTTCTTTGTGTCTTTGTTTGTAAAAACCTTTCCATTGACTATTCCGTTAACCATAATGGAGAACGCGAATCCACCATACTACCAACCACGAAATTCACCCACTCCAAATGACATCTTGATGTTTAAACAACATTAAGGTGAACCTATCTATGATGCATGGTCTCGTTTTAAATATTTACTCCGAAAAGTCCCTCATCATAATTTCGATCTGTGGTCACAAATTGAAATATTTTACCATCGTGTCGACCACTATACCAAAATGGACATTGACCATGCCACAGATGGGGACCTTTGGGGATTAAGTGCTGATGAAGCATGGGAAACCATAGAGAATTGTGCCATACTTGCCAAAAAAATGGACAACCCAACAAACGTTGTTACAGATCAATTGATCGCAAGTTTGAGGGAACATGCAAGAAGTTTGTTTGGGGATAATAAGCCTATAGATGAGATACCTAGGTACATGGAGTGGTTTGATTCCACCATAATACAAGAAGAACACATAGGTAATCTAGATACAATGGAGAATGAGGTGGACAATCCAAGCCCACTAAGTACCCCACAAGTCCCACCTTTAGGAACCCCGATTGAGGTAGAACCCTTGGACCAAGCACAACTAGAGAATATAGGTTTTAACACTTGTAGTAATGACCTTTCTTTTAGCTCTAAGGAAGTTCCTATTTTTTATGAACCGGAGCCTCAACCAAAACCATTACCTAATCTTCCATCGTTACATGTGAATTTAGGAATTGAAAAAGGTCCCGATCCACACATCATACCATATAGTCCGGGTAGTTTTACGTTGAAGGTAGTAGACTTTAAGCCATGTAGAGAGGAAGCCAATATAGGAGTGGAACATAACCTTACATGCTTACATCACCCATTCATGATTGATCACAAGAAACATTATGGGTTTAAACTGGGTTTATTAAGTCAAGATGGATTCCCAACTAGGAGTCTCTCAAGGTTGATAAAAGACGATCCCTTTTTAGGAGAAAACATTAACTCACCCATTGACAAAAGTGAACTTGGTAAGGTTATGATGAAAGGAGCACACCCCTTTGAGCATATAATTCATCCACCACTCTTTCCTCACGAGGCATACTTCCACCGAGATGGTGTGTATCGCTACTTCCACCCGCACTTAATCCTAAGTGTAGGGAAAACCACCCCTATTTCCGTCAAATAAGGGTAGAGTCAGGCTCATGACTCGAACAAAAACAAGCGCTTATTGGGAGGCAACCCAAGTTTACCTGTTTTATTTGTTTGTTGTTTGATTTTATTTGTTTCTGTATGCGTGTTTTATTTTTATTGATTGTGGATCATGGTTCAATGTTAATTGTGAAAATGCATTATTTTGCTTTTAACTTCGTCTTAATTACATATAAAGGTATTTTGCAAAAGCTAAGTGTAAGGGAAATCCAAATTTGTTTCTAAGAACGAAAATAATCATGATTCGCCACAATATTAAATGAGCAGGTATATTAGTATTTGTTAGAGTCAAATGCTTGTATCGAGTTATAATGATGTTTTGCAGGATTTTCCAGGAAATAAGGCATAAGTTTTTTCCAGAAATTTTTCGAAAACTTAACATAAGATTTTTCCAGGAACATTCTGACGGCGTCAGGTACCAAAATTCTGAAAAATTTTGCGAGTTTTGTTTATACCGGAGTCTTAAATTTTTTGTTGATTCTTTAGTTTTATAAACTCCAGGAAATCTGCAAACATTCATTCCACAAGCATTATATCTTAAATTGTTTTCTAGGATTTGTTAGTATATATAGATTGCCGCCGATTTTACGCGAGGTTTGCCTTGATTGTTTTCTCAGGTTTAACAAGTTATATATGACAAGCAAATCTCAAGTGTAAGGGTATTTGATGAGGCGAAAAGTGTACAGCTTTTAAGGGGTCAATTAAGCCCGAATTCGTAATTATTTGATCAATTATTGCCCTAAATCGTTCCTTTCATCATTTTAGGTAGTTTTGAGGAGAAAACTGGAAAAGGATGCATTTTGGACGTTTTTGGAGCATAAAAGTAAAGAAAACGGTAAAGTCTCAAATTCCTTGCTGGAAACAGTACCTGACGACGTCAAGGAGTAACACATGACGGCGTCAAGAGTGACAAAAGAGGTGGAAGTGGATATTATAACGTGACGGCCCAGAACATTTTCGATGTAATTTGCCTGACGGCGTCACCAAGGCTGTCTGGGTCAAAATGCATGTGACGGCCCAGAGTCTATTTCTACATGAAGGCCTCAAGACTGGATCTAGGCAATACGAATTTCCATTTGGCGGCGAGTTGACGGCGTCAGAAGCCAATACATGATGCCGTCAGGATGCTTATTCTATATATATTTTTCCAATTTTTCATTATAAAGAGTGGAACAAATTGTGGATTACTAAAACACAAACCCTAGGTCGAATTTCCTGCTTATTGAAGGGGTTTCAAACCCTTCTTTCTTCTATGTTTTAAAAAAGATAAGTTCTCCAATAATCATTCAATATGTCTATGTATTGTTTGATTCTATCTTATGCTTGTCTTTCTTTTAACATGTTAGGCTAGGTTTTTATTGTGTTTGCTTAGATGTAGTGAAACCTAGATGTTGATTATTGGTTGACTGTTTGTTTATAATTGTTACGGATGATTGTATTCGATGTTTGGCTTAAGAAAACTGGCAGACTTCCATTGGTAACTTGCTTGAACGTCTTAGGAAACATGATCGGAGGTGTACTACGATTTTTAGTTTTATTTAATGCATAAGTGAATTCTAATGATCCCATGTTAGGAGCTTTTAGTCGGCTCGACATAGGAGTGAAGTAGGATCTTATAGAGTTAGGGAATATTGTACACGGCCCTACGACTAGTATTAAGGAATATAACCCATCATCTATGCAATTGTAACAAGCTAATCAACCAGTAAAATATATCTAGGGAGTAATGAAATCTAAGTAAACACAACTTTTCTCATTATTGTTTCCACCACATTAGCACATTAGTTTAAGTTCATTTCTTTTATTTTATTTTGATTGCATTTGTAGTAATTGGGTTAGTTGGCTAGCAACTAATTCCGCCCACTCCTTCAAAACCCGAGATTTTACTTGCTTTTATAAAATATAAAAAAAATACAAAAAGAATCATCCCTCACCTCTAGACCTAGTTTAGTAGGTTTTCTAATCCTAGCGATACTATTCCTGAGTTGAACGATCAATCCCGCGATACTTGTCACTATACTATACTACAACGATCAGGTACACTGCCTGGTGGGGGTTGCAAGCTTCTCAAGATCCCTTTAGAGGTAAAACCTGTTGCGAGGGCGCAATCCCCCGTATCAACGTGCCACAGGGGCATAAGTATCAAAGTTGTCTATCCCTGACTTTTGTCTAAAGCCCTGAATGATTAGTCTAGCCTTGAACTTTTCAATAGTTCCATCTACTTTCATTTTCCTTTTGAAAATCCATTTGCAACCAAGAGGTTTGCAACATGGTAGATCAACCAACACCCAAGTGTTGTTCCCTATGATGGAGTCAATCTCATCATTTATTGCTTCTTTCCAGAAAGCAACATCCTGGGACTTCATTGCTTCTTCAAATGTTTTGTGATCATCTTCAACAATGAAGCCATAGAAATATTGGTCAGAGACCTGAATCTTTGTACCTTCAATTAAATATAATTGAAACTCAGGTCTAAATGACTTTGGATTCCTGATCCTTTTGCTCTTTCTAAGCTCAAATTGTTGAACCACAACTTCATCAGGGGCCTGAGATGATAATTCATCAGGGACCTCTGATACACCAATGTCATCAGTTCCATTTGGAATCTTTTGACTTGGTCTAGGGGCTGATGAGAATCTATTCTCATCAAAGAGTGCATCTTTTGATTCAATTATTGAGTTAATTGTAACATATTCTTTAGGTTCAATAACATAGAACCTGTATACCTTGGAATGCTCAGCATATCCAACAAAGATGCATTCAATGCCTCTTTCACCCAGAGTTTTTAACTTTGGATCAGGGAGTCATACAACAGCCCTACAACCCCAAACCCTGAGATAATTCAGGTTGGGTTATTTTTTAGTCCAGATTTCATAAAGGGTAACTTTGTTCCTTTTGTTGGGAACACTATTCAATAAATAGCAAGCTGTTAACATAGCTTCACCCCAGAACCCTTGACTCAGTCTTGAGTACGACAACATGGAATTAACCATCTCCTTCATTACCATGTTTTTCCTTTCAGAAATACCATTTTGTTGAGGAGTATAGGGAGTAGTAGTTTCATGGATAATACCAACAGACTAAAAATACAGAGTATCCATGTACTCACCTCCCCTATCAGTCCTGAATCTTTTGATTAGGGACCCAAGTTGCAATTCAACTTTAGTTTTAAATACTTTGAATTTATCTAATGCTTCATCCTAGGTATGTAATAGATATACATAACAAAACCTAGAAGCATCATCAATAAATGTCACAAAGTACTTCTTGTTCCCCAAAGAGGGAGTGGCATGCAAGTCACACAGGTCACTGTGTATAAGCTCTAAGAGCTCAGTCTCACGTTTTACACCCTGAAAAGGTTTCTTAGTTATTTTGGTCAACATGCAAGTCTTACACTTTTCAGTGTCCATGTGATGAACTCAAATAACTACATTTTATTTTCATCATTTATCTTATTTATTTGACTTGTTTTATTATATTATTTATGAGAATCGATACTTAATCATTTACTTTAGTAATTCTCAAGTAAAAACAAGTAATTGGTGAAACTTAACGATTTTGGACGAAATATGGAGCAAAATTAGCAAGATGTCAAAAGTCTATTGGAACCAGAATATGCGCCGTATCTCTCTCAACAGATACGACGCAATATCATACTTAGATGAATTCGAAGACCATTGCCTGACTTTGAAGAATGCGCCGCATGCAATTATAGCATGCGCGGCATATGAAACTTTGGTCAACGAAGAAGGTCAAGCTTGTTCTACTCCAGATACGCCGCATGACATACGGCGTATCACTATCAAGACTTCACCAGATGTATTCCAAGACACTAAAGGACATGCGCCGCATACAAGAACCAAGTTACGCCGCATCTAAAGGCGGTGTACAAATATTCCAGAATATATTAATCTTGGACCCCACGCGAAGTTAAGTCAATGCGCCGCATCTCGCTATTCAATGCGCCGCATCTAACCCTCAGATAAAAAGTATAAATAACCCAAGACTGTTACGAATTTTGTGTGCACCATAACCCTAAAGAGACGAATTTAGTCAAAGAAGCTTCCCAAGACACACTCCAAACGAAGATATTAAAGCTGTAAGAAGGTCCTGCATGTATTTAATTTATTAAGTAGTTTTGTTTTATTGTAATAGTAAGCTTTAATTCATCAAGATTGATGGGCTTATGATATGTGACTACGGAACATCGTACACTCCCCTTAATATTGCTTTACCATTAATTAAAGTTTATATGTTGTAGGACCAAAAGTAATGATTTTTATGTGATTCGGGAGGTCGAGGTTGATCAAAATAGATGAACTCCGTGTTTAGTTTAGAGAGAGAAAGAGTAGAGAGAGGGTGAAGAAAAAGGTTTTTATTAATGATAAGATAAGGTTACACAATTTCTCGCACCCCTCTTGGAGAGTCAAGAGGGGTATTTATAGGCTCATCCTATTACATGTTTGCCTTTTGTACAATAGTAGTCCCTAAAGGCACAACTAACTATGTATCTAGTCCAATTCACGAATGTGACGTTATCTTTATAAAAGGGCGAGGCTAACAATCTCCCTCCAAGATATCGTCACACGTGAATGGTTACAATGAGACCTATAAATACATAAACAATGTAAATTACAACAATAGTAAACTATGTTGACGTTGTTGAAGCGCAGAGTCTCTGTAGTCTAGATACTGAGGCAGACTTGAAGTTCTCTCTTCCGACGATCTCAGCGTTTGATCTTTGACACTGACGGCAAAGGTCTTTGTAGATCTGAACTTCAACTGTAATGGTCTAGTTAGGTTATTACTCCCTCCTAACTAGTGAGCCTTTATTCTTTTTCCTACTCCCTCCTGAACCGACAACTCTCTTTTCATCACGCAGAGGATAAAGTAGATTCAAAAGTGTAGGCACATGGTTGTCGTTCAGGGAGCATCATGACAATATAACTCACATAGTATTGCATAGAAGGTTGGTAATAAGCTCTGATGTACACATACGTGGTACCTCATGGTACTTCTCTGGTATTAAGCACAGTTCCCTCGATCAACCAATGTACTGAAGATGAAACACTACTTATTTTGGCATGTTCTTCTCCCTCCAGATGGTTGCGAGTTATCAGAATCATCATAATCTTGTGTACATGCCATACAATTACCTGTACTTTACACTTCTAATGCAATTTAGAAGCCATTACAGCTTTTTGGAGCACATTCTGTGAGTATATGTCGATAAGATATACTCTCAATACTTTTCTCTCAAATCAACCTGTAATCGAACCTCCTTTGAAAAATGGAAACAATTGGGATTGTTTTAGAAATTGGATGCAGTTACTAATTCATGATCTGGCATGTACAGAATGAAAACTTCATTCTCGATTCTACGAGAATTTTTATGAAAGCCTTTCATTTGCTTCTCTTCGATGGAAGTTTGATTTTCCCAGAATGTATCGATTTCACCAAAAGAAAATGACCCGTTTAATTTTAATAAATTATTACTTTTAGAACTATAAAAAAGTTTTCTCCGGCTACTAGTAATGACCACATATGGAGACAGCCCGATATGACCAACTTGAAAAAGAAGTAATCATCACATCTTGTGACTTAATGCTTGTATGATAGATGTGACTTAATACCTATGCTGTGCACTACAATGTAACTCCTTTAAGCATAGGTAGATCCATATACTCAAACGTGCAAATAGTATATGAAATCTCCGCCTCTTGAACTATCCACAACTTCGTGCGACACTGAGTACTACAATGTAACTCCTTAAAGTGATAGCTATAACCCATGAGCACTACAATGTAACTCCTTACAACGGATATAACTAGATAATCCAAGTCTTAATCACTATCATTACCAGTGAATGCACAAACAAGTATCTTCGAAAGTCATGCATCCATCCACCCCTAGACTTTGAGATAAATAAGTACACATGCCCTTGAAATGAACTTTAAACCCAGAAAAGTGATAAAGAATTATCCTCATAATCACAAAATCCGATACTAGCCGTGAAATTGTGTATCCCCGTGAAAATTATATACCAAAATACCACTCATTTTCCATTGTTAAAAATTGTATCCGATAGTTTTATAACCAAAAATTCATTTGGATAACAATGTTTCCTTTTTCAAGTCCAATATTGCAACCAGTCTATATCATAGCCTAATTCAAAGATAAATTGAAATATTCGGTCACAAGCCAAATCAAAGACTAACCCGATCTAGTCCAGCAGATTATACCCGGTATTAAGACATTACAATAAAACACCAACCCTAAATCACACATCTTATTATCTCTGCCCCATCCTCTAATATCTCTCACCTAACTATTCTATCTCTCCCCAACGCAGTCAAACACATAATCAAACACATCTCATCTCCCCTCAATCATAGCCGAATAACAAACCAAACAAATCAAACATCATAAATTCATAATCGTACCCTATATCTTCAATTGCAGCTCAATCCGAAGCAAGATAGCGTCATAAAGGCTTCAAGATCCTTCTTGGTGGCCTCGGGTAGGTTTGAATGTTATGTTTTTGAATTTTGCTCTATGAACAAACTGGAGAGGGATTATAACACCTTTGTTATAAATCTTTCTTTACTTTTCGGATATAAATTGAAACTGGGGTTTCAACACAGATATGTGATTAGTAAGGTTCAACAAAAAAATCTTTAAAAGATTTGAGACCTCATTTGAACTGTTTTGAGATCTTGTTCTTGTTGTAGTTTAAGTAGCACATATGTGATTTGATGAGAGAAGGTGAGGATCTTTGGTTGTTGTTTTAGATGTAGGATTTGGTTATGGTTTATGAAATTATCAAGGCTGTGGTAGAATCAGTATTCATGTCAGTCCTTTGTGATATATTTACTTCTTGTTGCTTTCATTTTCTTTGACTGATGATGTAGATACAAACTGAAGTCAACTGTTGAGTGTATATTTGGTTGGGTCGTGGTCATCTGCTTCATCTTACTTCTCTTTTTTTCAATTTGGTAACTTTACACAAAAGGTTTTGCGTAGACCTGTTTGAGACCTTATGCGTAAGAATCTTTTGTGTAAACATGCCTTACGCGTAAACTTGGTCTTTGGCGTAAACCTTATCTTTTGCGTAGGAATTACGCGTAAGAAAGGGATTTTAGGCCTTAGTTGAACCTTACGCATAACTTTCCAAGTTATGCATAGCAAATATGAAGATTTCACGTAAGAAGAGGGTTTTGACATGTTGACCATATTCAGGTGTCCTTTTCCGACCAAATTCCGGCCAAAAATTCCGGCAACTTTTACAGGCACTTTTTGACCAGGTAATCAGACCACAAATTAATATTGACCACGAAGAGACCACAATAATACGGTTTGGTACAAATAAAAACAAGTCTCAAATAAACAGTATGGTCAAAGATTGACACATATGTATACTTTTAAATGAAATCTGACTTTTTGACCAAAGGATACAAAATTACTAATAAAAACTGTTAAAAAAATTTCAGATCCAAAAATTTTGGTAAAACAGCTTAAAAAAATAGTACGAACCGCAATAAAAATCATCAAAAAGTAACACCATAGCTCTGATGCCAATTGTAGGACCAAAAGTAATGATTTTTATGTGATTCGGGAGGTCGAGGTTGATCAAAGTAGATGAACTCCATGTTTAGTTTAGAGAGAGAAAGAGTAGAGAGAGGGTGAAGAAAAAGGTTTTTATTAATGATAAGATAAGGTTACACAATTTCTCACACCCCTCTTGGAGAGTTAAGAGGGGTATTTATAGGCTCATCCTATTACATGTTTGCCTTTTGTACAATAGTAGTCCCTAAAGGCACAACTAACTATGTATCTAGTCCATTTCACGAATGTGACGTTATCTTTATAAAAGAGTAAGGCTAACATATGTTGATGTCTTTGGTGACTTATATTAGTGCTTTGATAACCTCTGTCTAGCTGAGCCCGTGGACTGCTGATGCGTGGGAATCGCACCTTGCTTTACCTCTCGAGGGATCTCGAGAAGCTTACAACCCCCACCAGGCAGTGTACCTGATCGTTGTAGTATAGTATAGTGACAAGTACCGGGGGATTGATCGTTCAGCTTAGGAATAGTGTCGCTAGGATTAGAAAGCCTAATTAATAGATCTAGAGGTGAGGGATGATTATTTTTGTGTTTTTATATTTTTTAGAAAGCAATTAAAATCTCGGGTTTTGGAAGAGTGGGCGGAATTAGTTGCTATTCAACTAACCCAAAAAACTAATATATAATCAAACTAAAATACTAAAAATGAAAATAAACTAAATATTACAAAGGTTGTGAGCAGTAATTGGAGAAATTGTGTTTACTTAGACTTCACTACTCCCTAGATATCTTTTACACGTTAATTACTTGTTATACTTGTATGGATGACGGATTATATTCCTTAATACCATTCGTGGGGTGGCATACATAACTCCCCAACTCTATGAGCTCTTATCTCCTCCTACACCATGACCCAGCACAACTATAGGGATTGTAAACAGTGGCTCATGCATTAAATACAACCAATAAAGACCTAGTACGCCTCGGTTCATGTTTCTTAAGACGTTCAAGCATGTTACCATTTGGAGATCTGCCAGTTTTCTTAAGCCTAACATATAAATCATTCATCCAAGAACAAGAATAAACAAGTAATCAACACATAATCAACATCTAGGTTTCATTAGATCTAAGCAAACACAAGAGAGGTCTAGCCTAGCATAATTGAATTGAGACAAGAACAAGAGATAAACAACCAACACATAGACATATTGATTGAATTAGAAGAACACTTATCTCAATTACAATGCAAGGTATCAAGGGTTTGGAACCCTTGAAAAACCTGTAAAAGAGGCACCAAATTCGTCTTTAGGGTTTCACCAAAACTTCTCTTTCTTTTTAATGTAAAAACTAGAAAACTATATATAGGAAAACTGGGCTGACGGCGTCAAGACAAGCATGTGACGCCGTCACCTCGCCGCCAAATACTTCCTTGGACGGCCTTGATCTACTATGACGGCCTATGTGACGCCGTCACCACCTTCGGTATTTTATTCTTGGGACTTTGACGCCGTCAGGATGGACTTTGACGCCGTCATCAACTACGGTGTTTTATTCTTGATGTCTGACGCCGTCAGGGTGTAACTCTTGACGCCGTCACCTAGTGTCTTCAGCATGGAAAATTGATACTTTGCCATTTTCTTCACTTTTATGCTCCAAAAACGTCCAAAATGGCTTCTTTTCCAGAATTCACTCTCCAAACACCTAAAATCACAAAAGGAACGATTTAGGGCAATATTTGATCAAATAAAGTCGGATTCGGGCTTAAATGACCCCCTAAAAACGGATCATTTTTCGCCTCATCAACTGCCATATCTACCCCTCGCCTATTTAATCTAACGTCTTTAGATAAGTAGGATAGACATAAGTGATCATTAAGGGTTTACTTGCCGATATACTCAATCCAACGAGAAAGACCAGATTATAATATACTTCATATAAAACTAGCAATAAAATAAGTGACAAATTACTTAATTATCAGGATAGGTCTTTTTATAGTCTTTATTATCTATCTATGTACGTGTTGCTATTTGCTGAATCGTTCTCATTAGTTTAATTTACTATTTAATGAAACCAAATATGTGCTAGTCTCTCAGACTAAAACCCCTTTGCGTTAGACTAGATTGTAAAACTAACTTAGAATATTAAAATACTGATAGACAAATTAAGGTTTTCGTTCCACTCTTAGTGATCGACACTCTACTTACCACTATATACATATTGATCGAATACACTGTCTGTTAGAGTGTGTGTTATAGGATAAGTCGGCTAAATATATATCTAAAACTTTGAAATAGGCAATTACCCCTATATTGCATATGACACAACACGCAAATCAAAGTTTTTGGCGCCGTTGCTGGGGAGTGAATTGTTAAAACTTGTTTATCAATTAGTATTTTAATTAGGTTTTCTAACTTTTTTATTTTTTAGGTTTTTAGGTTTTATTTTTACTAACCCTTTGTTTGTTTGTTTGCATTCATTGTATATTTTGCATATTTTCTGTTTTTGTGTGTGTTTATTTGTTTTATGCATTAACTGCTGTCGTTGTATTCTGCTAATGCAAACGATGCGGCGCATTTGTTTTTCAGATGCGGCGTATAGCGTTTTAATTTTTAAAATACAGCGCATTTAATTATTCGAGTACGGCGCATCTATTTTTTTTAGATACGACGTATTTTATTTTTAATCAGAAAATTTTTAAACCCTAACGAAGATACGATGCATCTGTTTTACAGATACGCCGTATTTAAACTTTTTATTAAAAACAGTTTTCGAATTAATTAAAAAGGAAGTGACGCATCAATTTTGGTCGATACAGCGCATCTATCTGAATAAAAAATCTTTTATTTTGAAACGTAACGAAGATACGACGCATTAGTTTTTGCTAATATGGCGCATCTTATTTTTATAAATATAATTGATTTATTGATTATTAAAACATACGGCGCATTTAATTTATTAGTTGCGGCGTATTGATTTTCTTAATAAAAGTCTGATTTATTTTTAACGATTAAGATACGGCGCATCCTATTATTAGGATACGACGCATCGTCTGCAGATATCAGCAACTTTTATTTTTCGTATTCCGTTTTCGTTGTTAATTTTATGATATTCTACCTTGCAGAACAAATCCTACTGATGAATTTGCACCTAATTGCAGGAACTACAATGGAAGACATAACGATGGAAGAATATTTAGCCAATGAACAAGCAATGATAATCCGAAGAAATAACTTTACTTTTAAGAAGCTGTGGTCCTTGGAAAACGATGATGAAGAAAATGACATGTACGTGGTAAGCCTTGACGGGTTTCCTGCTATACACCATCGTAAATATTCCTGGGATAAAGAGTATTTGAGTCCTATCTTTAACGATACTTATGATGTTATTGTTTGTAATCTCAAAGTGTTCAACCATCCGTTTGAGTCAATGTCTCAAATAACTAGCCCCGCATGCTCACTTGGCACTAAGGAGAATGAATTAGACATATTCGCTATCGATGTTGATCTATTCACTTGGGAAACACCTCTCGAAAGGATATATATATGGAGTTTAAACGCCTTATTAATCCAAGGGATTAGTTTGGACTAATATTGAAGAAAAAGAGGGGATGTTCCAAATTGAATATACGAACTCAAGAAATTTCGTAACGAAATCAAGAAACTTTAGTAAAAACAATGAAGATGTCCAGACTGCACAACCTACCTATATGCCTTATTTTGAGCAGTATTGGGGACTGGATATGGGCAATTTGGACGATGAAAGGATGTATGCCGAATTAGAAATATTGTTTCACCAAAGGATCATCAGATTAATTGATATTTCTTTAGAAGAATGGCTTGAAATTAAATATGGGGACCGTAAAATTGCCCCTATGAATGAAGTTAAACGTATAGTGACCTCATGGTTAACACAAAGTTTCAGAGAGCAATTCTATGAGTTCATGGAAATGAAAAAGAAGACGATCATTGATACTAGCTTTGATATTAATTATGACCCTAACAACATTGATTTTTTGGATTGGTTAGCTAGTAAGTTCAACAACCATAAAACCATGGATCGCGCCACTAAGAACATACTATGGGTTTATTGGATGAGAGGAGAAGATGATGAAGTCGAATCAGATAATGAGTCATCTTGCGGTGATTCCACTACAAAGGATCGCATTGAGGAATTGTTTTTATACCCAACTGTGTTCTAGTGTATTTGTGGTTTGAAATTGCTAAGTTATTAAGTAAAATTACTTGTTACTCATTTTCTAAAAATCTCACAGTCAAGTATCCATTTGAGTCATATCATGGTTTAATACTTAGGATATTGTTGATTCATGTTTACTTGATCTCTGTTAGTGTTAGTATAAGTTTTAGAAACAGATTTATAGGTCAAATCATTGTTTTGCTTTGATAATCACAAAATCAGTTAGTTAAAGTAGTGTTTGGAATAAGCTTGTTAGCTAAGACTTAGTTGTTATTTGTGGTTTATTTTTGTTTCACTGGACTACTTTAGTGTGTGATAGGTCATTTAAACCATAAACTTTGCATCTCAGTTGGTAGAAAGTCAAAATCATACTCATTCCATCACCACAGTTAACTGTGGTGGAATTTGAGTCCAAAACTCATCATATATATTAATAAGTTGTTAGAATAGCTTAATTAAGTCTTATATTAACTTATTATAATATATTTAGTAAGTAGATTAAGCTCAAAGTTCACATAAGTCAAACTAACTCAAGTTTCATAAAAAGTCAAATGGTCATTCTCAGATTTTCTCAAAACTAGTGGGATTTTTATAAAATTTAGTATTGAGATTCAACCTTTGAAACTTCTTGGGATTAAAGTATACCAGCTTAACTTTAGTTTCATACATCTGTTTCATTTTTAAGATTTTTCTTGTGCTAGATAAGCTCATCCAAAAACACTTGCAGGGGAAGAACCTCCCCTGTGCACAGATTTTAAGCAAAATACCAAGACCTCTTGTGTACTCATTAGTGGACCCCACAACCCAACCCTTAGCTTAATTTATAGCTTATTAGTCCACTTTTTCATACCTAAGATTAGTTTGAGGTTTAGCTTATTGTAGCATAGCTTTTAGGATCCCATTTGTGACCTGTGCAAAACAATCCACACTGATCACTCAGTGTATGACCACCTTTTCTAAGGCTCACACATAGCTTATTAGTAAACCATAAGGGTAGCTTATTGGCTCAACTTGTAGCTTATCACCTTAACTTTGAACCCCTAGGTTTAGTTTGAACCCCCTTTTACTCTTGTGGACCCCACAAACCTTGGAACACAACTGCAGGGAAGAAGTACTCCCCTGCACCAGCTTACCACCACCACACCACCAACTTTAGTGGTGGCTGCAGCCCACACCAGTGGGTCCCACACCTCATACCTTAGTTCTTACAACCCCCCCTCCTACCCAGGTTCAATAGTTGACACTTAGTTTGACCATTAGACAAGTGGACCCCACCTAGAATCAACTCTAAACTTTGTCCCTTTTCTATCTCAGAAAATAAGTTTGGAATTGCTTATTGAGGTATTGTAGCTTATTCTTACTGCTTATTTGTTTAAGACTTGCTCAAACTAGTTCAAATAACTTAAGTGAACCTGGCTTAACCAGTGTGGACCCCACACAACCTCAATTTAGCTTATTTCTTGGTGTGGTCAACATTAGTCAACCGTATAAGCAAATAAGCACTCACAGTGCTTATTCTGAGGTTCCATAGTAGTTGTTTTTGTAAAAGTTTCTTATTTTAAATGTTTTAGTAGTTTTATAAAAGAAAAACCAGAAAAAGCAAACTTTAATTATAGTGATAGCATCTATTTAATAGAAATTATCTAATTAATTTTCATCTCAGCTTAGTAATAAGCACTTTTCTAATTTTATAATTTTATAAATTTCTTAGTACCTTAAAGTAGTTAAAATAATTTTCTTAGATTTTTCCTAAGCAGTTTACTATTTATTAGATTTAAAACTAGTTTAAATAATTAAATAGGTAATATTAGTAATTAAATAGATTTCTTTAATTTTAATTAACAAAAGTAAAATTTTATATTTTTCCTAAGTTCTATAAAGTAGTTAAGACTTTTAAAAAATAGTTTCATAATTTCCACTGTCCATTTTCTAATTTTCTTATTTAATTTAATTAAATTAGATTTAAATTAATTAATAAGTAATTAATTAGTCAATTAGCTTAAATATAATTTTTAGCAACTTTTTATAATTTTGTAGTATTCCTGTAGTAATTAAATAGTTTTACAAATTTTGTCATAATTTTCTAAGGTAATTTAGTCTTAATAGTAATTTAAAATATTTTAATAAGTTTAATTAAATTAAATAGTTTTTAATTAATAAAATACTAATAAAAAGACAAAAATATTTGTTTTCATTTTTTATACTTTCTTCAAGTTCTTATTTAGGTTTAGAAATTATTTGTGTAAGTTTTTAGGTTAATTTGTAGTACTTGTCATTTTTAGTTAATTTAAATTAAGGTTTAAATTAGATTTTAAATAGTTTTAATTAATTAAATAATAGTTAAATATTATAATAATTACTTTTATAATTTCATTTTCATTTTCAAATTTCTTTTTAATTTTAAGTTTTTCAAAGTTTCACTTTTACCCCTATAGTTTGTAACTTGTTAAATACCACTTATCTCTGTCTGTTATCTGATTTTCTTATTTGTACTTTTACTTGTATCTCTGTTATTGTTTATATATTTTCATATTATCCAAATATCAAGCAATCAGTAGCATAATCAACCCTCAAATCATTTCTGTTACTGTCCTCAGTACCACTCACTTTCCTAATCGTTTACATATACAATTTCAATCTCGTTGGGACTTAACGACCCGGGGATTTCCCTATATTTCCACGGTCAATATTAACTTGCACTTTCTCCCAGGTGGGCCTATCAGCTGCACACGGTTGACTGGTTGGTTTGGGAGGAGTCAAAATTTGGCGCCGCTGCCGGGGAGGTTGTTGCGTATTTCAAAACGGTAAAAGTTTAGTGGTTTTCAAAAACCCTCCTGTACAAATATCACCACTTTGTAAATTTTTAAGAAAAATCAAAATCATATCTGAAAACGTTCATTAACATTTCTCCTGAAGTGTTAACAACACCAAACAAATCATAAACAACAAAACAAACTGTGAAGTTAAATTACTTCGTTATCTTTAAGATTACAACCTATACAGTTGGTTTAAGGTAAGTTCTGACATTAAATTGCGAACTGAAGAGGAATTCATTTATTTCCTCCCGCCGATCTGCGAGTAATCTTAAAGGAACGACTTCGGTTAACGAATCAGTTCCAAAAATATTTTCCAAGTTTTTTCACCCATACACGAAAAGCCAAAAACATTTTACTGTGAATATAATTACATAAAAGTTTACCACCGCAAACCAAGGCAGAACACCTACCAACTGGGGGTGTGAACATAATAAGTTCCCAAACCTAAGATTTAAAACTTACCATTGTATCCTTGTGAATAGTGTACCTTTTTTAAAGGAGCTGTTCATTTGTGATTATTGGGTTTAAGTTCATTGTAGTTTTGCCTCGATCTTGTGTTGAAAAATAATTTTTGTGCATGCGCACTCGTTCACAAACAAAGAATAAAAAGAAGAAAAACATACCCGAGTTACGTACTGTTGAAGAAGAACACACAATAAAAATGAACGACGAGCCCCCAATCCCTCCCAAGGAGGAGCCAGTTCCTGACACCCGAACTATGGAGGAACTGTGTCAACCTACCATGCACGGGAGGGGTGGACCAATTGCACCACTCACTATTGGAGCCACGGATTTTGGATTAAAACACCACATGATACAACAGATCCAGAATACGTGCCAGTTCCACGGATTGCCAGGTGACGATGCCAACAGGCATCTCGACAAATTTTTAATTGTCACCCAAAGCATGAAACAACATGGCGTTGCCGAAGACAGCCTGCGTTTATACTTGTTCCCCTATTCTCTAACTCATCATGCGACTTCATGGTTCGATCGACTTCTAAAGAATTCGATCCACACTTTTGATGAGATGATCACTAAATTTCTGGCCAAATACTTTCCACCATCTATGGTCACAAAGCTGAGGAATGATATCTGCAACTTCAGATAGCTTCCCGAAGAGTCCTTATTTGAGGCATGGGAATGCTATAAACTTGCTATTGATCGGTGTCCAAATCACAACATGCTTCTTGTCACCATTATTGATACCTTTTATAATGGATTGACACTCCGTCATCGTGACACCATCAATGCTGCTGCTGGGGGCACCTTTATGAAAAGGACCCTTGAAGAGTGCTATGACTTAATCGAAAACATGACTGCCCATCATAATTTTTGGGACTCCTCTGCTGAGAGGAACGACTCATTTAAGTCAGACACTCCGGCAAGCAATGAAATATCAATCCTAGCTAAAAGGCCGGATGATTTGTCTACAGCAGTTTTGCGTATCCATCAGAATAATCCTAATCAGGTCAAAACTGTTAACCCAAGTTGTGAAACTTGCGGTGGTCCACATACGTACACATATTGCCCAGCTTCCGGTGGCTTTTCTCGTGAAAACGTGTCCGCAGCTCAAGGTTCCTATAATACGGAAGGTAATTCTTACCAACCGCAAAGAGACCGAAACCTTTTGAGCTACCGTTCTAATAACTATCTTGGACCACCAGGGTTTAATCAACCTCAAAACAGGAACCAGAATTTTAACCAGAATCAGAACCAGAACCGAATGTACCAAGGTTATAACAACCAAGGGAATTTCATCTCTAGTCAAAACCAGTTTAACCAAAATCAAAACCAGGGGAATTATAACAGAAATCAAGGTCAGAACAATTACCCACAGGGTAATTTCCAACAACAAAACCACTTCCAGGGTAATAACAACCAGCAACATGGGAATTTCCAGAACAATCGGGCTCAAAATTTTCCAAACCAAAATCAAGCCATTGTTCCAACTGGACCATCACATGATGAGTTATTAAAACAGTTTATGAAATCCCAAGAAGAACTTAACAGAATGCTGGTTAGTCAAATGTCTAATTTCCAGAAGTCTTTAAATGATCGACCCTCGGGCTCAGGTACTACTTTACCTAGCAACACGATCACTAATCCGAGGGGCAATGTAAAGGCGATCACCACAAGAAGTGGGGTTTCTTACCAAGGACCTACAGATCCCTCTACCTCTTCTCCTATCCCTGTAGAGGAATGTGAAACTGAGGATACTACGGATACGGTATTTCCTAATAATAACGGAGGTACCAATGACATCCCTCCTCCAGTTATCCCGGTCCCGACTCCCCCTAAAAGAGTCGTGTTTGAAACTACCAAAGGTCCTGTTGAATATCCAAAAGCCAACCCAAAAACAACAATTCCATATCCCTCACGATTGCAAGACCAAAAGCTCCGTGATAAAGCTAATCATCAGATGGAAAAATTCTTTCAGATTTTCCAAGAACTACACTTCGATATTAGTTTCGCGGACGCTCTTCTTTTAATGCCCAAATTCACATCGACAATCAAAAACCTGTTGAGCAATAAAGAAAAAATGTTTGAGATGGTACGAACTCCACTCAATGAGAACTGCTCTGCGGTTCTATTGAAACAGCTTCCCGAAAAGCTAGGAGACCCCGGGAGATTTCTAATACCATGTACTTTCCCGGGTATGGTTGAATGTTTTGCCTTGGCCGATCTTGGTGCAAGCATCAACTTAATGCCTCACTCAGTTTAGAAAAAGCTCTCTCTTCAGGCAGTTAGTCCCACATGCATGACTCTCGAGCTTGCAGACCGTTCAATTTCACGTCCCCTCGGTATTGCCGAGGACGTATTTGTGAGAGTAGGACAGTTCAATTTTCCGGCAGACTTTGTCGTTGTTGATTTCGATGCAGATCCAAGAGTTCCTCTCATTCTTGGGAGGGGATTCTTAAGAACGGGACGTGCATTAATCGATGTTTTCGATGAGGAAATCACGTTACGAGTTGGCAATGAAGCGATAACGTTCAATCTTGATCAAACCTCGAGATACTCCTCGAATTATAATGCTGATTCGGTCAACCGAATTGATGTCATTGACATTGCATCCGAGGAGTATGCTCAAGAATTCCTTGGATTCGCTGACAATTTTCCGAGTGGCAATCCCACTACTTCTTCTGATCCCATAATCGCTAATTCTTCTCCTTCCCTCACCCCGTTTGAGGGAAGTGATTTTCTCCTTGAGGAATTAGAGGCCTTTCTCCAAAGTGATTCAGTTCCCGAAGGAATTGATTACCAAGAGATTGACCCGGAGGGGGATATACTTCTCCTTGAGAAGTTATTGAACAAATATCCTTCTCCCATTCCTGTTCTACATCCACAACTTCATAAGGTGGAAGTCAAATATGTTGAGAAAAATGATGACTTCCCCGAGGTTGAACTTAAGGTCCTGCCTCCTCATCTAGAATATGCATTCTTGGAAGGTAACGATAAGTTACCAGTCATTATTGCAAAAGACTTAAAGGATGAGGAGAAAACTGCGCTGCTTAAGGTTTTAAAGTCCCACAAGCAAGCAATTGCTTGGAAGCTCTCAGACATAAAGGGTATAAACCCGGATTTTTGTACACCCAAAATCCTAATGGAAGAGGACTTTAAACCTACCGTGCAGCATCAAAGAAGGGTAAATCCAAAAATCCACGAAGTTATAAAAGCTGAAGTTATCAAACTTCTTGATACGGGATTGATTTACCCTATATCTGATAGTCCTTGGGTTAGCCCAATTCATTGTGTTCCAAAGAAGGGCGGCATTACGGTTATCACAAATGAGGACAACGAGTTGATACCAACTCGTTTGGTTACAGGGTGGTGAGTATGTATTGATTACAGAAAGCTTAACGAAGCCACCCGCAAAGACCATTTTCCTCTGCCCTTTATGGACCAAATGCTTGAAAGACTAGCGGGAAACGAGTATTATTGTTTCCTCGACGGCTTCTCGGGTTACTTCCAAATTCCCATTGATCCACAGGATCAAGATAAGACTACCTTCATATGCCCTTACGGGACATTTGCCTATCGTCGCATGCCTTTTGGGTTATGCAATGCTCCGGGCACTTTCCAGAGGTGCATGATGGCTATTTTCCATGAAATGATTGGAAAAACCATGGAGGTATTAATGGATGACTTCTCAGTTATCGGGAATTCTTTCGACTCATGCCTCTCCCATTTAGAAAAAATGCTTCAACGTTGTGAAAACACTAATCTTTGTCTAAACTGGGAGAAGAGCCATTTTATGGTTAAAGAGGCCATAAATTTTCAAAAAGTGGGATTGAGGTCGATAAGGCCAAAATTGATGTTATCGCTAAACTGCCTCATCCCACCACTGTTAAAGGAATAAGGAGTTTTCTAGGCCATGCTGGGTTCTATCGGAGATTCATTCAGGATTTCTCCAAAATAGCCCGGCCCATGACTCATCTTCTTGAAAAGGATGCTCCTTTTATCTTTTCCCCCGAGTGCATCGAAGCTTTTTCTATTTTAAAGAAAAGACTTACTGAGGCACCAATCCTTGTTGCCCCCGACTGGGACTTACCCTTTGAACTTATGTGCGATGCTAGCGATTATGCTATTGGTGCAGTTCTGGGGCAACGCAAAACCAAACATTTCCAGCCAATACACTACGCAAGTAAGACCATGAATGAGGCTCAAACACACTATACCACCACAGAAAAAGAATTATTAGCTGTGGTATATGCCTTCGAAAAAATTCGGTCTTACTTAATCTTAAACAAAAGCGTGGTGTATACGGATCATTCGGCTCTGAAATACCTGTTCACTAAATAGGATGCAAAGCCAAGACTGCTCCGTTGGGTCCTGCTCCTTCAGGAATTCGATATTCTCATAAGAGATAAAAAAGGAGCAGAGAATCTTGCAGCTGATCACTTATCCCGGTTAGAAAATCCTCATCAGGATATTCTCGAGAGAAAAGAAATAAATGAAACTTTTCCTCTGGAGACTCTAAATCTAATCTCTACCCGGGATAATGCCACCACCCCATGGTTTGCCGACTTTGCAAATTACTGTGCGGGAAATTTCGTTGTGAAAGGGATGTCGTCCCAACAGAAAAGAAAATTCTTTAAAGATGTAAAACATTACTTCTGGGACGACCCCTACTTGTTCAAAATATGTGCGGATCAAGTCATCCGACGGTGTGTCCATGGCCAAGAAGCCATGGAAATTCTTAACGCTTGTCATGATGGACCCACGGGGGGACATCATAACCCAAACTACACCGCAAAAAAAGTGTTTGATTCAGGATTCTTTTGGCCCACGATCTATAAAGACGCCCATGAACTTATCAAAACCTGTGAGGCTTGCCAGCGTCACGAGAATATTTCCAAAAAGAATGAGATGCCGCAAAACGCCATCCAAGTCTGTGAAATATTTGATATGTGGGGCATTGATTTTATGGGGCCATTCCCGTCTTCACGAGGGAATAAGTATATACTCGTGGCTGTCGACTATCTGTCAAAATGGGTTGAGGCAAAAGCCTTACCCACCAATGATGCACGAGTAGTTGTTAAATTTTTAAAGTCTCTCTTTGCCAGATTCGGGACTCCTCGTGCCATTATCAGTGATCGTGGTACTCACTTTTGCAATGAACAATTTGCGAGAGTAATGCTGAAATATGGTGTAACTCACCGTCTTTCTACAGCATACCACCCCCAAACAAGTGGGCAGGTGGAGGTCTCTAATCGGGGTATTAAGAGAATTTTGGAGAGGACGGTTGGTGAAAATCGTGCCTCTTGGTCGGATAAGCTGGACGATGCATTATGGGCTTTCCGCACTGCTTACAAAACACCCATCGGGTGTACTCCATATAAGCTAGTGTATGGGAAAGCATGTCATCTTCCGATCGAATTAGAACATAAGGCCTATTGGGCCTTAAAACATGCAAATTTCGACCTTCAGACAGCGGGTGATCACCGTAAAGTTCAACTAAATGAACTAAATGAATTACGTGATCAAGCTTACGAAAATTCTTTAATCTATAAAGAAAAGACTAAGAAGATACATGACTCTAAAATCAAGAACCGCGTTTTCAACGTTGGTGACAGAGTTCTTCTTTTCAATTCAAGATTAAAAATTTTCTCGGGAAAACTAAAAACCCGTTGGTCTGGACCATTTACTATAACTCAAGTATACCCATATGGAACTATTGAGTTATTGCAACCCGACGGTCCCAATTTTAAAGTAAATGGTCATCGGTTAAAACACTATTTTGGAGGGGACATACAACCAATGGTTGTCCCGGATCTCCAAACTTACCCCATGGACCAATAAATTCAGGGTCGAGTCAAGCTAGCGACTCGATTAACAAAAACAAGTTTCCCCAAGGACAATTTTAATTCGGGGTCGAGTCAAGCTAGTGACTCGGGAATCAAAAACAAGCTTCCTCAAGGACAATTAAATTCGAGGTCGAGTCAAGCTAGCGACTCGGTAATCAAAAACAGTAGCAATATGGGTCGTCACCCATATTTCTGTCTTCTCATCCCTTTCTACCACCCTGGTGTGGGGGAGACGAACCACATGTTGTACATATGTAAAATATTTTTTCAAAAAAAAAAAAAAAAATGGTACAAGACAAATAAAAAGAAAAAAGTGAGTTTGTATGTAAATAGAGTAAAATAAAAGGTTAATAGTATTACCTTCTTACGTTCTAAGTCTTGGTGGGACACCAAGTACTTTGAATATTGAGGGCAATATTCAGTTCTAAGTGTGGGGGAGCGTTCTCACGAATGCAAAACACATGTTCCATCAAGAACCCCCATCTGATCAAAATTACCAGTTTTTTCACACTTAGAAATGCAAATAATGGTATCAATCCTCCATGTCTAACCCATAACAGGATTGGCTAGTCCAGGAGCAAACGGCTCTTGGTAAAGACATCTCAAAACCGTTGATGGCTTGCAATTTGCCAAAAATTGTATGGTTCCTCAGCTCCCCATATCCCATAAAGCGAATGAGTTGACTAGCCCGCAAGATTATGGCTTGTGGTAAAGGCCGTGGAAAAACCATAATTGGTAATCAGCTCACCAAGATGTTGACTATTCCATCAAGAGTTGGCTAGTCCAGAAGCAAACGGCTTTTGGTAAAGACAAATCAAATCCGTTGACAGCTGGTGGTTTGCTAAAAATCACACGGTTATCAGGTGTGCCACAGTTCTTACACCTGGCTACTCCAGAAGTGATGGCTTTTGGTAAAGAGTAAAAATCCATTAATTTTTTCTCAAATAGATTGCTAGGGACTAGCAATAGTTTAGTGTGGGGGATTGATGAGTGTCTAAATACTCATCATTTTATACCAATCTGAGTTGCCAAAACATACAAAAACACTCAAATATGCATCATAATAATTAAAATATCTTAGAAGTGTGTTTTATATGTTTCAAATACAAAATATGCAAAAACAAATGAAAAACGTACAAAGTTTGCATAATTGGCAATTTCAGTCCCTCAAGTTTCAAAAATTGTCAAATCTAGTCCCTGGTAAATCAAAACATGAAAAATATCATCAAAGGTCCTTAGGGATTCATAAGTTGTCAAGTTTAGTCTTTTAAAAGATAAAAATTACAAAATGACAACTTTAGTCCCTCAAGTTTCAAAAATGTCAAAATTAGTCCTTAAGGTTTAAAAATGGGAAATTAATAAAATAAACCTTGTACTATTCTGAAATGACAAAATTGGTCCTTATGATAACATTTTGAGAAATTACAACCACAGTCCCTTAAAAATCTAAATTTACATAAATGGTCCCTGGAGTTTGAGAAATTACAGAAAAGGTCCCTGGATATTTTTAAATGGAGAAATCACAAATTTGGTCCTTGGTTTATCATTTTTGGCAAGTTAAGTCCTTGAAAACACTTTGGGAAGATCACAATTACAGCCCTTTAACTTTGTCAAAATTACAAAATTGGTCCTTGTTAAATACCACAACCAAACCGGACCCTTTATTTATTTAAAACCAAATCCAAACCAATACCCAGCCCACCCACCTTACCCTTTACCCAGGCTCAACTCCCTCAGCCCAGTCCACACCCTTAATATTATAACGGGGTTTGACCCCGTTGACCACCCCAAACCGCCAAAACCACCACCACTGTACACCCTTCTCCTCCACGCCTGCAAACCTGAAACCAGGTGGTTTGTGCCACCTTAACCCCCCCAGCTCACCTCCTTTCCACCTCACACACCAAACCACATCAGCATTAAATTCTTTCTCCACAGATTTTCACTCCAAACCATGCCCTATCCTCTGTTTCTTCCATACAACCCCAACTTGTCCTAAAAACATTCCTCTTTGTCCCCTGACACCTCCACAACACTCCAATTATCTTTAATTGCTAACCTTTGGCTCCAAGTAAACGTGGAAGACTTTAGCGCCAAAATGAGTTTAAACGGCTATGATCAATTCAGAGCATTGGATGGCTGTGATTGAAGTGGGATACGCTCAGAGCACTTCATGAAACCCTAATGTGGACTTATAAAATGAAGAGAAGACCAGAAGAAAGATATATAGTTTATTTTAGCAAAAATAGTCTCGTTAAAGTTGTAATTTGTTATTTCAGTTAGTTTTCAAGCTTTTAAGCTTTGTGTTATTCAATTAAGGTGTAATCTCAGCTTTTGTGATAATCAAATTTAAGTTTCAAGTTATATCTCAGTTGGTGCAATTTTCACTCTCATTTCAAAATTCTAAATAAACTTTGTTGTTGTTACTGTATGATTACATGGATTGAATAAGCTCATATAAGCTCCCATAAGCTCAAATAAGCTTTTAGTAATTTACTAATCAGTTTAATATAAAAAATTTCATAAATATCAAATTGGTCAACTAAAGTCAACTGTGGCAATTTGGATTTGATTTCTTGGATTCAGAGTGAATTGGAAGCAAAGAAGCTATGGATTCTGGGTTAGTATCCATTGGTGGATGTTAGGAAAGGTTCCCTGGTTCTAGTTCTTGGTTCAGCTTAAAGTGCTTATTGTAAGTCTTATTTACAAATTTTTATACCCAACTGTGTTCTAGTTTATCATTGCTATTGTCTTTGTTTCTCAGGTTTAATTAGTATATTCTAGTGTATTTGTGGTTTGAAATTGCTAAGTTATTAAGTAAAATTACTTGTTACTCATTTTCTAAAAATCTCACAGTCAAGTATCCATTTGAGTCATATCATGGTTTAATACTTAGGATATTGTTGATTCATGTTTACTTGATCTCTGTTAGTGTTAGTATAAGTTTTAGAAACAGATTTATAGGTCAAATCATTGTTTTGCTTTGATAATCACAAAATCAGTTAGTTAAAGTAGTGTTTGGAATAAGCTTGTTAGCTAAGACTTAGTTGTTATTTGTGGTTTATTTTTGTTTCACTGGACTACTTTAGTGTGTGATAGGTCATTTAAACCATAAACTTTGCATCTCAGTTGGTAGAAATTCAAAATCATACTCATTCCATCACCACAGTTAACGGTGGTGGAATTTGAGTCCAAAACTCATCATATCTATTAATAAGTTGTTAGAATAGCTTAATTAAGTCTTATATTAACTTATTATAATATATTCAGTAAGTAGATTAAGCTCAAAGTTCACATAAGTCAAACTAACTCAAGTTTCATAAAAAGTCAAATGGTCATTCTCAGATTTTCTCAAAACTATTGGGATTTTTATAGAATTTAGTATTGAGATTCAGCCTCTGAAACTTCTTGGGATTAAAGTATACCAGCTTAACTTTAGTTTCATACATCTGTTTCATTTTTAAGATTTTTCTTGTGCTAGATAAGCTCATCCAAAAACACTTGCAGGGGAAGAACCTCCCCTGGGCACAGATTTTAAGCAAAATACCAAGACCTCTTGTGTACTCATTAGTGGACCCCACAACCCAACCCTTAGCTTAATTTATAGCTTATTAGTCCACTTTTTCATACCTAAGATTAGTTTGAGGTTTAGCTTATTGTAGCATAGCTTTTAGGATCCCATTTGTGACCTGTGCAAAACAATCCACACTGGTCACTCAATGTATGACCACCTTTTCTAAGGCTCACACATAGCTTATTAGTGAACCATAAGGGTAGCTTATTGGCTCAACTTGTAGCTTATCACCTTAACTTTGAACCCCTAGGTTTAGCTTGAACCCCCTTTTACTTTGTGGACCCCACAAACCTTGGAACACAACTGCAGGGAAGAAGTACTCCCCTGCACCAGCTTACCACCACCACACCACCAACTTTAGTGGTGGTTGCAGCCCACACCAGTGGGTCCCACACCTCATACCTTAGTTCTTACAACCCCCTCCTACCCAGGTTCATTAGTTGACCCTTAGTTTGACCATTAGACAAGTGGACCCCACCTAGAATCAACTCTAAACTTTGTCCCTTTTCTGTCTCAGAAAATAAGTTTGGAATTGCTTATTGAGGTATTGTAGCTTATTCTTACTGCTTATTTGTTTAATACTTGCTCAAACTAGTTCAAATAACTTAAGTGAACCTGGCTTAACCAGTGTGGACCCCACACAACCTCAATTTAGCTTATTTCTTGGTGTGGTCAACATTAGTCAACTGTATAAGCAAATAAGCACTCACAGTGCTTATTCTGAGGTTCCATAGTAGTTGTTTTTGTAAAAGTTTCTTATTTTAAGTGTTTTAGTAGTTTAATAAAATAAAAACCAGAAAAAGCAAACTTTAATTATAGTGATAGCTTCTATTTAATAGAAATTATCTAATTAATTTTCATCTCAGCTTAGTAATAAGCACTTTTCTAATTTTATAATTTTATAAATTTCTTAGTACCTTAAAGTAGTTAAAATAATTTTCTTAGATTTTTCCTAAGCAGTTTACTATTTATTAGATTTAAAACTAGTTTAAATAATTAAATAGGTAATATTAGTAAATAAATAGATTTCTTTAATTTTAATTAACAAAAGTAAAATTTTATATTTTTCCTAAGTTTTATAAAGTATTTAAGACTTTTAAAAAATAGTTTCATAATTTCCACTGTCCATTTTCTAATTTTCTTATTTAATTTAATTAAATTAGATTTAAATTAATTAATAAGTAATTAATTAGTCAATTAGCTTAAATATAATTTTTAGCAACTTTTTATAATTTTGTTGTATTCCTGTAGTAATTAAATAGTTTTATAAATTTTGTCATAATTTTCTAAGGTAATTTAGTCTTAATAGTAATTTAAAATAATTTAATAAGTTTAATTAAATTAATTAGTTTTTAATTAATAAAATACTAATAAAAAGACAAAAATATTTGTTTTCATTTTTTATACTTTCTTCAAGTTCTTATTTAGGTTTAGAAATTATTTTTGTAAGTTTTTAGGTTAATTTGTAGTACTTGTCATTTTTAGTTAATTTAAATTAAGGTTTAAATTAGATTTTAAATAGTTTTAATTAATTAAATAATAGTTAAATATTATAATAATTACTTTTATAATTTCATTTTCATTTTCAAATTTCTTTTTAATTTTAAGTTTTTCAAAGTTTCACTTTTACCCCTATAGTTTGTAACTTGTTAAATACCACTTATCTCTGTCTGTTATCTGATTTTCTTATTTGTACTTTTACTTGTATCTCTGTTATTGTTTATATATTTTCATATTATCCAAATATCAAGCAATCAGTAGCATAATCAACCCTCAAATCATTTCTGTTACTGTCCTCAGTACCACTCACTTTCCTAATCGTTTACAAATATAATTTCAATCTCGTTGGGACTTAACGACCTGGGGATTTCCCTATATTTCCACGGTCAATATTAACTTGCACTTTCTCCCAGGTGGGCCTATCAGCTGCACACGGTTGACTGGTTGGTTTGGGAGGAGTCAATCGTCGATTGGGCCATCCTTCTCTTCAGAGTCTAAAGAAGTTATGTCTAGAGTTTTCTCATTTATCGTCTTTAAATTGTGAGTCATGTGAATTTGCCAAACATCAACGTATTCATTTAAGTCCAAGAGTCAATAAGCGGGCTACGTCTCCATTTGAGTTGGTTCATTCTGATGTTTGGGGCCCATGTTCAGTTACATCTAAATGCGGTTTTAAGTACTTTGTTACATTTGTTGATGATTATTCTCGTGTTACTTGGCTTTATTTAACGAAAAATCATTCTGAAGTATTCACACATTTTTGTTCCTTTGTTACTGAAATAAAAACACAGTTTAATGTCATGGTTCAGACATTACGTAGTGATAATGCTAAAGAGTATATTTCAGAAACATTTCGGTCATATATGCTTCAACATAGCATTCTACATGAATCCTCTTGTGTTGATACACCTGCTCAAAATGGGGTTGCCGAACACAAGAATCGTCATATTTTAGAAGTTGCTAGGGTACTTCATTTCAGATGATAGTTCCTAAACCATTATGGGCTGATGCTATCTCCACGACATGTTTTCTCATTAATCGCATGCGTTCTGTTGTATTGAATGGTGATATTCCATATTCCATTCTTTTTCCTAGTAAATCTGTGTTTCCTGTTGAACCTAAGATCTTTGGGAGTACGTGTTTTGTTCAGGACACTAGACCACATCTAACAAAGTTGGACCCAAAGTCTCTTAAATGTGTCTTTCTTGGATACTCTCGTCTTCAAAAGGGCTATAATTGTTTCTCTCTAACACTTAATCGATATGTTGTCTCTCGAGATGTCACCTTTTATGAAGACTTACCATTTTATCTTGTGTCCAACTCTCATAATCACGAGGAATATGATGATATGTTAGTCTATCACTCACAAGTTCCTTGTGATACATCTGTCCTTTCAGTTAATGAGGCTCCTCGGTTTGATAAAGTATACCGTCGACGAAATCGCCCTACATCAGACTCCACTCCTGTACCACCTTCTGTTGGACCCTTTTACTTGGTTATGGTTAACTACAAAGTTAGTCTAACCAAGTTTCATGATGTAGCGAAATATTGATTAATTGTCAAAAGTAAATAAACGTAAAAGGTAAGACACAAAGTTTTCAACGTTTAATTCTTTATTAGAAATTAATCAAAAGAATTATACTCAAGTGTTTGCGGAACAACACTTAGGATTGAAGTGACAAGTATGGTATACTCCTCACTAAACCCAAACTAAGTTTGAGTGACAACTAAGATCCAGCTGAGCTATCTCAGGGATTGTGTTGTTCTTTGAAGAGAGTAAAGATTTGGTTTGTGAATGTCTAAGCATTAAGTGCACAAACTTAATCTTTACCTCTCCCACTTATTCTCTATTTATACACAAGTAGATTCTAACACATACCTAATGGACAAGGACTATGAGACAAATTACATCATCCTACATTGGACAAAATACATAGGTATTTTGTCTCTGTTACAGATAACTATAAGTAGTAAAGGGTAGAGATGCTTTCTGGTCTTTAGTGTTGACACATGACTTGGTATTATACTCATTCAGGGAAAGTTGACCTTTACATGGACCTTCTCTTATCCATTCAAACTTATCCCACCTAATCCCGCCTTTACTTCAGTCTTTGTTCACTCAGTGATCTTAGTTGGTGAGGAGTCATGGGGCTCAGTGAGTTATTGTCATCCCTCACTGAGTCCATCATCTTCTTCTTTGGCTCAGGTACCATTCACTGAGAACCGCCTCACTGAATGGTGAACCTTTCTCAATAGATTCGCCCTGAGCATCTTGAGGATGACTCACTGAACAACTATGCATTCAGTGACTTGTTTGGTGTTCTCGGTTAACAAACACTTAGGATATTTTATGTTCAAATCCTAGATTAAGGATTTTGGGTTTTAACAGAACCAACAGTCTCCCCCTATTTGGATATACAAATAGCCTGAGTGTTTCAAGGTTCAGTGAGAGCTAGCAAAGGTATTATCTCTACAAACTGAGTTACTAAATTATGTTTAGGATACTGAATGTTAAACAAAACATCAATATTATTCATAGTTATTACAATCCTAAACAAGACACGGTAAATAAAAGATAGTTGTTGTTGCAGACTTGCTCAGGCTTCATAACTTTAGACCCATGGCTTCAAGTTTGGCTCTCTTTGAACTCAGTAAGTGTCTTTCAGGATGCTCTTGGATTTTGATCTTCAGGTCATGATAGAACCTTGCATTAGCCTCATTTTTTATGGGATTGGCCATAAAGAAGTATCCTGTCATTGCCTTGATTCCTGACAGATCAATATCAACCCATCTTTGGAAGGCTGGATTCCCATACTCATCAGTGAAGAAGAGACCTCTCTCAGGTTGCTCAATGACCCAGTTGTTCACAAATGTAACTCCTTCAGGGAGGGCTCTGTTGCAGTTTAGGCCTGGAGCACTGACTTCAGGTTCAGTCTCTATCTTCTTTCTATTCCTTTTAGAGGACTGAGCAGGAGGAGCATGAATGGTAGGTACTGATGCTGGGAGCAGTGAGGGAATGCCAAGTTCCTCATGCTTCTTGGCCAGCTGATCATACTTGATTCTAAGGGACTTCAGTAGGTTCTTGACAACGACATTGCTCTTCTTAGCAATAATTGGACCTAGCTCATCTAGCTCAGTGATCCCAAAGTCAGCAAATCTGAAGGGATCATGAACTTCAAAGTGTCGTTTGTCCTGGCCTCTATAGACACTGAGAACAGCTGGTTTGGAGTTCTAATAAATCTTGACATCAGTGATAGTTTCAGGGTTCAGTCTCTGTGTCATGATCCAAGTGTACTTTTCAATGTTTTGTTGCCTAACTACAGCAGCTTTCTTCAGTCTGGCATCCCTCTTTTCTTTCAGAGCCATCAGAGCAGCATCCTGAGCCTTTTTAAACTTTTCACCACCTTCCTTATGTGCAAGATCCTGAGGATTCAACCCAATAGCTGTTGCTTCCTCATTAACCACCTCAATGAGAGTAGCCTTGCGTGCTTATTCCTCCAAGGCTACTTTCTTCAATCTTTCCACTTTATCTATGTGAGCTTGAATTTCATCCTCAGTCATCAGATAAGTTACTCCGTTCATCTGAAAAGGGACCCTGACAGGTGCATCATGGTCTGGTCTTATGACTGAGGAGGCAGCTACAAATAGTGTTGTAGGTTCAGACACAATAGTAAGAATGCCTTTGCCCTTATCCGCCTGATTAGTTGGGTGAGTGGTTGTATCAGGAGACTGAAAAAAGGAGATTTGAGTGGCTTCAACTATGTGTTCCCCCTCAGCCTGAGAGGATGGTTGACTGGTGGAAGGTCCAGGTACTTCAGTAGGTGGAACTTCAGTGGATCTCTCCCCCTCAACTGTTGCCACAGCATCAGTAAGAGCAAGAGTTTGTGGCACCACTGAAGGACCCTTGAAGGCTTGGTAAAGTTCAGAGAGCATGGTCTTGATGTCAGCAGTATCCTTCTGAATGGTAGATACTTTGGCATCCAGGGAAGCCTGAGATGATTCAATGGCAGACATCCTTGGCCCAAGATTCCAAGCCAAGGAGTTGGAAGACTTAGCCCAAGTAGCCAAGTTTTTCTCCATGAGATTCAGTGATGAACAGATAGAAGTCACTAAAGATTGAAGACCCTGAAGATTGGCAGACTTCAGCATATCTACCAGCTCAGTAAATTGAGTAGAGTTTTGCTGGTAGGTCTGAGCAGCCTAAAGTATTTTCCTGTTGAGCTCTGGGTCATCTTTGACAGACTCTTGAATGGTGGAAACGCTCTTGGTGATTTGGCTGAGCGAGTCATTGAACTTGTTGAGGTGACCATTTAGAGTTTTTAGTGAGAATGCAACATCAGCCTGCTGTTCCAAGGTATTATCATGAAAAGCTTCAACAGAGTCTTTAAGGTTGAAGTAGTGAACGGTCTGCTCAGTGTGCATGTCGAACACATCTTCAGTGATGTCTTTGTAAATGACATGGAAAGCCTTCTTCAGAAATTTCATCAGCTTTCTTTCAGTGACGGGCTTGGAATCATCATACTTAGCCAGTTTTGCAGGAGAGGAAGACTCTGGTTCATTTTCTTCTTGAGGATCAAAGGGAGACTAAAGAGATTGTTTAGTTGCTGTGGCATCAGTCTCCATATCATCACCAGCTTCATAGAACTCTTCCTCACTGACTTTACTATCTTCATCATTTCAATCAAGACCAGCCTAAAAGGTAGCCATTGAATCAATTTGCAAGAACAAGTTAGCCGGCTCCTCTTCAAAAGAAGACTTGCCTTGGTTGTGGTCACTCCCTGACCCCTTTAATCCAACAGACTGGGTTTTGTCTGTTTGGTGACTAGAGTCAGTTTGTGAAGTATGGGCCACTTCATGAGGGTGGTTTCAATCCCTCTGAGTCTTTGTCCCCTATGACTCCTTCAGACACTGACGGGTGTTCTTCAGTGGCATCATTAGGAATCAGTGAAATGCTGAGGCCCCCCATTCCAACAGGCTGGTGCTGGCCTGTCGAAGATTTAGGGGCCGCCACTCCCTGAGACCCTGGTTGTGATGTACCAGAGACGTTAGCGGGAAAAGTGGAAGGCGCTCCCCTATGAGCGGGTTGTATGTTTCCCTTTGGATCTTTGGGAGTAGTCGTGTGGACCAAGGACCCTGACTGTGATTTGTCAGTGCCCTTCGTTATCCCTGAGGGTGGTGGAACCTGGTCAAGGGTGGCTGTATCAGACTTGGGTTTTCTTTTTGGCTTAGAAGTCTGTGTCCCTAAAGCCCCAGGGCCCTGTGCCTTTGGTTTGGACTTTGGCACAGTCTGAGACTTCCCTGTTCTCTTAGGAGGGGAAGGTGGGTACACTGAGTCCCTCAGGTTGTTTATGGCAACCATATGGGCCATCAATTCTATGTTAGAGACTCAGGATGGGTCCTTTGAAAAATTTGAAGGACTCAGGACGGCTGGTAAAGAACATAAATGAACGACCTGAGTGTAATCATAACCCAGTAACCTTTGAAGAGCACATGAAATAAACTTAGGATACGACACATAGTGTAGCCTAGTCTTATTCAGTAGCTTGGTTACAAGATCACCATAAATGATCTCTCCAATGTCGACAGTGACCCCTTTCATCAGGCAGTAAGCCATCATCATCTGAACAGAGTTAATTTGCTCAATTGATGAATGGTTCCCACCGAGAACCTGAATCACAAAAGTGAACAGGATCTTCCAAGCCATGGGAAAGGAGCTCTTGGTGACAGGGGTCTTGTCCAAATATTTTGGATCCAAAGCAATTTTTTCTAACCCTGATTTAACATCATTTGGGTCAGGGTGTGCAACATAGTTTCCATTGTTATAATCAAGTCCTGTTGCCGAGCAAAAAGTTTTGAAATCCAGGACAAATTTTCTTTTCCCATTTAAAACAGAGAAACTAATGAGAAATTCCTTGTGGGGCCTGAGTTCGTTCTCATCAGTGGAGGGTGTCGGGTCATAGGCCTGAGCAGTACCCCAAAACTCCCTAAGGAAGTTGTGGTACTTAAAGTAGGGTGTGGAGGTGAAGGCAGTTTTTAAAGGGCAGTTATACAAAAACTTTATAATTTCCTTGTAGGCACGGACATTTTTTGGGTAGTTAAAGTTGCCTACAACATTATTGGTTTTGAATTGTACATCAGCCAGAGTTGATTTTGCCCATTGAGGTGCAAGCTCAAATCCTTGGTCATCTGCCATTTTTAGGTCAAGATTTTTTTAAAAAACTTTAATGGCAGAATATCACTCACCAGATGATCCACAAGTTGAGTCCAACTCGTTTTCTGTTTGTGAAATGAATGATATTGTTATCAAGGAGATTGCAAACAGGAAGGATTTCTTGTTGCAAGTCTACTTAACCAAGAAATAATGATTTGAAAAAGCCTTTTTTGTTATAAAATTTTACACACAGTTTTGCAAAGAAGAAATTTTTGCAGAGATTATTTAAGAAAAATTTTGTGTGTGTTTTGGAAGAGGTATTTATAGAGGGTGAGGAATACCATTAGTTAGAGATTTTGAAAATCAAAATGAATAACCACTTTGGGATCCGCATTAAATGCCACCACTCCACTTTCCCAAGTTTTTCGCAACTGTCGAGGTTAACAGTGCAAGGGACCTGCACTAGATGCACTTTTGCAGGTATGATGTAACAAAAACATCATGAGATATTATTTGTAAGGGAAGGCATTTATTGCCTAGTGGGATGTTGATATGTAAGTGGGGGCTCAAGGTGTGGATCCTAGTGAGGCAGAGACATATATTCCTATATTAAATAGAAAATTTAGTTACCAACCTAGGACATTTACTAACTATATACTTAGAGCATTTAGTTATGCATTGAATTGCATCGGTAAATGTTATGAGCCCCCCTTGAATGAGTATTCATTCAGTGTGAATATCTCGGTTCAGTGAGTCTTTCACAATATGAGAAAACTCCATGTGACATTTTTTTAAGGGTTTCACTGAGGAAGGTTGATTATCAGGGATAGGGTAAGGAATATACACCATGTTAGGATATCTTAATCGGTGACCTAATTATCAATATCTAACATGCCTAGTTCTGCTTTCAGTCTGGTGAAAGTAGGTTCATCTAAGGGTTTTGTGAAGATATCAGCTAACTGATACTCAGTGGGGATGAAGTGTAATTCAATATCCCCTTTCATGATATGATCCCTGATAAAATGATATCTGAGATCAATGTGTTTTGTTCTTTAATGAAGCACAGGGTTGTTAGAAATGGCTATTGCACTTGTGTTGTCACAAAAGATGGGTACCATTTTGTAATGAATACCATAGTCACTGAGCTGAATTTTCATCCACAACACATTTGCACAACATCCTGCAGCAACAACATATTCAACTTCTGCTGAGGACATTGCAACAGATTGTTGCTTTTTAGCACTCCAGCAGACTAACTTTCCTCCAAGAAATTGGCAGGAGCCTGAAGTACTTTTTCTGTCCATATTGCATCCTACATACTCAGAGTCTGAGTATCCTTTAAGATCAAACCCTGAACATTTGGGATAATAAAGTCCAAGACTGGAAGTGCCTTTAAGATATCTCAGAATTCTTTTGACAGCAGTGAGATGAGATTCTTTTGGGTCAGACTGATATCTTGCACACAAACAGAATGAGAATTGAATATCAGGCCTTGAGGCAAGAAGATACATCAGTGACCCAATCATGCCTCTAAAAAGTGTAGGGTTAACTGATTTTCCAGCAAGGTCAGGACCTAGGTTGTTAGGAGGTACCATTGGTGTTTTCACTGAGGCACAGTCACTGAGGTCATACTTTTTGAGTAGGTTCCTAGTGTACTTTTCTTGACTGATGGAAATGCCTTTTTCAGTTTGTTTGATTTGTAGTCCAAGAAAGTAAGTGAGTTCACCCATCATACTCATTTCAAACTTCTTAGTCATCGGTTTCTTAAATTGTTTACAAAGTTTGTAGCTTGTTAAGCCAAATATGATGTCATCCACATACACTTGGACTAAAATTACATCCTCTTTTGTCCTATAGGTGAACAATGTATTGTCAATTTTTCCTCTGACAAACTTGTTTTGGATCAGGAAGGCTGAAAGAGTTTCATACCATGCCCTGGGTGCTTGTTTTAGTCCATAGAGGGCTTTGTTTAGCTTGTAGACATGGTTGGGAAACTCACTACTTTCAAAGCCAGGAGGTTGTTGCACATATACATCTTCTTTAATGTTACCATTTAGGAATGCACTTTTTACATCCATTTGGTAGACTTTAAAGTTCATGTATATTGCATATGCAAGAAAGATCCTGATGGCTTCCATTCTAGCAACTGGTGCAAAGGTTTCCTCATAGTTAATACCTTCTTGTTGATTATATCCTTTTGCAGCAAGTCTTACCTTGTTTTTGATTATTGTTCCAGACTCATCAGTCTTAATTTTGAAGACCCATTTCATTCCAATGATAAACACACCCTGAGGACATTCAACTAAGGTCATGACATCATTTCTATCGAACTATTCTAGCTCATCTCTTATGGCCTGAACCCAACTATCATATTTAAAGGCTTCTTTAACACTTTTAGGCTCTATTTATGAGAGAAAATCAACATAGAGACATACATTGGCAGAGGCCGCCTTGAGTTTGGCATCCATGCTCCTTGTAAGCATGCCTTCAGTGGGCTCACCGATGATGTTAACAAGTTCTATTGATTTGGACTTAGTCCAGCTATCCTGAGGTCTTGGATAGGAATAGGAACTTGTAGAAGCCTGATGTATAGATGGAATGGGTTCACATACAGGAGCCTGAGATTCCTCAAGATTGGGATTTTTAGTTACCTTAGTGTGATCAGCTTGAATCGTGGTATTCTGAACAATGGTCACTGGTGGTAGTCTCATTGGAGACTTGTTGAGTTTCTATGAACTCACTGGTGGTGGGTTGAGGTAGGTTATGTGGATTGATGTAATATAAGACATTTGCATCAGCTTGGTATTGTGTGGAGAGATTACTCTCAGGGTGATACTCATCAGGAGGATATCTTGATGAGTAATCAATACCAATTTCTTCCATTGAGGAATTTGAAAATCTGACAGCTTCAGTACTCTCATCAAATGTGACATGGAAGGTTTCCTCAGTCTGTTGTCTCCTTGTGTTAAATTCCCTGAAGGCTTTTGAGACAAGGGAATACCCTAGAAAGTACCCATCATCAGCTTTTGCATCAAACTTTCCAAGATGATCCTTATGATTGTGGATAAACACAGGACACACAAACACATGGAAATAGCTGATGTCAGAAATTCTTCCTTTAAATAACTCATAGGGAGTTTTGCTATGTCTCTTCACAATGATGGACCTGTTTTGTATATAACAGGCTGTTCTTACTGCCTCAGTCCAAAAGTGTTTGGAGAGAGCAGATCCATTAAGCATTGTTCTAGCAGCCTCAATGAGGGTTTTGTTCTTTCTTTCTGCAACTCCATTTTGTTCTGAGGTGTAAGGAGAAGAGTAGTTTTGAGATATACCCTTCTCATCACAGAAACATTCAAGGTCATTGTTTTTGAATTCAGTCCCATTATCAGTCCTGATTTGTTTGACCCTGATGTCATTTTGGTTTTAAATCTTCCTAATGAAGGACATGATTGTTTCAGCAGCCTGACTCATTTTGGTCAGAAAATATACCCAAGTGTATCTTGAGTATTCATCCACGATTACCAAAGTGTACTTCTCATGGTGGATAGACATTAGACTGACGGGTCCAAAGAGATCCATGTGAAGTAGGTGCAGGCAGTTGGTGATAGAAGAATTTTGTTTGGTTTTAAAGGATGCCCTATGGTGTTTACCTTTTTCACAGGCAGGGCAGGGTTTATCTTTTGAGAACACAAGTGATGGTAAGCCAAGGACTTTCTTTTGTTTAGCCAGGTTGTTTATGTTTTTGAAATTCAGATGGGAAAGTCTTTTATGCCAAAGCCAATTGAGGGTTTCAGTGGCTTTAGCAAAAAGACATGTTCCATTCTGAGTGAGTGAGGACATATCCAAAACATAGACATCCTGCCTTCTTGGTGCAACAAGAACAATTTCTTTGTTTGCATTGAAGATAGTACCTTGCTTATCATCAAACTGAACTATGTATTTTGCATCACATAGTTGACTGACACTGATCAGGTTGTATTTAAGACCATTAACTGATGCGTGGGAATCGCAACAGGCTTTACCTCTCAAGGGATCTCGAGAAGCTTACAACCCCCACCAGGCAGTGTACCTGATCGTTGTAGTATAGTATAGTGACAAGTACCGAGGGATTGATCGTTCAGCTTAGGAATAGTGTCGCTAGGATTAGAAAGCCTAAATACTAGTTCTAAGGGTGATGGATGATTATTTTTTTATTTTTATATTTTTTAGAAAGCAATTAAAAATCTCGGGTTTGAAGGATTTGGGCGGAATTAGTTGCTAATCAACTAACCCAATACTAAGATGCAATCAAAATCAAATACAAGAAATGAAATTAAACTAATTATACTAAGGTTGTGAGCAATAAGTGGAGAAAACGTGTTTACTTAGATTTCACTACTCCCTAGACATCTTTTACACGTAAATTACTTGTTATAATTGCATGGATGACGGATCGTATTCCTTAATACCATTCATGGGGTGGCATCCATAACTCCCCAATTCTATGAGCTCTTATCTCCTCCTACACCATGCCCAGCACAACTATAGGGATTGTAAACAGTGGCTCATGCATTAAATACAACCAATAAAGACCTAGTGCGCGTCGGTTCATGTTTCTTAAGACGTTCAAGCATGTTACCAATTGGAGATCTGCCAGTTTTCTTAAGCCTAACATATAAATCATTCATCCAAGACAAATATAAACAAGTAATCAACACATAATTAACATCTAGGTTTTATTAGATCTAAGCAAACACAAGATAAATCTAGCCTAGCATGATGGAATTAAGATAAGAACAAGATATAGACAACCAACACATAGACATATTGATTGAATTAAAAGAACACTTATCTTAATTACAATGAAAGGTATCAAGGGTTTGGAACCCTTGAAAAACCTGTAAAAGTTGCACCAAAATCGTACTTAGGGTTTCTCCAAAACTTCTCTCTTTTTTAATGTGAAAATTAGAAAACTATATATAGAAAAATAGGTCTGACGGCGTCAAGACAAACATTGTGACGCCGTCACCTCGCCGCCAAAACTATTCTCGGACTGCCTTGATCTACATTTGACGCCGTCAAGACTTATTCATTTCCAGGCCGTCATGACTTTTTACTCTTGACGCCCTACCTTCGTGACGCCGTCAAATCTGTACTGGGTCGTCATGGACTCAAAGAATTACTCTTGACGCCGTCACCTACTGTTCCCAGCATGGAAAATTAAGACTTTGGCGTTTTCTTCACTTTTATGCTCCAAAAACGTCCGAATTGCTTCCTTTTCCAGATTTCTCTCCCAAAGTACCTAAAATCACAAAAGGAACGATTTAGGGCAATATTTGATCAAATAA
The DNA here is from genome assembly GCA_030686995.1 of Artemisia argyi. NCBI lineage: Eukaryota > Viridiplantae > Streptophyta > Magnoliopsida > Asterales > Asteraceae > Artemisia > Artemisia argyi. The sequence goes on from CM060709.1 coordinate 279,142,955, forward strand.
ATTCGAATTCGGGCTTAAATGACCCCCTAAAAATGGATCATTTTTCGCCTCATCATATACCCTTACACTTGAGATTTACTTGTCCTCAAGCAAATGCGCTTTTATTCTACTCAAAAGACAAGTTAGGGGTCATGTAACACTAATATAAAAGTAATTACAACAAATAATCGTTCCACTAAAGACCAATAGACAAGCACGGAGGTCATATACTAGCACCTCACAAATAGTGTTTAGATACTCACATCTCTCGGGTGTAATAAAATGTAAATTACAATATGGAAACGGAAGATATCTCTCACTACCTGTCATAGCAAAATAGATTACCATAGGCTTGGGAAAGGATCAAACCTCCACCACATGGCATAAGCACCTAGGATAAACTATCAAAGAGGTCTTTTAAAGGGTTGTAACGTTAGGTGTAGGGATATGAAATACACGGTTTTGTTGGATAAAGGAAGTTTTACTGGTGGCGAGTTAACAATCTTAGTCAATTACATGTACAATGTGGCGTTGCTAAGCCAAGACTAGACTCGACTTAAACTAACAAATGAAAAATAACAAAAATATAAAATGAACATAGAATAAAAAGAGATGGTAGTCCGTATGTTTTTTTTCTCTTTTTCCTTTTTCTATTTTTTTTTCTTTTTCTTAATTTTTCTATTTTTTTTTTCGATTTTTTTTTTTTTTTTTTTTTTTTTTTTTTTTTTTTGCATACACTCTTACCCTACCATCCAAAATAATACATCATAGGGAATGAACATTCCCCTTACACTTTAATCTTTACATACTTTACATTAAACTAATCTAATGACTCGAATTAAGAAAATCAAAACACTTGGAGCACTTTTAAGATTAACGTACATATGGGGGTAATAATATGATGTTCTTCCCCATTACTCCATAAAATAAGTACTTACCCATGAGTCCCAATCGTCCCAAAACAATATGTACAAGGATATGACTCGACTTAGCAACCATGTAATCAATTAGAAAGTTAACTTAGGGTTTAACAAATAACAATAATGCACTAAAAATGAGCGCATACATGGAAGGCTAAGGCGATTTGGTTGTACATTTAAGTGGGGTGTAACAAATTCTTCCTTTAAGTAAAATGCTTAAAGTTAGAAACGAAAAGATAGGCTCGGAGGGGTGTACTAGGGGTTTCGTGTACTAAAAATGAGTACAACGCTAAGGGTGTGGAAAAAATTAGTTGACTTAAGTAGCCAAGTAATATGACTTAAATGGTCAAGTAATTTTAATACGGGTTTAACACAAGGGTGATCCTAATGCCTCTTATCATGTAGTAAATCCTACTACACGAATGTAGTCTCACTAGCGGTCTCGGGATGCATCACTAACGCAAGTTCTAGAATCTAAATGCTACCGGTACACTCATAAGCACTAAAAGTGAATGCTTTTCCTATCAAATCTAAAGGCGAACCTCACATATTTGGGTGGAAAATTTTTCTGAATATACGGTTATGTGCTAGTCATACAATCTCCTATCCATGAGATGCTTGCTATGGCTAAAGTTTCACTCCTAAATGTTGTAAAAAATTTTAAATTTGGCGCTAAAATTGCACTAACAAGTATTTCTCATAGTTTTATTACACATCTACCATTAAACAAAACAAACTCAAGCGAAAGTGCATATGTAAGGTATCATCTTTTTACCCTCCCCTTACACTTAAGATGAACATTGTCCCCAATGTTCAAGTAAAGAATGTAAAAGTGAAAAAGTAAGGAGAATGAAATCAAATACTCCCCTGATTCGCTCGGTATGGATAATAGGGTGGCCAGGTTAAATCTTCCTCCAAGAAAATGAACAATCAAAGCTTCCCTTCCAGAATATAAATCATCTTCTTGTCATACATAACCTGTAAAACCTGATAAAATAGACAAGACAACCTCGCGTAAAATCGGCGGCATCCTATATAAGTTACTAAATCCTAGAAAACAAGATAAGATATAATGCTTGTGGAATGAAGTTTGCAGATCTCCTGGAGATTATAAAACTTAATAATTCACAAAAACCATAAGACTCCGTTAGAAAAACAAAACCGGTAAAATTTCCAGATTTTTACACCTGACGCTGTCAAGAGTAAACTCATGACGCCGTCAGAATTGACCTGCAGAAATCCTTATGTTAAGTTTCCAGAAAATTTCTGGAAACACTTGGTCCTACTTCCTGGAAAATCCTGCAAAACTTCATTATGACTCAATACAAGCATTTGACTCTAACAAATACGAATGCACATGTTCATTTAATATTGTGGAGAATCATGATCAGTTTGTTTCTTAAAAACATATTTGGGGTTTCCCCTTACACTTATCTTTTGCAAAAATACTTTTAGGTGGAGTTAAGACTAGGCCAAAACAACAAAGTAAAGTATTTCCACTATTTAGTTTAGAAACATGATCTACCAACAATAAAAATTAAGCATGCATACGGAAGCAAATAACAAACAAACAAATAAAATCACACAAAACATGGGTTGCCTCCCAAGAAGCGCTTTTCTTTATTTACGAGTCTTGTAGCTAGACTCAAGGTCATGGGTTACTACGTGTCCTCATCATCAAACGTCACATCCTCCTCACTTATCATTTCATTGTTATTCTCTTGGTAGTGTTTTACACGTTGTATGTTAACAGTAAACTCCCTACCTTCATCGTCTAATAACACCACGGCTCCAATTTTAGAGGAATTCTTTACTGTGAACGGTCCATACCATCTAGACTTGAGTTTTCCCGGAAATAACCTCAATCGAGAATTGTATAATAGGACCTTGTCTCCCTCTGAAAATTCTTTGGGTTTCTTAATTCTCTGGTCATGCCACCTTTTAGCTCTCTCTTTATATGTGATGGAGGATTCGTAGGCTTCTAGCCTAAGCTTATCAAGCTCGTGTAATTGCAAGAACCTATTATTTCCGGCAGTCGTGTAATCTAAGTTGCATGTCTTAAGCGCCCAATAAGCCTTATGCTCCAATTCCACTGGTAAATGACATGCTTTACCATACACCATGCGAAACGGGGTCGTTCCAATAGGTGTTTTGTAGGCGGTTCAGAATGCCCATAAGGCTTCGTCGAGTTTAAATGACCAGTCTTTTCTGTTTTGACTAACCGTTTTTTCAAGTATTCTTTTAATAGCCCTGATGCGTGGGAATCGCACCTTGCTTTACCTCTCGAGGGATCTCGAGAAGCTTACAACCCCCACCAGGCAGTGTACCTGATCGTTGTAGTATAGTATAGTGACAAGTACCGGGGGATTGATCGTTCAACTTAGGAATAGTGTCGCTAGGATTAGAAAACCTAATTACTAGTTCTAAAGACGAGGGATGATTATTTTTGTATTTTTATATTTTTTAGAAAGCAATTAAAATCTCGGGTTTTGGAAGAGTGGGCGGAATTAGTTGCTATTCAACTAACCCAAAACTAAGATGTAATCAAACTAAAATACTAAAAATGAAAATAAACTAAATATTACAAAGGTTGTGAGCAGTAATTGGAGAAATTGTGTTTACTTAGACTTCACTACTCCCTAGATATCTTTTACACGTTAATTACTTGTTATAATTGTATGGATGACGGATTGTATTCCTTAATACCATTCGTGGGGTGGCATACATAACTCCCCAACTCTATGAGCTCTTATCTCCTCCTACACCATGACCCAGCACAACTATAGGGATTGTAAACAGTGGCTCATGCATTAAATACAACCAATAAAGACCTAGTACGCCTCGGTTCATGTTTCTTAAGACGTTCAAGCATGTTACCATTTGGAGATCTGCCAGTTTTCTTAAGCCTAACATATAAAATCATTCATCCAAGACAAGAATAAACAAGTAATCAACACATAATCAATATCTAGGTTTCATTAGATCTAAGCAAACACAAAAGAGATCTAGCCTAGCATAATGGAATTGAGACAAGAACAAGATATAGACAACCAACACATAGACATATTGATTGAATTAGAAAAACACTTATCTCAATTACAATGCAAGGTATCAAGGGTTTGGAACCCTTGAAAAACCTGTAAAAGATACACCAAATTCGTCTTTAGGGTTTCACCAAAACTTCTCTCTCTTTTAATGAAAAAACTAGAAAACTATATATAGGAAAACTGGGCTGACGGCGTCAAGACAACCATGTGACGCCGTCACCTCGCCGCCAAATACTTCCTCGGACGGCCTTGATCTACTTATGACGGCCTGTGTGACGCCGTCACCAACCACGGTATTTTATTCTTGGTACTTTGACGCCGTCAGGATGACTTTTGACGCCGTCATCAACTACGGTGTTTTATTCTTGATGTCTGACGCCGTCAGGGTGTAACTCTTGACGCCGTCACCTAGTGTTTTCAGCATGGAAAATTGATACTTTGCCGTTTTCTTCACTTTTATGCTCCAAAAACGTCCAAAATGGCTTCTTTTCCAGAATTCACTCTCCAAACACCTAAAATCACAAAAGGAACGATTTAGGGCAATATTTGATCAAATAAAGTCGGATTCGGGCTTAAATGACCCCCTAAAAACGGATTATTTTTCGCCTCATCATATACCCTTACACTTGAGATTTGCTTGTCCTCAAGCAAATGAGCTTTTATTCTACTCAAAAGACAAGTTAGGGGTCATTTAACACTAATATAAAAGTAATTACAACAAATAATCATTCCACTAAAGACCAATAGACAAGCAGAGAGGTCATACACAAGCACCTCACAAATAGTGTTTAGATACTCACATCTCTCGGGTGTAATAAAGTAATATAACATTATGGAAATGGAAGATATCTCTCACTACCTGTCATAGCAAAATAGATTACCATAGGCTTGGGAAAGGATCAAACCTCCACCACATGGCGTAAGCACCTAGGATAAACTATCAAAAAGGTCTTTTAAAGGGTTGTAACGTTAGGTATAGGGATATGAATTACACGGTTTTGTTGGATAAAGGAAATTTTACTGGTGGCGAGTTAACAATCTTAGTTAATTACATGTACAAGATGGCGTTGCTAAGCCAAGACTAGACTCGACTTAAGCTAATAAATGAAAAATAACAAAAACATAAAATGAACATAGTATAAAAACGGGATGGTAGTCCGTATGTGTTTTCTCTTTTCTTTTTCTATTTTTTTTTCTTTTTCTTGATTTTTCTCTTTTTTTTTTTTTTTTTTTTTTTTTTTTTTTTTTGCATACACTCTTACCCTACCATCCAAAATAATACATCATAGGGGTTTGAGCATTCCCCTTACACTTGAATCTTTACATACTTTACAATTAACTAATCTAATGACTCGAATTAAGAAAATCAAAACACTTGGAGCACTTTTAAGATTAACGTACGTATGGGGGTAATAATATGATGTTCTTCCCCATTACTCCATAAAATAAGTACTTACCCATGAGTCCCAATCATCCCAAAACAATATGTACACGGATATGACTCGACTTAGCAACCATGTAATCAATTAGATAGTTAACTTAGGGTTTAACAAATAACAATAATGCACTAAAAATGAGCGCATACACGGAAGGTTAAGGCGATTTGGTTGTACATTTAAGTGGGGTGTAACAAATTCTTCCTTTAAGTAAAATGCTTAAAGTTAGAAACGAAAAGATAGGCTCGGAGGGGTGTACTAGGGGTTTCGTGTACTAAAAATGAGTACAACGCTAAGGGTGTGGGAAAAATTAGTTGACTTAACTAGCCAAGTAATATAACTTAAATGGTCAAGTAATTATAATACGGGTTTAACACAAGGGTAATCCTAATGCCTCTTATCATGTAGTAAATCCTACTACACGAATGTAGTCTCACTAGCGGTCTCGGGATGCATCACTAACGCAAGTTCTAGAATCTAAATGCTACCGGTACACTCATAAGCACCAATAATGAATGCTTTTCCTATCAAATCTAAAGGCGAACCTCACATTTTTGGGTGGAAAATTTTTCTGAATATACGGTTATGTGCTAGTCATACAATCTCCTATCCATGAGACGCTTGCTATGGCTAAAGTTTCACTCCTAAATGTTGTAAAAAAATTTAAATTTGGCGCTAAAATTACACTAACAAGTATTTCTCATAGTTTTATTACACATCTACTGTCAAACAAAACAAACTGAAGCGAAAGTGCATATGTAAGGTATCATCTTTTTACCCTCCCCTTACACTTAAGATGAACATTGTCCCCAATGTTCAAGTAAAGAATGTAAAAGTTAAGAAGTAAAGAGAATGAAATCAAATACTCCCCTGATTCGCTCGGTATGGATTATAGGTTGGCCAGGTTAAATCTTCTTCCAAGAAAATGAACAATCAAAGCTTCCCTTCCAGAATATAAATCTTGTCAAAAATAACCTGTAGATCCTGACAACAATAGACAAGACAACCTCGCGTAAAATCGGCGGCATCCTATATAAGTTACTAAATCCTAGAAAACAAAGTAAGATATAATGCTTGTGGAATGAAGTTTGCAGATTTCCTGGAGATTATAAAACTTAATAATTCACAAAAACCATAAGACTCCGTTAGAAAAACAAAACCGGTAAAATTTCCAAATTTTTAACTCCTGACGCCGTCAAGAGTAATACTCTGACGCCGTCAGAATGGACCTGCAGAAATTCTTATGTTAAGTTTCCGGAAAATTTCTGGAAAAACTTGGTCCTACTTCCTGGAAAATCCTGCAAAACTTCATTATGACTCAATACAAGCATTTGACTCTAACAAATACGAATATACATGTTCATTTAATATTGTGGAGAGTCATGATCGGTTTGTTTCTTAAAAACATATTTGGGGTTTCCCCTTACACTTATCTTTTGCAAAAATACCTTTAGATTGAAGTTAAGACTAGGCCAAACAACATAATAAAGTATTTCCACATTAATTGAGAAATATGATCATCCAACAATAAAAATAAAATATGCATACGGAAGCAAATAACAATCAAACAAATAAAATCACACAAAACATGGGTTGCCTCCCAAGAAGCGCTTTTCTTTATTTACGAGTCTTGTAGCTAGACTCAAAGTCATGGGCTACTACGTGATTCGGGTGAGCTCCTCGTTGAGGACATCTTTGGGATCAAACTTAGGTTTTAACTTTCTATCGGTTTCCTTAGTATGGTATGACCTTTCGAACATCTCTCCATCCGGATCATACAAAGTCATTCTCATGTGCCATGATCCGTCTCCTTCTTTAGGTGGCTTGTCCCACCTCCATTTATACTTATCTCCATCTCTTTTCCATTTATTCAACTCTATATTAATAGGCATTATGCTCAAGAACTCAATCATCTTTCTAAAGACTAAGGGGTCCTCAAAGGAATCTAGCTCCTCATCTCTAGCTATGAGTTGTTCTACTGAATGTGTCTTCTCAACAAAATCCTTTTCTAGATAAAATGGGCATTGAGGTCCTATGAAGTTCCTTTCTATCCAAGGTCCATATCTAGACGGTCTCCTATTCATCTCTACCCAATGCGGTGTTGGTTCATCATCACAATCATAACTATGCTTCTTAACATCATACACCGACCAAGTATCGCCTTCACCTACCGCTATCTTAGATTCCTTGCAATCTATCATGGCACTAGCGGTTGCTAAAAATCCTCTTCCTACCAATAATGGGCATGTAGTGTCACTAACCATGTCTAGGACGTGAAAATCCGCCAATATAGTTAATTTTCCTACGTGAACAACTACATCCATAATCATTCCAACCGGATGGGCAATACTCCCATCCGCTAGCCCTATCAATACCTCCGTTTCCTCTAACTTTCCTAGCTTAAGAGTGGTGAATAAGGATAAGGGAATCAAGTTGAGGCTTGACCCTAAATCGGCTAGTGTGTCGAAAGCTTTGGATCTTCCTATCTTACAAGGCAAAACAAATATGCCCGGATCATCAAGCTTTTTAGGTAACTTGTTTTGAACGAAGGCGGTCCCATTTTTACCTAGCTTACACTTCTCATATTTTTCTAGGAGGGCACTATAGTAAGGAGCACACGCTAAGACATCAATGACGGGGCGTTCAAGGTGGAGTTCTTTGAATTCATCGTCAAGGTCTTGCGTAAGAGGTGTTTCAACTATATTTTTGACCGGTTCTATATTGGGTGTTTTATTTGATTGGTCCTTTTGGGGAACTTGGTTTTGTTTGAAACACGTGCTCGTTGAATTAACCGAGTAGTATTGTGGACACGAAGTGGGTGACGAAACTGAGGATATGGAATTAACGGTTAGTTTCGGATTCTTGACCGTGTCGCTCGGGAGTGCTCCTATTTCTCGGTCATTGAGAACTTTCAACAATGCATCAATTCTATTGGTCATCTCGCTTTGATTTTGTTTGAAATCGGCTTCAAACTTAGCTATGCGGGCTTCTTGAGATGCCATGAACTTTGACATCAATCCTTCAAGATTGTTGGTACTACCATAGTTGTTAGAAGGATTGTTGTTGAAAGTACGGTTAGATGGTGGACCGTTTGGTTGATAACGATTAGGTGGATTGGAAGAATTGGGTTGATTTTGTTTCCACCTAAGGTTTGGGTGATTTTTCCATGAGGGGTTGTATGAATCACCGTATGTGTTTGGCTCGGGCTTGAAAGTGTACCACTTATCTCCCGCTTCGTCGGTACGCGTGGATGCGTAGTCCGCAAAAGCTGTTCCGGGGAGTTCCACACAATCACGAGTGTCATGGGGACCACTACATAATTCGCATGAAGAAGTGATTTTGTTCACTTGGCTTGAATGCTTCGGAGCTTCGTAAGATTTCATGAGAAACTTGACTTGGTCCTCAAGTTCCATGATCCTACGGTCGGGAGTGCTAGAATTGTTCGAAGGCAAAGATATTGCCTTGACCGTTTTGTTCAAATCACGGGGATCATTCCAACTTTCGTTGTCATAGAGAGCAAGATCTTCTATGAGTTCCCATGATTGTTCCGTACTAAGATCACGTAGCTTACCACCGGCCGATTGGTCAATGGTTCGCCTCGTGGAGATGTCGATATGGTCATAGAAGATTTGGACTTGGAGCCAAAGATCTATGCCATGATGAGGGACTTTTTGGAGTAAGTCCTTGAAACGAGTCCATGCTTCATAAAGAGATTCATTTTGACGTTGTTGAAACATCAAGATGTCATTCCTAAGCTTAGTAGTTCTCCCCGGTGGGAAAAATTGAGCAAGGAAACGAGTGGTGAGATCACCCCATGTGGTGATGGATCCCGCGGGTAAACGCTCAAGCCATTGACTAGCTTGATCCCGTAGAGAGAATTGGAATAGGCGTAAACGGGTAGTCTCTCTAGTTTCAACACCTAGGTCTATGGAATCTACAATTTTGAGGAAGTCCTTAAGATGTTGGTTTGGATCTTCGGAACGAAGTCCATGGAATGCACATCCGCTTTGCACCAACCGGATGGTGTCTGATCGCAAGGGGGTCACATTGTCTCCGGTGAGCTCAATGGTGTTTTGGTAGCCTTGGTGGCTAGGTCGGGAATACTCTCCTAAGGTTCGGGGCCTAAGGGGTTCTAGTGGTGGGTTGACGGGTTCAAAGATGTTACCACCTTCCATGATGTCGGATGGTAAAGAGTTACGAACAAAGGCACGAAGAAATAAGATAGACTAAAGAAGACCTAAAAATAAAAAATAAAATCTTACTAGAAAGGAATCTAGCAAGTAGACCTAATAAAAAGAAATCCTAACCTAGACAATAACTATTCCCCGGCAACGGCGCCAAAAACTTGATGCGTGGGAATCGCACCTTGCTTTACCTCTCGAGGGATCTCGAGAAGCTTACAACCCCCACCAGGCAGTGTACCTGATCGTTGTAGTATAGTATAGTGACAAGTACCGGGAGATTGATCGTTCAGCTTAGGAATAGTGTCGCTAGGATTAGAAAACCTAATTACTAGTTCTAAAGACGAGGGATGATTATTTTTGTATTTTTATATTTTTTAGAAAGCAATTAAAATCTCGGGTTTTGGAAGAGTGGGCGGAATTAGTTGCTATTCAACTAACCCAAAACTAAGATGTAATCAAACTAAAATACTAAAAATGAAAATAAACTAAATATTACAAAGGTTGTGAGCAGTAATTGGAGAAATTGTGTTTACTTAGACTTCACTACTCCCTAGATATCTTTTACACGTTAATTACTTGTTATAATTGTATGGATGACGGATTGTATTCCTTAATACCATTCGTGGGGTGGCATACATAACTCCCCAACTCTATGAGCTCTTATCTCCTCCTACACCATGACCCAGCACAACTATAGGGATTGTAAACAGTGGCTCATGCATTAAATACAACCAATAAAGACCTAGTACGCCTCGGTTCATGTTTCTTAAGACGTTCAAGCATGTTACCATTTGGAGATCTGCCAGTTTTCTTAAGCCTAACATATAAAATCATTCATCCAAGACAAGAATAAACAAGTAATCAACACATAATCAATATCTAGGTTTCATTAGATCTAAGCAAACACAAAAGAGATCTAGCCTAGCATAATGGAATTGAGACAAGAACAAGATATAGACAACCAACACATAGACATATTAATTGAATTAGAAGAACACTTATCTCAATTACAATGCAAGGTATCAAGGGTTTGGAACCCTTGAAAAACCTGTAAAAGATACACCAAATTCGTCTTTAGGGTTTCACCAAAACTTCTCTCTCTTTTAATGAAAAAACTAGAAAACTATATATAAGAAAACTGGGCTGACGGCGTCAAGACAACCATGTGACACCGTCACCTCGCCGCCAAATACTTCCTCGGACGGCCTTGATCTACTTATGACGGCCTGTGTGACGCCGTCACCAACCACGGTATTTTATTCTTGGTACTTTGACGCCGTCATCAACTACGGTGTTTTATTCTTGATGTCTGACGCCGTCAGGGTGTAACTCTTGACGCCGTCACCTAGTGTTTTCAGCATGGAAAATTGATACTTTGCCATTTTCTTCACTTTTATGCTCCAAAAACGTCCAAAATGGCTTCTTTTCCAGAATTCACTCTCCAAACACCTAAAATCACAAAAGGAACGATTTAGGGCAATATTTGATCAAATAAAGTCGGATTCGGGCTTAAATGACCCCCTAAAAACGGATCATTTTTCGCCTCATCAAGCCCTATTGGTGTTTTTGACTTGGCCATTGGTTTGTGGATGATAGGCCGTGGAGAACCGATGGGGTACTCCATACCTCTTCATGACCTTTTCCATTTGTGCATTGCAAAAATGGGTTCCCCTATCACTGATGAGAGCTTTAGGAATCCCGAATCTCGCGAAAAGCTTTTTCAGGAAATGAATAACTACTCTGGCGTCATTGGTCCTAAGGGCTTGTGCGTCAACGCATTTTGAAACATAGTCAATAGCGACTAATATGTACTCGTTCCCCCCTGAAGATGGAAAGGGTCCCATGAAGTCAATCCCCCAAACATCAAAGACCTCACAAACTTGTATAAAGTTCTGAGGTGCTTCATCCCTATGTGATATATTTCCGGCTCGTTGACATGCATCGCACGCCTGCACCATTTCTTTTACATCACGGAAGATTGTGGGCCAATAGAATCCCGCATCGAGAATCTTTCGGGCGGTAACGTTTATCCCATGATGCCCGCCAGAGGGACCAGAGTGACATTCCCTCATAATCTTTACTGCCTCATTTTCCGAAACACAACGCCTTATAATTTGGTCAGGACACCTTCGGAATAAAAAGGGTTCATCCCAAAAGTAGTACTTTAGCTGAGAAAAGAACCTCTTCCTTTCGTACTTAGTCAGGTGTTCAGGAACGTGTCTGCTTGCGAGGTAATTAGCAAAATCGGCGTACCACGGCTCCGAGTTACTCATTAATATGAGTTGTTCGTCAGGAAATGAATCCCTAATCTCACTTCTATCGCGCTCATCCAAGGGGTTTTTGAGACGAGATAGATGATCTGTGGCCAGATTTTCTGCCCCTCTCTTATCACGAATCTCAACATCGAATTCCTGTAGTAACAGGATCCACCGAATTAGTCGTGGCTTAGCATCCTGCTTCGCAAAAAGATATCGAAGAGCCGAGTGGTCAGTGAAGACGACTGTTTTTGAAAGGACAAGATATTGTCGGAATTTGTCGAACGCGAACACCACGGCTAATGATTCTTTCTCAGTGGTGGAGTAATTCTCTTGAGCGGGATTCATGGTTTTGCTCGCATAGTAGATGGGTTGAAAAAGCTTATCACGCCGTTGGCCTAGTGCAGCCCCGACAGCGAAGTCGCTAGCGTCACACATGATTTCAAACGGTAACTCCCAGTTGGGTGTGATCATGATTGGAGCTTGTGTGAGTTCCTTTTTTAAAAGATCGAATGCATCCTTGCATTCTTGGGAAAAATCAAACGGATCATCCTTCACAAGTAGTTGGGTCATTGGCCGAGCGATTTTGGAGAAGTCTTTGATGAACCTTCGATAAAACCCGGCATGCCCCAAGAAACTGCGTATTGCTTTAACAGTTGTGGGGTATGGTAACTTAGATATAGCTTCAACTTTAGCTTGGTCCACCTCAATTCCGTTCCCTGAGATCTTATGTCCTAACACAATCCCTTCCTTCACCATAAAATGACATTTTTCCCAGTTTAGCACCAAGTTGGTTTCCTCACACCGTTTAAGCATCTTTTCTAGATTAGCAAGACAGCGGTCGAAGGAGTTCCCGAAGACCGAAAAGTCATCCATGAACACTTCCATGCTGTCTTCCATGAGTTCGTGAAAGATCGCGGTCATGCACCGCTGGAAAGTGGCGGGGGCATTACATAGCCCAAAAGGCATCCTTTTGTAGGAAAATGTTCCATAAGGGCAGGTAAACGTGGTCTTTTCTTGGTCCTCAGGTGCTATGGGAATCTGAAAATATCCAGAGAATCCATCCAAGAAGCAATAGTACTCGTGTCCAGATAATCTCTCTAACATCTGATCAATGAATGGTAAGGGAAAGTGATCTTTCCTTGTGGCATCATTGAGCTTTCGATAGTCGATGCATACCCGCCATCCAGTGACTATTCTCTGGGGCACCATCTCACCCTTGTCATTCTTAACTACAGTCATTCCACCCTTCTTAGGAACAACCTGCATAGGACTGACCCATGGGCTATCCGAAATCGGGTAAATCAGTCCTGCATCCAAAAGTTTGATAACTTCTTTCTTTACTACGTCCTTAATGTTAGGGTTCACGCGCCTCTGGGGTTGCACGGTAGGTTTATAATCTTCTTCCATGAGAATCTTATGTGTGCAAAAAGTTGAGTTAATCCCCTTAATGTCGGCCACACTCCATGCGAGTACCCCCTTGTATTTTTTTAGGACCTCTAAGAGTTTACCTTTTTGTTCATGTTCCAAGGAAGAGTTTATGATTACCGGGAGTTGGTCCTCTCCCTGAAAGAAGGCATACTCCAAATGGTTAGGAAGCTCTTTAAGATCAACGTCAGGAGGTTCGATAATAGAAGGTTTGAGCTTGTTTTCGGGCTTTCGGAGCTCGAGATGCTCCGTTGCCTCTTGTCTGGGATAGAAGGAGACTGCACTAACATCCTCCGTCTTTTCTACCTCTAGCAACGGCAGCAAACTCTCGTCCCGTAGCCAGCCTTCATCGATCTGTTCATCGACACAACTATCAATGACATCTGTGAGTTCATCTACTTCCCCGATAAAATAGAGCCGGTTGGCTGCTTCGAGGGAGAGGTCCATAGAATCCTTAATGTCGAAGGTTGTGCTATCGTCTCCCACTCGTAAGGTTAATTTGCCATCATAGACATCGATGACTGCACGAGCGGTAGCAAGAAATGGTCTACCTAAGATGATGGGTACCAAGTCATCCTCCTCCATATCCAGGATTACGAAGTCGACCGGGAATTTGAATTTCCCAACTTTGACTAGCACATTCTCGCATATCCCTACGGGGTACTTGACCGATCTATCGGCTAGTTGGATGTTCATACGGGTAGACTTCAATCCAGAGTATCCTAGTTTACGGAACATAGAGTGAGGCATGAGATTGATACTCGCTCCCAAATCGGCAAGAGCATTCTTGATTGATAGAGGTCCTATGGAGCAAGGCAAGGTGAAGCTGCCTGGATCGTCTACCTTTTTTGGTAGCCCTCGGTGGGTCACCACTGAGCATTCCTCCCCCAGGGTCACAAGACCCTCGAGTTTCTTCTGGTTAGCAAGTAGTTTTTTAAAGTATGTGCTATACTTTGGCATGTGATAGCAAGCATCAAGGAGAGGTATGGTGACAACTGAGTCTTTTAGGTAAGACAGGAATCTCTTGTTATCATTCTCAGTTTTCTGGTTCCTTAATCGGGACGGAAACGGGATTCTCACAGGTTGGTTAGGCAAGGTTGATGGGGAAGGGGTCGTCAAAGGCGGTTGGTCGGGGGTGTTACCGTCGACATCCTCCTCCTCCTCCCCAGGTTTGTTTGGATCGGGGGTGATGGGGGACGAGTTTGGGTAAGGAGGGTCCTTGGTTGTTGTTCCAGCTCGAGTGGTTATCGCGAGCATGGGGTCTTTTTTGCTTACTGATGGCGTTTCAAGATTATCTAGGGCTGAGTTAAGCTTGTTGAAAAATTCTCCAATATCCTCCTGCTGCTCGTCGAAAAGCTCATTAAGACCTTTCATTTGCAAGCCTTTTTCTTGAGTGAAGTGACCAAGGTCATCTTCAAAAGTGCTCCTGATTTTGAATTCAGGGCCTTCCTCCCCTTCTCTTCTCTTTACCAGATTTCCCCAAAGGGTGTAATCGTCATTTTGGTAAAAAGGCAAAAGGGAGGGATCAGCATAAATGTCCCCTCCTGACAAGCATGCATGTTCAGTTGTGGCTGCTCCTCCGCATTCTTCTACCTCATGCGGGCCCCCACAGTAATCGCAGATCAAGTAAGGATTCGACAGCTGTTTAGGTAATTGCGATCCAGCTAGGTATTCCAGTCTTTTGTGAATTTTTCTCAATCGATCCGAGGTGATCTCAGAAATGCTGACAGTCGACTCAGGTTCATCCCAAGTGTCATCCTGGTCTTGAGCATATTCTTCAATCCTATCCCATCCTTCCTCGGCACTAGGATTGGCCAATCTTCCTTTTCTAGATTGGTTAATTCTGTTTCGGTCGTTAGAGGAGATATTATCGTAGAAGATTTGGACCAAGAGCCAAAGCTCAATGCTATGATGGGGAACTTGTCTTATTAAATCTTTGAATCTAGTCCACGATTTATGGAAGGGTTCATCCTTCCCCTTCCGAAAACGGAGGATCCTATCTCTAAGTGCTGAGGTTTTTCCAGGTGGAAAGAACTTCTCATAGAACTTGGATATGAGTTGCTCCCATGTGAAAATAGATTCAGAAGGGAGTTTGTCATACCATTCTTGGGCTTTTT
The DNA here is from genome assembly GCA_030686995.1 of Artemisia argyi. Classification (NCBI taxonomy): domain Eukaryota; kingdom Viridiplantae; phylum Streptophyta; class Magnoliopsida; order Asterales; family Asteraceae; genus Artemisia; species Artemisia argyi. Next base: position 279,158,321 of record CM060709.1, read on the forward strand.
CATATAAGGTGAAAGGAAAGAATCGCAATCGGGATGTGTCTCTAGTAGCCCCATCCGTATGGAGGGTGTCTACTATTTTCAGGAAGTCCTTGATGTGTTGGATTGGATCTTCCTCATCTATTCCGCGAAATTTACACACATTTTTGACAAGCCAGACATCGCTCGCATGCAAGACCTCATTGGTGTGTTCGTTTGGGTAGACAATGGCGTTTGAGAAGCCACGAGGGGTTGGGGAGGAGTAGTCCTTAAGGCGCTTAGGAATGGGGGTTGCGGGAGTACTCATCTCGTCGTTTGGTTGGGAGCTAGGGGTTGTGACATGATTTTCTGAATTTTCTTCAGAAAGTGGTGCATCAAAATCGATGGCAACGCTAGATGGTTCAGAAGTTGAGTGATATTGTCTCAATCTATGCATTTCTCTTTCGGGTTCCGCATAAGGCAAGACCAAGTTTCTAGTGGAACTACGACTCCTAGTGATCCTAAGGTTAAAGGATTCGTCGTTTGCCATGATGGCAGGTGGTGAAGAGTTACGAACAAAGGCACAAAGAAATAAGATAGACTTAAAGAAACCTAAAAATAAAAATAAAATCTTACTAGAAAGGAATCTAGCAAGTAGACCTAATAAAAAGAAATTCTAACCTAGACAATAACTATTCCCCGGGCTGCGGCGCCAAAAACTTGATACGTGAGAATCGCAACAGGCTTTACCTCTCGAGGGATCTCGAGAAGCTTACAACCCCCACCAGGCAGTGTACCTGATCATTGTAGTATAGTATAGTGACAAGTACCGGGGGATTGATCGTTCAGCTTAGGAATAGTGTCGCTAGGATTAGAAAGCCTAAATACTAGTTCTAAGGGTGAGGGATGATTATTTTTGTATTTTTATATTTTTTAGAAAGCAATTAAAAATCTCGGGTTTGAAGGATTTGGGCGGAATTACTTGCTAATCAACTAACCCAATACTAAGATGCAATCAAAATAAAATACAAGAAATGAAATTAAACTAATTATACTAAGGTTGTGAGCAATAAGTGGAGAAAATGTGTTTACTTAGATTTCACTACTCCCTAGACATCTTTTACACGTTAATTACTTGTTATAATTGCATGGATGACGGATCGTATTCCTTAATACCATTTATGGGGTGGCACACATAACTCCCCAATTCTATGAGCTCTTATCTCCTCCTACACCATGCCCAGCACAACTATAGGGATTGTAAACAGTGGCTCATGCATTAAATACAACCAATAAAGACCTAGTGCGCGTCGGTTCATGTTTCTTAAGACGTTCAAGCATGTTACCAATTGGAGATCTGCCAGTTTTCTTAAGCCTAACATATAAATCATTCATCCAAGACAAATATAAACAAGTAATCAACACATAATTAACATCTAGGTTTCATTAGATCTAAGCAAACACAAGATAGATCTAGCCTAGCATGATGGAATTAAGATAAGAACAAGATATAGACAACCAACACATAGACATATTGATTGAATTAAAAGAACACTTATCTTAATTACAATGAAAGGTATCAAGGGTTTGGAACCCTTGAAAAACCTGTAAAAGTTGCACCAAAATCGTACTTAGGGTTTCTCCAAAACTTCTCTCTTTTTTAATGTGAAAATTAGAAAACTATATATAGAAAAATAGGTCTGACGGCGTCAAGACAAACATTGTGACGCCATCACCTCGCCGCCAAAACTATTCTCGGACTGCCTTGATCTACATTTGACGCCGTCAAGACTTATTCATTTCCAGGCCGTCATGACTTTTTACTCTTGACGCCCTACCTTCGTGACGCCGTCAAATCTGTACTGGGTCGTCATGGACTTCTGCTCTTGACCCCGTCAAAGAATTACTCTTGACGCCGTCACCTACTGTTCCCAGCATGGAAAATTAAGACTTTGGCGTTTTCTTCACTTTTATGCTCCAAAAACGTCCGAATTGCTTCCTTTTCCAGATTTCTCTCCCAAAGTACCTAAAATCACAAAAGGAACGATTTAGGGCAATATTTGATCAAATAAATTCGAATTCGGGCTTAAATGACCCCCTAAAAACGGATCATTTTTCGCCTCATCATTAACATAAGCAATTCTAGTAAAAACTATTCCACTACAGTTTACTGAACCATAACCTTCAGTGAGATAAGATGAATTATCAGAAAATGCCACCTTTGGTCCTGGTTCTTCTACATATTTGTGCAGATATTCCTTTACGCCAGTCATGTTTCTTGAACATCCACTATCAAGATGCCAAACAGGATCTCTGGCATGTCTCTGCACAAATGTAAACTGAGTTAGTTTTTCTTGTGAACCCACTTTCTGGTGGGTTTGGCTTTAATGGCCTTTTTGAACTGAGAGATTGATCAATGATCAGTGGTGGTGTAAATGTTGCTACCACAGATTTTGCATTTGGGAGAAGGGGTAGTTTGTTGGGTTGACTTGGTGATTCCTATTCTGGACTGAATGACCTGTTCATGTCCTGAACTGACATGGGTAGGATCTCCACAGATACCACAACATGGATACATCAAACAATCATCAGGGAGATGATCATTGAATCCACAGTGAGTGTAAAGTGTGAAAGGTTTAGCTTTCTGCCTTATCTGTTTAGAGCCTAAGGCATAGTTATGAGACTGAGCATTGTGATAGGATACAACACTTGATGAGACTGTGTAAGATAGATGATCAGAGGTTCTGTGATCATCCTTTTTACATATCATGCAAAAAAGGATTCTATAACAGTCATCAGTGGTATGTGTGGTATAATTACACAATTCACATCTCATTTTTGGTTTAGATTTGGCTTTAGATTTAGTGGAACTTGAGGAAGCAGTTTTAATTTCCTTTTCCAAAGGTTGAGGTTTCTTTTCAGATGATTCAATCTTTTTACTTAACTTCCTAACAAGTTCAGCCAACTGATCAAATTTGGAGTCAGGGCTGTCAGTGATAGCCTCATTTGAGACTGAGGTTATGGAGTCATCATTGGGGGCGGAGACTTCAGTGAGTGGTCTTTTCAAGATAGTTCTTCCTAAACCAGCCTTCTCTCTTGGAGAGTGTTGAGTATACACCAAGGGTGTTAACTCAGAGCTAGGTTCAGCTCACTGAAGAACTTTCAGTGGTGGGAGTGGATTCTGTGATATAGGATCAGACTCATTAATGGACTCAGGTGAACTAGACTCATCAGTGACACCAAGCATATTTTTGATGGCCTGACTTTCAGGTTCCAATATTTTACCAGTGTTAAAGTTTGGTAATTTGCTATCTGGGTTGACTCTTTCAATCCATTCACTGGGTTTTGGTGCCATTTCCTTATTAAAGGATATGCCTGAAGGCAGAAATGCCTTTCACTATGATTCTCACTTGAGGACTCAGTGTTTTGATCTTCACCAATAACAGCTTTCTTATTACTTGGTGTGAGACTCACTGAGTCAAAAACCCTAAGGTTTTTCTGACTTCATTTATATATCACAGCCTTTTCTTTCTTAAGTTCATCCTGAAGAGCTTGATTTTGTTTACTAGTTCAGTGTTTTGAATTTGAAGTGTAACAGCTTCAAGCTTTGCTTGTTTTAAAATCAGTAGTTCATCTCTACACTTGTTTAACTCAAAAATTAACTTATTGAATTTTGAAAACAGATTTAGTCTTTGCTCTTCAACAAACTTAAGATCCACATTTAATTAGTTTAAGTAGGATTGCCAATCAGCATCATCATCCATAGATAACAAAATGTTTACCTTTTTCATGGTGATGTTGACCCATTCTCCATTTCTAGCATGGCTTTTTCCAATAGCCAGCTTGTTGTCATCTGAAAGAGCCATCAATGCACTGACCCTTACTTCTTCATCAGAGGAGACATCTTCCTCGTCCCAATCATAAGCTTCAGCAACAAGTAACTTGTTCTTTCCTTGAGCAGGTTTGGAAGGTGCAGCCTGGGGTACTAAGGGAGTTGTCTCAAGGGGAGCAAGTTTAGCTTTAGCTTTTCTATACTTAGCTTCAAAATCCTTTTGAATATTTGCATTTTGAAAATGTTGAGTGGATTGAAGCATTTTTGGGTGAAACTTGCTAGTTCTTGAAGAAGAACTACTACCAGAAGGTTTGTATGAAGAGTCTGAGGTTGTTTTTGAAAAACAGTCTTTAGCAAAGTGACCTTTTTTGCCACAGTTGAAACATTCAGTGGATTCATTTGCCTTAGCTTTTTTAAAACTTGACTTGTTTCTTTTAATAAAACGTTTTGAGTTTGCTAAAAGAGCTCTTTCTTGAAATTCAACTTGAAGATCATTGAGGTACTCTTCACTGGTTCTCATATCAACCTCATCATCAGAATCATCTTGAAAATCCTGCACAACACTATTAGAGTAGAAGGCAGTGGATATGGGTGAAATAGTCAGGGCCTTTTTAGATTCTTGAGTCTTTTTAGGGTATCGCCTTGCGATTAGGTTGTCTTCATAGACAAACTTCCTATAAATTTGTGAGAGCTCAAGATTCTGAATGTGATTAGCATTCCTAAGACCCTGAGAGAAGTTTAACCACTTCTTAGGGAGACTGTTGACAAATTCAACATTAATTTCATGCTTAGATAGTACTACACCATCATTTGAGAGCTCATTGAGCAAGGTTTTGTATCGGGTATAGGTCTGAGAGAGGCTTTCAGATTCTTTGGCCCTGAAAGTGTTATACTCAAGTTTCAGGTCCATGATCCTGTTTTCCTTGGTATCTGAGGGACCTTCAAAGCTATGAACCAAGTCAAGCCAGGTTTGTTTGGCTGTAGGACAGTTAATGACTGATTGCATTGTATCGTCAGGGAGACACGATATAATGATGCTTTTCAGGAGTTGGTCCTGATTGACCACCCTCCTCTCATCAGTAGTCCATTGTGCTTCAGGTTTGGGCAAACCTTGAGAAGTCTTAGGGACAAAGCAACCTTCATTGATGCATGTGATGTAGTATGGTTCCATACCAGTCAAGTAGCAAAGCATACGCTTTTTCCACTTGCTAAATTTTCCAGCTTCTAATTTAGGAGCTACAGCTGAATAGCCACCTCTTTTTTTATTAACTAACTGGGGTACATCGCTATCAGCCATGGTGGGATCTTGATTTTAAAAACTTTGAGCACTCTTTTTGAAAAGTTTTACAAACCGGAGGCTCTGATACCACTTGTTGGACCCTTTTACTTGGTTATGGTTAACTACAAAGTTTATCTAACCAAGTTCCATGATGTAGCGAAATATTGATTAATTGTCAAAAGTAAATAAAAGTAAAAGGTAAGACACAAAGTTTTCAATGTTTAATTATTTATTAGAAATTAATCAAAAGAATTATACCCAAGTGTTTGCGGAACAACACTTGGGATTGAAATGACAAGTATGGTATACTCCTCACTAAACCCAAACTAAGTTTTAGTGACAACTAAGATCTAGCTGAGCTATCTCAGGGATTGTGTTGTTCTTTGGAGAGAGTAGAGATTTGGTTTGTGAATGTCTAAGCATTAAGTGCACAAACGTAATCTTTACCTCTCCCACTTATTCTCTATTTATACACAAGTAGATTCTAACACATACCTAATGGGCAAGGACTATGAGACAAATTACATCATCTTACATTGGACAAAATACATAGGTATTTTGTCTCTGTTACAGATAACTATAAGTAGTAAAGGGTAGAAATGCTTTCTGGTCTTCAGTGTTGACACATGACTTGGTATTATACTCATTCAGGGAAAGTTGACCTTTGCATGATAAGGACATTCCCTTATCCATTCAAACTTATCCCGCCTAATCCCGCCTTTACTTCAGTCTTCTTATCTTTAGTCTTTGTTCACTCAGTGATCTTAGTTGGTGAGGAGTCATGGGGCTCAGTGAGTTATTGTCATCCCTTACTGAGTCCATCATCTTCTTCTTTGGCTCAGGTATCATTCACTGAGAACCGCCTCACTAATGGTGAACCTTTCTCCATAGATTCGCCCTGAGCATCTTGAGGATGACTCACTAAACAACTATGCATTCAGTGACTTGTTTGGTGTTCTCGGTTAACAAACACTTAGGATATTTTATGTTTAAATCCTAGATTAAGGAGTTTGGGTTTTAACAGACCCAACACCTTCTTCGTTGGCAGATCCTATTAGTGGTGCACCTAGTGATGATCCTCCTAGTGGTGCACCTAGTCATGCACCACTAGATGATACACCTACTGAAGCTGATTCAGATTTACCTATTGCTCTTCGGAAAGGTAAACGTAGTTGCACCTACCCTATCACTTCATTTGTTTCTTATGATAAGTTGTCTACTTCCTCTCGTTCCTTTGTGGCAAATTTAGACTCTATCTCAATTCCGAATACTGTTGGTGACGCACTCACTCATCCTGGATGGCGTACTGCTATGATTGAGGAAATGAATGCTCTCTAGCATAATGGAACTTGGGAATTGGTAGATTTACCTACTGAAAATAGGGCAATTAGGTGTAAATGGGTGTTTACGGTTAAAATGAATCCTGATGGTTCTATTGCTCGATTAAAGGCACGCCTAGTAGCAAAAGGTTATGCCCAAACGTATGGAGTTGATTACGAGGAAACTTTTTCACCTGTTGCCAAATTATCATCGTTTAGATTGTTAATTTCCTTGGCTGCCAATTATAATTGGGCACTTCATCAACTTGATGTTAAAAATGCCTTCCTACATGGTGATTTACAAGAGGAAGTCTATATGAAGCAACCTCCGGGGTTTTTTGCTCAGGGGGAATCTAAAAGAGTGTGTAGACTGAAGAAGGCTTTGTATGGCTTAAAATAGTCTCCTCGTGCATTGTTTGGAAAATTCAGCAATGCGTTGATTAAGTTTGGTTTACAAAGAAGTGCCTATGATCATTCTGTGTTTTATAGATCATCTGATGTTGGTTGCATCTTACCTGTAGTTTATGTAGATGATATAGTGGTTACGGGCAATGATAAAACTGGAATTGAGAAATTAAAATCATTTCTTGGAACTTGCTTTCAGACGAAGGATCTAGGATCATTGAATACTTTTTGGGAATTGAGGTCTCACGCAACAGTAAGGGTATTTTTCTCTCTCAAAGGAAGTATTGTCTAGACTTATTAGATGATGCTGGACAAATTGAGGCAGGAACTTGCAGTGAGCCTATGATACCAAAACTAAAGTTAAGAACTCAGGATGGAAAGTTGCTAGAGAGGCCAGAGAAGTATAGGCGAATAGTTGGGAAGCTAAACTATCTCACTATAATGCGTCATGATATTGCCTTTCCTGTAAGTGTTGTATGTTAGTTTATGTCAGCTCCTAGAACTTTGCATTGGGATGCTGTTATTCAGATTTTGCGGTATTTAAAAGGTACAGCAGGACAAGGTATTTTATATGCCAATCATGGTCATCATACAATTGAAGCGTTCACGGATGCTGATTATGCAAGATGTCCTAATAGCTCGAGATCTACAACTGGGTATTGTGTGTTTGTTGGTAGCAATCTTGTCTCTTGGAGGAGTAAGAAGCAGAACGTTGTGTCAAAGTCAAGTTCAAAAGCCGAATATAGAGCTATGGCCCAAGCTACATGTGAAATTGTGTGGATGCGTAATTTACTTGGTGAGATTGGGTTTCCTCAATCTAACCCAATGATGATGTGGTGTGACAACCAAGCTGCTATTTACGGTGTTTCATGAGAGAACCAAGGATATAGAAGTTGATTGTCACTTTACTCGCGAGAAGCTAGAAGATGGGACGATTACAACTCCTCATGTTAGAACAGAGAGTCAATTAGCAGATGTGTTTACGAAAGCATTACCTGGTAGTCAAATTAAATTCATTTGTAACAAGCTGGGCATAATGAATATATATATGCTCCAGCTTGAAGGGGAATGTTAGAGTTAGTAAACCCATTTGTGTATTACAGCCCAGCCCATTAGGGTTATTAAATAGCTTAGGCCCAAAGCTAATATCCTGTATAAATATAGTCGTGTATCCCCTGTAATGAAATCAAGTAATACAAGAGTGTTTTATCATTCTCTACAGCTTGAAATCTTTCCAAGAAGGAGGTAATTTGTCAGTGATACAAGAGACTGAAATAGCCTCATCTATGTTCATTTTATGTTGTGTAAACCTTCCAAGTATTCCAAGAAGTTCATTGTATTGTTCCATAACTGGTCATGAATCAGTCATTTTGTAATTTGTGAAATTAGTTACAAGAAACTTCTTACTTGAAGCATCCTCAGCCATATATTTGGCATCCAAGGAGTCCCAAAGTTCTTTGAAAGATTCAACATTCTGATAAATGTCAAAGAGAAAATCAGACATACCATTGAGGATTAAACCTCTACAGACGTAATCATCATTCTCCCATTTGCTTCGTTTCCTTATCTGTTCCACAGTAGCATCATCCCCATGATCTTCAGGAATAGCAGTGCTTAGAACATACACCACATTCATGCTTGACAGCAAGAAGTGCATCTTCTTTTGCCATCTTCTGAAATCAACACCTTCAAACTTTTTCAATTTAGAAAAATTAGCAGCCATATGCCTCATAGCAGCAGCCATTGATTATCACAAAATAGTTTACTTTGATTGTTGTTGGTTATTGGCCCAGAACAGGGTGAAGATAATCAATGACCTAACTACGTACCAATGAATGGTTATCGGATATCACTTGGAATCGTGTTATCACTTTTCAAAGTAAACTATTCGACCCTAATGCCTGGGTATCATGAATATCTACTTGGGATAAAACCAAATATTTGTTATTGAATTAGGCACAAATCAATAACACTTTGCGTTTAAGTGTTATAAGTTTTCCGTGTCTTCCTCATGCATAAATGATTTCCTATATATAGGAAAACACTCATGGCTAGTCAAATGGAATTATGAGAATTAATCGGCCCATTAATCTCAACATAATTACCCCTATTATAGCAAAAAATAGTGGTTACATGACCAATAAACGTGATCATGAGTGCAGATGTAACTGTCAATTGAATATGTCAAATCAGTTACATATTCAATCAGTACTCTAGCAGCAGAATCAACTTACCACTTGCAGCAGAAACTCAGTAGCAGAATCATACTACTCCCAGCAGAAACATACTACTAGCAGCAGCAGAATCATACTACTACCAGCAGAAACATACTACTAGCAGTAGTATCACTGCTTAACCACTATTTCAGTCAGGGTAATCAGGAACTTAATGGGTGTACACTCCGTACCTCAAAACCCATTTTCAAGTATAATTTGATCCTTCAAGTGCACTAAATTTTCCAACAAAATACACTTCATTTACACAAAAAAAACACAATTTGATTTATAGATAAGAAAAAAAGAAAGAGAGAAAAGATAGAAAGTACAAAAGTTTAATATCGTTATTTACTTCGTCTGGCTAGTGAGGGAGATAAGGCGAGCGACAACAGTGTGACGGCGAGAAGTGATGAGCGAGCAATGTAGAAACGGCGAGGGTGTCTCGTTATTATAGCTAATGCTCTAATAGTAATTAAAATTTACAATTAAAATATTTTGAAATTAAATATTTAGATCGATTAACTCGTTCGGCTTGAATAACTATAAGATCTTACGAACGGCCGTGCTAAATATTAGTTTTAAAAACTTGCTCTTGAAATTATTTGAGCTCGACTCGACCTCTATAATTACTAAAGCTATGTTAAAACTTAAAAGCTCGAGTCGTTAAGAATAGGAATAAAAATGAACACCCAAAAGCATATCTTTGGATCCGGATAAGTGAAACAAAAACGAAATAGACCCTTCCAGAAGAACCCACACGATATCGTGTTGCCCAAACCACAACGTACAACTCAACAAGCACAACGTACAAGGAACAAAAGTCAGACCTTTCCTTATAAAAAACCCCTCACACGTCACAAGGGTTTGATCCGCAAATCAACCTACTAATCCTCATTTCATCCCAAAACAACTTTCTCTCTCTAGAATTCGCCGCTTCTCTTTCTCTCTCTAAAAACCAACCAAACATGGCTCGCAGAAGCTCCGGTGGTAAGTTTTTATAAAAATTAATCTTAGTTCTGATTATTTAGATCTAGTTACCGATCTGTGTGACGTCATCATTTTTTATTTCTAGGGTTTCATATTTTGTTTTGTTATTATTAGGGTTGTAGGTTGTATTAGAAATTAGGTCTTGTATAGATGTATTTCATTTCTATATATAAATAAGTTATATTAATTTTATAAAACTTTTGAGGGGGTGTTTGGGTTATAGTTTATCTAGGTGCTAATTATTTAAATATATGCTAAAAAAGTGCTTATTATCTCTCTAAGGGGTGAAGTATGTGTTTTGATAACCCAACATATAATTTTTTTTTGAAGAGCCGTAGCTAAATACCTCCGTAATTAGTTCTACGGCTGGTATGGGTTGTTAGGGAAGTAAAGCTGGTTGCTTTCGGATATCGTTGTAACTTGTAAGATTAATCGGCCTAATCTGCAAAGCGTGCGATAAGCCACTTCTTGTTTTAATGTGAAGAGTAAAATTTATTTTCCACGTATGAAGAGTGAAGATTGCCGTATTGGTTTGTTTAGTTGTCGCCTGATATCCATTTATGGTCTTGTGTTTTTGTTGGTGTCATATTGGCTTATCCCTGTAGTTCCTATATAGGAGTATCAACTGATATTATGCATCTCTAAAGAAAAAAAATTAGCTTGTTTTGGGAATGATTGGGCAAGGAGGGCAACCTTCGGAAAGACTGGAACGTAGTAAGTTGTTACCCCCCAAAAAAAAGTAGTCCGATTACTAGAATGAGTAACAAACTTTAGTTAGCATGATTCATTTCTCTTCTGGCTGTTTTGTTTAAAAGGCATTGATTCAACATGTATGCGCTGTTTGTAAATCTATATGGTTGTGTACGTATATGTGTATCCTAATTGCTAACATTCTAATTTGCAGGAAGGTCAGCCCGTGCCCCAGCTCGTGCACCTGCTCGTGCTCCAGCACCAGGTAATGTGCTATATTAGTCATCCAAAGGGTTGTTAAATGAGTTGGGGATTGTATTATATCTAAACTTTTTGAAATTTGCATTTCGCAGTCAACCGTGCACCACCTCCTGCCCCTGTTCAGAGTAGCAGTGGTGGATCAATGCTTGGAGGCATTGGTTCAACCATAGCTCAAGGTACATCTATGAAGCTAAATAAATGCTTTCTTGACATGTGCGAGTGTATTTCTTTTTTTCTTATCATATTGTTTTGGTTGATGGTAGGTATGGCTTTTGGTACCGGAAGTGCTGTTGCTCACAGAGCTGTGGATGCTGTTATGGGTCCTCGTACCATTCAGCATGAAACTGTTGGTGTTGCTGCCCTAGAGGCTGCTAACACTAACAACTCTTCCTCTGATGCTTGTGGCATGCACTCCAAGGCATTCCAAGACGTATGTCTCTTATCTCTCTATATGCATGTGTGCTGGTTTGTTACTTGTTTTCCTTGTGTCACATGCAACTTGTTGTTGAGAACTAAAAGAGTAGGGACCAATAGAAGTAGGCATTACAGGGGTCTGGTTTGTAGGAAAAATGAGGAGTTGTGCAACTACCGTTGGCCTTTTGTAAGAGTAGTGAATTTGAGAAATTATAAAATGCTTATTAATAATGGAGTTCAAAGGGAGACTTAAACATGGGTCTAGTCTTTGAAAAGGCATGAATCTAAATGTCCAAGACCTAAATATGTTTGAAACTACAAACGTGAACGTTAAACATATTCGTACTTACTACTTACAATGTTGCAATTTATGAGAGTATTAGACTATTAGTTCTGCACAAAGCTTGTAAATTTTGATAATCATCTGTACATTCCGTGATCGTTTTACCTTTGCCATAATGTCATAGCTGAAGATACTCGACTTGAACAATCATGATTGGTCATGATTGGTCACTTTGATCTTTTTATTGCTTATTGCAAACTATATAGTAGATGTTTTCACAACGGTGTATAGTTAATGCTTTCTAAGTTTATAATCTAAGAAAATGTGCCTGATTTAACTAAACAAAGTTTTCCACACGTCAACAAAGGTCGATAGGACCAGAAATTTCTTACGAGCTAAACTATGAGATGGTATACCATCTTCAGATGTGCGTATTTACTTGTTATTTTTTATCAAGGGCACATCCTTATATAGATTGTGTTGCTAGGAAAAACAGATGTTTGATATATGTTGTTTACCTTGCAGTGCATTAACAGCTCTGGAAGCGACATCAGCAAGTGCCAGTTCTACATGGATATGTTGGCCGAGTGCAGGAAGAACTCAGGCTCAGGTCTTGCAGCTTAAGTAATCTGCTGTCACCACCTTACAACATGCTGAAAATTCTTATTCATTGAATTTGTTGGGTATTGGTGGGTTGGTACTTGTTGCTGCACATTCAGTGCCTATGATTTTATTTTTATTGTTGCTAGTTGAAGATATGAACTAAAAACACTTTTGCTGGCCAATAAATGACATGGATGTCGATGATGACGATCATCTATTTTGTTGCATACTCTGAGTTGAGTATGTTATAACTTATGTGCTTGTTGTTTGTCTAATGAGTACTTATCTTACCTTGTTATCTTACCTGCAATGGATTATCTTTATTATCCTGATCAATGTCTTTTGCCTGTGTTATGTTGGGTTTTGTTGTTGTGCTATGATTCATGTACTTGTTACGTTACCTGCAATTGGTTTGAATGAGGGTTCTGTTGGCCCCTTGTTCTCCCTGTTGCTTAGGTCTAGCCCCCTTTTTCTCCCTGTTGCCTAGGTCGCTATCTTATAACCCCTTTTTTCTACCGTTGGCCTTTTGTCACATGCACTTTTTTTCTTCTCAGTAACTTGCGTCCATGGCAAATGATTTGAATGAGTTTAGTTGGTCCCTTCTACCTCTTGCTTAGGTTAGTTATCCTGAGGCCTTGTTAAATGACCCATTGTTTAAGTACGGCTTATGTTCTTAAAGTGCTGATAATTTGGTGCAACAGAATAGAACTCTCATGTGGCTTGACCTCCAAAAGTACCAGCCCTAATTTGGAGAAAAGCTAATGACCCATAGTGGTTTGAAAAACAGAAAGAAACAGTAGACCAGTTTAAGTCATGCTTGTGATGGACATTGAAGTGAACCAAGAGAAAAGATAAATGATAAACTAGTATATCTGTGTTTTAACGCAAACTTCAAAACTGGAAATGATGTGAAAACTGTTAATTCTTGATCCACCTTATTGTCATATTAGTGATTCCTAAACAAACTAAATACTGCCCAAAATGTTCTCATATGGACAAGAATATGAATCTGACTGCAGTTTATTTGGATATGTTACAAGAATATGATTCAGTTTATGTTGGTATTTATTCAGTTGATACTGAATGTTGTATCTTTAGTGCCGGTTGCTCAGCCATCGGATACTCAGTCTCTTTGGTTGAGGCTATGTGTAAGGCTAGGTGTAATAGCAATATCTAAGACGCGTGCTTCCCTATATTGAAATGTGCTTCTTAAAACACTTCCCTTGCACGACTCCTCTTGGATCACTATTGAGCACAAGTCGGTCATCTGCAAGACCGACTTGTGGAGAGTGTTGTGTGTGTTTGTGATGTTGGTTTTTTGTGAGAAAGTAATGTGGCGTTGAGTTTGCGTGGTGGTGATGTTAGTCACCACTACACCTAACCTAATAGGACTATGACTAACGTTTCTTACCCCCTATTGTCCCGTCCATTACTAAAACATAGCCCAAAGGACACGTCGATCAATTGGTTTTGTGGAGAAGTCGGTCTATGGAATGACTGAGTTTCATTACACACGGTGTAAGCTAAGAAAACGTGCCATTAAGAAAACAGTGATATAAACAATCCAAGAGAAATGGTAATGATATAAACAGTTCTTTCATTTATAGACTATCCGATCTATATTATGTATAGAATTGAACCCGAACTCTATTTACGATTTAGTATTTTTAAATCATTAGCTCTTCTTATTTCTCTTGATTTACGCCTACCCACATTTTCTAAAATTATATGTTCCGAATACGAGATTTTAATTTGGGATAAAGAGAGCAGTTAAGACACTTGACGTCCTTATAAAAGGTCAAATGTACAAACCTCATTAGGTACATATATGGAGGTGGCTAGAAAAGGTTCGGAAACGCTCACAGAGATATCTCGGTTAGGCCGCATTATTTGAGTCAAAGACTCGCACACCCCGACTAACATGTATAGAGAAAACCTCATTCGTTTACCCGTTCGATAAGGTTTAACTTTGTCAGGATCTTTAGCATTTTTTGAAAAAGATTTAATTTGTTAAAATTTGAAAGTGAACACTTCTTCCGAGACAAACTCGTATAGAGAATTGAGGGAGTATTTATTACTGTATTATTATTATTATTATTATTTTCCTCGGGTAACTGGAAATCATTTAGCATGTTAAGGGGAGAAGGTTATATAAATGGATTTTTCTAACTTGTGCCTTAGGGACACAAGTTAAGCTCACTAAAAGACACGGGGACCTCACAGAAAAAGACACTGGGATCTACAGAAAAGTACAATTTATGTGGATCTCTATGTCCTTTTCTGTGGGATCCTGCTGTCTTTTAGTGTGTTTAACTTGTGCCCCTAGGGCACAAGTTAGACAAACCCTATATAAATTCAACGAAAATGGGTTAAAAGGAACCTTTATTGGTGAACGAAGATGGTCACTTGCAGCTAAACACGGTGGTCTGATTATAGCTTCATCAGCAGCAAAGCAAGGACTCAGTTGTGTATATATCTTAACTTGTTCTATCAGCAACGAAGCATGTGTTATATAGCAGCTAGTTTTTATTCTATTTTAGATTATTTTATTTCTATGAAGAAAAGAGTAGAAAATTGATATAACTTTAGGATTTGAATATGAAGTGAATATTGGGCAAAGAAGTTGTGTGCATGTACCTTTTTTGAAGTAATAGGTATAAATTTATGCGAGGTGATGCCCTTCTTGATCAATAGGATATTATAGACCAGGCGAATATTGGGCAAAGAAGTTGAACAATTGGCTGCAAAATATTCTTTAATTAATCTTGCAGACCTATTGTGTTCAAGGTTTAACTTCTCCTTTATGAGGCGAATATTGCAGAAACCTAAGTTGTGTTCAAGGTTTTTGATATAAATCATGCATAAACAAGTCGGTCATGGTCAAAACCAACATCTCAACAAAATTGATATACGACGCATGCTTCGAGAGTTGTGTTTTAAGAGTGACCGGGGGGGGGGGGGGGGGGGGGGGGTGAAGACGCGCATGTCTTAGACTCCTGTTACACCCAGCCTTAGCTTTTAAGGATAACTGTAAGTTCATCTTTAGCGTAGTTTACTTGTAACTTGGCTAATGTATTGTTTATTGCAAGCGTCTTTTAAACACTAGAAAGCATATCAAAGATTTATCGAATTTCAAGCAAAATTATGGGTTCTATTTCATATTTTGTTGCTCATTGGTTCTTCTTGGCTAAATCCCGAATAAGCTATGTTGTTTTGGTGAACTTTCACAGAATAACCGTGTTCTAACCATTGGCCGATTAATAGGGCAAAGAAGTATTGTTGCATCAAAACCATTTTTGCTTCTCAACATGTATCTAAAATGCTATAAGCAAACTTTGTTGAACCTTGACAATTTCTAAAGATAAATGATATATACTACCATTTTTCGCATTTGCTTCTAACATTCCTTCTAATAGAAACTTAATGTAAACCCAACGTTATTTTCACGTTTACAAGATGAGCTGTTTGAAATGCTTCTAGTTTTAGAAAACCTCTTAGAAGATGTAATATCACCTTTTAGATTTCACATGTTTAATTCATGTCTCATTTTTTCTACCCTTGAGAAAGCTGGTGCATAGTTCCTTCCAAGCCTCCCTATCTGGCTCCATCTCCTTCATGTTAGCTCTCGCTTCCACAGCATATGATTCCTGCACATATTCGTATAGAAAAGGTTTATTTATTTATTTATTTTTAATTATTTTATTATTATTATTATTATTTTTTTGGTATTAGAAGTAAACGATCACCTCAATCAGATCACGTTGAAGAAGGCGGTCTATGAGGTGCAAAAGAATATCTCTTGTATATTCTGGGTGACCTTGAATACCCATTATGTGATCCCCACACTTGAACATCTCCACTCGGGTCTTATCTGACCATGCCAAAACCTCCACCTTGGACGGAAGCTCGTACACCTATTAAGTTGTGATGAAAATATTGATCGATTGGTTATTTGTATCTCTGATAGTATCGAAGGTTTAGAATAATGTACCTCATCACGATGACATTCAATCAAGGAGAGTGTAGTTGGTATTCCCAAATTAGTGAAGGTCTTTGCTGATAATGAGAAGTTGATGGTCTGAACCCCTATGTCCCATCCTGAGACTGCACGCGCAACCTTACCTCCTAGGGCCCGGGCGAGAATCTGACATAAGATGATATTTGGTTCTATTAATGGATTCAATGAACTGCAAATGCACTACAACCACTTGTAATAGTATATTGTTGTGGAGCGTTGTGGTTTCGGGCAATCACCTATATCCCCCTTGATAACTCCACCCATGGGACCTAAGGATGTGCGTAGTAAATACATGCAAACTGTGATAAACTACATGGTCCATCTATCCAGCGATGGATTTTTGTTGCTTAGTGTTAATTTATTAAAAAAAAACCTCGATTTTTCTTAAATGCATCTGGTCCCTAAAACTTGTGTTTGTAGTATTGTTTAGTTTATTCTAAGTGCACCTGGTCATTTTGTGTCCTGGTTCCGTCCCTGCATCTATCTGTAATATACGATTGTAATGTACAGTATGTATTATGTCTTGGAGCTGAGGAACTGTATTGAAATGTTTAGATTTTTTGTCACCATGATGGTTTGTATCTTGAACTTAATTATTTCCGGAAAAAACTTAAAATCGTAACTATACATGACTCTTTCGTTTTGACTTAACTTGAACATAATGTTTTAAGTTTATAACCCAGACGGTAAAGAATCGTGACTCTTTACACTCAGACATCATATTTGATCAATTTAAGCTCATTTTTAATTATTAGGATAGATTGCTTGCAGAATTTACTAATTTCTATATTTGTGTTTATATAAATAGTTACCAGTAGTAATATATTAATAGTAATAAACTTATAATAATTAAGCACAATATTTCTTCCTTTTGTGCTCATATTTCTATTTTAGTTTGTCACAAAATAAACGTTTATTTTCAAATTTTAATCTATCAAAAAAATTTCAAAGGTATCTATAAAATTTAAGAAGAATGATAGATTCACACATATTTACAAAATAACTTTCACTTGTACATGTGCTATGTGAGTTGCACTAATCACTTTGTATTATATTTTCTCTTTCTTTTTTTTACCATCCACAAATTAACATACAAATCATTGTGTGAATTTTCTTTTGTAAAACTTATGTGGATGTAGCATTGCTCAAAATTTAATGCTAATTTCTTAAATGCTCTAAAAACTAAAACATGTTCCCATACATACCCAAAAAAATACTACTCCCTCCGTCCCAATTTATTTGTCCAGTTTTGACCTTTTAAGTCTTTCCTTGTCAACTTTGACCGTAAATATTTTTATTTGTGTTATATAATACTTGATGAAAATTTTACAAATTAAAAATACACTTAAAACTCAATCTATTCATATATTTTGCATCAAATATTAAATAACATAAACAAATACATTTAAGGTCAAAGTTGATAAAGAAAGACTTTGAAAATAAAAAATGGACAAATAAATTGGGACGGAGGTAGTATTTTTTAAATAGAACTGTACGACATAGTGACTTCACTATAAATCTAACACATGCACACACCTTTCTGACATAAATACAATATTTTTTTTATTTATCTACTATACATTGACAAAAATGCCCTTGATCATATCAACTTATCTTATTCACGCACACAATCAACCTTTTTCCAACCATCCACTCACGCCACCACCACCAACCGAAACAACCCCTTTACATAGTTTTTAGCATGACATCACTGCAACTTTTTAGGCACACTGCAAGGTCCGTATAATTCCACTAGAAGAAATTGACGATGAAACATCACTTGATGATGATGATAGTATCTCGTTAGTCACATTGGACCCCGTTGTAAAAGTAGGAAATACAAGTACACAACCTCGTAATGCTCTAGTCCTACCAAAAGTCAATAGAGGACCGGAGGTTAGCACACTGCCTTTTTGAGAAGAGATGAAGTGATGGTTACAGATGTGACACTAATCACGTTGATCAAAGCTAGGGAGCCGAATAGTACTAACAACAGTCCTGGGAGTCCTGACCTCCAAGTTTGGCCCCTGAACCGCAACTGGTATAATCCCTACTATAGTCTTAGGTGACCTTACTCGAGGTTTTTCAGGGTCTTCATTTTCATTTTTAGTTGCTCAAGCATACCCGGGTTACGAAGAAGCTGAATAGGTAAATCCATGTCAATATTACTTCCCGGCTCCTTAGCTTTGATCTACGCGATTAGTGCCACAAATGTAGCCATCACTTCATCTCTTCTCAAAAGAGGTTGTGTGCTAACTTATGGCCTTTATTAAAGGACCAAAGGTTAGGACACAACCGCTTTTGAGAAGAGATGAAGTGATGGCTAAAGCTATGGCACTAATTGCGTGGATCAAAGCTATGGAGCTGGGAAGTAATATTGACCTAGAGTTACTTGTTCAGCTTCTTCATAACCCGGGTATGCTTGAGCATCTAAAAATGAACATAAAGACCCTGCAAAACCTCAAGTAAGGTCACCTTAGACTCTAGCAGGGATTATACCCGTTGCGGTTCAGGGGCCAAACTTAGAGGTCAGGCCACATAGGACTGTTGTTGGTACTTCCCGGCCCTTAGCTTTGATCTAAGCGATTAGTGCCACATGTGTAGCCATCACTTCATATCTTCTCAAAAGAGGCAGTGTGCTAACCTTGGTCCTCTACTAACTTGTGGTGGGACTAGAAGAGATACAATGCGAGGTTGTGTACTTGTTTCTCCTACTTTTACAACATGGTCCAATGTGACTAACGGGATACCATCATCATCATCATCATCATCATCATCTTCAAATAATGCTTCATCGTCAATTTCTTCCAATGGAATTATACGGACCTTGCAGTAGATCTAAAAAGTTGCATTGATGTCATGTTAAAAAGTAGGTAAAAGGGTTGTTTCGGTTGGTAGTGGTGGCCGTAGTGAATGGTAGGAAAAACGTTGGTTGTGTGTGGGGAATAAGATAAGTTGATATGATCAAGCGCATTTTTATCAATTTATAGTAGACAAATAAAAAAGTTATCATACTTTTGTCATAGAGGTGGGTTCACATGTCAAATTTCTAGCGGAGTCGTTTAGTCGTTCATGTCTATTTTGAGATATGTTTTTTAAGACTATATTTTAGTTTTTGGAGATTTAGAGAATTGAGTCTAAAAATTTTAATGGTACACAGTTGTTATAATTTCATTTTCTTAAATTGTAAAATACATTGTCGACAGAAAGTACTACAATTATACAGCTTTAGCCATGTGGAAAGCTTGAATAAATTCCCATCTATGTCCAACTAAGTGATCTACAAACTTAAAGACAAATAATGGTCCAAATATATATTCATGTCACGGTTGCAAATAATCAAATAATATAACTCTTGATAATTTTACTTTCATTGTTCATTATTCCATCAATTATTTGTTGGTAAGTTGGAAACTTGGAGTATGACCAAATAACTTTTCTGCAACATTTAAAGTAGAAATAACAAATGTACTAGTCGAACGATTAATTGAGTCACATAAGATGATGGGCTAACAGATTATTCCCAAAAAAGGGTTATGACTTATGAGCCACTAATTTTCTAAATTTGTGTTCCTATGGCAAGGATCGCGGATCAATCTCTTAGACTATTTTTATCAATAACTCATCACAACCCAATCTCTTAACAAAATATTATTTTCTCTTTCTTCCACCTATACAACCAATACATACAACCAATCTATAATTTTTTTACCATTTATCAACAACCCAACCTAACAACCCAACCAATCTATAATTTTCTACCATGTGGAAGACTACAACAAATCTTTTGTTGACAAGTGGAAGATTGGGTTCCCAACTTGAGAATCACCCAACGACCAGATTGGTTTAATAGATTGCTTTTTATTAATATAATATTATTATTTATGTCCTTTTTGTACTTTATTGGGTTGTCAACCCACACCAATAAACCTAGTCTTATGTGATGCACGGTCGGATCACTCTCTTTTGTGATGCCTGGCCGGATAAGAAGAGATCTTATGCCACGACTTACATGAAATACGAATCTACAAATCTGCTCAACTTATTGCAGTTAATGTATAAAAAATTTACCCAGAAAGCTAGGGTATATTAGACATCATGTGAGTGCACAATTATAGAATATGAAAATTATTGCCTACAAGTTTGCATCATGTATTCTTAGGACACTTTATGCTACGTGGGTATCAACTCATTTTCTTTTTTACAAAGCGGGTATCAATTCATTTAGCATGGGGTCATTGCCGAAATAAGAAAGGCCGAAAGAGCACCATGGTTTCCATCTTCAGTCACAAGTACTTACCAACTATCTATAAATATCTTGTCTTTTCATTTGTTTTGTTAAATCTATGTGATAATAGTGTGATACCAAAAAAAGAAGGAAAAATTTCCACATCCGCTTGAGTTTGCAGTGTGTATGAAATGAATAAAAAAAAAACTTTTTTTCTTAGCATGCTATGATTTCCATGTCTTCTAAATGATGAAACATTCACTGATCCATGTGACCACAGATGGCCAAATATCAGTTTTTATGTAAGTAAAAGTCATGTGTTAGAACTATACAACTTATTAATTATAAACGAACATTTGAGTTTTGATGGCAAAATACGAACTTTTGATGCCCAGAGAAGAAACCAGAGGTTGTTTTTGTTCCCGTATTTAAAGGTGCTTTGTAGTTTTTAACTTTTCAGTAAAAAAATTCTATATACCGTAATGCAAAAATCAACAAAAAAAAGCTAACTAAAACTTACCTGGTGACCAAAACAAATGCCGAGAATCTTCTTGTTCAAAGAATCCAACTTGTTGATCAAAGTGACAAGTTCACATATCCAAGCATCATCCCCATGTGCGTCGCTACAACTACCAGTGATCACAAAACCGTCGTAAAGTCCCATTTGTTCCTCATCAGGGAAGTGTCCCTTCGCTACACGAAACACGTCCCAAATCTCACCTTCCTCGGCCAGCATTTTCACAAAGACCCCATAGTAACCTCCATATTTGTTTTTCACGTAATCTGAGTCATCCGCACACAAAAGAACCGCAAATCTAGACATGTTTTTGATATGTTAGGATCAAAATAATGATATTTTATAGAAAGAGAGATTCTAGTGAATGTAGCGTAAGAATGAATCTGATTGATTCTTTGGTGATGATACACACATAATATGTGTGCTTATAAAGGTGCAAAAAGTATCTCTCAAATATTAAAAGAGGAGATTTAAAGAGCTTTTAATATATGAGTTATTTTGCTTTACTAGTAACTGACTAGTGTGTATCTAGACATGTGATTTCAAGTATACCATAAACGATTGTTTCTATAGTAAACTAATGTTATTTTCTTACAGTGGATTTTATTGTCGTAAATAAAATTTAGTGTACGATATTTTGATGAAAACTAAATTTTATTTTGATTATAAAAGGAGCCCCATTATCAAACGTTTAACAATATTGCAATGAGACAGTAATTTTGTGTTAAGAAAAAAACAACTGTGTTAAGTGCTAACCATGTGATTGAACGGGACATTGTGTTTTGTTGTTACTACATTTATCTGACAAGATTGTACAAAGTCAACTAATTAAATCTTTGATGATTGTAACGTATAAGGCTCATTTCTTAAAACCGTTGTGATGAGGTATGGTCTCCTCCACATATTCCAGAGGAGATAATCACAATTAGTCTCAAATATTTCTAAGACAAATCCGCTCCACGTTGGAACAGTCAACCAGAGTAGCTGAGGTGAAGAAGGTTACCTCATGTCCGGAGGCAATGATGATGGAGTAGTGTCTGCTCATGAGGCAATACCCAGTAGTTGGCATAGTGTATGATGATTGAGCAGTTTCTGCTCAGGTGGCAATACCCTAGTAGTTGGCATAGTGTATGATGATGGAGCTGTGTCTGCTCATGAGGCAAAACCCTACCAGCTGGCATAGTGTATGAAGATGGAGCAATGCTCATGAGGCGATACCCTAGTAGCTGATATAGGCTATGTTTGGCAAAAGTAGCTGTGAGCAGTAGCAGTGAGCAGTGAGCAGTGAGCAGTAGCTGTGAGCAGTAGCTGTGAGCAGTAGCTGTGAGCAGTAGCCAAAAAAGCTCACAGCTTCATAAAGAAGCATTGGGAAAATGAGCTTTCCTAAAAAATAGCAAAGCCCACAGCTCTCATGCCAAACGAACACTAAAAATAAAAAAGCTCATTGTTCACCGCTCATTGCCCAAAAAAGCTCCAAAAAGCATTGTGCCAAACATAGCCATAGTGTATGATGATGAAGCAGTTTCTGAATGGAAGCTAGTACACTAGCAACTGACATACATGTAAAATGATGTACGAATAAGCATAGAGGTTTGGTCCACAAGCTAGTAGTTGTGACGTAACGACAACTTGGAGCTCGAGAACCATGCCTGAAGCTCATCAGCGATATGTGCGCTACCCTAGAAACAACTTAGTCTCCACAATCCTTGTGTCGTGGAGTTAAGTCCAGTTAGTATAAATTAGATGTTCACAGACATGAACAAGAACACACACTCCGATACTCACTTCTCTCTACTCTCAACTCTCTCCCTTGATAGTTCACTCATACCAAGTACTTACTCTCACGCTAGAGTTTGGTCTCGATTAAAACTTCGAGGCCAGCTATTGGTGTTCTTTCTTATTTCAGCCTACGAGACAAAGGAACAACTTCACGACCTCTTAAGGATCAAGGCTGGAGAGCATCTACGGAAATTTGCTCAAACACGTTGATTCAAGTTTTTGATGTAGCTGTGCAAACAACATATCGGGTAATTTGACGTTATCGGAACAAGGTGTGATTCGATGTAAAACCACCAACAAAAACGCTCTTGGTGATGAAGTCAAGACTCTTTCTCATTTATGGATTTGGCATAGGAATCGTACATTACATTAGCTGGTTTAGATCAATGAATGAGTCTTTGATCCTAAATAAGCTTGTAATAACACTATTTAACCTCTAGTTCATGTTCTAGTTTCTTGCAATAATCTTCAATAAAATAATTCCGTCTAAAAGTAATCTTACTATCTTATAAAGCATTTAGGCATTCTAAAAAAAAGAAATACTTAAAATTAAGCATTGCAAGTTCTTAAGCTAAAAGTACAACTAAGTAAAACACATTTTCTAACATTAAGTACAATTACAAGTTCTTAAGCTAAAAATACAACTAATTAAAACACATTTTCTAACATTAAATACAATCTTTAAATAGAAATACTTAAAATTCGGCATTACAAGTTTTTAAACTAAAAGTAAAACTAACTAAAACACATTTACTAACATTAATAAACTGATCAATAAATACAATTAATGCAGTTATTAAAACACCCCTTACATAAGAAATACAAATTATCAAGCATATTGTACAACCAACTTAAACACAATTCCTACATTAAATGTCACTAATACAAATAATAAAGCACATTATACATATATTAAAGTCCGAACGGGCAACTGGCCATATGGGCTCGAGCCTGAATGGGCACGGGCCAAACGGGCTCGATCATGAACGAGCACGGGCCAACGGGCTCAAGACCGAAAAGTTTACAACTCTTAGCTATCACTTTTTCATTTTGATATCGTTAACATTTATTTTAAGGTACCCGCCGTTGCAACGCGCGGGTACCCTACTAGTTATTTATAAAGAGTGAATGATTCATCTTGAAATTTTAAAAAATTAAATTTAAATAATGTTAGTAGACTATTATACTCTTAAGTAAAAGTGATAACAACATTAACCATTAAATTAATATTTTAAATATTATTTAATTTTTAAACTTTTATTATTTTGTTGTTTCTATCTCATAAACTTTTTTCTCCCAATAGCTATAAATTTAACCTGTAAGTTTCACATCAATGGCCAAACTAGAATCACTATTTCGCAAGTATAATTATTTGCCGCTATACACTATTGATTTGCGAGGGTATTTCGTTTCGTATTTACAATAGCATGATGCATTTGGATGAAAGTTTAAATAACTTGTTTGATGAGTGTTCAAACACTCATCATTTTTGGTCAAATCTGAACTGCAAAACATACAAAAACACTCAGTAATACATCAAAATACTAAAAATATTTCAAAATTATGTTTTATATGTTTCAGATGCAAAACGAGTAAAAACAGTTGAAAAACGTACAAAGTTTGCAAATTTGGCAGTTTCAGTCCTCCAACTTTCAAAAGTTGGCAAAAATAGTCCCTGAGCACTTATTTGGAAAGAAAAGTCACCAAAGGTCTTTTTGAAATCATAAGTTGTCATATTTGTCCTTTGATGAATGATTGATGCTAAATAGTCAACTTAAATTAACCAAGTAAATGGTCAACAAAGTCAAACTCTCTAGACCAATACTCCGGTGATAGTATAGTGTTTTCCCGGGTCGTTAAAGTCCCAGCGAGATTGAAATGGTGTCGTTTGAAATCGTTTATGAGTGAGTGGCACTGAGGACAGTAGCCCAGATGATATGGAATTGATTTTGCTACTGTTATTTTGGTATTGGTACACAGATATAATATTCACAAAAATCAGATACCAGATATATGCACAAATTCACAATCAGATTCACGTAACAGACAAAAAGTGGGATTTGGTATTTACCAAACTACAGGGGGTGCTTTTGACACTTTTTGAAATTTAAATTAAAAAGAAATTTTGAAAATGAAAATGAAATTATGAAAATGATTAAAATATTATTTAATTAATAAAACTGTTTAAAATCTAAATTAAAACCTAATTTAAATTAACTAAAAATGACAAATGATATAAATTAAACTAAAAATTAACAAAAATATTTTCTAAACTTAAATTAGAACTTGAAGAAAGTATAAAAAATAAAAATAAATATTTTTGTCTTTTTATGGTTTTTTTATTAATTAAAAACTATTTAACTTAATTAAACTAATTAAACTAATTTAAATTACAGTTAATACTAAATTAACTTAGAAAATTAAAAGAAAATTTATAAAATTACTTAACCATCACAGGAATCCTAAAAAATTATAAAAACTCTAAAAATTATGTTTTAAGATTAATCCACTAATTATTTACCTTTTAATTAACTTAAGTCTAATTTAAACAATTAAAATAAGAAAAATGTAAAATGAACAGTATAAATTCAAAATATATTTTCTAAAAGTCTATTATACTATATTAGAGCTAGGAAAAATATAAAAACTAAGTTTTACTTTATAAAAACTAAATATGCTATTTAAAACTTAATATTAATTAATAATTAAGAAAACTAAAATTAAATCTAATAAATACTAAAACGCAGAATAAAAATCTGAAAAATTTAACTAAAAATACTTTAATATAAGAGGTAATTAATAAAAATATAAAAATACTAAGTACTTAATTAAAATCTAAAAATGAAAATTAAAATTAAATTGAATTAAATAGAAACTATCACTTAATTTAAACTTGGATTTTCTTGGATTTTCTTTTACAAACTAACTTTACCACAGAAAATGAAAAACTTTTGTGAAAACACTTTGGAAAATAGCTTATTTATAAGCTATAAGCACCCCCTTTGCTTATTCAGTTGACTTTGGTTGACTATTTGGACAAATAAGCTCAAATGGGTGTAGGTGGGATCCACAATGGTGTAAATGGTTACAAATAAGCTCAACAAACTTAAACAAGCAGATAATAGCAAGAAATAAGCACAAATAAGCTGAATGCAATCAAATAAGCACTTTGCAATGTGAAACTGAACACAGATTTGGGGACAGACTTTGGGATGAATTCTAGGTGGGGTCCACTTGATCCTAGGTCAAACCAAGGGTCAATATATGATCCCTGGTAGGAGGGGGGTTGTATAAACCAAGAATGAACCTCTGGGGTCCACTGGATTAGGCTGCAGCCACCACTAAAGGTGGTGGTGTGGTGGAGGCCTGCTGGTGCAGGGGAATACTTCTTCCCTGCAACTCAGTTGATGGGCTTGTGGAGCCCACACACAAATTCACAAAAATCAAACAAGTAATGGAACCTAAAAATCAGCTGATAGATTATAGCTACAACAAGTTTCAGCCCTTAACTCTCATCCCATAAATCATGAAAATTCTTGGAATTTTTACAAAAACCTGAGATGGTACAATTTTGACTTTTGATCACAACTTGTAACTTTGACTTTGGTGAGTTTTCACTAGATCTTGGGTACTGATATGGATGTGTTAAGCTACAATAAGACTATATTACACTAGAATACCTACTTGTGATGTGAAATGAAGGTTTGTGGATCTCAAATCCTTCACAGTTGACTGTGAGGGTACTTACACTAGTATTTTGACTTTTTATCTAATAGACTACTAATTTTATGGTTTCTCTACTCTAATATTACCTAAAGAAACATGACTGAACTGATTTCAACTTTTGAAAGCTACACATATACTGAGTAACACAGATATCCAAACACTCCTCAATACACAGTTATGAAAGATTTTTAATGAATATCACTTATTAAGCATACAAATCTGTTTCCAAACTCTTGAATATGATTTCCTAAGATGCT
This sequence comes from Artemisia argyi, assembly GCA_030686995.1. Classification (NCBI taxonomy): domain Eukaryota; kingdom Viridiplantae; phylum Streptophyta; class Magnoliopsida; order Asterales; family Asteraceae; genus Artemisia; species Artemisia argyi. The sequence goes on from CM060709.1 coordinate 279,185,090, forward strand.
TAAAACTCAGAAACACATGTTACATACACTAAGTCACAAGATAACAAGATATGGCTAATTAGGCAGTTAGAACAAAGATTATGGTTTAACAAAAGATAACTAACTATAAGCTACTACTTTTAACTCATAATCTAATTAAACAACAACTAATAGACACAAATTACACAAATCAACAATCAATCACAGAGATCAATATTAAGATTTTAGAGAAATTTCAAATAATGAGCAAGTCTTACAAGATTACCCTCAGCATGAACAGAGGGTTTTCCTATGAGGCCTATCTTTAGATAGGCAAATTCCAGCTCCAATCTTGCTCACCAATCCTTCTTCAAACCTGAAAACAAGAACTAAACACCACAGTTGACCAAGGTTGACTTTTTTAGATTTTTGGTTTTCTTCTAGTAACACTGGATTTTAATGGTCTCTAAAGCTTTCATAAGCTTATTGGAACCTATATGAGCCTACTTCAGTCCATGAAACTTGCTTCCAATCACAACTCAACTTATTAGGAAATTCATAAAACCAAAAATTTGAAATAACAAGAATAGTAATGAAACTTTGATTAATATTGCTTGAAAAGGTTTAGAATACAATAAGAAACTGCTACAATGCTTGAATTAAGAAAGATACACTGAGGTAAAAGCTTAATTTAAAATACGACTCTAAAAATTACTAAATAAACTACACTTGCTTCCTTGCACTTCTTCTTCTATTTATAGCCCTCTCCTAGGGTTTCTTGAGCATCTCTGAGCATTTCCCAATCAATCTTGGCCGTTGATTGGCTTTGAATTGATCTCACCCTTTAAATCGATTTTTGGCGCCAAATTTGGGTAAGGGAGTTTTGGACTGGTATTACAACTTGGGGGGGTGGCATTAATTGTGGTGTGATAATTAGGTGCAAGGGGGTTTGGGCGGTGGCTTGTGATGGGGGTTGATGGGACCTGCAAGTGGGAGATGTGGGGGAGGGAAGGATGGTGGGGGTGAAGGTCGTTTGACCTTGTTTGACCGAGAGGGTCAAATGTTGACCCGGGTGATATTAGTTTGGGATGTGTGGGCTGGATCAGCATTGGGCCCAAAAGAAAAAGATGGGGTGGACTTGGACAATGGAGTTGGGTAGTTTTTATAATATAGGATCCGGTTTTGGTTTTTAGTTTACACAAGGACCTTTTTTGTAATTTAACGAAAGTTGAGGGGTGGGATTTGCAAACTTTGTGTGTTTTTCATTTGTTTTTGATACTTTTGCATTTGAAACATGTAAAACACTTTCCTGGGATATTTTCACTATTTTGATTCATTATTGAGTGTTTTTGGATGTTTTGGCAGCTCAAAATTGGTAAAAATGATGAGTATTTACACACTCATTAGTGAAAAATTGGAAAAGTTTTGGAAAATTACAAAATTAGTCCCTGGAGTTTCAAACTTTGGCAAATTTGGTCCCTGGTGGGATATTTTTGAAAGAAAAATCATTTTTGATCCTTGGGAAGTTACAAAAGTCATTTTTAGTCCTCGGTGTGAAGTTTGGAAAAATTTACATTTTGGTCCCTCATGTTTGGAAAATTACACAATTGGCCCCCGGGAAACTTAATTTTGGAAAATATTAAATAATGATCCTTGGGTTTATCAAGCATGGCAAGTTTGGTCCTTATGATATCTATGGAAAGATGGCATTTTCAGTCCTTGCATTTTTCATAAATTACAAGATTGGTCCTTGTATTTTTGTTACTTTACCAAACGGACCCTTGGTTTTAAATACCCAAAACACACCAAACCAAACCCAAAACAAACACAGCCCATACACATCCACCTTTATCCCACCAAAGCCCACAACCCCTTTTAATACTTCCCTGGTCGTTGACCCCAGTCAAACCCAATCCCCCTCGTCTTACTGTTCACCCACCATCCCTAACCTCCTAACCCCTCCATTAACACCCCTAATTACCAGGGATTTTGTCCACCCCCTCCTCCACTTTTCCACCAAACACTCAACCAACACTCCAACTTCCCCCCCCCCCCCTTCATTAATGCCTTCACCAAACTCACCAAACCCACTCAAAATAGTTTTCCCGCCAAAACAATATAAACGGTCAGGATTAATTTGGCTCATCCAAGGGCTCTGGAAAGTGGTGGGAAAGAAAGAGAGAGACTCCAGGTTCTATAAAAGTCAAGTAAAAGGAAGAAAGAAGGAAAGTAAGAGTAGTATTAGTTTTAGCTTAATATAGCTTATGTCGTTTTAAATGTAGTTTCATATATAGTTGTAATTTTTAAGTTTAAAACAGTTGTAATCATTATTCTCAGTGTTTGTCAAGTTTACTTAATCAGAATTTCAAAGTTGTTGGTTTGAATCAGTTTGTGCAAAATTTTAGTTAAAAGTTCTTGTTGCTTACAATCTTGTTGAAAGATATGAGTTCTTGTTCCCTTGAGCAATTTTAGCTTATTTACAAAGTTCTTTGAGTTATTTGAGCACTAGAATCAGTTTTAATTCAAATTACCAAAAATTATAAAAACAGTGAAAATCAGAAGAAAAAGAAGAAAGGAGAAGAGTAGAAGCTAAGCATGGTTCTGGTTGAGAAGCTCTTGGGAGCATTAGATAGTGGGATTTGGTCCCTGTGTACCTTTGATCCTTGCTGTGACAGTTTGTAAGAATTTCTCTACATTTTATTACATAATCTGTGATAGTGAGTTCTTGTTGTTCATGACTGTTTGTTCTTGCCTAAATATAGTTATTATAACCTCACATAAGTTAATGCATCTTAATTGTGGATCAGAAACACCATTTGCTTCCTAAAATTGCAAAACAGCTTCAATCAAGGGGTGTTTGGATTAGGGTATTTCACCCCTAGGTTCTAAGTGTCAGTTGTTGATTTTGGCTCATGCATGCTTAGTCAAGTTATTTTAGGTCATAAGTAGTATAAATACTCAAGTTTTTTAGTAAAAAGTCAAAATCCTACCCAAAACCCCATTATCTGTTAACTGTTATGGTTTTAGGTTCCATGATCACTAATTTTAGCTTATAAGTTGTTGTATTATCATATTTTAGTCTCATTACATCTTTTTAGAACATAATCAATCAGAAAATCTTGCTTAAAGTTCATAAAAGTCAAACTGAGCCTCAAACTTGAAAAGTCAAAATTTTACTTTGGCAGAAAAACCTAAATATTGCAAGAATTTATTTGAATTTTGTGTTTGCTTTCATGGCTTGAAACTTGTTCCTAATCATTTTCTATCAGCTCAATTTTAAGTTCCCATCATCCCTTTATTTTTGCAAATTTTTATATGGGCCCCACTGAGCCTTAAACACACCTGCAGGGGGAGTAGTCTCCCCTGCATCAGACAACCACCACTCAACCATCACCTTTGGTGGTGGCTGCAGCCCTCCGCAGTGGGCCCCATGGTTTTTTGGTTCTTTGAACTCCCTAGGTGGGTGGCTCTCCATTGCACCCAAGTTTATGCCTCCAATCCTCCTAGTGGGCCCCCTAGACAGCCCTTAAGTTTGTCCCTTTTCTGTGTTGGTTTTGGTATAAGCCAAGTGCTTATTTTGATCCATGTGCTTATTCAGTGGTCACCGTTGGTTTTTTCCAGCTTAACCATGTTACTTTAGCTTATTTTAATCATAATCCACCCCTGGTTTAAGCTTAAAGCTTATTTCAAAGCTTTTAGCTTAGACAGTTGACCAAAGTCAACTGTCCAGGTAATAAGCACTTGTTGTGCTTATTTTTGAGTTCCACCAAGTTTGTCTTCACAAAAGTTTTTCAATTTTAAGTATAAATTAGTTTTCTAAAAGAAAAATCCTGAAAAGTCAATTTAATTTTAAGTGATAGTTTCTATATAATGTAATTTAAATTTTATTTTTCATTTTTAGATTTTTGTTAAGCACTTAGCTTTTTTATATTTTTCTTAATTACCTTTTATATTAAAGTAATTTTAGTAAATTTCTCAGATTTTTATTTTATGATTTGGTATTTACTAGATTTAATCTTAGTTTTATTAATAATTAATTAATATTTAAGTTTTAAATAGCATAATTAGTTTTTATTAAGAAAAACCTAGTTTTTATATTTTTCCTAGATTTTATATAATGTAAAATAATTTTAGGAATTTTCTTATAATTTTTACTGTTCATTTTCTATTTTTAATAATTTAAAATAGTTAAATTAGGTAATTAATATTTAATTAGTAATTAATCAATAAAAAAATCACAAAAAGACAAAAATACTTATTTTTAATTTTAAAATTAGTTTTTAGTTATTTTATAATTTTAGAAATTTAATTTTCATTTTTCTTGTATTAAATTAACATTATATTGTATTTAAGTTATTTAAATATTAATAATTAGTATTAATTAGTAATTAATTAATATTAAATAATTAATTAGTGTAAAAATTAATTTTCTTTTTCTAAAAATTTTCTTTTATCTTTAAGTTTGTAAAAAAGTCATTTTCACCCCCTGGGGGTTTTCAGATTTCAGTTTTCACGTTTTATTTTGTACGTTTACATTATTTAAAAGGTGAACGTACGCATTTTTAGGTTTTAAACGTTTCTGGTTTTTCCAACTTTCCTGTCTTATTCATATAGCTTATTTAAGCTCTTTCCTTGTAGATTCCTTAGTGTAATCACTCACAAACCTTTTCCTGTCCAAATTCACCCGATCACAAATCCGTTTGTTAACCATCACACCTCGTCGGGACATAACGACCCGGGGAAACCCTATATTCCGCGGAGATTGATTCTAGGTAGTTTGACTTGGTTGACCATTCCTTGGTCAATTTAGGTTGACCGTTTGGAGCCAATCATTTTTTGGCTCCGCTGCCGGGGAGGTGTGTGCGCTATTCTAAACGGTTTTGCGTATTAGTGAATCGAGATATACATCCATTGTATATTTACCATCCTTGTTCATATTATCTTCTTATTTTCATATAAAAACAAAACTGTTCCCGAAAACTTTTTAAACTCAGTTTTCAACGAACACAAAAAAAAACACAAAAAGATTTTCTTTACCATTTGTACAAAATGTTTATTCAAAAATCCAAAAATATTCACCTTTACCCTCTCACATCTTTGATTCTTCATTCCCTACCCTCTGTAAACCATTGATTCTTTCCTATGTCGTATCCACACCATTGCGGTTGTCAATGGTGTGGTAGTCCTCATAATGGTGGGAATTGTCCCGGCTGTAGCATGGTAAAGTCAGGAGATGGGTCTGTCTATAACCAGCTCCCTATCCTTACCATGACACATCTGATACATCCTACCAGCCACCACATCATGAGATACTGACATATCTGTGTGAGTTATGTGGAGGTCCTCACCAAGGATTTGAGTGTCAAGCTGGAAACACGTTTGTCTATGAACAGTTTTTCGGTGATGCTCAGAACTTTGGTTATGACCAATACCCATATGATTCACCAATCCAGACTCAACAGTTTTACTGTTGTGATTACTGTGGAGGTCCACACTTCATCTCAGATTGTCAAACGGGTAATCCATATCCTTGTGATAATTTTGACACACTTTATTATGACCAACCTCCACAGTACCAAATGAATCAAGCACTTCTTCCAGAAATGCAAAATATGATGAAAATCGTTGATGAGCTTAAAGGTTTAGTTAAAGACTTTGCCTAAAGACATACTCATCAAAAATCCATGGAAGAATTGCTAGCTGAAGAGCAGGCTGCTAGAATAAATTCCCAAGATGCCTATGAAAAATCTGTTAGGGAATCTATTGCAAAAGAAAAAGCAGCCAAATCTAGCTCTCAGTTCCGTTTTATTCCTGATGACAGTGATGATGAAGATACCCTTGATATTCTTCAATTTTACAAAGCTTCATCAAGTTCATCAGTTGATATCCCAGCAGTTGAGATTCCATCTCAAACAACTGCTATCACACCCGAGGTTCCCACTCACTCTCTAAGCATGGGGGACGAGCATCTTGACACTGTTCCTGATAAGGAATCGGACGAATTCATAAAGTCTAGTGTTGAGAACCTTGTCCCAATCCCAGGAGAGTCACAGGGAATTCTTGAGCATATGTGTGATATACCTTCCCCTCTTGAGTGTTCAAACGATCATTTTGAGACTTTCTCAGATTTTAATGATGATTGTACATCTCATGGAGACATTGAGTATATTGAGGCATCACTTCCGCAGTCTGATGCTGATCCACTTCTTGAGGAGTTCGCCGATGAACTTACTCACATCAATCCACTTTCATTTAAAAGTGATGATGGTCTCCTCGATTTCCAAGCCGATCTGGGAGAAATTGAAAGTCTCCTATATCATGATCCGTCACTCACTTCTGATCCCAATAGTCCAATAGAGAATGTTAATCTCTTTGTTCCCGAAACATTCAATACTACTCTCACTAATCCTCTATTTGAATTCGAATCTGAATTCACTTTGATTTCTGATAATCCAATCTTTGGTATTCGGAATGAGGATTGTGATGAGTCTATTCCGGAACATGAGTTCACAGATTCATATCTTGTGAATAATTCTCTTCATGAGGAGTTCTCCGGTGAACTCACTCATCATATCATGACTCCTCCGGAGTTTGATAGCCCGGGGGGAGATGCACTCAATCATGAGGATTTGCAAATTCCCACCCACCCTCCCGGGATGTTTTTGAGCTTAACCCTTGAAATCCAAATTCAGGCTAATGAGCCTGCTCTCGAGGAAGAATATCAAATCATGATTTTCATCATGGTTTTCTTCCTTTTCTTCACCTATAAGGTGACTTCTTCTCTTCTTCACTCCTTCGGGAATGAAGATACTATATTTGATCCCGGCATTTTCATTTACCATTATCTTGAGCCGGGATTATATCTCATCGGTGTGGAACTTTCACGTGCTTCATATGTTTGTCCAAACATTTTGAATGAAAGTCCGATGGAGATTACTTCTTCCACATCATGTTTCCCCAAGGACAAATGAATTAGGGGTCCAGTCAAGCTAGCGACTCGGTAAACAAAAACAGTAGCATGCTTATAGGGTTTTCACCCTAAGTGTGGGGGAGTTACCCATGCTATGGTTACTTATACAGTGAAAATAAAAAATGGTGTTTTCCACATTTAGCTTGTAATGTTGCCCTTTTACGTCCAAAATGTCGGCATAATAGCCGGGACTTTGAATATTGAGGACAATATTCATTCTAAGTGTGTGTGTGGGGGGGGGGGGGGGGGTATTTCGCTATTCTAGCGAATTTTATCACATTTTATTATCTTATACCCCCATTTTTTTGCCAAAATTTCAAAAATTTTTCACTTGTGCTTCAAAAATTTTTGTGGTTATCAGTCCGCCATGTCTAAACGACAAAAAGGATTGGCTAATCCAGGAGCAAATGGCTCTTGGTAAAGATATATCAAATCCGTTTATGGCTTGCAATTTGCCCAAAATTGTATGGTACCTCAACTCGCCATATCCCATAAAGTGAATGAGTTGGCTAGCCCGCAAGATTATGACTTGTGGTAAAGGCAGTGGAAAATCCATAATTGGTAATCAGCTCACCAAGATGTGGACTTTGTCCATCAAGAGTTGGCTAGTCCAGAAGCAAACTGCTTTTGGTAAAGACTAATCAAATCCGTTGACAGCTGGTGGTTTGCTCAAAATCACATGGTTATCAGGTGGACCATAGTTCTTACTTGAATCGATACATCTGGCTACTCCAGAAGTGATGGCTTTTGGTAAAGAGTTTAAAATCCATTAAATTTTCAAAACAGTTTATTGCTAGGGACTAGCAATATCTTAGTGTGGGGGATTGATGAGTGCTCAAACACTCATCATTTTGGTCAAATCTGAACTGTAAAACATACAAAAACACTCAGTAATGCATCAAAATACTAAAAATATTTCAAAATTATGTTTTATATGTTTCAGATGCAAAACGAGTAAAAACAGTTGAAAAACGTACAAAGTTTGCAAATTTGGCAGTTTTAGTCCCTCAACTTTCAAAAGTTGGCAAAAATAGTCCCTGAGCACTTATTTGGAAAGAAAAGTCACCAAAGGTCCTTTTGAAATCATAAGTTGTCATATTTTGTCCTTTGGTGAAAAATTGGAAAAGTTTAGGAAAATTACAAAATTAGTCCCTGGAGTTTCAAACTTTGGTAGATTTGGTCCCTGGTGGGATATTTTTGAAAAAAAAAATAATTTTTGATCCTTGGGAAGTTACAAAAGTCATTTTTAGTCCTTGGTGTGAAGTTTGGAAAATTTACATTTTGGTCCCTCATGTTTAGAAAATTACACAATTGGCCACCGGGAAACTTAATTTTGGAAAATATTAAATAATGATCCTTGGGTTTATCAAGCATGGCAAGTTTGGTCCTTATGATATCTATGGAAAGATGGCATTTTCAGTCCTTGCATTTTTCATAAATTACAAGATTGGTCCTTGTGTTTTTGTTACTTTACCAAACGGACCCTTGGTTTTAAATACCCAAAACACACCAAACCAAACCCAAAACAAACACAGCCCATACACATCCACCCTTAGCCCACCAAAGCCCACAACCCCTTTTAATACTTCCCTGGTCGTTGACCCCAGTCAAACCCAATCCCCCTCGTCTTACTGTTCACCCACCATCCCTAACCTCCTAACCCCTCCATTAACACCCTTAATTACCAGGGATTTTGTCCACCCCCTCCTCCACTTTTCCACCAAACACTCAACCAACACTCCAACTTCCCCCCCCCCCCCCCCAATTCATTAATGCCTTCACCAAACTCACCAAACCCACTCAAAATAGTTTTCCCGCCAAAACAATATAAACGGCCAGGATTAATTTGGCTCATCCAAGGGCTCTGGAAAGTGGTGGGAAAGAAAGAGAGAGACTACATGTTCTATAAAAGTCAAGTAAAAGGAAGAAAGAAGGAAAGTAAGAGTAGTATTAGTTTTAGCTTAATATAGCTTATGTCGTTTTAAATGTAGTTTCATATATAGTTGTAATTTTTAAGTTTAAAACAGTTGTAATCATTATTCTCAGTGTTTGTCAAGTTTACTTAATCAGAATTTCAAAGTTGTTGGTTTGAATCAGTTTGTGCAAAATTTTAGTTAAAAGTTCTTGTTGCTTACAATCTTGTTGAAAGATATGAGTTCTTGTTCCCTTGAGCAATTTTAGCTTATTTACAAAGTTCTTTGAGTTATTTGAGCACTAGAATCAGTTTTAATTCAAATTACCAAAAATTACCAAAAATCATAAAAACAGTGAAAATCAGAAGAAAAAGAAGAAAGAAGAAGAGTAGAAGCTAAGCATGGTTCTGGTTGAGAAGCTCTTGGGAGCATTAAATAGTGGGATTTGGTCCCTGTGTACCTTTGATCCTTGCTGTGACAGTTTGTAAGAATTTCTCTACATTTTATTACATAATCTGTGATAGTGAGTTCTTGTTGTTCATGACTGTTTGTTCTTGCCTAAATATAGTTATTATAACCTCACATAAGTTAATACATCTTAATTGTGGATCAGAAACACCATTTGCTTCCTAAAATTGCAAAACAGCTTCAATAAAGGGTTGTTTGGATTAGGGTATTTCACCCCTAGGTTCTAAGTGTCAGTTGTTGATTTTGGCTCATGCATGCTTAGTTAAGTTATTTTAGGTCATAAGTAGTATAAATACTCAAGTTTTTCAGTAAAAAGTCAAAATCCTACCCAAAACCCTACTATCTGTTAACTGTTATGGTTTTAGGTTCCATGATCACTAATTTTAGCTTATAAGTTGTTGTATTATCATATTTTAGTCTCATTACATCTTTTTAGAACATAATCAATCATAAAATCTTGCTTAAAGTTCATAAAAGTCAAACTGAGCCTCAAACTTGAAAAGTCAAAATTTTACTTTGGCAGAAAAACCTAAATATTGCAAGAATTTATTTGAATTTTGTGTTTGCTTTCATGGCTTGAAACTTATTCCTAATCATTGTCTATCAGCTCAATTTAAAGTTCCCATCATTCTTTTATTTTTTGTAAATTTTTTTCTAGGCCCCACTGAGCCTTAAACACACCTGCAGGGGGAGTAGTCTCCCCTGCATCAGACAACCACCACTCAACCACCACCTTTGGTGGTGGCTGCAGCCCTCCGCAGTGGGCCCCATTGTTCAACTTTTGGTTCTTTGAACTCCCTAGGTGGGTGGCTCTCCATTGCACCCAAGTTTGTGCCCCCAATCCTCCTAGTGGGCCCCCTAGACAGCCCTTAAGTTTGTCCCTTTTCTGTGTTGGCTTTGGTATAAGCCAAGTGCTTATTTTGATCCATGTGCTTATTCAGTAGTCACCATTAGTTTTTTCCAGCTTAACCATGTTACTTTAGCTTATTCTAATCATAATCCACCCCTGGTTTAAGCTTAAAGCTTATTTCAAAGCTTATAGCTTAGATAGTTGACCAAAGTCAACTGTCCAGGTAATAAGCACTTGTTGTGCTTATTTTTGAGTTCCACCAAGTTTGTCTTCACAAAAGTTTTTCAATTTTAAGTATAAATTTGTTTTCTAAAAGAAAAATCTAGAAAAGTCAATTTAATTTTAAGTGATAGTTTCTATTTAATGTAATTTAAATTTTATTTTTTATTTTTAGATTTCTAATAAGCACTTAGCTTTTTTATATTTTTCTTAATTACCTTTTATATTAAAGTAATTTTAGTAAATTTCTCAGATTTTTATTTTATCATTTGGTATTTATTAGATTTAATCTTAGTTTTATTAATAATTAATTAATATTTAAGTTTTAAATAGCATAATTAGTTTTTATTAAGCAAAACCTGGTTTTTATATTTTTTCTAGCTTTTATATAATGTAAAATAATTTTAGGAATTTTCTTATAATTTTTACTGTTCATTTTCTATTTTTAATAATTTAAAATAGTTTAATTAGGTAATTAATATTTAATTAGTAATTAATCAATATAAAAATCACAAAAAGACAAAAATACTTATTTTTAATTTTAAAATTAGTTTTTAGTTACTTTATAATTTTAGAAATTTAATTTTCATTTTTCTTGTATTAAATTAACATTATATTGTATTTAAGTTATTTAAATATTAGTAATTGGTATTAATTAGTAATTAATTAATATTAAATAATTAATTAGTGTGACAATTAATTTTCTTTTTTCTAAAAATTTTCTTTTCTCTTTAAGTTTGTAAAAAAGTCATTTTCACCCCCTGGGGGTTTTCAGATTTCAGTTTTCACGTTTTATTTTGTACGTTTACGTTATTTAAAACGTGAACGTACGCATTTTTAGGTTTTAAATGTTTCTGGTTTTTCCAACTTTCCTGTCTTATTCATATAGCTTATTTAAGCTATTCCTTGTAGATTTCTCAGTGTAATCACTCACAAATCTTTTCCTGTCCAAATTCACCCGATCACAAATCCGTTTGTTAACCATCACACCTCGTCGGAACATAACGATCCGGGGAAACCCTATATTCCGCGGAGATTGATTCTAGGCAGTTTGACTTGGCTGACCATTCCTTGGTCAATTTAGATTGACCGTTTGGAGCCAATCATTGTTTTTATTTCGTTTTGGTTCAAGGTAACGCTGACAGTGGTGGTCACCTCTTCTCATCTTCCACATCACATGTAATGGTCACCACTCTCCTCATTCACTTTATAAATCATACTCCCTCTGTCTCATATTTATTGTCTACATTTCCTTTTATAGATGTCTCAAATTAATTGTCCGCCTTTCATTTTAAGTGAAAATAAGAAAACTTAGTGTGGGAATATTCCATTTGCTTGGTTGAAAATTTTAGAGGTCTCACTTTATTAAACTTTGTGATGTTTGTCTCCTGACAATAATATTGAGACGGAGAGAGTACCTTACAAAATACACTACACACCTACAAACAAAATAAAAAATAATAAAACACACACTATGAAAGGTGAGTGGCTCACTTTTCGTTTCTCTTTTCCTCTCCCTTGACGCGTGATACAAGGTGAAAGGAACGAGGATGAAAAGTGAGGTGGGATCAAAGGTGAGTGGCTCACCCACCACTCCCTCCGGCCTAGTCACCGTTCGGGCCAAGTAACCAAAACTGGATACGAACCTAACCCGAACAAAAAAAGATTTTCTCTATCAGTGTAGTGGCCCAATTATGCGTTAAAATTAAATATTATACGACTTTAATTTTGAATCCTGCTACATTTTTAGGTCTATATACATGTTGAAGGTTTGCACGTAAAGATACTTTGACC